>CM053783.1:721480711-722920711 GCA_028749045.1 Cupressus sempervirens
TGTCAACCCAGGCATCTAATCCTACATCCATCATCCAAAATATGTGGTTTACACTTTTATCAATGTTATATAATCTTGTGCAAAATGCCTTTCCACCATCTATCATCATCCATTCATATCCCTTTACAAATACCCTATCAACATCTTTGAGCATACCACCAATAGTCATAGTCCATTATAATACATATTTCAAGGATACTATCCAAAGACATAGATGTTCTAGTCCTTCCTTCATATCCCAGAATGTATATATTATCTTACAAAAAAATCAAAAAGGAAAAGAAAAGGGAAAAATAAATAAAGAGTTTGTCCTCAGATTAAAACCACTTTACTGGTGCCTTGGATAAGTACCACATATGGTGAAAATAAAGTAACTAATATCAGGTGTCAATTACTTTGCTCATCCTTCCTTTAGGTATCCACTTGATTTTTCATCTTTTATCCATTTTTCCTTTTGAATCAAAATAACCTTTCCACCCTCACTAAGGATTATAGATTTTTTCTATTCATTTACTTGTTTATGAATATTCTCCCTCTATGTTATACAAGTCCTCTTCTTTATTGGGAAAATTTCCTTGACTTAGTAATGGTTTGGAATATTTTACATCTAATGGTTGAAGGAAATATCACTTTCTGTTTATCTTATCTCTCACAAAACCCCAATAAAGTTTGACTTGCACCATCAACCATATCACTTCACCTTTATCTATAATAAAAAATATTTAGTTTGTTGACCAATTACACTTTAGACAGGCATGTGGCTTTGGACTTCAAAAATATCATAACAACACAAGACTTATTTTTATAGGTAATGGATCAAAGCCAAGATTATTTTTTATTTTAATATGATTATTATTATTCAGTGAGATTATTTATTATTATTATTATGTGTTAATCTTGGCTAGACTTGAATCGAATACCTTCTAGATAAGAGACTCAGGGATGGTGATTGGCTAATTTATTGTATGTCAGTGTACCAAAGTTGTATAGATTAATTTTTTTGCACTCTCTCAAGATGAGATCTTGGGTTACATAGTTTTCAGGGTGGAAACAGTAGAAATTTATAAGATGTGTAAATATAAGACTTTCACTTTCACACTAATATTCAATACAAGAGAAAGAGGGGCTTCTAAACATAACTCTCAATATAACCCAAATAGATGAAGGGATGCCAATACTAAACCTAAATTATATTTATGAATTATGCAAGAAAATCCTCTTCATGAAATGTAAATTGATTGCAGATGTGTAATGTAAATGTGAAATTGAATTAAATGAGAAGTATAAGATAGATCTAGGTTTTAAATATATGCAATCAACCCAATTAAGATATGGAAATATTTCTAGGCTAAAAAGTGGAATGAATGATAAACTAATCACCTCAAAATGTGTAGGGGAATATGCCTTTTTACTACAAAGTTCAAGGATTTGAACCTATGATAGAACTTATAGCTATGAGTTCATGATCATAGGAAACTTAGAAAATGACATTTTTCTCAAGCCTCTAGGAAAATGTCAACCTAGTGATAGACATTTTATAAGAAGGTGGAAATGTTCACAAGACATAGTAGAAAAGTTGACTCAATATTTTTTTTAAAAGATAGTTTCCATATTTGTGGTTGCAATTTGGATATCTTGCTCTTGTACATGGAGAAACTTGGTTTTCTATTTTGGCTCGATGAGGGCTTACCTTGGTCAAACCCTAGAGTGAGGAATCAACCTTGAAATTGAAATGTAAAACTTGAAAGGAAATAAGACAAATTTAAATATTCACCTTTCTTGAAGAAACCCTTGTCAATAAGGATTTTAAATTGCTTGTATATTGTAGATGTTGAATTTACAATGAAGGATGTTGGAATGTCCACAAATGCAATGGATCTTCCAAAACCACATCATGGAGCCATGGATGTAAATGTGAATCAATGAAGAATATGATGAATTCCGTAATGTAGATACCTTTGTTTATGGCCACTAAAATGCTAGACCTTGAAGAGGAAATGCTCACAAAGGATCCTTGAGTCTTGAATACTTGATGACTATTTGATGAATTCTTGAAATGCATTAGGAAATTTTATATCTTGAGTGTCATTATGCAATTAATTATTCCTTTTAATGTAAAATGAGGTTCCTAGGATTCCTTTTATACTACTTTTTTAGAATGATAATAAAGTAGGCCAATAAGGTCACCCAATTTTTGAATTTGGAACCCCAAGACAAAACTAACCCTGGGACTCAAAATTATTGCGGAATAGGTCAAATTAATTTCTATAATAGGTAAACCTAGGTCAATCTCCCCCACTTTAGGATGAGTAAGAGTTACCTCATACTCATGGTAAAGTAAATCAAAAAGCAAGAGTTGCTCTCATAATAACTAACAAGATGAAGAAACTACCAAGATCCTAATTTAATTACATTTTTATCAATTCCAAAATAATAACAAGAGATATTTAATTGGTAAGAAAGAGAGACAAAGTGTGGTCAACTCGCCCAATAAGGTGTGTGTTCTTTATTATGAACCACACAAAAGGGATAGGATTGAATAGTGTAGTGGGTTTGTGTGTCTGGTAGTAAATCTCATGAAAAAAGGGTTAGGGTCAAATGGTCTAACGGGTTTATGTGATCGATAGTCAATCCTATGGAAACAAAAAGGGGTAGGATCAAATGGTCTAACATGTTTGTGTGCCTGATAGTCAATCCTACAAACTTTACACCTTGTAGTAGCTTTACACCCTTGTGATATAGTACTCATATACCATGAGAATGGTTTTTATTTTCTAGGATAGGTAAAATGTTCTATCAAGTGTGTGTAGCATGTTAGTCAACCAATCTAAGACATTTCAAAAGAGGAATAATAATTGGCTCTAGCAGGTTGTGTTATGTTAGTGTACTCCATATGTTGGGCTTGAAATGAAATAAAAACATGTGAAAATAAAGAAACCATGTATAAGACACCCCCCCCCCGCCCCACCCCCGCCCCCTTTGAAGATGAAAAAATGATTTCTTATTTTGGCATCTTAAGGAAGTGATGAATAAAGAAACCATGTATAAGACACCAAACCCCCCCACCCCACCCCGCCCCCCCCCCCCCGCCCCCCCAACCCTTAAGATGAAAAAATGATTTCTTATTTTGGCATCTTAAGGAAGTGATGAAGAAGGATAAATAAATATAATATCCACAAGAAAAACCTAGTCTAAGCCAAAGAGGTCACAACTCCTATGATACTATAGAAGGGAGAATATAAAAGGATACAATGTAATAATTTAAAAAGGGGATCCTTGTGTAGAATAACACACTATTATTAGGCTCCAAGCTAAGCAATCTATCTACCATGGGAACCTAAATGCAAATAATATAAGATTGGATATCATTGATAAACAAAACTCTAAACCAAGGGAAAAGTTGATAGTTGGGAGAATGAGATTTATGGATATGATTTCCTTGCCCCCTAAGAATAGGAACAACAAACAATAGACTTATTATGTTATTCATAAAGTCGACCATGTATGACAATTGAGCCTCCAAGAAATATGCCAGTAATGTTATATGGTGCAGATCAACATAATAGGAGTTAGATGTTAATTAAAGAGATCTAGATTGAACTAGGTCTCATTGTAAGGAGATGTGTGAATAACCTTATTATCAATGATTGTTGAACCTTTTAATGTAATTCATGACATACAAACGAATGGAAGATTCATAATGTTCCTTTTTATTTTTAGGTTTAGTAATCACCTTAGAACAAATAAGTTTAGGAAAAACTATTTCTGGGTTAATAGGAGAATATATGTTATATGATGAAGGATACGATTTAGACAAAGAATGAGAATCAAAAGTTTTTTTCATACATCCTAAACTATGATCGACAATGGTATGGATAAGTTGTGGCTTACAAAAATGCCCATATGCCCCATTGCCTAAGGGAATTTGATTTTTGTGTCATTTACCACATCCATTCTTAGTAAATATATGATAACAAAGACCATAATAAGAAGTCATATCACTAGGTTTTATAGATTATCATGAGTGGAAGAAGAAAATAAGTTATTAGAAAGAGGATTTGTTTTAGATGGCATATATGAAATATCCAAACCTCTATACTCTCCAATAAAGCTTTGTGTGAAAACTAAGGATCCCCAATCATCTATTGAAAGGAAAATTTTAGGAGGGTCATCATTAGATTATTGATCTTGTCTTCCTTCAAAATTCATACAACTTTTTGGTTTATTATTTGCATGAAGAGTTTACCTTACATTATTGTAGATAAACTTGAACTTTTGATGAAGATTTGAAGGAATATAATTCATAACATGCAACCAAGGTCTACCCAAAAGAAGGTTGTAATTAAGAGGTCCAGGATTGACATGAATGGGAATATTTAAAATAATTGAACCTAATTGATGGGTAAAGTGATGATGCCTAATTTTTTCTTAGAAATATTATCAAAACCACAAATAAGAACATTGTTAGGTTTGATATTTTAAGGATCAACTTTAGTCATTTTGATCATCTCCATACTAAAAATATTAATCCCAAACCCATTATCAATTAAGGTTCTATGAAAGAGGTTACCGTTAATGAGGAAAACTACTATGAGAGAATTATAGAAATCTTGAATCTCTTCAGGAGACAAATCATCTTGAGTAAACATAATTTGAGGTAGGACCAAGATAACATTTATGAATTGTGAAAAAACATTGATATTATCTTGGTGAGGAGATGTAGTTGGAAGAGTGGTAAAAGGTTTTTTAAAGGCTTCATGATATGTAGAAGAGGTTTGAAGAAGTTCTAAAAGAGAAATTTTAGCAAGGATATTACATAATTATGATACCAAATCATATCCCATCCAAATATTTTGAGAAAGATAGGGTGGAGGGGGGAGAATGGGTTGAGAAGGTGGGAGACAAGTAGTAGGTTGAGGATTATTCCTTGTGTGATTGTTGTAAGAGACTACATGCTAATCCATAACTAGTTTTCCCCTTAAAAGTTATGGAAGGATAATCTTTAAGGGTGATCATATATTTATTAGATAAAGAGTAACCTTTGAGAGTGATAATGGCTTGAGAAACATTAACTTGATCACCATCTTTCCTCTTCATAGACTTATGACTTGAAGGAAGAGCATTAAGGAGATTAATATTATTCTCTTTTACCCAAGGAATCCTTAGAATAGGGGTTGTGACCTTCCATTAACACTTCATCTCTAATAGGAGTATTTAATAAAGGCAAGGTGACATTGGTAAAAGAATTTATCATATCCTCCTCTCGCTCTAAAATATCCCTAATAAGAGGGTATATTTTAGGATAAGGAGAAATATCAAGAATGTCATGTTTGAATGATATAGAAGAGGTTTCTACCATGATATCATCCTCTTAAACTAAGCTACTTTCATAAGGAAGATATTAATCCATGTCATCATTCAAGAGTTCATCCCAAATAAGAGAATCATCAAAGAGAAGAATATCTCTATCAATTAAACACATAATAGAAGAAAATTGAGAGCAATTGAAACAAGGTATAATATCATTATTCGAATAAATATCCCCATAGGTAAGACTTATATTAGGACAAGAGTTAACATAATCCCTCAATTCTCCTTCACATATATAAGAAGCATTAAGAGAAAGGTTTAAATCATCTTCTTGCTCTAATAATTCCTTAGAAGGTGATGTAAGAGAGGACAAAGAAACATTGCATACACTAAATTGATTACTTTTAGGTGAAACATATATTTAAGGAGAATGTTATTTTATCACAAAGGGGATAGAGTGGTGGTCGAAAAATACTTTAAACAAATTTTGCAACACTATAGAGATGTATATAAATTAGACCTAGATATGAAATGCAAAAGAAGATTGACTAGATACACAAAGAAGAGATGAAGCAATCTAACTCCAAAATATAGATAAATCTAAATCCGAGTGCAAATAAACAATCTAACTTCAAAACAAAAGAGGCATAAGTCAGGTTCACCAAAATTATAAAGTACTTAGCACAAACTGTGCAAGGGAATACTCCTTTTCACTTAAAAAATTGTTGATCTAAACTAGTAATAGAACTTCTAACTGTGAGCTTTTGGTCACAATAGAAAACCCAATAAATGTTATTTTTCTCAAGCCTCCGAGAAGGTGTCAACCTAGTGGTAAAGTATCTATAAACTTTAGAGCAATATGAACATGTTCCTAGGACATAGTAGAAAAGTTGACCCAACTTTTTCAAAAAATAATTGACAATTAGTTAGCAAATATATGGCTGCAATTCAAATATCTTGCTCCTGCACATTAAAAAAATTGGTTTTTATTTTTTTGTTATAAAAGTTTTCCTTGGACAAGCCCTAGAATGATGATTCAAACTTTAAATTGAAATGTAAAATATGAAAGGAAATAATATAAATGTAAATATTGACCTTACTTGGAGAAGTCCTTGCCAATAAGGATTTTTCAATGTTTGTATGTTATAGGTGTTGAATTTTCTATAAAGGATTTATGAAACCTCTACAAATATAATGGATCTACCAAAACCACATCATGGAGCCATGGATAGAAGTGTTTATTGATGAAGAAGATAATTAATGCCTCAATGTATATCTCTTCCCTTGATGGCCAAAAAATATTATATCTTGAAGAGGAAATGCTCACAAAGGATCCTTGAATCTAGAATACTCGAGGAATGCTTGAAAATGTCTTAGAAAATATACTAGCTTGAGTGTTCTTGAGCATGTAATGATGCCTTGTGATGTTAAAATTATGTGCCTAAGATTCCTTTTATACTAGTTTTTGGGTGCAAAAATAAAGGAGAATGATGCAGTCACCACATTTTTGAATTTGGAACCCCGAGACAAACCTAGCCCCTAGACTCAAAATCCCTAGGGAACATGTTGACCTAGGTTATGTTATAAAAGCTTTAGAATAATTAAGAAGGGGGGTGAATCAGTTATTCAAGGTCCAAATGTCCAATTAAAACTTTTTCATCAAGTAAAGTGAGCCTTTAAAACTGTTCATCCATCCAAGCTTAAACTTTCCTACTTAGCAAGTTACTATAAACCAACATGCAAACATAACACATGAAAGATCAACACATAGCACATTGATTTACATGGAAACCCAATTTGGGAAAAACTACCAATAACATGCTACTCAATTCTCACTCTTCTGAAGTGATACCCCGTGAAAGGCTTGCTCTGTTAAAGGCTACAACTGTTAAATGTGACCTAGTTAAAGGATTTATTCACCCTGTTAAAAGTGGGCCTGGTTAGAGGACTTTAGAACATTCACTTGGAATGCCGCCTTGTTAAAGGATTTACAAATGTCTATTAAACCAACCTAAGTCCATAGGATTTTACCCTAGCTTGTACAATTGTTAGAGAGTAACAACAAGGGCTTTTGACTTGATACAACTCACAACTTAACTTGTAGATTTTAGATCACAATTTAGCTTTTCACAATTTTTCTGGCTTTCAGTCTCTACAACTATGATAGCTTGTCTCCCTTTCAAGCTTTGTCTCCTTGAGTCTCCATACTTGATATACCAGTGCAATCTCCTATATGACCACTTATCAAAGCAGAGTCTCTGTTCTCTGTTCTTCTTTCTCCTCTTGATGTCTTCTCCTCGACACCTTTCAACCACTTTGCAATTTTGTCACACTAGAAACTCTTACTTCTTGGCCTATGACTCCTTAAATAGAAGTTTAGAATTGCTTTTCTTGCTTGATTCTTCCCTCCTTTAATTTTAGTTTGAATGGATTAGGTAGGATTCATTGAATCTAACCCATATCTTGTTCCTTCTAGAAACATCATGAAGAATCCTCTTGAATTCGCTCATAAACAGTTTACATAAAATTTTGTGCCATCGGCTCATCATTCTTATCCTCCATTTGGTTCACAAAATTCAAGGTAACAAATTTGTCAGCTCAAATCTGGCAAATCTTTGACTTTTCAAATAATGTAGCAGCTCGGCACTATTGAAATTCTGGTGCTCAACACATACTGTGTTACTTGGCATCAACTACATTTTATTGATGCTCGACACCTTCTATGGATTCACTCGACATCCACTAAGTTTTTTCTGATGCTAGGCACTTGAACATGCTTGGCTCCTTCTATATCACTCAACACACACTAGATTTTTCATTTTCTCAGTACTAACTAAAAATCTACTCAACTCAAACTAGCTTGCTTGGCATTCACTAATGAACTTAGTTAAGCTTTGCAGTCAACCTTGTTTCAACTTATTCTTCTAGTGTTTCTATGTGTGACCAACCTCTGTATCTTCAAGTATATTATCAATACATCATTTTACCATTGTCTTAACTTATCCTTGCACTTCATTACAAAACCATAACTCAACCTTTCCCTTAGGTGCTTTGGTTACATCTTGTTGATTAAATCCTCTTCATCAATCAACTAAGTGATAGTACTTGGATCTTATAAGCAATTGTCATTACAACAAATAGTAAGTTTGACATTAATGACAATACAATGATTGAAAACATTCTTTATCAACAATCTCCATCTTTGCAACAATCTCCCTTTTTGCAATCAATTTTCTTCTTACAATGATCTTTTCAATCAAATTTCCAACAATCTCCCTCTTTCGTATTGATGGAAAAAAAAACTAATCAACCAATTTATCAAAATGCTAATTAGGTTAAAATAGTAAATCAAATGACAAAATGAAAAATGTGTTACCATCAATTTTCACAACTCCCTCTCTGATCTATTATCCTAATTTCTTTGCTTCTGCTTCTCCCTCTTAGCTACCGTTGTCTCTTTCTTTCTTTTCTACTATATCTTCCTGAACATCATTTTTCTCCCTCTTTTCTATGGCTTACCACTATTCACTTTGATCTTGTACTTCCCCTGACTCCTTCTTACATCATTTCTCCCTTTATATGCATTGATCATGTTCTATTATTCTAGTATCAACTACTTCTCCCTCTATCCATTTGATCCTATAGATTTGATCAGTTTCTTGCTACTTCTCCCTCTATCAAATTGAAAGTTGTTGATCAATTTCTTGCTACTTCTCCCTCTTTGACAACAATGCTAAAGATGTACTGTTTTAGCATCTTAACATGCAAGTGTAACATTTGCAAGTACTTCCAATTTCTCCCTCTGTCACCTTGCTTTGTGACTAATTTGGAACTTGATTACTTTGATTACTTCAGGCATGATCCTAAAGTAACTATCCTCTACATCAATTTGTAATATGCCAATAATCAATTCATTTCATGCAGGGCAGTCTTGCTTTTGAGTCAAATAGTCATGGATAGGGGTATCAACCCTAATTTACTTCTAAGATACTCAAAAGCATCTTTAGGTAGTGCTTTTGTAAAGATGTCAGCAATCTGTTCCTTTGAACTGACATATTCCATCCTTATTTGCTTGTCTTCCACCAATTCTCTTACATAGTGATACTTAATTGCAATATGCTTTGTTTTGGCATGCATCACAGGATTCTTAGATATATTGATGGCACTTGTGCTATCACAATAGAGTATCGCAGGGTCATTTACCTCTTCCTTCATACCTTGCAATAGATGTTTAATCCATACAATATTAGTGCAGTTGATAGTAGCAGCAACATATTCAACTTCTGTTGTGGATTGTGAGGTACAACTTTGCTTTTTGCTGGTCCAAGTAATCAATCTTTTATCTAAGAAAATTGCTCCTCCACTGGTGCCTTTTTTGTCATCAATATTACCTCCCCAATCTGCATTAGCATTGGCTTTTAACTTAAACTTTTCACTTCTCTTGTAGTATAAACCAAAGTCATCAGTTCCTTTTAGGTACTTTAGTATTCTCTTTACTGCCATCAGATGATTTTCTCTTAGACTAGCAAAAAATCTTGCCCCTATTTCAATAGTTAATGCAATGTCTGGTCTACAATGTACAACATATTGCAACTTTCTAATCATTGATCTATATATTGTTTAATTTACTTCAGCCGACTCATCATTCTTGGATAACTTATGTCGTCTTACTATTGGTGTACTAACTAGTTTTGAATCTTCTAATCCAAATGTCTTGAGTATCTCCTTGATGTATTTTGATTGGGTCACAAATATGCCATACTCTAGTTGATGTACTTGCAGTCTAACAAATAATTTGATTTCTCCAAATATTGACATCTCAAACTTGTGTTTCATTTGATCAAAAAAATCTTTGCATAGAGTATCTTTTCCTTCAAATATTATATCATCAACAAAGATTTCAGATATCAAAATGCCTTTACGTTTTTCTTCCTTGATGTAGAGGTTGTTGTTGTCATCTGTTCTCCCAAATCTTATCTTCACAAGGTATTTATGCAATCTCTCATACCATGCTCTAGGTGCTTGCTTCAAACCATAGAGTGTTGTATTTAATTTGCAAACCATATCCTTGTTGCTATCATCAACAAATCCCTCTGGTTGTTCTATGTAGACTTCCTCTTCCAGTATACCATTCAAAAAAATACACTTTACATCCATTTGATAGACTTTGAAACCTTTGTAAGAAGCATATGCAAGTAGTGTTCTCACTCCTTTCATTCTTGCAACAACGACAAATGTTTCCCCATAGTCCAATCCTTCTTCTTGTGCATAGCCTTTGCAGACTAGTCTGGCCTTATTTCTTGTTATCCCACCATTCTCATCAAGTTTTTTCCTAAAGACCCATTTGGTACCAATTACATTTTTCTTAGCTGGTCTTGGAACTAGGGTCCAAGTTTTATTCTTTTCAATTTGATCTATCTCTTCTTCCATAGCTTTATACCAATTATCATCTTGGAGTGCATCTTGCGCTATTTTGAGCTCAATCTTACTCAGCAGACATGATTCATTCCTTAGTCTATTCCTTGTTATTGTTCTTGCATCCTTGTCTCCAATGATTTGTTCTACAGGGTGATATCTTCTCATATACCTAGCTAGTCTTGGTTATGTCCTTTCCATGTTTAGTTCTTTAGCTTTTGAGTCACTTTGCACATCACCATCTAGTATTTCATTATCTCTTTCATGTAAATTGATTTCAGAGTTAGAATGTGCATTGTCTTCATTTTGTAACTCAGCTTTTGAATGCAGCTCAACATTCATTGGCTATGACTCAACTGATATTGAAATTTGTTGTTGATTCTCAACTTGATTGGCAACTTCAACTTCAATTTTCATTCCTTCATAGAAGTATACAAAAGATCTATAATATTCTGATTTCTTGGATTCAACAGCTTGGACTTCTACATGCTCATCAAAATTTACATTTGCATTCTCCACAATCTTGTTAGTGTTAGTATTCAAACACTTATATGCTTTGCTTCTAGTGGAGTATCCAAGGAACATCCCTTCATCACTCTTTGCATCAAACTTTCCATTCCTAGTATCCTTAAGAATATAGCATTTACAACCAAACACTTTGAAATGTTTTAAATTAGGTGAGTGTCCATACCCTCATTCAAAAGGTGTTGCATTTGTTCTTTTCTTGACTTGTACTTGATTCAGGGTGTAAACAATGATACTTACAACTTATCTCTAGTACTTCAGAGCAACATTTTTTTCCATCATCAAAGTTTTGGCACAGTCTATTGTTGATCTATTCCTTCTCTCTATAATCCCATTATGTGGAGGAGTTCGTAGTGTTGATGTTTTCCTTTTGATACCTTTATCATTTCAAAACATCTCAAATTCTTTTGGTGTAAACTCTCCTCCTTTATTTGATCTTAGGAACTTCATACTTTTACCTGTTTACTTCCCAACCCTAGCCAAATACCAGTTAAACATTTGAAATGCATCAAATTTTTGCTTTAAGAACATAGCAGTCATTATCCTAGAGTAGTCATCCACAAATAGCATTATGTATCTGTCTCCTTGGCAGCTTTGTACTTCTATTGGGCCACATAAGTCAGTATGCACAAACTCTAGTACTTCTTTGGAAGTGTAGGTTTTTCTTTTGAAGCTTGACTTGGTCATCTTCCCTAGTTGACATTGTTTGCACATTATATTTCTAGGCTTTTTTAGCTTAGGCAAACCTCTTACTTCCTTCTTTTTGCTGATACTAATTAGATTGTCAAAGTTAACATGACATAACCTTTTATGCCATAGCCACACATCATCAAGTCTAACAACAAGACAAGTTGCATCTTCCATATCTAGGTAAAATAGATTACTGCTAGTTTGTTCACCTTTTCCTATCAGATTTTCATCAGTGTCATAGATTTTGGTAGTTTTGTTTCTAAATTCTACTTTGCAACCTACATTGCCTAACTATGATACACTTGGCAAATTGTAGTTCAGTCTTTCAACATAGTATGCATTGTCACATGAAAATTTCTCTATAATTTTAATAGAACCTTTTCCTTTGATTTGACATGGAGCATCATTACCAAATCTAACACTATTTCCATCATACTGGGTAAAGGCAATAAACTTACTTTTGTCTCCTGTCATGTGATGTAAGCATCCACTATTTATGATCTACTTGTCATTCTTGTTCACATAGGTTACTAGTGTTGTTGCCTCATCTTCATTTCATTCATCCTTCATGGCTACATAGACTACTTCATCATCATTCTCATCAGAATCTTCTTCAACAATATAGCATCTTTTATCTTTGTCCTTGTAATCTCTGCTATCATCTTCTCTTTTGTTCTTGTACTTGTTTCCTTCTTTTTAGTTCTTCTTCTGTGTACACCTTGCAACAATATGTCCTACTTCATTGCAATTAAAACAATGATAGGTAGCTTACCTTTGAATTTACCTTTTCCTCTATGGAATCTTCTAGCTAGTAGTGCTTCCAATTGTTCCACATCCTCTTCATCTATGTTGTTGTTACTGGATGCATGTTTTCCTTTTCTACTCTTCTTCTTTGATTTCACCTCCTCAGTATCTTTCAATGATAGCTTAGCCTTGAAAGAAAATTCAAGATTCTTAAGTTTGTAGTTATCATAATTGGATAATTCAAATGTAGTAAGTCTTCCCACTATACCTTCAAAAGTTAGTTGATTTCCTGGCACACATCTTAACTCTTGGATGGTTGAAACTCTAATAGCATAGATGAGGAGAAAAGTTCTTAAGTATTCTCTATTGACAGTGTCATCTTCCAAATGACCACCCAGACTCCCTATTGCACTTACCACTTCTTTCATTCTGGAGGCATATTGAGCAGCATTCTCACCTTCCTCCATTTTCATGTCATCAAATTTTCCTCTAAGGCTTTCTCTTTTTTCTCTTTGAACATTTTGATCTCCTCCATAGATATCTAACAAAGATTTCCACATCTTGAATGCAGAATCACATCCTTTGATGTCATCAAATTTAGGATAGCTGAGTGCAAAGGCAATCTCCAACATTGCCTGATTATGCTCCTTTCTTTTGTTCAAATCATTTGCAGAAAGTGGTCTAGCTGGACCCACATGTTCCACTCCAACTAAGGTTTTTGTATAATCACCTATTGATCCAAGGTGCAATTTCATTAGGCTTTTCCATGTAGTGAAGTGGTCTTTGTTGAGCCTGGGAACTTCTCTCTTGGACATCTTGATCTTCTTGCTTCTAGTACTTTTAAAATAAATCAGTAGATGGCTCTAATACCAATTGTTAGAAATGCTTTAGAATAACTGAGAGGGGGGGGTGGGGGGGTGTGAATCAATTATTCAAGGTCCAAATGTCCAATTAAAACTTTTTCATCAAGTAAAGTGATCCTTTAAAACTGTTCATTCATCCAAGCTTAAACTTTCCTACTTAGCAAGCTACTATAAACCAACATGTAAGCATAACACATGAAAGATCAACACATAACACAATGATTTACATGGAAACCCAATTTGGGAAAAACTACCAGTAACATGCTACTCAATTCTCACTCTTCTGAAGTGATGCCCTATGAAAAGCCTGCATTGTTAAAGGCTACAACACACTATTAAATGTGACCTGGTTAAAGGATTTATCCACCCTATTAAAAGTGGGCTTCATTAGAGGACTTTAGAACATTCACTTGGAATGCCACCCTATTAAAGGATTTACAAATGGCTATTAAACCAACCTAAGTCCATAGGATTTTACCCTAGCTTGTACAATTATTAGAGAGTAACAACAAGGGCTTTTGACCTGATACAACTCACAACTTAACTTGCAAATTTCAAATCACAATTTAGCTCTTCACAATTTGTCTGGCTTTCAGTCTCTACAACTATGATAGCTTGTCCCCCTTTCAAGCTTTGTCTCCTTGAGTCTCCATACTTGATATACCAGTGCAATCTCCTATATGACCACTCATCAAAGTAGAGTCTCTGTGCTATGTTCTTCCTTCTCCTCTTGATGTCTTCTCCTTGACACCTTTCAACCACTTTGCAATTTTGGCACACCAGCAACTCTTACTTCTTGGCTTGTGACTCCGTAAATAGAAGTTTGAAATTGTTTTTTCCGCTTGATTCTTCTCTCCTTTAATTTCAATTCGAATGGATTAGGTAGGATTCATTGATTCTAACTCATATCTTGTTCCTTCTAGAAACATTATGAAGAATCCTCTTGAATTCACTCAAAAATGGTTTACATAAAATTTTGTGCCACCAGCTCATCATCCTTATCCTCCATCTGGTTCACAAAATTCAAGGTAACAAATTTGTCAGCTCAAATCTGGTGAATCTTTGACTTTTCAAATAATGCAACAACTCGGCAATATTGAAATTCTGGTGTTCAGCACATACTATGTTACTTGGCATCAACTATGTTTTACTAATACTCGACACCTACTATGGATTCACTTGGCATCTACTAAGTTTTTTCTGATGCTTAGCACCTAAACACACTAGGCTCCTTTTGTATCACTCAACACACACTAGATTTTTCATTTGCTCAACACTAACTAAAAATTTGTTTGGATTGAACTAGCTTGCTCGACACTCACTAATGAACTTAGTTAAGCTTTATAGTCAACCTTGTTTCAACTTATTCTTCTAGTATTTCTAAGTGTGACCAACCTTTATATCTTCAGGTATATTATGAATACATCATTTTACCATTGTCTTAACTAATCCTTGCACTTCATTACAAAACCATAACTCAACCTTTCCCTTAGGTGCTTTTGTTATATCTTGTTGATTAAATCCTCTTCATCAATGAACTAAGTGATAGTACTTGGATCTTATAAGAAATTGTCATTCCAAAAAATAGTAGGTTTGACATCAATGACAAAACAATGATTTCTTTATCAACAATCTCTCTCTTTGCAACAATCTCCTTTTTTGCAATCAATCTTCTTCTTACAATGATCTTTTCAATCAGATTTCCAACAGATTAACCTATTTTGGAATAGGTCAACCTAATTCAACCTATTTTAGAATAGGTTAACCCAGGTTTACCTATTCTAGGGTTGACCTAAACGTAGCTAACCTTGAGGTCTCATAAACTACACTAATGAAAATGAAATAAGCAGGACTAAATAGGATAAAGATTTAATTGACCACAAATCCATCCATTTTCTATAAGGTCACATATCTAAGAATAAAATTAGGAGATGGTAATATGCCTACTATTCAAAGGGCTTTTGATTCTAAAGGTCCACAAGGCATTTATGAGTGTTATAGGTGAGGGGTGATAGTGTTATTGAGGGTTGACAATAATGGCAAATCTATTGGGTCCAATGGATTTGATTTTTTTGTTCCTCATGATGAATAAGTATATTCTTGGATTATTTTCTTAATGAGTTGGAAGTTCTTATTGATCTAATTAATTAATTTTGAATTATTTTCCCATTTATAGGTGGTGTTCTTGATTTATTGGCCAATATGTCAAGAAAATTGATTAATAAAATATTCTATGGGTGATTGATAAAATATTTTCATGAATATTTATGATTTTGAGGTGATTATGAAGGTCTAATATATGTCTATGTGACACGATTTTATCAGGGTCAATGATCTTGATACAAAGGATTGAAAATTTGAAAGTTAGGTATAGCTTACTTAGTTCTTGATAAAGAGAGATGGGATAGTGAAACTACTATTTGTTGTGTAGAAGAAAAAATGGTTGTAGAAGACAAATATTTTTTGTCAAGTAAGTTTCTACTTTTAGTGAAGGTTGAGTTTCTCATATGGAGTCAAAGAGAATTGTAACAAGGAGTTTGATTATACTTAAATGGAACTAACTATGGCATAGCAAGATGCTTTTGTATAGTTAAAAAACAATTATATTGGTGTTTTATTTGTGCTTGTAAGATAGTGAGTCTTCCTAAGGGTTGGATATTTAGTCTTGTTGAGAAATGAGTGCTAGACAGTGTGCCTAAATTTACATGCATTATCTTTTCTTAGTAAGCTTATACTTCTAACAAGATATTAATATTATTGTGGGATCTAACCCCACCATGGATTTCACCCCAATTGGGGTTTCCATGATTAAAATATATGCATTATGCATTGTGGATGATTTTTTTTTTTTTCTTACATGTTTAATTCATTGGAAATTAATAATAAGGGTTCCAAGGTTTAAGTGTTTGAAGAGTTAAAGTTTTAGGAGCAACTAGTTCAACCCCCCCGCACCCGCCCCCCCCCCCCCCCCCCCACCCTACAATCAGTTATTGCCTTATTCCCTTCATTGGAATTTGAGCTTGGTCCCTTTAAGGTAGTCTAATAGTCTAAGGGGGATACAAAGATGGAAACATGCAGTAAGGATAACCCAATGTTTGATTGAACTCACTATATTTTGTGGAATATTTTCACGATAGTGCATTTTAGATTGATTGATGAAGACTTTTGGAGGACTACTAGGCCATCCTACAATGCACCTACAAACCCTACTACTCCACAAGAGATCATTAATGCCAAATAAAATATTAGAGCAAAGGGGTTTTTAAGTGCCTTGATTATTGCAAAGATTACCAATGTCATGGAATTGGAAGCAACAAATGAGATATGGGTAAAGTTAGAGACCTTGCATGAATAAGATAAGCAAGTAAAGGTTTTCAAGGTGTGAATTTGAAAGGAGTATGGAATCTTTAAGGTGACAATATTTAATCATTCATACTTAGGGTAAATGAGGTGTTGACTATTAGCAGGTGTGATGGAGATACCTTGGAAGAAGATAAGATTGTTCAAAAGGTTCTATTATCACTCCTAAAGTCACAAATTTGTGGCCATCAAAGATATTAGGATAGTGATAGATATAACCTGAGACAGCTTGGTTGGTAAATTTATTGATTTTGAATGGAGTACATTTTTTGATGCACTACCTAGTCGGATAAGACTACATTTAAGACTAATGTACCCAGGAAGGACATGTAAAGATTAGATTGGAGTAAAATATCCTCAAAATGGTTGGAAAGATATGAGAAGAAGATGAAAGAAATGGGAGAAGAATAAGAGAGGGGCTTGAAAGGTTAGAGGCATTTATTTCAAGGATATTACCTAGAGCTACTATCCGTAAGCACAAAGGAAATTTTCCTCTCAAATATAGATAGGACACTATTTTCTAGATGTTCAGAGAGAGATGAAAATGGAGTAATAGGTCTATTATTGCGAATAAATGTTACTTTTATATTAGTGATGATGAAAGTTTTTGTGAAGATGAATCTAATATACTTGATAATAATGATGATGAATTCACTTTTATTTCTATCAAAGATAAGGATACTAGTCTTTCATGTCATATGCATGCTAATGCATTCATTTCTATCAAGGAAAAAGGTACTAATTCTTGTGATGCTATGGCTACTAGTACTATTGATTGTGTTGTTGAGGAAAAATCCCTAACCACTTAAGTTTTCAAAGGGATTAGACAAAATATGATCCATTAATGGATCCTAAGGTGTTTTGGGAAACATTTATTCAATCTAAGGGACCATATGTGATTTTAGGACCCGTTAATGTATCCTAGTACCACATATGACCTTTTAGGACATAATTGACCCCTTATGACACATATAAGGGTCCTATGGGGTAATGGGATACATTAATAATCCCTAAGAATGTTTATTAGCTCCAAGGACCCATTAATGTGAAAAGGGACCCCTTAAGACACATTAAAGAGTCATATGCATCCTAAGTTATTTTAGGATACATTAATGGGTCCTAGAGTCACATATTGTCCCTTATGACCCATTAAATTCTAATGCAACCCTTATGACACATTAATATGTCATATGTGTCCTAGGGGGTCTTTAGACATTAGTCCAGAGGGGTCATAAATTATCCTATGACTCATTAATGTATCCTAGACCCCTTAGGACCCATCAAGACATACAAGACCCATTAATGTGTCCTTAGGGGTCATAGGGTACATTAAGGGATCATAGGAATCATATGTGGTTCTAGGACTCATTAATGTGTCCTAAGACCACATATGGTCCCTTATCATGCATATGATGGACCTACAAGGTTGCAAGATACATTAATGGGTCATAGAACCATTTATGATTCTTTTACACCTGTTAATGTGTTGTGGGGCCCCTTAAGACACATTAATGGGTTGCATGTGTGCTAAAAGGTCCTAAGGGATACATTAATGAGTCTTAGGACCATGTACAACCCCTTAGGATCCATGTGTCCTAAGGATTTTTTAGATACATAAGTAGCTCCTAAGTCATCTTATGACCCCTTGGGATCTATTTATGTGTCCTATGACCCTATAGGAAACATATGACCCATTAATGTGTGCTAAGGGGTCATATGATACATAATGGGTCCCAAAGAGTCATATGTGCTTATAGGACCCATTAGTGTATCCTAGAAGCCCTTACGAGACATATGAACCCTTAAGACTCATTAATGTGTTTTAGGAGTCTCCTAGAACAACCACACCTCATTAATGTGTTGTGAGGGGTCCTAAGATACATTAATGGGTCTTAAGGGGTCATAGGATACATTAAGGAGCCAAAGGATTAGTTATGATCCCATATGACCCATTAGTGTGCCCTAGGAGCCCTTAGGAGCCCTTAGGACACTTACAACCCCTTATGATTAATTAATGTGTCCTTGGATCTCTTGTGACTCATACACCTCATTAATGTATCCTAAGATGTTGTATGATACATTAATGAGTCATAGGACCATTTATGACCACTTAGGAACCATTAATGTGTTATGAGACCCATTAGGACACATATAACCTATTAATGCATCTTAAGGGGACCTAGGTTACATTAAAGGGTCTTTTAAGGTATTAGGCTATGCTAATGTGTCCTATGACCCTTAGGACCACTCAATATGCATTAATGCATCCTTTGACTCCTAGGATATATAATGTATGTTAAGGGGTATTAAGGGGCCTTGCTAGTCCTATGATAGTTTAATGGATCTTATGATATCCTTAGATATATTAATGTATCCTAGGTGCCCTTAAGACCCTATAAAACCCCCTAGAACCTCCAACCATATACCTATGAATAGTAAGGGACCTAAGGGATTGTAAGGGGTCACATAATACATTAATGTATCTAAGAACCCCTCAAGACTCCAAGAGGTCTTCAAGAGTCCTAAGATACATTAATGTGTCCTAAGACCCCTTAGGACCTCTTGGATCCCTTACCATACATTAATGTATCCTAGGACCTTTTGACCCCTCACCATACTTAAATGTACACTAAAGGGTCCTAGGATACATTTATGTATTTGAGGGACCCTTAGCACTCCTTGGAGCCTTAAGGGGTCCTTAGATACGTTAACCCATTTCTAATCCACTTGGAAAAATCTAAAACGACAAAGATATTGACAGTCTATTACCAGTTCATGTAAAAGCCCTGGTTAACAGAACAACCTTATGCAGAGCATTGGTAGGCCAACTAATCTTCAGATGGCTGGGTGACAAAATGGGGAAAAAACAAGTCTATGGAATTGCACTCATTATCTAACCAAACAGAGAATAGAAATATATATTCCTATTGTCTATTCTAGAATAAAAAATCCAGAATATATATTCAAATTTCCATGGCCAAATGAACGGGAAGAGTATTTCACGAATAAACCATAATTTAATCAAATGCAGACATTTTTTTTTTGATTGACTTGTTATCAAATTTGTTTCTTGAGTTCTGAAGGTAAAAAGCTAGTTATTACTATATTTATTTAATTACATTTTTTTCCTTTATTCTTTCATTAGTCCAAAAATTTGCGAGTATCTCTATAAACAATTTTAGTAAGCACACTTACTCACATTTCCCTCAACCATTTCTTCCTCGCCATCTAAATAGTATGTTGTTCCATTTGCATTAGCTTTATCAGACATAACGATGAGATTGAAGAAGCGCGTAAATTGTAAAGATGGGTTTATCTTCCTCCTCTTCTCCTTTACTTTTCTGTTGCCCACACTCTTATTCAATGATTCCCAAATTCAGAAGCAGATTGATGCACAAGCTTTGGTCCAGTTTAAAATATCTATGAAAATAGATCCAATATTTTCACTTTCTAGTTGGGTAGCTTAAAAAAATGACTGCAATTGGACATGATTAACCTGTGACAACAATGAACACATTGTAAGTATAGATCTGAAATACAAGGTGTTGAGTGGCCAGATTCCCCCTCATGTGGGCAGCATCTCCTTCCTTACAACTCTTGACCTCTCTAATAATTATTTGTATGGCCCCATTCCCCAAGAACTCAGTTCATTGCACAACTTAGAAAAATTCATTCTTGGTCCAAATAATTTGATAGGAATAATCCACAACAGTTAACAAATTATATTACACTGAAAACCCTAGATCTTGGTTGGAACCTTCTAACTGGATAGATCCCTTCTAAAATCGGCGCTCTCTGAGAATTGAGAATACTCAACCTGGAAAGCAATCAGTTTTTTGAAGAAATTCTTTAGTCTTCAATTAACTGCACAAGATTGCGTTACTTGTCGCTTAGCAGGAATATGCTTGAGGGATCAATTCCAGAGGACATAAGCTACAACTTGGCTGAATTGCAAGAGATTTTTCTCGTGCTAAATAATCTAAGCGATAGCCTCCCTAAATCTATGGGTAATTGTTTGGCTCCCCATATTCTTTGCAAGTTGAGCGGAGTTATACCCAAAAAATTTGGGATGCCGAATTGCCTACAAATTCTTGGGCTTGGTGTTAACTATACACATCTTTTTACTTTTCTGAACTAAACTATACACATCTACGGCTGGTTAGTCTCGTACTCAACAATTTTGAGGGCTCCATTCCGAAATAGATTAGCCTCAAGCTCACGAACTTATAAGGTCTTTTTGCGGGGGGGAATTTGTTTAGCTAAGAGATCCCAGGATCTTTGGGAAATTTCTCTCAGCTCTCATTTGTTGATCTAGCCAGAAATCGGCTAAGTGGTATGGTGCCTCAAGAATTGGGAATGTTAAGTTCTCTGGAAATACATCTTAGTGGAAATGAATTATCAAGTGGAAGCTCCCTTGTTTTGCACATTTTTACCAATTGCTCCAAACTTAGAGATCTCAATCTCTCTCAAAATCATTTCATTGGAACTCTGTCAGGGGACATAGCAAAACTTCTTCCCATCCTATCAAAACTAGACTTAAATAGAAATAATATAATTGGTAATATACCAGAAGAAATCGATAAGCTTACTTGGACCCATGACAAATGTTACATATAAGAAAATGAAGAGCTAGGAATGGGAAAGAAGCAAAGGAAAGAAGTAAGATATGCATGTGAGCCTATGTAAGATGATGATGCATACTCACCATTTATTAGTAGCTCAAGTAGTGCAAAAGGTCTTCGGTGTACATATGCTTAGAAACAAAATTTTAAGGACTCTTATAGGATCTTAATGGATCTTAAGGTGTCCTAATGTCGTTTTAAACACACTAGGACCCCTTATGACCCCTTTTGATACATTAGAGCCAAAAAGTCTCTAGAAGCATTTATACTTGTCAATAGAGGAGATACACTCTTCGGATCTGCAATAATCTTGGATGTCTCACCTCAATTGATGTTACTAGTTCTGAAGCTTTCTCCCAACTAGACCTCCTTTTCCTTTTATAGTACCTATACAAAAATATAAATTTGAAGTTCAATGACAAGCTCTACAGATACATTGAAAAAGAAGGTGCACTAAAACACAACTTAACATGATCTTATAAAAAGATATAGGGGGGATGACAACATATAAATAACTCTAGTTGTCAAACACCATATCAAACCAATTTGATTCAAAAATGTTATTTGTATCTTGACTTGATATCTTTGTCCATCTCTAGGTCAATTTGTTCTTGTTCTTGCTCTTGCTATTTTGAAGAATTTTGTGAATTAGGATTCAATGGTTGTACAAAAGATTCACAAGAAATCCAAAATAAATATTTAATTCACAGAAACAATAGTATTTATAGCAAAATGACACTAATGACAAAACTACATACCCCATTAACGCATAGAGCCATAACCACATACTTAAACCCAAATACTTATACACACATTTGTTATAATGGAAAAAAATCATGTATACAAGTGACAAAATGATTGAAACATGTGAAAATAAGTGTACCACATAGGATAATAATGGTTGTATTTTCATGCCCTCTAAATTTGGTGGTGGTGGCATATTGATGGGTTCTAATGATGCTTGAGATTGTTGAGACTGGGAAGACCTAGTTAACATTCACCTTGCTTGCACTTAACACATGATATGCATGTGAGCCTATGTCAAATGATGATGATGAATACTCACCATCTACTAGTAGCTCAAGTAGTGACAAAAGGTCTTCAGTGCACATGTAGTTAGCAAAAACATTTTAAGGGATCTTATGGGATCTTAAGAGGTCCTAATGTCCCTTTTGACACACTAGGATCCCTCATGACCCCTTTTGATACAATAGAGCCAACAAGTCTATGGAAGCACTTATATTTTTTAGTGGAGGAGATACACCCATAGATCTATATTAACTTTATATTTAGAGAGAGAGAGAGGAATGATAGGGGTAATAAAGGAGAGAGAGAAAATGGGGGGTAGGGGTACAAGGGGAGTGGGAGTGGGAGATAGTGTGTGTATGTGTTTGAGAGAAAGAGAAATGGGGAAAACATATGATGAAGATGACACCTACAACTACTAGACTATCATGGAAAGCTTGTGATGAAGATGACATCTCCAACTACTAGACTGTCATGGAAAACTTGTGAAGAAGATAACACCTGCACCTACTAGACTATCATGGAAAACTTGTGATGAAGATGGAACCTGCAACTACTAGATTGTCATGGAAAACTTATGATGAGGATTACACCTCCAACTACTAGACTATCATGAAAACCTTGTGATGGATATGGCACCTCCAACTACTATTTTTTCAGGGAAAAATTGTGATGAAGATAGCACTTGCAACTACTAGTCTGTCATGAAAACCTTGTGATGAAGAAGGAACCTCCAACTACTAGAATGTCACTTAAATTTTTATCTCTCTTGTTTCAAATTCAGAGAGAGGGGTGCGGGGAAGGGGGGTTAGGGATTATATAGAGAGATGGGGGGTAGGATTTATACAGAGAGACAAAGGGTTAGGTGTTTTAAGAGAGAGAGGATTAGGGTTTAGCTTAGATAGAGAAGGATTATGAGTTAGAGGGAGTGGGTGTTAGGGGTTACTGAGAGAGCCACAGAGAGAGGTTATGAATATATTGATTGTATATACAAAAATAGAATACACATATTTAATTATATATCTATACATATATAATTTGATTATAAATAAATAAATAAATATTTATATATGTATAATATTTAATTATATATTAATTTAGTTATATACTTATAATATATAAATTATTTAATTATATTTGAATTTTTACATATATTTATAAATTTTTAATTATAAATATTTAGTTAACTTACAAGAGATATAACCCACTCAAGTTATAAATATATTTTGCATTCACTCATTAATGACTCCCTTGAGTTATTTTAAAATATAAGACTTGATCAAGTTATGGCTTGGAATTAGCCTTGGGAGCTGACCGAAAGGCTTAGGAGCTCATTTTCCCTCCAATTTATATCCTTTAGACATTTTTTCATCTTCTAAGATGAATTCTCGTCTTTGACTTCATCAAGTTTCCAAATGATAAAGTGGGTATATATGAAACACCACCATATTCTGACATGTCTTCTTACCTTTCTTAAAATGTTTTTTATTTTTATTTTTTGACAACATTAACATTTTAAACTTTAATTAGTTTTACCTCCTCCTTCACAGTCCTTACAAACCCTCAATTAGGACAATTGTGTCTTTCAACATATGCTCACTTTAGTAAATGATATTGATTTACTAAGAGCATTCATTTCATTATCAATGATATTAATATATATTTATTATTTATTATTATGTGAGTCTTTTATTGCCATTTCTTTGTATTTGATTAATTGACTCCTAACCAATATACTAATTAGTAATATGAAGATTAACTTTATTATGTCTTAATATTTTAAAATGATTATATTATTAATATATGGTAATATTGATTATGTTTTCTACCTATATATGATAGTTGTTGATTGCATCTTCATCCATATGATCAATACTGTAGATAGGTTTGTATTACTTATTATTTAGATTTTTGTCATAGGGAGGGGATATTATAGTCCTACCCTCTTGAAATTTCTTGTCCTCAAGCAATTATGATTTCCACTAGATTCATTAGATTTCCAAGAACCCTCAAATTTTGTTATATGAATTATTCCTAATATTTAATTTGATAATATAACCAAGAGTTACATGATAAATTGATATAGTGCATTTTTTGTGTGATTCAACCTTGTACAATTGATTCATGCTTGATTATTGAATGATAGGTTTCACAATGTCAAAGTTAGTAGTGTTGCCCAAATTATTCTAAACATAATTTGATAATTGAAAGATATGGTTTGATCTTTAAAGTTTTCAACATCCTTCATTGCAGTTTGATGATTCATTTAATGGTCTCTTTGATGGTCAATAATATGCATTTAAAATGAAATTTATTTTAATATTTATTACATGGATCTCAAGTCTTGTATGGTTCTTACGTGCTTTCCTTAAGAGGGTAAAAATTTAAATGTTGTTGGGTGCTAGAAACTCATCTACACATAGGCCCTCTCAAGGTATTAGGATTGCATGTTCGTACCCATCTTGGAATCTTTCCTCAAGGATTTTGGAATCACGTTCTTACCCATCTTGGATTCTTTCCTCAAGGCATTTGAAACCATATCCTTAGCCATTTCGGAATCTACCTATCTCGTGAGGATTTACTCTGCCTCTCCCAAATCAACAATAAAATCACTTGCATTTATAAACTTATATTTATAAACTTATATTCACCATTCATATAATCATGTTTCAAGGCCTCGTTATCACCTATATTCAATAGTTTCATCATTTTATTGATTAAAATATTTATAATTATGCTCACCCTACAGGATAGCGAGATCATAGCTCTGATACCACTGTAATATCCCCATTATTAGGGTTAGTTTGGGACAAGTTATACTTGTATATTAAATGTTAGAATCTAAACAATGATAAATCTAAATAAACTATTCTACCCTCTATCTTTACCCCAACCTTAAAGACCTCTCCATATCTGGATTGATAACCCTCTTGAGGATCCTTAGATCCCTAGTTATTTCTTTGTCTTCTATGAATTTCTCCCTTTAAGGTCCTTCGTAGAAGAGATATTCTCTATCCAGGGTCCTTATCACATATACATATGTTAACATCAACGAAATATTAAGATCACTGTCTTCCCTAATAGGGACTCTCTTGATCTTAGGTCATTACCCATATTAAGATCACTCTCTTCCTTGATAGGGACTCTCTTGATCTTAGAATTAACCAATTTAAATCATGTGTATCATTCTCTTAGAACTCTATGACTATATATATATATATATATATATATATATATACTTTTGTATATATGCATAAATATAAATTAGCCATAGAATATAATCAAAATTACAATATAAATATATTCATAATTACCATAAAAATATATTCATAATCGTACCTCCTTATCTTTACTTGATCCACACAATTCTCTTAATTAGTTTGGAAAGAATCTTCCAAGATCTTTGATCTCCTTCTTAGTAATAAGAAATTGAGTAAGTACAAAAATATACTTTATTGTTGGATATGATGTTTGTACCTATACCTCTTCTAATATAATTTGAAGTAATACATTTTATACCTGTTATTATACTTCCTTGTTTGAATGCTTATATTCCCTTTTCGATGAAATATACAATAGCCCCAATGTCAGAACATGTTTGGTCCTTATTCGTAGACAATATCTTGTAATTCTTCTTATTGTACTTTCCTTAACTTTTATCTCCTTCCTTTAATATACACTCATTGAACTGTGGACTAGGTATGTTTCTTGCCACGTGGTATTCCACTATATCTGTTATTGTTTCGTTACGTCAGTAAGGTAGTATGATCATCATGAATCTATTTCGCTCCCTTTTCCATGTATGATAATATAATGCGCATGTAATTCCCCCTTGTGCCACGCAAGACAAATGACCTCTTGTCTTCTCCTTTACACAATGCATTAACGTTCACCTTATAATATGTCATTCCCTTTTGTTTTGCCAATGCTATGTGATCTGACATAGATTGTCCGTGTTGGATGTCACTGCATGGTTTGGTTCATCACATTTGCACTTCCTTATGTTCTTTTGATGTGTGGTAATACTTGCTCCACCCTCTTAAATAGGGTGGGTTTGTCGATCAGGACAATTGCGTCCGTCGACATATCCTTACTTTAGTAAAAACTAGCACTTGCACTCGAAGGAGCAAGGGGTAGCTGATAGTGACAAAAGATGCAAGTGTATATAATATGATTGTTCACATTTATTATTTTATTAGACATTTAATCTAAATATATGAAAGGAAACTTAAGAGATAACAAAAATATAAATTAAACATTATTAACTTGGAATAGTTAAATTTAATTATTCTTAAATTAATATAAATTTATTATAAAATGAAAAGAAATATAGAAGAGGCTTGGAAAATAATTAAGTTTAAGCCATTGTTAAGATATTGAGGAGATGTTGTAAATTGTGTCATGAAGTGTATGGAGTATATATTTACTAGTGATTGTATAAAGTGTGTCTTGCTTTTGAATGTTGTTTTTAACTTTCATATATGAAGCACAAATAGGAGAGCCATTGAGAATTTGATTTGAGGGTCTTCTTGAACTTGGAAAATGTTTGTAGACCTATAGACATAAGTTAAGACATATATTAATTAAATATTTCAACTTTTTCAATCTTGTTTGATGAATCGTGTGTTGGTGGAGTGGGCATATAGAAGTGATACTTCTGGCTATGGTTTTTATTTTGAGTCTCTTGGTATCTTTCAAGATAGTTGGTGAGTGTCTCAATAGTTAGATTAGCTTTTAGATATTATCTTGGTTTACTTATCAATATGTTATATGGTGAGATTTTACACCATCCATTGATATCATCTTAACTTATATCTAGCAATATAGAACTATCAAGATTTATCAATATTTTACACTGGTAAGGAATGTAATGTGCATTTTTTGACAGCTCTTTATGGATGTGGATGTTATTTCATTAATGTTATGATTTTTCTTATGACCATATTGTTTGCAATACAAATGATGCTCAGATCATTTTGATTGTCAAGTTGGGAGTGTGTGTTTTCATGTGCGCCTCTTCTACCACTGTTGGGTTTTTCCTACATTGCTAAGACAACTTATAAAAGAATTATTATTAGGAGGTTTTTCTTTTTGTGAGAAAGATAAACATGGCCACTAATGCTATCAAATTTTCTTCAAAGTACTTTTTCATATTATACTAACCTTTCAACTAATTGATCAAATGGGATGGTGCTCAACTAGCTATCATATCAACTTGTTAGTCCTTGCCTTGTAAAAGGCAGGGAACTATTGTTTCTTTTTGCCCCCCCTATTAATTTCTTCTAAAGAAGCCTGCATGATATTGTAAAGTTTGAGCACCAAGATTAACAAATTCTATTTATTAAATGCCAATTCCAATTTTTTGATTGGTCTACACAAATTTGTTGGGCTTTTTGCCCATTTTTGTGTATAGGTTAATCTGAAAAGTATTAAATACTTTTGTTGTGTTCTCTGACAGAAAATTAATTCATATTGATCATCTTGGCCTACTGTCCATACCATGTCGTGTTGTCACATCACCGACTCATATTTGGCCATTTGGAGCTTCTCACAGTTGCTTCTACCGACATTTATATTTTTATAGAAACATTGTTCCCTATTGATTTGGGAAATGTATTGATAATGCATACCATAAAATGACAAAAGATATGGGGTGACATTGCTACATATAGACCGTTCAATTCACATATATTACCAATTTAGGGTTAAACTCTAGCTATCATCTATTTCTAATAAACAATTGAGTAGGTAGCTTAGCACATGATTTGATGAACCACACATGTAGTGGTTAGTACTTTTTTAGTATTTTTGTTTAAAAAAACTAGAATTGTGTTAGCTTTATTATAGAGAAGGGTATAATAAAGAATATTGTTTTAATGTTAGATTTAGTAATTAATTATAGTTATAATATAAAATGTAATACAACTTTAATACTAAAGATTAACAATATTATATTATTATGTATTCATAGAGGAAAATAAGAAACATGACTTAAGACTATATTAGTAATTAGCAATTGTTTTCAAATAATAATATGATGTGACAAGTTATTCATTTCTCTTTATATTTTAATTCTTACTTATATATATATATATATATATATATATATATATATATATATATATATATATATATATATATATATATATATATATATATATATATATATATATATATATATATATATATATATATATATATATATATATATATATATATATATATATATATATATATATATATATATATATATATATATATATTCGTTCTTCATTTTATTTTATTTATTTTGCTTATTATTATTTCACTTTTAGATAGATTAATGAAAAAATTGAAGTTGTTTCTTAAATTAGAAATAGTTGAAAAATAAATATTATAAAATTTTAATCAAATATTACAACATCAATTTCATCACATACATACGACAATTATTTACTATTTCTTAGTGATACAAAATATTACTAATATGGAGATTTACAAATGCTACTCGATCTCTCTTGGAGTCTAACTATCTTAATTGTTTTACATATTATGCCTTTCTCATTATTCTCAACCCTACCTTCATAAAGGTAAGGACTCCAACTCTACAAGAGCTCTTGTTTTTCACATGCTTTCAAAATACTAATAATTTTTTTGTTTATATAATTTTGTGATATTGCTACTAGGATTCAATTGTATATCTTTTGAGTAAAACTCATTGACTCATGTTTCAAGAGTATCAGTTCATAAGAACCCATCTTTCATGAGAATAAATGGAAAACTTAGCACTTATTGTGCCTAGGTGATGCTCATAGAGGTGAAGCACTAGGACTTCCTAGGAGTTCACCCATCCCAATACTACTCTAGATCAAGCACACTTAACTATGAAGTTTCCTTCATAATTAAACTCACTTTTGTAGCAACACCAATAGGTGTACCTTTGAAGGTGTTAGTGTTGATGATTACTATAAATGAATTATCTTACTTGCATAATTCTGTTCTAAAATAATTAGAGTGTTTCTACTAAATATGTATATTGTATTTAGTTTTACGTCTTGCATATTAATTCCACCATCTTTGCACAAACCCCATCGATCTAGGTATGATAGGCTCACATTTTGGATTTTAATGTGGTGTTAAACAAAACCTTATAAATCCACTAATACCAAGGGTATAGACAAAATAAAAGAATACATTATTAAATTTATGTATTACATAGAGGCACCAAAAAGACCAATGCTCTTAACTTTTAAATACAAAAATCTAATAGTTACACAACAAACTTCAACCCTAAATGCCCACAAAATAGAGACACCTCCCATGTCTCTTTCCTTAAGTGTCAAGTTCTACCTAATGTAGGCCAATTTTTATATATTAAAAACTAATGGGAACCAATGTAAAAGATCGTGTATGATCAACAATCAAATAATTCTCTTTACATTTTTGTAGAATCAAGATACTATTTTTCTACTTTGTAAGGGAGTATACACTATTAGGTTACTCGATGTTCTTGTGTGCTAGCATGGACTCTTATCAATACATGTTTTTAACTAGATAATTTTTCCTAAAGTCCCTTAAAATTTCACATATTGATGCTAATGAACAATATATATAAATGCATTGTAAAGAATCAAATAAAAGTAAAATGGTCTAGAATATTAAGGCCAAATATGGCTAGCTGGTTGTAATTAGCCTTTAACAAGGACACATTGTGGATGTCATCAATTATGCCCCTATTATATGCAATCTTTATTCTCTTGCCCACACCATAGTTGTATGATTTATATAAACAAGTGGGAGTCATTATATATGAGTAAAAATAAACATATGCATAATCATATGAAAGCTTTTGAAAATTCAACACAATTAGATATATTGCTTCAAAATTATATGGAAGTATATGAAGGATTGGTATAGTCCAACATGATTTTCCTTAAGAATTTCTTGATAAATCATGTACAAAATATTGGAAGATTTTCCTTACACTAACTACGTTCTTCATCTCCAAGGAAACTAAGTTTTTTGTGAAACTATATACCAAAATATGTTTATAGATTTCATAGGATATCATTATTTATATTAACTAATACCGATAGTCAATACTCCATCCATTCCTTCAATATCCCATATCTTATCAGTGTATTATTGACATGAATTTTCAGCATTATTGATATCAATTTGTTTGCCAATAGTCTATATTTTTTTTTCTAGATTGGCTATAGATAGTATCCATATTCTATAGTTCTTCAATGAGACTTCACTAATAAGTAACTAACTAGTAGAGATTAACAAATAGTCTTGGACTCACCTTCCACCATACCTACCAGTATTGACCAACCAGGTAGTAGTTCAATGTTGCTGCCTTGTCTCAGCAAGCATTATAACATACTTTGTGGGGTGTAATGTGATAATTGTTTCTCTAAAACAAGTTGAGAATGTGGCTTTGGGCTCCTTTATTCTATCTTTTGTCCCTGCAACCTTTAGGCATTTGAATAATTCATGAGCTTGGTTCTAGAGTAATCTGAACACTTCTTTTTTATATGAGGTAAAGATGGAATATTGTAGAGATTTGTAAAATTTGGTTTGATTCTTAAATCTTATTTGAAGATCTGATTTGATTCTTAAAACTCCAAACCAACTCCGAACAAACCAGCTGTTTTGAAGCATCAGACAGGTTTGGGCTGAAATGCCCATCTATAATAGCCTATTAGCTAAATATTGTTTTCCTAAGAGAATTCATTTCATTATTGATGATATTAAAATATATATTTATTATTTATTATTAAATAAGTCTTTCATTAGCATTTCTTTATATTTATTTAATTGATTCCTAACCAATATATTGATTAGTGATATGAAGATTAACAAGTTATTATTTCTTAATAATTTAAAATGATTGTAGTATTGATATTTGGTAATATTGATTATGTCTTCTACCTATGTATATGATAGTTGGTGATTGTATCTTCATCCATATGATCGACAATACAAATAGGTTTGTATTACTTATTGTTTAGATTTTTGTCTCAGGGATGGATATTATAGAGAAAAGGTAGAAAGTCTAAGAGGAAAGTATGATGACATGCAAATGAAAGAAGGAGAAAATGTTGTGCAATATGTGAACTGAATCAAGGAAATTGTGAGTGCAATCAAATTTGTTGGAGGAGCCATTAGTGATGCGGAAGTTGTAAGTAAAGTTCTTGGGACTCTTCTACACATATATGCTATTAAAGTATTTGTAATTCAAGAGGTCATAGATATGCCTAGTAATGATCTTACACTTGATGGTTTAATTGGTTAGTTGACAACATTTGAGTTGAATAATTTTGATAATAGGGTGAAAGTACAAACCTATGTCACCCTTTTGTAAAAGAAAACAGTAACAAAAGTATAATTATTTACCTTCGATAACATAAAATTGGTATTATTATTTTGAATTTGAAAATAAAGTAAACTAATGAAATGTGTAGAAATAGATGAAGTTTAGGATTATAATTTTTTATGATTATTTGGAATAAGAATTGATATATTTTTCTGATTTTTAAAGATAATTTTTTAGCTGCTGAAAAATGGTGAAAATTAGGGGTTTGATTGCCACCACAAAACTATAAGAAAATAAATTTATTTCCTTTTGATCTTAGACTATGTTATAGATAACATATATAGCTAGAATAATCAAAAATTAAAAATCAGCTTTGGACCTGTATTTTCTCTTTTATAATGATTCAAATTTCAACTCACTTGAAATCGATAGTTTTCATCTCCCACCACATTTTTCAAAACAAATCTATTCTAACCAAGAGAAAATTATACATTCTAGAAGAGGACTCTCTCCTCTAGAATGCCATATAATTTATATATATTTTTAATATATTTTAATATATTTTTCTTTCTCAAAACTAACATATTTTCGAGTGCTAAAATACGTGCTTGTAGAATTTTTTAAATACATTATACTATATCTAATTAAAACACTATAAATTCTATATGAGAATATTTTGGACTCTGAGCTTTATAAAATGGTGTTTATATGTTATTAAAAAAATGTCATAAAAAATTTAAAAAGTTATTGAAACGCCACTTTTTTGAAATAATTTTATTTCTTTAGTAATTGGATACAAACTAGTATAAAACATGCATTTAATAGCCATCTCCAATTGGAAAAGTGTGAGACCATATATAACTTATCTAGAATAAATTTATCTAGATCATATTTTTAACAAAATTGATTTTTAGATAGAAATACTCAAATTCATTCGTTCTGATAAATTAGCCTAAAAGGTGACACAACTTTTTACTTTTACCCAATAGTGTGATTACAATTGAGAACACTTTCAAGTCTTCACTAAACATTGGTAGTTCAAAGAAAGAGAAGAGCAGTAAGAATAAAAGTGGGTCCAAATCTGAAGATGATATGGATGATATTGAAGCATTTCTTACAAGGAAGCTACTGAGAGGAAAAGGTAAATTATCTTTGATATGTTTTAAGTGAAATGAAGTAGGCCATTTTTTAGCTAGGTGTCCTAACAAGAGAAAGAATGATAGAAATGATAAGAAGGATCACAAGTACATGAAGAAAAAGGACTACAAGGAAAAAGGGAGGAGATCCTGCTATATTTCTCAGAAAGACCACATTGAGTCAGACACCAAAGATGACAAAGATGGAGTGGAAGTGGTCTATGTTGTAGTTAAAGAAGACCTTAATGAGAAAAGGTATGAGGATGATAAAGCTCTTGTTTCACACATTAGTAAGAAAAATAAATGAATCATTGAAAGTGGATGCTCACATCATATGACTAGACATCTTAGTAAGTTTGAGAAATTTGAGAAATGTGATGGTGGAATTGTTAAACTAGTAATGATGTTCCATGTCCAATGAAAGGTAGAGGATCATTGATGTTGAATGATAAATCAGATTTGAGGATGCATATTGGGTGCAAGGACTAAAATAAAATCTCTTGACTGTTTCTTAGTTAAACAATACAAGTCACAAGCTAGAATTTCAGAACAACAATTTTAAGAGCTATGATGATGATGACAATCTGATTGGCATTAGTAAGAAAACCAAAGGTAATCTATTTTATCTTGATCCTAATATTGATACATGCTTCCAAGAGTTGAGAATGTGTGATTGTGGCATAAGAGGTTGTGTCATGTAAATTTTGAGAATATGGTGAAGATCCATAGAAAGAAAAGAGTTAGAGGCTTATCGAATTTGCATAATTCTAACAATGCAATGTGCAAATAATGTCAACTCGGTAAGATGACAAGGTCAATTTTTTCAAGTAAGACTCATAATTCAAATGAATTTTTTGAATTAATTCATATTAAGTTATCTGGATCAATGAGAGTAGAAAGCTATTATGATGACATATATTTCATATTGTTTGTTGATGACTACTCTAGGATGATGACACTTATGTTCATGAAGGTAAAGTCACATGCTTTTGATATGTTCAAATGGTATAAATATAGAGTTGAAAAAGATAATGGTAATAAATTGAAATTTTTGGGACTTGGTAGAGGTGGTGAGTTTATGTCTATTGAATTTACTAACTTTTGTGCTAAGAATGGTATTAAGAGACAATTGTCAGCATTGAGAACACCACAACAGAATGAGATTGTTGAATAGAGGAACATAAAAATTATTGGCTATATAAGAATTTTGTTGATAGAAAATGAAATTACTCAAATATTCTAGAGAGAATCTAATAAGATTACATTCTACACTTTCAACCGAGTTCAACTAAAGAAAGGAACAAACAAGACACCTTATAAACTATGGTATGGTCATACACCTAATGCGAGTTATTTCAAAATATATGGAAGTAGATGCTAACTTCATAAAGATGCAAGGAATGGTAAATTTTATTCAACAAGTGATGAAGATATTTTCCTTGGACATTCTTTTAAGAAAAATACATATAATTGTTTGAACAAGACAACCAATACAATGATTGAAATCGCAAATGTAAGAATTGACGAGTTTACAAACAAGAATAATGAGGAAAGAAAAAAGGAACCAGATGATTTATTTTTTGATGTTTATGAAGATGTACCTGAAGTAATGCTCAAGAAATAGAGAGTCACTGAGCATCAACCTGCAATATTCAAGTTATAGACAGATCAACCTAAGTAAGATGGAGAGTGCCAACCAAGTGAAGAAGATAATGTTGCAAATCATAGAACTAAACTTGTGCTAGAAAAATGTGTGAGAAAGAACTATTCACATGAAAAAATCATTGGAGATAAAAATGTTGGATATAATAAAATGAGTAAGTTGAAAGATAGTACCTATTAAATTACTAAATTTGAACCAAAAACTGTTAAAGTTGCACTTGATAATAAAGATTTGATAAATGTCATGAATGAAGACACTGATTTGATTAAGAAAAGAAACACATAGATAAATACCGAGATCAGTTGATAAGAATGTACTAGGAACAAAGTGGATTTTCATAAACAAACTAAATGAAAATGGTGAAGTTGTGAGGAACAAGGCAAGATTAGTTTGCAAAGGTTATGCCCAAGAAGGAATTGACTACAATGAGACTTTTTCCTGTATTGTAAGATTGTAAGGAGTTATAAATTTGTTGGCTTATGCTACTTACAAGAGATTCAAGGTACATCAAATGGATGTTAAGTCAACATTTTTGAATGGAATACTTGAAGAAGAAGTGTACATAGAGAAACCAAAATGATTTGTTGAACTTGATTAGAAGCACATAGTTTGTGAATTGAACAAATATTTTTATGGACTGAAATAAGCACCAAGAATATGGTATGAATGGTTGCATCCATACTTGATTAGAATTGGATTCTTTAGAACAAGTGAGAGAAGTAATTAGTATTTGAAAAGTGAATCTGATAACATAGTGTTAATTGCTATACTTTTTGTGGATGATATCATATTTGGTGGGACTGATTTGTTGTGTAAATCATTTGTTGATAAACTAGGTGAAAGAAGTGATATAATATACATCGAGTAGCTAACAAAGGAAAGTTAAAGTTTAGTATTAATCAAGTAATTCTAGTGTTAACTGGATGATTTATTACCTAAGGAAGTTACAATGTCCATTGAGTATGAAAAAAATAACAAGTGAAGGAAATATTGAATATGAGGTTGACTTTTGATGAAAACTAAGAATGTTTGAGAAGTTCAATGGATGAAGTCAAAGTTAGTTATAAAATCTATGGCTAGAAATATGTAATAAAGATCTGATGAAGACATTTTATGCAAGATTAAGATGAGAACAAAGTTTAAGGAAGTTCTATTTTTTGAGTGTTTAAATTCAATAAATTTAAGATCTATGATCATTATTAAGCAGTAAAATATAGAAGGATTTGGAAAGCAGAAGTTTACTATTTAAGGAGATGAACAAGACTATTTTTAGTTACCGATTTTTATTATAGAGTCTTTAAAGTGTGAAATATTGAAGGTGAGGACGGAGAAAGAACAAGGTAAATCAAGCAGAGTAGAAGAAAGATCAAGTAGAAGAAGTGCATAGTAAATGAAAAAGAGTATGAATCACCTAGACAAACATTAGAAGGAAGATGACATAATGAAGCAAATATTAGAACAAGTAAGGTAGTGCTAAAACTAGTAGATTATTTGACTTTTACTTTCTTACCATTGTAGTAGATACTACTACATTTGGGCCCGAATTAGGATGGCAAACTATCGCAATTGTGATGGATACACGTTGCCCAACCGATAGAAAGAGGAATTGGCTCTTGTTGGATGAGCATCAAACTTTTATTGTGATGACAAGGGTGACCATCACAAAAGTAACAGACACAACTATCATAAATTGGGCTGAGTCATTGGCAAAGCATTCATTTTCACCATCCCAATTGCAACAGAAAGCTATCAAAGACACCATCACAATGCTATGGGACCCATGACAAGCCATCAAAAATGTCCATCCCAATTGCAATGGTCATGTGGTAGGAATGTTGTGTGACCGACGGCTAGCTGTCGAAGGTGGGCATCATAATAATGACAACATGTTGTATTAATATAAAAAATTGATGGCAAATGTTGAATATCTATGATGCTCTCATAGCTCACAGTAGATTCACAAAGTTAGTTATCATGCAATCATAGGTTGATATTGAGCTTCACTTGGTTTCAAGAATAGTTTAATATTCTCTACTAATCAGGGCCAACCACATGAAAGTGGAAACTCATTTGGCCCCACCCCCCCCTCCCCCAACATCTAAATTCCCTGTTAACATCTAAAATATTTAAGAAAGGACCAATCTTTAAAGTACAAAAAAAGGTTCTAGACCTGCCAAAGTGACATCATTTTTCCATCTTCTGGTGCATTTCATTTTTTCGTTGCATCCAAAATAAGATTTTGCCACTCTAAATGAAGAATGCACATGAAACTATATTTTGTATGCATGGACAATAGAAGGAGCTAAAAAACCCAACACATTTACATTTATTTAATAGGTCTATGCAAACCTCTAACAAAAATGCAAACTTGTTGAGTTTTTTTTAGCTCCACCTAATGTCATATGCATATAAATTGAGATTGCATATTGAACTATGACACGCTTCTACACTGCCTAAAACCAATAGATTCACACAATTAGTTGTCATACAATCATAGGTTAATGTTGAGCTTCACTTGGTTTCAAGAATAGTTTAATATTCTCTACTAAGCAGGGCCAATCATGTGAAGGTGGAAGCTCATTTGGTCCCACCCCCTCCCCCTAACATCTAAATTCCCCATTAACATCTAAAATATTTAAGAAAGGATCAATATTTAAAATACAAAAGAAGGTTCCAAACCTACAAAAGTGACATCATTTTCCCATCTTTTGGTGCATGTCATTTTTCATTCACATCCAAAATAAGATTTTGCCACTCTTGAATTAAGAATTCACATGCAACTACATTCAAATGCATGGATAGGTAGAGTTGATAAAACACAACATGATTACATTTATTTAATAGGTCTATTAAGTTTTTCAAATTATAGACCATCATGAACAACGTTCATGATGGTTTGTAAGTTAAAATACCTAACTAAAGATATCTAACAAAAATATAAACCTGTTGTGTTTTTTAGCTTCGCCTCATGTCGTATGCATATGAATTGAAATTGCATATTGAACTATGGCATCCTTCTGGATTGTCTGAAACCAAGAGATTTGCACAATTAGTTGTCATACAATCATATGTTAATATTGAGCTTCACTTGGTTTCAAGAATAATTTAATATTCTCTACTAATCAGGACCAACCACATGAAGGTGGAAGCTCATTCCCCCTCCCCAACATCTAAATTGCCTGTTAACATCTAAAATCTTTAAGAAAGGATCAATCTTTAAAGTACCTGGAATGTCCTCATCACTTCCTACTACTCTCAAGGGAAGTCCATCTTCTTTGCTCACAAGCAATTCATTACATAGGTACATCTAGAAATGTCCTCATCACCTCCAGCATAAAATGAATCCAATATTAGAAAACATCTCCTAAGAAATAATAGTTCAAGTGAAATAAACGCATGAAAAATGAGAGAGAAAAAGACGAATCTACTTACCAATAGGCATTACCATCGCATCTGTGGCCATGCTACCTATTGAGTGAGTTTTATTATTTTTATGTTGTGCCAAGATCTCTTTGTTTACACACACACACACACACACACATATATGTATATACATACATACATATACATAGATCATAAGAACACAACAACGAGATGCAAAGATCACAAGGGCATGGCAATAAAATGCAGTGATCACAAGGGCACATACATACATACGTACATGTATGTATATATATATAGAGAGAGAGAGAGAGATTTTTTTTTAAGGTGCTAAGTGACTTACCTCAATATCCTCCATAAAAATAATGCTGACCAAGAAAAAAGGCAGAGTTCACAATAAATTTTTCAAAAACATATCATAGCAATTTTTTAAAGAAAGAAACAAGTCATAACCCAATTAAATCGGTCTAGTTGTTGATTAGTTGGGTTAATAAATACGTATATTTAACTGGGTTATGGATTTTTTAAGGGAATGAGCCTCATATTATGGCATTTACATAGACGTAGAACTTGCTTCTTCAACTCCTTACACTCAACTCTTCACTAAAATTATTCTTCTAGCAGTGAGAATAGGTGCTACAAATTCTTGGGATCCAAGGGACCTTGAAGCTATGCTACATTTTTTGGAGACATAGGAAAAGTTACTACCAACTTTAGTACTTGATAACATTTTGGATCATATAGTGATGCCCAAATTAACAACAACAATGGATACTTGGGATCCTCTTAGGGAGAGCATGCCAATACATGTGTGGTTACATCCTTGGCTTCAATTGTTGGGTCAATATATGGAGCCTTTATATCCAACCATTCATTATAAATTGGGGAATGAGCTTCATGCTTGACATTCAAGTGATGCATCTGCATATGCAATTTCATCACCTTAGAAAATTGTATTTGACCCTACTAGCTGGGAACAACTGATTGTTCATTTTATTGTACCTAATCTGATGAAAATTCTACATGAATTTGTAATTAACCTAGCTAACCAACAACTAGACCAATTGAACTAGGTTATGGCTTGTGACTTAGCACAGGTTGAGTGAGTTACAATGGTTACAATGTTGGAGGCAACATTTTTTATTTGTGCAGGATATGGAGGAACAACAATGGTGTTGGTAAACATGAAAATTTAATAATGCAAAGTCACCTTGAGGAACTTGTGTGTGCTCTTGGCAAACATGTCATCAAAAATGTTCATCATGACTTTTTTTACTTCTGCATGTTTTTACATGGATCCTTCACACACCTAGTGCTCACAAATGTCTACTTAAGAATGTATATGAACCTGCAATGCACTGCTATATGGTGAAATATGTAGAAAATTATATAATCCTTCATCACACAAAGTCTTTTGCTTGGTGTGCTCATTGATTAAGTTAAGCACCCAAGTTTTCATTTCAAATCACTATTTATCTATTTTGGGCTTAAGAACTAGTAGAATAGCCTAGAAAGAGTACCTAAGAAGAGACGGATCTCACATTCATTCATTAATAAAATATAACATTCATTCATTATCACATGAAGTAAAAAAAAATTATGAGCATCTGTAAAATAATTTCATAATGTCCAAAGCTAACATCTAAGCTTAGTTCATCCTTTAACATTCATTAATAGTAGTACATAAATACATAACATTCAATAACATGTGAAATAAGGTATTTAAACATGCCCCAATCAATTATGATTTAATTTTGGAACACCTACTTGATTAGTTTGGAATTTTGTTCTCACCAAAAATCATAAAATGTAAGAACAACTGTGCGAAAAAGAGCGTAAAAAGATTATTATCATGCACCAATCATGTTTTTTAGCTCTTTTGGCATAGTCATTTTTTAGCTCAATCTCCACTGGTGAATATGTGTTTTGAAAAATTATTCTTAGACTTTGAGTCAAGAAAAAGACAAATATTAAACTGTGATATGAATATCAGGATTTAACTGTGTGATTTTGAGTCAAACTCGATGACCCATGTTTCATGATTTTGACTAGCTGTGGAAATTATCTCCTACTTATCAAATATTAAACTTGAAAAAGATGTACATAAATGAAATTAATTTTTAAACTTCAATTTTATAAACTTATAAAGAGAACCATAGAATTATAAGAAACTATTGTGGTTTCCACTATTTCAAAATTATAGTTACAAGTGATAAAGGTATATAACATTGATTCAGAGAGCACAAATAATGGAAATGAAGTATTGCAGAAGGTGCAAGCTCAACTGCCCCCATCCATACATACATACATGGTTAAGTGATACCTAACTATGTACAAGGTTGCCTAACTATGTCCAAGGCGTCTACACATTGGAAGCATACTCTGCCTACCAGGTTGCTTACATACCCCATACCATGGGATCAAGAGCCTTGACCTACTCACTCTAATGAATATGTAGTTTTGGTTTCTAATTATTTTGATGTAGCGATATTCCTGTAACCGCTGGTGAGCTTTACTCACCTAATACAACTCTTTGCCATCATACACCCACTTGGGAAAATCAGGCAATTTTTTATAATTACAATACTGTAATACCCTAGTGCAACCTTTTTGTTGTAGGTTATAGTTAGTGTAAAGTTAACCTATATACTTCCTAACTCACTCCTTATATAGTTATGTTTAAAAGCTTGTGACAATAATCAATAGGTCTAAATAGACCAGTCAAGTTAATGCTAGTGGGAACAACTGATTGTTTGTTTTATTGTACCTAATTTGATGACAGTTCTACAAGAATTTGTAATCAACCCAGTTAATCAACAACTAGACCAATTGAACAAAGTTATGGCTTGTCACTTAGCATGGGTTGAGTGATTTTTATTGTTTTATTATTTAGATTTTGGAATATGTATGCAGCTGGAACATTTTTTCTAGTTGTGCTAATATGTAATAAGCACTTTAAAAAAAACTCTCTGTATATATAAAGACTACAATGTGTGCAATTTTTCATATATTGCATCTGCATTTTCCTTACCATTTCTTAAGCTATAAGAATTTTTCAAGGTTGGGAACCACTTGAACATCCTTTGCATGGTTTAGAGGTAATGTCATTGTAGCAGTGAGAATAACTTTAGTGAAGAGTTGAGTGTAAGGAGTTACTACCCTAAACCTATGCTACAAATTCTTGGGAGCTAAGGGACCCTAAACATATGCTACATTTTTTGGAGACATGAGAGAAGTTACTACTGGCTTTAGCAATTCATAACATTCTGGATCATATCGTAATCAAACTAGAGGAAATCATTGATAAACCAAACATATAATGAAGAGGAAACTTGAAAACTTGAATGTTGAAATGCAGAAATGAAAGCTATCGAGGATCAAATAACTATGCCAAAGTTCCAACACAATGTGAAGTTGATTTTAGATTAAAAAAAAGAAAAGAAAAAGAAAACATGACATAAATCATTCCCCATTTTTTTTGATTGTGGATAGTTGCGTGCGAAAAAGGGTGGAGAGCTCTGAATGTTGGTGGAGATTTCATTGTCATGCCCTTGTGATTGCTGCATTTTGTTGTCGTGCTCTTATGATCTCTGCATCTTGTTGTCGTGCCCTTGGTGGAGATTAGTGTAGATCTAGGATTTTTTTATCGTGCCCTTGTGATCTTTGCATTTCGTTGTAGTTCCCTTGTGATTTTCGTACCCTTGCTCTATGATTTCATTGTCATGTGATACCCTTGTGATCTCTGTGACCTGTGCATACTTAGTTTGGTATGAATAGTTTTGATTGAATTTGTTCGAGGAGAGTGAGTCTACTCATGATGATACTAGCTCCATGTATTGGGTCTTTAGAGGAGAGATACTTATAGAAGATTAGATGTTGTTTATGGATATGGGATGATTTGTTTGTGATGCCAATATATCCTCCTCCATATTGAATTTTGATATAATCAATTTGCTAGATACAAATCACCATACTTGGTCTTTTGGAATGGTGGGACTAAGATATAAACCTCAAACAAGGGCTACAAGCTATGGTGGGCTAGGAGGAAGATGGTTGTATGAATGGTTGATCGGGAAAGTTGCAGAAAATTAGGGTGTCAGTTGCAAGTAGTTTCATTAATTTGATAAAAGAATCATCTTTGAAAGCAAGATGATCAAAATTGGCATGTCCATCCTTATGATAGATGTCTCTATCTCAGAATAGAAAATTACCTCAAACTACAAGTGACAAATTACTAAATATATGGAAAATCAGAAGAAGATTCACCTATAATATTTTTGAAGGACAAAAATATAATAAAAATATAACTTGATAGAAAAAGCCATGAGCTATGTGGCTCCACATTGTGGCTATTCCACTGTCTAGGAATGGAAACTCTTCACATTAAATATGAAGATATTGAAATTGAAAAAGATAACTCTTAGAGATTTATATTTGTGTTTTAGTGATAACAAATATACAATCTAATTTTAAGAAAAATGATAGTCTTAAATGCATATGATAAAATAAAATAAACAAGAGTACTAGTTGTAGCTATATAATTCTAGTATTTCTGATAATGTTAAAGAAAAGCTTTAATAAAACAAGTATGAAGTAACATAAATAGATCATCAGCTCAATCCTATTATGACTTAATGTGAATGCATCCTGTTGGTGTAAATAAGTATTTACTATCTACACTTCACTTAAGTTTACTTAGATTAATACATTATTTTATTATTTTGCATTATTTTATTATTTATTTAGGTGAGACATTAGGAGTTTGTGTACTCTCATGAGTTGTCATGTTTACAACACAGAAGTATGCAACTCTATTTCAGCACATGGTGTCTACAACACTGGAGTATGCATCATTCACTGAGTTGTCATGTAAACAACACAATTATTCACATTCCCTTTTTAGCACATGTTGTCTACACCACTGATTTGCATGATACACCATTGCAGGCTTATCATCTCATCATCACACTTACTTCCATGCTTAATAAAGGATAACCCATATCTAGTGGACATGTGCTTGGTTGTATGACTTATCATGTTGCTGACTTCTATACATTATAGAAGCTCTCCAGAGGCCTTTATATACAAGCATTCCTAGTGTACTCTCATATGGCATATTGAATGAATATATTGCCATTTTAATCATACTCTCTATCTTTGGTCTATAGTTGTGCTTGTGTTTGAGTTCCTTAGTCTTGGGTGAATTCTACCTTAAGCCAGACTCTTACATGGTATGAGAGCTCAGGGAGATTCTCTACACATAGCCATTTGAGAGTGTTCATGCTTCAACACCTCGACCTGAATCTGGAAAATCTATACAAATTGGGAGAGTCTAGAGCCAGATCTGACCTCGCCATTAAATCTAGAATGTCGATTTGGTGAAGATCCACTATAAATTTTCCTATGCTAGGCTAAAGTTGATCATGAGGAAATTTTTTTTTGCAAACTGACACTCGAAGGCACCGATTTGCAAACTAGGTATTGTCATTTAATCGATTTGATTATTTGTTTTTCAGATCTGCATTTTATTTAATCTCTACATTTTTTCAAATTTATATTCTCAAAAAAATTTCCTCGGCCTTGCAAATTTGGGGGAATATTCCAATTTTTTATCTAGTGGGTAGAGCATATTATTTAATCCATAGATAGCAAAGTAGACAACCATACCATAATCAACCGGCATATAAGGAAACAAATTTAGTGGGCTAATCCACTGGTGATTGAAACAAATCCGGTGACGCTCACACCGTATCATTGACCTCATAACTATCGATGACCCTTTTATTTTGTTAATGCCCAGCGTGTTTCTTTTAAACTTTGGCTAGTGCACATTACCCACAAATGTGGGATAATCTTTGATAGTTCTTGGCTGCCAAGTCATAAAACTTGTCCATTGAAGACAAGGATTATGATGTTGCACTACCAGTCCAACACATAGAGAATATTCTTCTCATGGCGTAGCATGTTCTAGTCAGTACGCATCCCTTTGGCACCACACAATGCATCTTCTAAAGTCCACATGGCTCTCCTGATTAGACACATGGCACATTGTAATACTACCATAGGTGCCTCGACCTCCTGCATATGTGGATGTCCAAGTCAATGGATCATCTTTGTCATCGCATATGTAAGAAGCCATCTTGACTTGCCAAGTCATTGACTATAGATGCATAGTCAACAACATATCGTGGACACATGGCATACCTACTTGTCTTGCTCAACGTACAGTTAGCAGTATGGTAAATCCAATTATCGCATAGTCAGCAATCCAACTTGGCAATCGTACAATCTAAGTCATCCAATTCATACATGACACGTGGTAGGTTGTACCTTTTTATTCGATGCTGATGTCATGCTAACATCATCAAGGGGACTCATTTTTGTTGATGTCATCATTTTATGTGCCTAAAATTGATGGCCATTTGACCATCATTCTAAGCAAAATTTGAACTACTATGACAACTATGTGACTGCCAAATTTAAACCCATCTTTTGCTAATGTAGCCCCTCTCCAGATTGATTTTTGATTTTGCAGTTTGACTTTGGGAGGCCATATCTTAGTCATCTAGACTCCAAATTAGGTGCCATTTTTTTTTGAAATTGGGTAAAATTTTCTATCTTCTTAGTGGTGTAGCTCTTTTCTGGTTTTGGTGTATGGATTCATTAGAAATTGCATCCTTTGGTGACTGTACCTATCTAATCCTACATTCTGCAACTTCAAATGCTCTGTATAAGCACATTTGGACTTGAAAACAGGTTTCATTTTTTTTGAAAGTGCATTATTTTTCATCTACTTTCCAAATTTGCAGTCAGATTGTAGGGTTGTGTGGACAAAAGTGTCACTTTTAGAAATAGGGCCTCTTTTTGCTTTGTATTACTTCAAAATTGTTGTACATTGTACAGTTCCAAATTTCTAATCTTTCAAGAGGTTGTGACAAGAAAAATCAAAAGTCCATGAAGGCCAAAATTGGCAAGTGGCCATTGTAATTACACTACTTATAAAGTGCCAAAAGCATCTATTTTGGGGGGGTTCCTTGATTTAGTGAAAAAGAGGGGTGTTCTTGGTGTTGTGTTCCTTCTTTTCTTGCAATTTTCTTTCATTTTCTACATTATGGAAAATTTTAAGTTTCCAAAATTAACTACACTTAACTATTCTACATGGTCCATCAAAATGTGGTATCATTTAATGCACAATGGGGTTTCTCAATATGTAGATGGTACCCTTCCTAAACTAGTAGCTGATAATGTATCAGCAAGTGATATTTCAACTTGGGTAGCAATGGATAGGAAAGCTCTAGGTGATATGTTGATGACAAGATCGTGTATCAAATTAAGAAGTCTTCTACATCCAAGGAAGCTTGAGATACCCTCGAAAACCTATATGGTAAAGTGTCTGAAGAGGATGTTTTTAAAATTGAAGATGAGCTTGTCTCCTTAGATCCTAAGTTATTTGATTCTATACAAGATTTCATCATCAAGGTGAATGAACTAAGGACAAAGCTTACTGATTGTGGGAATCCTATCAAAGGTGACAGATTGATCTATCTCATACATAACAAGCTACCATTTGAGTACTCCACATTTGTTTCTTCTTATAACACCTCAAAGACTACATTATGGTCTACCTATAAGAAATTCTTTTTGACGAGTATGCTGATTTGTTAGATACAGAAGAAAAGAAGTTGAAATCAATGGGGGTTCTCAATTCACCTAAGTCTAAAACATTGGTGGCCAACAATGAGGGTTTTCAAAATTCAGTTGGACAATCTTCAAATAAAGGAGAGGGTAAGGAAAATAAATGGAAGAAAAACAAATCAGAGGATGCAGAAAAGAAAACACCACAATCAAATCAACAAGGCAAGTCTTCCTCAAATTATAACAAGAAGGGGGAAAACAATAAGGAGAAGAAAAAAAGTGCCTATTGCAAGAAATTGGGTCATGAAGAACATGAGTGTTACCATAAAAAGATTGATGAGTTGACCAACATCATAAAGAAACATAATGTTCCACTGCCTAATGCTTATAAGGATAAAGGATCTTCCTGAGATTCAAAGAGCAAAGGGTAAGAACTCATGGAAAATTCAAATTCTTCAAAGGAATGGATACTTGACTCAGGTGCCTCTTATCATATGGGTTCTTCAAAGGAGAATTTTTCTTCAGTGAAGTAGTCAAAGGTACCACACATCTTCGTAGGAGATGATACCAAAATAGAAGTTGAAGGGAAAGGAAATGTGGAAATGGAAAATGGAGAGTTTCAAGATGTCCTCTATGTTCCAAACCTAAGTTCAATTCTCCTATCAATCTACCAAATCAATCACCTTGGAGATGGACATAGAGTTGAGTTCCTTCCAAACTCAGTTAAGGTGCATAGTCTAAAAGATGACTCATTGGTTGTAGTGGGGAAACTGAATCATGACAAAAGGTTGTATTCTTTCTCCCATTTTGTGCCCAAGTCTCCTTCAAAGGCCTTGTTATCTCAATCAAATTCAAACATGCAATTATGGCATGAGTGGTTTGGACATGTTTCTTACCACTATCTTCAACAACTTTGCACAAACAAAATGGTCAAAGGTCTACCTCAAATCAACTTTTCCCATGGTGAATGTTCAACAAATTTAGTGGATATGCATCCAGAAGGGAAGTTACAGAAAGGAAAGTCTTCAAGAGCACCAGTTGCTCTACAAATGGTTTACATGGTATTAGTAGGTCCTTTTGCAGTGACACTAGTCAACTAGGGTTGCTACATACTTACTTTCATTGATGACTTTTCAAGATACACTTGGTTCTATTTTCTACATCATCAGAATGAAGTGTTGGACAAGTTTCTAGCCTTCAAGACTCATGTTGAATAGAAATTGAGAAAAGACATCAAATTTGTACGAATGGACAATGGAAGCATGTATATGAACAAAAGACAAAAAGACTTTTGTAGACTTGACGGCATTGATCTTCAGAATCCACTAGCATTCAGTCCACATAAGATAGATGCTGCAGAACTGGGGATTCAAACTCTCAAATCAATGGCAAGTTGCATGATACAGGCCAAGTCTCTCAATCCATCACTTGAAGTTGAAGCAATCAGTAGTGCCACTCACATTCTTAATCAATCTCCTCATCTAGCCTTAGATGGTAAGCCTCCTTTTGAGTCATAGTGCGGTAGAAAACCTATTGTGACAAACTTTCGAGTCTTCGGTTGTCCTACATGGGAAAACACATCTTCCAGGGGATGCAAGGCACAGTCACCTCAGCCTTGTACTTTCATTGGTTATGAAGATAGTGTGAAGGTATACAAACTATTGGATCTAGAGACACATCAAATTTTTGTGGAGAAGGATGTACACTTTGAGGAAAGTTCACCAAGCTTGTCCTCTAATCCTCTCCGCACATCATATCATGTCAGAATTGATAGTGACACCAGTGATAGTGCTTCAATAGATTTAGATAGGTGGGGTTCTATCGACAGTTTCAGCGAGAGGTCACTACATCAGTCCAATCCACATGCATACATAGCCATAGTGATAGGTCTAGCACAACAGGGTACATCTAGTTTTCTAGGTTTAGCATCAGTGATAGATTTGGGGGATAGTATTGATGATCTACCTCTTCTTCTTGATGTAACAACACCTTCATTAGTTGTCATGAGGGCTCTATCCGACCCTTTTGTTCATTCTCTACATGATCGATTGTTCTAGGTTGAAGTGATTGTGGATACTTATGATCAATAGATGCAAAGGGGTTCTTCATTAGCTAAGGAGACAAATAGTTCTTTGAGATAGGTTCTTTAGTCAGTTGAGTAGGTTTTAGAGACATCACTTACCCATAGGATTCTCCACACACAGTGGAAGCATCTCATTTGTAACTTCGGTCTTGTTTCTTCCTAAGGGGAGGAACACCATTCTGCAGTCTTCGATCAACTTCTTCATCGGAGCAATCACTGGTAGACATTCTTCTATGGTGGGGGGAGCCTATCATGTCTCACTTCCTCTTCTCATTTTTCTCTTATGTATATACTGGATGTATGTCGTAATGGGGGGGTCTTGATTACTCCATCCATCCATACATCATGTGTGTTTTTCATCTCTCTTTTTGGGGGAGGGTTTTTCCCATGAGGTTTTCCCTCTTTCTTCACTTTATGAGAGATTGCATTTCATTATGTACATGGGTACCTAACATGGCCTTCTATCTGGGACCCATCATGCACTTCATCCTAGATTTCGTAAGCTTAAGGGCATTCCCCTAAGTTGCACTAAGGGGGGTTTTGGTGTAAATAAGTATTTACTATTTACACTTTACTTAAGTTTAATTAGGTTAATGCATTATTTTATTATTTTGCATTATTTTATTATTTATTTAGGTGAGACACTTAGGAGTTTGTGTACTCTCATGAGTTGTCATGTTGACAACACAGAAGTATGAAACTCCATTTCAAAACATGGTGTCTACAACATTGGAGTTTGCATCATTCACTGAGTTGTCATGTAGACAACATAGTTATTCACACTCCCTTTTTAGCACATGTTGTCTACACCACTGATTTGTGTAATACACCATTGTAGGCTTATCCTCTCATCATCACACTTACTACCATGCTTAATGGAGGATAACCCATATCTAGTGGACATGTGCCTAGTTGTATGACTTATCATGTTGCTAATTTCTATGCATTCTAGAAGCTCTCCAGAGGCCTTTATATATAGGCACTCCTAGTGTACTCTCATATGGCATATTGAATGAATATATCATCATTCTAATCATACTCTCTCTCTTTGGTCTAAATTTGTGCTTGTGTTTGAGTTCCTTGGTCTTGAGTGAATTCTGTCCTAAGCCAAATTATTACACATCCAATCATTACCTAGATGATATTATGCATGAGATCTTCACTCAATCACCAAGAGATAATATAATCTATAAGTACAAATTTTTGCATACTTAGTTTGGTATGAATAAATTTGATTGAATGTAAGGATAATTTCTTGCGTGAATTCAAGACATGAATGATTAATTTAATTTAGCACAAGTACTATGCAAGTGTATATGTATGCATGTAAAGCAGTTCACATAGTGAATTCATTTGCATACGCACATGCACATATGCATACAATCATCTTAATTAGTTATCCTTGAATCTGACCAAAGCTATTATATATGAACAAGAGATACATGTTTAGAAGGAAAAGACAAGAACATTTACATAGGTACCTCTTCTCCCCTTGAGGAAAATTGTAGAGCAACAGATTGGAGATCACAAGGGCATGAAATGGTAGTAAAATGCAGTGATCACAAGGGAACAACAACAAAATCCTAGATCTCCACTAATCTCCACCAACATTTAGAGCTCTCTACCCTTGTTTAGAGCTTTCCACCCTCTTTTGCACACAACTCTCCACAATCAATCAAAACAAAAGGGGAATGATTAATGTCGTGTTTTTATTTTTTTATTTTTTTATAATCCATAATCCACAATCCAAAAGGTCTCTACGTATACATACATACATACATACATACATACATACACACACACACATACACACATACATACATATACATACATGCATATACATACATACATACATACATACATACATACATACATGAAAACAACAATGCACTTTCTAAGAGTTTACAATTGTTCAACAAAATTAATATTTTACAAAAAAATGTACGTGAAGAACTATTAACTCAGAAGCAAGAACATGGTGTTGAAACAGTACAGAAAGTGCTTGACATGAGAGGTCTGCAAGTGAGGGTGTTGACCAATCTTGAAAACTTGAATGTTGAAATGTAAGCTATCGATGATCAAACACCCATTCCAGAGTTACAACACAATGTGAAGTTGATTTTAGATAAGGTAGAGGTAGATATTTAAAAGTTTAACAATAAAAATTTAAGGCACGAGAGCGAAGGAGGAGCGTCTTTATAAAGAGAAGGATAAGTGACTTTAGAAAGAGATTGCACGACAAAAACAACAACTAAACAACATAGAGGATATTATGGGAGCCATTGGATAGAATCCAGGAAAGTGTTGTTGTAGGTACTATGACATTGGAATCACTTGCAAGTGTCTTTGATAATTTACAGTCCAAATATCAAATGCTTATAAGAGAGTTTCAAGTATTGGTATAGTCTCCCTACGATGATCCCAAGTATCAAATGCTTATAAGAGTGTTTCAAGCTTGGGAACCACTTCAACATCCTTTGCATGGTTTAGAGGTAATGCCATTGTGTTAGAGGCTTCTACAAGGGAATGAGCCTCATGGTTATGGCATTCACATAGAAGCAAAACTTGCTTCTTCAACTCCTTACACTCAACTCTTCACAAAATTTATTCTTCAATTCCTTGCATATGCAATTTTATCACCTTAGAAAATTGTATTCGATCCTACTAGCTAAGAATAACCGATTATTCATTTTTTTGTACCTAATCTGATGATAACTCTATAGGAATTTTTAATCAACCCTGCTAATAAAAAACTAGATCCATTTAATTGGTTATGGCTAGTTTCTTTCTAAAAATATCTACTATGATATGTTTTTGTAAAATTTCTTGCAAACTCTACCCATTTTTCCTAGTTTGCATAATTTTTGTGGAGGATCTTGAGGTAAGTCACTTAGCATAGGTTGAGTGAGTTTTATTTTATTATTATTTAGATTCTAGAATATGTATGCAATTGGATCATTTTTTCTATTGTGCTAAGATGTAATAAGCACCTTAAAAAAGATCTCTAAATATACATATTTAGAAGGAGATATAAAGAGATACCTATTTAGAAGGAAAAGAAACCAACATTTAAAAAGTCATTGAAGAAAATTGCAAAGCTAGGGCATGGCAACAAAATCGCAAAGCAAGGGCACAACACCACAAGGAAATCATAGAGCAAGGGCACGCCATGGAAAAAAAATTGTAGAGCAAGGGAACGACATCGAAATCACAAAGAAAGGGTACACCAATGAAATGCAGAGATGAGAAGGGCACGAAAATCAAATCATAGAGCAAGGGCATGACAACAAAACACATTGATCACAAGGGTACAACAACCAAATTTTAGAGCAAAGACATGATAATGAAATGCATAGATCACACCAACAAAATCATAGAGCAAAGGCACAACAACGAAATGAAGAGATATCATAGGAATGAAATGCACTAAGCACAAGGGCACGACGATGTTTAGAGCTATCCACCTTTTGCACGCAACTATCCACAATCAAAACAAATGGGGAATGATTAATGTAATTTTTTTTGTTTATACTTGCATGAGCATCGCAATTAAGATGCTTACGTCAGTATTGTGATGGCGTCATGGAAAATTGCAAAAAAAAAAAACTAGGAAAATCACCACAAGTTAGACTGCCATCACAATTTAACCCCAAATATTGTAGTGAGATAAAATCTCTTTAATTGAGTGGACCTAACAAGTCTTTGGAATCCTATATGGTAACATCGAGTAGTGATGTTTGTAGGTCCTTTAGAGTAGGCCACTATTTAGTAATGAAAAGGAGTCATAAGGTCTACATGATCTTTGTTTAAAATCCTCTTGCCAAGTCACACTAAAAATGTACATTTAACCTTTAACAAGGTTGGTTCCTAATAGAGTTCACTTCAGAAGAGTGAAATATTTGGGTTGCTGGTCCCCTGGTGATTTTTCCCTTTATAAGGTTTCCACGTTAATAGATCTATGTCAAATGTGTGATTTCTTATGTGTTACAAGTTAATTTTTATGTTATTTACTTATTGTTGCAATTCTGTATAAGCTAATTTATATCTTTGATATTTGATAAAGTAATGGACTATAAGAAGACATTTTGATGCTAAAAGATTATAAGTTTGTTTTGAGAAGTTGAATGTGGTTGTCGAGTTATTGTTATGACAATTTATGAAGTTTGAATTGGTAACAAATTATTTTAAAGGTTTGTAGGATAATTGGATATAACTAATTAACCCCACCTTCCCCCTCCCTTATTATCTAATAGGTTAGCATTACTATGGATGCTATTTTCAATCTCGTGGGTTTATCAGTTGGATTGGAGCAATTATTTTGGTTTTTGTTCTAGCTAACATTTTATCTTGTTTTCTAGAGGATTAATTTGTAGTTCCATTGGGCCTAGGACTAGTTGATATTTTTAATGCTTATGTAAAGCTCACGACTGTAGTGGAGTGGTGGTACTTAGAATTTTTTTAGCCTTTTTTATCACTAGGATCTTATGCTTGTGTTTTTTGGATAAGTGTTTAGTTAGAGCATGCGAGTATGTGCTAAGATTTATGTGGTTTCATGGATGGTTGTGATGACTTAATTTCATTAGTTTGATTCATGTAAGATCTTCAACTAGCATGAGATTGCTGCGATAAGGCGAATCAACCTTAGGATATTTTATTGGTTAATTATTTATGCATTTTTGGAAATATGTTAAATGAGACCAAATCTTTTGCAAAGACATACTTGGAGCAAAAATTAGAATGTTTATCTTTTTGGTATATTCTCTTGGACTTATTTTTATAAAAGAGTTATACACAAATGAATTTTCTAATAGGTTGTAAATAAACTGAATCTAGACACTTTAGAAACAAATTCCTTTTGCATAATAATTCTTTAAAGGCAATGTGTGTGTGAGAGAGAGAAGAGAAGTTCATTACACCGAGTTATGTTGTCATATTTTTCTCTAGGATGGAGCAAGATGTAAATCTTTATGTGAAGGCTAAAAATATATTGTAACTTCTTGTTGACTCATATAGTAGCTCGATCTTTTGGAGTGTGGGGCTTTTTACCCATAAAGGCTTTCTCAATGTAAATCTATTTTTTCTATCATGTCTCATTCTTCTAATTTTATTATTCTAGAATATTCAATCTATATGTTATAATGCTACCAAAATTTGTTAGATTTATAAATTACAATCACTTCCCTTTGAGCTTTTAACTATGAGAATCATTTATGTGTGTTTTCTCTTTTATGGCATAGTAGTATGTACTTGTATTTAATTATTAGAAGCTATTGAAGAAATAATTGATTATTCTAGATGTACATAATACTCTTAGATTGCTCTCTGGAATGCTCTCATTTCCCTTCAACATGAAGCATAAGTTAAATTTTCTTTAGAGAGTGGAATTCCAACTATGATGAAATTATTGCTCAAATCTACCAAGCATTGCTAGAAAAAAACATATTATAGTTGTCCTATGCAATCACCAAGAATAATTCTATCTGCTATGCAATTGATTATCTCATATTGGAATGTTCCTCACCCAAAATAGAAAAAAAAAACATTTGTCCTACTAGACCACTTTGCATAAACAATTTGATGACCTGTCTCTATACACGAGGATTCTTATACTCAATTACTATAAGAAACCTAAAATATACAACATTTTTGACATTTTTAGGATTAATTAAGTGATTACAAGTGCAAATAAAAATATATGAATTATAAAATTTTTCCTCAAAGATGGACTTCCACTTGTCAATGTGAGCCTTCATGCTCTACCATAAGTATCTTCCACTCATCATATTCACAAATAGCAAGAACCCATATATATTGGTTGTATTAATGTATACAATACCAAAAAATATAAAAGGGAAGGGCTAATTAAATTTTATTCTAATTCAAATATCAATGTTTATAGGGATGGAGAAAAAGATCAATGATTGTGAAAAAAAGAATACACAACTGGAGAAAATATATCATAAATATTTTGAAATCAAAATAAACATAAAACACCCACAAACCCTAATAGTTGATATTAACTAACAAAAAAATGACTAAAAATGTGTAAATGCATAACATTTTTAGAAGGCACAATTTTTGGACATCATCTAGTTCTACATTGCCTTTTCTTAGAAGTGGATCTTCTTCAGACTCTTCATGGTCTCCATTAGACCTGGTTGTTAAACATTAAAGTTCCTTAAACGAATCAATAACATTAGCTTATATTGAATGCACATTTCTATAGAAAAAACCATTAATTTGATGAATGTAAAATATGATCTTATATTTTTCATAGAACACATACTAATATAAAAAATATCATTTTGATGAGCACAAAACACTAGGTTAGAGTTTGCAATAGTTATCCAAATACATAATACAACATAACTGAAAAAAAAGTGTCAATACAATGAAAATTGTTATTGCGTAATAGAAGACTTTATGCAAAATTTTACATCATATGCATCCTAATAAGGGTTTTTCTTGAATATAAAAAGGGATGTGAAAAACACAAAAGAAAGATGTAAAGAATTGGCAGAATGTGGAGTGCCCAACTAAACAAAGAAGAGAATTATTTGTTTCTTCAAGAATTCAAATTTCCCAACCACTTTTCACAACTTTTGGTAACTCACCAAATTTTAATTAGCATTGCAATCTTTCAAAAGAAGATGATGACAAATGTAAGAAGCATTATAAGTTTAAATGGAAGCTATAACTCTAGCTAGTGAATGCACAATCTATAATTAGATTGTTCAAAAATCTAAACTAATTTATAAATGGAACCATAGGACTATATAAAATAATTTTGTAAAATCAATATATAATTGAATTGAAGCTATTACTTCACTATTAAAATATTTGTTTCACAAACATCACTTTTAAATGACCTACCAAATGTATGTAACACATATACAAACATTTTCCTTTATCTTTCACACATGTTCAACAATACCCATTTGACTAAAGAATCCAATACCAATAAAAAATTAATAATAAAAATGCTCCATAATGCATGGCTCACACAGAGAACATATTGGCACATCAAGTAAATGTTAAACAAAATTTTGAAAAAACACATCTTTCATAATGCTTGTCCATTGTGCCTAGTCCATGGTTCACACCTAGAGCGCATTGTCCCATCTACTTAAAAATCTAACGTGACACCAATGTCAACATGAATTAACTAATAATTATTAAATATCTAATGTGACACCAACGCCAACATGAATTAACTAATAATTATTAAATATCTAATGTGAGACCAACGTCAACAAGAATTAACTAATAATTATTAAATATCTAATGTGACACCAACATCAACATGAATTAACTAATAATTATTAAATATCTAATGTGACACCAACATCAACTTGAATTAACTAACAATCATAGCACTTGTATCCTTATTCGTGTTCAACCCAAGCCAACAAAGCTACTGTCAACCTTTCCTTTGAATTTTGTAGAGAGGTGTGTACAAAGAAATGTGGTATAGCTAACTACTTCCCACACAATTATTTAAAAAAGAGAGCAAAACATTTTTTAGTTGATCTAATATATTTGTAAAATTATTAAATTCAATCATGCTTTGTCTTAAACAAGTTATTAGAGACTTTAAAGAGTTTTGTGTGAATAAATCATCATTTAATTAGACAGACATTTATATTTATATTTTTCTTTTTCCTATTGACTAGTTGACTTGTCTTCAGATTTGTTCTTTGAGTGTTGAAGGCAAAAGGCTAGTCAATATATATTTTTTCCTTTTTCCACCACTAATCTCAAAATTTGCTAAGCATGGGTAATTTGAGTAGTGATTTCAAACAATTTTTTATTTTGGTAAAGTAAAGATATAATATATCTTGTATACAAATTTTATAGCTATATAAAATTTGTAGTGGTGCTATTTAAAAGTAATTAGGAATAGTAAATGTTATTATATTTTTGGACTGAATTTTTTTATAAATATATTACAAAAGAAATGATAAATTGTCTTATATATATTTTCGTGAATCTATTACAAATATAATATCTTATCTCTTTGGGAAGAAGAAATCTTTTTTTAATTCTAAATATTTAAAGAATTCTAAAAGATTTAAGGCAATCATAATCTATAGGCATAAGTTTATTTTGTAAAGTTGTTAGCTATTTTCTAATTTAATTAGACCCTTTTCTTTTTCGACTTAAGTCTATTATTGTGTTTTAAAACAAGTGCCACATTTTCCTGTATTTGCCTTTATAACTAATTGTATTTGCATTGACCTTATTGAATATAGATACTTTTAATAAATTTAATATAATATGGTTCAAATGTTATATTAATAAATAATTATATTTTTGTGGTATCTAAGTTGAATTTGTAGTTGAAAAATTATTGTGAAAACTTATAATTAATAAATTAAATAATAAATATATAAATAAAAGAACTATTAATTTTTTTTATAAATCTGCACTTATATGTAAACATATAATATATCTCACTTTTCAATTATATGAGATATAAAAATAAATTAATATTTTTAGAGAGAGTATATTGTGGAGTTTGTAATTTGTTTGAATGTTTGGAAAAATGAAAAATTAAGTCTAGCCATTTTATTTATATATAAAAAATTAAATATACAATATTTTTTCTTAGTTTATTTGAAATAAGGTTTAAAAAATATTTCACATAAATTTAAATTGTAAGTTTAATTTATTACTATGAAATTATATTTAAAAAATAGTTTTAATTTAATTTGTTACTATTTTTTTTTTTTTAATCTTCTTTCCTTCAATTAATTATTTTATATTGTGTGACTTTTTTCTTTTCGTATTATGTAAAAAAATTGAAAAATCGTCATAGTTGCAAATATAAAAGCTTGCTAGTTATTTTATATTAAAAAATAAATTTTAAAATTGTTGGAGGTGGATGGAGTGGATTAAAAACAAACATAAACTCAAAGATAAATATTAAAATCGTTGCATTTCATTTTCATACCTTTATGATCTTTGCATTTCATTAATGTGCCCTTGGTGGAGATCAATGGAGATCTAGGATTTCATTTTCGTGCCCTTATGATCTCTACATTTTGGTTGCTGTTCCCTTGTGATCTCTCTGCCCTTGCTCTGCAATTTTGTTCTTGTGTCATGTCCTTGTGATCTTTGTGCCCTTTGCAACTATATCACTACAACATTTGGGGTCAAATTGTGATGGCATTTTGAGATGGCGGCGTAATTTGTGGTGTATTCACACTCAAATATAGTAGTGCTTGCTCTGTGATTTTCTTCAAGGGGAGAAGAGGTACCTATGTAAATATTCTTTTCTTTTCCTTCTAAACATGTATCTCTTTATATTTTCCCTAGTAGGTGATTAGAGAAGCTTCTCTTTATGTATATGTATGTGTATATATACATACATATATATACACATACATATTTATATATATGTATATACATACATACAAACATACATATATAGAGATCACAAGGGCATGACAACGACATGCAAAGATACATACATACATACATACATACATACATACATACATACATACATCTGCATATGCAATTTTATCACCTTGGAAAATTGTATTTGATCTTTACTCAATCACCAAGAGATAATATAATTTATAAGTACATATTTCTGCATACTTAGTTTGCTATGAATAGTTTTGACTGAATTCGTCTGAGGAGAGTGAGTCTACTCATGATGATAATGGCTCCATGCATTGGGTATTTAGAGGAGAGAGACTTATAGAAGATTAGATGTTGTTTATGAATATGGGATGATTTTTTTGTGATGCCAATATATCCTCCTCCATATTGAATTTTGATATCATCAATTTGCTAGATACAAATCACTAGACTTGGTCTTCTGAAATGGTGGGACTAAGATATAAACCTCAAACAAGAGATGTGTGCTATGGTGGGGCAGGAGGAAGATGGTTGTATGAATGGTTGATCAAGCAAGTTGCAGAAAAGTAGGGTATCAGTTGCAAGTAGTTTCATTAATTTGATAAGGGAATCAACTTTGCAAGCAGGATTATCAAAATTGGCATGTCCATCCTTATGATAGATGTCTCTATCTCAGAATAGTAAATTACCTTAAATGACAAGCGAAAAATTATTGAATATATGGAAAATCAAAAGAACATTCACCTATAATATTTTTGAAGGACAAAAATATAATAAAAATATAATTTGGTGGAAAAAGCTATGAGATTTCCACCCTCTTTCGTGTGTAGCTATCCACAATCAATCAAAACAAATGAGGAATGATTAATTTCATGTTTTTTAAAATATAATCCATAAGGTCTCTCTGTATACATACATACACACATACATACATGCATGTATGCATGCATATATATACATACATACATATATGCATACATACATGAAAACAACAATGCACTTTCTAAGACTTTACAATTGTTCAACAAAATTAATTTATTCTACAAGAAAATGCACCTGAAGAACTATTAGCTCAGAAGCAAGAACATGCTATTGAAATAGTACAAAAAGTGCTTGACATGAGAGGTCTGCAAGTGATGGTGTTGATCAGTCTTGAAAACTTCAATATTGAAATGAAAGCTATCGATGATCAAACACCTATGCCAGAGTTACAACACAATATGAAGTTGATTTTAGATAAGGTGGAGGAAGATATTTAAAAGTTTGATAATCAAAATTTAAAGCACGAGAGCAAAGGAGAAGGAGCAGCTTTAGAAAGAGAAGGAGAAGGAGTGGCTTTAGAAAGAGATTGCACAGTAGAAACAACAACTAGACAACATAGAGGATATTATGGGAGCCATTAAATAGAATCCAAGAAAGTGTTGTAGTAGGTACTATGAGATTGGAATCACTTGCAAGTGTCTTTGATAATTTACAGTCCAAATATCAAATGCTTATAAGAGTGTTTCAAGTATTGGCACAGTCTCCCTATGACGATCCCAAGTATCAAATGAGTATAAGTGTGTTTCAAGGTTGGGAACCATTTCAACATCCTTTGCATAGTTTAGAGGTAATATCATTGTGTGAGAGGCTTCTGCAAGGGAATGAGCCTCATGATTATGGCATTTACACAAAAGAAAATTTTTCTTCTTCAACTCCTTACACTCAACTCTTCACTAAATTTATTCTTCAATTCCTTGCATATGCAATTTTATCACCTTAGAAAACTGCATTTGATCATGCTAGCTGGGAACAACTGATTGTTCATTTTATTGTACCTAATCTAATGATAGTTCTATAGGAATTTGTAATCAATCGAGCTAATCAGCAACTAGATCCATTTAATTGTTTATAGCTAGTTTCTTTCTAAAAATATCTGTTATGATATGTTTTTGTAAAATTTCTTGCGAACTTTGCCCATTTTTCCTGGTTTGCATTATTTTTGTGGAGGGTCTTGAGATAAGTCACTTAGCACAAATTGAGTGAGTTTTATTATTATTATTTGGATTCTAGAATATGGATGCAGCTAGATCAATTTTTCTATTGTGCTAAGATGTAATAGCACCTTTAAAAAGATCTCTAAATATACATGTTCAGAAGGAGATATGAAGAGATACCTATTTAGAAGGAAAAGAAACTAAAATTTACATAGCCCTTGAAGAAAATCATAGAGCTAGGGCATGGCAACGAAATAAAAAAGCAAGGGCACAACACGACAAAAAAATCGTAGAGCAAGGGCAGGACATGGCAACAAAATTGCAGATCAAAGGTACACCACCAAAATTGTAGAGCAAGGACACAACAACAAAACACAAAGATGACAAGGGCATGAAAGCCAAATTAAACAGTAAAATCAAAGAGCAAGGGCATGATAACAACACATAGAGATGTCAAGGGCACAAAAACCAAATCGCAGAGCAAAGCTACAACAAAAAAATGCAAAGATCACAGCAACAAAATCATAGAGCAAGGGCATGTCAACAAAATAAAGAGATATCATAGGAACAAAATGTACCAAGCACAAGGGCATGACGACGTTTAGGGCTCTACACCCTCATTCAAAGCTCTCCACCTTCTTTTGTGCACAACTCTCCACAATTAAAACAAATGGGGAATGATTTATGCCTTTTTTTTATACTAATGCAGGTATCACAATTAAGACACTTATGCCAATATTGTGACAATGTCAGGGAAAATTACAAAAAAAGAAAAGAAAATCACCACAAATTAGACCACCGTCGAAATTTGACCCCAAATGTTATAGTGAGATAAAATATCTTAACTAAGTGGACCTAACAAGTCTTTGGAATCCTATTTGGTAGCATCTATTAGTGATTTTTATAAGTCCTTTAGAGTAGGCCACTATTTAGTAATGATAAAGAGTCATAAGGTCTAGATGATCTTTGGTTAAAATCCTCTAACCAAGTCACACTAAAAATGTGCATTTAACCTTTAACAATGTTGGATCCTAACATAGTTCACTTTAGAAGAGTGAATGATTTGGGTTGTTGATCCCCTGGTGAATTTTACCTTTATAGGGTTTGCACATTAAAAGATCCATGGCAGATGTGTGATTTCTTATGTGTTGCAAGTTGATTTTATGTTATTTACTTATTACTACAACTAGGTATAAACTAATTTATATCTCTAATATTCAATAAAGTAATGAACTTCAATTTGATGCTAAAAGATTATAAGTTTGTTTTGAGAAGTTGAATGTGGTTGCCGAGTTATTGTTATGAAAATTTATGAAGTTTGAATTGGTACCAAATTATTTTAAAGGTTGGTAGGATAACTGGATATAACCCTTCCCCCTCCCTTAGTTATCTAATAGGTTAGAATTTACTATGGATGCTATTTTTAATCTCGTGGGTTTATCAATTGGATTGGAACAATCGGTTTGGTTTTTGTTCTAGCTGATATTTTATCTTGTTTTCTAGATGATTACTTTGTAATTGCATTGGGCCTAGGAAGTTGATATATTTTACACTTATGTAAAGCTCACAATTGTAGTGGAGTGGGGGTAGAAAATTTTGGCCTTTTCTATCACTAGCATCTTATGCTTGTGTTGTTTGGATAAGTGTTTAGTTGGAGCATAACAACATGCATTAAGATTTATGCGGTTTCATGGATGGTTGTCATGACATAATTTCATTAATTTGACTCATGTAAGATCTTCGACTAGCATGAGATTGTTGGGATAAGGTGAATCAACCTTAGGATATTTTATTGGTCAATTATTTATGCATTTTTGGAAATATGTTAAATGAGACCAAATATTTTGCAAAGACATACTTGGAGCTAAACTTAGAATGTTTATCTTTTTGACATATTCTCTTGGATTATTTTTATGAAAGAGTTGTGCACAAAGGAATTTTCTAATAGGTTGTAAATAAATTGAATCTAGACACTTTAGAAACAATTTCCTTTTGCATGATAATTCTTTAAAGGCAATGTGTGTGTGTGAGAGAGAAGAGAAGTTCATTACATAGGATTATGTTGTCATTTTTTCCCCTAGGATGGAGCAAGATGTAAATCTTTATGTGAAGGCTAAAAATATATTGTAACTTCTTGTTGACTAATATAGTAGCTCGATCTTTTGGAGTGTGGGGTTTTTTACCTGTAAAGGCTTTCTCAATGTAAATCTATTTTTTTCTATCATCTCTCATTCTTCTAATTTTATTATTCTAGAATATTCAATCTATATGTTATAATGCTGCTAAAATTTATTCAATTTGTAAATTACAATCACTTCCCTTTAAGCTTTTAATTGTGGGAATCATTTATGTGTGTTTTCTCTTTTATGGCATAGTAGTATGTACTTGTATTTGATTATTAGAAGCTATTGAAGAAATAATGGATTATTAGGTGTACATACTACTCTTAGATTTCTCTCTGGAATGCTCTCATTCCCCTTCAACATGAAGCACAACTTAAATTTTATTTAGAGTGTGGAATTCCAACTATGATGAAATTATTACTCAGATCTACTAAACATTTCTGGAAAAAAACATATTATAGTTGTCCTATGCAATCACCAAGAAAAATGCTATCTTCTATGCAATCGATTATCTCATATTGGAATATTCCTCACCCAAAATAGAAAAAAAATAATTTTTCGTACTCGACCACTTTGCAAAAACAATTAATCGCTCATCTATGTACACAAGGACTCTTATACTTAATTTCCATAGGAGCCAAAACCAAATAAAATACATTAATACGTGGTGTGAATCTTCAAGAGAAACCTAAAAGACACAATATGTTTGACATTTCTAGGATTAATTAAGTGATTACAAGTGCAAATAAAAATATATGAACTACAAAATTTTCCCTCAAAGATGGACTTCTACTTGTGAGTGTGAGCCCTCGTGCTCTACCATAAGTATCTTCCACTCATCATATTCACAAATACCCATAACTCATATATATTGGTTGCATTAATGTATAATATAAAAGGGAATGGCTATTTTTTTTTTCTAATTCAAATATCAATGTCTATAGGCATGGAGAAAAAGATCAATGATTGTGAAAAAGAGAGTACACAACTGGAAAAAAATATCATTAATATTTTGAAATCAAAATAAACATAAAACACCCACACACTCCAATAGTTGATATTAACTAACAAATAAATGACTAAAAATGTGTAAATGCATAACATTTTTAGAAGGCACTGTTTTTGGACATTTTCTAGTTCTACATGGCCTTTTCTTAGAAGTGGATCTTCTTTAGATTCTTCATGGTCTCCATTAGACATGGTTCTTTAACATTAAAGTTGCTTAAACAACATTAGCTTATATCGAATGCACATTTCTATAGAAAAAAATCATTAATTTGATGAATGTACAATATGATCTTATATTTTGCATAGAATACATACTAATATAAAAAATATCATTTTGATGAGCACAAAACATTAGGTTACAGTTTGCAACAGTTATCCAAATACATAACATAATTGAATAAAAGTGTCAATACAATGAAAATTATTATTGTGTAATAGAAGACTTTATGCAGAATTTTACATCGTATGCATCCTAATCAGGGTCTTTCTAGAATATAAAAACAGATGTGGAAAACACAAAAGAAGGATGTAACAAGTTGGCAGAATGTGGAGTGCCCAACTAAACAAAGTAGATAATTATTTGTTTGTTCAAGAATTCAAATTTCCCAACTACTTTGCACAAATTTTGCTTAACTCAACCAATTTCAATTAGCATTGCAAGCTTTCAAACAAAAGATAATGACAAACGTAAGAAGCATTATTAGTTTAAATGGAAGCTATAACTCTAGCTACTAAATGCACACTCTATTCTTTGATTGTTCGAAAATCTAAACTAATTTATAAATAGAACCAGACAATAATGTAAAATAGTTTTATAAAATCAATATATAATTGAATTGAAGCTATTACTTCACTGACCTACCAAATGTATCCAACAAATATACAAACATTTTTCTTGCTTTACCTTTCACACATGTTCAACAATATCCATTTGACTAAAGAATCCAATACCAATAAAAAATTAATAATAAAAATAATCCGTAATGCATGGCTCGCATAGAGAACATATTGGCACATCAAATAAATGCGAAACAAAATTTTGAAAAAACACATCTTTCATAATGCTTTTCCATTGTGCCTAGTCCATGGTTCACACCTAGAGTGCATTGTCCCATCTGCTTAAATATATAATGTGACACCAACGTCAACATGAATTAACTAATAATTATTAAATATCTAATGTGACACCAACGTCAACATGAATTAACTAATAATTATTAAATATCTAATGTGACACCAACATCAACATGAATTAACTAGTGATTATTAAATATCTAATGTGACACCAATGTCAACATGAATTAACTAATAATTATTAAATATCTAATGTGACACCAACGTCAACATGAATTAACTAATAATTATAGCACTCATATCCAACCCAAGCCAACGAAGTTATCATCAACCTTCCCTTTGAATTTTGTAGAGAGGTGTGGACAAAGAAATCTAGTATAGCTTACTACTTCCCACACAATTATTTAAAAAAGAGAGCAAAATATTTTTTAGTTGATTTAATATATCCGTAAAATTATTAAATTCAATCATGCTTTGTCTTAAACAAGTCATTAGAGACTTTAAAGAGTTTTGTGTGAATAAATCATCATTTAAATAGACATAGACATTTATATTTATATTTTCCTTTTTCCTATTGACTAGTTGACTTGTTTTCAGATTTGTTCTCTGAGTGTTGAAGGCAAAAGACTAGTCAATATATATATTTTCCTTTTTCCACCACTAATCTCAAAATTTGCTAAGCACGGGTAATTTGAGTAGTGATTTCAAACAATTTTTTGTTTTGGTAAAGTACAGATATAATATATCTTGTATACAAATTTTATAACTGGATAAAATTTGTACTAATGATATTTAAAAGTAATCATGAATAGTAAATGTTATTATATTTTAAAAATAGTTTTAATTTAATTTGTTACTATCTATTTTTTTATCTTCTTTCCTTCAATTAATTATTTTATATTATGTAACTTTTTTCTGTTGGTATTATGTAAAAAAATTGAAAAACCATCATAGTTGCAAGTATAAAAGCTTGTTAGTTATTTTATACTAATTTTTTTTTTAAAAAAATTGTTGGAGGTGGATGGAGTAGATAAAAAAAAAACATAAACTCAAAAATAAATATTAAAATCAATATGCAAAACATAAAGAATTATAGATTGGGATGTTTATTAACATAATAAAATCTATTACAATTTCTTAAAATTCTACACATTTTTTATCCACTCATGATCCACAATGATAATAATGTAAATAAAAGGTTAGTAGTTGATAGTGGAAAGTTTCTGAATTAAATACCAAGTTTGACAATACTTTGGAATTTAGTGGTAATAATTGATACTTTCCAGCGAAAATAAATACTAATACTTTTAAATTATATCAATATTTTATAAATCAATAAATATACGAAAGTATATTACTCCATTTGCATTAGCTCTATCACACACGGCGATGGGATTGCAGAAGCGCATGAGTTGTAAAGGTCGGTTGATTTATTTGTTGGAGCGTAACAATGCAGAACCTGATATTCATATTACAATTTGACTAGCTGTGGAAATTATCTCCTACTTATCAATGCAGAACCAGTTTATTTGTTTGGTGGAGCGTCGAATAAAATAAATAAATAAACAAGTAAGAAGCTGCATAAGTGGGGCTTGGTTGAAATGTCTGTCCACCCATTTCCCAACATTAAATAAGCATGGTCCTGCAAATAATATATTCACTACTTTTGTTCGTTTAAATGTGCATTGAATGTGTTGAAGCATATGTCTATGATACACACGAACCTATCTTCCTGCTCAATATTTGGTGAGTCTGTAAAATACATAATCTTGTTCCCTGGAATGGACGGCAACTTTAATGGTATTCGACGAAGTGGATATTTTAAAATGTGTTCCTACTTAGTTTTGTCTATTTTATTTGAATGCCGTTGTTTCTTTGTCTATTATCTTCTGTCTCATTATTTGTATCCTTGTGTTTATTGATAGTTTGGACAGATATTGCAATCATGGTAGACATACCAAAATTGATTTGACTGAATCAGTTGGACCATTTTTCCAAATATTGAACTTCATAAAGTTAAAATTAACCACGGGAATGTGTTTGGTTTTAGATCATCTTTGTAGATTGCAGACTGAAAAGTGTTCATAATCCAACCAAAAGAAATTAAATTATCGAGTTCTTATCAATAGGAGTTTTACAATTCTACGGCACAGGTTAATCTCTTACAAAATTTTTTTTATCAAAGACAAAACAAAGTAAACTTCTTCTTTTTTTCCAGATTCCCGAAATCAGAAGCAGATCGATGCACAAGCTTTGCTCCAGTTTAAAATGTCTGTGAAAATAGATCCAACATTTTCTCTATCTAATTGGGTAGCTGCAAACTATGTTTGCAATTGGACTGGAATAACCTGTGATCACAATGAACGGGTCCTGAGTGAAGTTCTGAAATACAAGGCGCTGAGTGGCCAGATTCCCCCTCATGTGGCAAACATCTCCTTCCTTGCAACTCTCGACCTCTCTAATAATTACTTGTATGGCCCCATCCCCGCAGAGCTGAGTTCGTTGCACAACTTGCAAAGACTCGTTCTTGGCCCAAATAATTTGACAGGAATGATCCCACAGCAGTTAACGAACTGTACTGCGCTGAAAACCCTAGATCTTGGCTGGAACCTTCTAACTGGACGGATCCCCTCTAAACTCGGCGATCTCCGAGAATTAAGAGTACTCAACCTGGAAATCAACTGCTTTTCAGGAGAAATCCCCAAGTCCGTAATTAATTGCACAAGATTGCGTTAGTTGTCGTTGAGCAGGAATATACTTGAGGGATCAATTCCAGAGGACGTAGGCTATTACCTGCCCGAATTGCAAGAGATTTCCCTCATGCTAAATAATCTAAGCGGCAGCCTTCCTAAGTCTATAGCGAATTGTTCAGCTCTCCGTATTCTTCGCACAGGCTATAACAAGTTGAGCGGAGTTATACCCACAGAAATTGGGATGCTGAATCGCCTTCAAATTCTTGGGCTTGGTGTTAACCGCTTCCATGGAAAAGTTTTCCCTCTTCTCCTTAGCCACACACAACTACGGCTGGTTAGTCTCGTACTAAACAGTTTCGCGGGTTCCATTCCGGAAGAGATTGACCTCAAGCTCGCGAACTTACAAGGTCTTTTTGCAGGGGGCAATTTGTTCAGTGGAGAGATCCCAAAGTCTTTGGGAAATTGTTCTCAGCTCTCATTTGTTGATCTAGCAATGGTTTCGTCTGGAGATGATTGACCTCTCTTACAACAAGCTTACAGGAGATATCCCTTTGGAGATTTCAAACTTCCACTCACTCACCTTCTACCTCAACGTTTCCCACAATTCATTGACAGGAAGACTGCCTTCTCTGGGAGCAATGCAACTTGTTCAAGCCATAGATATCTCTTCTAATAAACTCTCGGGACACATCCCTGCCGACATTGGCAGTTGCGTGGAACTGCAGTACTTGAACCTGACCAAGAACAACTTGGATGGAAGAGTACCGCAGTCACTAGGAGAGCTTAGAAGCCTCGAGGTCATTGACTTCTCCATCAATAAACTATCAGGGCCAGTCCCGCCCTCTATTGCAAAAGTCAATATGCTCCACCTCCTGAATTTCTCCTACAACAACTTGAGTGGACCAGTTCCAAACCAAGGAGCTTTCAGAAACCTTAGCGGATCATCATTTTTGAGAAATCCTGGACTATGTTCAGCCTCAGGCTGGTTGAATTTACCAAATTGTAGAAGTTCTGAGGAGATTCGATCAAATGAGAACGGCTTAAACATCACACACTAAGGCTTGATTCCTAGTGCAAAAGTGTTAAATTGTCAAAATTTGACTTACTTTTCCAGGCTTAATTTCTTCTTAGTGTGTGATGTTTAAGACTGGCCGATCAAATGGGTTTAACAAGAAGGTTATCGTGGCTGTTTCAGTTGGCATATTTTTCATACTGTGCTGTATTTTGGGCACATTTTACATCTTCTCCAGGAAGACCAAAAGACAGCCATTCACAAATAGTTTAATGGGAAAAGGATTCATGCAAATTTCCAGTCGGGAGCTTCATCCAGCAACCGAAGGATTTAGTGCCGGTAATTTGCTAGGAGCGGGTAGGTTCGGGGCAGTTTACCGAGGATTGCTGTCTGATAGAACATCGGTGGCTGTTAAGGTATTCAATCAGGACTCTCCAAATTCATATAAGAATTTCTACAATGAGTGCAGAATACTGAGCAAAATCAAACACCGGAATCTGGTCAAGATCTTGTCCTGTTGCTCAACACCAGAATTCAGGGCGCTAGTGCTCCAGTTAATATCAAAGGGAAGCCTCGAACAACAGCTGCACCATGACTGCAAGTTGAGTTTAAAGATGAGATTAAACATTGCACTGGATGTGGCGCATGCAATGGCATATTTACACCATGATTGTTCTCCTGCTGTTGTTCACTGTGACTTGAAACCCTCAAATGTTTTAATGGATGAGAACATGACAGCGCATGTTGCTGATTTCGGAATTGCCCGTTTAATGTCTTCTACCGATTCCGCAAACAGCAGCAGTACCTCTAGCTTGAAGGGAACAGTAGGCTATCTTGCTCCTGGTAAATTTCTCAGCAGTATGAAGCCCAAGCTTTCGTGTTAAATTTTCGCACTTCTAGCTTTATTTTTCCATTTCATTAGTTACTTTATGCATGCGCTGTTTTTAATACTAATGAAATGCTATGAGCTTCTGTAGAAAATGGATTGCGGGCAAATGTTACGACCAAGATCGACGTTTACAGCTTTGGAGTGGTCATCCTTGAAATGGTGACGGGGAAGAGGCCCACTGATGAGATGTTTAGTGGAAACAAGACATTGCCAAATTGGGTCAGAAGAGCGTTTCCCGAATCAGTGGAGGAAGAGGTGGGAGATGATGAGTTGCATGAGGAGGTTTCCACAGAGCACGGCAACAACTGGCTGGTTAGTCTGATTGGAATAGGATTGCAGTGCACGAGGTACAGTCCAGGGGAAAGGCCGACAATGAGAGAGGTGGAGGGGATGCTCGAAAGGATTGTGTATGGCTCAGCATATGGCAATTTGGAAGAACATGCATCAGTGCAGAGCCTATTAACACCAGTCAGGGGATTAGGGCATCCAAGTATCGACGCATCATCTTCGTCCACGTCTTAAAAGAAAAACTGGTTAAGCTATTGAAGAGCCTCCTCAATTATTATGCCTAGTAGATGCTTTGAAACATCTAAGAGTCGATTGGCTAGGCATATTCTGTAGCAGGAATTGTCGGCAACGTGAAACAGCAAACTAGAACGCAGATCTTCCCGTCAAGCTAATTCCCTTTGAATTTCTATGGAGAGGTGTGGTAAAATTTAGAAGTGTAACCACTTCCCATAGAAAGAGAGCACAATATATTGAAGTGCAAGAAGTGCGTGCCAGATAACCTCAAATAATTTTTAATTTAATTTTTAAAAACAGTAAAATGTAGATTTGATGCCGGCATAGATATTGGCACATGGCAAAGCTGGAATATGGACAAGCATGCAATTTATAGTGGCTGTCACATTTGGTCAATGCCACTGTTGACCGGTGGCTACGCCACTATAAATTGGCTGAAAAAAAAAATAGTGGCAATCTCATTTTTCACCTTTATCTTTTTTTTTTGTGGGAAGTAGTTTACTGAAGTAGGATATGACTCTTTTTAGTCACACTCCCTCCCTTATATAAAACAATTCAGGCGTGCTTTGTGGAGGGAACTAATGTTTTCATTTGTTTTCTTTTGATTAATTTCTCTAAGAAAAATTAAGGTATGAGCTAATGTTTCTGAGCATCTAATCAATTACCGAAAGCTAATTTCCTTTTTCTGATTAGTCAGCAACAATTTTGCTGCAAAAGATATAAATCATTTTTTTTCTAAATTAATAAAAACAAAGAAAAAGTAGGACAATTTTTTTGATTTTTGGGGACATATTCTCCCTTTGCCAAGATAGAAACCATCATGTCATAAATGAAAAATTTTGAACAATTTTTGTTTTAATAGTTAGCTAGCTAAACCAATAAAGTAAATGAAGGTGCACATTCAAACAAAATTCACAAGTGTGAGTTAATCAATTGCCTCACAAATTGTTTTGTATGAATATTATGATATATTTGCTACTATGCTATATTTACAAACTAATCAATTCATGTTTATACAATTCTTTTTTATTGGATGTTTGTGGTAATATAAAATATTGAAAAAGTAATGGAAATAGTTAGAAGTTAGTTATTTTTTATTAGTTTAAGATAGAATTCAAAGGATAAGTACACAAATTTCTCATATACTTTTTTTTTTATACATGATATTTATTCAAATCATTAAATAATACAATAAAAAAAAATATCATTATTCTTAAAAATTTATATTCTATTAATTACAAACTTAGAAAAAAATTAAAATGATTTCTAAATGAATAAAAGATACTTTCAAATTCAAATGTGAGGATAAAAAATTAGAATGTGAGATTAAAGAATTTAAAACAAAAGATTTTACTTAGTTTTATGTGTGATTAATAAGTTTAAAGATTGTGATTTTAAAAATATTCAATATTCAATATGTTTCAATATTTACTTTTATCTATTTAGTATTATTACACAGGGTAGACAAGAACATCCAGTCATATTAATGAGATGGTTGGATAGTCTTTGTCCTATTTGTTAATAAAATGGATATCTCTATTATCCTGCTCTTTCACATCCTCTTTCACATCCTCATGATGGATCACGTAGTATGATCTGAAACGTTGATGGTAAAAAAGCATACACAATTGAATCCCGAAAATTTCATTTTTATAAATGGATTGTGGAAATCTTATGATGTTAATTTGTCCTATTTGTCAATCAAATTTTCACTAATAGGAGTTTAAGCTCACAAATTTTGTTCTTCCATATTTAAGCCAATAGGCTTATATGTGGGAGCTTTGTTCCCGGATTTTATAATTTTTTGCCAGAAAATTGTCAGCCTCTCTTGGATTTCATATTTTCTGACAACATATCTCTAATTTCTATTTTTTATTCACCTCCTCATTTAAAAGATTGTGTTTGACATTTGTTTATAAAAACAAACTTTTCAAACAAAGTGAAATAGTGGAATTTTGTTTATAAACTATTGAAGAATTTTCTATGGTGTAAAGAGGGTTTCATTATCTTCCTTCCGTACTCTAGCCATTTTCTCTATGTATAGTGCAGATTTTTCTTGGGTTTTTAATAGATTTTTTAGTTTCTTAGTGTGACAAATTTTGTGGATGAGTTAATTTTTTTTTTTTAACACCATTTAAAAAAAAATCTATATGACTGACAAATTAATGAATCATTGAATGATAGGTGTTGGAAAGAAGGTAAAAGAAAGTTTGAGGGTTGTATATTACTTTTGTGACATCTTATTCATTTTTAATTAGGTAAGATTTTTTTTATTATAATTGTTCAAATCAACATACTTATGTTTCCAAACTCCATTGGATACTATCATTTTATTGAATTGTGTAGAATTTACTTTTATTAAATATTTGTAATTACATATATAACAATAACTAAAATTGGAGTGTGTTACTGATATATGTAGGAATGAGATTTAACAATAATAGCTTTAATGAAATTATTTTTACCTATATTTGATATTGAAGACCTTAATAGAAAATATCATTAATGCATCTAAACAAGAGAGAAAAGTTGAAAAATAAAATGATAAATATAGAAAATAAAAAATATATATAACATTTTAAATAGAGAATGCTTTGAATCAAAATTTAAAATATATAGAAAGTATTTGTGCATCTAAATTTTATTTTAATATTTCTTGAAATTAAACTTTAATTTAATTTTAGAATATAAATGATTTGCATGAGGGTTATATTCATAGTTTAGAAACAAGTTAATTTAGATTAACTTTCTGATAGTAAATATTTTAAAGTAAAAATTTATTATTCTAGAATATTCAATCTAATTTTATTATTCTAGAATATTCAATCTATATGTTATAATGCTGCTAAAAGTTGTTAGATTTATAAATTACAATCACTTCCCTTTAAGCTTTTAACTGTGGGAATCATTTATGTGCGTTTTCTCTTTTATGGCATAGTAGTATGTACTTGTATTTAATTATTAGAAGCTATTGAAGAAATAATTGATATTAGATGTACATAATACTCTTAGATTGCTCTCTAGAATGCTCTCATTTCCCTTCAACATTAAGCACAAGTTAAATTTTCTTTAGAGAGCGGAATTTCAACTACAATGAAATTATTGCTCAAATCTACCAAGCATTGTTGGAAAAAAAAATATTATAGTTGTCCTATGCAATCACCAAGAATAATTCTATCTCCTATGCAATTGATCATCTCATATTGGAATGTTCCTCACCCAAAATAATTTTTTTTTTTTTTTGTTCTACTAGACCACTTTGCATTAACAATTGATCACCCATCTCTATAAACGAGGCTTCTTATACTCAATTACTATAAGAGCTAAAGCCAAATAACATACATTAATATGTGGTATGAATCTTCTAGAGAAACCTAAAAGACACAACATGTTTGACATTTTTAGGATTAATTAAGTGATTACAAGTGTAAATAAAAATATATGAATTATAAAAATTTCCGTCAAAGATGGACTTCCACTTGTCAGTGTGAGCCTTCATTCTCTACCATAAGTATCTTCCACTCATCATATTCACAAATAGTGAGAACCCATATATTGGTTACATTAATGTATACAATTCCAAAAAACATAAAAGGGAAGGGCTAATTAAATTTTATTCTAATTCAAATATCAATGTTTATAGGCATGGAGAAAAAGATCAACGATTGTGAAAAAAAGAGTACACAACTGGAAAAAAAAAATCATAAACATCTGTTCTTCCATTGCTCCTATTCTACTCAGATATGGCACCTTTGGTGGAGCGCTTGGGGTTGCTCTTGTCGGCATGCTTCCTCTTTGCCTGAGTGCTAGGCTCGCTTGGGTAGTGCTCCCTCCAAGTCTTCTTCTCTCCATGCTATTTGGATTGCTTGCCCATCTTTCATGCTTTGGCATATCTGGTTGGAGAGGAATCGTTGCATATTCCAAGATGTTCGGCTTGGTGTTTTGCATCTTTGGTGGAAAATATCACATTCTCTCCAGGAAACTATTCTTGTGAAGTGTGAGCTTGATGGGGGTATGGATCCGGTTGATCTTGCTATCTGTAATCGCCTCAATTTTCATCTGCAGGATGGGGTTGCGGCTCATAGGTTTCCTTCTATGTCCAGGCAGCTTCACCATCAGAGGAAGGGTCGGGTTAACCAGGATGGGCACTGGACTCCTCCTCCCTATGGAGTTCTGAAAATTAACACTGATGGTTCTTCTCGTGGGAATCCTGGTCCGGCTGGTATTGGCGGAGTGGCTCGTTGTAGTTCTGGGAATGTTAAATTTTTCTTCTCAATTCATAAGGGTGATTATACTAACAATCTCATGGAAGCTCAGGCTATTTTATATGCTGTGGAACAGTGTTGCTTGTGGGGATGGAGTAAGATTATTTGTGAGTCTGATTCCCAGGTGGTGGTGAACATGCTTTCTTCGCAAGAGCTTGAGGATGTTAGTTGGTAGCTGGCCACTGTTGTTAAGCATATTCTTTTCTTCTCTTCCTCTTTTCAGTTCATTAGGTTCAAGTATATTCCGCGAGAATGGAATAGACCTGCTGATTGTTTAGCCAAATGGGCTTCTAGTCATGATCCGGGTTGGAATATTAGGGATAGGGGGCAACTGTCCTTTGAGATGGTGCAAGAATTTGATGATCTTGTTGCTCAGGATCGAGCTCCTTGTTGAGCTCTCCTTGTTGTATTCCTTTCTCTCTTAATAAATTTTTACCCCTCTTTTTGCTACAAAAAATAAACATAAAACACCCACAAACACTAATAGTTGATATTAACTAACAAAAAATGACTAAAAATGTGTAAATGCATAACATTTTTAGAAGGCACAATTTTTGGACATCATCGAGTTCTACATTGCCTTTTCTTAGAAGTGGATCTTCTTTAGACTCTTCATGATCTCCATTAGACTTTGTTGTTTAACATTAAAGTTCCTTAAATGAATCAATAACATTAGCTTCTATCGAATGCACACTTCTATAGAAAAAAAATATTAATTTGATGAATGTAAAATATGATCTTATATTTTGCATAGAACACATACTAACATTAAAAAATATCACTTTGATGAGCACAAAACATTAGGTTAGAGTTTGCAATATTTATCCAAATACATAATATAACGTAACTGAAAAAAAGTGTCAATACAATGAAAATTGTTATTGTGTAATAGAAGACATTATGAAATTTTTTACATCATATGCATCCTAATAAGGGTTTTCTTGAATATAAAAAGGGACGTGAAAAACACAAAAGAAAGATGTAAAGAGTTGGCACTCTACGCCCAACTCAACAAAGGATAGAATTATTTGTTTCTTCAAGAATTCAAATTTCCCAACTACTTTTCACAACTTTTGATAACTCACCAAAATTTAATTAGCGTTGCAAGCTTTCAAAAGAAGATGATGACAAATGTAAGAAGCATTACAAGTCTAAATGGAAGCTATAACTCTAGCCAGTGAATGCTCTCTCTATTATTTGATTGTTCAAAAATCTAAACTAATTTATAAATGGAACCACATGACAATATAAAATAATAATTTTGTAAAATCAATATATAATTGAATTGAAGCTATTACCTCACTATTAAAATATTTATTGCACAAACATTACTTTTAAATGACCTACTAGATGTATATAACATATATACAAACATTTTCCTTACTTTACCTTTCACACATGTTCAACAATACTCATTTGACTAAAGAATCCAATACCAATAAAAAATTAAAAATGCTCTGTAATGCATGGCTCACACACAGAACATATTGGCACATCAATTAAATGTAAAACAAAATTTTGAAAAAACACATCTTTTAATGCTTGTCCATTGTGCCTAGTCCGTGGTTCACACCTAGAGCGCATCTGCTTAAATATCTAATGTGATACTAATGCCAACATGAATTAACTAATAATTATACAACTCATATCCTTATTCGTGTTCAAGCAAGCCAACAAAGTTACTGTCAAGCTTCCCTTTGAATTTTGTAGAGAGGTGTGTACAAAGAAATGTGATATAGCTAACTACTTCCCACACAATTATTAAAATAAGAGAGGAAAACATTTTTTAGTTGATTTAATATATCAATAGAATTATTAAATTCAATCATGCTTTGTCTTAAACATGTTATTGTCTTTAGACCTCAATGAGACTCTAAAGAGTGTTGTGGGAATAAACCATTATTTATTTAAATAGATGTAAACATTTATATTTATATTTTTCTTTTTCCTATTGACCAATTCCATTCAATTTATTACTTTCCTCTTGCCCTACGTGAGATGTCGTCCTTCTAGGCCTGCACGCAAGAGCCCTTGATATACGGTCTCCTGTGGAATCTCCATTAATTTATGAAACGAAAAATAAATATAAAAAAATAATATTTTCAGAAAATTTGAATAAATAAATAAATACACCGTACACTTCAGAAACTTTGGTTAATATTTCATAGACACAAATTCCGATGCAAACTAATGTGCAAAAGTTTTGGTGAAAACAATATAGTCTCCGCCTTTAAACGCGGGACTAACAACCAGGCTTCCAGCACCTTAAAAAAAGTTCTAAAATTTAAAATCCAAAGCACGCTTCTCACGTTTCGCTCAAATATTTCTCCCTCCCCATACAAACAAAAAGTATTTTACTCCATTTGCATTAGCTCTACCACACACGGCGATGGGATTGCAGAAGCGCATGAGTTGTAAAGGTCGGTTCATTTTCTTCATTCTCTTCTTTACTTTCCTCTTCTCCGCACTCTCATTCGATGATTCCCGAAATCAGAAGCAGATCGATGCACAAGCTTTGCTCCAGTTTAAAATGTCTGTGAAAATAGATCCAACATTTTCTCTATCTAATTGGGTAGCTGCAAACTATGTTTGCAATTGGACTGGAATAACCTGTGATCACAATGAACGGGTCCTGAGTGAAGTTCTGAAATACAAGGCGCTGAGTGGCCAGATTCCCCCTCATGTGGCAAACATCTCCTTCCTTGCAACTCTCGACCTCTCTAATAATTACTTGTATGGCCCCATTCCCGCAGAGCTGAGTTCGTTGCACAACTTGCAAAGACTCGTTCTTGGCCCAAATAATTTGACAGGAATGATCCCACAGCAGTTAACGAACTGTACTGCGCTGAAAACCCTAGATCTTGGCTGGAACCTTCTAACTGGACGGATCCCCTCTAATCTCGGCGATCTCCGAGAATTAAGAGTACTCAACCTGAAAAGCAATCGCTTTTCAGGAGAAATCCCCAAGTCCGTAATTAATTGCACAAGATTGCGTTACTTGTCGCTGAGCAGGAATATGCTTGAGGGATCAATTCCACAGGACATAGGCTATTACCTGCCCAAATTGCAAGAGATTTCCCTCATGCTAAATAATCTAAGCGGCAGCCTTCCTAAGTCTATAGGGAATTGTTCAGTTCTCCGTATTCTTCGCACAGGCTATAACAAGTTGAGCGGAGTTATACCCACAGAATTTAGGATGCTGAATCGCCTACAGATTCTTGGGCTTGGTGTTAACCGCTTCCATGGAAAAGATTTTCCTTTTCTTCTAAACTATACACATCTACGGCTGGTTAATCTCGTACTCAACAGTTTCGAGGGCTCCATTCCGGAAGAGATTGGCCTCAAGCTCGCGAACTTGCAAGTTCTTTTTGCAGGGGGCAATTTGTTCAGTGGAGAGATCCCAAAGTCTTTGGGAAATTGTTCTCAGCTCTCAGGTGTTGATCTAGCCGGCAATCGGCTCAGTGGTATGGTGCCTCAAGAATTGGGAAGGCTAAATGCTCTGGAAATACTGCATCTAGGCGGAAATGAATTGTCAAGTGGAAGCTCCTCTGTTTTGGATATTTTTACCAACTGTTCCCAACTCAGAGATCTCAATCTCTCTCAAAATTATTTCATTGGCACTTTGTCAGGGGACATTGGAAAACTCCCTCCCGTCCTATCAAAATTATACTTGAGTAGCAACAATATAGCTGGTAATATACCAGAAGAAATCGGTAACCTTACTGGGTTGACCATTCTTTCTCTCGGCGGTAACAATCTAATAGGCAAAATTCCCAAAGCCCTTAGTCGTCTGAAGAATCTACAATGGCTGGACTTGAGCTTCAACAAATTGCAAGGCAGCATTCCACTAAAGTTTAGCAAGTTGGTAAATTTGGCATATCTACGGCTTGGGCACAATGAAATCTCTGGAGAGATTCCTTCATCAATTGACAGTCTACAACAGCTAAGGGAAGTAGATCTCAGTTACAACGGGCTAACAGGAAGGATACCAGATGTTGTTGGGCAATGGTTTCGTCTGGAGATGATTGACCTCTCACACAACAAGCTTTCCGGAGATATTCCTGCAGAGATCGCAAGCCTCCATTCATTGACCTTCTACCTCAATTTTTCACACAATTCATTGACCGGAAGATTGCCTTCACTGGGAGCAATGCAACTTGTTCAAGCCATAGATATCTCTGTTAATAAACTCTCAGGACCCATCTCTGCCGATATTAGCAGTTGCGTGGGAATGCAGTATTTGAACCTGACCAAGAACAAGTTGGATGGAACAGTACCACAATCGCTAGGAGAGCTTAGAAGCCTCGAGGTCATTGACTTGTCCTTCAATAAACTATCAGGGCCAGTCCCGCCCTCTATAGCAAAACTCAATATGCTTCACCTCCTGAATTTCTCTTACAACAACTTGAGTGGACCAGTTCCCAACCAAGGAGCTTTCAGAAATCTTAGTGGAACATCGTTTTTGAGAAATTCTGGGCTATGTGCAGTCTCAGGCTGGTTGAATTTACCAAATTGCGCCACAAGTTCTGCGGAGATTCGAACAAAGGGGTTTAATAAGAAGGTTATCATGGCCGTTTCAATTGTCACATTTTTCGCATTGTGTTGCATTCTGGGCGCATTTTACATCTTCAGAAGAAGGGCCAAAAGACTGCCATTCACAAATAGTTTATTGGGAAAAGGTTTCATGCAAATTTCTAGCCAGGAGCTTTATGCAGCAACAGAAGGCTTTAGTGCCGGTAATTTGCTAGGGGCGGGTAGCTTCGGGACAGTTTATCGAGGATTGCTGTCTGATAAAACATCTGTGGCTGTTAAGGTATTCAATCGGGACTCTTCAAATTCATATAAGAATTTCTACAAGGAGTGCAGAATACTGAGCAAAATCAGACACCGGAATTTGGTCAAAATTGTGTCCTGTTGCTCAACACCAGAATTCAGGGCGCTAGTGCTCCAGTTAATGTCAAAGGGAAGCCTTGAGCAACAGCTACACCATGACTGCAAGTTGAGTTTAAATATGAGATTAAACATTGCACTGGATGTGGCGCATGCAATGGCATATTTACACCATGATTGTTCTCCTGCTGTTGTTCACTGTGACTTGAAACCCTCAAATGTTTTGATGGATGAGAACATGACAGCGCATGTTGCTGATTTCGGAATTGCCCGTCTTATGTCTTCTACCGATTCTGGTGCAAACATTAACAGTACCTCTAGCCTAAAGGGAACAGTAGGCTATCTTGCTCCAGGTAAATTTCTCAGCAATATATTCAAGCCCAAGATTTCCTGTTAGATTTTTTCACTTGCAGCATTATTTTTCCATTTCATTAGTTATTTTATGCCTGCGTTGTTTATAAGAACAATGAAATTCCCTGAGCTTGTGTAGAATATGGATTGGGGGCAAATGTCACCAGGAAGATCGACGTTTACAGTTATGGAGTGCTCATCCTTGAAATGATGACAGGAAAGAGGCCTACCGACGAGATGTTCAGTGGAAACAGAACTTTGCCAAGTTGGGTTAGAACAGCATTTCCTGGAGCACTTGAGATGGTTGTTGACAGAGAGATGGTAGGTGATAAGTTGCCTGAGAAGAGTAGTATTGAATCCAAAGAGCTGGTTAACTTGATTGGAATAGGATTGCAGTGCACGAGGTACAGTCCAGGGGAAAGACCAACAATGAGAGAGGTGGAGGGCATGCTCGAAAGGATTGTGTATGGCTCAGCATATGGCAATTTAGAAGAGCACCCATCTATGCAGAGTCTGTTAACACCAGTCAGGGGATTAGGGCATCCAACCATCGATGCATCATCTTCGTCCACGTATTAAAAGAAAAACTGGTTAGGCTATTGAAGAGCCTCCTCAACTATTATACCGAGTAGATGCTTTGAAACATCTACGAGTCGATGGGCTAGGCATATTCTGTAGCAGGAATTGTCGGCAACGTGAAACAGCAAACTAAAACGCAGATCTTCCCGTCAAGCTAATTCCCTTTGAATTTCTGTAGAAAGGTGTGTAAAATTTAGAAGATAACTGGTACAGCTAAACACTTCCCAAACAAGAGAGCACAATGTTTTTAAGTGCAAGAAGTGCGCACCAGATCACCCCACATGCCAAAGTTGGACCGTGGACGAGAGTACAATTTATAGTGGCTGCCACACTTCATTGCCATTGTTGTTGGGTGGCTCATGTGGTTGAAAATGTTTCTCAATTGGCTGAAAAAAAAGGGTGGCAATCTCACTTTTTACCAGTTTTTTAAAAATGGACATCAGTTTACTAAATTTTATGATTGTTCTGAGGTTCTCTTTCTCCGCAAATGGGCATTCTTGGTTATGATTAGTAACTAGTTTATATATATTTTTAATTTATATAAATAAAGTCGAGAGGTGTCTATTGCACTATGAAAACAGGTATTTCGAGAAAGATATCTTTCAGTATATATATATATATATATATGTGTGTGTGTTAGTAGTAGTTGCAGCACATAATTAATCATAGTATTTGTTTAATTACATTATTTCAATTAGTTTAATTGTAATAAGGTAAGAAAAAATTATGATTCATATTTTTAAAAGTTGAAACAAAATCAAATTAAAATTGGAGGATAATTGCATTAAGTAAATCATTTTCATTGAAGAAAGGTATTATCGTTAAAGTTATGCTGTAGATTTAGAATGAGGGGGTATGGTTTAATATTGTGATAATTGTTAGGATTAAAATTATCATTAGTGTTAGCATAATGACTTAGGTTTACACCATGGTTAGGATTAGATTTGACTTACAGTCTTGTTCTGAATTAGGATTGGGATTACATATTTGTGTTACTATATACTAAAGTTGAATATTATGGTTAGTATTTTATGGTTTAGGGTAACAATTATAGTTAGATATAAGGTTTACATCATGGTTAGTATTAGGATAAGGGTTAGGGTTTTGATCAAGCAATAGACTTATAATTAGAGTTAGGCTAATGAGACATTGTGACAATTTGTGAAAATAGGCACCTCGAGAACTCTCTCTCATGTCTTTTTATCTGTCATCCTCTCATAATATATCTACCTCACATCTCACATTCATCCCCTTATATATAACTCTCTCTCTCTTTCTCTCTCTCCCTCTCTCTCTCTATTACTACCCACTCTCTTTGTCTCATTTATCTTTATCTCTCATCCTCTCTCGCAATGTCTAGCTCATGTCTCACCCTCATCCCCAGCCTCTTTGTCCATCTCTCTCTCCCTCCTCATCACGTCTCTATCTATTTTGGATCCTTGTTACCCACATTCTCTCTTTACCTCATCTCTCCCCTTCTCTTTTTACATCTCCCCCTTAATTACCATCTCTCTCTCTCTCTCTCTCTCTCTCTCTCTCTCTGTCTAACCTTGTATTCCACACTCCCTCCCTACTATCACCATCTCTTCCACTATTTACCCTCCCCCTTACTTTCTTGCCCCATCACCATCTCAATTCATCCTATGGGCCCTACAAATTCTCTTTATTTTTACTTCATCTCTCTCCCTTTCCATGTTGTCTCTTTCTACCTCATCTCTTCCCCCTCTTCTCACTCTCTCCTATTTCCCACCCCCTCTTACCATATCCTCCCCTTAATTACCATCTCTCTCTCTCTCTCTCTCTCTCTCTCTCTCTCACACACACACACACACACACACACACACACACACACACACATTAATCACTTTAACTTTCTCCTCTTTCTCCTCACATAATCTCTACTCCCTATTTACCCTCTTTCTCATGTATCTTTATCTCACAAAATTCCTCTCTCATAGTTATCTTTATCTATCACAACATCTCTCACACATGTATCTCGCCCTATTTCCTCTTATATGTCTCTCTCTCTCACATTTCTCCTCCCTCATATCTCTTTATCTCTCAAATTTTCTCTCTATGTCTACCTCATGTCGCTTGCCTCCCCATCCTTACTCTCTCTCATAAATTTCTCCATCTATTTTGGACCCTAGTTATCCTCTTTCTCTATTTACATCCTCTCTCCCCTCCCCCCTAACAATGTATCCCCCCTTCTCTCTCTCTCTCTCTCTCTCTCTCTCTCTCTCTCTCTCTCTCTATAATGGAGACTAGTTATCCTCTTTCTCTCTTTACTTTGTCTCCCCCCACTCTCTCTACCATGTCTTCCCCCTAATTACCATCTCCGTCTCCCTCTCTCCCCCTCTCTTGCACCCCCAACACCCGCTAACTGCTTGTGAAATTCAACTATATGTATTTTTTTTAAGTTTATTTATAAAATTTGATTTTAAAAAAAAACTTTAAACTTCATTTGAAAACTTTCTCTTAATTTTCAAAGTTTTACATTACTTCTAAGCTTTCTTTTAATTTTAACATTACAGATTTTTTAATATAAATCTTAACCTTATTTTTAAAGTTTTATGTAATATCTAATTTTTAAAATATATTTTAACTTCATTTTTTTGGTTATAATCTTAACTTCATTGTTTAATTACTTTATCAAAAATTAATTATACTAATCATCTTTACTTTATATAATTAGATATCCATTTTTTATTTAATTGTGTTAGATCTAGATCAACATTTCAAATTATATAATTCAATATCTAATATCTATCATTGCAAAATGTACTTTAAATTGTACTTCTTTCCAATGTAATTGTTTTTGTTTGTCCTTGTAACAATGTCTTAAGTTGTGTTTGTGTTTATTTTAAATGAACATGTTTAATTTTCACAAGTCAAAAGAATGAACGATAAGCTCAGTAAGGCAAGGGTCCCATAGAAGGCCCGACTTGGGCTCTATTTTTGTGGAGCGGGTGACCCCATGATAACATTTTAAGGGGGGCTAAAGGTTTATTTAGAATCTTTTCCTATAAAATAGGAACCCCAACTTTTTAGCCCTCTCAATTTAAAGGGGTGAAAATGGGGTGGGGTTGGAATTAGCCCCACCAGCCTAGGAAAGGATTTTTCCATTTGTCAAAAAGCTCTTCAACTTCCCACCAAAATGAATTTATATCTTTATTTTCAAAATTTATTAGACAATTAGATTCCTTTATTTTAGAAGCTGATTTTTTAAAGAGGATTCAATTAAAAAATTCATGGGATCCCTTCCCTCTAAATATTCCTAAAAATTCTCAGTAGCATCTGCTTTATTTTTAAGGAAGCAGGTGCCTATGGGACCCCAACCTAAAATACCAGACTATGGAAACACATCAAATACAAAGCACAATATCAAGTATAGCGAAAAATATAAAATGTTTATTCATATTTCAGGGCTGAATGTGCATCCTTTGTGGCCTGTCGCTATAAATATATTTCTTTTTAACAATGTCTTAAATATGTTTGTGTTTACCCATGTACCAACCATGGTATGGTAAACAAGAATAGAATCCCAATGTATGAAATGGATCTTAGCATTCAAGATTTTTTAAAAGTACAACAAAGAATACAAAAATACCAAAATAATATAGTTACAACTCAATTTTTCAGCAAGAAGCATATGCAAATGAATAGATCTTGGTACCAACCAATAATTGGCATATCATATTGTGAACTAGAAAATCACAGGAAATAGAATGGGCATGGCAGTCAGGGCATGAAGAACGACACAAAAGTCATTAAGTATTGGAGGAAGTATGCAAAGATTTCAACTAAGATTTGTATTGGAAAGACAAAAGAAGCTTCAACATGAGATCATGAGGAAAGTAATTTAGAAAGAAGCCACAATAATTCTTATTAGAAAAGGAAAGGAAAGATACAAATTCATTTTGATTGATACACATACTTGTTAGGAAAACTACAATGCAAAAAAAGCCTTACCAAATGCCAATTTGCAAGGAAAATAAGAAAGATTTCATAGCTACTTGAGAACATTGAGATGCACAGGAAAAATGAGAACATTGAAAATAAATGCACACAAGATAAACACAGACCAGATTTAATGTGGGAAACCCTTTTAGGAAAAACCCACCACCCAAAAACCCCCCGAGAAACTTTGTATTACAGTAAACAATTTACATACAATCAACTCTAGTTTTTGGACAGGCTTATGGGCATATGCACCGAGTTGTGGTGCCAAAAAGGTGACAAGGAATTTTTTTTTTCCTATTTTAAAAAGCGCGTACGCGCTTTAAAAAAATAAAAAGTATATATGATGGGCTGCAAACCCGCAGCCCATCATTTTCATCAGCATTTTCTTCTACTCCTACAACAAGCAGCACGTACGCGAGTTGAAGACTCAACATTTGCACCACCATTTGCCAAAATGCCTCCTCGTCGACGAAATCCAAGACCACAAGCGCACCCACGACGATGCCGTAAGTGATATAAACCTAACTTTGCATTGTTTGATATATTTTTCATATTGTTTTGTAAGTTTTTTATATTCTTTTGTAAGGTTTTTACAAATTTCATTTAGATTTGTTTATTTATTTGAATTTCAATTGATTTTTTATCAGGAAATGTTCATAATCAACCAAAAAATCCACAAAAACATCAAAATCCTCAAGAACCCCAAAACCAAAACCCTCCTCAAGAAGAAGAACAAATTCCACAACCCGAACCAATTGCAAGACCTCCACCAGGCACACAAGAAAATATAAGAAATGAAATAGAGAGAGGCAAAACTAAATTAGAAGGAATCATTGCTCGGTTGAAAGAATCCAGACAAACCAATCCAATGAGGGCTCAATTGGCATCATCCCTCGAATCCATTAACACTCAAATAGCCTTAGTTAGTGGTCAGTTAGATATTTGGTGGGCTAAGAGGGATGAACAAAAAAGATTTTATGCAAATAAATTGTCATATGAAGATGTTAGAAAAAAGGAAATACCAAAAGGTAGTATATGTGCATTATTTAGAAAACCCGGTGAGCAAAATACTGTTAGAGAGGGTACTAAACGATTCCCCATCCATTGGTGCATACATGATGCTATTAGAAATAATTTTTGGGATAGATGGTGGATGGTTTTTGATGCCCCTCCTTGCAACAATCACGAGGTCCCCATGTATTTTTTGAAGAAATTATATTGTGAGTTTGTCCTTGGGGAGATCCCCAATTATTTTGATATGTTAGACTCCCAGGGTAGAGGTGGGGGGTCATCATTTGAGAGGCCAGGAGCACGTCGTGACCCTAATGTAGTTAGGGCAGCCGTGGTCCATCCACAGCGCGAGCATGTGATTATTCCTTCAGTTGTGAAGGAACATGTAGAGGCCAACACTCTAGGGACCATTAATGCTTTGACGCAGACCCTCATCCATTCCATGAGCCCATTAGTTGAGGGGGAGCCTTCTATATGTCGTGGTCACATGTGCACTTCATGCGGATCCCTATGTACATTGGGCACTCATGTTGGAGATGTTGCAGATGATGGTCTTGTCATCGATCAGTTCCTGAACGAGACATTTGGCATCGACACACAGGTAAATTACTAATTTGATCACATTTCATACGTATAGTGAATGATTAATTAATTAGGATTTATTGACATTGTTCAAAATTTAGGGTCAAAGTGTTGCTGGGCCTAGCAGCGATCCTCCAGGCCCATTTTTTGTCCCTTTGACGAGTCCTGAGGTATGAATCAATTTAATCATTTTAATTAATACATATATTTATTACGTAATCATATTAAGGATTGACCAAAAAAAATATACATGTGCATTAGTTCTCCACAGGACCCTCAACCTTTACCACAGACGCAGAGCAGAGACATCATACGAGCTTCACACAAGTACAGTTGTTTCATGTTAATTTAATTCATTTGATTATATTTATTCCATGTTTCATGTTAGATATAATGTGTATTGTATGACATGCAGCTCATGATGTCGGACACACCTCCTCATCTGCGACAGTCTGTTGATAGTGGAGTGGCCGCAGCTGTGGCTAGCTCACAGCCACTGACAGAGGTCTGAAAGAATTTTCTTCATTTTAGTTGTTGTTTATAATAGTTAATCTCAAAATTTCTAATGTTATTTATAAGTGATTATATTTATTGAATTGTTGTAGGGTCTTGTCACGCCTGATCATCCACGAGCATTTGAGGTGGACTTACAGAGTGACTATTTGTTGGCGGTAAGAAAATAATTGATTTTGTGAGTACATATATTTGATTTCAACGTATAATAAATATTGATTCATATCTACTTTCTTTGTATCAGTTGGACCTGGAGAAGAGCCTCAACAAGAGGTCAAGTGAGCGTGTCAAGAGGGCCCCGTCATCTCCATTGTCTCCCTCCACACGACGGCAGAGGACGTCGAGAGACTTGTTTCCTTCCCCTTGTGGGAAGGAAAAGATGTAGTTGAGATATTTGATACATATATATAGAGACTTTTTTCCTTCCCCATGTATATATATAGGCATCTGAGAGACATATTCGATACACATTTGATGTACATATGACATTCTATATTTGATGTATGACATTATTGGTTAATATATGATATGTTTGTTCATATACGACATTATTGGTTATCATAATATATTATGTGTTTGTTAATGTATATGACATTATTGGTTATCATTTTATATTATATGTTTGTTCATGTATGACGTTAAATTAGATATGTTCGTGTATGACATTAAATTAGATATGTCCATGTATGAAATTAAATTCAATTGCTAGAGAGTTGCCATTATGTCTACCAACTAGTAGATGTTCTTTTTTTCTTTATTAGTATTTCTCAAAAATTGCAAAGAAGCAGTTTCTGGTGAATAGTCGTAAACAATTGTGATCATCGACTTCATGTACTCATGGCTTTGGCTGCAAACACTTGTAACTTTGGCTATAAGCATCCATGGCTTTGGCTATGTGCACTAGTGGCTTTGGCTGTGAGCATTTATGGCTTTGGTTGTAGGCACAATATAGCCTTGGCTGTAGGTTGTCTTTCTTGCTGCATGTCGAAGTTACCTTCAAGAATATCATTAGTCTAAGATCATTACAATTAAAATACTATGACATAATACCTTGGAAATAATAGTCTTTAACCCATTGCTTTATTTGTTAAAATATCATGTAGTATCTACTGTAGTCCTTCTACTCAAATATGTTTTAAAAAATACTTAGTATGGCAAAGAAATGTCTATGGAAAGCTTGTCAAATAGGATATTGAAGAACTAAATGTGGATAGTCATTAGTACCCATCAATAAGAACATGGACATCTTTCTCAAGCAAGTCATATGACATTAGCAAGTAATTTATAAATTTATTTTGCAAATAACTAGAAGATGCTATGAATCTTAATACAAAGTTAATCACGAACTCATTATTCCATCCAAGAAGCATATATCACCTTAAGCCAATTAACCAACAGGATAAAAATTAATTCAATTTCAACAAAATTTTGAGTATAACAAGCATCTTAGGGATTCTTACAAGAATTAACACGATGTTCACAAGAGCATTTCAAGTTCTTGTAATGCTATTTGACATATTGTAATCATATTCAGTTTTGAATGGCCATTTGTGTTACAAGCATAAATGTTCTTTAAGGTCTTTTAATTCTAGACATGAATTTTATTATGAAGCTTTTTTATGACAACCCACTCAATGCATATATTGATGTTCCACATTATGCTAATTTGACTTTCATTGGTTGATTTGGGTCTAGACATGACGTTATTCACTACCTTTTTTATATATTATTTTTTTGTAGTGAGGTTCTGGCCTAAATGAATGTATTATTCATCGAAGTTGTGAACCTTGGTCGAGATCCTTACAAATATATTTTCAAATTGGACCTCAAATAGTTTTCTCAGTCACCCCCTGTACACAGATACTGAAATTGTAGTTAATTACAAAATTAATACTGAATTAACACAAGTTTAATTGAGAAGTATTATGTTCCTCAATAGGCTAGATTATTATTGACCGGGAAGCTTTATCTTAGAGCAGTTGGTTTCCTAAATCTTTAGCGCAATGACAGTCTTATGGAATGTGGAATTAGGTCTGCTAGCTAAGGAACGTTCTTTAAAAGGTATAGGAAACTCAAGACTCACGTGTTTCCAATCAATATAAATGTTTAAATCGCTTCTCTAATTTTTTCTATTTATGATCTTCTTAAAACTTAACTTTCTAAATGCATTGATGGGGAAATAAAGATCTTCTAGGAACTAAAGGCTAATCATGTTTAATACTTACAATTCTCTGTTTTTATCTAATAATTTAAAAAAGATTGTACAAGTGTTTTCAAAGAGCAACACTTGTCACTAACATCATAAGAAGGAATATCCAAGGAGACTTACCACTGATCCCCCACCACCAAATTCAAGAGAAAACAAAATTCCACTACTAAAGAGATAGTAACAATGATCATCCCTAGTCTCTCCCTTATCACAAAATGATTACCATCAAAATTTGCATTTCCAATTGCGTCATGTGCGTTGAAGCGATAGTAACATTTTCACTCTCTTATCTAATGTCTCCCATTTCTGAAACTCCTGGGGAAGGGCAAGGCCATCTTCTCAGTACTTCAAAATACAACGAGTTCCATTTTTTCGCATATTGATAATCATTGACTTAAAGTATAGTCGAAGTATTGACAGCCCATAGATATGCCCTGTCAAAGATCGCAGCCCTGTGGCATTTAGTGACCCTTAGGGACATTCTGGTTCAGCGTGCCTGAGAACGTTTGAGCACTGAAGGGGACAGGAAGAGGTTGGGGATAGGGTTTACCCGGCCACCCAGAGCTAATGGAGCAGACAATTTGATCCCACAATGAAAGATGAGAGAGATTTGGTAGTTGGCAACTTTGTACTGGCCAACACTACAAGTTTCAGCATCACCCGAGATGGCATTGTAGAATGAAAACGGAATGTGATCTCCAAAAAGTGAGAGAGGTTATTGTAGGTCTCTGCAACACAGTCTTGCAAGAATTGGAATCTCATCCATATCTCGCACGAGCTCCGAGATATGCCCCATCAAAGATCGCAGCCCTAAGGCATTTAGTGACCCTTAGGGACATTCTGGTTCGACGTGCCTGAGAATGTTTGAGCACTGAAGGGGACAAGACAAGGTTGGGGATAGGGTTTACCTGGCCACCCGGAGCTAATGGAGCAGACAGTTTGATCCCACGATGAAAGATGAGAGAGATTTGGCAGTTGGCAACTTTGTACTGGCCAACATTACAAGTTTCAGCATCACCCGAGATGGCGTTGTAAAATGAAAACGAAATGTGATCTCCAAAAAGAGAGAGAGAGGTTATTGTAGGTCTTTGCAAAATGGTCCTGTAGGAACTGGAATCGCATCCATACCTCGCACGAGCTCCGAGATATGCCCCATCAAAGATCGCAGCCCTATGGCATTTAGTGACCCTTAGGGACATTCTGGTTCAGCGTGCCTGAGAACGTTCGAGCACTGAAGGGGACAGGAAGAGGTTGGGGATAGGGTTTACCCGGCCACCCAGAGCTAATGGAGTAGACAGTTTGATCCCATGATGAAAGATGAGAGAGATTTGGCAGTTGGCAACTTTGTACTGGCCAACACTACAAGTTTCAGCATCACCCAAGATGGCATTGTAGAATGAAAACGGAATGTGATCTCCAAAAAGCGAGAGAGGTTATTGTAGGTCTCCACAACATGGTCCTGTAAGAATTGGAATCTCATCCATATCCCACACGAGCTCCGAGATATGCCCCATCAAAGATCGCAGCACTGTGACATTTAGTGACCCTTAGGGACATTCTGGTTTGGCGTGCCTGAGAACGTTCGAGCACTGAAGGGGACAAGACAAGGTTGGGGATAGGGTTTATCCAGCCACCCGGAGCTAATGGAGTAGACAGTTTGATCCCACGACGAAAGATGAGAGAGATTTGGCAGTTGGCAACTTTGTACTGGCCAACACTACAAGTTTCAGCATCACCCAAGATGGCGTTGTAAAATGAAAATGGAATGTGATCTCCAAAAAGCGAGAGAGTTTATTGTAGGTCTCTACAACACGGTCCTATAGGAACTAGAATCACATCCATACCTCGCACAAGCTCTGAGATATGCCCCATCAAAGATCGCAGCCCTATGGCATTTAGTGACCCTTAGGGACATTCTAGTTCAGCGTGCCTGAGAACGTTCGAGCATTGAAGGGGACAGGAAGAGGTTGGGGATAGGGTTTACCCAGCCACTTGGAGCTAATGGAGTAGATAGTTTGATCCCACGACGAAAGATGAGAGAGATTTGGCAGTTGGCAACTTTGTACTGGCCAACACTACAAGTTTCAGCATCACCCGAGATGGCATTGTAGAATGAAGACGAAATGTGATCTCCAAAAAGTGAGAGGGGTTATTGTAGTTCTTTACAACACGGTCCCGTAGGAATTGGAATCTCATCCATATCTCACACGAGCTCCGAGATATGCCCCGTCAAAGATCGCAGCCCTGTGGCATTTAGTGACCCTTAGGGACATTCTGGTTCGACGTGCCTGAGAACGTTCGAGCACTAAAGGGGACAAGAAAAGGTTGGGGATAGGGTTTACCCGGCCACCCAGAGCTAATGGAGTAGATAGTTTGATCCCACGGCGAAAGATGAGAGAGATTTGGAAGTTGGCAACTTTGTACTAGCCCACACTACAAGTTTCAGCATCACCTGAGATGGCATTGTAAAATGAAAACAGAATGTGATCTCCAAAAAGTGAGAGAGGTTATTGTAGGTCTCTACAACACGATCCTGTAGGAACTAGAATCGCATCCATACCTCACATGAGCTCCGAGATATGCCCCATCAAAGATCGCAACCCTATGGCATTTAGTGACCCTTAGGGACATTCTGGTTCAGTGTGCCTGAGAACGTTCGAGCACTGAAGGGGACAAGAAGAGGTTGGGGATAGGGTTTACCCGGCCACCCGGAGCTAATGGAGCAGACAGTTTGATCCTAGGACGAAAGATGAGAGAGATTTGGCAGTTGGAAACTTTGTACTGGCCCACACTGCAAGTTTCAGCATCACCTGAGATGGTGTTGTAAAACAAAAATGGAGTGTGATCTCCAAAAAGTGAGAGAGTTTATTGTAGGTCTCCACAACACGGTCCTGTAGGAACTAAAATTGCATCCATACCTCGCACGAGCTCCGAGATATGTCCCGTCAAAGATCGCAGCCCTGTGGCATTTAGTGACCCTTAGGGACATTCTGGTTCGGCGTGCCTGAGAATGTTCAAGCACTGAAGGGGACAAGACAAGGTTAGGGATAGGGTTTACCTGGCCACCCAGAGCTAATGGAGCAGATAGTTTGATCCCACGACGAAAGATGAGAGAGATTTGGCAGTTGGCAACTTTGTACTGGCCCACACTACAAGTTTCAGCATCACCCGAGATGGCGTTGTAAAATGAAAACGGAATGTGATCTCCAAAAAGCGAGATAGGTTATTGTAGGTCTCTACAACACGGTCCTGTATGAACTAGAATCGCATCCATACCTTGCACGAGCTTCGAGATATGCCCCATGAAAGATCGCAGCCCTATGGCATTTAGTGACCCTTAGGGACATTCTGGTTCAGCGTGCCTGAGAACGTTTGAGCACTGAAGGGGATAGGAAGAGGTTGGGGATAGGGTTTACACGACCACCTAGAGCTAATGGAGTAGACAGTTTGATCCCATGATGAAAGATGAGAGAGATTTGGCAGTTGGCAACTTTGTACTGGCCAACACTACAAGTTTCAGCATCACCCGAGATGGCATTATAGAATGAAAACGGAATGTGATCTCCAAAAAGCGAGAGAGGTTATTGTAGGTCTCTGAAAGAAGGTCCTATAGGAATTGGAATCTCATCCATATCTCGCACGAGCTCCAAGATATGCCCCGTCAAAGATCGCAGCCCTGTGGCATTTAGTGACCCTTAGGGACATTCGGGTTCGGCATGCCTGAGAACGTTCAAGAATTGAAGGGGACAAGAAAAGGTTGGGGATAGGGTTTACCCGGCCACCCAGAGCTAATGGAGTAGACAGTTTGATCCCACGACGAAAGATGAGAGAGATTTGGCAGTTGGCAACTTTGTACTGGCCCACATTGCAAGTTTCAGCATCACTCGAGATGGCGTTGTAAAACAAAAAAGGAGTGTGATATCCAAAAAGTGAGAGAGGTTATTGTAGATCTCCGCAACATGGTCCTGTAGGAACTAGAATCGCATCCATACCTCGTACGAGCTCCGAGATATGCCCCATCAAAGATCGCAGCCCTGTGGCATTTAGTGACCCTTAGGGACATTCTGGTTCGACGTGCCTGAGAACGTTCGAGCACTGAAGGGGACAAGATAAGGTTGGGGATAGGGTTTACCCGGCCACCTAGAGCTAATGGACCAGACAGTTTGATCCCACGACGAAAGATGAGAGAGATTTGGCAGTTGGCAACTTTGTACTGGCCCACACTACAAGTTTCAGCATCACCCGAGATGGCGTTGTAAAATGAAAACGGAATATGATCTCCAAAAAGCGAGAGATGTTATTGTAGGTCTCTGCAACACGGTCCTGTAAGAACTAGAATTGCATCCATACCTCGCACGAGCTTCGAGATATGCCCCATCAAAGATCGTTGCCCTATGGCATTTAGTGACCCTTAGGGACATTCTGGTTCAACGTGCCTGAGAACGTTTGAGCACTGAAGGGGACAAGAAGAGGTTGGGGATAGGGTTTACCCGGCTACCCGGAGCTAATGGAGCAGACAGTTTGATCCCACGACGAAAGATGAGAGAGATTTGGCAGTTGGCAACTTTGTACTAGCCAACACTACAAGTTTCAGCATCACCCGAGATGGCATTGTAGAATGAAAATGGAATGTGATCTCCAAAAAGTGAGAGAGGTTATTGTAGGTCTCTGCAACATGGTCCTATAGGAATTGGAATCTCATCCATATCTTGCACGAGCTCCGAGATATGCCCCATCAAAGATCGTAGCCCTGTGGCATTTAGTGACCCTTAGGGACATTCGGGTTTGGCGTGCCTAAGAACGTTCAAGTAGTGAAGGGGACAAGAAAAGGTTGGGGATAGGGTTTACCCGGCCACCTGGAGCTAATGGAGAAGACAGTTTGATCCCACGATGAAAGATGAGAGAGATTTGGCAGTTGGCAACTTTGTACTGGCCAACACTACAAGTTTCAGCATCACCCGAGATGGCATTGTAAAATGAAAACAGAATGTGATCTCCAAAAAGTGAGAGAGGTTATTGTAGGTCTCCGCAACATTGTCCTATAGGAACTAGAATCACATCCATAGCTTGCACGAGCTCCGAGATATGCCCCGTCAAAGATTGCAGCACTATGGCATTTAGTGACCCTTGGGGACATTTCGGATTGGCGTGCCTGAGAACGTTCGAGCACTGAAGGGGATAGGATGAGGTTGGGGATAGGGTTTACCCAGCCACCCGGAGCTAACGGAGTAGACAGTTCGATCCCACGATGAAAGGTGAGAGAGATTTGGCAGTTGGCAACTTTGTATTGGCCCACACTGCAAGTTTCAGCATCACCCGAGATGGCGTTGTAAAAAAAAAATGGAGTGTGATTTCCAAAAAGTGAGAGAGGTTATTGTAGGTCTTCGCAACATGGTCTTGTAGGAACTAGAATCACGTCCATACCTCGCATGAGCTCCGAGATATGCCCTATCAAAGATCGCAACCCTATGGCATTTAGTGACCCTTGGGGACATTTTGGATTGGCGTGCCTGAGAAGGTTCGAGCACTGAAGGGGATAGGACGAGGTTGGGGATAGGGTTTATGTTGCCACACGGAGCTAATAGAGCAGACAGTTCGATCCCACGAGGAAAGGTGAGAGAGATTTGGCAGTTGGCAACTTTGTACTAGCCGACATTGCAAGGTTCAACATCACCCGAGATGGCGTCATAAAATGAAAATGGAGTGTGATCTCCAAAAAGTGAGAGAGGTTATTGTAGGTCTCCAAAAAGAATGTTTAAAAATGTAAAAACAGCGGGGGGTCCTTTGTATGGTTTGGGAGTTTGACCGTTAAAACTAGAAATTGTCCTAGTAGTAAGTGCTGGTAACAGTTTTGAAATTTGATTGTTGAGTGTTGAGAAACCTCAAGTTTGGGATTTTTCTTTTTGGTTTGAGTCTATAATAACTATTTCCATCTGAAAAGTTGAGCGTTGAAACCATTTAAGAAGTATTTGCATAGTTTTCCCTAAAATTTGAGTGCATAAAAAGGGGTATGTGATTGCTCCCAAGGTGGATTTAGTGTTTTCTCCAAACAAGAGTTGCATTTTATGTTTGAAGTCATCTAATATAACCAAAGTGAAGGTGTTTGAACCATTTTGGGGTTCTAAAGACGTTGCAAAGTAAGAGTTCTAGAAAGCCCTAGGGTAAAGGGGCTAGAAAGGAGGGTTTTGTAAAAACCATTGTAAAGTTGATCATGAGACCAAAAAAATAGAAGAATCCTTGCATTTGAGTCGTTTCTTAAGACTTTTTTGGGTCATGGGAGTTCCAAAAGTCAAGGGATTGTGATTTTCTTTGTAAATGGCCTCAAACTAGGCCTAGTTGGCAGACTGAAATAGCCAGTTTTGAGTGATATTTTACAAAACAAGTGTAGCTGGTTTTGGAGTATATTTTAGAGTGAGGAAAAGGGTATTTTAATCACCCAATAGTTTAGGAATTTCTGTGGAAAATTTTGGAGAAAACAATAAATTAGTGATTGGCAAGGGCTAGTTGGAACAAGCCTAGAAGAGGCAAATTTGAGAAAGTGTAAGAGATGAGTTGCTGAGAGTGTGCAAGGAGTTGGAACATGTTAGATGAGATGTTTTGAGATTATCCAAGGTGTTGAGGCCATGATATGATGCTAAGGACGAGTTTTGGTACTTGCATAGGGTGTTCCAACCAAGCTACAAATGCATAGGATAGGACCTTGTAAGGTACTTGCAAATTATGGTTCTAATGCCGAAAAAATAGAACTCCCACCAAACTTGGAAATTTACCTTATCTTTAATGTCAAGGACTAAGTTCAATATAAAGGGCCTACATTCATAGAAGGACAAACAAAATCAAAGGTTGAAGAAGTCACTATCCCATTATAATCTCAGCCAAAAGCTGAAAAGGTTATGGATTCAAGAATCAAGAAGAAGACTTGTCATGGCACCTATATGGAGCATCTTATCAAATGGAAGGATCAACCAGAATCTGAAGTAACATGGATAGATGAGAGTGATTTTGGAAAGAAAGGTATTCCTACGGAATTCCTTCAGATTTATCCACCATGAGTTCTTTGTCACATGGGGAGAATGGTGCAAGAGCACCTAGTGAGTTTGAAAATTTTGGCCTAATTGGGGCTCTAGACCTAGTAGGTCAAGTAAGAAAGAAAAGGACATCTATGATTTGGGTTGGTGAGTGGAGTCTTGTGATGATTAGGAGAGTTTGGAAATATCAAGTTGAGGACCATATAATAACCCTAGATATTGCATTGGGGTTTGTGCCCAATTTTTCCTAGTAGAGAGAAAATGCCTTCATTTGAATATTGGGGTGATTGAAGTTGACATAGTCAATTGGTGTGCATAGATCCTAGGGAAGGGGATATTTGGGAGATATCCTCTTGGGAATAGGGTCAAGAAGAAACCCTATAGGATCAGAAGAAGTCATTGGTTAGTTTGGGCATAGTGGCCTAAACTAGCAGGGTGGGTCTCCTTACATTACTGTTGGTTAGAGAATTCCAATTTTTATTTGTTCAAGGCTAAGAGACATATAAAAAACTACATTTTCAATTATGATCTCAAGGCCTACATGGCAGTCCAAGTACATGGATGGATGATGAAATAATTATTCTTGAATTGGCTAAACCACTTTGTAAGAACAATTCCATGTGGGGTGTTTCTCTCAAAAAGGTGTCTTCTAGTATTTGATGATCGTGGAATCCATATGACATGGAAAATAATTGATAAAGCAAAGAAGTTGGGCATAGATTGTGTGTCACTTGTAGCGTATACCATCTATAGGTGTCAATCATTGGATGTTAGTTTTTTCTCACCATTAAAATCTTACTTAAAACATATTTGGAATGTGTGGTTGGCTAGGAACCCTCAAATCAATATTGGTCGTGAGGAGTTAGGAATGTTATCCAGCAAAGCCTCCAATTTGGCACTTACACCCGATAATATAATGAGTGGTTTCCATAGGATAGGGATATGGTCTTTGAATAGGGAGGTTTTAGTGAATGATATAGGCCCAAGAAAGTGCTTCATTGTTGATGAGGATGGAAAATAGGGATCTAAACCACAACCCACAAGTAGTGGATCAGAAGAAACAACTACTGTAGATGATGCAAATATTGATGAGTTGTAAAGCGAGGGGGAGGAAATCACTATTGAATCCTTCCTAAAAATAAATGGCTTATTAGATGAACCAATTAACACTTTGTTGAGGAGTTGTGGACAAAAAATAGAGGGACTAGGTACAATTGCACCTAAAAATACCCAACCAGAAAACCTGAACCAGCCAGTGGATTATTATAGGAGATAAAACCTTGAGCATACAACAAACATTGATATTAGATTAAGCTTGCTAATGCAAGATTCACAACCAGATTGGTTGTAGGAGGTTGTCACAAACCTTGGGTAACCAAATACTTGTGGGGATGAAAATGTTTCCCTTTTAATTCCATCCCCACCACATGTTGACCCCAAGGACGTCATCTAATGCTTTGCAAATGGTGGCAACCATGATGAAATAAATAGTTAACAATTTTTTGATACCCAGGCCCAAAATGACTATGATGGAGATGTTGATTTTATACGTTACATGCCACTAGACAGAAAACAACATAGTGGTTTACCCAGTAGATTCCTATAGCTACCAAAGAAAAGGATACAAAATTCTAAGGAACAAGAGAGACTAAGAAGTTATTTGAGGCTAATGTACTTTACATGAAGGAAATATTCTGATATACCTTTACATGAAGAAATATTTGAGGCTAATGCCCAACATACCTCTTCTCCCATAGCATAAATCACATTCTGATATGTTCAATGCTTTAATCCCTAGATTAGGAAATATTCTTACTTAATAAGTGTAACCCCAAGCATTGTCACCATAGTTGGCAACAAATGGTGAGAGTCCCAATCAACTAGTGAAAAAAATGACTAAGTTGATGGAGCTGAATCCTACATTACACACATCTCCTAGTAGTGGACAGGAGGATGTTGGGATTGGGAGCATAGCACCTATTCCCTTTCCCAGTTTTATGGACAATTGATGGGAACTCAAGTAGATGGGAGAAATTCCAATTTTTTTGAAGCGATAAAGTTTTGTGATGTATTTAGAATATCTAAGATAGACTTATTTTTTATGTGAACTAAACCATTCTTACATTACTATTTAAATGTATTTGTATTGTTATAATAGTTTGATTGTCGGTCATGGTGTACTACTACCATACCTAAAATTTTAATTAATTTTTTTGGTAAATTAAGTCGAGAGATATCTAATTTAAAATATGTAAAGTTTAGAAATATAAATAGTTCATCATAGAGATATTATAGAATTAATTTATTTTAAATAATAGAAATAATCATAACAAATAGATAGAAATAAAAAATAATAATTTTATACAAAAAGTTTTAATTTATTTTAAATAATTAAATAATAGAAACATCATAGAATTAATAATTCAGTATAATCATAACAAATAGACACTAAACAATCCCAAATTCAAACATACGAAGGTCTAACTAGAATAATGACTTTAAATAACCAAATACCAAAGCCAAACAAAGGAAATGGGACTTTTACCTTAAATGAATAAATTACATGAAGAAGGGTGGTTGGCTGTTTGGAAATCTACTTATTTTTCTTCTCTCCCTCCTGTCATCCAAGAGAACATGCAATGAAAGAAAAATATCATCACAATAAGAAAATATGAAAAATATTGTTCTAGCTTTAAAAAAATTGGAGACATCAAAACATAAAATCTAGATTCTAAACAAATCAAAACATAAAATCTATGATTTAAACTAAATCTCATCACTTACGCATCATAACAATACGGTCCACCTTAGTCATGTGGACAGTCTTGGGGAAGAGGTTGCAACAATGTATTTGGATCCAGTTGATCACTCTTTCTCTCTCTCCCTCTCTCTGTATTCAATCTAATGAGCCAATTGGATTTGCTCGACATTTTAATGTCTCAAGTATTGCCTCGTGGTCTAACTCGCGAACTTTCCAAAGATTCTTATTATGTGGTTTTCCACCATATTTTATCAAGTGGACATTTGATGCGACAACAAGATTTGAATAATGAAGAATCTTCCTCTCTGTTTGCTAATCCTCGAATAACCACAAGTTAGGGTTCTTCATAGAATATCGTCTAAGCCATGTGCCGGTTACAACCACCACACCGACATGGTACTCTAAACCTTCACCATCTATAACCGAGTGATCCAGTTTTTGTTTGGCTTGAACACAATGACAAAAATAATAATCTGTCCCTTCTTCATTGTTTTCAGGTGCAATAACAACGAAAAATGGCCTGCAGTGACAAATGTACAAAATGCGGACATTAATTCAGAAAATACTTGCGTAAAAGTTATAAAGTTACATATTGAAATTACAAAGATATATAAATATATATATTACCAGGTTGCACTAGATCAGACAAGTGGTCAAAGTCAATAGATGATTCCATCTGTACCATTTCTAGTGCTTGTGGGGGACGATAGGTGTCAATTGGGTCCAAAACCCGTATATCCCATTTGTCCACCCACTCAGTCGACTCACAGTCATCCCAATTTTCCTCTGCACATGATGGACAATAGCATGCCATTTTTCGTGTGTGGATACTCCATGACCCTGCATCAGAGCTTCTAAAAGAGTGCAACTCACTGGATCCTGTTAGTGTGCAACAATCCTGATATGGTGCAATGTCAGTATTATCTATCAACCAAAAAAATCTACAAACTGTAGACTCACCTTCCTTACCTAGACCCATTGTAGCGGTACACCACTGGACGATGGATTTTGCATCTGTCAATATTGCTCCATCTTTGTACTTTAGTTCTTCACGAGCTAAGGCTCTTTTGATGCATGCACCTGCACCATCGTGCTCTCCCTTTCGATGACCAGCCTCTTTGAAATTCCACATGTATTGAATTCTACACAACTTGTGCATCCTGCTCAACCAATAGAACATCCGTGCATTCTTGAATTGAGATGCACAATTGTCTGACCAAATAATGTGCTGACGATATGTGATGCCCCTGTTAGCCAAATCTCCATAAAATAGTTGAAAACAATCATGTACGAACTCCGTGGAATGTGATCAATCATCGCTGATGTAAAAATGGTACTCCCTCAAAATCTTCCTATCATCCTCTGTACTTGTAGGTGAATGCATGAATGTTATGTGAACAAATATGGAAACCTATTGAGAAGTATAATAATTTGCTTGCACCTCATTTTGTGGTTGTAGTGTGTAGTTCTCTGTGAAATCTACAACCAAAACAATGGTATCCAGTGGAAACGTATCCTTGCACAATTTGAATTGCAAATCCAGCCATCGAGCTCTATGGGTATGCCTTGCATACTTGTAAATAATGTTTTCATGAAAAATCTTCATGAACTCATACACTAGAATCTTTTCAATGACTAAATCACATCTTTTACCATGTTTCCCATCTTTTAGAGCATATGTCACTGTCTTAAATTTTTCGTAATCTACTATTTCATTTCCAATTGCATGTGTACTATCCATATGTTGACAAGTTGATAAAAGTTGCAAAGAACCACAAAATAAGCACGTACCATCCAAGCATGATGTCTTGTAAAATTGTTGGCCATCCCTTATTTCACATAAAATGTTGGATATGACTTCCCTTGAAGATCTTGGTGGCTCATTTATGTCACAATCCTGCAAAACAAACTGAGAATGCAAAATTACGCATATATGCCTAAAAATATCAAAATGGTTAAAAAATTCAATATGTATCCTACAACAACAAGTCGTGCGTGTGTGATTTATCTTCACATAAAAAGGTTTACCCATCTCAAAAAATCTTTGACTTATTCGAATTTGAGGATACATACTAATAAATTTTGCAAAAAATTGTGTCTGAGTTGTGTCCAAAAAATGTTTCGCATGTGGCTCGCGATTTTGGCTACCAATCCTCCTTCTTACAAAATCTCTTTGATTAGGGGAAACACGTGTGTTATTTTTCCAAAAATCTTCGATCAATGATTTCAAGGTTTCACTAATTTCTTTATCCTTTCGCGGTAGTCTACTGCTAAATGTCCATAATTCATTTTTTGTTGGATCTTCCAATCTCTCACGCCTTAGCATGGCTCTCCTTAGAGTACCTCTACCAATTTTTAATGTTTTGCTTGTCTTTCTCATGAGTCGAGCTTTCTTCATTTGGCTATTTACTATTGTCAATGTAAGTACTCGTCTTGTGATATTACTATCTTTGGTGCGTGATTTAGAACCCACTTTATCATAAGCATTCATTAGATTCTTTACAATATTTTTTTTATTTGAATCATCCATCGTTCTTAGCCCAAGAATCTTCATGATAGGCCTAAATTTTAAATTCCTCATCATTTCAACAAATAATTGGCATTGACCTATAATATTTAATTCATCAAAAAAAATCTCCACATACGATTAACTTTTCTTTGACAAGTACGCTTGCTAATCTTGTTAGGCATTGATTTCAAAATGTTACTATCAATATCAATCAAATATTTTGGTCTACTAAAACGAATTCTAGAAGGTGTTATAATCTCTTCAATTCTCTCAACATTTTGAACATCAACATAAGGTTGAGTGTATTGTGTACCTTGAACCGAAGATGATGTGCCTTGGCAATAAGATGCAAAAGATGGAATATCACCTACTTGATGTGTTGATGTTGTGCCTTCAATATGACATGATGGAGTGTGTATATCATCGGATCTACAAATCAGTGTCTCTTCAACATGAGAGGACGATATGACTTCAACATTAGAAGATGGTGTAGCGGACGATATGACTCAAATATTAGAAGATGGTGTAGCTTCACAATTCAATTGTCTTCTTGAGCGTAATAGTCTCATTTGTTCTCTTTGTCTTTCCAATTCTTCCTCTTTGTTTCTTGGTACCGGTGGTTCTTGATCCTCTTCGAAAGTCAATTCTTCATTATTGCTTTGCAATTTTCTTTGCTCACGTAGTAATTTCATTTTATCTCTTTTAATTGCCAAATCTCTCTCCCTATCTTCATTTGTTTGATTTTTTGGTTTCTTCTTTGGCATGATGATGATTTCTACATGTCAAATTATTCAAACATTTGAATTACTTAAAATGTGTAAATTACAAATTATTCAAATACATATAAAAATTATAATTATTTGAATGAATACAAAATATATATATAAAATGACTTGTCAAATTTCTAACCATTTCGAAATAACATTTCATTGAAACATACAAATTTCAATGAATTCGTTATATATTAAACAACATGTCAAATTATAATCAAATTTGTATCTATATATCAACAAACAATATTTAAAATAGATTGCACTAACCTTTTCTATACAAGGAATATTCAAAAAGTCTTCAAATCGTGTATCCAATGATTGAATTTGGTGTTTGCTAGCTTCCAAAAGTGTTTGCCACCTTGAAATAGTGTTTGTTAGCTTGAAATAGTGTTTGCCACCTTGAAAGAGTGTTTGTTGTGTTGAAACCCGTGATTTCTATCGGGATAACAGAGTGTAGAACAAAACAAAAGCAGAGAATGAATGAAACGGGCCCCAAAGTTTCTTTTTGACCCTTTTTAGGTGATTTCACATAGTGCGTACGTGCTATAGTGCATACGCACTATAGCACGTACGCACTATGTGAGAACACATCACTCTCCACCCTCCCTACTCTCTCTCTCTCTCCCTACTCTCTCTCTCTTCCTACTCTCTCTCCCCTTTCCCATCTCGTACACTCTCTCTCTCCCCTCTCCCATCCTTTACTCTCTCTTGCTCTCCCTCTCCCACTGCCTACTCTCTCTATCTCTCTCACGCTCTCTCCTCTCCCATCCCCTACTCTTTAGATCTCTCACACACACTCCCATCCTCCCTCTCCCACTTCTTACTCTCTCTCTCTCTCTCTCCCCCATCTCCCTACTCTCTCTCACACTCTCACATCTGCTACTCTCTCTCTCCCATCCCCTAAACTCTCTCTTTTACAGATACACACTCCCATCCCCCTCTCTCTCCTCTCCCATCCCCTACTCTCTACTCTCTCTCTCCCATCCCCTACTCTCTCACACACACTCTCTCCCATCCCCTACTCTCACTCTCTCTCTCTCCCATCCCATTCTCTCTCTCTGCCACATCCTACTCTCTCTCACACTCTCTCCCATCCCCTACTCTCTCTTACACACACTCCCATCCGCCCCTCTCTCCCATCCGCTACTCTCTCTCTCTCTCTCCCCTCTCCCACCACCTACTATCTCTCTCTCTCTCTCCCTCTCTACTCTCTCTCTCCCATCCCCTACTCTTACTCTCTCTCTCCAATCCCCAACTCTCTCACACTCTCTCCCATCCCCAACTCTCTCTCACACTCTCTCTCATCCTTTCACTCTGTCTCTCTCATCTCGTACTCTCTCTCTCTCTCTCTGCCACCTCCTACTCTCTCTCACACTCTTTCTCATCCTTTCACTCTGTCTCTCCCATCTCCTACTCTCTCTTTGCCACCCCCTACTCTCTCTCACACTCTCACACTCTCTCCCATCCCCTACTCTCTCTCTTTCACACACTCACACATACACACACACACACACACACACACACACACACACACACTCCCATCCCCCCTCTCTCTTCTCTCCCATCCCCTACTCTCTAGATTTGTCACATGCACTCCTATCCCCCTCTCTCTATCTCCCTCTCCCTACTCTTTCACACTCTCTCCCATCCCCTACTCTCTCTACTCTCTCTCTCCCATCCCCTACTCTTACTCTCTCTCTCTCTCTCCCCCATCCCATTCTCTCTCTCTGCCAACTTCTACTCTCTCTCACACTCTCTCCCATCCCCTACTCTCTCTTACACACACTCCCATCCACCCCTCTCTCCCATCCGCTACTCTCTCTCTCTCTCTCTCTCTCTCTCTCTCTCTCTCTCTCGGGCTACTCTCTCTCCCCCCTCTCCCATCCCTTAAACTCTCTCTTTTGCAGATACACACTCCCATCCCCCCTCTCTCTCCCCTCTCCCATCCCTTACTCTCTAGATCGCTCACACGCACTCCCATCCCTCTCTCTCCTCCTCTCCCACTCCCTCTCCCACCATCTACTATCTCTCTCTCTCTCTCTCTCTCTCTCAAGTTATCTCTCTCCCTCTCTACTCTCTCTCTCTCTCCCATCCCCTACTCTTACTCTCTCTCTCTCTTCAATCCCCAACTCTCTCTCACACTCTCTCCCATCCCCTACTCTCTCTGACTCTCTCTCTCATCCTTTCACTCTGTCTCTCTCATCTCGTACTCTCTCTCTCTCTGCCACCTCCTACTCTCTCTCACACTCTTTCCCATCCTTTCACTCTGTCTCTCCCATCTCGTACTCTCTCTTTGCCACCCCCTACTCTCTCTCACACTCTCACACTCTCTCCTATCCCCTACTCTCTCTCTTTCACAGACACACACACACACACACACACACTCACACTCCCATCCCCCCTCTCTCTTCTCTCCCATCACCTACTCTCTAGATTTTTCACATGCACTCCCATCCCTCTCTCTCCTCCTCTCCCACTCCCTCTCCTAGGTCACCTACTATCTCTCTCTCTCAAGTTCTCTCTCTCCCTCTCTACTCTCTCTCTCTCCCATCCCCTACTCTTACTCTCTCTCTCTCCCATTCCCAACTCTCTCTCACACTCTCTCCCATCCCCTACTCTCTCTCACACTCTCTCCCATCCTTTCACTCTGTCTCTCCCATCCCGTACTCTCTCTCTCTCTCTCTCTGCTGCCCCCTACTCTCTCTCTCACTCTCTCCCATCCTTTCACTCTATCTCTCCCATCCTTTCACTCTATCTCTCCCATCTTGTACTCTCTCTTTGCTACCCCTTACTCTCTCTCACACTTTCACACTCTCTCCCATCCCCTACTCTCTCTCTTTCATAGACACACACACTCTTATCCCCCCACTCTCTTCTCTCCCATCCCCTACTCTCTACATCTGTCATGCACACTCCCATCCCCCCTATCTCTCTCCCTCTCCCTCTCCTACTAGATCTATCTCTCTCAAGTTCTCTCTCTCCCTCTCTACTCTCTCTCTCTCTCTCCCATCCCATCCCTTACTCTCACTCTCTCTCTCTCTCTCCCATCCCCTACTCTCTCTCACACTCCCATCCCCTAATCTCACTCTCTCTCTCCCATCCCGTATGAGCTCTCTCTGCCACCACCTACTCTCTCTCACACTCTCACACTCTCTCCCATCCCCTACTCTGTCTCTCTTACACACATTCCCATTCCCCCTCTCTCTCTCTCCCTCTCCCACTCCCTCTCCCACTGCCTACTTTCTCTCCCCCATCCCCTACTCTCTCTCTTTCATAGACACACACTCCCATCCCCCCCTCTCTCTCTCCTCTCCCATCCCCTACTCTCTAGATTTGTCACACACACTCCCATCCCCCCTCTCTCTCCCTCTCCCACTCCCTCTTGCACCACCTACTATCTCTCTCTCTCTCAAGTACTCTCTTTCCCTCTTTACTTTCTCTCTCCCATCCCCTACTCTCACTCTCTCTCTTCCATCCCCTACTCTCTCTCACACTCTCTCCCATCCCCTTCTCTCTCTCTCTCTCTCTCTCTCTCTCATCCCCATCCTGTACAAGCTCTCTCTACCACCCCCTACTCTCTCTCAAACTCTCACACTCTCTCCCATCCCCTACTCTATCTCTCTTATACACATTCTCATTCCCCCCCCCTCTCTCTCACACACTCCCTCTCCCATTGCCTACTCTCTCCCATCCCCAACTCTATCTCTCTTACACACTTCCATTCCCCCTCTCTCTCTCCCTCCCACTCCCTCTCCCATCGCCTACTATCTCTCTCTCTCTCACTCTCTCCCTCTCTCTCCCATCCCCTACTCTCACTCTCTCTCTTTGCCACCCCTACTCTCTCTCACACTCTCTCCCATCCCCTACTTTCTCTCTTACACACACTTCCATCCCCCCTCTCTCTCCCTCTCCCACTCCCTCTGCCATTGCCTAATCTCTTTCTCTTCCATCCACCCTCTCTCTCCCTCTCCCACTCCCTCTGCCATTGCCTACTCTCTTTCTATCCCATCCCCTACTCTCTCTATCTCTCTCTCCCCTCTCTCATTCCCTACTCTCTCTCTTTCACACACACCCATCCCCCCTCTCTCCTCTCCCATCCTCTGCTTTTTCTCTCACTCGCTCTCCCTCTCCCACTGCCTACTCTCACTCTCTCTCACTCTCTCTCTCTACTCTCTCTCTGCTACCCCCTACCCTCTCTCACAATTTCACACTCTCTCTCTTTCTCTCTTACACACATTTCCATCCCCCCTCTCTCTCTCCCTCTCCCACTCCCTCTCCCATCGCCTACTCTCTCTTCCATCCCCTACTCTCTCTCAAGCTACTCTATCTTCCCCCTCTTCCATTCCCTACTCTCTCTCTTTCACACACATGCACTCCCATCCTCCTCTCTCTTGCTCTTCCTCTCCCACTCTATCTCCCACCACCTACTCTCTCTCTCCCCCATCCCCTACTCTCAATCTCTCTCTCCCAACTTGTACTCTCTCTCGCACTTCCTCTCTCTCCCATCCCCTACTTTCAATCTCTCTCCCCCATCCTGTACTCTCTGTTTTCCACCTCTACTCTCTCTCTCACACTTCCTCTCTCTTGCATCTTGTACTCTCTTTGCCACCCCTACTCTCTCACATTTCCTCTATCTCCCATCCTATACTCTCTCTGCCACCCCTACTCTTTCTCACTTCCTCTCTCCCCTCTCCCATCCCCTACTTTCTCTCTATCTCTCTCACACACACAAATAGCCATTCCCTCGCCCCACCCCCCCAACTCTCTCTTGGTTTTGGTTTTTCAATTTAGGTCTCAATAGTGCGTGCGCACTATAGCGAATTCAATAGCATTTTAATAGCACGTGCGCACTATAGGGTGCACGCGCTATTCAAAGATTTTCATTAAAAGCAAGCCTAAGGCTTGGTTTTGCCTTGGAGATCCAACCCAAGGGTTTGGAGTTTATAAACAGGTCTGAGACGTGTTTTCCAGCAAACATACAAAAAATGATTGATTTTTCTTGTGTGCTCCCCTTCAAGATTCCTCGTAGTTGGGTATCGATAAGATCAGGTTACATAACATTATAGGTCTCTGTGTTAGCTATCTAACCATATAATTTTTTTTATTTTGAACTATTTTAAGTCTTTCATCTATAATTTATTTTGAATGTATGTTCATTTTTTGTCAAAAACCACCATGTACTAATTGGGTTGTAGATTTTAGCTCATTCATCGAATTTTGTAACAACTTAGTTTTTTAGAAACTAGACTCCATTCTACACACTTTGAAAAAAAGAAGTTTTTATTTTAGATTAGTTTTCAATCATTTCTAGGGGGAGCACATAGATATTTCACATTTTTGGGATGGGTCTAATTAAAAAATTCATTTAAAAAAAAATACACATTATAAAATTACCCGAAAAATCTGGGATAAACTACATAGTGTTAGGTAACTTTTGACTAGAGCGATTAAAGAATTTCAAAAAAAAAGTTAAAATTTTAGGGGGGCCACACTTTGTACTATGTTATGTTTTTTTGGAATAAACAGTACCACTTTCTGTGGCCCCCTTTTTTGAGGACCTAAAACTAAACCATTTTGAAAAACAATTAATAATTTAGAAACTAGATTCAAAGGACTACGACTTTTGTTTTTGTCATATCTTCAAATTTTGAGCGTAACTATCTTCAAATTCTTGTTGAAGTCTATAATTTGCTGATTTCAGGAAAAAGGTGTCCACTTATACCCCCCTTTTGGCACCACAACTTTGTGCACTTACCCTTATAGGCTCATATTGTATTACAATCACCCTAACTTTCATAGCCTTCTCAGCCCTCATGAATCCCACAAACATTTATACATTCTTTAATTCATTATGGAATATGGTGCATTAACCATCAAGAAAAAAATGGTTACTAACAACCTTGGAACTCATCCATCCAACGATCAATCATCCATATGAAAGTCACTTCTTTAGGTATCAGATATCTCCAGTGACTTGGACGCCTCTAGTCACTTAGACACCTTCAGTCGCGCAGACGTCTTCAGTCATACACCTTCAGTCACGTGGATGCCTTTGGTGATGCAGATGCCTTTGCTGACGCAGAACCTTTGGTGACACAAATGTCTTCAGTCACTCAGACACCTTTGGCATGCCCACTTCACTGCTAACTGTACCACAATGTCAAGTCATGACAAACCCTTCACCGTACAGTGGAATCACATGTATGGTATCTCATTGTACCATGAATGACCACCGTACGAACTTGTAATTCTCAAAAATCTCGCACTTGACAAGTATGTACTGATATCCACAGAGATACTTCACATGACCGTGTTCGTAATATGAACTTAACCATGTCCATTTTCAACAGCATCACATAGAGGTGCAAGAACAAACTTATAACATCAAGAACATAAGCAATATACTAACCATGTACTATGTCCTACTTTTACCTCTAAATACTGCACAATCTTCTTGTTGAAACCTTCAACCATTCCAACAAACACATCTCTAATCACAAGAGATAACACCATCATCTCCATCTCTAAGTTTTCATAGGCACCTGCAATTGATCAAATTCATGCCGAATCCAAATGAAACATTACAATATCACAAAGTATCGAATAAATGATCAATGTACTCAAAACAAAGAAACTAAACCAAGATCAACACATCAAAGTTCCAACCATGGCCTCAGGAACATAAACATGACAACACAATCTAAACAATCTCAACTAGAGAGATTGCATGCTCCATTTAAACATATCATAATATGTTAAATGAAAACATAAACCCCACCCTTATCAAAGACTATGTTGAGCCCTCAAGATGTCAACATCTTTAGTTAAATGGAGATTAACATCTCCATACAATACTTCAACAAATGTGACAAGATCCTTTTGCTACATCAGAATCTCGTGCCTTCAACATTTGCAATACCAATGAAGATCAATCGCTATGTCATTGCCAAAAACTCCCACTAAATCATGGTGTTGAGTTACACATAACATCTATGTCATTGCCAACAACTACCACTATATGGTGGTGCCAAGTTACTCATCCCATTGTGACAAACATCTTCCACACAAAGATTGAATTACTTTAACCAGTCATCATCAGATGACCGATTAGCCAAGGCAACACTACTTGTATCATTATGAGAAGAATTAAAATCATAAGAAATCTCTATTTTATTATTCTTCTTCTTCTCTTTGCAATCCTTTTGGATATGACCAACCTGCCTGTAGTTCCAACACTACACTTTGGACTTCTTTCCAAAACATTCAAGCTTCATGTCCTTCTTGCTTTTGTCCTTTTCTCTACCTTGAATGATGAGAGCCTCCTTAGCCACCTTAGAAGATTTCCTCTACATCTACTTTGACAGAAGTACAACAATCACTTTGTCCATTTTCAATTGGGTGGTAGTACTTCCAATGGCCATCACAAGATGATCCCATGAATCAGGCAACAAGCATAGTAGTAGCATGCAACACTCTTCCTCACTGACATATACACCCACAAATGTTAGTTGTGCAAACACCATATTGAACACGTTTAAATGATTTGTTGTAATTGTTCCTCCATCCATCTTCAAAGACTAAAACTTATTTCTCAAGAAGAGCTTATTTACCAAGGATTTTCCCTTATAAATATCTCCAACTTCTTCCATAAAGAATGCACAGTTTTCTCCTTATGAACATTAAATAGAAAAAAATCCACAAGACACAAGCTTATTAGTGCTCTGCCCTTTTGATCTACTAGGTCCCAATCTTCTTTCCTCATACCAAAAGGTTTATTACTAGACACAACAACCCATGGATCACAATCAACCAATATATCTTCAACTTTAAGTTTCCACAACTCAAGGTTTGTTCCATTGAACTTTTCAATCTCTACTCTCCTTGAACCCACCATCTCAATTATGAGCTAAACACTTTCCAAACTCCCATTGGAGCCAAATTGATACAAAAAAACCCTACCTGAAAAGGATAATCGAGGCTCTAATACTACTTGTTAGGAAAACTACAATGTGGAAAATGCCTTCCCAGATGCTAATTTATAGGGGAAATAAGAAAGATTTCAGAGCTACTTTAGAACATTAAGATGCATAGGACAAACGAGAACACTAAAAAAAATGCACACAAGATAAACATAGAGAATATTTAATGTGGGAAACCCTTTTGAATAGGAAAAATCCACCACCCAGAAACCCCCCAAGAAACTTTGTATTACAGTAAACAATTTACATACAATCAACTTTGTTATCTGGATAGGCTCACAGGCTCAGATTCTATTACAATCAATCTGTCTTTCACAGCCACTCAGCCCTCATGAATCCCAAAAACATTTGTACATTCTGTAATTCGTTATAGAATCTAGTGCATTAACTATCAAGAACAAAATTATTACTGGTAGCCTTGGAACTCATCCATCCAATAGTCAATCATCCATCCAACGATCACTTCTTCAGCTATAAGATGTCTCCATTGACTCGGAAGCCTCAAGTCACTTAGACACCTTTGATGATGGTCACTTAGAATCCTTCGGTCACGCAGATGCATTCGATGATGCGGATGCCTTCGGTGACACGAATGTCTTTGATCACTCAAACACCTCTGACATCAGGTTAGTTCCTTTAGCATACCCACTTCATTACCAGGCATACCACATTGTCAAGTCACGATAGACCCTTCATCATACGGTGGAATCAAATGTATGGTGTTTTACCGTACAAGTACTGTATCTCACCGTACGATGAACAAACACCGTACATACTTGTCATTCTAAACAATACTCACATAAGGTTTGTTGTTATAACAAGAATTAAAAAGTTCCTTACTTATCATATCTCCCTACAAAAGCAAAGTATCTACGCCAAGCCAACGAAATTACTGTCAACCTTCCCTTTGAGTTTTTGTAAAGAGGTGTGTACAATGAATTGTGATATAGCTATCTACTTCCCACATAATTATTAAAATAAGAGAGAAAAACATTTTTATTAAATTCAATCATGGTTTGTCCTCAATGAGACTTTTGGTTTGTTTATAAATATGAATTCAAGAATGTTGTGTGAATAAATCATTAATTTAAATATGTTCTATCAGATTTGTTCTCTCGGTGTTGAAGGCAAAAAGCTAGTCAATATACCATTTTTTGCCTTTTCCCACCACTAATCTTAAAACTTACAAGTATTGCTTTCAAACAATCTTAAGTATTATTGATTTTGCTATATTAAAGATACAATCTTTCTTGTATACAAATTTTATAGTTGTAAACTTATATATAAAGTGTAGCAATGATATTAATATAATAGTATTTAAAAGTAACAATGGATAATGAATTGTAAATCTTATCATATTATTTGGCTGGTTTTTTTTAGTAATGTATTAGAAAAGAAATGACAAATTGTTTTAGATAAATTTTAGTGAATTCATTACAAATATAATATTCTAATTTTATTTTTTAAAATATTCAAAATTAAATTAAAATATTGTTATAGTTTGATGGAGTGGATAAAATACAAACACAATTTCAAAGATTAATATTCAAATCAATATTCAAAATACAAAGAATTATCAAACTATGTTACAATACTCTATGTTTTTTAAGATAATAAAATTTAGTATAGTTTCTTAAAATTGTACAACATTATTTATCCACTCATTATCCATAATGATTAGATATAGATCGGATGCTTAAATCCATACATGAATGTCTCTATTTATAGAAGTCTCAGAACAATCTAAAAAATCTATAGTCTTTTGATACAATCCATTAGTCATGTGAAAGATATGGATGTCGGTCTCTAGAATAAAATTTAGCAATTATAATTATGTGAATAGATAGAGATGGATGAATTGTGTTGATAAATTTCTATATTAAATACCATGTTTTGAGAACACAATGCAGTTTAATGATAGTAATTAATGCTTTCCAACAAAACTAGAGAATAATACATCTAAATTGTATCAATGTTTGAAAAATTAATAAATATTTTTTTCCATTCATTTATAACATTCTTCATAATTCAACTTCTATTTTTTATAAACAAAACATTTGAAATGAGAAATATATAGTAAATAACAACTAGTAGACATCCAACACCTAAAAATATTCTAAAAATGAGAATATAAAGCACACTTCTCACTCTTCTCTGAAATATTTCTCCCTCCCTATCTACAGAAGTATATTATTCCATTTGTGTTAGCACTATCAAACACGACGATGGGATTGCAGGAGGGTGTGAATTACATCCAATTTCCCTTGATGTGTTTCTTTAGTCCCTATTTTTCCATCTCGTCAAAAGTGAATGACTTTTGAAAGATTCCTCCTTTTGATTTGTGTTGTGACCAGGATTTCTAATTGTTGCTCTTTGTTTTCTTAGGTAGGGGTTCCATGGGAGGAGTGGGTGAGTCCATGATAATTTTTTAGGGGGGCTAAAGGTTTAATTGGAATCTTTCCTTACAAAATAGGAGCCCTAAATTTTCAGCCCTATCAATGTGAGCAGGTGAAAAAGGGGTGGGGTTGGATTTAGTCCCACCACCTTAGGAAAGAATTGTGTCACTTGTCAACAAACTACACTTCATTTTCCCACCAAACAAATTTATGAATAAATTTAATTTTTATTTTTAAAATTCAAGAGACAAACAACTTTTTAAGAGTATTTTTTTTGAAGCGGATTCACATATAAATCCATATGACTATTTCCCTTTTCAAAGATCCCTTAAAAATCTGAACAACACCTTTTCAAATAATTGTTTTGCATCTTTCAAGCTACTACATTTCTTCATATATATCATATGAAGAACATAAGTTTAATTTAGGAAATTAGTTCAAGAACGCTATTTCCAAAGGCTAAATATATTTAAGGGCCAGCTGTCAATCTTGTTTTAGTGGAATTCTTAAATGAGACTTAAATTTTTTTCAATATTGCATATTAATGATTCACATTCAGAGGTGAAAATTTTGGCTTTTGCAGGTGGATGAAGAGGAATTTCAAGGGAAGAGAAATTCTACTTGTTTGGCAAACAATTGTATTCTAAGGCCTATTATGCACAATGCACTCAATTTTGCTTTAAATCATAAACCCTTTGTTTATTGTATTATGATCTTGAGCCCTAGAGATATTATGACAACACTTCACAGAATTCTAACTCTTCTCCAACTACACTGCTTCTTCTTTCTTCTTTGTCACCATCTTACTATCATGGTTGGCTTGTAAGAGTTACACACTAGAATTTCCATTTGAAACATATGACAGTGGCTTAGGTGACCCTTTGGTTCAATGGGTTTTAATCAATTTATTTTATATCTTCTTGGACTTTTCTACTATAGCTCATAGAGTGTGATTGGAAACATTGACTAAATTTTTTTACACAATTATATCAGAAAAATTATTGATTATGTTTTAATTTTTAGAAATTTTTAGAGGTTGAAGTTAGTCACTATTTCTTATATTTTTCTAATATAATTGTGTAAAAAATTTTAGTCAATGTTTCCAATCACACTCTATGAGCTATATTAGAAAAGTTCAAGAAGATATAAAATCTAGATTGATTAAAGGCCTCTCGGCTGCGTTATCTCAAAGGTTGACCTAAGCCACTACCATATGTTTCAAATGGAAATTTTAGTGTGTAACTAATAAAGAAGAAAGAAGAAGAAAGAAGCGATAGAGTTGGAGAAGATTCAGAAATCTGTGAAGTGTTGTCATAATATCTCTATTTTATATCTTCTTGAACTTTTCTACTATAGCTCATAGACTGTGATTGAAAACATTGAATAAATTTTTTTACACAATTATATCAGAAAAATTATTGACTATGTAACTTCTATTATTTATAAATAAATAATTTGAAAAATGAGAAAAAAAAAAAACTAATGACCGACTGCTAGCACCTAAAAAGTTCTAAAACTGAAAATATGAAGCACACCAGTTTCGCTCTAACAATCTCTCCCTCGCTATCTGCAAAGTATATCATGTTATTAGTTCCTGCCTGTAGCAAGTAACTATTGAATCCGATAGATACAAAATCTTTTTTACTTCCACCAATGAGATTTCAAATTTTTTTCAAACTATTCTTATCTTGTATCATATAATTTTTTTTCAAATATTTCTTTTTATTTGTGTTTCTATTGGTTGACACAAAAAATGGCAATGAGAAAAATAATATTTGGATACATTAAATAGGAAAAAATAAAAAAAGATGTGATGAAATTCCAAATTTTTTCGTGGCTTCTAGAAAAGCTCTAGATTTTTTTGTTGCTTCCAGAAGGCTCTTTTCTTAGTGCATCCAGAAAGCCCTTTTCATAGCGTTGCTTCCACAAAGCCCTCTCTTCTTAGATTTTCTTGGGCACCTAGAATAGAAGAGTTCGAATCTAAGAAGATTTCCTAGAACTAGCTTATATATATCTCTATATATATTACGCCGAGAGTAATCGTTCTCGAGGCGCTTATTTTCATTTAATCCCAAGGTTATTTTAATCATAGTTAGGATTTATGAAAATGAAAATAGGCGCCTCGAGAACGATTACTCTCGGCGTAATATATATAGAGGTATATATAAGCTAGTAGCAATCTCGGCGCAACAGGAAAAGTATTTTTAACAAATTTTCTATTTTTTTAAGGTTAGTGCTGAATTATTTATTTCTTTTTAAATACAATTGTATAAACTTACTATAAAAATGGAATAGTATAAACTTACTATAAAATTATTCTTGAATATATTTTTTTAAAATTCTATATATGGTGTTTATTTGCATCACTTTAATTCAGTTTTATTTTAAGCATATTGTTACATAAATGTTATATTGAAGAGTAGAGTTATAGTTAGGGTTAGGGCTAGTGTTAGGGTTGGGGCTATTGTTAGGGTTTGAGTTATGGATAGGGTTAGAGTTACAATTAGGAATAGAGTTACAATTAGAGTCAGGATTAGCATTAGGGTTAGGGCTAGGGTTATTTTTAGGATTACAAATCTTGTTAGGGTTATAGTTAGGGTTAGATTTAGAATTAGAGTTAGAGTTAATGTTAGGATTAGGGTTATAATTAGGGTTACAGATATAGTTATGGTTAGAATTAGAGTTAGGGTTAGGGTTAAGGAAAGGGCGAGGGTAAGAATAAGGGTTTAGGTTAAAAATATAGTTAGGGTTAGGATTAGAATTAGAGTTAGGGTTTGAGTTAGAGGTAGAGTTAGAATTGGAGCTTGAATAAGGGCTAGAGTTAGAGTTGAAATTAGGGTTATAATTAATGTTAAAATTAGGATTGGGGTTAGGGTTAAAATTAGATTTACGGTTAGAGTTAGAGAAAGGGATAGAGAAAGGGTTAGTTTTAGGGTGATGGTTAAGGTTAGGTTTATATTTAGAGTTAGGGTTGTATATAGAGTTACATCAGGGTTAAGGTTAGGGTAAGGGTTTGAGTTGAGGTTAAGGTTAGGGTTAGGGTTAGGGCTATGGTTTTCGTCTAGATTAAAGTAAGGGTTAAGGTTAGAGTTAGGGTTAGGTTACGGTTTTAGTGAAGGTTAAACTAAGGATTAGGGTTAGGATTAGAGTTTAATTATGGCAGAGTTAGATTTACAGTTAGGGTTATATTTAGGGTTAGAGTTAGGGGTAGGATTATGGTTTAAAAAAGTAATTTTCTTTTTGGCATATTGTAATGTAAAATGTTATAGTCAAACATAGATATATGGTTAGGGACAAAGTTACGATTACAATTAATGTTAACCTCAGGGATAGAATAAGGGTTAGGGTTAGCATTAGGGTTAGGGCTGGAGTTAGGGTTAGGGTTTGAGTTATGGTTAAGGTTAGGGTTAGAGTTATGGTTATGGTTATTGTTAGAGTTATGGTTAAGGTTTGGGTTAGAGTTATGTTTATGGTTAAGGTTAGGGTTAGAGTTATGGTTATGGTTAAGGTTTGGATTAGAGTTATGTTTATGGTTAAGGTTAGGGTTAGAGTTATGGTCATAGTTAAGGTTAGGGTTAGAGTTATGGTTATGGTTAGGGTTATAGTTATAGTAAGGCTAGGGTTAGGGTTTGAGTCAGGGTTAAGGTTAGAGTGAAGGTTAGGGTTTGAGTCAAGATCAAAGTAAGGGTTAGGGTTCGGGTTAGAGTGAAATTATGGTAGAGTTAGATTTAGGGTTAGAGTTATGCTCATGGTTAAGGTTAGGGTTAGGGTTAGGGTTAGGGTTTTAGTTAGGGTTAGGGTTAGGGTTAGAGTCTAGTTATGGTAGAGTTAGATTTAGGGTTAGAGTTAGGGATAGAGTTATGTTTATGGTTAAGTTTAGGGTTAGAGTTATGCTCATGGTTAAGGTTAGGGTTAGACTTATGGTTATAGTTAGGGTTAGGGTTATAGTAGGGCCAGGGTTAGGGTTAGGATTAGGTTTAGGGCTTGAGTAAGGGTTAAGGTTCTAGAGTTATGGTTAGGGAAAAGTTTTGAGCCAAGATTAAAGTTAGGGTTAGGGTTATGGTTAGAGTCCAATTATGGTAGAGTTAGATTTAGGGTTAGAGTTAGGGACAAATTAATGTTTATGGTTAAGGTTAGTGTTAAGGTTAGGGTTAGGGCTAGAGTTAGAGTTAAGGTTAGGGTTAAGGTTAGAATTAAGGTTAGGGTTAGTGTTAAGGTTAGGGTTAGGGTTATAGTTAGACTTAGGGTTAGCATTAGGATGAAAATTAGGGTAAGCGATAGGGTTTGAATTAGAATTAGGGTTCTTGTTAGGGTTAGGTTTATAATTAGAGCTAGAGTTAGGGTCAGGGTTAGAGTAATAGTCAGGGTTAGAGTTAGAGTTAGGGTTAGGGTTAGGTTTAAAATTAGAGTTAGAGTTGGGATTAGGGTTAGGGTTAGAATTAGGGTTAGAAATATAGTTAGGATTAGAGATAGAGTTAGGGTTAGGGTAAGGGTAAGAATTAGGGTGAGGGTTAGAATTAGGGTTACAAATATAGTTAGGGTTAGTGTTAGGGTTAGAATAAGAGTTAGGGTTAGGGTTAGAGATAGAGTTAGAATTAGAGTTTGAAAATTTGTTGGAGTTAGAGTTAGAGTTAGAGTTAGGGTTATATTTAGGGTTAGAATTAAGGTTAGGATTAGAATTAGCGTTAGAGTTAGGGTTATGGTTAGGGTTAGCATTAGGGTTAGGGTTAGGGTTAGTGTTAGGGTTATGGTTAGGATTAGCATTAGGGTTAGGGTTACAATTAGAGTTAGAGTTAAAATTAGAGGTAGTGTTAGTGTTAGTGTTAGTATAAGAGTTAGAGTTAGAATTAGAGTTAGAGTTAGGATTCAAGTTAGAGTTAGAGTTAAAGTTAGAGATAGAGTTGTGATCAGGGTTAGATTAGGGTTAGGGTTAAAGTTACTTGATTAGATTTAGGGTTAGGGTAAGAGTGAGGGCTAGGATTAGGATTAGAATTAGGATTAGTGTTAGAGTTAGAGTTATATATAGTGTTAGGGTTAGGATTAGGGGTAGGTTTATAGTCAAAGTTAGGGTTAGGGTTAATATTGGGGTTAGGGTTACAAAAAGAGTCAGAGTTAGAGTTAGGGTTAGAATTAGGGGCAGGGTTAGAATTGGAGATAAAGTTAGATTTGGAGTTAGGGTTGGAGTTAGAGTTAGAGTTAGATTTAGGGTAAGAATCAGGGTTAGAATTAGGGTCAGGATTAGAATTAGTATTAGAGTTAGAGTTAGAGTTAGAATAAGGGTTAGGGTTAGGGTTAGGGTAAGAATTAGAGTTAGAGTTATAGATGGGTTAGAGTTAGGAATAGAGTTATAGTTAGGGTTAGAATTAGGTTAGGGTTAGAGCTAGAATTGGGGTTAGGGTTAGAATTAGGGTTAGAGTTAGGGTTATATAGGTTCGGGTTAAGATTAGGGGTAGAATTAGAGTTACAATTAGAGTTAGAGCTAGAATTAGGGTTAGGGTTAGAATTAGGGTTACAAATATAATTAAGGTTACAGATTGAGTTAGAGCTAGAGTTAGGGTAAGGGTAACAATTAGGGTTAGGGCTAGAATTAGGGTTACAAATAAAGTTAGGGTTAGAATTAGGGTTAGGGTTAGGGTTAGATTTAGAGGTAGGATTTGAGCTAGAGTTGGAGTTAGAATTAGAATTAGAACAAGAGTTGGAGTTAGAGGTAGGGTTAGAATTAGGGCTAGGATTATGGTTAGCATAAGGGTTATGGTTAGAGTTAGGGTTAGCATTAGGGTTAGGGTTATAATTAGTGTTAGTTTTAGTGTTAGTGTTAGTGTTAGTGTTAGAGTTAGGGTTATAATTGGGGCTAGAATTGAGGCTAGGGCTAGGGTTAGGGATAGGGTTAGAATTAGAGTTAGAGTTAGGGATCAAGTTAGAGTTAAAGTTGGAGATAGAGTTGGGGTTAGGGTTAGATTTAGGGTTAGATTTAAGTTTAGAGTTAGAGTTAGGGTTAGAATTAGGATTGGGTTTATGATTAGAATTAGGGTTAGGATTAGAGTTAGAGTTACATATAGTGTTAGGGTTAGGATTAGCATTATATCTAGTGTTTGGATTAGGATTATGGGTAGGATTAGGGTTAGAGTTAGGGTTAGTGTTAGGGTTACAATTAGAGTTAGAGTTATAATTATAGTTAGGGTTAGAGTTAAAGTTAGAGTTAGGGTTAGAATTAGCATTAGACTTAGAATTAGAGTTAGGATTAGAGATAAAGTTGGCGTTAGAGTTAGGGTTAGAGTTAGAATATGGGTTAAAATTAGGGTTAGATTTAGGGTTAGAATTAGCATTAGAGTTAGAATTAGAGTTAGGATTAGAGTTATAGTAAGGCTTAGGGTTGGGCTAGAATAAGGGTTAGGGTTCGAATTAGCATTAGATTTAGGATTATAAAGGGTTAAGGTTAGGGTTAGGGGGAATTAAAGTTAGAGATAGAGTTAGAGTTAGAGTAAGGGTTAGGGTTAGGGTCATGGTTAAAATTAGAATTATCTAGTTAGAGTTAGAGTTAGAGTTAGGGTTTGTGTTATTATTGCGGTTAAGATAATTTTTAGGTTACTAATCATATTATAGCTAATGTTAGTGCTATTATTACACTTTACCTTGGTGTTAGGATAACTGACAAGTTATATTTTAATGTGGGTTAGTTCTATTATAGTGCCCATGATTAGTGCTATTGTGATACAAGTTATTAACCTTTTTAATAATGTAATCCCCCCCCCCCTCTCTCTCCCCTCTCTCCCTCTCTCTCTCTCTAACTACACCCATTAATATCTCCCCCCACTATCTAAATATACCCTCTCTCTCTGTAGTCTCTAGTAATGCGCTCCTAATTTGTCTCTCTAATCTCTAGATACACCCACTTATCTCTCCCACCCTACTTTCTAGATACTCCTCCTAATCTCTCTCTCCCTTTATGCTCTCTAGATACACCCCTAATCTCTCTCTCTCTCTCTCTCTCTCTCTCTCTCTCTAGATACACCTCATAATCTCTTTTTCTATCTCTCTCTCTCTCTACATAAAACATGCCTTTATAAGAAACATAATATGAGCTCCTTGTCTACAAATATGCTCCCTCCCTCTCTCTCTCTCTAGGTGTGTGTATATACATATTATCACTTATAAAAAAAAAATATTATTTCTAGTTACTTGTACATATAGGGTTAGGCTAAGGTATATAATTTACTAAATGATTAGTACAATCATATATAGAGTAAGAGTTAAAGTTAGGATCCAAGGTTGCAATTTCATTTATATGACACTCGATTTTATGGTTAGGGTTAATAAGTGGTTAAATGTTACACTAAAATAAGGGACAGGGTTAAGGGAAGTATGAGATTTAGGTGTAGTGTTGGAGTATTTGGAGTACAACTATGGTCAAATTTGGGATATATGTTATACAAATGACTCGAATAGTGGAAAAATTAATTCATGAAAGGGAAGTTATAAGTCCCAGCACAACAATTCAGATGATGTTAAAAGTGTGAAAGAATATATAAGAGTCAATTTTATGAAAATTATTTCTCCATGATGATGTGAGAACATTATATATTGTTGAATTTTTAATAATGCTAATGCAATTTTTATTGCAATGATTAAGAATTGTAATCAATAAATCTCCCTATCATTAAGGAATCTATTTAGGTTTATGATTTTCTTTCTTAATTAATATATTTAGTAGCCACATCCATTGAAGAATTTTTTTGTACAACAATAAATTTATTTTGTCTTGTTCTCTTCTCCATGAAAGTTACATTGAACAATGGGGAAATAAAATTGCCAATACAACTAATTAGAAGTAAAAATTTGAAACCAGAGACAAGAATGAACTATATACAAAAAATATATCTGTGGTGGTGTAAATACATGTCACATTCTTCAATGATTAGGATTCTTTTGTGACCTTTATTTGAACAATGATTGTGAAATACTTCTTTCATCATTGAGGGAAACCCATCCACTTTTGTAGATGTGTCACACAGAAATTTTATGCATCTTCCATATGCATTTCTTCCATTTCCTCAACATAGTCAATTGGAAATATTGCTTCTGTACAACTTTAATTATAGTTGTGTGCGCCTCTTTAATTATTTGTAGGCATTTTTCAAACTCAATCTCAAAGAAATCATTTGAGATCATTGAAGTAGTTAGGCTCTAGTATCCAATAATGTTTGATTCTCTATTCAAGGTATCCATAACTCAAATAGTAACCTGCAAACTTATAAACAAAAATTAACATATGGAAATAATCATAATGAAAAAGTATTAATAGTTAACATAAATTCTTTCAAATGAATAATGTTCAAAATAACATAAATAAAAATCAAAACTATTTCAAATGAAATAGTTAGATTGTGATGTTTGAAATATGGTGGCATTGTCTTCCACTTTTCAAACATTAAAAACATAAATATTAATAAAAAATTATATATAGTATGAAAAATATTTAAATAAAACACATATATAATCTAATTAAATAATGACAAAATATAAACTAAATATATGATTCATTTTTTTTAATTAATCACTAACTTTAATAAAATACAAATTTTATTGATAAGGTGACCTTCTTGTCCACATCAAAGATTAAATTTAATTATGAAACATTAAAAATATAAATATTTTGAAACATGCAAATATAAAACTATTATGAAACATACAAATCTAAAACATGGAAACTAAAAGTATTTTGAAATATGCAAATCTAAAACTAATGTAAAACATGGAAATGTAAAACTAAATTGAAACATGCACATTAAAAATCTTCAAAAGAAATGTATTATCAAATATCTAAATCAAATAGTTTTTAAATCCTAAATCTAAATCAAACATACAAGGCTAAACTATATGGAACTTTAATCTACTCCTATTCAAAAACTCTAATTGCTCCAATAATCTCTGTCTCTTCCTCCCTGCAAAAACACAAAATGAAAATGAAATGAGGAGCATTTGTTTTATAATTTATGAGAGAACCCTCATATCCCCCAATAGATGTCTTTTGACATTCCACGAATTTGTTTCAACTTCCCCCACTCCTCACAAAAAATAAGCATGAATGTGCATGCAAAAATATATTTAACAAAAAGAAAATGTTTTATATTTAAAATTTTAATTAAATTATTTCAGCCCTATTTTCTTGGGTTCCATTTTTTTGGCCTTATTTTTTCAGGTGCTATTATTTTGGCTAGCTATTATTTTGAGAATTTTATTTTATTTGATAATTCAAAAATGATAAAATATATACTAAATATATGATTTATCTACTTTAAATAAATCATTAACTTTAATAAAATATAAATTGTATTGATATGGTGGCATTCTCATCCAGATTAATGACAAAATTATGCTTTGAAACATGAAAATATAAATACTTAGAAACATGCAAATGTAAAACTATTGTGAAACATTCAAAGCTAAAACATGCAAATCAAAACTATTTTGAAATATGCAAATCTAAAATTAATTTGAAACATGCACTTTTAAAATATGTAAATGAAAAGTATTATAAAATATATAAATCAAATAGATTTTGAATACAAATCAAAATCAAAATCAAACATGCAAGACTAAATTATTAAATGCAAGCCTAAATAGTTATGAACAGAATTCTAAATTTAAATGAAATTAATTAAAATTGAAATCTAAATCAAAGTAGAATATTATAACTAATTTTGAATTTCAATTTACATCTACATCTAAATCTAAATGAAAATGTAAATAAAAAATAGAAATCTCACCTGCAAAAATGTTACTCCAAAACTTCAATCTACTCCTATTCAAAAACTCCAATCTAATCCTCCAATAACCTCCACCTCTTCCTTCCTGCAAAAACATAAAATGAAAATGAAATGAGGAACCTTGGTTTTATAACTTCTGAGAGGCTCCTCATATCCCCCAAAAGACGTCTCTTCACATTCTACGAATTTGTTTCAAATTCCCCCACTCCCCACAAAAAATAAGCATGAATGTGCATGCAAAATTATATTTAACAAAAAAAAAAAATCATATTGAAATTATTTCGCCCCTATTTTTTGGTCCCTACTTTTTCAGGCCCTACTTTTTCGGGCCCTATTATTTTGGGCCTATTATTTCGGCCTCCATTTGGCTTCCTATTATTTCGGCCAGCTATTATTTCGGGAATTCTTTTTTAATATTTAATTTGGAAATTTGTAATCGCTCCCAATTCTTTTTTATTGACAGAGAATCTTTTTTGGCATATTCTTGTGCTGGGTATTTGTGTTGTGATTGTATAGAACACCTCTCAACGTAAAAAGATTGAAAGAGTGCAGAGATGAATTAAGATTTTAAGAATTCAGAAGTAGAGAATACATAAGAAAGTATTAAGCAGTCAACAGTATGATATCTTGATGTCTTTATCCAACTTATTTTTGAGATTTTTCAATTATTTCCCAATTTTATAGTAGTGTTTTATTCATACTCTTCATCATTTGGATTATTTTCTATTTACATTGTTTTGCGTTCAATCCCAAGTGTTCTAGAGCCACGCGCTTGCAAATCTAAATAATTTTTGGCAAGCACAGCCGTGCGGTCCATGCCAAAAAATACCTTCGTCCCACATAATTATCCCATGCTTATCCAAACCTGAAAGAAACTCTATCCATAAATAGTATGCATACCCCTCGAAACCACAAAAAATATTTGTGCACAAACATCATCCACTGTAATGCTTGTTGCATTGGAGCAACACAATTTGTGCCACCAATCTTTCTGGGATGACTTCCTAAAAAATCCAGAGGATTTTACTATTTCATGTGTCCATGTTATTTACAAGCATCTCTTAAAATTATTTTAAAACAATTAAAAATGGTAACTATCGGAGCCTCTTTTCTTTCTTTCTATGAGCCAAAAATTTCTTCTTTATCCCTATACTCCTTTTCAAAGCATTCACTCCCTTTCAAAGCATTCCATCCTTTTACCTTTTAAATCTGATTTTTCCCTCTTCAAACTATCTGGATCCATTGACTTGCTTCCCAGCTCTGAAGTCACAGCCCCAACTCCACTCTCTTTTAAATGATGTGTACTCTTATTATCATGGCCATCAATCACAGTGGAGACAACTTCAAGATCTTACTTTTCTCTCTCAATTTGACCATCACTCAAGTGCACTCTGAGGCTTTAATAGAATGCACCATAATAGTGATTTCACCAGATCTTCTCCCACTGGCGGCCTCTTCAAAATTACAAGATGACTTGTGTGCATCTCATTAGGCTATGTATGGCATTGAAACTTGCCATGTTTCTTTGTCTGCAAACCTTAACAACCACAAAAAATTATTTAAAATTTGGAGTTGGATTAAATTGGAAGAAACTGAAATGAAATTTCAATGTTAGTATGTTATTCATGTCATTTCCATACTATTCACAATGACTCTATATATTTGCAGATAGGTTATGTTACAATGTCTACACTTGGCATGCATGCACAGTTTTTCACGTACAAAATTGCTATCTGTCATTTTTCCCTGCCACATAGGTGTATATTGGCATTTTGTTTCCTTTTTACAAAACTATTTACTGTGCACATATTAAAATATGCACTTTGTACCTGCCATTATCATAAATATTACTCGAGCGGTTATGCTATGAAATATAGTAACCAACCAAAGCCCATTTAATTCTAAAATTATTATGACTCAAAGAAAGATCAATCAAGAGTAACACTGGCAAGCATATAGACTAGTAGTGGCATATAAGAGTTGAATTTTTTTCCTTTTAAATCACCTATTTTAGATTAACTACTACAACTTTTGCATAGGAGGGCAAAAAAAAGTGACCGTTACGATTATAAATACAATTTTGAAAAATATTATTTAATTTAATTTGAGAAAAAATGATGAAAATACTTATTAATAAAGATATTTAAAAAATAAATATGTTGTTAAATAATACAAATATATAATTAATAATTCAATATTATTTTAGTCATTATTATAGAATATAAGAACTAGAACTAAAATGATCAATAATATTTGTGTAAAACTAAAACATTAAATCAAAATAGATTTAAAATAAATAATAAAATATTCTAATTACTTAATTTAATAATTTACAAAATAGATGTAGAAAATTATTGCAAACATATATATATATATATATATATATATAATGGACCACTTTTCAATTATGATATAGTGAGTCTTTTGTAAGAGATCATAATTTGAAGTATGAGTAAAACTTTGTAATTAAGAAACTAATTTATATTTTAATCTAAATATTATTGGAAAAAGAGGGGTAAAAATTTATTAAGACAGAAAGAATTGCAACAAAGAGAGCTCAATAAGGAGCTCTATCTTGAGCAACAAGTTCATCAAATTCTTGCACCATCTTAGAGGCAAGTTTCCCTCTATCCATAATATTCTAGCCCAGAGCATGACAACAAGCCCATTTGGCCAAACAATTAGCAAATATGTTCCATTCATGGGGAATGTAAGTAAACCTAATGAACTCAAGAGCGATACAAAAGAGAAGAGTTTGATTAACAATAGTGGCTAGCTGCCAACTAACATCTGCAAGCTCCTGCGACGAAAGCAAGTTCACCACCGCTTGGGAGTCAGACTCACAAATAATCTTGCACCATCCCCACAAACAAAACTATTTCACAACATATAAAATGGCCTAAGCCTCCATGAGATTGTTAGTGTAATCCCCATTATGTATTGAGAAAAAGAATTTAATGTCACCAGAACTACAACGAGCCACTCTCCCAATACAAGTAGGGCTTGGATTCCCTCGAGAAGAACCATTCATGTTAATTTTTAGAACTCCATGGGGAGGATTCCAATACCCATCTAGATTCACCCATCATTTACTTTGTTTCCTAGGCTACCTGGGCACTCTTTGAAACCATTGAACTGCAACCCCATCCTGAAGATGAAAATTAAGGCAATTTCATATAGCAAGATCAATCGGATCCATACCCCTATCTAGCGCACACTTGATTTGAATAGTTTCCTGACGAGAATGTGAGATCTTCCACCAAAGATGCATAACACAAATTTGAACATCTTGGAAGATTCAAAGATTCCTCTCTGTCCAGATATGCCAAAGAATGAACAATGAGCCAGCAATCCAAGTAGCATGGAGAGGAGAAAATTTGGAGGGAGCACCACCCAAGTCAGCCTAGAATTTAGTCAAAGAGGAAGCATGTCTATAAGAGCAAACCCAAGCACTCCACCAAAGGTGCCATAGCTGAGTAGAAAAGGAGCAATGGAAGAATATATGGGAGATAGACTCCTCCCCATTACCACACAAAGCACAATAAGAGGGGCCCTAAAATCCATGTTTACAAAGATTATCCCACATAAGAAAATGGTTGTGAGCCACTAGCCACATGAAAAATTTGCACTTGGACCAAGAAAATTTATTCCAAACTTGCTTCCACCAAGGGACCTCAACATCCTTGGCATAATTGTCTAGTTATCTCCTAAAACCCAACAGATACATGATATTTACCAAACAAGGTACCTCCCCAAGCCAAAACATCCAATCCTAAAAAAAAGGAACACTCCCTATAGGCCAAAATCTGAGAAAACTCTCGTTGATCCACCTCTGTGCCTCTAGGAGGTCAATCAAAAGAGTGCTTCCATTTGTAACCAACAATAGGTCCCAATTGATAAGGAATCTTTTAATGAGCCACTTTATCCCATCTAGTAGCATGAAAAGAATCATAGAGAGTTTGAAGATGAAGATACATGGATAATATGGATGGGAATCCATCCCAAGCATCAGACCAAAACAAAGCCTTAGAGCCTCCCTTAAATATCTAGAACAAACCTCTCTTGACTAACACAACACTAGTCTTCAGAGTATGCTAGACCATATCGCCACAACCTTCAAGAGGAAGTGCAAAAATAAAGCAAGTATCAGCACCACGAAAATATTTATGGGTGATAATACAAGCCCAAAGTTGATGTTGTCCAGAGCACCATCGCTAATAAAGCTTAGCAACTAATGCTTGACTACTCAAGAGAGCTGATCGAAGACCAAGACCACCCTCATTTTTAGGCCTCCAAATAGTCTCCTAGCTAATTAAACTCCATTTAGCGCTATGCAAATCACCACTCTAAAGGAATTGTCAAGAAAGAGCATCAAACTCCTTGAGAAAGTAAATAGGAGAAACTTGAACCATGCTTCTACAAGTAGGAAGAGCTTGAATAACATATTAAAGAAGAGTAACTCGAGCAGCAATAGAAAGCCATTGATGAGTCTAATGATTTACCTTATCCTAAAGCTTGGTAATCAAATTTTACCAAAAGAGTCGTGGCTACCTAGAAACAACAATAGGGATACCAAGATAAGTCAAAGGAAGCAACCCAATTTGAAACTGTAGGATATCAACAATCCTTTTCTGCATAGAATTAGGAGTGTTAAAAAAGTAAATGGAAGATTTGTGCTCATTAAATTTTTGGCTTGAAGCTGCAAAATAAATATCTAGAATATGTCAAAATGGCTTCAGCTTCCTTGATCCCAGCAAGACCTGTAAGAGAAGAATTATCAACAAATTGAAGGTGAAAAAGAGTAGGTAAACCATTACCCCACCGCCACCCCTAAATAGAATTTTGGGACACCTGATACTTAATGAATTTTCCCAAGCCCTCAGTCATGATGATGAATAGATATGAGGAGAGGGGATAACCTTGGCAAAAACCTCTAGAGGCATCAAATAGCTAGGAAGGTTGACCATTAAGAAGAACTAAAAAAGAGGCAGAAGTAACACAACTCATAGTCCAACTCACCCAGTAAGAGCTAAAGCCAAAGGTAAGAAGAATATTCCTTAGGAAACTCCATTTAACTCTGTCATAGGCTTTAGCCATATCCAACTTAACAAAAATTGATCTCTACCTTGAACTAGCCATAGAGTGAATAGCCTTAGTAGCAATAACCACCCCATCCAAAATTTTTCTTCCAGCAACAAAACCACCTTGTTACTTTGAGATAATAATGGGGAGCCACTTTTTAATTCTCTCAGCAATCAACTTAGTAATGACTTTGTAAACCACATTACATAAGGCAATTGGTCTAAAAAACTCTAATTGATTAGCACCTTCTCTTTTTGGAATAAGAGTTAGGAAAGTAGAATTCAATGCTCAAAGCATCTACTTGCTAGAATAAGATTCCTTAACCACCTCCAAAAAGTCATGATTAATGATGTCCCAGAATTCCTGAAAGAACTCAATTGGAAAGCCATCAAGACTAGGAGCCTTTCCCTTAGGCATGCCAAAGACCACCTCCTATAGCTCTTCCAAAGAGATCGGTCACATGAGATAATCATTCATTTCTTGAGTAATAAGGGAAGGAATACATGAAAAAATGATATTTTCTTCATTATCAGAAGGAGGAGAGCCTTGAGAGAAGAGGGTAGAAAAGTACCGAGTAGCCTCCTAGAACAAAGCTGGCAAGGAAGTTAGTTGGATACCTTGAGAATTAACCAAAGAAGAGATGGCTATATGCACTGAGTTGTAGTGCCAAAAAGGTGACAAGATTTTTTTTTTTTCATTTTTGAATAGTGTGTACGCGCTTTAGAAAAAGTGAAATTATATAAATGGGTTGCATGCCCATAGTCCATTTATTTTATCTCAGTTTTTTAGCTTCTTCCAACAGCAGTGTGTACGTGAGTTGGATAAAACAAAACTTTTCACCACTCGCCTTGTCAATATGCCTCCTCACCAGTGAAATTCAAGATCACAAGCATGCCCATGCCCACACCGTATGTGATCTAAACTTCATTTTGCACTGTTTGATACATTTTTCATATTGTTTTGTAGGTTTTTAAAATTTTTTTGTAGGGTTTTTACAATTTTTATTTAGATTTGTTTATATATTTAGATTTCAATTGATTTTTTATCAGGAAATGTTAATAATCAACCGAAAAATCCACAAGAACCTCAAAACCCTCAAGAACCTCAAAACCAAAACCCTCCCCAAGAAGAACAACAAATTTCACAACCTAAACCAATTGCAAGACCTCCACCTGACACACAAGAAAATATAATAAATGAAATAGAAAGAGGAAAAACTAAATTAGAAGGGCTCATTGGTCTGTTGAAAGAATCTAGACAAACCAATCCAATGAGGGCTCAATTGGCATCATCCCTTGAATCCATTAAGACCCAGATAACCTCAGTTAGTGGTCAGTTAGATATTTGGCAGGTTAAGAGAGATGAACAAAAAAGAATTTATGTAAATAAATTGTCATATGAAGATGTTAAAAAAAAAGAAATACCAAAAGGTAGAATATGTGCATTATTTAGAAAACCCAATGAGAAAGATATTGTTAGAGAGGGTACTAAATGGTTCCCAATCCATTGGTGCATACACGATGCTATTAGAAATAATTTTTGGGATAGGTGGTGGATGGTTTTTGATGGCCCTCCTTGCAACAATCATGAGGTCCCTATGTATTTTTTGAAGAAATTTTATTGTGAGTTTTTTCTTGGGGAGATCCCCAATTATTTTGATATATTAGAATCCTAGGGTAGATGTGGGGGTCATCATTTGAGAGGCTAGGAGCACGTCGTTACCCTAATGTAGTTAGGGCACCTATGGTCAAGCCACAACGCGAGCATGTGACTATTCTTTCAGTTGTGAAGGAACATGTAGAGGCTAGCGCTCTAGGGATGGTTAATGCTTTGACACAAACCCTCATCCATTGCACAAGCCCATTAGTTGAGGGGGATCCTTCCACGCATCATAGTCACATGTGCACTTCATGTAGATCCTTATGCACATTTGGCACTCATGTTGGAGATGGTACAGATGATGGGCTCATCACTGATCAGTTCCTGAATGAGACATTTGACATTGACACACAGGTAAATTAAAATTATAATTTACTAATTTCATCACATTTCATATGTATAATGAATGATTAATTAATTAGCATCTATTGACATTGTTCAAAATTTAGTGTTAGAGTGTTGGTGGGCCTAGTAGCGATCCTCCGACCCCATTGTTTTTCCCGTCCACGAGTCCAAAGGTATGTATCAATTTTATCATTTCAATTAATACATATATTTATTAAGTAATCATATTAAAGATTGACAAAAAAAATTATGCATGTGCATCAGTCCTCTATAGGACCATCAACCTTTACTACGGACTAAGAGCATAGACATCATACAAGCTACATACAGATACATTTGTTTCATGTTAATTTAATTCATTTGATTATATTTGTTTCATGTTTCATGTTACATGTAACGTTTATTATATGACATGCAACTCATGATGTTGGACAATCCTCCTCATCTCTGACAATTCGTCGATCATGGAGTGGCCGCAGCTATGGCTAGCTCACAGCCATTGACTGAGGTATGATTGAATTTTCTTGGTTTTAGTTGTTTTTTATAATAGTTAGTATCAAAATTTCTAATTTTATTTATAAGTGATTATATTTATTGAATTGTTGTAGGGTTTCATTATGCCTGATCATCCACGAGCCTTCGAGGTGGACTTATAGAGCGACTATTTAATGGCGGTAAGGAAATAATTAATTTTGTGTGTACATACATTTGATTTAAACTTATAATAAACATTGATTCATATCTACTTTGTTTGTATTAGCTTGAGTTAGAGAAGAGCCTCAACAAGAGGACGAGCGAGTGTGTCACGAGGACCCCATCATCTGCACTATCTCTCTCCACACGACGACAGATTATCTCAAGAGATTTTTTTTCTTCCCCTCATGGGAAGGAAAATATATAGTGGATCTAGACATGTATATATATAGGCATCAGTGGACATATTTGATACACATTTGATGTATGAAATTATTCGACTTATGATATTATTGGTTAATATATGATATGTTTGTTCATATACGACATTATTGGTTATCATAATATATTATGTGTTTGTTAATGTACATGACATTATTGGTTATCATTTTATATTATATGTTTGTTCATGTATGAAATTAAATTAGATATGTTCGTGTATGACATTAAATTAGATATGTGCATGTATGACATAAATTAGATATGTTCATGTATGACATTAAATTCAATACCTAATCTGTTTGAAACTTTGATAGAATATTGATTAACAATAAACTTTATCACTATTTAAGCATAAGTTAATCATTCCCAATATGTCATCATCATATGATTTATGATCTTGTTCATGTTTAATGTTTTCCTTCTCTGTCATTTGTTTATCAAGTTTAATTCAATACCTAATTAGTTAAAATTTTTGATACAATATTGATTGGTAATAAACTTTATTAGTCAATATCGATCTCACAAAGTTTAAGAGGCACTACTTAATAGCTTGACTTGTTTCCAAGGTAGTCACAAAAGGATCAAATGCCCTAGAAAGAAATCTATTATTGTAATATACCTAACACTTTCCTTAATAAAAATAATATCTGCTACCAATTTATTCCAAATCAAAGGAATCAAATTCAAAATACACTGAGCATTAGATAAAACAAATGATAATATAATACAGGCCCTAATAAGCATAGTAACAATGCGAGATCTATAATGGTATTACTTACAAATCAACATTGCACCAATCCTACCCTTTATAGTATTAACCCAATGCACAAAGTGATATTATAACTATGCTCCTACCCTCTATTTCACCCATATATTTTATGTCTTAAGTTTTTTGTCAAGATTAGTGGTATGGAAAATACCTTGGGAGGGATCACTAGATCACAAGAGTTGTGTTATCTTGTGTTATCCAAGGTCAAATTCTTCAGCTACAATAATGTTGTATTCGTACAAACAATAATCAACCATGCAGGTGTCCTAGATTAATGTGTAGATTAGATTCATTTTAGTACAATGCAATGGTTATAAATGATTCTTTCTATGTAAAAAATTTGTAAATTTAATTATTTAGGTTAATCTTTAATATTGTTACATAAGAAGAAGATCAAGTTTTACAATTGCTAATAATCATTAATGTATGCACATACACTTAAACTTAAAAAGGATGACCTAAAGAAGACAATTTAAGTATGAAGTTGATACAAAATCAATAAGAGATGGTATCTTGAGTATTTTTTGAATTAGAGAAAACTAAGTATTAATATGATGATCTCTATGAATCTATATCACCATCTAGATGTCTCTTTGCATCTTGCTAACTCTCTCTATTTTATCTCACATTCATCCTCTTCTTATATCTCTATTCATTTATCACTATCTTTTTATTTCCTTTAATCTTCATGTCTACCTACACCTTCTTTTGTTTCCCTCTATCTCTATGCATCTTTCCTTCTCTCCCTCTCTCCTTCTCCCTTTATAATTATATTTCCCTACTTCTCTATCTCTATCTCTCTATATAGATTTTTTTCATATCTCTCTATCCTTGTATCTCACTCTCTCTTATTCCCCCCCTCTTTATATTTCTATTTTTTTCCATATCTATGTAGCCATCTATCCGCTTTATCTCCCCTTCACTAATGTAGAGATGTTGAGCAAGAAGTGAGGTTTAAGCACTTTCTTCTTCCTAATCTACCAAACTAAACTTGTGGCCTTCCTAATATCTTACTCCTTTAGGATATCATTTTTGTGGCCTATCCAAAGTGATAGGGTCATTTGTGAACTCCCCCAAGGTGAGTACTTCTCTAATCAAGATCTTGCACCTTTTTTTTTTAGGGACACTAGCCCTATTACAAGCCAATAACTGTAACTCTTCACCAACCCCAATTTTCTATTGGGACACCTTCCTTATGTTGAACTGATTGAGAATCAACTATTGGTTTAACCCTCCAATTGTCATACAATACAAAATGTTGACTATCATAGAATTACTTGTAGATCTCCTACTCTGATTTTTTGGACTTAAATTCCTCTTAGGTTGAAATCTAACTATTCTATGGGTAGATTCAGAAACCCTTTTGGAATTTATTTAAGACTCCAAAGCCTAGATTCCCAATTCGATTCTTGTAGCACCTAACCCATGCAAAGTACATAGACCTAATAAGGTCACACTAGGTTTGGTTTTCAATGTAATTACTAGATAATTGGTGCATGAATTGGTGCATGGCCTCATACCTCCTCTACTAACAAAAAATAACTCAAATCCACCACTAAACTACACCCATCAATTCAATTCAACATTTTTAAATCTTTTTGCTCTCAATCCTACCTGAATACACTAAGCTATTCAACTTAGGGACTAATGCAAACATGGTTTTTCCATCGAGACACTTCCTGAGCTCTAGGAATCTATAATTATACCCTCCTTATTTGAATTTTTTAGAATCTTAGAGAATTCCACTAGTTCAAATACAAGTTAGGGCTTCATTTGTGGAATGAGCTCTTAATAAGCCTTTTCCTAGATTGTTTCTAAAAAACTTGCCTTAAACACTTTAAATCAAAACTAAATTATCTCAAACCAATTTAAAATATTACAATAACATAAAGGATCTTCAAAAAATCAACTTAGTTTGTAAGAATCACCAAAAATACGATCGCACAACTAAAATCATACTCCCTAAGACCAAATAACTTAAGTCCTTTTGTTAGGAGTTCTTCTAAATTGAAAGTAGTCTTCTTAATGTTTTTAAGTGTCAACCAAGTAGCATCCTCCAATAAATGGTGTTTCCATTTTACTAGGTATTCATAGTAAGTAGACCTCTTGGTTTGTTTGGCTATCCTCTTGTCTATAATGCATTCAATTTCTTCTACTAGTGGTTGAGGGAGGTCTTGTAGCTCCTTGTCTTATGGTAGATCTTCATTACCTACAATGGTGATACCAGTAATAGGACCTTTATATGCATATAGATCTGCTATTAATTAGATAACCATTAAACACTTTGTAAAGTATTGCCTACATATCATTACAGCCACATCAACTGAGTTCAAATTAATATTTAGAATCTAGGAACACATCGAGAAAAACATACGAAAGTTGAGAGAGATTTGGCATGTTTACTCACCCAAATTGATTTAGCCACATTTAACCCACCACCCGAAGCTAATGGAGTAGGCAGTTCGATCCCACAACGAAAGGTGAGAGAGATTTGGCAGTTGGCAACTTTGTACTGGCCAACACTACAAGTTTCAGCATCACCGGAGATGGCATCATAAAATGAAATAGAGTGTGATCTCCAAAAAGTGAGAGAGGTTATTGTAGGTCTCTACAATATGGTCCTATAGGAACTGGAACTGGAACTGCATCCATACCTCGTGCAAGCTCCAAGATATGCCTCATCAAAGATTGTAGCCCTATGGCATTTAGTGACCCTTAGGGATGTTCTGGTTCGGCATGCCCGAGAATGTTTGAGTACTGAAGGGAACATGAAAAGGTTGGGGATAGGGTTTACCTATCCACCTGGAGCTAATAGAGTAGACAGTTTGATCCCACAATGAAAGGTGAGAGAGATTTGGTAGTTGGCAACTTTGTAGTGGTCAACACTACAAGTTTTAGCATCACTCGAGATGGTGTCATAAAATGAAAATAGAATGTGATATCCAAAAAGTGAGAGAGGTTATTGTAGGTCTCCACAACACAGTCTTGTAGGAATTGGAATTGCATCTGTACCTTGCATGAGCTCTGAGATATACCCCATCAAAGATCGCAACCCTATGACATTTAGTGACCCTTAGGGATGTTTTGGTTTGGCATGCCCGAGATCGTTCGAGCATTGAAGGGGACATGATGAGGTTGGGGATAGGGTTTACCCAACCACCTGGAGCTAACAGTGCAGATAGTTTGATCCCATGACAAAAGGTGAGAGAGATTTGGTAGTTGGCAACTTTGTATTGGCCAACACTACAAGTTTTAGCATCACTCAAGATGGCATCATAAAATGAAAATGAAGTGTGATCTCCAAAAAGTGAGAGAGATTATTGTAGGTCTCTACAACATGGTCCTATAGGAATTAGAATCACATCCATACCTCACACGAGCTCCGAGATATGCCCCGTCAAAGCTCACAACCCTATGGCATTTAGTGACCCTTAGAGATGTTCCAATTTGGCATGCCCGAGAACATTCAAGCACTAAAGGGGATAGGAAAAGGTTGGAGATAGGGTTTACCCGACCACCCAGAGCTAACAAAGCAGATAGTTTGATCCCATGATGAAAGGTGAGAGAGATTTGGCAGTTGGCAACTTTGTACTGGCTAATATTGCAAGTTTCAGCATCACCCGAGATGACATCGTAAAATGAAAACAAAGTGTGATCTCCAAAAAGTGAGAGAGGTTATTTTAGGTCTCCACAACATGGTCCTTTAGAAACTATAATTGTATCCATACCTCGTACGAGCTCCGAGATATGCCCTGTCAAAGATCACAACCCTATGGCATTTAGTGAACCTTGGGGACGTTCCAATTCGGCGTGCCCAAGAACATTCGAGCGTTGAAGGGGATAAGATGAGGTTGGGGATAGGGTTTACCCAACCACCCAGAGCTAACAAAGTAGACAGTTTGATCCCATGACGAAAGGTGAGAGAGATTTGGCAGTTGGCAACTTTGTACTGGCCAACACTACAAGTTTTAGCATCACTCGAGGTGGCATCGTAAAATGAAAATGGAGTGTGCTCTCCAAAAAGTGAGAGAGTTTATAGTAGGTCTCTACAACATGGTCCTATAGGAACTAGAATCACATCCATACCTCTTACAAGATTTGAGATATGCCCCATCAAAGATCACAACCCTATGGCATTTAGTGACCCTTAGGGACGTTCCGATTTGGCGTGCCCAATAATGTTCGAGCATTGAAGGGGATAGGAAAAGGTTGGGGATAGGGTTTACTTAGCCACCCGAAGCTAATGGAGTAGACAGTTTGATCCCACGACCCTTTTTTTACTAGTTGCAAATTTGAGCAACTTTTACAACTTTCAACAATGCAACTTTGCACAAAAAGTGCAATTTTTACATTTTTCACTTGATTCCAATTCTATAACTTACAAAGGTTTGACAATAGTAAAATAACTTATTTCCAAATGCTCATCCCTTTACCAATTCCCAAAATCCTACAAAGTTGTCAGCATTTTTGCAATTTTTGACATCTTAATTCCTAGATGCCTAAAACTTAACCTAATGACCCTAAGGACATTTATAACCTTCTAAGAAACATAAAATTCTTTTTTACCTTGAAAAATCACCTATATTGCTCATTTTTATGCCTAAAAAGTGGCCCATAGGCATATTTGACACAAAATCCCATAAATACAAATAATGACCAGGGGTGATTTCCAAGCATGGAAAGGGTCTATTTGGGTCCAAACTAACATGAATCCAAAATTATATTCAAACTATGCAACTTTCATTGGCTAGTTTCTTCACAAACTCAAGGCTAGGCTTCTAGCCTTGAACATGGAAAATCACAAACATCTTCTCACAACCAAAAGAAAATAATCATGGATTTGGATACACTTTTGGGTTTTATACAACATACTAAAGCCTTGGGATCTCAAGAGAAGTATGCAACAAATAAGTTTCTTAAGGCTCACTTACGAATGTAGGCAATTAGGCATCCATTAACAAAGAAAGTACCCTACCCCTTGATAAAAAAATTCAAACTAGAAATTGGAACATGAGGGGGATCATGTAATATGATCACATACTAATTTTCAAGCCTCGAGACCTTCTTTGTAGCGAGTTATGGAAGATGTTGCTACGAATTTCTAGCATGCACATGGATCTTGCATGCCTAGGGCATCAAGTTTTTCTCTCCAGCCTCATTCTTTTGACCTAAGACCAAAAGGACCATAAAAAAAATTATCCTAACTCAGATTCCACCAAGGGTCATTAATTTCCCATGGTGGAATCTCAAGATATGAGGGAAAATAGATGAAACCCTAGGTAATGGCACAAAATGGGGACAACAGTTAGTAAAATGGGAATATCTTGAGTTGTAGAGTGAATTAGAACCTCATTCCAAGTGCAACAAAAAGAAGATTCACAAAGCTATCCAACCATACTAGATATCCATACTTATATGTGATCAACTTGACCAATGAGCAGAAAACATTGAATAAAACTTAGAATTTCTGCCTTTTTCTCTGTTGTTTTAATTTTGTACAGCTTGTACAGATTGGTAGTGGTGAAATTTTGGTATGGTTGGCATGTAAGAATTGGTAGTACTCATACTTCCTTTGTAACCCAACCTAATCTAGCCAATTAGGTCTGTGACTCAAAGTGGGTGTTAGTTGGTGCTGGAACAGAGTCAGAGTTTGATCTTTTGGAATCTCTAAGAAGTGGTTAAAGGGTGTCTAAAGAGGTGAAAAGATAGTTTGGCCCTTTATTAAGTGTCTAGTTGTATGAATTAATGTTGATCCATTAGCATTGTCTTAGAGAAATATGGAATAGGAGGATGGGCCTTATTCATCATGGATAACTTAAATTTCTTCAAGAGATAGTGACATGTATTCTAGAGATAATCATAGATCATTACGATGCATGTAAAGGATATTTTTTGGGGAAGTTTACAAAAGCATCTTTTCTAATGAGTGACACTAGATTTGAGGTTGTTCTTGATCTAGTACAAAGTATATACCAAGGAAGTAATCAAAAGAGATTGAAATATTCCTTATAATATATAGTAGAATGGAGTTGTTGAGAGAAAGAATCATTCTATATATAAGGTAGAAAGTGTTATATGCTACATGACCAGGACATGCCTTGTTACCTATGGGAAGAGACATGTAGTACAATAGTATACACATACAACAAATCTCCACACAAGATGCTAGGGAAGATGACACTAGAGGAAGCTTTCATAGGGAAGAAGCTAGATGTTAGTTGCTTCAATATATTTGGAAGTTTGATATATTTTCATATTCCAAGTGATACACATATACTAAGTAAGATCTGACTATAGATATGGGGTACTTTGTTTCGTATAGTAAAACCTCAAAGGAATATAGGAATTTTCTTCCAAATACTAGAAGAGTTATACTTAGATGTGATGCTAACCTCATGGAGGAAAAGGCATTTAGAAGGTATAAATATTTTCTACTAGATGATCAAAGTGAGTAGCTGATAAAAGCTACAAGGATAAATCGACCAAGTCAAAGGCATCAAATCTTAAGTATAGTTACTTGTTCAAACTAGGATCATGTGGTGAGGATTCACAAAATATGGAAAAGCCGGTGCAACATGAAATGCATCAAGAAGATATAGACTTAAATGGACATGTTTCAATAGGTTTTATAACCCAAAAGCTCAAGTTCATGCACAAACCAAGTTACCCCCCTTGACTAGGTTGCTCTCTCTATTAGGTCAACAAACACTATTTTTTGGACTTATCTCACAAACTTTCCAAAACACCAAGCAAATAAAAACTTTTTTTAGATACCCTTTTCAAATTTTTATAACATATCTAAAAAAAAGATATCACTCCTTTGTAAAGATTGTAGAATTAGGCCTAATTAGGCCATTTTTACAAAGTAAGTGTGTTTTAAACTTAGCTCCAGACTTCCAAACTTTCTATAGTATTGTATTTTGATGCCAAACTAAGGATTCCATAGTCCTTTTTCCAAGTTTACTCTTCTAGGCACGCTTTCCAACAAACCCTCTCATTAAATGGTGCAAAATAAGGGTTTTATGGTTCTCCCACTTCTAATCACTTCTAAGACTCATTAAAAGACTAAACACCATATTTAGAACATGCCCTAACTCATCCAAACATAAAATCATACCCTCATTAAGGTAAATTCTCTATTGGTGTACTTGTAGCAACATTTTCCTCTCTTTTTCCCACTATTAGTCACCGTGATCACCCCTTAAATGTTTCCTCTTGCACTCAAATCGGTTAGTAGCATTTGAAACATGTTATAATAGATCCATAACCTAGGAAACAACAAGAAAATACCTAAAGAATGGATCAGATCATCATAAAACCCCTCAAAATAGTTAATTTTTTGGGACTGTTACAACACTGTTAGTGTAAATAACTAGACAATGAGACTTTTAATGCTTCAAGATCACTTTAAACAACCATGAAATGACTGTATGAAAGTATTAACTCATCCCTACAAGAATTGAATGCTATAGTCAATGAAGATATAATGAAATCATTCAAAGAAATAGTCTTCAAAATATTCCAATTTATTGGCTTTGTTGTCAAGATCTCCTCCTTAGTCCTTGGTGTCTTCAATGAATGTATCTTCACAAAATGACCTTGGTGCCCCTACACCATTAAGTGATGATGATGAACATGAGTAAAATTATGAGATCTTTGCCTACATGTTACAATGAAAAAGTCATATCTATTTTGAAATTAAGAACTATAACACAAGTTTCAAGAGAAGCTTAGGCTGGAAGACTTTTTTTCTATGAGATGACTACTCTTGGTAATAAGCTACCAAATATTGAAACTACACTCAAATCCAATATTTATAAGGATAAGGAAGAAATTTTAAAAGATAGTAGCTATGCTAAGCGTATGAATTTTCTCAAGGAAAAAAATGAAAATGACAAGATCTAGTAGCTCAATCGATAACACAATTTTTCCAATTGTTGGCCAACACTGGTGCAGGAGCACCAAGGTCACAAGCAGGAGGCAAGATGAGCAGTTGGGACATTGATGGATCCTTAGGTGGATTGGAAGACAAATGGCCTTCTAAGGTCATTAAAAATTGTAATGAGTTTAATCATGGACATGTGATCTTGTTTTGATCATAGATTGATCATATTGTAACGAAAGCTTTAATGTAACCCTTAATGGCATTATTGAGCCTACAAGGTACCTAGGGGTTACTAGGAATGGATTTGGATTGATCCTAGGTTAGGGGTGTATAGAAAATACCTATAAAGGTCTTGAATAATGTAATAAGGCTATCAAAGCCTCTAAAATATGTAAAAGGCACTAAAAGTGCAATATTTTGTAAAATTGCCAACATTGGCAATATACTCCAAAATGAGCTTAATGGATTCATTTAAGGGGTTCAAAGGGTAGATATGAGTTTTGTTTAATTTTTTTTGTTTAATAAGGTCTTAAATGACCATATCAATGTAATGGGATAGTCATCTAGCAAGGAAGATCAAAAACTTGTCAATTGACAACTAAAAGTGTCAATTTGACAACAAAATAAGGTGATTAATGCACAAAGGTGGTTAGAGGGGTAGTTAGAGAGGTTTCATTTGGTTTTGAGAGTCTAAATGAGTTTAAAACCTCATTCCCATGTGTGGGAGACAAGTTTGGATGGTCGAAATTCATTGGTAATGTAAGAGTATTGAAGTTTGAGCAATGAATGCATAGTTTTCCCTAAAATTTTGATAAAAAATCTAAACTTGTAACTGTTGTAATTTCATTTTCATAGTACCTTTTGATCTGATTCTTTTTGGAGGTGATAGGATAATGTTTTAACTTTAATTTAGAATTGTTATGAAGGTTTAATCAATCATTTTGTATTTTTCATATTGACTGTCCTAAAATTTATTGTAGGTGACAGTTTAAGAGGGGTTTGAGAGTCATTTTGTGAATCTAACCCATTCTACTTTATGTGATTACTGGGGCTTGTGGAATGGGTCAAGAATATTTTAAAATATGTTCTTTAATCATTCATGTGCAGGGAAGAACCTGGAGTTGAGTTTTCTATGCCCAAGGGTATGGGGTTGAGTGAGAAAGAGTGCATGAAAAGAGGTATGTGACTGCTCCAAAGGTGGATTTAGTGTTTTCTCCAAAAAAGAGTTGCATTTTATGTTGGAAGTCATCTAATATAACCAAAGTGAAGGTTTTTGAACCATTTTGGGGTTCTAGAGATGTTGCGAAGTAAGATTTCTAGAAAGCCCTAGGGTAAAGGAGCTAGAAAGGAGGGTTTTGTAAAAACCAATGTAAAACTGATCGTGAGACCAAAAAAATAGAAGAATCCTTGAATTTGAGTCATTTATTAAGACTTTTTTTGGTAATGGGAGTTCCAGGACTCAAGGGATTGTGAGTTGCTTTGTAAATGGCCTCAAACTAGGCCTAGTTGGCAAACTAAAATAGCTAATTTTGAGTGATATTTTACAAAAAAAGTGTAGTTGGTTTTGGAGTATATTTTAGAGTGAGAAAAAGGGTATTTTAATCACCCAATATTTTAGAAATTTTTGTGGCAAAGTTTGGAGAAAATAACAAATTAGTGACTGGCAAGGGCTAGTTGGAACAAGCCTACAAGAGGCAAAATTGAGAAAGTGTAAGAGATGAGTTGCTGAGAGTGTGCAAGGAGTTGGAACATGTTAGATGGGATGTGTTGAGATGATCCAAGGTTTTGGGGTCATGTTATGAATCCAAGGACGAGTTTTGGTATGTTGGAGGCACCAAGGTACACTAGGTGCATGGTGAACAATGTGAGCGTTTAGAAGACAAACTGAAGATTTGGGTTATAACCTCTTAGACATGGTTGTAGGAAGATGTTACCAAGTTAGAGACCTCCTCTTGAACCCTAGTAGAGTCTGATTCGTTGGGTATAGTCACGGATATTGTGATCATTCATATACTTGAACAACTAACACCATGTTAGAAATAGTGTTGTGAAAAAAGACTACAAAATAGAGGGAAATGGCCATCAAATATGTATGATTTAAATAGCTATATTAAATAGCCCTTTACTTCATAGATCACTTTCAACTCAATCATTACATTGTACAGACAACCTCATCATATGTCACTTGAACAAACCTATCATAAGATTTAGATATAAAAATGAATTTAGAAAGGATTCTATTGATGAAATTTATAAGATTACTTATCCAATGTTAAAGGTTCTTTCTTCAAACCAACACCAATAATGATGAACTTATCTGGACCCTTCAACTGCACAACATTTTGGAAATTGTAAATCAATTTTTCATGTATCTTCATATATGCAGTTTGAAATATAGAAAAACAAACATTACAAAATGCAAGAAAAATTGAAGAAAGTCTTATTTGATAGATTGTCCAAGGACAAATAATAGTGGTGGAAAATATTTAATGTAGGAATAGTAATAGATCAATCTAAAGAATGATCTACAATAATTACAATAACCATAGAAATCTTATATTGTTCTTCGATATAAAATAACATGGGTTACATAGAAAACATATGCCAGCAATATCTAATATGGTTTATTAGATATATGCAAAAAGCATAGTCAATTTTCAAATCATAATGTTAAGTGTATGGTTTTTCTGACGAGATACAATTTTCTTTACTCAAACCTTGGAATGACATGGTTAAAATCTACATAATAACTAGGTTTACTATTCACTATACGAAATCTTGGAATGACTTGTTTCAGAAAATATATTTTCACTTCATAACGTATCCCTCCCATCATTAGGTTGTGTAGAAGAAAATTTTTATGGAATTGTTTGTATCCATCATTGATTTGGCACAAGATCTTTTGATCGAGTTGTATATACTCTTAGTCAATTTTTCTTCAGCTTGATCATTTTTTTAATATTGCAAATATGGTTCTTGAAGAATGTTTCAAGAATTTTGTTCATGACCAGATTGACCATATTAGGTCATTTTTTATTTATCTTTTGTCTTCTACTTAATGAGGAGTTACAATGTTTGATTTATTCAAACTATATTTAAAACAAAGGATGTAGCTTTGCCATATAACGAGTGGCCTTTTCGCTCACATTTATTTGCTTATAGTTCCAAGCTTTAGTTAGAGGAGTCTCTATCTAATAGCTCAAGTATACCCTAATTGACTTCCTATAGTTTTGGATTTATGTCTAAATATTCTAAAAATGTGTCCTTCACTTGTTCATTCCTCTACCCACACTATCCATTTTCTTCTCTTATGATAATTTTTTCCATCATAGTAACAAATTCTTAAGATAAGTATACATAAAAGGAATTAGATCTATATCGTGACATATATTCTTCATTGTCAAAATCATCATATTTGTATCTCTAGAATATGTAACTAACCTCTATTTCATTGTGTTGGCTATTCATAAGATATTTTATTCACACCAGAAAAATTAGGGTATTACAAGGGTGTGGTTTGTATGATGAGAGATAGTTATGCAACCATCATGAATGTAAATCTTATGGAGGGCCATTTGAAACAAGAGTACATGACTTTGTTAGTCATTTTTTTAAGATCATCTCTTCAAAAAATAAATCTTAAACATGTGATTCTTCAAGCACATAGTTTATACAAGTAAATGGGGGAGCTACTATAGGAAATGATGGATAGGTGAACAAAGTTGAACCTAAGCATATATAACAATTGCCAATTCAACACATCTCCTTTTTATACCTAAATCCTCTACAATTCCAGGTATAAGATGATTAACACACAATGGTACTTGAACAAAAAGTACTAATAAATATTGAGGATGTGAATTGATAATACCGTTTCACAGATGATTTTGGCGTCTCACCCTTTATCACTGGTGCTTTGACTTTATTAGCCCTCTTCTTTGGTGACCTGCAATTGAAGAATTAACACAATAAAAAAATCTAAGATAAGATTAATCCACTAAAATTAGAGAATGAAAAAAATTCAATTTGGCTTGTGATTAATAATTATCCCTTTGTACAAATCCTTGCTTTCTGAGTTGTATGATAACCCTTGCTTGATGAGTATTGAAAACTTCTCCCATTGTATCCTTGCTTTCCTTCAGTTTGAAGTTTCTAGTTACATGCACACAATCATGACTTTACATCACAAAGCATTCACATTTTAACAATTTTCATGTTCTTTCATTACATTTTGCTCTAAACAACAAATTATAAACTTTCACTTATTCAAATGACTAATCTAAGAATGGGTCCTATTAAAGAATCTAATATAAATTCAAATAATGTATCTAGATTCTAAATAAATCAAAACATAAAATCTATGATTTAAACTAAATCTCATCACTTACACATCATAACAATACAGTCCACCTTAGTCATGTGGATAGTCTTGGGGAAGAGGTTGCAGCATTGTATTTGGATCCAATTGATCACTCTTTCTCTCTCTCTCCCTCTCTCCCTATTCAATCTAATGAGCCAACTGGATCTGCTCGACATTTTAATGTCTCAAGTATTGCCTCATGGTCTGACTCACAAACTTTCCAAAGAATCTTATTATGTGATTTTCCACCATATTTTATCAAGTGTACATTTGATGCGACAACAAAGTTTGAATAATGAAGAATCTTTCTCTCTGTTTGCCAATCCTCAAATAATCATAAGTTAGGGTTCTTCATAGAATATCGTCTAAGCCATGTGCTGGTTACAACCACCACAGTGACATGGTACTCTAAACCTTCACCATCTATAACCGAGTGATCCAATTTTTGTTTGGCTTGGACACAATGACACAAATAATAATTTGTCCCTTATTCATTGTCTTTAGGTGCAGTAACAGCAAAAACATGGCATGTAGTGACAAATGTACAAAATGCAGTCATTAATTCATAAAATACTTAGGTAAAAGTTATAAAGTTACATATTGAAATTAAAAAGATATATAAATATATATATTAATAGGTTGCACTAGATCTGACAAGTGGTCAAAGTCAATAGACAAATCCATCTCTACCATTTCCAGTACTTATGGGGGACGATAGGTGTCAATTGGGTCCAAAACCCATATATCCCATTTATACACCCATTCGGTTGACTCACAGTCATCCCAATTTTCCTTTGCACATGATGGACAATAGCATGCCATTTTTGTGTGTGTGGATACTCCGTGAACCTGCATCAGAGCTTCTAAAAGAATGCAACTCACTGGATCCTGTTAGTGTGCAACAATCCTGATATGGTGCAATGTTAATATTATCTATCAACCAAAAAAATCTATAAACCATAGACTCACCTTCCTTATCAGACCCATTGTAGCATTACACCACTAGACAATGGATTTTGCATCTCTCAATATTGCTCCATCTTTGTACTTTAGTTCTTCACGAGCTAAGGCTATAATGCCCCGCCCGAAGATCCTTGGAAACAAGGATGAAATACAAGCCAAATTTTTTTTTTTACAAGTATGAATGCACATGACAACATTATATAGGGATCACAAAGATGACAATGGAAGACTTCACCACAATCCCGACAACCAATAGATCTTCAAACGCCACTACCAACTGACACACGCGAACAAAAGCCAACAACCACCACAACAAGATGAGGGCTCAAGAAATGACCACTCATCAACAAAACACCAAGCTGGGGGAAAATGCAGAATCCTGAAATTTGGCTAAGCTTGAAATCTTGAAGCCCTAAAAATTGGCTAAGTCTAGATTTTTGAAGCCCTAAAATTTCTTAGAATCTTTAACTTATCTCCGAGAGGTCTGAAACCTATCTCAAAAGATTCGTCGCATATATTAAAATATATCTTAAGTATAAAAAATTAATTTCTTATACTTAAACGATATATTTTAAACCCCAAGAAATCGACTACAGAAACACACACAACGGAAAACAAAAAGAAACACCAAGGGATAGAAGAACACCTAAGAGGGTACCCCGAACCATCCTTGAAAAGTTTAGATTGGACTAAAAAGTGCTCGCTACCCACCCGTGCAAGTTTCATAAAAATCGTGCGACACTTTATCAGCACTGTGCAATACTTTACTAGTGTCATGTGACATTTTTTCAGAAGGAGGGTGACACAATCAGGGGTTGGGCGATACTTCTCCAAAGGGCATGCGATGCTGGAAGTGTATCGTACGACATTTCTTCTAAGGGAGAACGATATAGTGAAGTATCACACGAAAAAACTCCAAGAGGTGTGCGACACATTTAGGATGTGCACGACAGAGTTCGAATGGGCGTGCGACACTTTATTGTATCGCACCATGCTGATACATGGTCGCCTAGGAAAAGACAAGAAGACAACAAAGGAAGAATGCTAAGCCAAATAGAGTTAAAACCTCCACACCGGGGAGTACCAGAACCACATAGATCGAGGAGCGAACACTCGAGTGCAATAGCAACAAGATGTCGAGATCAAGAAGGAGAAACATCTATCCATCTAAAACTACAATAGAAAAGAATGTACTGAAATAAACATCGCAGTAACAAAACAACCAAATTAAGTACGTGGTTCCTCCCAACTGTCAATAGCATCATAAGACCATCATGGTTCCTAGCCATCCCCCGCGCGTAACATCCCAAGCCACCGACCAAATCATTAGTACTATCATAATAAGGATGTCACTACTAAAATATGCAACAATATAAGCATAAGGAAATCTAACATGCTAGTAGAAAATCATAAGATAATCCTACAGTAGATAACATCACCTATCACATGCTAAACATCAATAAGCAATATATATGCCACTACATCAATTCACATCATCTAATCATATGCTAAACATCATAATATGGGAATGCGTCAAATAAACTAACATCATCTAAACAAAATATCCAAGCATTCCTATGAAAGCATAAATCACAAGAAAGCATACTCTAGAACCCGAAGTACCAAATGAAAACATCCAGTAATGATCACACTAGGAAAAAAGATTGTCTCTATACATTGGTCCCTAGCAGTGGTGTAGGTAGCTATGCCTCCCAACCACATGGCACTCATAGGTCCACACCAGCACAAAACACATGAAACAAAATCCATGGCTAACACTCACGCCAGACAGTATGATGGCTGCAACCAAGAACCTAAGATAATGCAAGGAGTACAAGTCCTAGTCAGGCACTCAAAAGGCTACTAAGTAGGGGCTAACATCATGGAGAGTTGCTTGGCATCCAAAAGCCCAAGCTAGTATAGGCAGCTACTCTTCTCAACAGAAGGTGCAGAACCTAGGGCAGCAACTCTTCACGACAGAAGGTGCACAACCCACACATTTTATTATCTTGTATTTATTACCACCTAATGTTTTAATTTAATTATCACTTATATAAAACTTCCTCTGCAACCGGGGAATAGTCACTAGGTTGTAGGATAGAAGTCCCTCCATATGCTACCCTACCCTCCCCATGCTCATCTTACGACAAGCACTCGTGGGCATGCATACTCCTATCCCAACACCAATGATCATAACTTTCAAAAGTACCATAGAAGAAAGGGCCTCGCAAGTCACTCGACAAATGTACATGCATGTACTCATGTGTGGCGCACCAGCATCACGAAGATCATAACACAAGGATAGGATGAGAACACAATGCAAAGAAAACACCCAACTAAAAGCAACAAGGGAAGGATGGATTCTACATGAATCCCAAAGCCAATAAAATTATACATTGTGAAATCACTCAACCGGCCTCAATCTGAGAGTATAGATTCTACACGAATCCCAATGATGTAACAAGACCAAACATCATGAACTCACTCAACCGGCCTCAATCCGAGAGTATGGATTCTACACGAATCCTAGCATTCAGGAAACAAAAGCAAAGGTCTAAAAGAAACAATAACACTAGATATAAAATCACTCAACTGAACACAACGTCAGGAGTACAGATGCAACACGCATAAAAATACAACATAAAAGTGAAAAAGTGGTCTGACTGATATCCAAATAGATCATCAAAGTCCACGACCCACATTGTGCCAAGAAAACCTGAGAAAATAGGGTGGCACACAAAACGAGGTAAAAACTCCAAATTTTGAAAAACTTTGAAATTAAAACCCATTTGACCTTTGGGTTCAAAAACCTCAAAAATCCAAAAATAAAAGGAATCAGACATTCTATTAAAAAACGGCCAGCATAATGGCCCAAAACCCCAAACCCTCATCCCGAAAAATAGGAAAATGTTCATACCCATCCAATTGGGTAGAACTAACATACAGAAACAGAGGGGAACACTAGTTCTCAGCCTCCAAACAAATGGCTACCAAAAATAGAAGCAGAAACAATAAAATAGGAAAGCCCTAATGTTGGAAATAATCAAGACTAGCTAAGTTACTGAGAGGGGAGGGGTGAATCAATAACTTTAAAACTTTAAATCAATTCAGCACTGAAAGCAGTAACCATTTATTTATTTAATTTACTGTATGCATGGAAAGATAAACATTCATAACATATGAACACAATGATTTGGTGACCCAGAAACCTTCCAATTAGAAAGTAAAACTGGGGTGGGGATGATGCCCACAAAACTTCAATACTGCAACATAAAGTTGGCCTGTTAAGGCTTACAATGATCACTTCTGGTGATCTGCCCTATTAGAAGCAATTAGGACTGCTAGATCCACCTTGTTAGAGGATTTACAAACATACAGTAAAGTATGCACTCTGTTAGGAGATTTACAAAAAGACTGTTAAGTCTACCCTGTTAAAAGATTTATAAACTGATTCACCTGTTAGGATGAAGCAGTGGATCTGCTTATAACTATTTTCTAATAAGATCCCTTTTTGCATTGATCACCTAATGTGATAGATATAACTTTTCTGCTCCTATGTTGACCTTGTTGTATTCTTTTTACTTTGCTACTGATTCGCTTACACTATTCTCAAAATATAGCAATACCTTCTTCACATGCGAACATTACTCTTTTTTTTCATATACATCCTTACTGCAAAAGATATCATACATTACATATATACCATTCCAATATTTACAATTGCAAGGTCAGCCAAAACTAAGTGAACAAAATATTACAGAGTCGGCCAGATAGTAGAAAACTTTGGTTCCTCAAGCTGACTTGGTGACCTTCTGATACACGGCATCCACTATGTTACTCGGCATCATCATGCACTCGGTAGGAGTAGAGGCTTGGTTCATACTAGCCACACAACATTGCTTGGAACTCGGTAACCATTGGTGACTCAGTAGATATAGTGTCACTGTAGAAACTAACTTCTTCGTTTACCTTACTTTATTTGGTAAACACTGAGTCCTTTGTTTACCTTTTTCACTCAGTAAACACTGAGTCCTTGGTTTACCTTTTTCACTCAATAAACACTGCTGAACTTCTCATTCACTCGGTATCCTTTGGAATGCTTGGTGAGAATTCTTTACCTGCTGAACTTACAAGGTAACCACTGAATGCTCAATATAGACTGTAGACTAAGTGATGAGCTAGATAAGCATTCAGAATTGAATAAGTGTTTGCACTAATGACAAATATATCATAATTCCAACACCTACCTCACAGCCAAAAGGGCAAAACGAGAATCTAAACCAGAAAATAAAACACCCACAGAAGTGGTTGAAAATTGCAGCAATCCAAGGTTTTCTCGAGCTGGATCCAATGAGCCCAACCTCGTGACGATCCCACTCCCGTAGCTCCCACAAAAAACAAAACAATAAATCCTCATGAAGAGGATTTTGGGTTTTACTCTCCAACTTTCTAATTCAAAAGTGAGAAGTGAGGAATTAAATTCCTTTTTGGATACTTTTTCACTTTTCAAGTGAATGATCGATTAGGGCAAATAACCAACCAACCTAGTTAAACCCCGAATCGACCCAAACGAAAATAGGCTATTCCTTTATTCATCTATGGCAAAGCTGCCAGAAATTAAAATAAATCAATTAAAAAGCCTGAAAACCCAAAAACACATAAATCTCCTTAACAACTTTCATGACAATGCGAACCTCTAAATGCACAGACACGCTTATTGGTCTAATCACATAATGAAAATGAGTTTGGATTTAACAATCACCAAAAGATTTAAATTAAACATTTAATTAAGGATACGTCAACCATATAAGAGTAACATTAGTAAAATATGAAAGGCTGAATCACTAACTCCATGTGCCACTGCCAGGGATATAAATCCTGCACACTAAACAACAGGATCAAGTGCAATTGCATATAATAACATAGCCGAAGAAATAAATGTATTAAATCACCTAATTTAACCCTTTATTTAATTATATTAAAATAATCTATTTACATCACTCACGTTCACATAAAGCATAACAACGCAGGAATGAAGTAAATAACCATAGCATTAAATCCATCACCTAACATAGTTAGAGGTATGTCCAAATACCAGATATCATCATAAAATACACTGTCATCTCAAAATGGCATCATCATGCAATATGATTAACTGAATAGTATAGTAGTCTAAAATCTATGATACTAAAATCAAAGTATAACATCTAACCCTCGGGTCGCCTCAAATGTAAAATATCACATAAGAACAGATATCTCTCAAATCAAAATAAACCAAGGTAAATGTTCGCAACACAACCAAATAATCCCACATGAACAATCCATTTCTAATTACTTAAGCATTTAATAATGATTGATTAAAGAATCAACAAAAAGACACTTAAAACACATAAGCAAACACTATCATAAACATGACTAACCACTGCTACAGGAACCTAGTCCAGTGTAGCATGGTAATAGTACACAGTGCAATCTCTGCACACATCTCAGGGTAATTGTGGAACAACATCATGATAGCACATCGATCTTGGTAACCACTAGCACAAACCTCAGTGAACCAAAAATCACATCATAATCTCATAGATCAATCAAAAGCATAATCAAAGAAACTGATACAGAAACATAAATCCAAACACCTCGATGGTGTAGACCACTCAGGTTCACAATCATGATCCCATCACAACAAAAGATCAACAAGGTTGCATCCATCAGGATGACTTACAGAAGTCAAATGGGAGAGGCACTATAAAGGCTCTTTTGATTCATGTGCCTGCACCATCGTGCTCTCCCTTTCCATGACTAGCCTCTATGAAATTCCACATTTATTGAATTCTACACAACCTGTGCATCCTGCTTAACCAATAGAATATCCGTGCATTCTTGAATTAAGATGCACAATTGTTTGACCAAATAATGTATTGACAATATGTGATGCCCCTATTAGCCAAATCTTCATAAAATAGTTGAAAACAACCCTATACAAACTTCATAGAATGTGATCGATCATCACTGATGTAAAAATGGTACTCCCTAAAAATCTTCTTGTCATCCTCTGCACTTGTAGGTGAATGCATGAATGTTATGTGAACAAATATGGAAACTTGGTAAGAGGTATAATACTTTCCTTGCACCTCATTTTGTGATTGTAGTGTGTAGTTCTCTATGAAGTCTACAACTAAAACAATGGTATCCAGTAGAAACGTATCCTTGCACAACTTGAATTGCAAATCTAGCCATCGAGCTCTATGTGTATGCCTTGCATACGTGTAAATAATATTTTCACGAAAAATATTCATGAACTCATACACTAGAATCTTTTCAATGACTAAATCACATCTTTTGCCCTATTTCCCATCTTTTAGAGCATATGTCACTATCTTAAATTTTTTATAATCTATTATTTCATTTCCAATTGCATGTGTACTATCCATATGTTGACAAGTTGATAAAAGTTGCAAAGAAACACAAAATAAACATGTGCCATCCAAGCATGATATCTTGTAAAATTGTTAGCCATCCCTTATTTCACATAAAATGTTGGATATGAATTTCTTTGAAGATCTTGGTGGCTCATTCATGTCACAATCCTGCAAAACAAATTTAGAATGCAAAAACATGTTGAGATAATGGGTCTTGCACACATTGCATAATATTGTTATATTTTATTATTTTATTTTATCATGTAATGTTCCACCTAGATGGACGTGCAACATGTAAAGATTTCCATAGAATATTTTTGATGAGTTGTATTGTAACATTGTGATAATATTTCATGTAATTATTTAATATTGGAAAAAGAATTAAATGCCCAATATTAAATGTGGGGTTAGTGGGTTAGGTAGCACATGGTTTATGTAATACTACTTAGTGGTTTTGTGAGACTGGCTACTATATAAGTAGCCACAAGGGTAGTTGTTGTAGAGAAAGAGTGAGAAAGGCAAGAATCGAGCGGAACAAGGCTTGATAGGTTAGCCAAGGGAGCATTTGTGAAGGTTGGAAGCATGGCATGAGATGTGTGGATTCATGCTTGTTCACATAGTTTTCTCGGTGGTGGCTATGGCCATGAAAGTTTCCATGGTTGTATGGAAATGATATTTTTGCTAAATAATACATGGTGATGGATGCTTTTGGAGGCTGGATTTTTTTCCTCAATGAGGGTTTCCTAGGGTATATCTTGTGTCACATTTTGTGTGTATGTTATCTATTCTCTTGCATGTGGATTTTAATTTCGTGTTTATTTTAGATCTATTATGGGTTATGTGAAAACGGTTATATTATTTGTTGCCAAGTTTCCTTACAAGTGGTATCAGAGCTATGGTTTTATTATTGTAACCCTAGATTGAATCCATGAGAATGCATGAGAGGATAAAAGAAAGGGCAAGATATATGAATGATTTATTGTAGGTCTGAGGGTTTTAGATTTGCTTTTATAATGGGATGTTAAAATATTTGGGCATGTGAAATTCTTGGAGAGAAGGATTTTTCGGATGTTTCATTTAAAGTGGGTGTTTTGGGGGGTAGCATGCAGAAATGACCTCTTAGGTAAAAACAGACCTCACCATTAGATTCGGGTCAACATTTCCATAAATTTTGATATATAATATGCCATAGTTTGGCCATGTTCAGAGGAAATGAAAGAGTTTTTGATTTCAGCCCATGATGGCCGTCAAATTTAATCTCGTCAGAATTTTTGTCATAGAAAAAAATAAAAAATGAAAAACTGTAGTGAAAATGGTAAAAAGACTGTCTTAGTAAACGGCCATAACTTTCTCTCAGAATATCAGATTTTAGAGTTCTTATAGGCATTGGAAAGCTAATTCAGAGCACTACAACATGGCATAGGTTTGGTTCTATTATTTTGATATGTTGTCAAGTTTTAAGAGCCCTAAATTAAGATGTTGTTTATTTTGAGCACAGATTGAGACATAACTTGGGCATACGGAGTCAGATTTTGGACTTCGAGTAGTCAACGGAAAGCTCTTGGAGAGCTCTACAAATTGGTTCAGATTTGGTGTAGGTTTGGCATGATTTATTTGTTGATATATTTATCTGAACAGTTTATAGACATATTTTTACTATGGTAACATTGTGAGTTTATGGCATTGGAGATTTAAGATTTGATGTCATTGTATACTCAAGTTTGGTCTCATGATGATATGGTTATCAGTGTTTGGTTTGGATATGTATAATGACTTGTTGGATCTACAAGTTGTGCAGTGTTGTAAGCGGTCTATACTTATAGGTTGCATTTATAGCTTGGTTATGGGTTGTCTTTGCCCATTGATCTTTCATTATTGATGTGTATTCAGATTGGTGGCTTGGATTTGGGTTTTCTATGCCCTGAGTCACATAATTTTCTGATTTTATTCTTCATATAGAAAAGATGAGATGTTGTTACTAGGTACAGTCATGGTGGAGAATTATGGTTGACTATTTTATGCTGATAGGTTAGACATATTGAGAGCCAGATGCTCGGTTCATGGATGTGATCATGGTGTCATAGATTTTTGGCATGACATGATTGGATATACAGGTACATCCTTGATGTTCATTAGCTTGAATTTTCTAATTCAGTTATGGTGGTATATCTTCTTGGTTGAGGATCATGGTTATTTAGTTTCTTTTGAGGAGCTCATGATGTGCACTTTGAGTTCTTTGATGGTTTGATGCCTTGGTTGATTCTCATGGTTAGAGGATGGATTTTTTCATCATGATGTCATGGATAGCTTGGATACACGATTTAGTGAGAGCTTGTGACAGTGATGGGGTGACGGTGCAGGATTAGTTCCTAGTTTGGTTTGGATCTTCATGTAGGAGATGGATTTTATGATGCCACAGGTGACTTGGTACCACAGTTGAGTGGGAGTTGTTGGCATTGATATATTTATTGAGTGTTTGCAGATGTTGGAGGTGTGTCTTAGATCTTGTTGCTGCAGAAGCATCTTTGACATTTGCATGGTGCACTTGTTATCTTCATGGTGGGTGAAGATGGTTAGATCTTGAGGACTCATGGAGTTCTTGGTTATCTTCATGGTATTTGGAGATGGTTCTTCCTCGTATGTGGAGATGGTTTTTTCTTCATGGTGTATGGAGATGGTTGCATCTTGAGGACTCACAGAGTTCTTGGCAAAGGTGTGGTTTATGCTTTTATTTGACATGTTATCCTTGGTATAAGGATGGTTTCATTATTATGTCATGGTATACTCTTGATACACGTTTAGAGTTGTGACATGTTATAGTATGTTCATGTGGAGCATGTTATCTCTTTGGTTGAGATGGTTAGATCATGTTGTCATGTTTATGTTCCTGAGGCCATGGTTGGAACTTTGACATTGATCTTGATTTAGTTTCTTGGTATTTAGTACACTGATCATAAGTTGGATACTTTATGATATTGCTATGTTGCATTTGGAGTTGGCATGGATTGATTGGTTACAGGTGCTCATGGATACTTAGAGACGGTGATGATGTTGATTTCTCTTGGATTAGAGAAGTATTTGTTGGGATGATTGATGGTTTCAGTAGGAAGTCTGAGGGGCAGTCACCTGATATGGACTTGAGAGGAGATTGTTCTTAGATGAGTCTTGGTTGGAGACTTGGGTATCTTGATGAGCATTCTCATTCTCCACTCTTGGTCTACTCAGCGGTTTGCTACTTAAGAGGTATAGCCCATTATTTTTTCAGTTGCATTATGCTTGTCTTTCATAGATATGGATCTTGAGCTATGGTACATGAGTTAGTTCTGGAGGGTTCATTTGAGAGATGGTTTAGCATTGGTTATCTCCATGTGCATATGTTGTTATGCTGGTTGAGTTTGGGAAATGGTTTTATATTGGGCATTTTCCTTGGTTTAGGAATGGTTTATTGAGTTTGATCTTCTTGTGAGAGGCTTACATCCATGATTAGTTATATGGTTTGGTTTGGGTGTTGTTGAGGCTTCTTGTTGGGGTTTTATGGAGGAGATCATACTTGCACAGTTTATATCTAGAGGTGTGTGTAGAAGGACATGATGCAGGTTATGATTTGCATGGTTTCTCTTGGTCTTGGTTATCTTCCTGGATGTTCAATTTTTTTTTACATTGGATTTGAGATTGATTAGAGATTGTGATCACTAGTTTTTGCTCATGTATGAGATGACATGATTATTCCTTTATCTCTTTCCTCTATTGGTTGTGGAGAATTTGGGAGACTATTGGAGACTTGTTACGAGAGTTTTTCTTGCAAGATATTAGTTTATGTATTTGTGGATGTCCTTGATACTACATGGATTCACTTCTTTGAGATGTTGTAAGTGGATTGGTTATAGATTTGACATTATCTTTTGTAGTGGGAGATTCTTGGTATATATGTGGCAGGTATTACTCTTGAGGCTTGTGATTGCAAGTTACAGATTGGATATGTCGGTGATATGAGATTCACTTGTTATACCTTTGAGGTATGGATAGTTGGATGGGTTTGGCACTTGCTGTGGGTGCTATTTCAGCTATGGATATTTTGACAACTATGGATACATGTGATTACCTTTGGATCAGGTTATTTGTGCTTAGAATTTTAGTTGGTACAGGGTTTTATGATCTTCTAATGCGACAGGTTAGGTGGCTTTCTCTTTGGATGGCTTCTATGTATGTCTAGTGGCAGTGGCATAATATGAGGTGAGATCATTCGTGTTTGAGATGCCAGATACTTTGATTTTTTTGTGGGTACCAAGATGGAGCACTTGGTGTATTTTGATCCATGATGGTGGATGTGTTGGGAGGGATTGTTCCCTTGTTCATTTATGTGGCTACGGATTGACCCTATGCAATGTATACAATAAGTGGGAGATTGTTGAGATAATGGGTGTTGCACACATTGCATAATATTGTTATATTTTATTATTTTATTTTATCATGTAATGTTCCACCTAGATGGGCATGCAACATGTAAAGATTCCCATAGAATATTCTTGATGAGTTGTATTGTAACATTGTGATAATATTTCATGTAATTATTTAATATTGGGAAAAGAATTAAATGCCCAATATTAAATGTGGGGTTAGTGGGTTAGGTAGCACATGGTTTTAGCACATGGTTTATGTAATACCACTTAGTGGTTTTGTAAGACTTGCTACTATGTAAGTAGCCACAAGGGTAGTTGTTGTAGAGAAAGAGTGAGAAAGACAAGAGACGAGCAGGACAAGGCTTGACAGGTTAGCCAAGGGAGCATTTGTGAAGGTTGGAAGCATGGCATGGGATGTGTGGATTCATGCTTGTTCACATAGTTTGCTCGGTTGTGGCTATGGCCATGAAGGCTTCCATGGTTGTATGGAAATGGTATTTTTGCTAAATAATACATGGTGATGGATGCTTTTGGAGGCTGAATTTTTTCCCTCAATGAGGGTTTCCCAGGGTATATCTTGTGTCACATTTTGTGTGTATGTTGTCTATTCTCTTGCATGTGGATTTTAATTTCGTGTTTATTTTAGATCTATTATGGGTTATGTGGAAACGGTTATATTATTTTTTTCCAAGTTTCCTTACAAAACACACATATATGCCTAAAAACATCAAAATGGTTAGAAAATTCAATATGTATGCTACAACAACAAGTTGTGCATCTGTGATTTATCTTGACATAAAAAGGTTTAACCATCTCAAAAAATCTTTGACTTATTCGAATTTGAGGATACATACCAATAAATTTTACGTAAAATTGTGTCTAAGTTGAGTCCAAAAATTGTTTCGCATGTGGGTCGTGATTTTGGCTACCAATCCTTCTTCTTACAACATCTCTTTGATTAGGGGAAACACGTGTGTTATTTTTCCAAAATTCTTTGATCAATGATTTCAAAGCTTCACTAATTTCTTTATCCTTTCAAGGTAGTCTACCGCTAAATGTCCATAACTCATTTTTTGTTGGATCTTCCAATCTCTCGTGCCTTAGCATGTCTTTTCTTAGAGTACCTCTACCAATTTTTAATGTTTTGCTTGTCTTTCTCATGAGTCGAGATAAGTACTCATCTTGTGATATTTCCATCTTTGGTGTGTGATTTAGAATCCACTTTTTCATAAGCACTCATTAGATTCTTTACAATGCTTTTTTCATTTGAATCGTCCATCGTTCTTAGCCCAAGAATCTTCATGATAGGCCTAAATTTCAAATTCTTCATCATTTCAACAAATAATTGGCATTGACTTGTAATATTTAATTTTTCAAAAAATAATCTCCACATACGATTAACTTTTCTTTGACAAGTACGTTTGCTAATCTTGTCAGGCATTGATTTTAAAATGTTAGTATCAATATCAATCAAATATTTTGGTCTTCTAAAACGAATTCTAGAAGGTGTTATAATCTCTTCAATTCCCTCAACATTTTGAACATCAACATAAGGTTGAGTGTATTGCGTACCTTGAACCAAAGATGATGTGCCTTGACAATAAGATGTAAAAGATGGAATATCACCTACTTGATGTGTTGATGTTGTGCCTTCAACATGACATGATGGAGTGTGTGTATCGTTGGATCTACAAATCAGTGTCTCTTCAACATGAAAGGACGATATGACTTCAACATTGGAAGATGGTGTAGCAAACAATATGACTCCAACATTGGAAGATGGTGTAGCTTCACAATTCAATTATCTTCTTGAGCGTAACAGTCTCATTCGTTCTCTTTGTCTTTCCAATTTTTCCTCTTTTTTTCTTTGTACCGGTGGTTCTTGATCCTCTTCGAAAGTCAATTCTTCATTATTGCTTTGCAATTTTCTTTGTTTACGTAGTAATTTCATTTTATCTCTTTTAATTGCCAAATCTCTCTCCCTCTCTTCATTTGTTTGAGTTTTTGGTTTCTTCCTTGGCATGATGATGATTTCTACATGTCAAATTATTCAAGCATCTAAATTACTTAAAATGTGTAAATTACAAATTATTCAAATACATATAAAAATAATAATTATTTGAATGAATACACAATATATACCAAATGACTTGTCAAATTTCTAACCATTTCGAAATAACATTTCATTTAAACATACAATTTTTAATGAATTCACTATATTTTAAACATGTCAAATTATAATCAAATTTGTATCTATATATCAACAAACAATATTTAAAATGGATTGCACTAACATTTTCTATATAAGGAATTTTTTAAAAGTCTTCAAATCGCGTATCCAATGATTGAATTTGGTGTTTGCTAGCTTCAAAAAGTGTTAAAATAGTATTTGCTGTGTTGAAACCCGTGATTTCTGTTGGAATAACATAGTGCACAATAGACCAAAAGTAGAGAATGGATGAAATGGGTCCCAAAGTTGCTTTTTGACCATTTTTAGGTGTTTCACATAGTGCATACGCATTATAGTGCGTATGCACTATAAAGCGTGTACGTACTATAGTGCGTACACACTATGTGAAAACACATCACTCTCCATCCTCCCTACTCTCTATCCTCCCTACTCTCTCTCTCTCTCTCTCTCTCCCTAATCTCTCTCCCATCCCCTACACACTCTCTCTCTCCCCTCTCCCATCCCCTTCTCTCTCTCTCTCTCTCTCTCTCTCTCTCCCTCTCCCACTGCCTACTCTCTCTCCCTCTCTCACCCTCTCTCCTCTCCCATCCCCTACTCTTTAGATCTCTCACACACACTCCCATCCTCCCTCTCCCACTTCCTACTCTCTCTCTCTCTCTCTCTCTCTCTCTCTCTCTCTCTCTCCCCCATCCCCCTACTCTCTCCCATCCCCTACTCTCTCTCACACTCTCTCACATCTGCTACTCTCTCTCTCTCTCTCTCTCTCTCTCTCTCTCCCTCTCTCCCCTCTCCCATCCCCTAAACTCTCTCTTTTATGGATACACACTCCCACCCCCCCTCTCTCTCTCCTCTCCCATCCCCTACTCTCTAGATCTCCCACACACTCCCATCCCCCCTCTCTCTCCCCCTCTCCCACTCCCTCTCCCACTGCCTACTATCTCTCTCTCAAGTTCTCTCTCTCCCTCTCTACTCTCTCTCTCTCTCTCTCTCTCTCTCTCCCCCCCATCCCCTACTCTTTCTCTCTCTCCGATCCCCAACTCTCTCTCACACTCTCTCCCATCCCCTACTCTCTCTCACACTCTCTCCCATCCTTTCACTATGTCTCTCTCATCCCATACTCTCTCAATGCCACCTTCTACTCTCTCACACACTCTTTCCCATCCTTTCTCCCATCCCATACTCTCTCTCTGCCACCCCCTACTCTCTCTCTCACACACTCTCACACTCTCTCCCATCCCCTACTCTCTAGATTTGTCACACACTCCTATCCCCATCTCTTTATCTCCCTCTCCCTACTCTCTCTCACACTCTCTCCCATCCCCTACTCTCACTCTCTCTCTCTCTCTCCCATCTCGTTCTCTCTCTCTACCACCTCCTACTCTCTTTCACACTCTCTGCCATCCCCTAATATCTCTTACACACACTCCCATCCCCCCCTCTCTCCCTCTCCCACTCCCTCTCCCACCACCTAGTCTCTCTCTCCCATTTGCTACTCTCTCTCTCTCTCTCCACCCCCTCTCTCATCCCCTAAACTCTCTCTATTATAGATACACACTCCCATCCCCCCCTCTCTCTCCCCTCTCACATCCTTTACTCTCTAGATCTCTCAACGCACTTCCATCCCTCTCTCTCCTCCTCTCCCACTCCCTCTCCCACCGGCTACTATCTCTCTCTCTCTCTCTCTCTCTCTCCCATCCCCTACTCTTACTCTCTCTCTCTCTCCCATTCCCAACTCTCTCTCACACTCTCTCCCATCCTTTCACTCTATCTCTCTCATCTCGTACTCTCTCTTTGCCACCCCCTACTCTCTCTCACTCTCCCATCCTTTCACTCTGTCTCTCCCATCTCGTACTCTCTCTCTCTGCCACCCCTACTCTCTCTCTCTCTCACTCTCTCCCATCCTTTAACTCTATCTCTCCCATCCCATACTCTCTCTCTCTCTACCACCCCCTACTCTCTCTCACACTCTCACACTCTCTCCCATCTCCTACTCTCTCTCTTTCATAGACACGCACACATTCCCATCCCCCCCTCTCTCTCTCTTCTCTCCCAACCCCTACTCTCTAGATCTGTCACACACACTCCCATCCCCCCCTCTCTCTCTCCCTCTTCCTAGTATCTCTCACGCTCTCCCATCCGCTACTCTCTCTCACACTCTCTCCCATCCTTTACTCTCACTCTCTCCCTCTCCCACCCCCTACTCTCTATCCTCCATCCCCTACTCTCTCTCTCCCCTCTCCCATGACCTACTCTCTCTCTTTCATAGACACACACACTCTTGTCCCCCCCACTCTCTTCTCTCCCATCTCCTACTCTCTAGATCTATCACACACACTCCCATCCTCCTTATCTCTCTCCCTCTCCCTCTCCCTCTCCCTCTCCTACCGCCTACTATCTCTCTCTCTCTCTCTCTCTCTCTTTCAAGTTCTCTCTCTCCCTCTCTACATTCTCTCTCGCTGCCATCCCTTACTCTCACTCTCTCTCTCTCTCCCATCCCCTACTCTCTCTCACACTCTCCCATCCCGTATGAGCTCTCTCTGCCACCACCTACTCTCTCTCACACTCTCACACTCTCTCCCATCCCCTACTTTGTCTCTCTTACACACATTCCCATTCCCCCTCTCTCTCTCTCCCTCTCCTGCTCCCTCTCCCATCGCCTACTCTCTCTCCCCCATCCCCTACTCTCTCTCTTTTACAAACACACACACTCCCATCCCCCCTCTCTCTCCCCTCTCCCATCCCCTACTCTCTAGATTTGTCACACACACTCCTATCCCCCCCCTCTCTCCCTCTTCCACTCCCTCTTGCACCACCTACTATCTCTCTCTCTCTCAAGTACTCTCTCTCCCTCTCTATTTTCTCTCTCCCATCCCCTACTCTCACTCTCTTTCTTCCATCCCCTACTCTCTCCTATCCCCTAATCTCTCTCTCTCTCGCCCCCATCTTGTATGAGCTCTCTCTACCACCCCTACTCTCTCTCAAACTCTCACACTCTCTCCCATCCCCTACTCTATCTCTCTTATACACATTCCCATTCCCCCTCTCTCTCTCTCGCACTCCCTCTCCCACTACCTATTCTCTCCCATCCCCTACTCTATCTCTCTTACACACTTCCATTCCTCCTCTCTCTCCCTCCCACTCCCTCTCCCACCGCCTACTATCTCTCTCTCTCTCTCTCTCTCTCTCTCTCTCTCTCTCTCTCTCTCTCTCTCTCTCTCTCTCTCTCTCTCCCATCCCCTCCTCTCACTCTCTCTGCCACCCCTACTCTCTCTCGCACTCACACTCTCTCCCATCCCCTACTTTCTCTCTTACAAACATCCCATCCCCCCTCTCTCTCCCTCTCCCACTCCCTCTGCCATTGCCTACTCTCTGTCTCTCCCATCCCCTACTCTATCTCTCTCTCCTCTCTCATTCCTTGCTCTCTCTCTTTCACACACACACCCATCCCCTACTTTGTCTCTCACTCGCTCTCCCTCTCCCACTCCCTCTCCACTGCCTACTCTCTCTCTCACTCCCACTATCACACACACACTCTCTCTCTCTCTCTCTCTCTCTCTCTCTCTCTTTCTCTCCCTCTCTACTCTCTCTCTGCTACCCCCTACTCTCTCTCTCTCTCTCTTTCTCTCTTACACATGTTTCCATTCCCCCTCTTTCCTCCTCTCCCACTCCCTCTCCCATCGCCTACTCTCTCTCCCATCCCCTACTCTCTCTCGAGCTACTCTGTCCCCCCCCTCTCCCATTCCCTACTCTCTCTCTTTCACACACATGCACTCCCATCCTCCTCTCTCTCACTCTCCCTCTCCCACTCCGTCTCCCACCGCCTACTCTCTCTCTCTCCCCCATCCCCTACTCTCAATCTCTCTCTCCCAACCTATACTCTCTCTCACACTTCCTCTTTCTCCCATCCCCTACTTTCAATCTCTCTCCCCCATCCCGTACTCTCTCTTTACCACCCCTACTCTCTCTCACACTTCCTCTCTCTCCCATCTTGTACTCTCTCTACCACCCCTACTGTCTCACACTTCCTCTCCCTCCCATTCTGCACTCTCTACCATCCCTACTCTTTCTCACTCCCTCTCTCCCATCTTGTACTCTCTCCCCTCTCCCATCCCTTACTTTCTCTCTATCTCTTTCTCTCTCTCTCACACACATAACCATTCCCTCACCCCCCCTAGCTCTCTCTTGTGCTTGCATTGCAATTTAGGCCTCAATAGCGTGTGTGCCCTATAGTGCGCACATGCTACTAAGAATTCAAATGGTTCTAATAGCGCATGCGAGCTATAGGGTGCACGCGCTACTGAAAGCTTTGCATTAAAACCAAGCCTAAGGCTTGGTTTTGCCTTGGAGATCCAACCCAAAGGTTTGGAGTTTATAAATATGTCTGAGACATGTTTTCCAGCAAACATATAAAAAATAGTTGATTTTTCTTGTGTGCTCTCCTTCAAGATTCCTCGTGGTTGGGTATCGATAAGATCAGGTTACATGGCATTATAGGTCTCTGTGTTAGCTATCTAACCATATAATTTATTTTTAATTTGAACTATTTCAAGCCTTTCATCTATAATTTCTTTTGAATGTATGTTTATTTTTTTGTCAAAAACCACCATGTACTAATTGGGCTATAGATTTTAGCTCGTTCATCGAATTTTGCAACAACTTAGTTTTTTAGAAACTAGACTCCATTCTACACATTTCAAAAAAAAAAAGGTTTTGATTTTAGATTAGTTTTTAATTATTTCTAAGGGGAGCACACATATATTTCACGTTTTTGGGATGTGTCTAGTTTAAAAATTAATTTTTAAAAAAATACACATTACAAAATTACCCGAAAAATTTGGGATAAACTACATAGTGTTAAGTAACTTTTGACTAGAGCGATTAAAGAATTTCAAAAAAAAAGTTAAAATTTTAGGTGGGCCACACTTTGTATTGTGTTATGTTTTTTTGGAATAAATAGTACCACTTTTTGTGGCCCCCTTTTTTGAGGACCTAAAACTAAACCATTTTGAAAAAAAATTAGTAGTTTAGAAACTATATTCAAAGGACTACGACTTTTGTTTTTGTTATATCTTAAAATTTTGAGCGTAACTATCTTCAAATTCTTGTTGAAGTTCAAAAATTGCTGATTTTAGGAAAAAGGTGTCCACTTATACCCCCCTTTTGGCACCACAACTTGGTGCACTTACCCAGATATTGCTCTGATTTTGGCAAGATTACATAGTTTTATGGAAAAAAACAATGTTCCTATCACCTTCATGGAGCCAATCAACTCTATCCTTTTTCTTCCAAAAAATTTCCTCTTGAAGTTCCCATTCTTCTAGAGCTCTAGAAGCAAGGGATTTAGCCCTTCCAAGATCCTCTGAGAAACCTTGATCTCTAATCTACCTGGTGATGACATCAAGATCTTCCTGAGCAAGCCTCTTCACAGAGTGAAGGTTCCCAAAACATTCTTTATTCCATATCCTGAGCTGCCTTTTAACATATTGAAGCCTTTTAGAAAATGAAAACATGGCAGTACCATATGCAAGAGTGCCATCTCTCCACCAACATAAAACAAAATCATGAAGAGAGGAGTCATGAAATCACATCAACTGAAACTTAAAAGGTGAACCCTTTAGAATAAAAGCTCTAGTAGCAAAAAAATTGATTGGCCAATGATCAAAACCCCTCTAGTCTAGAATTTTCAAAGAGAGAGTAAGGGTGCCACTAATCTAGAAACAAGAAACAAGAAATCTATCCAAAGTTTTGAGATAGCATTAGCCCTAGTCCTTCAATTATTACAAGTATAGAGACCATTAGAAGGCTTAACATCATAGAGATGCAAAAGCAATATGTGTTGTCAAAGAAGAGCAGAAGAAGGCCCCAATCTAGCCAAACCACCTTGCTTCTCCTCCAGACTTAAAACTGAATTGAAGTCTCTTGCTAACACCCAAGGATGAAAAGGGTGACAATTTCTAACATACTGAATATGCCTCCAAAGTTCTTCCTTTCCCACAAAATCAACAGGCGCATACACATTAGTAATCATGATTACCTCTCTTGAGTCCAAAGAAGAAGCCACCATAGAGATAGCTGAGTGAAAAGACACCCAAATAAGGGGAGAAATTTTCTGCGGCTCTCAAAAGATAGCCAAACCACCAGCATTGCCCATAGCCCCAACACACTGGCATTGCCCATGAGTCCAAATACTTGAGGCATGTTGGACCATAGACTCCACAGAGAGCTTAATCTCTTAGATACAAAAAACATCAAGAGAGTGATCAACCACCAGATTTCGAATAGCCTTTTGTCTAGTGATGCTATTCAACCCCGTAACATTCCATGAGAGAATAATCATTATTGAGTAGAGTGGGGAAAGTGAGCTTCCAATGGTTTCACTGACCTAGACTCTATTAATATATCTCCTGTGAGTTTAATATTCTCTTGGTCTATTTTGCATCCACTCCTTAGAGGAGAAGTAAAGGAAACTTGCTTAAAGGGTCTATGCATTAACCCCAAGGGGATAGGAAACCCCTTACCCTTACCAGATGCTAGCACACTCTTAACCATGTCTGCCAGAACAATGTCATTATCCTCCGACACCACAGGTGCCACTAGAGCATCTAACACAGGAGCTAGAGGGACCTCACAGTTCTGATGTACCACAACCTAGGATGCCCCACAAGTGTCATTAGGTGAAAGTCCCTCATCTAAGAAAATTGGGTTAGAATAGACACTAGGAGGAATACCCTCCTCTAGAACCATAGTATCCAACACCTCAAAGCAATTAAAATCGAAATCAGATAGTCTATCTTTCAAAGGTCTATTTTGACCATGCCCTTTAGCTAGGGTAAATCCATCCTTATCCTACATATGAGCATTTCCCTTTCCTATAGCATCTGGTTGATTCTTCCCCTTGGTTGTATTATCCATCTGAGCTTGTCCTTTCCCTACAACATCTGCCAGACCACCACCGTTGCCGATCATAGAACCATCCACTCCTTTGGGAGTCAAGTTGTGAGGACACTGATGCTGTAAATGACTATACTCATGACATATCTAACATCGAAAAGGGAGGGATTCATAATCTAACTGCTGCACCCAAGAAGAAGCCCCAAAGAATTTGGTAATGGGTTATTCAAATTAATTTCAACACAAATTCTAGCAAAAGAAATAACCTTTTTATCAAGGGATTGATGCACAATTGTAGTTGACTTTCCTAGCAAAGTAGCAATTCGATGGAGGATGTCTTCTCGCCAAAATTCTAGGGGAAGGCGAGGTGAGTGAAGCCAAACTGGTACTATTGAAGGGAGATCCTCAACAGAATTAAATCCTGAATGCTAGGGTTTGACAAATAACCTGACATGGTTGTAGAAATAAGACCCTCCAAAAACACAATCACGATCAGAGATGCATGAGAATACAACAAAAAAATAGCTATTCCCTGCTGGCATGATTTCCATATCTCCTTCCACCTACCATGAGCGATGGACCCATGCCTTAAGAGCAGATAAGGAAATCCAGATTCCATGAAATTTGCATATCAAAGCATGGTTGGTCCAATATTCAATGTCCTTCATCACCGCCATTGGAGAAATAACCAGAATAGGGTGATCATGGCTACGTGAAAAACAACCATTAACTTTTTTCATCCTGGAGCTCTCCTCTGAATAAAACGATTTAGATCTCATTGCATGCACAATTGGAGAAGAACCATCTGCCCTCACCAATGCAAAAGAAATCCTAGGCCCTACCATGCAAACAATAAAAACCCCAATCCAAAATTGTCTGCAAATGCTCTTCAAAATCCAGAACCCACACCAACTTTGTCCAGCAACCATCAATCCAAAAAGAATAGGGAAGAATATCAACAAAGAGGGCAAACAAAAAACATGGGCTAGGGGTTCAGCCCTAGCCCAACCGACACCTGTCGCTCCTCATCGCTTTCGCTCTCATAGACATGAATCTCGCAGGGCCTTTGTTGTCTCCAAAAAAATTCTAAATATTATAATATTATAGTACTATAATAAAAAATATAAATGCAAATATTAAAATTTACTTATAGTATGGCCATACACTATTGAAGCCTTTGGTTAACTAAATATTATTCTCTTTATTCTCTTTCTATAATGTAATAATGTGTATGTTGTTAATTGTGTTTAGATTAAGATTAACTTGAAAGTACACTTGTTCTCATTATTTATACATCAAATATTGAAATGTAAATTTACTCAACTCTTACTCTAAAACCCACCAATTAAAGACACAAACTTTGGCACTTGTGCCCCTTGTTCCATTTGCATTTGCATTATCGGACACGACGATGGGATTGGAGGAGCGCATGAGTCGTAAAGGTCGGTTCATCTTCCTCCTCCCCTTCGTTACTTTTCTGTTTCCCACACTTCCATTCAATGATTCCTCAAATCAGAAGCAGATTGACGCACAAGTTTTGCTCCAGTTTAAAATGTCAATAGAAATAGATCCAACTTTTTCTCTATCTAATTGGGTAGTTGGAAATAATGTTTGCAATTGGACTAGAATAACCTGTGATGACAAAGCACACGGTGGGAGTCTAATTTCGCAAATACAAGGCACTGAATGGCCAGATAACCCCTCCTGTGGGCAACATCTCATTTCTTAACGTAATCGACCTCTCTAATAACTACTTGTATGAGCCCATTCCCGCAGAGCTGAGTTCTTTGCACAGCTTAGAGAAACTCATTCTTGGTCCAATAATTTGACAGGTATAAACCCACAGCAATTAACGAACTGTTCTGCGCTCAAAACGTTTGATCTTGGTTGGAACCTTCTAATTGGACGGATCCCCTCTAAACTCGGCACTGTCCGAGAATTAGGAGTTCTCAACCTGGAAAGCAACTGGTTTTCAGGAGAAATCCCCAAGTCCGTAATTAACTGCGCAAGATTGTGTTACTTGTCACTGAGCAGGAATATGCTTGAGGGATCAATTCCAGAGGACATAGGCTACAACCTGCCCGAATTGCAAGAGATTTCCCTCGTGCTTAATAATCTAAGCGACAGCCTCCCTAAATCTATACGAAATTGTTTGGCTCGCCGAGTTCTTCGTACAGGCTGTAACGACTTGAGCGGAGTTATACCCAGAGAAATGAGAATGCCGAATCACCTAGAAATTCTTGGGCTTGGTGCTAATCGCTTCCTTGGAAATGTTTTTCTTTTTCTCCTTAACTACACACAACTATGGCTGGTTAGTCTCGTACTCAACAATTTCGAGCTTTCCATTCCGGAAGAGATTGGCCTCAAGCTCGCGAACTTAGAAGTTCTTTTTGCAAGGGGGAATTTGTTCAGTGGAGAGATCCCAAAGTCTTTGGGAGATTGTTCTCAGCTCTCATTTGTTGATCTTGCCGGCAATCGGCTCAGTGGTATGGTGCCTCAAGAATTGGGAAGGCTAAATGCTCTGGAAATACTGCATCTAGGCGGAAATGAATTGTCAAGTGGAAGCTCCTCTGTTTTGGATATTTTTACCAACTGTTCCCAACTCAGAGACCTCTCAATCTCTCTCAAAATCATTTCATTGGCACTTTGTCAGGGTACATTGGAAAACTCCCTCTCATCCTATCAAACCTATACTTGAGTAGGAACAATATAGCTGGTAATATACCAGAAGAAATCGGTAACCTTACTGGGTTGACCATTCTTTCTCTCGTCGGTAACAATCTAATAGGCAAACTTCCCAAAGCCCTTAGCCGTCTGAGAAATCTACAATGGCTGGACTTGAGCTTCAACAAATTGCAAGGCAACATTCCAATTGAGCTTAACGAGCTCGTAAATTTGGCATATCTACGTCTTGGGCACAATGAAATCTCTGGAGAAATTCCTTCATCAATTGGCAGTCTACAACAGCTAAGGGAACTAGATCTTAGTTACAATGGGCTAACAGGAAGGATACCAGATGTTATTGGGAAATGGTTTCATCTGGAGAGGATTGACCTCTCACATAACAGCCTTAGCGGAAATATTCCCGTGGAGATCTCTAGCCTGTGAGGAATATAAATCAAAATCATTTACAACCCTAAATCTAAAAATTTGCTTAGCAAAAACTATTACCCAGTGCAAGTATTACTCGATACCTTAATAAACCGAGTGACAGTTTTGCTCGGTAAACACTAAGAAACCGAGTGGCAGGAGAGTTTACCGAGTGAGCTCGGTAAATGAAGAAGAAACAACTCGGTAGTCAAAGGATGTCGAGTGAGCTCGGTAGTGTGGATGCTGAGTGAACTCGGTAGCCACAATAGGGTGGTGCTCGGTAGATGAAGATATTGAGTGAACTCGGTAGACACTATAAAGATAAAACCTTTAACAAGACTTAACCAAGTGAAGACTTATAACGTGAATAACTTTCACCATTAAAACTAGAGAGCCAAAACTTGAAGCTTTCAAATAAACTTTTCAAATACAAGGAATAGAAGAAGAAGAACAGTGGATTCAAGTATGCCTGATTGCTTTCTATTCAACTTATATTAAATCATTACAAAATTTGGGAGCATTCGATTTTAACCAAAAAATCCTAAAGTAACCCTAAAACTTGAAACTGGAAAACTTCAAACTTTAAACTTCAAACTTACAGCTCTAATGGCTGCATACTACAATGCTTGGAGCAATCACTGCTTCAACAGGTCAAATCAAACAACAAACTACGAACTTATAGGATGACACAAAGAAGCACGTGCAACTGTAGTCACGAAATAAACTTCCTCTATCTCTGCAACAAACTGGATCTGCTGATCACTTTTTCTACAACTTCTAAGCTCTTCAAACTTCAATTTCTTCTTCTAATTGTCTCTCGAATGAATGAATCAAACATTCCTTTTGTCTTACTTGCAAAATGTTTTCCCCCTCATTTCCAAATTTGAAAACTCACCTACCAAGCAATAAATTCTTTTGATCGTTCTACAAGCTGTCATGGAGGTAGGTGGGTGTTTGGCTCCAGGGACAAACGGCCTCTTGCATTAAATATTCCAACATAGCCTCCATTCACTGACCTTCTACCTCAATTTTTCACACAATTCATTGACAAGAAGATTGCCTTCATTGGGAGCAATGCAACTTGTTCAAGCCATAGACATCTCTGCTAATAAACTCTCAGGACCCATCTCTGGCGATATTAGCAGTTGTGTGGGACTGCAGTACTTGAACCTGACCAAGAACAACTTGGATGGAAGAGTACCACAGTCACTAGGAGAGCTTAGAAGCCTCGAGGTCATTGACTTATCTTTCAATAAACTATCAGGGCCAGTTCCGCCCTCTATTGCAAAACTCAATATGTTCCACCTCCTCAATTTTTCCTACAACTTGAGTGGACCAGTTCCCAACAAAGGAGCTTTCAGAAACCTTAGCGGATCATCATTTTTGAGAAATCCTGGACTATGTGCAGCCTCAAGCTGGTTGAATTTACCAAAGTGCGCCACAAGTTTTGCGGAGATTCGATCAAAGGGGTTTAATAAAAAGGTTATCATGGCTGTTTCAATTGTCACATTTTTCGCACTGTGTTGCATTTTGGACGCATTTTACATCTTCAGAAGAAGGACCAAAAGACTGTCATTCACAAATAGTTTATTGGGAAAAGGTTTCATCCAAATTTCTAGCCAGGAGCTTTATGCAGCAACAGAAGGCTTTAGTGCCTGTAATTTGCTAGGGGCGGATAGCTTCAGGGCAGTTTATCGAGGATTGCTGTCTGATAAAACATTTGTGGCTGTTAAGGTATTCAATCGGGACTCTCCAAATTCATACGACAATTTCTACAAGGAGTGCAGAATACTGAGAAAAACTAGACACCAGAATCTGGTCAAAATCGTGTCCTGTTGCTCAACACCAGAATTCAGGGTGCTAGTGCTTGAGTTATTGTCAAAGGGAAGCCTCGAACAACAGCTGTACCATGACTGCAAGTTGAGTTTAAAGGTGAGATTAAACATTGCACTGGATGTGGTGCATGCAATGGCATATTTACACCATGATTGTTCTCCTGCTGTTGTTCACTGTGACTTGAAACCCTCAAATGTTTTAATGGATGAGAACATGACAGCGCATGTTGCTGATTTCGGAATTGCCCGTCTTATGTCTTCTACCGATTCTGGTGCAAACAGCAACAGTACCTCTGGCCTGAAGGGAACAATAGGCTATCTTGCTCCAGGTAAATTTCTCAGCAATATATCGAAGCCCAAGATTTCCTGTTAGATTTTTTCACTTGTACCATTATTTTTCCATTTCATTAGTTACTTTATGCATGCGTTGTTTATAGAAATAATGAAATTCCTTGAGCTTGTGTAGAATATTGATTGCGGCCAAATGCCACGACCAAGATCGACATTTACAGTTATGGAGTGCTCGTCCTTGAAATGATGACAAGAAAGAGGCCTACCGACGAGATGTCCAGTGGAAACAAAACTTTGTAAGTTGGGTTATAACAACATTTCCTGGAGCACTTGAGATGGTTGTTGACAGAGAGATGGTAGGTGATAAGTTGCCCGAGAAGTGTAGTATTGAACCCAAAGAGTTGGTTAACTTGATTGGAATAGGATTGCAGTGCACGAGGTACAGTCCACGGGAAAGACCAACAATGAGAGAGGTGGAGGGCATGCTCGAAAGGATTGTGTATGGCTCAGCATATGGCAATTTAGAAAAGCACCCATCTATGCAGAGTCTATTAACACCAGTAAGGGGATTAGGGCATCCAACTATCGATGCATCATCTTCGTCCACGTATTAAAAGAAAAACTGGTTAAGCTATTGAAGAGCCTCCTCAACTATTATACCAAGCAGATGCTTTGAAACATCTATGAGTCGATGGGCTAGGCATATTCTGTAGCAGGAATTGTCGGCAATGTGAAACAGCAAACTAAAACGCAGATCTTCCCGTCAAGCTAATTCCCTTTGAATTTCTGTGGAAAGGTGTGTAAAATTTAGAAGATAACTGGTATAGCTAAACGCTTCCCGAACAAGAGAGCACAATATTTTTAAGTGCAAAAAGTGCGCACCAGATCACCCCACATGCCAAAGTTGGACTGTGGACGAGAGTGCAATTTATAGTGGCTGCCACACTTCATTGCCATTGTTGTTGGGTGGCTCATGTGGTTGAAAATGTTTCTCAATTGGCTGAAAAGAAATGGGTGGCAATCTCACTTTTTACCAATTTTTTAAAAATGGACATCAGTTTACTAAATTTTATGATTGTTCTGAGGTTTTCTCTTTCTCTGCAAATGGGCATTCTTGGTAATGTTTTAGAAGATTAGTAACTAGTTTACATATATTTTTAATATATATAAATAAAGTCAAGAGGTGTCTATTGCACTATGAAAACAGGCATTTCGAGAAAGATATCTTTCAGTATGTGTGTGTGTGTGTGTGCATGTGCGTGTGCTAGTAGTAGTTGCAACACATAATTAATCACAGTATTTGTTTAATTACATTATTTCAATTAGTATAATTGTAATAAGGTAAGAAAAAATTATGATTCATATTTTTACAAGTTGAAACAAAATCAAATTAAAATTGGAGGATAATTGCATTAAGTAAATCATTTTCATTGAAGAAAGGTATTATCGTTGAAGTTATGCTGTAGATTTAGAATGAGGGGGTATGGTTTAATATTGTGATAATTGTTAGGATTAAAATTATCATTAGTGTTAGGATAATGACATAGGTTTACGTCATGGTTAGGGTTAGATTTGACTTATAGTCTTGTTTTGAATTAGGATTGGGATTACATATTTGTGTTACTATATACTAAAGTTGAATATTATGGTTAGTGTTTTATGGTTTAGGGTAACAATTACAGTTAGATGTAAGGTTTACATCATGGTTAGTATTAGGATAAGGGTTAGGGTTTTGATCAAGCAATAGACTTATAATTAGAGTTAGGCTAACGAGACACTGTGACAATTTATGAAAATCGGCACCTCAAGAACTCTCTCTCATGTCTCTTTATCTCTCATCCTCTCATAATATATCTACCTCACATCTCAAACATCCCTTTATATATAACTCTCTCCCCCCCCCCCCCCTCTCTCTCTCTCTCTCTCTCTCTCTACCCACTAATTGATCTTTATCTCTCATCCTCTCTTGCAATGTCTAGTTCATGTCTCACCCTCATCCCCACCCTCTTTGTTTACCTTTCTCTCTTCCTCCTCATCACATCTCTATCTATTTTGGATCATTTTTATCCACATTCTCTCTTTACCTCATCTCTCCCCTTCCCTTTTTACATCTCCCCCTTAATTACCATCTCTCTCTCTCTCTCTCTCTCTCTCTCTCTCTCTCAAACCTTGCATTCCACACTCCCTCCCTACTATCACCATCTCTTCCACTATTTACCCTCCCCCCTCTCCTTCTCCCTTCCTCCTCCTTACTTTCTTCCCCCATCACCATCTCAATTCATCCTATGGGCCCTAAAAATTCTCTTTATTTTTACCTCATAGCTCTCCCCTTCTGGGTTGTCTCTTTCTACCTCATCTCTTCCCCCTTTTCTCACTCTCTCCTATTTCCCACCCCATCTTACCATATCCTTCCCTTAATTACCATCTCTCTCTCTCTCTCTCTCTCTCACACACACACACACACACACACACACACACACACACACACACATTAATAGGGTGATCCAACAATAATGGGTTCCACTTTTTGACCAATTTTGACACTGAAATCAATATTTTTGCAACAAACGTCACGTTCAAGTGACTATATCTCCAAAACTATAAATAATTTTAAGATGACATAAACTAGTGATTTTGAGTACTTTGTTCCTACTTTGTAACTATATTTTTTAATCTAAAAAAATAAAAAAATTATGTCAATTTTTTTTATCTCCTCCGAAAAGTGGTACATAATAAAATTTAATATTTTAAAAAGTGACAGTCCATTTGACACACATAACTTTTTTTCTAGAAATGATAATGAAGTAATTCTTTTGACGTTAGATTTGTAACATCAATATCCAGAGGATGCATTTGGTTTGATTTATTTTGGTTGAATATTGTATAGTTTATGAAGTTTTGAAATGACATGAAACGTAATTCAGACATACGTTCCATTTGACACAAATAATTTGAAGTCAATTTATCATAAACCAATTTTTTTTTTTTTTGAATAGAAAGGTATCTCAATAAGCCAGTTCCTCCATATTTTTCAAAAATAATTTGACCTAATTTACTAATTTTCTCGAGGTGTCAAAGTCGGTTGATGTTCAATCAGTAATGAACCTATAATGAGTTAAACTCATATTTGAAAGTCTTAACGATTAAAATATGTATTAAAATTATATTCGTTGGAAAGCTTGGTCCGAGCAACACATTTTAAAAAAATTTTATTTTACAGTAGGAGATCATTCTCCTGCAATTATGGAAGTCAAAAGATGGAAAAAAAAAAAAGAAAGGCAAAAAAATTTGAATTTTGCATGTTCGCTCGAACATGATGTTCGCGCGAACATGCTTGCCATGTTCTCGCGAACGTATGTTCGGGCAAACATGCCCTCAAATATTCCAGCCATCGAAAAAAAAATAGGCACATGTTCGCCCGAACATGTTCGCCGGAACATGTGCGATGTCAACGTGTTCATGCGAACAGCTTAAAAATTTTGAAAATGTTGCCATTTGTAAAGTTATTTTTCATTTGTAACACTATTTGGCATCAACCTAACATTGAGTAGTGCATTATCCGTCTTTTTCATGAATTTCGTTCACAAAATCGAAGGCGTCAATTTGGTAAAAAAAAATTACATCTAAATTATTTATTTATTTCTCTCATTAGTGAAGTTGTTTAACGGATGCATTGAAGTTAAATTAAAAATTAGTAACGCATTAATGGTGTTAAGAAATGTATATTCTTATTGTGTTACTAATGGTCTCCTTGCAGCATGTGGCAATCATGGGATGAAGACATGATCATAACAAACTACTAATGCTTGCTTTGCAGGAAGTTGTCGAAGACCATTGTGTGTTTGTCAAAATCATGTGTGTGGATTTATTAGATTAAATAACACTTCGTTTGGTGCTTAAAATGAATTTTTTTATTTTCTGTCTGGTGTGTCTACAGTGCTTAAATCCCTAAGAGTTGCATTAGATGTATCCTCTCCCCTCGCCATTCGTGGATCTTGGGTGTAAGAGAAATCCATGTAACTTCTATAGGAGGCCTGCCTTGGACCAAGATACTTGATATTGGGTATGCCAAGGTACGACCTCAGAGCGGTAACGGGCCAAAAGCCAGGTCAACATTTCAGCCGCTATATAAAACTCAATTACGATGAAAGCCATGTCGACAGTATTGCTGAGTGATAGCTCTCCTCCAGTACCCTTATGGTGCGTCAAACCTCAATTCTCGGGGCTAGGAGACCTTCTAAGGAAGTTTATCACTCACTTGTTGAATGGAATGCCCTTACTAAAAACCATGTTTTAGTGGCCAAAATCCTTTCTATCCACTAGCTCAAGGGGTCACCCATGCCCGTGAAGACATCCTACATTCTCGCGGTCCTTAGTAGAGACAACAGTCCCTTGCGAAGTCATGCCCCTTGAGACGCAGATCTTGGTAGCCCTGAGAAGTGAGTGCACTGTAAGGGGGAGCATGTGGTGCCAAGCTCCTAAGTTGTCCGCTTTGGATAAGCACGGTTGAACTTTGGTTCAAGTAGGAATTCAGTGGATACAGTCCTAAAGCCTAGGTTGTGGTGTGATTGTTCACTTTTAACAATAGCTATTCTTGTCTTAATGTGTCTTGCGTGTGTATAAAACATAATCAAGATAAAAGCCAACATTCAAATTTACACTTTAGAAACTTGCAAAACCTTGTCAAAATATTAAACATTGTCAAAATCTTGTCAAGATTTCACCTAAGTTCAAAAACCCTTACGCATACCTCTATCATTAGCATAATCATATTCTTAAATGTCATTTTTGACTTACCTTAGTGGTATATCCCCCTCATATTGCATTGTTCAAACCCTAGCATCATTTTCACTATCAAACCCTATCAAATTGTCCATCAACCAACTTGTATTCTTGACCACCTATCCTCATTTTGCATAGCCTAAATGTCATTATCAACCCTAGGCAACCATCCCTTGCATAGTCCACTTTGCGTACACCTACCTTTAGCATCCTTACCAAGTCCAAAACATAACCCTAACTTTCATTTTGCATATTATAATCTTCATCTTGCATACCTTAAAAACGACACCTTGCATTTGCACTTGCATAAGATCCCTAGGACATTTTCACTTTGCATATCAAAACCCTACATCATTTAGCATTTTCTCACATTGCATAACATCCCTAAACACTTAAAAATCTTAAAAACACTCATATCTTGCATACCCACATCTTAATTATCAAGTTTTGGCCTTTTTTTACCAATTGCAACTCTATTTTACCAACTGCACACTTCATGGGCACAGTTGGTAGTTTCACGGTGCATTTGGTAGTTTTAGGGTGCACTTGGTAATTAGGTGCTTCATTCTAGGTTCCAGAACCCTAATCTGCACTTCCACACCTTGCATTGCATCTCAAGACCTTAGAAAACACTCTAAATCACTCAAAACACTCAAAATTTGCATTTTAGGCACCCTACAACTGTATTTTACCAACTGCAACCCTTTTTTAACAACTGCACACTTCAAGTGCATAGTTGGTAGTCTAGGTGCACACTTGGAAGGCATAAAGTTCATTTAAGTTTCCCTCCACTACATCTGCATTTTGAGGTATCATGTCAGCACTCATTAGGACACAACCTTTGGAGTTGTCAAATGCAATAATGGCACCTATAAGATCTCATCAAGAATCAACCATCGAAATCCTCCAAGGTACATTTGAACACATCAATGTTAATCCCTTGTTTGACGAGATACCACCAATTCCTAAATATCCCAAAAGGACGTTAAGACTTGATTTTAGGACTCACATCATTTAGAGCTACATCATTTGGAGAAGAAAGAAGGATATAAGAGCTATAAATGAAAGAGAGGATTTCTAACATTATGTTTGCTTCTTTTGATAGCCGATGTCATTGTCTTTTATGCAACAATTTATTCTTGAAAAAATAGACTAATATTTTTTCATAAAATGAAAAGCAATTTATTTTTTAGGAGAAACATTCTAGTATTCATACCATGTTATTTGTTTGTGATTCAATGATGACTTAATAAAGATTTGGTGCTTTGCCACTTGTAAAGAATGCGACTCACAGATTTTAGTCATATAATGAAAAATATTTATGCTTTTTTGCAGATGACTGCATTTTATTGATTTCTGTCAAACAATTTAAAAGTACCAACAATGATAGACAAATCTGTACAGTGATTTTTTTATCTGGTTATTGCGCAAAATTTATCTTGAGGCAAGGGATAAATTATTATTATTATTATTTTATAATGGGAAACAAGAAAGGAAGGCAAAAAAAATATGCAAGGAAAAGATCTGATGAAGTAGAACAAAGAAATATTCAGAAGACTGCGGCACGTTATCATCGAATTAAACAAGGTGAAGGAAATGTTGAAGAAGGCTCAACAGAAGTATTTAAAGTAGTGCATATGGGAGAGAGGTTAGGAACACTCCCTACAGATTCTCAAACAATGAATGTTGAAGAAGGTTCAAGATCAGTCCCTACAGAGGTTCAAATAACAGAAGTCTCAAACAATGGATGTTGGAGAAGGCTCAAGATCGGTCCCTGTAGAAATTTCAGTAACAAAAATCAGAGAAGGGTTGAGATCAGGTGCAGGAACTAGTATGGATGAACTCTTAAATATTGTCCAATCTATAAAACATGGTATTTCTCATAAAAATTTAGATCATTTACTTAAAATGGATGTAGATAAATTGAGAAAACTTACAGCTAGTGTTTAACCATTAAGTTTGTCTAAGAGAAGGTCAATGAAGAAGAAGATAAAAGAAATTATTACTCAATTTGATAACATTGAAACACTTGAACAAGCTCAATTGCTTTCACTTTTGCTTACACAAAAAAAGTTGCAAGAGGCATTGAAATTGTTAGGTGTAAACACAACATCAAAGAAGAGAAGATTTTCTAGCATGCAAACTGATTTGATTGAAAATGTTAAACAAAGTTTGAGAAACATAGGAAAACACTCTCAAACTAAAGATAAGTTTGTGGCAAGAAAAGTGATGTTGATGTCTGTTGTAAGTAAAAATATGTTTCAAAATAGACAAATATCTTCAATTTTGTCTAAAATGGGTTTTAGTAAGAAAACAATGAGACAATATGTTAAGAGAAGATTAATTGTGGATGACAGTACTATGGAGGGCAATTGGGCAATCATGTGTAGAGCACCTTGTTCTGATAGAATTGAAGAGTTATTAAAAAATTTAGTCATATCATTTTGGATTGATAACACTCGTCCTTCATCAAATAGTAGAGATGTTATCAGGCATAAGATTGCACGTGGTCAATATGAACATCATACAAAACATTGGTTGGACACAACACATCATGAGTTATATGTGTCATTTTGTAATAAACATCCTAATGTAAAAGTTGGGCAAACATTGTTTGAAAAATTGAAGCCATACTTTGTTAGGTCAAACAAAGTGTTTGAAACTTCTTGTTGTCATCATCATATTGAGTTTGATCTCCACTATCAGGTATTTCGAAAGTTTATAGAAGACACATATGATTTTCATGCTGCTCCTCCTAGTAGGAGGAGTTTATATCATCCATTTTGTGTGACAAAATAGATGATCCAACTGGTAAAATAAATTGCATCAAAGGATTATGTGAAACATGTGGTGAATTGGCTCTATTTCTTTTGAAAACTGAAAATATTGATGTAACAAAAATATTGAATTGCAAAAGTTACAAGTATGTCAAGAATGAAACAAAGTTGGGAAAAGAAACAAAAAGGTTGGAATATGTTGAAGAGGAGTTGCCTATTTTAACATTTATGGACAGATTTAAGAAATTGACTCAACCTTATATTTGTCATGCATTTTTTCCAAAGTGGCAAGCACAACAGTTTCAAACTCTAAGAGATAATTTTCCACTTGGAACAATTGTATTAGTTGTTGATTTTGCAGAGAACTATTCATTTGTTCATCAGAAAGCAATTCAATCAGATTATTACTTTAATAAGCAAGTCACTATTATGGTACATGTTTTTTATAGACATGCACTGTTAGATTTGGATGGTGTTCAAAGTACAGTTCAAGCATGAGTAATTATAAAGGAATATCATTTTTATACAATTGATGATAAAGAACATGACATTTGTGCTATGTAGAACATTGCTTCAATACGTTCTTTTCTTATTTGAAAGAAAGAAACATAAATGTTGATAAACATTATGTTTGGTTTGATGGATGTGCTACACAGTTTAAATCATCTAGACCATTTTATGCATTGTGTAGATATCATTGCAATGAGAATATAAAACACATATGGAATTTCTTTGAGAGTGGCCATGGAAAAGCTGAACATGATGGTGCTGGAGCTTGCATCAAACGCGCTTTGCGAAAGTATCAAATGAATTATCAGGGAGTTTTTGTAAATGATGCACATGATGTTGTTGAATGGTGTAAAACTCATTTTGCATTAGATGAGGTTGGGACATCATCAACAATGAGTCGACAGAGACCATATAGAGTCTTCTGGGAGATAACAGGTATCAATGTGTACGTCTGTTTAACTTTTATGCAATTAAATTATAAAATTTTATTGTTGAGTTTTATTTTTGGATTTGTTGAAGTTTAAATTTAATTTTTCTATATTTTCAATTTAACAAACTTTTAGGCATCAATAGAAAAAACATGCATGGTTGCAAGAGGATAGAAAATACACATTCCTTACATTTAGTCATGAGTACAGATAATTGCAATTGGACATTGAAGACAAGAGAATAATCATATTTTTGTGACAATTGCATTGATGAAAACTATGAAGAATGCATCAATCAGACAAATGGATATACAGGTGTGTTAGTACCCAAGGTGGTCTCTATTTTAAAACTTTCAGTTTCAGAGGTTGAACCTTTTTGAACCACTTCGAACTGAAGTTCGAAGTAGCTCAAAGTAGTTCGACAGTTCAAAACAGTTCAGTTCAAAAATGCAGAACGGTTAGAAAAGTTTAGAATTCTATCTCAATGCATTCGCTAGGTTCAGTTTGTTAGTCCCATGACTTCAAGAAAACGCAAGGGTGCAGATTAAGATGCAGTGTTTCAAAGTGTTTCAGTAGTTCAAACTGGTTTGATAGTTCACTGGTTCAACTACAGGTTCAATACAAGCGCAGTTCAAATTCTAGGTTCGAAATGCAGTTTTGTCAATTCAAGAAAGTTTGAAGTCCAGCCTCAGTTTATGATTTAGAGTCAGTGCAGAAGTTCAGAGGTTGTAATTTGGAGATGCACCTTGGTTAAAGAACAAAATACCACCATGGAAAATCTTCAAAGTGTCTTTATTTTAAGGTTCAGTGTTCAAGCTCAAAGATCAAATTCAACCCAAAGAAGGTACTCTCTTCTCATTTTCGAGTCAAATTGATTCAATCCTAAAAGTTTCCTCTTAGCACAAGATGCACGAGAATCGATGCTTAAGAGTCACATATTGACATTTTGGATGCTAACATAAAGAGATCATATTTTGTGCAACCTCAATATCCATAGCAACATTTCATATGCTTCATTAATATTTCTACAGTTCAACACAGAGGATGGTGCCCATGAGATAAACACATTAAGATATTGCATATCAATAACAAAATATAGAATCTGAGAAGGAGTTACGTGGATGAAGATGGGATGAGCTCAGGTATATAAAGAGCAGAATCATGCGGGTGTATTGGGGTTATTTAACCAACATGTGTAGATGAATAAGGGCCACGGGTTTGTTACAGCAAAGCATAGTCTGTGACTTCCTTGTCGGCGGCAACGAACTCATAGTCCACCGTGCAAGATGCCAACTACAAAGAGGTTAATAACAACATCTGCAAAGAAGTGTGGATGGTGATTTGCCGCACCCATGATGGTCGATCTCCCACTATGCTTAAGTGCATTGCCACTCAAGCTGTTTGAAAGATAGCAACAAAATGTGCGCATAGGCCATTTCATAGGAACACGATGAATATAGTAGTTTTCATCATTAAAAACATTAGCGTCGGCCTGAACTCAAACACAACTATGAAGGTTTGTAATGCTCGCGGGTGAAGAGTCATGATCTTGGCGTTTTGTGCAATGATGTCTCAATATGCCTGATCTCGATGTAAAGGTATTAGAAGCTGTAGGTGTTCCCCCCCCTTCATAGCATAAGATCATTTTCGATGGAGGTTAATATAGTTATGTGGCTTGAGTTTTCATCAAATTTGGTGAAGTGTAACCTTGGTGTTACTTTCAATTTGTAATACTTTTTCTCCTCCACAAACGTGTGTGCAGAGATAATGAGAAGGAAGCTATGTTCCACGTATTTATCAAATCAAGAATGGTGAGTCATCACCAATCTTAAATATTTGACGTGTCATTTGTGTCAAGGAGCATCTGCACATCTTTAAAATGACACGTTAATCTAAAGTCACTCATGACTTTAAAACTTATAAAACATTATAAGCTCAATTCGAAAGATGGAAGGTTATGGGCCAGTTTTAATAACTGAAAAGTAAATGAAGCCATGGGGGTCTCAGGAATTCTATTAAAACATGATGCTATGTTAAAAGCGGGATACCAAGAATCAATTATGAAGGGGAAGAGTTACAAAAACTGAACAGCCACCAACAATAGAAAAAGATAAATACATCTTAGCAAATGTGAAAGGGGGGTTCCAAATTCTTTCAACTTCCAAACTGCAAACTTTGGGCTTCAGGCAAGGAAGGAGGAAATTTTGACAGAATAGTTTCATCTTCTTGGTTCCACTTTTTCTTATGGAAACTACAGACTGTGTGCTATTAGCAGGGAGAGATTTTTCAGTTCTGAGGGAAAAGAATGCAAACTTTGAAGCTGTAGCAGAATAGAGCTTCACTTGCTAAACTTTGTGTTAGTGATTAAAGAGGATTTTGATTTTGAAATGTAATGTAGGAGAGATGGTTTTCATTTTCTGATGCATGTGTAATAGGATCTTTGTAGTCTTTTACATCTTAAAGAGGGGAGGTTTGAAAGATATCTTCAAATTAGAACTTTGAGTCTATGTAGTTTTCTTTCCACTGATGGTTATGTTGTTGTAACTTTCAGTTTTCTTTAAGTGCATCAGATGTGCTATTTTCTGTATGCATTTGATATCAGGATCTTCTGGAAGCTTTGATTCGTCTTTCCTCGGGAGAATGGAAATTGTTCTTTGACTTTTATCCTTTGTAATGTAGTGTACAAAAGGTTAACTTTGTGTAATCTGTTTTATTCTGTCTCCTTTCTTTTTAGTTCTTAGGTTTCACATCTACTCTGTGTTTACAGGTAGATGTTAGATATCCTTTCATGCTTTCTGGTAAAGGTACCCACATTTAATTCACTATAAATCTTGCACGGGGAGCTGTACCCGATAAAATTCAGAGGAAGGTTATTAATCTAATAATAACCTATCCAAATGTTGGTGTTAGTTTGTCCTTTCATTTGGGCATTCAGTGTCGGATTTCCACACATTCTCTCAAAGGACAATCTGTTCACTAACAGATTTTTGGCGACTCCGCTGGGGAAGAATCGCAGTTGCAGTGTTTTCTTTTCTCAAAAATCTGAAGGTACCTCTTCGAGGATGGAGGTTGGTGGCTCTATTGAGGAAGAATTCCGGAAAGTCTTCCTTACAAATCAAGAAATCCTTAAGGAATGGGTTCCAGCAAGAGACGAAGATAACTCAAAAATCTTTGTCTTTATCCCACCTTTCCAAAATGATCCTATCAGAGAGGTTACTGGAGAACTTGCAAAACAAGTGGGCTGGTTAAAGTCTTTTTATGGTGCAATTCTCATCCAGAAGAAACCTCAAGCACAAGATCTAGAAGAAGAAGGAGACGCATGTGAAAAAGAAGAGACAGCTGAAATGGCATGCAAACAGGAGAAAAATATTGAAGAGGAAGTAGTTTGGTTGAAGGATCATTTGAGGGAAGATGATGATAAAGCTCCCATTGTCACAGTTTCACCCAGATATGTCAATCTATTTGTCATGAGTGACCAAGAGGTACCTCCAAAAGATCTGGCTTCAACGAATGAGAATATCTGTACCCGTAGCGAAGAAAAGGTAAGCAATAATGATGAAATTTTATCTCAAGATCTTTCATCTCATGCTGAAATTGGTACAATAGAAGATCATAGTGGTTGTTCTTTTCCTGAAGTTTCTGTTGAAATATTTTCTCCGGGTGTCTTGTCTGAAAATGAACCTTTAAATGCCACAAGAGACTGTGGGGGCATTAATCCTTTGAAGGGGAATGTGGAAACAAATCCTATTCTTGAATCTTTCAATTCTAAAGATTTTGCAACAACAAACTCTGTAGAAGCTCCTATTGATGAGGAACTAGACAACTTACCTCCAGATTTTCAATCTTTCACCTTTGATATTGATCATCTTTCTTTGAAAAGTCTTCTTGATGAAAGAATCCAAAATAACATACAATCTAAAAATGAATTTCCTATCATTATAAAGAATGAAGAGGATTCCTTGTGCTTGCAAACCAGTGACGAGTTCTTGCAAAGATTTTTTCCATTTGATGATGAAATATGTAACTATGACAAGGTGAAAGTGCATGAAGAGAAGTTTCTTTTCCATGATAAAGATACTGAAATAAGTACTCAGCCTGTAAACTGCCCAGCTGAAGCACGGAAAGAAATATCATTTGATCAACAAGAAAGGGTCATTGCTGAATTCTTGCTATGTTTTCAGCCTAAAGATGTCTCTCAAACCAGTCCTTCTAATGGTGATTCAGTCCTTCATGGAGGTGAGACAAAGATGCCTCTAGACAAAGATGCCTCTGCTGAATTTTTGGTTGAGACAGGGAAATATGAAGCTGACTTCCAATCTGATGGTTATTCAGCTGATATATTGGAGAAAGAAATTTTTAACGAAGGAGAAGAAATCATAGGTATGTTTTTGTCATCACTCAAGATGGATTATTTCTTTGATGTTTCCTTAGATACCTATTCAAATCAGTTTCAGAATGAGGCCTCTATTGAGAACTTTTCTTCTCATCCACCTATGCATAATCTTGTTAATTTGGATTGTGAAAGTAATGCTAAGATGTGTGATGACACTCCGAGAAGAGAAGGGGATAGAATTCATGACCCATTTGATGATAGCTGGTTCCTTGAAAGAAATAGAGAAAACATATGTCCAAGGATTGATCCTATGTTGAGGGAGGTGTCATTATGGTTGCAAGATGACCATGACCATACACTAGAGTTGAATCTGCATGACAATGTTCATGAGGATTGCATATCATCTTTTGATGAAGATTGTTTATATCATGTTTTTCAGCTTGAGGTGGAATCAAATTTTGCTAGCATGAAGGATCCATTCTCAGGTGAAGGAGAATACTCTGATGAATTGTGCTTGTTTGGAAAAGAAGGTTGGATCAGCATATGCATGCACGCAGTTAGTTTGAAGTTTGACATTGAAAGAGTCGTCAGCATGTTATGGTTTGGAGCTGTTCCAATGAGACATGACTTGCTACTCCAGAAAGGATGCTACTTCTCCCAGCCAGTAAATGGATTTGCATGATTCCTTTCCTTTCTTCTGGTTCTCATGGTAGGTTCTCTTCCTACCTTTATATATATTTTGTAAATAAGTTTTGCGGTGTGTAGTGTAGTTGGAATAATGCGCAAGCTTCAGGCTTGCTAGTAGTTTTGGTTTGTGGTTGGTTTGAGTTTGCTGGTTTTTCCTTGCTCCCCTCCGCCCTCTCTACAAGAAGCTCCTAATCTTCTCTTGCTGACTCTATTTGCCCAATGGATAAGGCACTGTTCTTTCCCAGAGATTGCTGGAGTTCTCTGATTTTGCATCAAAATCAGTCTCGCAGTTAGAGCCCTTGTTAGTACCCAAGGTGGTCTCTGTTTTAAAACTTTCAGTTTCAGAGGTTGAACCTTTTTGAACCACTTTGAACTGAAGTTCGAAGTAGTTCAAAGTAGTTTGACAGTTCAAAACAGTTCAGTTCAAAAATGCAGAACGGTTAGAAAAGTTCAAAATTCTGTCTCAATGCATTCCCTAGGTTTAGTTTGTTAGTCCCACGACTTCAAGAAAATGCAAGGGTGTAGATTAAGATGAAGTTCAGATGCAATGGTTTGAAGTGTTTCAGTAGTTCAAACTGGTTTGATAGTTCACTGGTTCAACTGCAGGTTCAATACAAGCGAAGTTCAAATTCTAGGTTTGAAATGTAGTTTTGTCAATTCAGGAAAGTTTGAAGTCCAGCCTCAGTTTATTATTCAGAGTCAGTGCAAAAGTTCAGAGGTTGTAATTTGGAGATGCACCTTGGTTAAAGAACAAAATACCACCATGGAAAATCTTCAAAGTGTCTTTATTTTAAGGTTCAGTGTTCAAGCTCAAAGATCAAATTCAACCCAAAGAAGGTACTCTCTTCTCATTTTTGAGTCAGATTGATTCAATCCTAAAAGTGTCCTCTTAGCACAAGATGCACGAGAATTGATGCTTAAGAGTCACATATTGACATTTTGGATGCTAACATAAAGAGATCATATTTTGTGCAACCTCAATATCCATAGCAACATTTCATATGCTTCATTAATATTTCTACAGTTCAACACAGAGGATGGTGCCCATGAGATAAACACATTAAGATATTGCATATCAATAAAAAAATATAGAATCTGAGAAGGAGTTACATGGATGAATATGGGATGAGCTCAAGTATATAAAGAGTGGAATCATGCGGGTGTATTGGGGTTATTTAACCAACATGTGTAGATGAATAAGGGCCACGGGTTTGTTATAGCAAAGCATAGTCAGTGACTTCCTTGTCGGTGGCAACGAACTCATAGTCCACCGTGCAAGATGCCAACTACAAAGAGGTTAATAACAACATCTGCAAAGAAGTGTGGATAGTGATTTTCTGCACCCATGATGGTCGATCTCCCACTATGCTTAAGCGTGTTGCCACTCAAGCTGTTTGAAAGATAGCAACAAAATGTGCGCATAGGCCATTTCACAGGAACACGATGAAGATAGTAGTTTTCATCATTAAAAACATTAGCGTCGGCCTGAACTCAAACACAACTATGAAGTTTTGTAATGCTCGTAGGTGAAGAGCCATGATCTTGGCGTTTTGTGCAATGATGTCTCAATATGCCTGATCTCGATGTAAAGGTATTAGAAGTCGCAGGTGTTCCCCCCCTTCACAGCATAAGATCGTTTTTGATGGAGGTTAATACAGTTATGTGGCTCAAGTTTTCATCAAATTTGGTGAAGTGTAACCTTGGTGTTACTTTCAATTTGTAATACTTTTTCTCCTCCATAAACGTGTGTGCAGAGATAATGAGAAGGAAGCTATGTTCCACGTATTTATCAAATCAAGAATGGTGAGTCATCACCCATCTTAAATATTTGACGTGTCATTTGTGTCAAGGAGCATCTGCACATCTTTAAAATGAAAGGTTAATCTAAAGTCACTCATGACTTTAAAAATTATAAAACATTATAAGCTCAATTCGAAAGATGGAAGGTTATGGGTCAGTTTTAATAACTGAAAAGTGAATGAAGCCATGGGGGTCTCAGGAATTCTATTAAAACATGATGCTATGTTAAAAGCGAGATACCAAGAATCCGTTATGAAGGGGAAGAGTTATAGAAACTGAATAGCCACCAACAATAGAAAAAGATAAATACATCTTAGAAAATGTGAAAGGGGGGTTCCGAATTCTTTCAACTTCCAAACTGCAGACTTTGGGCTTCAGGCAAGGAAGGAGGAAATTTTGATAGAATAGTTTCATCTTCTTGGTTCCACTTTTTCTTCTGGCAGCTACAGACTGTGTGCTGTTAGCAGGGAGAGATTTTTCAGTTCTGAGGGAAAAGAATGCAGACTTTGAAGCTATAGCAGAACAGAGCTTCACTTGCTAAACTTTGTGTTAGTGATTAAAGAGGATTTTGATTTTGAAATGTAATGTAGGAGAGATGGTTTTCATTTTCTGATGCATGTGTAATAGGATCTTTGTAGTCTTTTACATCTTAAAGAGGGGAGGTTTGAAAGATATCTGCAAATTAGAACTTTGAGTCTATGTAGTTTTCTTTCCACTGATGGTTATGTTGTTGTAACTTTCAGTTTTCTTTAAGTGCATCAGATGTGTTTTTTTCTATATGCATTTGATATCAGGATCTTCTGGAAGCTTTTATTCATCTTTCCTCGAGAGAATGGAAATTGTTCTTTGACTTTTATCCTTTGTAATGCAGTGTACAACAGGTTAACTTTGTGTAATCTGTTTTATTTTGTCTCCTTTCTTTTTAGTTCTCAAGACACATACAAATAGAACGACCCTCTGATCGAGTCTCCTATACATCCTCTCGCCAAAGCGCATCAACCAAGTCTTGCAAATATATATACATATATACATACATGTGTTAGAGTTCTATCTTTAAAACATATATATACATGCGTGCATCATGTACATGTACATTCAAATTAAATACAAATTTGCATATATATATATATATATATATATATATATATATATATATATATATATATATATATACATATATCTAGTTTTCAAAATATTTAAATAACTTTAAACAAATTATTTAAAACTCAAGTTCTTGAGCACTACCAGGTGCCTCAATAGAATCATCTCTCTCATGTACATGACGCTTTGAACCAATAGTATGTGTAACCATGTGCTCAGCAACCTGTGCCTACATGATTTATTACGAGCTAAAGATTAAATTAAATATCTACATATATATCTGAACTAAATTTTTCAATAAATGAACATATTTTTTAATTTCATATATATTTAAAATTAAAAATAAATTATATATGTACCTGGGTCTCCAGAGGTGGAGGATGATCAGCAGGCTCCATCGTATCATTTACTGATGCACCTGAGCCTGAAACTCCATGTCCAACTACTAGTAAATCTGAGTGAAGTGGTCTGTGTAACTGGCTAGGTACATTCGGTGTAGAATTAGTGCTGTCAGGTCCGAACAACAGGTCCATGTACGATGAAATACCTATGCTCGAACTAGTATCAATCTCAGACAAGCCTCGCAACTGCTCACCAAAATCATCAAGGCCCTCAGCTGTGATATGGACATCTCCAACTTGTATGCTCGAGTCCTCTGTAGAGTGTCGTAAGTCTGGTGTCAAATGTTGTGAGCTACGGACAGGTGTCTCATCTGTCATTGGTGTGGCGGCCTGTGTCTGTGGAACTGTGTCAGGGCTCTGATGCTGTCTAACAACATCCATCACTGCATGCACTAGAATCCTCTGTGTATCGAAAATATAGCTAATAAAGTGCAACATATCCTCCAAAAAATACAGTGACATATCCATATGTGTTTGCTGTCGTGAAAGACCACGAATATCGCCTGGCAGTGGTAGCCCAACAGCTCTATATGCATCATTAGAGGAGGCACCTAAAGTGCTACTAGATGCCTGTGAATATGGTCAACCAAGTGGACGAGGACGTTGACTATGAAGATAACAACCAATAGAATCTGATGTGATACTAGCCACCATAGATACAATGTGCCCAATAGTGTCAATTGCTTCCCTCTAGGAAGCAATGACGACTCTATCTGCAATAGGTGCATGTGTAGGAATCACAGGAGGCATCCTCAGTCCAACAAACTGTCTAAGATCTACAGGTGGTAGATGATCTACACTGTGGTACTGGTCACGATCTATGATCCGACCACGCCCCTGTCTGCAATAATTAGGAATATCTAAGTAGTTGACGTTGAGCCCTATACAAAACTCAACATACAACTGTTGTGCAAAATAAAGGGGTATCTGGTCGTTATTAGGATAACGACCATATGCAGCTAAAAATCGTGGATAGATCATGCTAGCAATAATAGGGTCTCTGCATCATGTGACTCTGTAGCCTCTCACCCTACCCTATGTCCCCTCATAAGCTAGAAAGAGCTCTCTCTAGATGACATCTTTGGGGGCTACCCTCTTGACATCATCGAATGATGCATCTCCTGAAACCTTAGCCCTAAGCTCCCTAGATATGGAAGCTAATATGGCAGGAGTAAATGAATGGTGAGCTCTAAACCTAGCTGTTAAATCCTGTAAACTCCTACATATCGTAGTACATATGTCTTTATAAATACCATCATTAGAGGTCAATATAGAGTGATGCAGTCTAGCAACCTCCTACTTTGAAAATGCAAATAAAGCATCAATATCGATGCATGGAGGTGGTGCAATAAGACCTCCAATAGGAGCTGCAGGTGCAGCCTAACTTGGAACATGAGTTGCATCAGGAGCCACGACAAGACCTACACCACCAAGAGCCACAGCAGGAGCCAAAACATGAGCTGCACGACGAGCCCTATGTCGAGGTGCATGACGAGCCCCACCAGAAGCTGCAGCACGAGCTGCACGAGGAGCCATATCAGGAACTGCATCAGGCGCTGCAACAGGAATCGCATCAACATGTGCCACAGTAGGAGTCGTAGCAGGAACTACATCATGTGTCGCACCAGAAGCCGCATCAAGCATATCGTGTGAAGCCATATCTATAGAAATGTATGAAGAGCTAAACTGCCTGCTGTACACAAATTTTTACATGTAATTAAACATACATCACACATCATGAACCTAGATAATCTGTAACACATCCAGACCTAGATTAATTTGCATATAAGTATAAGATAACTTTAAAGTTAAGAGTTTGGTTATGGTTGGAGTTAATTTGTTGTTCTAAGATTTTATTATACTTTGGGGGGTATTATTAGAGAATTCAATTAAAAGGTAATAAATTATTTATATTACTGTTAAATGATAATGTTTTGAGGTTTAGGTTTCAAGTTGGGTCACATATAGATCATTTAAAACAAGGGTCATACTTCATGTATGTACATGTGTTTGAATGTATGTGCATGTATCTCAAATATAATTTTTAACAATTTAGGATTAGGGTCAACTTGTTTTAATTTTATGTAAGTTAGGTTTCAACTAGATTTTGAAATAGGGTTTTAGTGTAATTAGGCTCAATTTTAGGGTAAGATTTAAGACCTTATGACATTGTCAGGGTTTACATGAACTTACATAATTCCTAGCATTAAATTTAGGGGTTAATATTAAGGTCCATGGTTAAGAATTTAGGATAAGGGAACTTAGCATATGTAGTTTATGATTTGGTTCAAGATTATGATTTAAGGTATTTATTATCATTTATAATCTTGAGTTTAGAAATTAAATTTTAAGATCAAGGTTAGGGTTAGGGTATGGATAATGGTTAGGGTTAGGGTTTGGTTGGGTAAGGGTTAGGGTTAGGGTTTGGATGTACATATATGTTATATTCATACCCAGATATGCAAATTAATCTACATTCTTATATATGTATAATTTAGGATCTGCCCTTAAGACATGTCATTGAATTATATAGTTAATTATATACTTCTAATTATTAAGACATTAAAAATAATAACATATGTACATTTAAACATGAATATTGAAAACATATGTATGCACATCTATATCTAACACATGAACATATTTACATGTACATTTATGAAATAAAATATACATTTTAATCTACATTCTTATGTATAATTTAAGATCTCTCCTTAAGACATGTGTTATTAAATATAGTTAATTACACTTAGTTATAAGATAAATTAAGATCAATAGTTAACATATACACAAATTATACATATAAAAATGTGAATTTATTAAAAACATGTACATACATCTACTTTTAACCATGAACAAATATAGATGTACATCTATGTTCAAAATAAAAAATTATACATGTTCTAATCTATATTTTTACATGCACAATTTAGGATCTAGACCCTTAAGATATGTCATTTAATTAAACTTCTAAAATTAAAACATTAAAGTGAATTTGACATATATATATATATATATATATATACATATATATATATATACATATATGTATATATATATATACATATATATATATATACATATATGTATATATGTATATATATATATACATATATGTATATATATGTATGTATATATATATATTTATTTATTTATTTATTTATTGTTTTCTAAAATTTATATTATTATCAAATTTCTAACATTTTTAAATATTTTTTCTATTTTTTTTTTTTTTTTTTTTTAGACTGCAGGAATCGGTGCAACACGGCCCCCCTATAAACTGCAGTGTGCGTGGTAAACTTTTTAACGTGACCGGTAGCGCTGGCGCGACACACCCACCGGTACCATGAGGACGGGGGAGACTAGAACTCGTGACCAACCCACTACAATAGGGAAGATTTAGCCAACCGAGCTAGGGCCCCCGCCCCTTCCAAATTTGTTTTCTAAAATTTATATTAAATTTTTAATTTTCTAATATTTTTGTAATGTTTTTTCTAAATTTTATATTAAATTCTAAATTTTCTAATGTTTTTGCAATGTTTTTTTTTTAAATTGTTTTCTAAATTTTATATTAAATTATAAATTTTCTAATATTTTTTCTAATGTTTTTCTAAATATATTGTTTAATTTTTTAAAAATATTTTTTCTAAATTATATATTAAATTATAAATTCTCTAGTATTTTTGTAATGTTTTTTCTAAATTTGTTTTCTAAATTTTCTAACATTTTTGTAATATTTTTTTCTAAATTTTCTAATTTTTTAAAATGTTTTTTCCTAAATTTTCTAATTTTTTAAAATATTTTTTTATAAATTTGTTTTCTAAATTTTATATTAAATTATAAATTTTCTTTTTTTTTTAAATGTTTTTTTCTAAATTTTCTAATATTTTTGTTATGTTTTTTTCTAAATTTTCTAATGTTTTTTTTTTTTTTTTTCTAAATTTGTTTTCTAAATTTTATATTAAATAATAAATTACTAATGTTTTCCTAATGTTTTTTTCTAAATTTGTTTTCTAATGTTTTTCCTAAATTTTATATTATTTTTTCTAATGTTTTCTAAAATTGTTTTCTAATGTTTTCTAAAAAAAAATTTTAATGTTTTCTATATAATATTTTTCTGTTTTCTAATTTAATATAAATAAACAATAAAAATATTAAATTAACATTTAGATATGTTTTCAAAACTATTAAAAAGGTAAATAACATTCAAATATGTTTTAAAAACATTAAAATCTACTTTAATAACATTTAAAAATACTTTAAAAACATTAAAAAATAATAAATTAAAAATATTTTGACATACTCGATGATGAGAATCAGAATGAAAGTGATAGGATGACGGTGACGAAAGTAGCACAAATGACACATTCGCCCGAACGCTCTGAATGAATAGTAGTCGCCGTAAAAGTGAGTTGAAAAAGATGAGAAATCGATTTTAAGTGCTGGAAATTTATCTACCATGGGTTCGCACGAACGTATGTTCGCATGAACCCATGTCGGGTACATGTTCATGTGAACATGTCAAAAGGGTTCGTGCAAACATATGAAGTTTGAAATGGCAAAAATTTTGCAACTTTTTTGAATGTGTTCGTCCCGCTAAAGTGGAACCCATTATTGTGGGATCACCCATTAATCACTATAACTTTCTCCCCTTTCTCCTCACATAATCTCTACTCCCTATTCACCCTCTTTCTCATGTATCTTTATCTCACAAAATTCCTCTCATATATCTTTATCTATCAAAACATCTCTCCCACATGTATCTCACCCTATTTCCTCTTATATGTCTCTCTCTCACACATTTCTCCTCCCTCATATCTCTTTATCTCTCAAATTTTCTCTCTATGTCTACCTCATGTCGCTTGCCTCCCCATCCTTACTCTCTCTCATAACTTTCTCCATCTATCTTGGACCCTAGTTATCCTCTTTCTCTATTTACATCCTCTCTCCCCTCCCCACTAACAATATCCCCCCTACTCTCTCTCTCTCTCTCTCTCTCTCTCTCTATCTATCTATCTATAATGGAGAATAGTTATCCTCTTTCTCTCTTTACTTTGTCTCCCCCCACTCCCTCTACCATGTCTTCCTCCTAATTACCATCTCCATCTCCCTCTCTCCCCCTCTCTTGCATCCCCAACACCCACAAACTGCTTGTGAAATTCAACTATATGTATTTTTTTAAAGTTTATTTACAAAATTTGATTTTAGAAAAAAAACTTTAAACTTCATTTCAAAAATTTCTCTTAACTTTCAAAGTTTCACATTACTTGTAAGCCTTCTTTTAATTTTAACTTTACATATTTTTTACTATAAATCTTAACCTTATTTTTAAAGTTTGATGTAATATCTAATTTTAAAAATCTATTTTAACTTCATTTTTTTTGTTATAATCTTAACTTCATTGTTTAATTACTTTATAAAAAATTAATTATACAAATTATCTTTACTTTATATAATTAGAAATCCATTTTTTATTAAATTGTGTTAGATCTAAACCAACATTTCAAATTATATAATTCAATATCTAATATCTATCATTGCAAAATATACTTTAAATTGTACTTCTTTTCAATGTAATTGTGTTTGTTTGTCCTTGTAACAATGTCTTAAGTTGTGTTTGTGTTTATTTTAAATGAACATGTTTAATTTTCACAAGTCAAAAGAATGAACGATAAGCTCAGTAAGGCAAGGGTCCCATGGGAGGGGCTTGGGCTCTATTTTTGTGGAGCAGGTGATCTCATGATAACATTTTAAGGGGGGCTAAAGGTTTATTTAGAATCTTTTCCTATAAAATAGGAGCCTCGACTTTTTAGCCCTCTCAGTTTAAGGGGGTGAAAATGGGGTGGAGCTGGAATTAGCCCCACTAGCCTAGGAAAGGATTTTTCCATTTGTCAAATAGCTCTTCAACTTCCCACCAAAATGAATTTATATCTTTATTTTCAAAATTTATTAGACAATTAGATTCCTTTATTTTAGAAGCTGACTTTTTAAAGAGGATTCAATTAAAAAATTCATGGGATCCCTTCCCTCTAAATATTCCTAAAAATTGTTAGCAGTATCTGCTCTATTTTTAAGGAAGTAGGTGCCCATGTGACCCCAACCTAAAATACCAAACTATGGAAATGCATCAAATACAGAGCACAATATCAAGTATAGAGAAAAATATAAAATGTTTATTCATATTTAAGGGCTGAATGTGTATCCTTTGTGGCCTGTCACTATAAATATACTTCTTTGTAACGATGCCTTAAAATATGTTTGTCTTTACCCATGTACCAACCATGGTACGGTAAAAAAGAATAGAATCCCAATGTATGAAATGGCTCTTAGCATTCAAGATTTTAAAAAATTACAACAAAGAATACAAAAATACCAAAATAATATAGTTACAACTCAAGTTTTCAGCAAGAAGCATATGCAGATGAATAGATCCTGGTACTAGCCAATAATTGGCATATCATATTATGAACTAGAAAATCACAGGAAATATAATGGGCATGGTAGTTAGGGCATGAAGAACGACACAAAAGTCATTAAGTATTGGAGGAAGTATGCAAAGATTTCAACTAAGATTTGTATTGGAAAGACCAAAGAAGCTTCGACATGAGATCATAAGCAAAGTAATTTAGAAAGAAGCCACAATAATTCTTATTAGAAAAGGAAAGGAAACATACAAAGTTATTTTGATTGATACACATACTTGTTAGGAAAACTATAATGTGGAAAATGCCTTCCTAGATGCCAATTTACAAGGAAAATAAGAAAGATTTCATAGCTACTTGAGAACATTGAGATGCATAGGAAAAATGAGAACATTGAAAATAAATGCATACAAGATAAACATAGACCATATTTAACGTGGGAAACCCTTTTAGGAGAAATCCACCACCCAAAAACCCCCTGAGAAACTTTGTATTATAGTAAACAATTTACATACAATCAACTCTAGTTTCTAGATAGGCTTATAGGCTTAGATTATATTACAATCACCCTAACTTTCACAGCCTTCTCAGCCCTCATGAATCCCATAGACATTTATACATTATGTAATTTGTTATGGAATATGATGCATTAACTGTCAAGAAAAAATTGTTACTAACAACCTTGGAACTCATCCATCTAATGATCAATCATCCATTAGAAAGTCACTTCTTTAGGTATCATATATCTCCAGTGACTTGGACGCCTCTAGTCACTCAGACACCTTCGATCACGTGGATGTCTTCAATCATGTGGATGCCTTTGGTGATGCAAATTCCTTTGCTGATGCAAAGTCTTTGGTGACACAAACATCTTCGATCACTCATACACTTTTGGCATACACACTTCATTTCCAAGCATACCACAATGTCAAATCATGACAAACCCGTCATCGTACAATGGAATCACATGTATGGTGTTTCACCATACAAGTATGGTATCTCATTGTACCATGAACAACCACCATACGAACTTGTAATTCTCAACAATCTCCCACTTTACAAGTATGTACTGATATCCATAGAGATACTTCAAATGACCATGTCTGTCATATGAACTTAACCATGTCCTTTTTCAACACCATCACATAGAGGTGCAACAAAAAACTTATAACATCAAGAACATAAACTATATACTAACCATGTACTATGTCCTACTTATACCTCTAAGTAACACACAATCTTCTTGCTGAAATCTTCAACTGTTCCAACAAACACATCTCTAATCACAAGAGATAACACCATCATCTCCATCTCTAAGTTTCCATAGGCACCTACAAACAAATCCATGCAGAATCCAAATACAACATTACAATACCATGAAGTATCCAATAAATGATCAATGTACTCAAAACAAAGAAACTAAACCAAGATCAACACGTCAAAGTTCTAACCATGGTCTCAGGAACATAAATATGACAACACAATCTAAATAATCTCAACCAGAGAGATTGCATGCTCCATTTAAACATATCATAATATGTTAAATGAAAATATAAACCCCACCCTTATCAAAGACTCCATTGAGCCCTCAAGATGTCAACATCTTTAGTTAAATAAAGATTAACATCTCCATATAATACTTCAACAAATGTGAAAAGATCCTTTTGCTACATCAGAATCTCATGCCTTTGATATCTATAATACCAATGAAGATCAGTCACTACGTCATTGCCAACAACTCCCACTAAATCATTGTGTCAAGTTACACATAACATCTATGTCAGTTCCAACAACTACTACTATATGGTGGTGCCAAGTGACTCATGGCATTGTGAAAAACATTTTCCACACAAAGATTGAATTATTTTAACCAATCATCATCAGATGACCGATTAGCCAAAGCAACACTACTTGCATCATTATGAGAAGACTGTAATGTCCCATTTTTGGAAGTCCTCCAATTGCACTTAATTTCCAATTTAAAATATTATAAATAACTTCAAGTGCCCATTCTATACTTAGAAATATATAAAATTGTATTATATATGTATATATATAATAGTTTGTTATAAAAAAAAAATGGTTTTGTATATAAAATAGAATATAATTGAAATTGGGGATGTATCCTAATAATATATCACCTTGTATTTCCCCTTTCCTTTTAGTTTTAATCTCCTTAATATATTGGTAATTCAATTGTATAAATTGATTATTGATTCCCTTCTCTTTATTACTTTGCCTGCTTTTAACATTGGTTTTGTATCAATATGTATGCCATCCACGTGTTCAAGTCGATGCTCGTATTCAAGGGAATGATGACTCAGATTGTACCTATTGCAACTTGAATGTTCGTAGTTACCAATATACTCCACGACTACAATGACTTCCTATCATGTTCCTATGTGATCTAGCAATGGTGTCCTTGGTACTTATGCTGACATGTAAGCAACCTGTAATTCATAACTCCTTGTTTTGGATGTGTTTCTTCCAATGTTTGTTTTTTTGAAAATGATGGACATAATCCTTTGTAATTCCCCATAAATATGCTTTGGTTCATCCACAAGCAGACGTGTTACTTCACGTGATTGGGGCAGTTTAGATTGTTTCATCATTTTATGTTTTATTAATGTATAACTTGTTGCATTAGTTGCTTTAGGTTTAGTTATTAGTTTTGTGTATTAATTATGTTTGGTTAGTATATTGACATAGGTATAGTTTGTTTTCTTTTTATATATAAATGTCTATAATAAATAAAGACATTAATTAATAATTTTTATAATTAATATTATTATGAATAATATCAATTTATGTTATTATTAAAAAATAGGCTATAAATATTTATCCTTTGTGAATAATCAAATATAGTATATATTTAAATTTGTTATAATATGTTATTTAAATATTATTGTTAAAATATGTAATAAGAATAGGGTAATATAGATGTATTAATATACGTATATGCAAGGGCATGATATGAATACATTTAATATAATTACATAATATTGAAGAATCATTCTAATCAATGAAATGTCGACTTGTTTATTTTCGAATATCAACTCATTTAATATTAGAATGGAGGTCGATGAATAATAATCTACAATTGATGTGATAGATGTCCTTTCTCTTGTAGACAAGGACATATTAATATGTTAACTTAATGACAAATTATATCATTATTATTAAGAATTAATTTATCATTAAATCTTATAAATATGGGGACATGACAGTCCACCCCTCTTGAATTTTCTTGTCCTCAAGCAATAAACATTTTCATATTTGTTTCACCTTATATAATGAAATTGACTACTAGATCCCATTCAAATTTTTACTTGTAATATTACTTCATTCTATTCTATAAAAGAGCTACACATGTAGTATGCATTTGAATGCAAAGTATACATATGAATGTATGAAGACACAAAGAGAACACAAGGCATACACATTGATGCATGAAGACACGAAGTAGACACGATGTAGACACGTCATACATAACCTTGATTAGATCCTAAAATTAACAATGCACAATGACTATACTTCTTCATTAGTCTTATGAACCCTGCAACCACAAAATAAGCATCAGTACATGCATATCAATATATATAAACTTCAAAGAAATTTGAATAATAATAAGTTAATCCAAGCTAGTTCCATACTAAGCCCAAGAGTGGAACTTTGGCCCCGGTGGTAGGTGTTAGGCATCCACACGAGGTGGTCTACTTAGTGGATAGCTTGTTTGGCTAGAAAGGTTCTTGTGAAAAGGAGCCATTACTATCTTTCCCTTAACTAGCACTACAATAGGGTGTCCTAACTGCTCTCCCTTAGTTGCAAACTCCATAGGAAAGTTGATAGGGTGCCCTTACTATCTTCCACTTAACTAGTACTACAATAGGGTGTTCTCCCCTGATTGCAAACTCCATAGGAAAGTGGTAGGGTTCCCTTACTATCTTCCCCTTAACTAGTACTGCAATAGGGTATCATAGCAGCTCTTCCCCGATTGTAGATTCCATAGGAAGGATAGATGCCCTTATAGTCTTTCCCTTAAGTAGTGCTACAATAAGGTGTCTTAACAGACCTTCCTTAATTGTAGACTCCATAGGAAAGTTAAATGTGGCCTTTCCTTTAACTAGTACTACAATAAGGTGTCTTAAGAAACCTCCCTTAATTGCAGACTCCATAGGAAAGTTAAATATGGCCTTTCCCTTAACTAGTACTACAATAAGGCATCTTATAGACCTTCCTTGATTGTAGACTCCATAGGAAAGCTACTTGAAATCCCTAAATCATTTCTCAAATAATTAATTTTACACCTTTATGATTACATTAATTAAGAAAATTTAAAATTTCATATTTTTAACTATGGTTGAACTTCCTCAAAGCTCCATTGGCTTCCCTCTTTGTTTATTGACTGAATGTTATTGATGTTCCCTTGATCATATCTCATCTTCTTCGGTGTTGTCCCTTCTAATTCTGGGTTGAGTATTTACTCTATTCTATGAACTTGACTTCTCTTCCCACATTTATGTCCAGGTTCCCATGATTCCTTGCATCTGAAGCATAATTTCTTCTTTCTTAAGTCTTCTCATTTTTTTCGAGCTTTCTCATCTTGGCATAGGTGACCCTTTTCAAAATCCTCACCACAGTGAAAATATTTTCTTTTTGGGATTTCTTGCTTGTGCTTTTCACTCGTATCATGGAATGGTTTGCTATGGTTGCTTGAAGGTCTACAACTTGATGATGAAATTTCTAATCTCAAAGCTGTTTCAATGGTGTCGTCAAGGGATGTTGGTTTAAGAGCATTGACCAACCCTCTTAGTGAATCTTTTAATCCTTCCAGGAACAAGTAAGTGAGTCTGTGATTATCTACTCCTGTAACTCTGACTGAGAGTTTTTGAAATTTGGCTATATAACCTTCGACTGATCCTTTTTGCTTGATTTGAGTCATCTTTCTAAAGTCTTCTTGAGGGTGCTTTCTATCAAACCTTTTAATGAGTTTTTGAGAGAATTCTTCATAAGAAGTAATATTTCGGTGTCCTTGAGTAACAAGGCCATGATGCCACCAATCATGTGCCATTTCTTCTAAGTGAAGGATCGCAAATTGAAGTGCATCCTCTTCTGTCATTGGGCTAAGGGTAAGATAAGTTTTCACTTTTTGTAGCCAAGCACGTGTAGTGGTCCTTTCCAATCCATCAAAATTTGGAAGTGTTACTTTATTTACTTTGCTTTTAAGATCTTGATTTTGTGATCTTCTTTCTCTCCTAGGATTTCCTTGCCTGTTGGCTTCACAAAATTCTCTAAATGTTACTAGTTCTCTGATTTCTGGTTCAAGGCTGGCATAAGCTCTTGCATTCTCAATAGCATTATTGGTTGTTTGTCTCTCTCCTTCCATCGAGGGGTACTCCTGAGGTAAGAAAGGGGGTTTGGGCAACCAAGATGATGAAGCTCCATTATTTTCTAAGTGGTTTGAACTTACGTCTCTTCCACTAGCATTATAGTTTCTTAGATTGTTTATGGAATTTCCCATGTTTTGCAATGTTTGAAGGAGTGCTTGGTTTGATTTCTCTATCTGCTCTGCTAGAGTTCGATTCATTTGTTCCATAATGTTTCCAAGTTTGTTAGATATTTGTTCATTCATCTTTGCTCCTTTCTTCATTTACTAATTTTACAGGATGGCAGGAATTAGGCTCTGATACCAATTGTAATGTCCCATCTTTGGAAGTCCTCCAATTGCACTTAATTTCCAATTTAAAATCTTATAAATAACTTTAAGTACCCATTCTATACTTAGAAATATATGGAATTGTATTATATGTATATGTATAATAGTTTGTTATAAAAAAATAATGGTTTTGTATATAAAATAGAATATACTTGAAATTGGGGATGTATCCTAATAATATATCACCTTGTACTATTGATGTGATAGATGTCCTTTCTCTTGCAAACAAGGACATATTAATATGTTAACTTAATGACAAATTATATCATTATTATTAATAATTAATTTATCATTAAATCTTATAAATATGGGGACATGAAAGATTGTAATTTTATTCTTCTTCTTCTTCTCTTTACAATCCTTTTGGATATGACTAACCTGCCCGTAGTTCCAACACTTCACTTTGGACTTCTTTCCAAAACATTCAAGCTTCATGTCCTTCTTGCTTTTGTCCTTTGCTCTGCCTTGAATGATGAGAGCCTCCTTAGCCACCTTGGAAGATTTCCTTTGCATCTCCTCTAATAGAAGTACAACAATCACTTCATCCATTTTTAATTGGGTGGTAGTACTTCCAATGGCCATCACAAGATGATCCCATGAATCTAGCAACAAGCATAGTAGTAGCATGCATCACTCTTCCTCACTAACATATACACCCACAAATGTTAGTTGTGCAAACACCATATTGAACATGTTTAAATGATCTACCATAGTTGTTCCTCCATTCATCTTCAAAGAGTAAAACTTTTTTCTCAGGAAGAGCTTGTTTACTCAGGATTTTCGCTTATAAATATCTCCCAATGTAATGGACACCCTTGGATGTCCCAAAAAAACTAAACCAAACTGCTGAAAGGAATTATGTCAAACAGTTTGCATTCAACTTCTTAAAACCCCTTATAACTCCGGAAATCAAACATTTATTTGTTTGTTGTGTTTCATGCATGGAATTGGTATCATACAACATAAACAAGAAAGAAACTACAATAATATGCAAAGTGGAAATGAACTGCTGCTAATAAAATGTTATTTTCAGAATTCATAAAACCAAATACATAGCAGATTTATCAACTCACTAATTACTTCAGCAATATTGTCATAATACTCCAGCCCATGCTTACGAACTTGCTGCTACAATACTTTGTCCTCCAATCAGTCCACTACCTTCATAATACCATTCCCTCCAAGCGGCATAAGCGTCGGACAAGTAGTGAAGAAGATATGAGCAAAATATCAAATCTGCCTGTAGCCGAAAATGCAACTAAATTGCCTGATAATGAAGCCAATAAGAAAGAATTCCAAAGGCCAAACCCCAAGGGAATGATGTCTAGAATGTTACAAGAGAGGATAGACGTCCTTAAATGCCAAAAACAAAGCTGCAACTCACACACCAATTTCTTCTCATATTCAACCTGTCTAATGAAGCCACAAATGCTTCCTTTTATTCTATTCCCACGGGTCCCCTCAACTCTTATGGGCAATGTGGGATAAAAGATGTGTAATATAAAACATATATTAAAATACCCCTTATGTCTCCCTTGGGTACACATCACCATAAAGTAAATATTAAAGTAACACTTTAATATTTTACAATTAAATTAGACGTTACTTTAATAAAACTTCAGGCATTAAAATGTATTAGCAATCGGACTTCGAATAATGCGAGTGATAGCTCATCGGAAAGCTCTCACCGAGGAGTATCAAATCCAATCACCAAAATTGACCTGCACTGTGTCCTGTCGACTTACTAAAAATAGTAAGTATGCCTGAAACTAAGTAAATCAACTTCGTTTTGGCCCAAACTAGAAATATCTAGGCCAAAACACTCCAAGATCCCATTAAACCCTTCGTTAGCCCTCGGGACCATGTAGAACAAGGCTAACGCGCACACACTTGGTCAACTGCTAAAATGGGGACATTACAGTCCGCCCCCCTTGAAATTGCTTGTCCTCAAGCAATCTCAGTCCAGCCTGCTGAATAACCTGCTCACTCTCCCATGTAGAATCTTCCTCCGGCAGGTCTTTCCATTTGACCAAATACTCCTTCACTATCTTGTTTCTAAGCTTCCTCTCTCTGCTATCCACAATAGCCTCAGGTACTAACACAAGCTTCCCCTCCTCATCCAAAGGGGGTAAATCTGCAGAAGGCACTACACTCTGACCAATGGCTTTCTTAAGCTTAGACACATGAAACACATTGTGCACTCGATTGCCCTCTGGAAGCTCAAGCTCATAGGCGACTTTGCCCACTTTGCGAATCACCCTGTAGGGACCATAAAATCTAGGTTTCAACTTTTCAGCTCCGCTCTTCTTGAGCGATGACTGTCTATATGGTTGTAGCCTCAAGTAAACCATATCCCCTACCTCGAAGCTACGCTCTATTCAGTGCTGATCAGCATACAATTTTTGTTGATTCTGGGCCTGTTGTATATTCTCTTTGAGCACTTTCAGGATGTCCTGACTATCTTGCAATAAGTTTTTGGCTTTGGGCACTCTACTGTCCCCCAAAACTAAATCCATGAAGCTAGGTGCTTCATAACCATAGAGTGCCATGAAAGGAGTCATCTTGATGGACATATGATAAGTGGTGTTATAACAATACTCTCCCATATGCAACCATCTGATCCAAGCCTTTTGTTGTGTAGTTACATAGTTCCTCAAATATCCTTCCGCCCATTTATTCACAATCTCTGTTTGCCCATCTGTTTGCGGATGATAACTAGTGCTAGGTGTAAGATCTGTACCACACAACCTAAACAACTCTTGCCAAAAAACACTCATAAACTTACTATCCCGGTCGCTGACAATGAATCTGGGCATCCCATGTAACCTAAATATCTCTTTAAAGAAAAGATCTGCCACCTAAGCTGCTGTGTAAGTGGATGGAATAGCAAAGAAGTGAGCAAACTTCGTCAAGCGGTCCACCACCACATAGATGCAATCCCTTCCCTGCACTCGTGGTAAACCAGTGATGAAGTCCATCGAAATACTTTCCCATTTCCTATCAGGAATGGGCAAGGGCTGTAATAAACCTGCAGGAAATGTGTGTTCTCCCTTATTCTGTTGACAAACCATACACTCCCTGACATACCTCTGAACATCATCCTTGAGCCCTTTCCATGAAAACCGCTCTCGGATCTGCCTGTAGGTCTTGAAGACCCCCGGATGTCCTACTGTGGGTGCATCATGAAATGCCTTCAATATCGCCTCTCTCAAATGTGATGACGGAATCAAATAAACCCTGTCCTGAACTCTGATCAATCCATCTATCACCTCATAGCGATCATCCTGTATGGTACCTGAAATCAATCCAGAAGCCCAAGCATCTCCGACATACTCTACTATAATCCGATCTCTCCAATCTCCTGAAATCTCTGCCAGAGCACATAAGTGAGGTCTCTGAGATAAGGCATCAGCCACCACATTTTTCTTACCTTTGACAAACTCTATGTCAAAGTCATAAGCCTGCAATTTAGTCACCCATTTTTGTTGCCGGTCATTAAGATCACGCTGGCTCATGAAGTATTTAATACTGTTGTGATCAGTCTTGATCACAAAACGTCCACCTACCAAATATGATCGAAATTTGGCCAATGCATTCATTATGGCCAACATCTCCTGGTCATAGACAGAATAACTTTTCTCAACTCTTCGGAGCTTCCTACTCTCGAATACAATGGGATGCTTCTCCTGCATCAATACTGCTCCAATCCCATCACCTGATGCATCACAATGAAGCTCAAAAGGCTTTGTGAAATCCGGTAGAGCTAGAACTGGACATGAAGACATTACCTGCTTGAAATGCTCAAAACACCTCTGTGCTGCCCCTGTCCACATGAAGGCTCCTTTCCTGGTAAGATCTGTCAAGGGTGTAGCAATTTGTGAGAATCCCTTAACAAACCTTCTATAAAAACCACATAAACCAAAGAATCCCTTAAGCTGTGTAAGGTTTGTGGGAGTAGGCCACTCTACAATAGCTCTAATCTTTTCGGGATCAACCCGAACGCCATCTGCACTAATGATATGCCCCAGGTAAAGGAGCTCAGTCATGCCAAACTCACATTTAGATTCCTTGGCATACAATGACTCTCTCTCCAGAATAGATAACACCTCCTCCAGATGATGTAAGTGCTCCTCCCAGGTCTTACTGAAGACCAAGATGTCATCAAAGAAGATCAAGACAAATCTCCTCAGCTGCTTCCTGAATACTTGGTTCATACAACTTTGAAATGTAGCAGGTGCATTGGTTAGACCAAATGGCATAACCATGAACTCAAAGTGGCCATAGTGACATCGAAAGGCTATTTTCTCAATGTCCTTTGCTCTCATCTTGATCTGATGGTATCCGGATCGCAAATCAATTTTGGTGAAGAAGCATGCCCCATGCAACTCATCAATCAGCTTATCAATCCTAGGAATGGGATACCTGTTTTTAATTGTTTTCTTATTCAGTGCCCTGTAATTGATGCACATGCGCATTGTCCCATCCTTCTTCTTTACCAATACTACTGCTGAAGCAAAAGGGCTCTTACTGGGCCTAATATGCCCCATCTCCAACAAATCCTTAATCGCCTTCTCTATCTCATCCTTGTGTTTCTTAGGATGACGATAGGGAGTAATCATAACTGGTTTGGCTCCCTCCTCGAGCTCAATAACATGTTCCATCCTTCTGTCAGGAGGAACCCCATGAGGAATATCGCTAAATACTTTAGCGTGTCTATCAAGTATCTTCTGGACATCTAGTGGATGACTCTTTTCTTGTGGCTCTGGTGAAGTTGGCATAATGTGGCACTCTGTCGCCCACTCTATGTCATCATGACGAAAAATTCTCTGCATTCTCCTCAAGGACACTATTCTGCAACCTCCATCTAAAAGCCCTCTAAGTACCACAGTTCTCCCCTCATGCTGGAATCTCATCTCCAATTTCGCTAGATTGAGTGTGAACTCAACTAGTGAAGCCATCCATGTCATGCCGAGGATGACATCATAATCTCCCATGTCCACAACATAGAACTCATCTTCCAACTCGTAGCCATCTCCAAACCTGATGCGAAGATTAGATATCTTCCGAGTGCATAATAACTTATCACCGTTAGCCACCATGACTCTAAACCCATCATGCTCCTCTGTCTATAACCCTCTCCTGGCTACCAACTGTGCATCTATGAAGTTATGTGTAGCCCCAGTGTCAATAAGAGATATCACTTTCTGCCCCTGGATAGTACCCCTGACCTTAAATGTGATTGCCTTTTGGGCCCCTGTCAAGCGTGCCAACGATCTATCATCCTTAGGAATGTTGCTCTCCTCTATAGTGTTACCCTCATCTGAATCGGAGTGCTGATCCTCCCCTTCTGACTCTGACTCTTCTGCTGAAAAATAATCCATTTGATTTGCCTTAGCCTTGAGAGAACATTTATGAGATAAGTCCCAAGGCTCTCTACAATGGAAGCACAGCTTCTTCTTTCGAAGTTCATTCAAGGTTTTATTGTCTAGTCCTTTTGATCCTTCTTTGGGTTTGTTATACTCTTTCTGAAATGATTTTTTGTCTTTGTCCTTGCGGTAGGAAGAATCTGTTGAATGGTTTTTTCCTTTGTATATCGAAGGGGCTAAATCTCGTGCCTTTTTAGTTGCTTCAGCTAACGTGAGTGGATCATGTCCCTTCACCCAACCTCGTAATGGATCAGCAAGACCATCACAAAATAATGCCACCAATCTCCTAGGAGAGATATCAGTAACAAGTACAGACAAGCGCTGAAACTCGGCAATGAGAGCATCCATAGAACCTGACTGTTTTAACTGTGCTAGCTCCTTGAAATGTAACTCGGGATCCTTAGTGTCAAATCTCCCAATCAATGTTTCGATGAATTCCTCATAGGATGTAATCTGATTATGCCCCAAAGTCACCATGCCATGATGCCACCATTCATGTGCAACGCCATCCAAGTGCATAGCCGCATACTTGATAGCCTCCTCCTCAGGCATAGGATTAAGCTGCAAGTATGTATCTACCTTCTGCACCCAAGCTCGTGCAGTCATCTTCCCTGAAGCATCATAATAAGGTAAAGAAAGTTTTCCAACTTTCTTCCTCAGCTCAAAGTTTTGATTCCTCCCTCCTGCTTTAGGCATGTGTCTCATCCTCAAGTCCATATAATCTCTAAGAGAAATATCCGCCTGAAACTCTGGTCCACTAGCCTCCCAGTCCCTCCTGAACTGATCCTATAACTCGGTAATCTGCGGTTCATTTTCTGGATGAACCGGATCTCTGGGTGGAAAAGTGGGTAGAAGAGATCTCGAGCTCACAGTCCGTGCTGGGCGTGCAACGTGTCTAAAGTTATCAGCCTCATTCCCATTGTTGCCGTCTCCATTATTACCATTAATGTTATTCTCAGGACCATTGTTGTTGCCTTGGCCTTCATGGTTATTGTTTCCCCCGTTGTTATTGTTTCCCTCGTTGTTATTGTTTCTGTTGTTGGCATCACCTGGATCAATATTGACACCCATCTGTCTAGCCATGAGCTGCAACATCATGTCCATTCGCCTATTCTGCTCCTGCTGCATACGCTGCCCCTGCTCTAATGTATCCAGTAACTGTCGGAACAGTACCTCCCCTTGATCTGGACCTGCATTTCTGCCTCCGCCTAATCCTGTATTCCTATCATCTCGATCACCCATATTATTGTCCTGATCACAGAATATCTCCTCTGTGTCTGTATGGTTGAATTCAATGTCCCCCTGCACGGATGTACTAGACTGTTTGCTTTGCAAGTCTGAAATCCGATTTTGTCTTGCTCTGGTATCGCGGAAATTATAAGACCCCTTTCGCATGCTCAAACATAAATGCTTAGGCTGTGTTTCTTTTACTTACTTTTCCCTCTATCCGGCTGTTCCAAATTCCCTATAAGACCTCCACAGGATGGCAGGACTTATAGCTCTGATACCACTGTAATGGACACCCTTGGATGTCCCAAAAAAACTAAACCAAATTGCTGAAAGGAATTATGTCAAACAGTTTGCATTCAACTTCTTAAAACCCCTTATAACTCCGAAAATCAAACATTTATTTGTTTGTTGTGTTTCATGCATGGAATTGGTATCATACAACATAAACAAGAAAGAAACTACAATAATATGCAAAGTGGAAATGAACTGCTGCTAATAAAATGTTATTTTCAGAATTCATAAAACCAAATACATAGCAGATTTATCAACTCACTAATTACTTCAGCAATATTGTCATAATACTCCAGCCCATGCTTACGAACTTGCTGCTACAATACTTTGTCCTCCAATCAGTCCACTACCTTCATAATACCATTCCCTCCAAGCGGCATAAGCGTCGGACAAGTAGTGAAGAAGATATGAGCAAAATATCAAATTTGCCTGTAGCCGAAAATGCAACTAAACTGCCTGATAATGAAGCCAATAAGAAAGAATTCCAAAGGTCAAACCCCAAGGGAATGACGTCTAGAATGTTACAAGAGAGGATAGACGTCCTCAAATGCCAAAAACAAAGCTGCAACTCACACACCAATTTCTTCTCATATTCAACCTGTCTAATGAAGCCACAAATGCTTCCTTTTATTCTATTCCCACGGGTCCCCTCAACTCTTATGGGCAATGTGGGATAAAAGATGTGTAATATAAAACATATATTAAAATACCCCTTATGTCTCCCTTGGGTACACATCACCATAAAATAAATATTAAAGTAACACTTTAATATTTTACAATTAAATTAGACGTTACTTTAATAAAACTTCAGGCATTAAAATGTATTAGCAATCGGACTTCGAATAATGCGAGTGATAGCTCATCGGAAAGCTCTCACCGAGGAGTATCGAATCCAATCACCAAAATTGACCTGCACTGTGTCCTGCCGACTTACTAAAAATAGTAAGTATGCCTGAAACTAAGTAAATCAACTTCGTTTTGGCCCAAACTGGAAATGACTAGGCCAAAACACTCCAAGATCCCATTAAACCCTTCGTTAGCCCTCGGGACCATGTAGAACAAGGCTAACGCGCACACACTTGGTCAACTGCTAAAATGGGGACATTACACCCAACTTCTTCCATAAATAATGCATAGTTTTCTTCTTATGAACATTCAATAGAACAGAATCCACAAAATACAACCTTATCATTCCTCTTCCCTTTTGATCTACTAGATCCCAATCTTCTTTCTTCATACTAGAAGGTTTATTACTAGACACAACAATCCATGGATCACGATCAACCAATATATCTTCAAATTTAAGTTTCCATAACTCAAAGGTTTGTGCCATTGAACTTTTCAATCTCTACTCTCCTTGAACCCCCCATCTCAATTATGAGATAAACACTTTCCAAACTCCCATTGGAACCAAATTGATACAAAAAAACCTACATGACAAGGATAATCGAGGCTCTAATACCACTTGTTAAGAAAACTACAATGCAAAAAATGCCTTCCCAGATGCCAATTTATAGGGGAAATAAGAAAGATTTCATAGCTACTTTAGAACATTGAGATGCATAGGAAAAATGAGAATACTGAAAAAAATGCACACAAGATAAACACAAACAATATTTAATGTGGGAAACCCTTTTGAATGAGAAAAATCCATCACCCAAAAACCCCCAAGAAACTTTGTATTATAGTAAACAATTTACATACAATCAACTTTGTTATCTAGATAGGATCATAGGCTCAGATTCTATTACAATCAATTTGACTTTCACAGCCACTCAACCCTCATGAATCCCACAAACATTTATACATTCTGCAATTTGTTATGGAATTTGGTGCATTAACTGTCAAGAAAAAAATGCTTACTAGTAGCCTTGGAACTCATCCATCCAATAGTCAATCATCCATCCAATGATCACTTCTTCAGCTATAAGATGTCTCCATTGACTCGGAAGCCTCAAGTCACTCGGACACCTTCAGTGATGGTCACTTAGAATCCTTCGGTCACACAAATGCCTTCAGTCATGCTGATACCTTCAATGGCACAGATGCATTCGGTGACATGAATGTCTTCGGTCACTTAGAAACCTTTGACATTGGGTTAGTTCCTTCAGCATACCCACTTCATTACTGGGCGTACCACATTGTCAAGTCATGACAAACTCTTCATTGTATGGTGGAATCACATGTATGGTGTTTCACCATACAAGTACTATATCTCACCGTACGGTGAATAAACACCATACATAATTATCATTCTCAACAATACTTACATAAGGTTTGATGTTATAACAAGAATTAAAAAGTTCCTTAGTTATCATATCTCCCTACGAAAACAAAGTATCTACGCTAAGCCAATGAAATTACTGTCAACCTTCCCTTTGAGCTTTTGTAAAGAGGTGTGTACAATGAATTGTGGTATAGCTATCTACTTCCCACATAATTATTAAAATAAGAGAGAAAAACATTTTTATTAAATTCAATCATGGTTTGTCCTCAATGAGTTATTGTCTATAGACCTCAATGAGACTTTTTGTTTGTTTATAAATATGAATTCAAGAGTGTTGTGTGAATAAATCATTAATTTAAATATGTTCTATCAGATTTATTCTCTCGGTGTTGAAGGCAAAAAGCTAGTCAATATACTTTTTTTTGCCTTTTCCCACCACTAATCTTAAAACTTACAAATATTGCTTTCAAACAATCTTAAGTATTATTGATTTTGCTATATTAAAAAGATACAATCTTTCTTGTATACAAATTTTATAGTTGTAAACTTGTATATAAAGTGTAGCAATGATATTAATATAATAGTATTTAAAAGTAACAATGGATAATGACTAGTAAATGTTATCATATTATTTGACTGAATTTTTTAGTAATGTATTAGAAAAGAAATGACAAATTGTTTTAGATAAATTTTAGTGAATTCATTACAAATATAATATTCTAAATATTTATTTTTATATTCAAAATTAGATTAAAATATTGTTATAGGTTGATGGAGTGGATAAAAGACAAACACAATTTCAAAGATTAATATTCAAATCAATATTCAAAATACAAAGAATTATCAAACCATGTTACAACACTCTTATGTTTTTTAAGATAATAAAATTTAGTATAGTTTCTTAGAATTATACAACATTCTTTATCCACTCATTATCCATAATGATTAGATATAGATCAGATGCTTAAATCCATACATAAATGTCTCTATTTATAGAAGTCTCAGAACAATCTTAAAAATCTAGTCTTTTCATACAATCCATTAGTCATGTGAAAGATATGGATGTTGGTCTCCAGAATAAAATGTAGTAATTATAATTATGTGAATAGATAGAGATGGATGAATGGTATTGATAAATTTCTATATTAAATACCATGTTTTGAGAACACAATGCAGTTTAATGATAGTAATTAACGCTTTCCAACAAAACTAGAGAATAATACATCTAAATTGTATCAATGTTTGGCACAAGATTGCGTAACTTGTCGCTGAGCAGGAATATGCTTGAGGGATCAATTCCACAGGACATAGGCTATAACCTGCCCAAATTGCAAGAGATTTCCCTCATGCTAAATAATCTAAGCGGCGGCCTCCCAAAATCTATAGGGAATTGTTCGGCTCTCCGAATTCTTTGCACGGGCTATAACAAGTTGAGTGGAGTTATACCCACGGAAATTGGAATGCTGAATCGCCTACAGATTCTTGAGCTTGGTGTTAACTGCTTCCATGGAAAAGTTTTCCCTCTTCTCCTTAGCTACACACAAGTACGGCTGGTTAGTCTCGTACTCAACAGTACACAACTTACAAGGTCTTTTTGCAGGGGGGAATTTGTTCAGTGGAGGGATCCCAAAGTCTCTGGGAAATTGTTCTCACCTCTTAGCTGTTGATCTAGCCGGCAATCGGCTCAGTGGTATGGTGCCTCATGAATTGGGAAGGCTAAATGCTCTGGAAATACTGCATCTCGGCGGAAATGAATTGTCAAGTGGAAGCTCCTCTGTTTTGGATATTTTTACCAACTGCTCCAAACTCGGAGATCTCAATCTCTCTCAAAATCATTTCAATGGCACTTTGTCAGGGGACATCGGAAAACTCCCTCCCGTCCTATCAAAATTGTACTTGAGTAGCAACAATATAACTGGTAATATACCAGAAGAAATCGGTAACCTTGGCGGGTTGACCATTCTTTCTCTCGGCGGTAACAATCTAATAGGCAAAATTCCCAAAGCCCTAAGCCTTCTGAAAAATCTACAATGGCTGGACTTGAGCTTCAACAAATTGCAAGGCAGCATTCCACTAAAGTTTAGCAAGTTGGTAAATTTGGCATATCTATGGCTTGGGCACAATGAAATCTCTGGAGAGATTCCTTCATCAATTGGCAGTCTACAACAGCTAAGGGAAGTAGATCTAAGTTACAACGGGCTAACAGGAAGGATACCAGATGTTGTTAGGCAATGGTTTCGTCTGGAGATGATTGACCTGTCACACAACAAGCTTTCCGGAGATATTCCTGCAGAGATCTCAAGCCTCCATTCATTGACCTTCTACCTCAATTTTTCACATAACTAATTGACAGAAAGATTGCCTTCACTGGGAGCAATGCAACTTGTTCAAGCCATAGATATTTCTGTTAATAAACTCTCAGGACCCATCTCTGGCGATATTAGCAGTTGCGTGGGACTGCAGTATTTGAACCTGACCACGAACAACTTGGATGGAAGAGTGCCACAATCGCTAGGAGAGCTTAGAAGCCTCGAGGTCATTGACTTGTCCTTCAATAAACTATCAGGGCCAGTCCCGCCTTCTATTGCAAAACTCAATATGCTCCACCTCCTGAATTTCTCCTACAACAACTTGAGTGGACCAGTTCCCAACCAAGGAGCTTTCAGAAATCTTAGTGGAACATCATTTTTGAGAAATTCTGGGCTCTGTGCAGCCTCAAGCTGGTTGGATTTACCAAATTGCACCACAAGTTCTGCGGAGATTCGTTCAAATGGGTTTAACGGGAAGGTTATCATGGCTGTTACAATTGGCACATTTTTTGCATTGTGTTGTATTTTGGGCGCATTTTACATTTTCAGAAGAAGGACCAAAAGACTGCAGTTCACAAATAGTTTATTGGGAAAAGGTTTCATGCAAATTTCTAGCCAGGAGCTTTATGCAGCAACCGAAGGCTTTATTGCCGGTAATTTGCTAGGGGCGGCTAGCTTCGGGGCAGTTTATCGAGGATTGCTGTCTGATAAAACATCTGTGGCTGTTAAGGTATTCAATCGGGAGACTCCAAATTCATATAAGAATTTCTACAAGGAGTGCATAATACTGAGCAAAATCAGACACCGGAATCTGGTCAAAATTGTGTCCTGTTGCCCAACACCAGAATTCAGGGCGCTAGTGCTCCAGTTAATCTCAAAGGGAAGCCTTGAGCAACTGCTACACCATGACTGCAAGTTGAGTTTAAAGATGAGATTAAACATTGCACTGGATGTGGCGCATGCACTGGCATATTTACACCATGATTATTCTCCCGCTGTTGTTCACTGTGACTTGAAACCCTCAAATGTTTTAATGGATGAGAACATGACAGCGCATGTTGCTGATTTCGGAATTGCCCGTCTTATGTCTTCCACCGATTCTGGTGCAAACAGCAACAGTACCTCTAGCCTGAAGGGAACAGTCGGCTATCTTGCTCCAGGTAAATTTCTCAGCAACATATTGAAGCCCAAGATTTCTTGTTAGATTTTTTCACTTGCAGCATTATTTTTCCATTTCATTAGTTATTTTATGCCCGCGTTGTTTATAAGAACAATAAAATTCCCTGAGCTTGTGTAGAATATGGACTGGGGGCAAATGTCACGAGGAAGATCGACGTTTATAGTTATGGAGTGCTCGTCCTTGAAATGATGACCGGAAAGAGGCCTACCGACGAGATGTTCAGTGGAAACAGAACTTTGCCAAGTTGGGTTAGAACAGCATTTCCTGGAGCACTTGAGATGGTTGTTGACAGAGAGATGGTAGGTGATAAGTTGCCTGAGAAGGGTAGTATTCAATCCAAAGAGCTGGTTAACTTGATTGCAATAGGATTGCAGTGCACGAGGTACAGTCCAGGGGAAAGACCAACAATGAGAGAGGTGGAGAGAATGCTCGAAAGGATTGTGTATGGCTCAGCATATGGCAATTTAGAAGAGCGTCCATCAGTACAGAGTTTACTGACACCAGTCAAGGAATTAGCCCATTCATATAGCGGCATGTCATCTTCATCCACGTATTAAAAGGAAACTGGTTAAGCTATTGAAACATCTACAAGTCGATGGGCTAGGCATATTCTGTAGCAGGAATTGTCGTCAACGTTAAACAGCAAACTAAAACGCAGATCTTCCCGTCAAGCTAATTCCCTTCGAATTTCTGTAGAGAGGCATCTAAAATTTAGAAGTGTACTGGTACATCTAAACACTTCCCATACAAGAGAGCACAATATTTTTAATTGCAAGAAGTGCATGCCACATCACCGCACATGCCAAAGCTGGAATGTGGACGGGAGTGCGATTTATAGTGGCCTTCACACTTCCTTGCCATTGTTATTGGGCTCTCGAAAAAAAAATGGTGGCAATATCATTTTTCATTTATGTTTTGTAAAATAAACTAGCAATCGCACCTTAGTGTGCAATGGATACGCTGTAAAGCTATGGAAAGTCAACTATCTATTCCTTTGTTTATCTTTCCATCTCATTCTATATCTCTTTGCCTCTGTATCAATCTGTCAAAAACTATTACCTATCTTCTATTTACTTGTTTCACAAGAGGAGCTCTATAATTCTAATTAAAAGTTTATAGAATTGATTTAATTTCTATTTATTCATCTATAGCTTCCTCTTAATTTCTCTTCCTAGTTTCCATCTTTCTCATGGCATCAATCTTCACCCACTATAAATATCTATCTCTTCCTCTATTTGTCACCATCTATCCTTCATTTATCTCTATATTTCTACCCCTTTCCTTCACTCCACCTTTCTTTTTCTCCCTCATTCACAAACTCTTTGTTTCTTCCCATCTCTATTTATACCTGTCTTCAACTTTATCCCACCCTCTCTTGCAAACATAATATGATCCTTTTGATAGTGGAGTCTAATCATCTTCCCCATTCATTTCTATATGTGTCTTCTTATTACCAATCCATCTCTAAAACAAACCTCTCACTCTCTTTATCTATATCTTCCTCTCACCACTCCATTTCTAGACACATCTCCAACTCTCTATCCATCCCTCGTCATCTCTCTCTCTCTCTCTCTCTCTCTCTCTCTCTCTCTATATATATATATATATATATATATATATATATCACTTCCTACCTCTATCTTCACCTTTATATTTCTCCATCTGTCATTCTCTTTTTTGCATATATGTATATCATCCATCTCCACCCCCTCTCTCTATCTTCGTCTCTCTATTTGTATATCTCTTCCTACGTCATTCTTTCCTTATGTCTTATATATATATATATACCATTTCTATCTACCCTCTCTTTTTATATATTCATTTTCTTCCCTACATATCCATCTCTTCCATCTTCATCTCCATCTTTATCTTCCTCTCTATCGTTATTTCCTTACTTCTTTCTCTCTCACTCTTCCCCCTTCTATTGCTATATCTTCATCTACATCTCTCTCTCTCTCTCTCTCTCTCTCTCTCCCATTTGTAATATAACATGACCTTGTTCATTAATAATGTAAAAAAAAATCATAAAATTATATAAATATTTTTTTAATGTAAAATTGAACTATTCATTCTTTATTTATAACAAGATTATTTTTTAAAAATATATACGAAATTGTCAAAATAATTATAAATTGAACTATTTCTTCTTCTTTTTTAATTATAAATTTATAAATAAGATATAAATATTTTTATTAATATAGTAAATAGAATAAATCTAATCTAATCTAATTCTATTAAATAATACAATGTATAATATAATGATTATTAAATATAACATTTTATTTTATAATATTACATATGATTTACTTTTTATTATTTAAAAATACTATTCATTTATTTTTGTATTTTATATTTATATTTAACCATTTGCATTATATAATATAATAATAGCTATTCTTCTATATTATAATATTATATTCTAAATTATATTAGATTACAAAAAAAAATTAACTACAATTCTACTTAGTAATTCTTTGAGAACCCAGTATATAAAATATTGATGATAGAAATATCAATATTTTCTTCCTAAAATTTGAGTGTATAATTATTTATGAAGTTTACATTTATTAAAATGCAATGTGATATGTTTTCGTTTGTTGACTAATTTTAAATTCTAGAATTAAATCTTAAATGAATGGTACATATGGACGATTAATATTAAATCTGTGCACAATATCTTTTTGTGACTTAGCATAGGGATGGGAGTTGGATTGTTTTTGATAATTTTTTTTTATTAAAGTCATTCTTTTTTATAAAAATTACTTTTTAACAAAGCCAAAATATCAACGAGCGAAATGGTTGTGCTCTGCTTTCACTTTTCCTATGCCATGTCCTTCATCCACTTGCATCCTCCTACTCCGCTTTCCACCCAGACTTTTTTCATGCAGAATTTTGTTGTTGTTTATTGTTTAAAATATCGAACCACGGTCACTATACATAAAAAAGGTAAAAATAGATTGATACTTCATTGTTTCAATGGTACTCATTTTCTCTACACCATTTTCCATCTTTGGATTCAAATTTTAGCTCCTCACATTCATATAGGGAATGCCTTCGGCGTAATAAAATTGGAATTGGAATGCAAATACATATTCTAATTCTACTTATTTAGGTAGAATTACAAATGCTCATTTTTGGTCTAAAATTTTGAATACGTATTCATAATTCTGATTTAATGCACCCAAATAGAGAATTCAAAATTTTAAGAATTTACATATGTCTATTCCACTCATATTCTCGTTGCCAAATGGGATCCATTTGGCTGTGGGAATAAGAATATGGGAATAGGAATACGTACTAGCACTTGCACTAGAAAGAGGTGCAAGGGGTACGCCGACAGGTTTTATTAGAAAAGGAAAAACAAAAAGATGTAAAATTAAAGGAAAGATTCCAAATTATCATAGAATTATTTTTTATATACAATAGATACATACACATGACTAAACTATTTAGAAGTTGAGACATTGTACAACTTTAATAATATATTTAGTGTACAACATCCCAATTCATGAGTTAATTTGAATTGTAAATTTTCTGAAACATTTTGTTGGTTTTTCATTTTCATATAGTTTTGTATGGATGGAGGAAATGCTTCAACTAGTCATATATTACTTACAGAGATGAAGCATGACGAAAATTCTTTTGGTGAAAAATGAAAAAAAAATAAAGAAAGAAGAAGAGAAAATTGAGAACCTGAAGCTACAAATGAAAGAGATGAAGTATATAGAAAATGCTCATACTAAGAATAGGGGAAAAATAAGAAAGCAAAAGAGGAAAATGGGAACCTGAAGCTGTGATTGTCCAAAGCTGCAATTGTCTACAAAATTTCCTAATTAATTGTGGATATTGGAAATATGGGGAAAAAAATTCACTATTTAACGACCTAATTTGTAGCCAAAACACATTATGATGACTGCAAAAATGCCAAATCATGGACTACTTTTTCTTTCAAATCTGATCTACCATATCAAATTTGGCTTTTGTTACTACTTGTTCAAAATATATGCATAGAAACACTTTATCTATTATTTTTTAAATATGAAAAAATTAATAAAGTTATTTTTGTGTTACCCACTTACTATTAGTACCAAACCTATAGAACATGCTTCATTTGTCGAATTGGCATTTGAGCATGCTATCCTTATTAGCTACATAATATAGGTGACTTCATTTCTTGAATTGTACAATAAGAAGAACAATGCATTTCTATTACCATCATAGCAAAAAAAGAAGAAAAAAACACAAGAACAAAAACAACATTATGAAAAGAGTATCTAATCTTTCGTGCATGTTGTACAGGTGGAAATATCAAGTATGTTGTAAATGTAAAATTACCGAGAGTAAAGGGTTGATTATTATTATTATTTTTGTAATGTATTTGGTATTACCGTATGTAAGATATATTATATAATAATATTAGAGGTGCAAGCATAAATCAAATAAAGAGCACATATATAGTAGAGCACACAAAATTATTGAAAAATAGATATATGCCATTAAAAACCATAATATAATAGATATAATTAACAAAGAAAAAATATGTATTAATTTACGGGAAAAGACAAGTTTTGAAGGGGTCTTGAAACCCTATTTACATGTAGTACAAAATGGTATTAACCTAAATAGGTCACACAAGTGAAAGCAATATTGACCAAAGTTTAATAGTGTGTAAATATCACTAGTACTATTTCAATGAAATCCAAAATATAATATCGTATAAATGTCAATTGAACCATTGCAATTAATTTTAGCATATTAGAAAATGTTGTTGGTGCAAAGGCACCTAAATTTCAAGAGAACAAGGATGTTTAGAGTCCTTAGTCATATGTTGAATTACTGTGATCCATTTATTATATATTTGAGTCTTTTGAGTCAAGATATAAAGGCTAGAGAAACCATGTGTAATAAGTTGTCAAAATTGTAAAAGGAGGTCTTAATATGATCAATAATGTCAAAATGTTTATTTAATAGGTAAATGGATCTATTGGTATCCATCTAAAGTCATTTGAGTCATATTTTGGTCTAGGTTGGGTTTATATGAAAGTTGTAATGCAAAAATGCATAAAGTGCATAAAATGTTGTAAAAAATGCAAAAGGGTTAAAATAATGTAATCGGTTGGTTTAAATGGTGGTTGGGAAGTTGTAAACCACCACAATCACTATAAAATAATTTTATTTTTTATTCCAAATACAGATGAATAAATGAGAAGAAGAAGCGATCATTTTGAATCAATTGGTTTCTTAAGAACTTATCATTTTGATTGGTGTTGACTAATTTTGTGTTGATTCCAAGTATTGTACGACCATTTATAGCCTAGAACCCATGTATATTATATAAAATTGAATATTGGGATGAATAATATTCTTTCTCTTTTTTGTTTGGAACAATTTTGTTAAGTTTTGAAGAAGTTATGCTAGTTTTGGTAAAAGTAGTTATTTGCATATTTGAGGATGCCCAACTATAGTCAAATTGAAATGTTTGGTACAAACACATTTGGATAAAAAAAGAATTATATTTATAATTATTGAAAATATATGTGAACTATATTTCATTTCCAATTGGTTTGAGTCATTTTTATTTTTATTTGTGTAAGTTATGGATATTTGAGTGAAGACTAGTTTTTAAGGATCTCCATTGAAGGTGCAGGAAAAGATTTGATCTTATAAAATGATTTATGAATTGTAAAAATTTATGGCTTACATATTATGAAAAGAGATTCATATATAATCAATTTGAAAGAATCATTTCGAGAAAGTAATTAGATGCCCCAGGTAGGGTTACTGGTTTTACTTCTAATTTATGACAGAGAAAATGGGTCTAAGTGCAGAGATAATAAATTATAATGGATTTATTTTTTTTGGCTTCAATTTGGATATGTTTTATTATTCCTAATTTGGAACAATTTCACCAAAAAAAATTTCAAGCAGATGTTTAGAACCAAAGTTATGAACAATGGAATCAGATATAGAAATCAGGATGTGCAAATGACAAAGGGTTGATATTTTTGTGTTGAAAAATGTTTTGTTTTACCTTATGAGATGCCTATAACAATGGAATTTATTTCATATATTTTTAAAGGATCAGCATGTATCCCACTAATTGGTTTATTTGTAGGATGCTCTACATCAGTTGTATATGTAAAGACAAATGAAAGATATCTAAAAGAAAGTAAGTGCAAAAGTAATATTTCTTTTTGAACAAGAATGGATAGAAAATAACATCATTTTCTAAATTGACTACCAATTAACTTCACAAATGTAATAAAAAAAACATACCATTTTTTTTCTAATTAACCTTTCACACCTCTTTTACATTTCCCTTGCACACCAAAGTGGTATTAATAGTAGATATACTATAACACATTGGTAAACAAATATAAATAAGTGTTTCAAAATGTATCCTTCTAGACTAAAGATTTATTAAAAATTTAAGTTTTAAAATCCAAACAATACCTAAGAATGCTTCACATTCTCTCATTCATGAGTGCATTGGGATTAAGCTAACTTTATTAGTGGGCTGCATATTGAAGTTATAATTTGTTATCCAGTAGTTTTCAAATTAATTATTGAATGACCCATAAAGCTCTTGAAATGCTTATTACAGACTAACACTTGAGGATGCTAAGGAGATGAAGAAGAAATATAGTGGTTGGATAATGAATTGGCGGCGGTGATAGGTGCAAGGCACCTCCCACTAGAGATCATCTCTATTCATTCGCCCCTAGTTAGAGGTTGTGCCAAATCTTGATGAAGATTTTAATTAGGTGATGGGAAAAGATGGACAATATTGTCCAAGTCATATCATGACAAGGATCCACTATTTATAAGTCAGTGCCTGAATGAAAAGTTGAGGAAACCCTTAAATTTCTACCACGAAAAGTAAAGATACTAAGATGTCAACTGGAATTTGACGTCACCCAAACACATTCTCCATTGTGAAAGAGTCTCGTATCTTTCTTGTCAGAAGGGGTTTTCATAGGTCACTTTGTTGCAAAATTCATTCTCAATGAATATTTAAACAAGAATTTTCTTAGTGTTTTGAGGTGGAGGTTGCAGGTTTAGATAGAATCAAACATGGAGGAATAATAGTGCAAAGCTTCCTACTCAATGACAATCACAATTTTTGGCTTTAGGCTAATCTATTTCAAAGGCTCATATCTCCATCTCAGTGAACCTATATAGTGCAAAGGCTCCTATATTTTTTTAAGTAGGAGGCTAACATCCAAATTTATCAAAACACACTGTGATTTCTTATCATCGTCCCCTACTAGGTGAATTAACCTAACTATCAAACAAGATGAAATAAAAGGAAGTGATACAATTTGTTAGCTTGGGATTTACAAATAGTGAAGTAGAAAAATAGAATATTCCCAACTTCTCTTCATTTGGAATCTATTGTCTTAATGTGGAATGTGAGGCTAAAAACTTCAAGAGACATTAATATTCAAAGATTGAAATATGAAAGCAATATATAGAGATATATGAACAGAAGGCACCTATGTTCTAGGGCCTTCAAAATTTCTTTTGAGTTATGGCATTGAATGACCTTATGTTTTGCTAGAGCCTCAATGTACCTTTCTACATGTGTATTTCCTCTAAAATTTGTAATCTCTATGTCTATATCTAGAAGTTACAAACTACTTCACATAATGGAGTTAAAATGCTTCTAGCTGAGAACAGTAGAAAGATTTCTACGTTGATTTTGGATATTGGAAACATGGAAAATTGGTTCACTATTTAAGGAACTAATTTGTAGACCAAACATATTACTGTGAGTGCAAAACTATCAAATCATGGATTGCTTGTCCTTTCAAATAAAAAATGGCTATTGTAGTAAATTTGACCTGTCATATCAGATGTTGTTGTTGTTACAACTTGTTCAAAATGAATGCATTTAACCTTGTGACATAGGTAGAAATATTAATGAGAATCAGTAATGTGAAATCTTAGAGGAAATCAAGTTTTAGCATTAATGAAAATCGATAAAGTGAAATCTCAAAGGAGATCCAAATTCAAGTTTTAACATTAATGATGATAGATTGAGCTAAAATAAGATCTTTTTGAAATCATTCGTCCAATAGACCCAATGTGATAACATTAATGTTGATATAATTGAATGCAATAACATTTATCAGTAGTGAAAGCCACCCGAGCCACCAAAAAAACTTGATCAAAAACCATGCTTGTGAAACTATTTAGCGACAATTATTTTATAGTGTGAGACAATTCTTGATTACAAGTAATCTCACAAGGAAAGCCTATTGGTTAATTATGGAATTGTTATTCTAGTTCATAGAAAACAAGAGTACACATTCCTATTCTTGTTTGGTTCAATCAAAATTTGATGGGAATTTAGGACCCAAAAATTTATGTTTTCTAAAATAAATAAAACTAGAATAGGAATATGTATTCCAATTCCACCTATTTAGGTGGAATTGCAAATGCTTATTTTTGGGCCAAAATTGAAATACATATTCCTATTCACAATTTCAATTTGGTGCACCCAAACAAAGAATTAGAAATTTTAAAAATTTACATATGCCTATTCCACTCATATTCTGACTGCCAAAAAGATATATGTTTTTCTTTTTCATGCTTATGTTTTGAGGTATTAATTGATTTTTTTTCTCTTTATCTGCAAATGGGATGATGTTTCAAAAATTAGTAACTAGCTTATATTATTTAATATATGAAAAAATTGAGAGATCTTATTTTGAGTCAGATTATGACAATAGGCATCTTGAGAAGGATATCTCTCGATTATATATATATATATATATAAGTTGGTAGTTGCGTGCATAATTAATCATTGCATGTTTTTAATTAAATTATTTTCAATTATTTTAATTGTAATAAGGTAAGAAAAGATTATCGTTCGTATTTTTAAAGTTGAAACAAAATCAAATTAAAATTGGAGGATAATTACATTAAGTAAATCATATTTATTGAAGAAAGGTATTATCATTTAAGTTATGTTGTAGGTTTAGAATGAGGGGGTATGGTTTAGTATTGTAATAATAAATAAGATTAAAATTATCATTAGTGTTAGGATAATGGTTTAGGTTTACATCATGGTTATGATTAGATTTGAGTTACACTCTTGTTTTGAATTAGGATTATGGTTACATATTTGTGTTACTATTTAATGTTAATGTTAAATATTATGGCTAATGTTATATGGTTTAGGATAACAATTATGGTTAGATATAAGGTTTATATCATGGTTAGTATTAGGATAAGGGTTAGGGTTTTGATCAAGAAATAGAAGTTTATAATTAGGGTTAAGGTAATGAGGCACTAAGACAATTTATGAAAATACGCACCTCAATAACTCTCTTTCATGTCTCTTTATCTCTCATCCTCTCACAATATGTCTACCTCACATCTCACCCTCATCCCCTTGTATATAACTCTCTCTCTCTCTCTCTCTCTCTCTCTCTCTCTCTCTCTCTCTCTCTCTCTCTCTCTCTCTCTCTCCCCCCATCATCCTCTCAATATATTTTTGGCTCATATTATCCTCTTTCTATATTTACCTCATCTCTTCCCACTTCCCCTTCTACATTTATTTTATCTCTCTCCCCCTCTAGTCATTGCTTCCCCCTAAATCCTATATCTTGTGTTATCCTCTTTCTATATCTCTCTCTCTCTCTCTCTCTCTCTCTCTCTCTCTCTCTCTCTCCCCCCTAAACACTTATACATATATATCCCTTCATAACTACTATGTTTCCATCTCTCCCCACCCTCCTCTCAACATGTCTTCAACATATTTAACCCTCTCATTATCCCTCTCTTCCTTCCTCTATCACCATGACCATCTATTCAATGCCCTAATTATTATCTTTCTCTTTACCTCATCTATCTACCTAATCTCTTCCCTTCCCCCTTTCTCTCATATCCGTCCCCCTCTCACCATCTCTTCCCTTAATTATTACCATATATCTCTAGCCCATGTCTCTCACCCTCTCCCTCTTCTCTATTTTCCTCTCTCACATCTCTCCCATGCTAATCACTCTCTCTCACTCTATCCTCTCCTTCCTCTCACCATCTCTTCCCCCCCCTCTCTCTCTCCCTCTCTCTATGTGTCCATCTAGTTTGGACCCTAGTTATCCTATTTATCTCTTTACCCCCCACCCCCCCCCCCCCCCCCCCGCCCCCCCCTCTCTATCTATCTATCTATCTATCTATCTATCTCTCTCCATGTGTCCATATAGTATGGACCCTAGTTATCCTTTTTACCTCTTTACCTCATCTCTCCCCCCCCCCTCTCTATCTATCTATCTATCTATCTATCTATCTATCTATCTCTCTCCATGTGTCCATATAGTATGGACCCTAGTTATCCTTTTTACCTCTTTACCTCATCTCTCCCCGACCCCCCCCCCCCCCCCCTTTTCCCTCCTTGTCCTCCCATAATTACCATATCTTCCCCTACCATGTCTTCCCCCTAATTACCATTTCTATCTCCCTTTCTCCCTCTCCCTCTCCCCCCCTAACACCTACACCAAATAAGCGCTTTTGAGATTCAACTATATATATATATATATAATTTATAAAACTTGATTTTTTTTGTAAACTTAAACTTTATTTCAAAAATTATCTTAACTTTGAAGTTTGACATTACTTCTAATCCTTCTTTTAATTTTAACTTTACATATATTTTATAAAGTTTTAACTTATTTTTAAAGTTTGATGTAATATCTAACTTTTTGATCTAATTTTTAAAATCTATTTTAATTTTTTTGTCATAATATTAACTTCATTGTTTAATTAATTTATCAAAATTTAATCATACTAATCATCTTTACTTTATATAATTAGAAATTCATTCTTTACCTGACAATTGTGATCTTGTAGTTATAACAGTTAGCACCTCAAACTCCAAAAAGACAAAGTTGGTCTATGATGAAGTTGTTGCCACTTTACTTAGTGAAGACATGAGGAGTAACATAGATTCTTCATTTGGTGATGCTCTCACCATGGTCAACATCAAGCAAAGTGGAAGAAGCCATCATAGAGGTTAAAATCACTATGTTAGTTAACGATTTGTCTTCCTTGGATTTGGTTTATACCTTGACTCTTAATATGCCCAGTGTGATGGAAAACAAAACAATTAATGACAAAATGGGTCAATGTAGTAATCTATCAAAGACCCTTGAATTGAAAGATAGAACTCTATTGTGGTGTAAAGATTTGCAAAGAATTTTTTTTTACTAGATCAACTAATTTGGGGCATGCACTCTTAACCAAAGAGCAAAAGAGGTATAACCATATTGTTTAACACTTCAAATAATCTAGGTCAATTTCATATTATAACTCACAAACTCCATAGATATGAATGCATTTAAGTCATTATTAAGCTCATCTAACACCTAAAATGCAATCTATTCTACCTTCTAAATACAAGATGTAACAACGTAAAACTATCTACCAATGCACACTGCATAAGAAGAGAAAGTATGGTCAACTAGACAACACCCAAATTGCCCCAGTTACTGAGATTTGACAGTATTCAATTTTCTCTCTATTCAGTCCCTTTCATTAACTAAATCCTGGACTTCTCATACATCAATAAAATGCATATGAATTAACTTGCACAGAATAGAGGGATTGAGATAATGTTGTAAATGAGCAAAGTAAAGCTTACAACCACTGAACAAAAAGAAACAAAACCCAATTTATTTGCAATCTCACAAATTTCATTAACATCACATTTCATTCCAAGACTGATACAAAACTTAAATGAAAAATAAATCAAAATGAAAACACAGAGTCTCACACAGTAGCCCTAGCTACAAGGGTTTTCCCACATAATAATTTTGCCAATCTTATTTACTCTTCAAAATGTTACATTTATAGGACTTCTTAGGAATGACTAATTACATTTGATGATTACATTGCAAAGAATCTCTGAACAAATGAATGCTAAAAATAGGATTGACCGAGTTATCATCCATTACAAAGTCTAAAACTATGAGGAGAATGCCAAATATGGCTACAATATCATAAAAGAGAGAGAAGGTGGGGAAGGCACTTGTCACATTATAGGGAAGATGTATGTAACACTTCTTATAGAGCATTAGTTCTTCTTTAGAGTTATGGATTTATCTCTTTAGGCCTTCATTGCTTCAATTACATTTTTTAGCTCCATGTCACTTGGAATAATGAAGTTGTCAGCTCTGAGCATCCAATAGTCATGCATTTCTATGAGATCTTTCACTTTGGAAATGTTTGATTTTAGCTTCTTTTCTACACGTTTCAGGACACAGTCCACTGTTGTGAGTTCTAGAAACTTTGCCACTTGGAAATTTACTAGATTGGAAATTTCTTCAATAAATGTTAGAAACTTAGTCTTCATTCACTCAACATCCACTAGTTGATGATTATTGGTGACATAAGATTCAATATGTAGGAACTTTAAATATTTAAATATTTTATCCATTTCCTTCTTTACCAAATCATAGATATGCTTCAACTCATCTCAGACTTCTCCAAACTCTCATATTTGAATACCAAAGATTTCTTCCAATGAAGCAATGACTCTTTTTCAGATTTAAGTATCCCATGATTCATAACCACGTTGGTCTTCATCTCAATCACCTCTTGTGATAAAGCCAATTTCTCTAGTAATCTTTATGATTCCTTCTTCATTGAGTCTTGGTGCTTTAACACTACTTCTCTCAATCTATTTGAGTCTAACAATAGATTTCCAAGATTCTCTATGAGGGGAGGACCTTGGGCCTTGAGTTCATCTATCTAGGCACAACCAATTTGACCAAATTGCCTCTCTTGTTGTAGCTTAAGCAATAGGTTCTTGCTCTACTCTACACTTGGATCAAATGTACTTGAAGGTGTGCTTCCAAGTGTAACTCTAATGTAATCAATCATTTTTGTGTTTGAGGCCTTCAATACCTCTTTATCAGACCTTAACTTCCCCAACTTATCTTTTATCTTTGTATTAGTTGATTTCAAGATATTGACCATAAAGTCATGCACTGGAATTCTCAAGTCAATAGTTTTGATCTGAAAAATTATTTGGAGTTAATTTGTGAAACTTTCCCTCTTTTTGGGGTTCTCCAATCTCCACAAGAAAATGTCTAGAAGTCGAGTCTATTGTCAATGCTTCAATGGTCTTCTACTTCTTTTCTTTCTTTGACATGAGCTTGGACTTAGTTGCTTGCATGATGAGGTCTTTAGATGGAGCACTCTCCTTGCATCTCCTCTTCTTTCTATCAATGGTCTCTTCCAACCAAGATTTAGTTGAGAGGACATTGAGCACTGACTGTAGGGCTGTAGGATCATAGAGATTCCTCACCATTGGAGGTGTCACCTTGCTTCTCATAGAAAATGGAAAGACATTTTCTTTAGTAACTAAAAGGGCTATAGTCTTCCCTTGTTGAGATGAATCTTGCTCCTATCCATCCAAAGGATTGTTGTCACCATCTAGGTGGATGACAAGAACAGAGGATTCCTTGACTACTGATTTAACCTTCTCCTGATCTTTATCCTTCTTTGCCTCCTTATCTCTCACTTTTCAAGTGTTTGACAAAGATCCTCCTCCATAGGTTGGAGGAACTTGCATGTTCTTCTCAAGAGGTTGATCTCCTCCTCCACCAATAGATTGAGCTAGTCTAGTTGATGTTGATGTGGTAGTAGTGGTGGAAGTGGTGACTGGTGATGATTAAGCAATTCTAGATGCTACTCCATTGGAAAAACTAGCTGCTCGAGTTCTCCTCCTCCTTGCACAATCTATTCTATCCACTTATCTATCCTTTTGATGATGATAGCCATGATAATTTCCATTGTATCAATGACAAAACCATCAGGAAGAATTAACACTTTAGGAGTGTCCTTTATTTGTTCAGAAGTGGAGGGCCACATATAAGAATCATCATCTGCAATATCACTAACATCAATTTTATCATTAAATAACTTGATTTCATTAATAGTTAGCCTAGACTAGTACCTTTCTCTAGTTTGGCACTCATTATAACAGTTGACCCAGTAATCCTTGATATCTAGAACATGCCTATAAACATATCCTAGCTTTAGATGATCTTTGAAAAAACTAATAGGATCATATTGGGGCCTTAGAACTTCATATTCGATCAATTTGACCTTGTCCTCAAAGGATTTCACCAAATTCTAGGCATCACATCTAGATGCACAAGAATAAGGTCTGACCATAATTGGGAAGGGGATGCCGACTATCTTCTTTACATTAGAACATAGGGTATTCACTGTTGGATACAATTGGTAATTGTGTATTGTCTTTGATGTTACACAAATGTCATATCAGTCATCAGACAGAGTCTACCGAGCTTAGATGATCAAAAAAGCAATTTATAGTGTCTACCAAACGTTCCTAAACATTACTCAGTAAAGTTAGTTCTTACCAAGCCCACTCGGGCGTCAAAGAATTTTGTAACATAAAGTTAGTATTAACCGAGCTCCCAAGATTAACAAAGAAAAGTTAATATTTACCGAGCTCACTCGGGCATCAAAGGATTTTGTAATAGAAAGTTAGTTTTAACCGAGCTCCCAAGGTTAACAAAGAAAAGTTAATATTTATCGAGCTCACTCGGGCATCAAAATATTTTGTAACAAAAATTTAGTGTTAACTGAGCTCCCAAGGTTAACAAAGAAAAGTTAATGTCTACCGAGCTCACTCAGTTATCAAAGGAAATGTGGCAGAGACTTAGCTTCTACCAAGCTCACAAGGTCAACAAATGAAGGTCAGTGCTAATCAAGTTCACTCGGTCTCCAAAGGATTTTTGCAGGGTTTGTAGTGTTTACCGAGCCTCACTTGGTTAACACTAGAAAACCATTCTGGAGCAGTGGCCACTGAGCTGGGTCGGCCAGTGAAGGATTTTATTGTTTTGGTATTAAGTTCAATTGTTTCATGCAGCCAACTGATGTAATGATTTTTCCAGTTGTTGTAACTTATATTTGAGCCGACTTGATAATCTAAAAGGTATATATTTAGATGTTCAAGTTGTGAATTAAAAGTGTGTGTGAATATATGGATGAGGATGGAATAAGAAAATATTGAGTGAATTTTGATAAAAGATTAGATATCTTGGAGGAGCTGCAAAGTTGTATTTGATCAGTAAGGATCCAATAAAGCTGAACAGAGATCTGTAATCAGCAAAAGATAAGTTGCATATCATTCAGGTCACCTCATTGTTGCTTTCTAATCATTGTAATAGTGAATCTATAATCTCTTAACAGAGTTGGTTTAACAACCATTTTGTAAATCCTCTAATAAGGTGACAGTTCAGTTGAATTGTTCTAAAGACCTCTAATTAGGCCACTCCTAACAGGGTGATTAAATCCTCTAACAAGGTCACACCTAACAGTGTGTATTGTAACCTTTAACAGGGTTGGCTCCTAACAGGGCTCACTTTAGAAGAGTGAAAATTGGTGACTAGTTACTTGGTGATTTTTTCCATATTGGATATTTAAATTTGGTGTCTCTGGTGTTCATTTATTTAACCTTTGCATGCACATTAATAAACAATGAATGATAGATGATCAGTAATTAGTTAACCTACTGAGTTACAATACTCCTGCACTATTTATCGAGTATTAGCAGTAAGTAAGTATTATAGACATCTAAGGGATCTTTGAAATTATTTTTGTGGTAACTGATTCACCCCTCCCCTCTCAATTACTTCATCTATATTTCTAGCAATTGATATCATAGCTTTTGGTGCTTGCAGGACAAGATTTCAAAGATCTAAGTCAAAGATCAGAATGTCTTATAAGAGAGAAATTCCAAGACTTAACAGGGACAACTTCTTAGCATGCCAAGGGTTGATGAGACTACATGTAGCTTCTATTGGAGATACAAGACTAAAATACCTTACAAAAAAATGCAGAACTAGCTGATACACTATCTGTCAATGATATTGCTAAAAAGAAGACCCACAACATCATGATGATAGATATAGCATCTACTCTGAGTTATGAAGAATTTGATGACATCAAGGACTGCAAGTCTTCTTTTGAAATTTGGGAAAAGCTAAAAGAAATCTATGGAGGAGATGATAATGTAAGAAGAGCCAAAGCAGAAAGTCTGAGAGGACAATTTGATTAGATGAGGATGAGAGAGGATGAAAACATTGCAAAATATGTTGAAAGAGTCAAAGCATGTGTTAGTGCAATCAAAGCATCTGGAGGAGATATCAAGGAGGAGACAGTAATAAGTAAAGTTCTTAGAACTCTACTTCCCATTTATGCAATCATAATTTCTACAATTCAAGAAAGAAGATGTGAAGCAAATCACAAAATAAATCTAGAGGCCATAGTTGGAAGATTAACTGCATTTGAACTAGACAACTTTGACAACTATGTTCCAGCTTTCAAAAATATTGAGTCAACATTTGAACCAAGCTTTCAATCAAGGAGAAAAGTAAAAAGAAAAAGGAATCTCAATCAGGAAGTGAAGATGAATCAGACTAAAGTTCAGACAGTGATCTTGAGGTGATTGAAGCTCTACTAGCAAGAAAATATTCTAGAGGCAGAGGAAAATATAAAGGTAAAGTTCCTCTAATCTTTTTTTCATGTGAAGAAGCTGGTCATATTGCTACTAGGTGCCCAAACAAGAAAAAAAAAATGAGAAGAAAGGTTACAAGTACAATGGCAAGAAAGACTTCAAATCATTCAAGGATAAAGGTAAGAAAACATGTTTTATGGCTAAAGATTCTATTGATTCTAATGATGAAGAAGAAGATGAAATTGTATATATTGCTATGAAAGATGAGTCTAATAATGATGATAAAATGGAACTCATTTCTCATATGAGCAAAAATGATACATGGATCATAGATAGTGGTTGTTCTCATCACATGACTGGTGATAAGATTAAGTTTGAATACTTTGAAGACTATGATGGTGGCAGTGTAAGATTTGGTAACAATGAACCTTGCTATATAAAAGGAAGAGGAAGAATCTCTCTAACCAAAGAACTTATATGTGATGATGCCTATTGGGTAGAAGGACTAAAGCATAATTTTTTAAGTGTGGCACAACTACTCAATAATGGATTCAAAGTAGAATTCATGCATGGAAAAGCAAGACTACTAGATGGCAAAGAAAAATGGATTGGATCAGGCACTCAAACAAAAGGTAACTTATTTTATCTTTAACTTGGTGAATGTTCATGTTTTATTGCTCAAGTTGAAGAAAGTTGGTTATGGCATAAAAGATTGTGTCATGTCAATTTTGATAACTTGGTGAAGATAAGAAAATTCAAAAAATTAAGAGGCATTCCTAATATAAAGAAACCTGAGGTTGGTCTATGCAAGAACTGTCAGATTGGTAAAATGGGAAAGACTAGTTTTAAAAGTAAAAACTATCAGTCTGAAGATATATTAGAAATTGTGCATACTGATTTATGTGGACCCATTGGAATTGAAAGCTATAGTGGAGAAAAGTTCTTCATTCTTTTTGTTGATGATTACTCAAGAATGATGATTGTCATGTATCTAAGGAACAAATTAGAAGCATCTGAGAAATTCAAATGGTATTTGGCCAGAGTAGAAAAGGAAACAGGAAAAAGATTGAAATGCTTGAGGTCAAACAGAGGAGGAGAATTCATTTCAAATGAGTTCAATAACTTTTGCATTGAAAGAGGAATCAAAAGATAGGTATCGGCCCCTAAAAATCCTGAACAAAATGGAATAACTGAAAGGAGGAACATATCTATCATGGATTGTACAAGAACCTTAATGATTGAAAAGAACATTACTATCAAATATTGGAAGGAGACTATCAGCATTGCAGTTCATACCTTCAACTGAGTATAGCTTAAAAAGGACTCATTCAAAACTCCCTATGAGCTATGGTATGGCTATAAACCTAATGTAAGTTATCTAAAAGTATTTGGAAGTAAATGTTACATTTTGAAAGAATTTAGAAAAGACATATTTGATGTAAAAAGTGATGAAGGAATATTTTTGGGATACTCTTGCAAAAGTAAAGCATATAGATGTTTGAACTTGTCTACTTACAAAGTCATAGAAAGTGCACATGTGAAAGTTGATGAGTTTGCAGAAAGGACTAAAGAAGGAAGCAAAAGGGAACCAAAAGATTATAGAAGGTTTTTTTTCACTGAACTTGATACAATACCATTCAATCAGGAATCTTCTACTCTCGAGTCATCAGTAATCGAGTTATAGGAAGTTCAAACCGAGCTACAGCAACCCAAGCTACATTCTGATGCTACTGAGCAAGTGTCTACCAAGTTTGAAGGACCCGAGCCAATATCTACTGAGCCAAAACAGCCAGAACCTGAAGTTGAAGTGCAAGAGGATAACAATGGAATTCATTCAAAAGGCAAGGAACCTGTATTAGCAAAATATGTCAGAAGACATCATTCAGCAGATCAGATCATTGGAGACAAATCTGAAGGAACCATGACAAGAAGTAAGTTGAAAGGTACTTGTTTACTTGCTGATTTTGAACCTAGAAATATCAAAGATGCATTGGGAAATGATAATTAGATTGAGGCTATGAATGAATAAATAGAGTAGATAGAGAAAAACAAGACATGGACTCTTGTACCTAGGCCTAAAGATAAAAATGTGATTGAAACTAAGTGGGTATTTAGAAACAAGTTGGATGAAGATGGTAAGGTATCAATAAACAAAGTTAGACTAGTATGCAAAGGATATGCTCAAGAAGAAGGAATAGACTATGGAGAAACTTTTGCTCCTATTGCAAGATTGAAATGAGTCAAAAATTTACTAGCATATGCTACTCACAAAGGATTCAAATTTTATCAGATGGATGTCAAGTCAACACTCCTCAATGGTATACTAGATGAAGAGGTTTACATTGAACAACTCAAAGGTTTTGTTGATCTAGATAAGAAGAACATGGTCTACAAATTACACAAGGCATTGTATGGTCTAAAACAAGCCCCTAGAGCATGGTATGAAAGATTGCATAACTATCTTATGTAGATTGGTTTTCAAAGAACTAATGATAACAGTAGCTTGTATATAAAGGAAGGACCAGATAATAAGATTGTCTTGGCATAAATATTTGTAGATGATACTATTTTTATAGGGAATGATGATATTTGCAAAGAATTTTTAGAACAAATGAACAAAGAATTTGAAATGTCTATGTTTGGAGAGATCAAATTCTTTGTTGGTCTTCAAATTCAGCAAAATAAAAATGGTATCTACATCACTCAATCAAAATACATCAAGGAGATATTGAAAAAGTTTGGCATGGAAGATTGTAAACCAGTTGGGACTCCTATGTGTACTAGATTAAAACTTACCAAGGAAGATGAATCAAAAGAAGTAGATCAAACATTGTATAGATCTATGATTGGAAAGTTGCAGTATTTAGTTCATACTAGGCCAGATATTGCCCTTGCAATTTGTATTGTAGCAAGATTTTCAGCAAAACCAAGAGAAAATCACATGATGGCAATCAAAAGAATAATGAGATATTTGAAAGGAACTAAAGATTATGGTTTATGGTACAAATTTGGAGGTAATCTAGATTTGAAAGTGTTTACTGATGCTGATTGGGCAAGAAACCTTGATGACAAAAAAAGTACAAGTGGAGGAGCATTCTTTCTTGGAAAGAGGTTGGTTTCTTGGATAAGCAAAAAGTAGAATTATACATCCCAATCTACAACAGAGGTAGAGTATGTTGCTGCAGTAGTAAACTGTTCTAATATTGTTTGGTTTAAATAGTTGTTGGAAGGCATGAAGGTGGAAATCAAAGAACCAGTTGTTATGTTTTGTGATAGTACAAGTGCAATAAACATATCTAAGAATCTAGTGATGCATTCCAAAATCAAGCACATTGCAATAAAATATCATTTTGTTAGAGAATTGGTGCAAGATAAGGAGATCAGATTGGAATATGTTCATACAAAGGAACAAATTGCTGACATATTCACAAAGCCATTACCTAAGGATGCATTCTTGTATCTAAGAGGTAAGTTAGGGGTCACTTCCCTATCTGAATTTCACTAAAATGAAGTTTTAGTGATGCATCAATGCATACCAAGTTGAAGATCTATCAATTGATGCAGCATAATCAAGAAATATTGCATATGAATCAGTGCTAAAGGTACATTAAAATTTATTTAAGTTGTGTTGTCTTTGGTATGATTTGTCAAAGAGGGAGAGTTTTACTATCATATCTTTCTAAAATTTTTTTGAGAAGAAAAGTTTGCTATGTCATTCCTTCATAGAGGGAGATTACTAAAAGACAAAGAGTTTGCTATCTAATATAAAAGATTGTTCTGACAGAAAAAGACTTGTTAAACTTATTTTCAAATTTCATTCTGCTATGACATGTTGTGTTGCCATCAATGCCAAAGAGGGAGATTGTTGGATACAATTGTTAATTGTGTATTGTCTTTGATGTTACACAAATGTCATATCAATCATCAGATAAAGTCTACTAAGCTTAGATGATCAACAAAGCAATTTACAGTGTTTACCGAACGTTCCTTAACATTACTCAGTAAAGTCAGTTCTTACCGAGCCCACTTGGGCATCAAAGGATTTTGTAATAGAAAGTTAGTATTAACCGAGCTCCCAAGGTTAACAAAGAAAAGTTAATATTTACCGAGCTCACTCGGGCATCAAATGATTTTGTAATAGAAAGTTAGTATTAACCGAGCTCCCAGGGTTAACAAAGAAAAGTTAATATTTACCGAGCTCACTTGGGCATCAAAGGATTTTGTAACAAAAAGTTAGTGTTAACTGAGCTCCCAAGGTTAACAAAGAAAAGTCAACGTCTATCGAGCTCAGTCGGTTATCAAAGGAAATGTGGCAGAGGCTTAGCTTCTACCGAGCTCACAAGGTCAGCAAAGGAAGGTCAATGCTAATCGAGTTCACTTGGTCTCCAAAGAATTTTTGTAAGGTTTGCAGTGTTTATCAAGCCTCACTTGATTAACACTAGAAAACCATTCTGAAGCAGTGGTCACCGAGCTGGGTCGGCCAGCGAAGGATTTTATTATTTTGGTATTAAGTTCAATTGTTTCATGAAGCCAATTGATGTAATGATTTTTTTTAGTTGTTGTAACTTATATTTGAGCCGACTTGATAATCTGAAAGGTATATATTTAGATGTTCAAGTTGTGAATTAAAAGTGTGTGTGAATATATGGATGAGGATGGAATAAGAAAATATTGAGTGAATTCTAATGAAGGATTAGATATCCTAGAGGAGCTGCAAAGTTATGTTCGATCAGTAAGGATCCAATAAAGCCAAATAGAGATCTGTAATCAGCAAAAGATAAGTTGCATATCATTCAAGTCACCTCGTTGTTGCTTTCTAATCATTGTAATAGTGAATCTAGAATCTCTTAACAGAGTTGGTTTAACAGCCATTTTGTAAATCCTCTAATAAGGTGACAATTCAGTTAAATTGTTCTAAAGACCTCTAACCAGGCCACTCCTAATAGGGTGATTAAATCCTCTAACAAGGTCACACCTAACAGTGTTTATTGTAACCTTTAACAGGGTTGGCTCCTAATAGGACTCACTTCATAAGAGTGAAAATTGGTGACTAGTTACTTGGTGGTTTTTCCCATATTGGGTTTTCACATTAAATTTGGTGTCTCTTGTGTTCATTTATTTAACCTTTGCATGCACATTAATAAACAATGAATGATAGATGATTAGTAATTAGTTAACCTACTGAGTTATAGTATTCCTGCACTATTTACCAAGTATTAGTAGTAAGTAAGTATTATAGACATCTAAGGGATTTTTGGAATTGTTTTTATGGTAACTAATTCAGCACTCCCCTCTCAGTTACTTCATGTATATTTCCAACAATTCACATCTAGAATTGCATGCATAATTCAACAAGCACTACTTTATCTTCAAGATACCTGGGAAATCTTTTTGGAAAACCACCGAATGCTCTAATCCTTAGGTATGAGGATGATGAAAATTGAATAAAATAGCATCCAAACTGGCTCACTGCTGATATAGCTTTAGGTGAGAATCTTCACTTAGGACACCCTTGCAACTCCCAACATAGCCTTATTGTGAAGGCATCATTCACCTTTACATATTCTTCAAATATTTTTTCTAGCTATAGATGAGGATAAAACTTATATACCTCAGTGTTTTCATCATAGTCTTCAATGCTAGGAAGACTAAGCCAAAGATGATGTGTGGCTAAAGAATATATTAGGTATGATGACATGCAAAATTGCTTGAATACTTTTTCTGAATTTAGTTAGGAGGCTAGCTCTTCACATATGATTTGGGCCCAATCAACTTGTAGTTCATCAAAATAGATGACCTGAACTACATAGAAGTGATGCTCAATGAAATCTAGGACTTCTTCTTTACCCTTTAATCTTAGCAATAGGGCTAAGACATCCACAATTTCCCTCTTTAGATTGGTTCCAAAAAGAGTCCTTGACATTTTACTCTTTTTGAAACGAGGAGTCTGGAACAAAGTTATCTACATGTCCTCTATTCTTAGAGTCTTCTTCTCATTGAACATTGATGTAGAAGAAGAAAAGTCTATGTCACAGTATTGATCCTTCAGTGGAATTTGGAATTAAGATTGCATCAATTCTATGTTTACTAAAAGCAAAATAGATTGGTCAGAGAACAAGATTTTCTTGGTTTCCAAGTTATACCTTTCAATGCATTCCTTCACCAATAATGGTGCATACACAACCATAGGAAAACCAACAACTTCGACTAAACCACTTTCCTTCAACTTCTATTGAATTGGATGGAGGGGCTTGGTGTTTAAATCTTCTGTGTAAATTACCAAGATCATAAAACTTGAAAGAGGTATTAGAAAAGTTCTTTAGCTCACTCTCTAATCCAATTAAATAATCAGACCCAACAACTACTTCCATTAGCTTAAAAGTTCACACCGATAAAGAAATTGTTTCAACTAAATAGCTATTGTAGAATGAGGGACCTTGTTTGGAAAAAGTTTGATGATATAGATTCAAAAATTGGATCGTTGGCACCACATGAATGAAGTAGCTCATAATTAATACACATAAGGGTAAGATTTGTCATAAATTAGGTAGATCAATGGCTATTAGAAACATATTCCACCGATATGATAGCTCATAAATCCAACCACCATAAAATTCACTTTAATCTCCTATAGTAGCAAGATTATTTCCTTTCCAGATCCTTTTACTTGGGTTTACTAAGCACTACCCTCTTTACTTGGGAATCTGGAATAAAGGCTTGCACTATAATCCATTGAGTGTGGGGAGAGAGACAATACCTTTCTTCTTTGTAAGCTTACTTTTTCCTTTGATTCCATTTGGTTCGAGAGTGCAATACACAGACTACTCCTTTTGTGCCTTGAGTACTTTACCTATTTCTTTTCCATACAAGGCATTTTCTCTTGATTTCTTAACTTAGCTCAAAGAAGCTGCAAAGAGAATTCCCCACCTTGAGCATGTGAACATTTTATTTCCTTTGTATCAGGCTCACTTTGCAATTGACTTGATCAAAAGCATCTTTCTGGCATCTCCACAAAATATCTTTATATTCAACTTTAGAATTAATTACCTTTCTTATCCTCCAAAAAGGAAACCTTGAATGTTTCCATTAGATGGAAAAGCACCATTGAGACCTTTTCTTTTTGAAGAGAGAAGCACTTAGAAACATTTTCCTTTCCCATGACCACTTTTCCTTATATATCCTGGAGATGAATTGTTAGCTGTGGATTCATCTTTAGTAATGCATATCAAGGGCTAGATTTTTTATTTATAAAATTGCACCTGGGTCCCACTAAACATAGGGAATCTTGTGAACGAATCTTGAATTGTCTTTCTTTATACCCATATCTTATTCCTTAAATCACAACCTTTGATTTGAGATATCATCAATGATCAAGATATGATCTTAATCTTCAAAAATACACTAGAAGATGTTCTCTCCCACAGGTTGAGTAATTGAAAACATCAAGTTCTATTTCTCTGCATAGAATTGAACTTTGACTTTAGATCTTCGATTTGATAGTTTCTTAGCATCATATTTTGCTTCTCTTAGTCCTTTATACATCTATGAATGCCAATTTTTCTTGTTCTTTGGGTTCTTACTTGATGAAGTTCACCAAAAATGAAAAATAAGTAAAAATGGATAGGATCTAGAGAAAATACTTTCTTGCTCTAGGAATGAACTGTAGAATCGAAGTAGGACTTTCTTCTCATCCAGAAAATGCTCAACCAACTAACCCTCCTAATCCTATATCACCTAAGAATTTAATAGAGTGGAACAACAAGAATCTTGCATGGAGGCATTAGGGGGAAGTAGAGTAGGAAAAACTTGGAAACAATACAAAAGGGAAACCTTAGGATGTTTAATGAGAAGAGAGCCATCTATAGGCTATCTAGATAAGAACTTGAACATAATTGCATTGAAAACTTCTCAAGCTAGAAGCTTAAATGGGATAGACTAAAAGTTTGGTAACACACTACAATCAAAGGAAATCTAGATCACCCAATTGATCAAAGTCAAGAGGTAGGAATGGAGAGTGTTGGTTTTTGGGTAAGCTTAGCTACTCAAAGAAAAATTGTTAGGTTTACAAGAAAGAACAAGAGAAAGTGAGGAATATTGAAGAAAATACAACCTATGAGAAAGATGAAACTATATTAATTATTTCTACAAGCAACACAAAATAAGACTCTTGGGTGATAGATTTTGGAGCTTCCTTTCATGCCACTTCATGTATGGATTGCTTCACAAATTATCATGAAGGAAAATTTGGAGAAGTATTTCTTGGGGACAATAAATCTTGCGAGATAGTTGGCAAAGGTGACATTATGTTATAGCTAGAAGATGGAGGCTAATGGATGTTAAAAGATGTTTTCCATGTTCACAAGTTGAGGCAAAATCTGATTTTTGTTAGTCATCTTTTTACACAAGGATATCATCTATTCTTTCATTCGGATACTTGGAAAGTCACCAAGGGTTTAAGGATCATCACCAAGGGTAATAAAGTTGGTATTATTTATCTCTTTGAAAATCCTATAGAAGTAGGTGCTATTATGAAAGTCATGGGCAGTGATGTGGCTTTGGCATCAAACACTAGGCCACATGAGCAAGAAAGGCCTTGAGGTCATTCTCAAAAGGGATCAACTACCAAGTCTCCAATAAAAAAAACTTAGATTTTTGTGAATATTGTCTTACAACAAGCAAAAGTGGGTCAACTTCTTGAAAGATAGGCATGAAATGAAGGCAAAAACATTCGAACTTGTGTAGTTCAATGTCTTTAGTTCTACCAAGGTAAGTTCTATAGGAGGTGCAAAGTTTTTTTGTTACTTTTCTTGATGATTGTACCAGGAAAGTTTGGATATATATGATGGTCAATAAATATTAAGTATTTTCAAAATTTAAAGTTTTCAAAGCTCTTGTTTAAAACCAAAGAGGTCACAAGATTAAATGCTTAAAAATAGATAATGGAGGTGAGTTTTGTTCACTGGATTTTGAAAATTATTGTGCAAATAATGAAATTCAAAGGGTGAAAGTTGTTCCCTACACCCCTCAAGAAAATGGGGCAACAGAAAGACTCAATAGGACTATACTTGAGAAAGCTCGATGTATGCTTTCTAATGTACATTTGAAGAAAGAGTTTTGGGTTGTAGCATGTAATACAATCATGTATCTAATTAATCAGAGTCCGTCATCAAGGTTGAACTTCAAAATTTTGAAAGAGGAATGGAAAGGAAGAAAAGTATCATACTCTCATCTTTAGGTTTTTAGGTGTCAAGCCTATGTACATGTGCCCAAAGAAAGAGAAGCAAGTTGGACCCCAAATCATAGCCTTAGTTTTGCTTCAGACTTTGAGTTCATCTAATAAGAAAATAATTAGGTGCACCAAGTTGCGGTGCCAAAAAGATGACACCTTTTTTTTCCTAGTTTTGAAAAGTGCATACATGCTATAGTGCGTATGCACTATAGTACGCATGCACTTTTCAAAATATTTTTTTTTAATAAGGTGCACACTACTATTAAGACTTAAATTTAAAAAGCTTTAATAGTGTGTGCATACTATAGTGCGCACACGCTATTCAAAGCTTTGCATTCTACCAAGCCTAAGATTTGGTTTTGCCTCAGAGATAGAACCTAAAGGTTTGGAGTCTATAAACTAGTCTGAGACATGTTTTGCTGCAAACATACAAAAAATGATTGATTTTTCTTGCGTGCGCTCCTTCAAGTTTCCTTGTGGTTGAACATTGATAAAATCAGATTACATGACATTGTAGGTCTTTGTGTTAGCTATATAACCATATAATTTATTTTTTATTTGAACTATTTCAAGCCTTTCATCTATAATTTATTTTGAATGTATGTAAATTATTTTAAAAAAACCAACATGTACTAATTGGGTTGTAGATTTTAGCTCATTCATCAAATTTTACAACAACTTAGTTTTTTAGAAACTAGAGTCCATTCTACACACTTTGAAAAAAAGAAGTTTTGATTTTAGATTAGTTTTCAATCATTTCTAGGGGGAGCACATAGATATTTCATGTTTCTGGGATGTGTCTAATTAAAAAATTCATTAAAAAAATACACATTATAAAATTACCAGAAAAATTTGGGATAAACTACATAGTGTTAGGTAACTTTTGACCAGAGCGATTAAAGAATTTCAAAAAAAAGTTAAAATTTTAGAGGGGCCACATATTTTACTATGTTATTTTTTTTTGGAATAAATAGTACCACTTTCTATGGCCCCCTTTTTTGAGGACCTAAAACTAAACCTTTTTGAAAAAAAATTAGTAGTTTAAAAACTAGATTCAAAGGACTACTACTTTTATTTTTGTCATATCTTAAAATTTTAAGCGTAACTATCTTCAAATTCTTGCTGAAGTTTAGAAATTGCTGATTTCAGAAAAAAGGTGTCCACTTATACCCTCCTTTTGGCACCACAACTCAGTGCACTTAATATATTTCCTCATTCTAAAGATGAGACTCTAATAGAGAATACATTCCTCTATTTGATATGAAGGACAATAGTACAAATTCTCAGCATAATAACACACAATTGTTATATCCCACAAATAATTTCTCTCCTACATCAATACTTTCCCTACTCTTGTCTCTTCCTAATTTATAGAGGATACATCACACATTGAGGCAGAAGATTACTTCTTCAACTTGGGAAATTATGATAATGGAAGATTAGTCTCAGAACAATTTACAAATATAAACAAATCAAACTTTACAAAGTTTGATGTTTGACCTATGTCTCCAACACCTCATAGTTCTAGTGAAATATAACACATCGAGTGCCAAGGTGATTGCCTAGGAATAGGGCACAATGACACAAATAACAACAAATCATAGGAGTACATTTCCTCTCCAAATTGTAATATCTCAAATAGAATTGGGACTTAACACATTCATGTGCCACTTATACCTATAGTGCACATGAACCATGATCTTGGTTTGGAAATTGATCAATGTAGAAGTCCATGGAAAACAGTAGAGGTCTTATTATGTCCACACCATCTAGAATACACTCTTAAGCATGACACTCTCGCAATTAATGTATGGTTTTTGCGGGATAAATAATGCACTTTCCATATAAATGCACAAGGCTAAAAAGTCATCGAGTCTGATTATCATAAATTTCAAAATGACTCCATTAGATAGGGAATTCATAATTCCCCCTCACAACAATATTTACAAACACCAAAAAATTGTGATAACATCATGTTTCCTGCCCATGTGGATAAAATTAGCACCGCTCTGACATGGAGTTCAAAGAAGGTGATAAGGCATGGTATGGAAACTCACAATGCTCATGCCGGTGTTAAAAATGATGGTCAATACCACCCTTCATTGACATAGGGACTACCCAAGGTTCGTCCATAATGGACGCTTCTCTCTAGCAACAAAGAAGCACACAGATTGGTAACAATTTGGATAGCACCACATTCAAAGATGTGCAACCCTCAATGGATATATACCACTTTGTCTAGTCTAAAAATAATATGCCTACAGTTAATAAGAATTCAAGAGGAATTAACTCACGAAGAACTATGCAATCTAGTCACATCGACAAAGAGGGATCTACACATTCAAATGTGAGAACTTCTATCTCTAGTTCTCCATTTGAAATAGTCCAAGCTCAAACAAAGAACATAGAGCCCCAATTGAGAAGGTCCACTAGAGAAAGGAGAATGCCAAATAAATAATCTGATTATGACTTATTGTTCGCTAAAGAAACAAAAGCTTCAATATTCTAGTTTCAAAATTCTTAGAACTCACAACATTTAATGCTTCTCTTAAGGAAAAAAAAAATAATAAATGGCAAGATTCTATGCATGAAGAGATGGATTCTTTATCCAAGAATAAAACTTTGGATTTGGTTATTCTTTTACCAAATTGAAGACCACTTAGGAACAAGTGGGTATACTGGTTGAAAGAGGAAGCAGAAGGTAGAAAAACTCCAAGGCTAGATTGGTGGTTAAGGGGTTTGATCAAGAAAAGGGGATAGACTTTAATAAGATATTCTCACTGATTGTCAAGATGATAGCTATCTGAATTGTTTTGGGATTAGTAGCAACATGGGATCTTGAGTTAGAACAACTTGATGTCAAGACTGCATTCCTACATGGTGATGTAGAAGAAGAGTTATATATGGAGCAGCCTCAATGATTTTTCAAGAAGGGAAAAGAACATCTTTATTGTAAATTAGATTGGTGATTATATGGCCTCAAGTAAGCCCCAACACATAGGTATATAAAATTTGATTGCTTCATGGTTGAACACAATTTCACAAGATTTGAGTCAGAACCACGTGTCTACTTCAAGAAACCTCCTAATGGTGAGTTCTTCATTATTCTTCTTTTTGTTGATGACATGTTAGTAGCTAGCACAAATAAGAGAATAGTTAATAAGTTAAAAGAGAAATTAGCAAGCAAATTTGCAATGAAAGACTTAGGGGCAGCCAAGAAGATTCTTGGCATGATGATCACAAGGGACAGGGAAAAGAAGGAAATTACTTTGTCTCAAAAACAATACATTGACAAAGTTGTTGAGAGATTTGGCATGGCTAATGAAAAAATTGCTCCTATTCCACTTGCTGGTCATTTCTAGTTAATTTCTGAATTATGTTCAAAAATACAAGAATAAAAGGAATTCATGGAGAAAATTCCTTGTAAATTTGTGGTTGGTAGCATTATGTATGTCATGGTTTCTACACACTTCAACATTGCTCATGTGGTGGAAGTTGTGAGAAGGTTCATGATCACTCCTGGAAAAGCTCATTGGGAAGCTGTCAAATGGATACTAATGTATCTAAAAGCACTTCAGATTATGTATTATGTTTTGGAGGAAATATGGCTCAGCTGTAAGGTTACATTGATTCTGATCTTGCGAGAGACTTGGATAAATGAAGGTCTACCATTAGTTATACCTTCATGTTTTTTGGAGCTGTAATCAGTTGGGCTTCACATTTGCAACATTGTATTTCTTTTTCTTTATTTGAGGCCGAATACTTAGCTCTTTCTGAAGGAGCAAGGGAAATGATTTGGCTTCAACGATTGCTTGGTGACTTGAAAGTTCATCAAAATGAATATAATTTATTTTGTGACAGCTGTAGCATGATTTTCATGGTGCATAATCATTCATCACAACATCTCTCTAAGCACATTGATGCACATGCTCACTTTGTTCATTATTCAGTTGAAGAAGGCAAACTAAAAGTTATAAAGATTGATAACAAGATCAATTTGATAGATATTTTCATGAAGGTTGTATCCAAAGAGAAGTTCGAATGTGCTAGGACTTCTTTTGGGCTTGTGAAGAAAAGGTAAATCAACATTTAAGAATGGTAATGGGTGATCAATTGTAGCATTGGTTGTTCTTTAGGTGAGTGTTTTTCCATATGTGAAGGCCAATAGACATAATAATTTGTCTCCCTCCAATTGTAAGTCTTCAGTTTGAAGACTCTTCATTATGTAATATTATTGGAGCCTTTATATTTGTTTCTCCTACTCATTTTTATTCAAACTTTTATATATTAATTCAATACTCTTCTCAATCTTGACGTAGCCATTATTGTGGTGAACTAGGATAAATTGATGTTTTGTGTTTCTTTTTCATATTTAAATCCTTTCATGTGTAACGATGTCTAAACTATGTTTGTGTTTATTTTAAATGAATATTTAATTTTTACAAGTCAAAAGAATGAATCATAAACTTAAGCAAATACCCATAAATTTCAATAATTCTAAATCCCTTTTAGAGGCTATAGAAACATATCGAATACAAAGCACAATATCAAGTGTAGAGAAAAACATATAAAATGTTTGTTCATATTTTAAGGTTGAATGTGCATCCTTTGTGGCCTATCACTGCAAATATACTTCTATGTAACAATATCTTAAATTATGTTTTTGTTTACCCAAGTAAGAATCGTGGTACGGTAAAAAATAATGGAATCCCAATGTTAAAAAAAAATTACAACAAAGAATGCACTGAGACCAAAATAACATAGTTACAACTCACATTTTTAGCAAGAAGCATATACAGATTAACATAAAACTAATCTAAGAAATAAATAGTAAAATTTAGCTAAGAAAGCATTAATAGAAATTTAAAAAAGCATTTCATATTGGAATTTAATAACAATTTTATAATATGGAGCTATGCTATCCACTCACAAACTTAGCAAAGTTTCAAAATTTGGAATAGTAATTTTTATGCTAACATATTATTATCATTTTTAATAGGACTTTGGAGACTAAAATGTTACTGTGAGATTGAAGTGTATGTGAAGTTATAAGGACTCATTAAGTCACTAGTACATTTTGACTCATTTTTTGATGAAAATTTGTCAAATTTTTGACAAACTATTTTGTTGCTATTTTTTTTTGTCAAAACTTTGACCAAATTGTTGATGATCACTATATGTTATAGTGATATCTCCTCATTTTCGATCACCAAAAACACTCATCGCCATGACTTATAACAATATCTCCTCCTTTTGAATAGAAAAGTTTGCTATATGTTATAGCGATATCTCCTCCTTTTCGATCATAAAAAACACTTATAGAGATATATCCTCCTCTTCAATAGAAGAGTTCACTATATGTTATAGTGATATCTCCTCTTTTTTTATCACCAAAAAAACTCATTTCCATGACTTATAGCAATATTTCATCCTTTTTTATAGAAGAGTTTGCTATATGTTATAGCAATATCTCCTTCTTTTCGATTACCAAAAACACTCGTCGCCATGACTTATAGTGATATCTCCTCCTTTTTGATAGAAGAGGTCCCTATATGTTATAGCGATATCTCCTCCTTTTCAATTACCAAAAAAACTCATTGCCATGACTTATAAGAATATCTCCTCCTTTTTGATAGAAGAGATCGCTATTTGTTATAACAATATCTCCTCCTTTTGGATCACCAAAAACACTCATTTCCATGACTTATAGTGATACAACATCTCTATCGCTCATTACTATAATGATTATATTATTTTTTTGTTTGTTGAAGATCACTATATGTTATAGTGATAAGCCTCTTTTATCATTTATCATTGTATTATTTTTGTAGTTTCTTCACATAGCGATAAAAGGGATCACTATATGTCATAGCGATATACCTTCCTTATCAATAAAATTGCCTTATCACTATAATTTATAGCAATCGTTCTTATAGCCATATTGCTTTGTCATAATAACACATAGCAATATATGTCTTTTCATCACTTATCGCTATGTCATGTTTACACCAAACGTGATGCATAACCCTTTTGACCTATCACTATAATATATAGTGACCTATACTACTTTGTCATCATAACACATAGTGATATATGTGTCTTCATCACTTATCGCTATGTCATGTTTACTCCAAATGCAATGCGCAATCATGTATTTTCTATCACTGATCACCACAACACAATCCTCCCCTTGCAGATCACCAAAAAAACTTATTGCTGAGACATATAGCAATATAACATCTTTATCGGTCATCGCCAAGATGACTATTTTTCATTTTTGCTTGTCGATAATCGTTAGGTGTTATAGTGATATATCTTCCTTATCACTAATCGCTATGTCAATTTTATGCTTTCTCTGCATAATGATAGAAGAGATTGCTACATATCATAGTCTTAAAACCCAAGTTTTCTTATGACCATGACATCATCACTATAGTGTATATCGATTCATGAAGCTGGGATCAACACTACACATGATGTCATCTACAAATGCCGCCTAAGTTTTAGATCACATTTTATCTGCTATCATTTTCACTTTTTCCTATCAATGAATATCAAGTTGTGACATCAATATCAGTAAAATTCCATCAAAATAACTCCAAATCCATAAAGTAAATAACATAATAATATGACATTTATTTCTATATAATTTTTACAATTACACTAATAAAGGTTTACCTTTGCTGAGGCAAGTTTGTGAGGTACATCCTCACATGTGCCTTGTAGTGTATCCATGTTTCCCTATGAAAAAGATTAGTAATTCTTAGCAACCAATAGTGAAATGAAAGTAATAGACTTACTCAAAAAAAAACTAATAAAATAATAGATTGTATATTGGAGTCAATATTAATTGGAGGCATTTGGTTTAAATGTTATACTTACTAGTCCCATGATAGGGATTTTTTTTGTCAAATTGTAATCTATCAAAAGATATTCCCCTACACTTATTGATTTTATAGCACATACAAAAACATGATTTCCCTCGTGTGCCTCAAATATACAATTCAACCACTTATTAGTTGACACAGTTTGAGAATTATTTATAAATCCTACAATATTCCCTATTGCTTTTAGCCTTCCATCAATATACATAGCGAGCCTTTTACTTTGATATTTATGCTAAAAAATTACATGATGCATTCTTGAAATCATTGTATATTTTTTAATTCCTTACCTCTACTTTATATGCGGTATCTATGCAATATCATTGTATATACTCCATGACTAATGAGTTCAACACATAATAACTTAATTATAAAAACATACAAGTCAAACAAATTTCATAAATAAATCATCCCATTATACTTGAAATTGATTATATGTCGACATACATTTCATTGATCCTATCATTGATCATCATCTTCATCCATGTCATCATCATCACCACCATCAGTGTACTTGTCACTTTGATCATCATCATCACCATCTTCATCACCATTATCATGAACATCATCATCATCACCATCATTTCCTTGATCATTACCATCTTCATCATCATGATCATTATTGTCATCATCATCATCATCAACAACAACATCACTAGAATCATCATCATCTTCATCTTCTTCTTCATCATTGTGTAACAGTCATTCATGATCATCATTTACTTTGTCTTTTGATTTTTAGTATCTTCTTCTTCCATCACATTATACTTTTCCGACCTTCCTCTTGGATCATGTCTAACAAAAAATGACCAACCTAATCTATGTGGAATGCTAAAGTAAAACACTTGCTCACATTGGCTCGGAAGAACATAGGGCTCATCTCCAACTAGCTCAAATGACCTTGTATTAATCATTGTAAATTTACTATTATGTTCAATAATAGTCTTATTAGGATCATTTCAATTTAGCCATGGCTTGTACCATTTGATGATAAATATAACTAATTTGAATGAATTAAAGTCACACTCAAGTATATCATCCAAAATGTCATATAATATTGATATTTAGATTTTTGAGGATGTATGTCATTTCTAGATGAAATACTATTGACCTCAAAGACCACACTTATCCTAGAATCACAAGTTTTCTTCATTTTATCTAACTTTTGTATGCAAAATTTTTTGTCGTGGTAGTACATAGCTTGTGGTGTTTGATCTACAATTATTCAAACATGTCAAGATTATTTGCATCAATCCATGAGTTGATATTAAACTTATGGGTCATGATTAGTAATCTTATACATACCTTTCTATCTGTTAAGTCATATGCTAAGTCAAGTACCATTGGCATAACATTGGGATCTCCATTATGATGAGCTTCTTTAATCAATGATGCAACATCATCCCATGTTAATGACTAACCATTTTCTTGAGACTTTTGAATCCGTACCATTATCCAATCAAGATTGTTTGCAATATACAGATTTAGTGCATCCCACTCATGACCAACTATAAAGAAAATAACTAGACTAGTTAGAAACAACTTATATTAATGATGGATAAAAATTAATTAACTACAATAACATCTTATAATTACCTCTCACTTTTCTCAATCTACCTTTCCTCGTCAAGTACTCTCCTTCAAATTTGTTAATGGAGTTGTGATCCCAAATGCCGTCTACATGAATCTTTGATGCAAACTTGGAAGATATTCACTAATGTACACCATGCTCTGGTATACCATATATCCCTCTACCATAGAACCCTTAGGATCTGCTCTTTGTCAAACAAAACCCTTCATAAATTTCAAGTGCCTCTCAATCATCCACATTGACCTAGTTTGTATAGGTCCACACAATTCAATCTCCTCAACTTGATGTATGAGGTAGTGTTCTTAAGGATTGAAAAAAGTTGAAGGTAGATACTTTTTCATTTCACACAGAAGCTATGCATTTTTCTCTTCCAATATTTTATATCTTTTTAATCAATTTCATTTGATGATAACCATCTAAAAGAGATTCAACACACAAGAACATATAAACAAGATTTTAGATTAAAATATATAATAAATTACATAAAAAGTAAAACAAGTCATAAATATAATATATGTACACCAAATCTAAAAAATAACACTTCTAAACTCATATATTTTTCAAGATCATATATAACTTGTTTAATGTTGTTGTCAAACTAGTGTGGGAGGGATAGAGGTAGGATGTCCTACAATCATTAAAAAATGATCTTTTCAATATATTATAAAATAATACAATAAGTAGTATATAAAATTTTACAATTATATTGTAAATAGAGAACATGACTTATCTTGACGAAGGTATGCCAATCATGTGTTTTCAACCCTGGCCCAAAATCACCTTTTGTTGATATAAGACTACTTATATTTGCAACAAATCTTGTGAGAAATTTTGGTTTTTTATGACTTCTTTTAATTCATCACTTTGCTGCTCTATTAATAACCAAAGAAGAACACTCATATTTATGTTGTCTCTATTGTTATTTGATTCAATACAATTTTTGAATGAATGATTGAATTCATGAATATCATTACAAATTTTGGCAATTTTTTCTCTATCATGCCTTCCATCCAATATTTTCCATAGCATCTTTGTTACATTCTTTCCAATATGCATAGCATCAAACAAATGCATGATTGGGAGATCCTTGTAGTATAGTAACCTACTAAATTGAGTAGAATAACATTTTATTTCTCTAAGAATTTGGTCATTGATTCCTTGATGACCTTCACAACCATAAATTACATCATGACTAAATAAAAGACAATATCAAAGTATAATATTCAAACTTGAGACCTCAAACTAGACATTACCTTGGTGATTTAGTCAATTTTATTCCAACTTCCATAGATGAGATGTCATTCTTCGTGGCCTTGATGTTGTCTCTTCTTTCCCATTAAAAATATATATTTTATTAATTCGATACTTATGATTATTGTGAAAAAATTTCTTGAACTCATCGAACACCTACTTTCCTTAACTTCTTGAATGACAAGATTTTATCTTCAAACCACAAACTAGACATGTAAATTTTTCCTTTGTTTGAAGACCTAAAAGATCATCTACAATTGGATCATGTACAATTATCATGCACAACTTAAAAATACAATAATAATGTGTAAGCACTATAATAGACCAAAAATATGTGACCTTAACAATATAACATAGTACAAAAATAAGTTAGCCCTAGGGCATCATGTATTGTCCTTACAAGCATTGCATGGAATTGAAATTATCTTTGTCCTATTGGTCTAGAAATGTCATACATAGTGACCTCATTCCATAACTTCAACAACTCATCAATAAGGGGTTCAATATACACATTCATATCTTTAACTTGGTACTTACCTAGTTATTGAATGAACATAAATATTACATAATTATTATGACCAGTTTGATGCATTTTTCATAAATTAATTTAGATAACTATTAAATAAAAAAATACCTGGTACAATCATTGACAACATTATGTGCTCCTCTTTATGGACATCCAAAGAGGAATGGTATTGTTAATAACAAAAGTAGGCCACACTGAGTAAACAGATTTCATATCTTCAAATGGATTGACACCATTTGCTACCAATGAAAGCTTGAGATTATGAGTTTCTTCTTTAAAGTGTGGCCATATTTTTTCTATGTCTTTAAATATAGAACCATCCATAGGCATCACATAATGTCATTTTGAATTTTATTGCATGCATCGTAATCCATAAATTTTGTCAAGCTAGTGCACCGAAATAATCGTTCAAGATGTGGAATAATGGGAATGCACTTTGTGAAGCACCTTTTTTGTTATTTGATCTTATTGATATCTATTAATATGACAATCAGAGAATTTTGTTACAAATTCATGTTGTTTATGATATAGAATGTGATCATTGGGACATGCATATATTGCTTGGTACTTCATTCCAATTTTATTCATAATGGTAGATAATTCTTGGTACAAACAAGGCAAAATATTTAATGGTGGTAACAAAAAATCACCTATCAACCTCCAAAAAAAATGAATTGTTAATATAATAAATAGTAATAGTATGCTAACATTGAAGATGAAAAAAATGGCATACCTTAGCATACTTGACATTGCTGCATTAGATAAACCATTCATAACCTTCAAGTTCACTATCAACACTATAGTAGAGAGAAGAGTTATTTAGGAGCCTTGGTATAGGGGTTCGCATGCCTTCTCAAAAGTGTGTGTGTGTGTGTGTGTGTGTGTGTGTAAAGATCATCTTCATCATCATTATTAGATGCACTAGTGCCATCATCATGATCATCTTTATCAGCTACACTAATACCATATTCTTCAATCATTTCCTCTGGGACATTATCATCTTCTTCCATGGGAGCATTATCCTCAACTTAGATATTCACACATCTATGTTCCTCTAGTTGGAAATCTACATTGCCCCCCTTCAATGTGACCATGTTGCCTACAATGACTCTAGGCCATTGTGATTAGAATTCTTCGATTCTATAAGATCTTACACTTTTTGCAAGGACAATTACATTTATCAACTTTTCTTTGAAATTGAGACCACAATCTAGCAATTGTCTCGTTATTTTGTTTCGGGTTCATATTTCCAAGCATGGTCTTTCTTCATAGGAAAATATTTCAGCAAAAATATTAGAAATGTTGTACTTAATGTTTGTATCTACACATATGGTTTTGAAAAAAAAAATTGGTCACCTTGCTCAAATTCACCCACATTATAATCAATGAAAAATTGTGTACTTACAATGATCTTTTTCAATATCCCCCTTTATGTCACTTTATTCTTAATTCTTCTTGAAGACTAGTTTTTGAACTTCATCACTAAAACACTTAATTCTTAGTTTTTGAGTGTTTTGGTGTTCAATAATGGAAATCATTTTTATTTCACCTTAGATATGCATTTCCTACCATTCCTAAAGGTTTGGGATTAGTTGGTGTCCATTAGGATGAAAAATGCAAAAATTTGTCATATTTGACAAGAAATTGCAAATGTGCAAAAATGCAATTTTGGAAAAGTTGTCAAAAATGTCTTTTTGGCCTCCCAACATTCATAACCATAAAAATATGGTTTGAACTGATTGGATGAAGGTATTTAGGACTCATTGTGTCCATTTCATAACTAATCATCAAGTTGTACAAAAGAATCAACATTTTATGAAGGGAAAAACCTATTTTCTAGAGAAAATTTGTTTTGTATGGATTGGTATAGATAGATGATGCACATGTGAAGTTGGATGCCTGTGTTACCTTTCATTTGCAATTGATTTGGTTGAATTTGAATTGAGTTTCAAGGTACTTATAAAAAAAATTCTGACTGCAGGTCTAAAACCCTCATTTCAAGGGTTTGAAGCCAAGAACTGGCCATAACTTACAATTTCACTATTGGAAATTGACACCCTTTGGTGAAATACAAGTAGGTAGGATGCAATTTGAGACTTCAAAGGCTCAAGATAGGAAAGCCCATTAGCCACTTCAAACTTGATGCCCTAGGCTAAATATGACTAACAACACATTTTAATGCTAAATACATAGGCTAAATATGACTATGTATTCAATATTAAAATGTGTTATTTGAGCAAGTAATCAGCAAGACAAGATTGTGGGTCAAATTTTCTAGATGGAACTATTCATTTCTAGTCTGCAGGAGGTCACCAAACCAATAGATCAGTTTTATGCACCCAATGGAGCCAGTTCTAGCAAGCTCTAGCCTAATTTCTAACCTATAAAATAAAATCCAAAAAATCTTATAATTAGATGTAATTATAATTTGGATTATAGTAAGAGTTGTCAAAAAAAATCATATTTGGAGAGATGTTCCCTTTAAAATAGGATACAAAAAATCCTATAAATATGCTGAACAAAATGTGTGTGTGTGTGTGTGTGTGTGTGTGTGTGTGTGTGTGTGAGAGAGAGAGAGAGAGAGAGAGAGAGATTATCTTGTGTATAGTATTTTTTTTAAATTTATGTTTGGTTCTTTCTAAATTTCTATCAAGAAGATAAGCCTTAAAGACTATTTTCTATTAGCGAGATTGGTTTATTAGCTTGCTCTTAAAGTAGTTGCTTTTGATCCCAAGCTCTCTTTTTCTAGAACTATTTAGCAACCTCAAAGTAGTTGTATTTGATCCCAAGCTCTCTTTTTCCACAACTTTTCAACAACCTCAAAGTGAATATGTAGGGTAATGAAGTTGGAGTTATGATGTCTATGTATGCTATGTATCAAAAAAGAATCTAAGCTATTGATAAACACTACTTTGATTGGAGAGTGTAAGGGCTTGTTGCATAGCACAAAGGATACTTCTCACTCATAATGGAAAAGAGCAACAACATTTAAAGCCTCAAACACAAGCATAGCCCTACAAAATAAGCATAGTATGCCATAGTGTAATGCCCCGCCAAGGGATCCAAAGAATTTCACTAAGTTTACCAAACAATTTTTTTTTTTAAAACAAGAAAGATAAACCATTTACAACTATACATAGTAACGGAAGCAATAGAAACAATTTGAATGAAAGTAACATAACATAGATAAATAAAAAATTACATTCTTTAAAGATCCCTTAACATTGTATCACATCTAAATTAACTATCTATCTAACATCACATCCTTATGAAATAACAATGATACATCCAACATTCATAAATTACATTTTAGATTGCTCAATCATCCACTGTACATGTTACAAGGTATGAAAGGCTTAAAATAATAAAGCATCCACGTAAATAAAGTACATCATCATCCAATACTAATCTATGATGCAATAACATAATGAAATCATAAACCATACATGATACATCATCACAAAAGATATAAACATCTGTCACAAAATATAGCCATATATCACAAACATAAATAACTAAGTGCACGGTTCCTCCCAACCGTAAATAGCATCATTAGACCATCGTGGATCCTAGTCATCCCTCCATGCGTAAGATTCCAAAGCACCGAAGAGATCATCGATATTAACATAGTAGGAATGTCACTCCTAAAAACATCCTACTAACATGCAAAGTAAAGCATAACATATCATCATCTAACATATGCAAATCATCAATATAAGAAACATACCAATAAATACATCCATCATAAGATATATCATCTATCATAATGCTCCAAGAACAAAATGAAGATAAATACCAACCAAGAATGCTCCAGCCACGATGTCTCAGACGGATCTCAAATGATAAGAGTGGAAAATACACTACCACCCGACTGCGTGGAACCTAAGTGGTCCACTCCCACCATGCTGAAGAGATAATCTAAAGTCCCAAATAGGCTATCAATCTAAAAAGTATAAATCTCTATAAGTCCAGGAATCCTAAAAGTATACTAACTCAAAAGTTCCAACACACACAAAATCGACATCTAATTCCCAGAGGCACACAATGACATGTAGAAAACCTACTCTACAAGCGGGAAAGTGTCATCGCATTTATCACATATAAGTTAACCTGGCAGTTAGCTAAACTCCACGGGTCCATACTGATCTCATGCGGCCACTAGTATCCTCTCATACTGATGAGGCATACTATGGAATGCAAGGTCGCAATCTTGCATTCTCACTACTCCCATCCTAGCCTGTACAAGCGCTCAAGCCATGGGCGAGAACATCAAAACAATTATCTTTTTAGGTTCATTTAATCCTCATTTAGTGTGTAAATGTTATCACTTATTAACCAAACTTACAATGAGTTACCCTAGCAACCACTTAGGGCCTTGACCCCCATTGCAAGTTACTTTTCGACACTACAAGTAGATAACCTACCCTAAGCTCATGGAATCATAAAATCACCACAGTCCTGTACAAGCGACTGTAAAGAAAATCCAAAAGATAATCCATAAAAAGAATCATCAAATATCCATGATAAAAGTATCAAATATCCACAATAAGAATTATCAAATCACCAAGATAAGAATCATCAAATATCCATGAGCATCTGAAAAAGCATCCATAGAAAATCATGACCACAACAGTTCTCTATTGGCAACTGAAGGCATCACTGATAATCATAAGTATCCATTGGTTCTCAATAACGAAAATATATTTCAATCATACTGATCAAAGACTCCAAAATGGTTGAGTCAAACATATCACAACATGAAATCATCAAGAAATAAATTCACATTTCAGTCCCATCATGGCGACTAGAAAATAATCCAAGGATAACTGATCGATGACTCAAAAATGATTAGCTCAAGTGTGTCAGATACATATACATCTCAACTTCACACATGAAAACTGATGAACAATAACAATCAGTAAATACAAACATTTCATAGAGCATACGATCACATTACCATGGTTGGGCTTATAAAGATCGAGACCAAATAAGATCAACATGCCAACACATCTCATAACCCCCGAACCTCTGGTAACAACCTAAAATTGGTCAACACTAGTCAACCCAAAACCCAAAACAAAAAGCATATAGAATACATGATGCAAACACATGTTTTGGTTTACTAATATCACATGGATGAGTTAAGTGTAGAGGTTTTCCAGTTTTTTGTTTGCAAGTATACTTTCAAGTGTCTTAAGTTTCATCATTTGACTTACAAGTCAACCCATTTGTTCCCCGATAGCATTATTCTAAGAATAACTCAAGGATAATTATTTACTCATTAAACTGATCATCACTAACCTTTAATTAAATTGTCCTCTATATTTAACCATGATCCATATTCTAATTGATTAACCTCCTTTAATATTACTTCAACTTTCAACATAAATCAAAGATCATTATTCATTTATAAAAGAATCAATTATCAAACGTCGAATAAGAAGAAGATAACTTTATTTATCTCAATCCATTAACATAGGTACACCATCCATGACCTATTAACATCTAATAATCTTAATTAAGATTTAATTAAATATTATTAAAATTTAAGCCTCTTAATTCAATCGTTATCATTATGGACAATCATATAATATCTAAAGTCATAATTCAAGTCATAAGACTTATCAACTTCAATATAGATAATCTACAATCTCGTTAAAAGAATTATGTCAATTAAATCTCTATTACATAACTTAATTATTAATTAAATCTAATTAATTCTCATTAATTGATTTAATTAATAATTGCATAACCATAGCAACATTTCAATTAATATCAGCTGACTAATAATCAACTAGAATTCTGTAAAAGTCAACTATAATCTAGTACACAAATATTCATATTCATAGTTCAATAATAATAACTTGTTAATATTTAAGAACAAGCTATATTGGAAATCTTATTAATAGATCACTTTTATCATGATAATCATTTCTATCGCATATAGTTATATTGACAACTCAATGAGCATCAATTATAATTATATCCAAATCCAAAAATTATTATCTAATACCTACTTTAACCTTACGTCTCATATCCCCTGAGATTGTCTAAGCCAATTATTATAACTTATTGCTATACTTCAATTATTACTAATCTCAATTTGAATTTAACTGAATACTTAATAGTTATACTAACTATACTTATCATTCATTAATAATTGCTAACCTTATCAATTATTAATAAATAATAATCTCATTAATAATTTCATTATTATAATGATCAATATTTAAATCAGATTCATCATTCATTAAGAGTCAACTATGTATCATTCCATCAATGTTCAAATTATTACTGTACTGATAAAAAATTATAATAAATCTCCAATATTAATATCTCAACTAAATACCTCCTATGTTGGTTGATAAATAGATTAATTATACTTTTTCTACTATTAACTAATCTTAATTAAATTAGATTAGTTAATAAATCATATAAAATTAATGCATATTAATAAGATTCTACTAAGGGAAGATTGCAATAATATCTTTAATTCATTCCATGCATTGATATATTATTTTTGTGAAGTTTAAGCATAAAGAACTCTTGGTTATGAGAAATGAAGAAATATCTGTCTTTGAATAAAACAGTCTCAGTACAATGGCCATATCTCCCTAATGAACCATTGGATTGGGCTGAAATTGAAATATGTTGGAGAGGGCCAAGTTACACTAATTCTGACCAGAGCGATCGAATAAATTCAATCACGATAAAAAGTTATGAATGATTGAGTTTGGGTCTATCCAAGGGGCAGCAACAGGGCAATTTGTGATGAATTAAGAATTTTCTCTTAAAAGGTAATTGTTCTCTAAATTTACCCATTCATCCATCTAATAGGTTTGTTTGTATGCATCTGAAAATATAATTTGATAGAAAAATTACATCTAACCATTCAAATTTTCAACTTGGAATTTCTATTTTAATTTCAAATCTTGTCTATTTAATTTAATATAAATTCGAACTCAAACCCGATTCAAATATAATTTCTTTCTTAATTGGATCTAAGGTTTCTAATGTTTTCTTCTCAACCAATAAAATATCTAGATTCCAATTTAATTGTGGATTCAATCACAAAGAGTATTCAGACACATATAACAGACATGATGAAAACAGGAAGACAAATAGTGCAAAGAGAATATGTGAATATCACGAGTGCACCTGGACACTGATGCTAATCTGCCATGCCTCAGAAATCCATAGAAAATCCATTCCTTCTCCATCATTCACAATTCCTCCAAGTGACTAGAAGTGCTAGAAGAAGCATAGAAGCATATAGAAGCATATGAGCATGTAAAAATATATGAGCATGTAGAAACATATGAGCATGAAGGAGCATATGAGCATGAAGAAGAATATGAGCATGTAAGTGTCATGCCCAAAAATTATGGCCAAAAAACACACCAAATTTTATTTTATTTTATTTTTTTTTTAAATTTTTTTTATTTAAATGTATTTATTTAAACTTAAGTGCACTAAGTTGATACAGTAAGTTCACATGAAACAAGGATGCCAAGAAGGCGGTTACACGAACTCTTAACAATCAATTGATTCAGTTAACAACCCCTCTTACTTAATTAGAAGACCCAATTAATTGATAGATTTAATAAATCCCTTTAAAAGATTTACACTCTAAGAACATTAGTAAATTTCTTAAATACAATTTTATTTCAATTTTACATATGAATTTGTCGTCAACTTCGACAAGGAGTAAAACTAAAATTATCATTCATTTTATGAGTTAATCTGGATTGCATGACCCTCCAATAGACATAGATCAATTTTAAACTATAAAATTCTAATGTTTAAGACTTATAAATTTAAACCACATTTTACTAATTCCGAAAATAAAACTTCCCATTAAGAACTGCTAATCGACTAATTAAACTTAATTAAGTTATCCTTAACTACATTAAATAATAACTATATTGCATTCACGGAATTTAATAATTAACGTTACAAATTAACAATTAATAAATAAACAGATAAACTATTTTAGAATGATTCTTTAATTAATAATATTCATTAATTATTAAATTCGCTAAGCTAAAATTATTAAATTTATAAGTTGTTAATGAACTTCATTAATACACATTATAATTTAAACTAATAATTAAATAAAATAAAAATAAAAACTACTAACAACTATTTTTAACTAATCTATATAAACGAAAATTTAATTTAAACTAAACTATATAAAAAAAATTTTAAAAAAAATAATAAAAAAAAAATTAAAACGCCGCCCCACGCATATATATGCGTGGGGGATCCCACGCAATATATGCGTGGGCCTCACGCATACACATGCGTGGGGATCCCACGCATTTAAATGCGTGGTCCTCACGCATGGGTATGCGTGGGGTCTTCCACGCGTACGGGGACTGGCCGCCGGGTACGAGCCGCAGGCTCTGCCCGAAATTCGATTTTTTTTTTGTTTTTTTTTTTTTTTTAAATTTTTTTTTGATGGGTTGTATTAAATAAGGTAGGTCGCCCACCCTTTGAAGCCTTATAATAGGAGGGTGATTTACTATAATTTATTGACTGTAATAGAGGGGTCTCCCCCTTTTTTTTTTTTTGCCCATACATTTTCCAGCAAGTTTGAGCACCTACAGGCCTCTATTTTTTTTTTTTTGGAGATTAAGTCTTTATCAAATTTCTCCATTGATCTTGAGACATGGGTGTCAATAGATTGGTGAATCTATACATTGCATATTACATCATGAACACAACTATACATTAATCAAATGATATGCTTATAACATTTTTTTTTTAAAACTAACTTTAGTTCCTCTTCCTTTGTTGTTGGATCAATACCATTCTATTTTCTTTCACATACAAATGCAACAACTGCATATGAATCCAATTTTATACATAATGCAACTAATTACTCTATGGGAATGGAAAATAGAAAGATCACAATGGATGTTTAAATTCTCTATAATTTCATATGCATATATTTTCTCCATACCATTCTAATGTCTATTTGAACTCAGCCTTTCCTAACATAATTTCCTTCATATACAAGATTAACATTCAACATTCTCAATCCATCATACAAGATATAAGATAACTCAATACCTCTTTCCTATCTTTCTTCAATACATCCCAAGGTTTGAGAGTAATTAATATAGTTTCACACAACCAACAATTCTCCCTTACATATCCATTTTTTTTTTGTTATACATCCATCACAATAATATGCATGAACAAAAAGGTGGTTGAATTGGCTATAACAAGTTTCACAAAATGAGAAGACCATTTAACATACATTACGCAAATTTTCCAAAGAACATGGGAGCAATGCAAGGAAATTCTCATAATCTCTTTTTTTATGTATTATTCATCCTGGTTCAAAGGCTCCACTCGGGAAAGAACCAGTAAGAAAACCCGAGGTCATTGCCCAATACTTCCAAGTTTCCAATCCATTTTACATCATTTTACAACTCACATAAATCTCTACAAACTTCCAACATGTGCTATCTTCCAAATAACTTCAAAATCACAATAAAGGATAATGGGGAAGACAAAACTAAAACAAGGTGGATAATCACAACAACATCAAATCAAACATACACTCCAAACCCGGTTTGCACAATAGATCTATACATGGAATCAAAACAAGGGGGGAGGTGGATTTTCCCAATGGGAGAAGTCAATCACCATTCCATTACATGGCCCTTTCGGGGCTTGAATTTTAAGAATTTCCATTCTATATAAGGCCCTTTCGGGGCTCCAATCACCAGGATACTCATTTTCTCTTCATACACATGATTTCACAACATCAATAAGGAAGGTGATGACAAGTAGGGGCCCATACACCCTACCCTTTTTTCCTTCCTCTCACCATGAAAGGAGACTCTCACCAATGAGGTCCAACTAAAGCCCTAACCCCATACATGGCCACTTCTTCCCTATCCAAGGGTGAGTGATGCCATCACAATCCCCATGAAAACTCAAAGAACAAGGTCTCAACAAAGCAAGAAATGAAATCCAAAACAAGGTAAAATTCCCTCCAATATCCTCCCAATACACACAACATAAAAGGACAAGAACCTTCACAATACTATAACAAGATTCACACATGATCAACAAAAAGGAAAGCTAAGCCCATGAGAGAGAAATTCCTACCTCCACAAGTGTTATGGCAACAATGGAAGTTTTTGAGAAGAGCTTCTTTCCTTTCTCCTTCCTTCAATCTTCAAGCTTGCTCTCTAAAAACTAGAGATTGGGTAACCCCCTTCACTACTTCCCAAGTGCCTCTAAATAAGAATCTACTTAACTAGGCTTAGGGTAACCCCTTGGTGGAGTCAAGGTCACCAACCTATGAAGTGACAACCAATTTCGAATTCAAGCAAAGATGGAGTGTTTGAGTGACCATAAAGGTCAACCAAGGAGACTTGGGGAGTGGAAAACACTCCCAACCCAAACCCTTACCCTTAGGGTAATTAATTTTGAAGTTTTAACACATAAGGATTTAACAAGGACAATAAAACTAGGGGAAACAAACTACCAAAAGAAATACACCTTAAAGATGGACTAGGTAAAAAAAGAATATAGCACAAAATAAACATGGGGTTCAGCTTTTGTCTTCCCATTGGATTTCTCGGCTAAATTTCCTGCACACTCATTGCACACGTCAGTAATTCGAGAAGCACATGTATATATATATATATATAAATACGCATCAACAATTTCATGAAATTTAAAACATCCATTCTTCCATAATCTATTCATTCATCTCATTCTACTCATTAAAATTGGAGATTCAAAGTGTTAGTTTGCATTCATTCATTTTATCAGCATATACGTTATAAAACATTAAACTACAGAAATCAAATATCTGAAATAAAGCATCATACATCATAATTAGCAAAATAATGTTCAGTGCCACAAATAATGCTCTGATATATCGAGCCATAAAAAAATAATAATATATAGTATCATCGAGGCTAGGATGGGTCGAGGCGAGGCCTCACATCCTCCCCCACTAGGCATGAACTTCCTCCTGGAGTTCATCAAAAAGGTATGGGTACTGAGATCGCATCTGCGTCGTATCCTCCCATGTGGCCGTGATCTCATCGTAGCAATCCCACTGGACCCTAACCTGGTCCAGCTCTCGACCTCGAAGTGTGAGGGTCCGTCGGGCAATAATACGGATGGGCTCCAGCGCTAACTGGCCGTCCGACTCCACCTGCAAAGCATCCCAATCTATAATATGAGACTCATCATAGATATATCTTCTAAGTACTGAAATGTGAAACACATCGTGGATGCGTGACAGGCTAGGTGGCAAAGCTAGACGGTAGGCAACTGGTCCTATCCTCTCTAGGATCTCGAATGGCCCAACGAAACGGGGTGCCAACTTAGAGCCCTTTCCGAATCGAATCGGACTCTTGTGTGGCCGCACCCTCAAGAAAACTCTATCCCCAACCTGATACTCTCGATCCATCCTATTTGCATCAGCATACTTCTTCTGTCGATCCTGTGCCTCTTTCAGGCGCTGCCTAATCAGAATCACCTGCTGCTCCATATCTCTAACTAACTGAGGTCCAATGGAAACTCGATCCTCGATCCTGTCCCAACTCAAAGGCGTCCTGCAAGGTCTCCCATACAGGGCCTCATAAGGCGGCATACCTATGGAGGAATGGTGCCCATTGTTATAGGCAAACTCAACTAGGTGGAGGTATTCCTCCCACTTGACCTGATGATCCATCACGTACATACGCAACATGTCCTCCAACACTTGATTCACATGCTCAGTCTGCCCATCAGTCTGAGGGTGGTACGCTGTACTGAAATTGAGCCTAGTGCCCAAAGCTGACTGCAACTCTCTCCAAAAAGATGAGGTGAATAGTGAGTCCCTATCAGAGATAATCTTACGGGGAATGCCATGAAGTCTGACAGTGTCTCGCAAAAACACCTGAGCTATGTCTCGGGCTGTGTACGTAGTACGCACAGGTGAGAAGTGAGCAACCTTGGTCAATGTGTCAACTGTCACCATAATGGCATCATGACGACAAGAAGACAAAGGAAGACCAACAATAAAGTCCATCGATATAACATCCCACTTCCACTCTGGAATCTCATGAGGCTGAAGGAGCCCACCGGGATGACGATGTTCTGCCTTCACCCTCTGACACTCGAGGCATCTCGCCACTATGTCGGCAATCTACGCTCTCATGCCTGGCCAATGGTACAACTGCCTCAAATCTGCATGCAACTTCTTAACACCAGGGTGTGCCGCATAAGGTGCTCTGTGAGCCTCAAGTATGATGAGCTCGCGCAAACCCCCGATGGAAGGTACATACACACGTCCTCTATGACGCAAGAGTCCATCAGACTCCAAGGAATACTCTGAATACTTCCCCTCCAAGGGTCTCTGAGAATGCACAACCTGACTAACCTCTGTAAAAAGCTCATCTGCTGGCAAGTGCTGTAAAATCTGCTCTCTCAAATCGGTGCTCGTAGTCATAGATGAGAGCTCATGGCGCCTTCTACTTAAGGCATCTGCAACTACATTCTCCTTTCCCTTGATGTAATGTACATCAAAATCGTACTCGCAAAGGAACTCCATCCACCTTCTCTGTCTAGCATTTAGGTTTGGCTGCGTGAATAGGTACTGCAAGCTCTGATGGTCGGAATGAAGTTCAAATCTGTGACCTAGTAGGAAGTGTCGCCACTTCACTAATGCATGAACCACAGCTGCAAGCTCTAGGTCATGAGTAGGGTAGTTGAGTTCATGAGTCTTCAACTTCCTAGACTCGAAGGAAATAGGCCGACCATCCTGCATAAGCACTGCCCCAATGCCATCCAAAGATGCATCAGTGCACACCACAAAGTCCGCCAATGGGTCTGGTACTGCAAGAATAGGTGCACTCGCGAGGGCTCTCTTGAGCTCTAGAAAAGCTCTCTCGCACTTCTCTGTCCATTCAAACTTCTTTCCTTTCCTCTGCAGCGATGTAATGGGGTGTGCCAATCTAGAAAATCCTGCAATGAAGCGTCGATAATAGCCTGCTAATCCCATAAAGCTCCTCACCTCAGTGACACTAGTAGGTGCAGGCCAATCCATGATGGCTCTAATCTTCGATGGGTCTACTGAGATACCCTCGCCTGATATGATATGGCCCAAATAATGGATCTCTGATCGGAAGAATGCACACTTCGATAAGCTACCAAACAACTGATTCTCTCTCAGCTTCTGCAACACCTGCCTCAGGTGTTCCTCGTGCTCTTCCTCATCATGGGAATATATCAGGATGTCATCCAGGAACACAACTACGAACTTATCCAAGAAGGTACGAAATACTCCATTCATGAGGCTCATGAATACAGCTGGAGCATTTGTGAGACCGAATGGCACCACTGTGAACTCATAGTGTCCATACCTAGTACGAAAAGTGGTCTTAGGGATATCACTCCCCACAATCCTCAACTGGTGGTAACCTGACTTAAGATCAATTTTTGAAAATACACGAGCACCCTGCAACTGATCAAATAGGTCATCAATTCTGGGAAGGGGATATCGGTTCTTGATGGTTACTTTGTTCAATTGCCGATAATCAATGCATAACCTAAGTGATCCATCCTTCTTCTTAACGAAGATCACTGGTGCACCCCAAGGTGACACACTAGGTCGAATATGCCCCTTCTCTAGGAGTTCCTCCAACTGAACCTTTAGTTCACTAAGCTCATGTGTAGTCATCCTGTATGGTGCTCTCGATACTGGTTCCGCGCCTGGCACAAGATCAATATGAAAGTCTACTGCCCTAGGTGGGGGTCTACCAGGGAGCTCTGAAGGAAAAACATCTGCAAACTCCTGCAATATAGGAAAGTCATCAAGGGATGGTTCCCCTTCTGAGCCTTCCTCTCTGTCACTAATGGTGATTGCAAATAGCTGACACCCCTTTCGCATGCACCGCCTAAGCTGCATAGCGGATATCATACGAAGGGATATGGGTCTCTTAACCCCAAGAATCACTCTACCGATACCATCATCATCCACACATTCCACTGTCTTCTGTCGACAATCCATCTTGGCGCTGTGGGAATAAAGCCAATCTATGCCAAGAACAACATCATAAGAACCTAGTGGGGTAATGCGTAGATCAGACACCGTGAATGTGGCTCCCATCTGAATCGGGAAACTATGCACCATGGAACTAACTGACACTCTAGCTCCTGAGGCTAACTCTACCTCCCAACCGACATCTTGTCTAACTGCCACCAGCTTGCAACGCTCCACAGCAAAAGGAGATATAAAGGAGTTAGTAGCTCCTGAATCAAATAAAACTGTAACCATGCTACCCTGAATGATACCTGTAGCCTCAATGACTGTAGCCTGATGCTCGGCCTGGCGGTTGTCAACCGCTGCGAATACTCTGTGTGATCTGCCTACATCACCAACTGTCGGCTCTGAAAAAGCCCCTCCCTGACCACTGGAGGGTTGTCCCTGTGGACACTCTCTAGCTATGTGACCCATGCCACCACAAGTGTGGCATGGTCCCCGTGCATAAGGCCGTGCACCCTGTGAACTAGTCTATTGTGGCCCTCCTGACCTGCTAGACCCACTGAAACCACCCCTAGAAGACTGCTGAGACTTCGCTGGCTGAGACTATGGAGCCTGTACTTTCTGATCCTGCCTCGGTCCCTGTGAGTACCACTGCTTGGGCTTGGAGCCCTGATAACCCTGTGAGGGTTTCTGGTGCTGCTGCTGCTGAGGTTTCTGTTGCTGAGACTGTTGGCCCTTAGAGGACCCTGCTGAGTAGTTCTGATTCCCCTTCCAAGGGGGTTTCTGCTGGGTAGAGTTTCGGTTCTGAGATCGATCTCGTGACTCCTGTCTACTCCGAGTATCCTCTGCAACTAAAGCCATCTCAACTACCTGTCTGAAAGTAGTAGGAAAAGCCATACGCACTGGACCCTGAAGAGAGAAATTTAGGCCCATGATAAATCTATGCACACGCTGTTTCTCGTCCTTCATGTACTCGACATATGGAAGGAGCTCGAGAAACCTGCTCTCATACTGAGCTACAGTGAGACCTCTCTGATGAAGAGAATGAAACTCCTCTATCTGCTTCTGCCTGAAATGCTCAGACAGGAATCTCTCTCTGAATCTCTCCAAAAAAGTCTCCCACGTGAGGGTATCCATGCTCATCCCTCCGATCGTCTCCTCCTGATGCCACCAATTGGAGGCATCTCCTCTCAACTGATGGACTGCAACACGTGCCTTCAGATTACTCCCATAGGAACGTAATCCAAAACACCGCTGGAGGCTCTGCAACCAAGCCTCTGCCACTGTCCCTTCTGTGGAATCGGCAAAAAGTGGGGGTCCAAGACGTATCAGCTCTCTGATGTCATCTCCTATGTGTCTAGGAGGTCTCTCGGGTGGTGGTACTCTCTGATGAATGGATTCCCCCTCGTGCTCACCTTGTCCCTCATCCTGCCTCGGTGGGGGACTCCTACTCCTCTCTCTACCACCAGGATCCTGTGCTTCCCTTTCGGGAACCTGCTGAACTGGCTCTGCTACAGGTGGGGGTAGTCTCTGCTGAACTACACCAATCAGTGTCTGAAGGGCATCCAAAATGTCCTGATTCGGGTTCTGAGGTGGTGGTGGTGGTGGTGGAGGTGGTGGTCCATCCTCCTGTCTGACTCCACTACCTCTCGCCCTACGACCTCTACCTCGGCGGTTGTTCCGTGTAACAGGAGGCATCCTACACAATGAAAGTTTTTAATTAATTTCAGAAGCATAGTGGTTAAGGTTCCTAGTGTTGAAACTAGGCTCTGATACCAAAATGTCATGCCCAAAAATTATGGCCAAAAAACACACCAAATTTTTTATTTTTATTTTTATTTTTTTAAATTTTTTTATTTAAATGTATTTATTTAAACTTAAGTGCACTAAGTTGATACAGTAAGTTCACATGAAACAAGGATGCCAAGAAGGCGGTTACACGAACTCTTAACAATCAATTGATTCAGTTAACAACCCCTCTTACTTAATTAGAAGACCCAATTAATTGATAGATTTAATAAATCCCTTTAAAAGATTTACACTCTAAGAACATTAGTAAATTTCTTAAATACAATTTTATTTCAATTTTACATATGAATTTGTCATCAACTTCGACAAGGAGTAAAACTAAAATTATCATTCATTTTATGAGTTAATCTGGATTGCATGACCCTCCAATAGACATAGATCAATTTTAAACTATAAAATTCTAATGTTTAAGACTTATAAATTTAAACCACATTTTACTAATCCCGAAAATAAAACTTCCCATTAAGAACTGCTAATCGACTAATTAAACTTAATTAAGTTATCCTTAACTACATTAAATAATAACTATATTGCATTCACAGAATTTAATAATTAACGTTACAAATTAACAATTAATAAATAAACAGATAAACTATTTTAGAACGATTCTTTAATTAATAATATTCATTAATTATTAAATTCGCTAAGCTAAAATTATTAAATTTATAAGTTGTTAATGAACTTCATTAATACACATTATAATTTAAACTAATAATTAAATAAAATAAAAATAAAAACTACTAACAACTATTTTTAACTAATCTATATAAACGAAAATTTAATTTAAACTAAACTATATAAAAAAAAATTTTAAAAAAATAATAAAAAAAAATTTAAAACGCCGCCCCACGCATATATATGCGTGGGGGATCCCACGCAATATATGCGTGGGCCTCACGCATACACATGCGTGGGGATCCCACGCATTTAAATGCGTGGTCCTCACGCATGGGTATGCGTGGGGTCTTCCACGCGTACGGGGACTGGCCGCCGGGTACGAGCCGCAGGCTCTGCCCGAAATTCGAATTTTTTTTTGTTTTTTTTTTTTTTTTAAATTTTTTTTTGATGGGTTGTATTAAATAAGGTAGGTCGCCCACCCTTTGAAGCCTTATAATAGGAGGGTGATTTACTATAATTTATTGACTGTAATAGAGGGGTCTCCCCTTTTTTTTTTTTTTTGCCCATACATTTTCCAGCAAGTTTGAGCACCTACAGGCCTCTATTTTTTTTTTTTTTGGAGATTAAGTCTTTATCAAATTTCTCCATTGATCTTGAGACATGGGTGTCAATAGATTGGTGAATCTATACATTGCATATTACATCATGAACACAACCATACATTAATCAAATGATATGCTTATAACATTTTTTTTTTTAAAACTAACTTTAGTTCCTCTTCCTTTGTTGTTGGATCAATACCATTCTATTTTCTTTCACATACAAATGCAACAACTGCATATGAATCCAATTTTATACATAATGCAACTAATTACTCTATGGGAATGGAAAATAGAAAGATCACAATGGATGTTTAAATTCTCTATAATTTCATATGCATATATTTTCTCCATACCATTCTAATGTCTATTTGAACTCAGCCTTTCCTAACATAATTTCCTTCATATACAAGATTAACATTCAACATTCTCAATCCATCATACAAGATATAAGATAACTCAATACCTCTTTCCTATCTTTCTTCAATACATCCCAAGGTTTGAGAGTAATTAATATAGTTTCACACAACCAACAATTCTCCCTTACATATCCATTTTTTTTTTTTTATACATCCATCACAATAATATGCATGAACAAAAAGGTGGTTGAATTGGCTATAACAAGTTTCACAAAATGAGAAGACCATTTAACATACATTACGCAAATTTTCCAAAGAACATGGGAGCAATGCAAGGAAATTCTCATAATCTCTTTTTTTATGTATTATTCATCATGGTTCAAAGGCTCCACTCGGGAAAGAACCAGTAAGAAAACCCGAGGTCATTGCCCAATACTTCCAAGTTTCCAATCCATTTTACATCATTTTACAACTCACATAAATCTCTACAAACTTCCAACATGTGCTATCTTCCAAATAACTTCAAAATCACAATAAAGGATAATGGGGAAGACAAAACTAAAACAAGGTGGATAATCACAACAACATCAAATCAAACATACACTCCAAACCCGGTTTGCACAATAGATCTATACATGGAATCAAAACAAGGGGGGAGGTGGATTTTCCCAATGGGAGAAGTCAATCACCATTCCATTACATGGCCCTTTCGGGGCTTGAATTTTAAGAATTTCCATTCTATATAAGGCCCTTTCGGGGCTCCAATCACCAGGATACTCATTTTCTCTTCATACACATGATTTCACAACATCAATAAGGAAGGTGATGACAAGTAGGGGCCCATACACCCTACCCTTTTTTCCTTCCTCTCACCATGAAAGGAGACTCTCACCAATGAGGTCCAACTAAAGCCCTACCCCCATACATGGCCACTTCTTCCCTATCCAAGGGTGAGTGATGCCATCACAATCCCCATGAAAACTCAAAGAACAAGGTCTCAACAAAGCAAGAAATGAAATCCAAAACAAGGTAAAATTCCCTCCAATATCCTCCCAATACACACAACATAAAAGGACAAGAACCTTCACAATACTATAACAAGATTCACACATGATCAACAAAAAGGAAAGCTAAGCTCATGAGAGAGAAATTCCTACCTCCACAAGTGTTATGGCAACAATGGAAGTTTTTGAGAAGAGCTTCTTTCCTTTCTCCTTCCTTCAATCTTCAAGCTTGCTCTCTAAAAACTAGAGATTGGGTAACCCCCTTCACTACTTCCCAAGTGCCTCTAAATAAGAATCTACTTAACTAGGCTTAGGGTAACCCCTTGGTGGAGTCAAGGTCACCAACCTATGAAGTGACAACCAATTTCGAATTCAAGCAAAGATGGAGTGTTTGAGTGACCATAAAGGTCAACCAAGGAGACTTGGGGAGTGGAAAACACTCCCAACCCAAACCCTTACCCTTAGGGTAATTAATTTTGAAGTTTTAACACATAAGGATTTAACAAGGACAATAAAACTAGGGGAAACAAACTACCAAAAGAAATACACCTTAAAGATGGACTAGGTAAAAAAAGAATATAGCACAAAATAAACATGGGGTTCAGCTTTTGTCTTCCCATTGGATTTCCCGGCTAAATTTCCTGCACACTCATTGCACACGTCAGTAATTCGAGAAGCACATGTATATATATATATATAAAAATACACATCAACAATTTCATGAAATTTAAAACATCCATTCTTCCATAATCTATTCATTCATCTCATTCTACTCATTAAAATTGGAGATTCAAAGTGTTAGTTTGCATTCATTCATTTTATCAGCATATACGTTATAAAACATTAAACTACAGAAATCAAATATCTGAAATAAAGCATCATACATCATAATTAGCAAAATAATGTTCAGTGCCACAAATAATGCTCTGACATATCGAGCCATAAAAAAAATATATATATATAGTATCATCGAGGCTAGGATGGGTCGAGGCGAGGCCTCACAGTAAGCTTGAAACTTCCATTTTTAGCTTGAAGCTTGTAGCTTGTAGCTTGTAGCTTCCATTAAGCTTTCATTTAAGCTTGTCCAAACACACTAGAAGAGCCTCTATTTAAAGGTCTCTAAGATGCATCTAGAGTGTCTCTAGAAACAATTAGAAGATAAGCATGACAACCAAGCATGGGTCTTCTCCAACCTTCTAGATGAGTCTTAAGGTTGTAGACACCATGTGCTCAAATAAAAATGCTAACTTTTAACATGTGCATTCTTAGAGTACAAACCCCTATGTTGTCTACATGACAACTCCCAAGAATTTGCCAACTCCTATGTGAGCAAATATTAATATAATACACATTAATTAATATTAATATAATATATAATTTACTCTTTTCAATTTAATTTATTTATTTATTAAGTCTCATGCACTAACTTTAATATCTCCACTTTTCAATCTTAATATATTTATATTTTAAGCACATGAAATCTAGAATCTTTTAATAATTTAAAATATATTTTCCACTTTTAAATTTTATTTTTCAAAACTTAATTGCTAAAATATTTATTAGCTTTAGTAATATTATTATTTAGTCATTTATTTAAAAATGAACTCCAAATATATTATTATTAAAATAAATATTGTCACATTCCAAATTTAAACTTTTAACTTTTATTTTCAAAGTTAATTATTTTATTTTATTAATTTTTCAATTAATTAAATAAAATAAATATTAAAATACTATATTAATTTTTTATTTAATTAAACTATTAATTAAATCTTTTAATTAGACTTAATTAATAGAAAATACACTAAAGACTCACAAGAATAAAATATGAAAATTCATCATAGCCAAAATACATACAAAATCAAACCAAGGGTTTTTATCACAAATTACATCATCTGACGCATTCGGAGGGTACTCAACTCAGATACTTGTCCTAATTTTTCAATTAGAACAAATGGCTTAAAGGGTTGGGATTTGGACTTGAGAATTTATCTCCCCTCTTTTATCATTGAGATAGTGTGATAGGGTACGCTCATCCTGGCAATTCAGAGAAGTCGATACCCAGTACCTGCAACCTGCATAAAAACCATGCATGTACAAGAACAATATATACTAACTAAACAGGCAATGGCAGGAAGTGATGCATCGTGTAGATCCCGACTAGCAGGTGACTACGACTCCCTTCCTTAACCACATCAGACATGCCATACAAAAGCAAATATGCAAAGTAAACACGCACACCATACACATGCAAGTATGGGGTAAGTATCCATAAGAAAATACATATGATAAATCATCATTAATAATTGCAAACATTGGAAAAATAATCATCATGCATATATGAAATATAAAGTCTAAGTGATCTCATCACATAATAGACTGAATCCATAGCACAATATTTGATAATCTCAAAGGAATGCTGCTAACCAACAACATAAAACTAACTCTAAAAGAGTTCAACAACGATAAGAAAATGCAAACTAGGGGTAGGCACTACACATAGTCCTTTCATTGTTAAAATAAGAACTAAGCAATAAGACACTACAAAATTACAATATTGACATAATTTATTGTGTGTATCCATAAATGCTTAGAAGATAATGCAAATACTCTCCCATACTTCTCATTCATCTCTCTACTTCTAGCATCACTACAAATATGATATAATTATAAGTATTCAACTCTTCTTCAATTGAAAGAGTCTCAAACACAATTCAATTTAAGAAGCTTCATAATTAGAATTATAAAAATTAGAGTCATGACAACATTAACTACTCGCCTGACATAGATTCTTCATATAATCATGATGAGCTTTATATTAGAATGATCAAGTGTTAAAATGATACAAACTTTAGAAAAAATCAAAGTCTTGGCCAATCATAACCTTAACATAATATTGGAAATAACATATTAATGCCCATCAATTCAAACATGGTCTGACATTGTCTTCTATATTATTTTTTAGATCTTCTACATACTTTCATTCTGTACTTGCTGCCAGTTGATCTTTTCTTGTATATGCACTTGTTTTTTCTAATGAAATAGGCATTAATATTAAAAATGCTTTTGAAAAATACAAATCTATTACTTAAAAAGGTGAGTAAGCTAGGTATTAATATAGCAAGAGAGAACCTTAATCATCATATCCAAAGAGAGAAACAAATCTGATAAGTAGCAAGAGCTAAAACACCAATAATAAAAGGTGAGTCATTTTCATCTAGTTTCCACATATTTGGGTTATTATAATCATTAGCAGTAGGCTCCCACCCAACAAGATCAACTTTAGTTATCTTCAATAATTTGCAATTTTTAGGAGGTTCACTAGCAGCCTTTGTAAGAGAGCTAGCTATGGTGAGATGAAGGATTTTGTTATTGTCTAGTCATTAAGTGTCTTCTATATTGCAAAGTTGAGAAGATGAATGCTTATATAATGAGGGATGAATTACTAAATTTAGTTGATATTTCTTCTTTTTAAAATTTTCATCATGTTTGTCATCTAGCCTTACCATACATGTCATGCCTACATCTGATTATGGGACACATTGAGGATGATATAAAATCTTTTGCAAAATCATTTCTTTTTGGTCCAATGAGCCATTTAGAATGACATCCTAAGATATATGAGAACATATTTAAATCATAAATCCAGTCATATAATTCTTCAAATTACTCTAAAAATAATATATAACTAAATCTAAAACAATAAAACAAGGCATTCAACTAGAGAATTGAATAGAGCTAAACTAGTTTATAAAACATTCAATTTAGAATATGATCTTGGGGCTTTATTTACCAAACATCAATATCTTCAAGAATATTTTTTTGCAAAACTCTTCTTTATACATACTACAATTGTCTATGGATAGCCATAAAAAAAAAATTCAAGTATATTGATAGGTAGAGCGGACGAACTTAGAGAATACCAATGATCCATGAGTCAAAGAGAAAGGAGGTGTAGTGGTGATTAAGATGATGAATGAGAAATATAAAAAACCAACTGAGCTTGTGGGGATTATTATGAATAGGATCACCAAAGTCTAAAGGGAAAGAGAAGAAATTTAATTTGAGGTCTAGGAGGCAAAGGTGATGGAGGAGAAGTATTTGAATTAGTATAATTTTCATTTATTATTAAGGTAAATAATGATACTTTCATGAAGAACATATTTGAAATAAGTCGAGGAAAATGCATTAAAAGATGCACAAGGGAAAGCTAGAGCCAACTTCTATGCAGAAAAAACAAAATCCTAAAAAAATGGCCCTCATTGTAGACTAATCATATCTAAAGAACACTATTTCCTTCAAAAATATCTCCTGAGGTCAACCTTTAGACAGATCAAAATCTAATCAAATTTGAGCATAGAAGGTATAGAAAAAATTGTACAAGATGAAATCCACCTTTATGAAAATCCTAACAATATTTATGAAACTGGTGTTGGGTCTTGTTCTTGATCAACTGCATCAATAGCTTCAATTGTTGTTAATAAAACTATTGGATATGGCCCACTATTTCTATAGGCACTTGGAATCGAATATGCATATGGCCCAACTATCCCCAAATCTGAAAATGGATTTGCTTGATCATAATTTGAATAGGAATTAGTACCCTTGGTCACTTACTTCTACAATGTAATGTCCCCATTTTAGCAGTTGACCAAGTGTGTGCGCGTTAGCCTTCTTCTACATGGTCTCGAGGGCTAACGAAGGGTTTAATGGGATCTTGGAGTGTTTTGGCCTAGTCATTTCCAGTTTGGGCCAAAACAAAGTTGATTTACTCAGTTTCAGGCATACTTACTATTTTTAGTAAGTCGGCAGGACACAGTGCAGGTCAATTTTGGTGATTGGATTCGATACTCCTCAGTGAGAGCTTTCCGATGAGCTATCACTCGCATTATTCGGAGTCCGATTGCTAATACATTTTAATGCCTGAAGTTTTATTAAAGTAACATCTGATTTAATTGTAAAATATTAAAGTGTTACTTTAATATTTATTTTATGGTGATGTGTACCCAAGGGAGACATAAGGGGTATTTTAATATATGTTTTATATTAAACATCTTTTATCCCACATTGCCCATATGAGTTGAGGGGACCCGTGGGAATAGAATAAAAGGAAGCATTTGTGGCTTCATTAGATAGGTTGAATATGAGAAGAAATTGGTGTGTGAGTTGTAGCTTTATTTTTGGCATTTGAGGACGTCTATCCTCTTTTGTAACATTCTAGACGTCATTCCCTTGGGGTTTGGCCTTTGGAATTCTTTCTTATTGGCTTCATTATCAGGCAGTTTAGTTGCATTTTCGACTACAGGCAGATTCGATATTTTGCTCATATCTTCTTCACTACTTGTCCGACGCTTATGCCGCTTGGAGGGAATGGTATTATGAAGGTAGTGGACTGATTGGAGGACAAAGTATTGTAGCAGCAAGTTCGTAAGCATGGGCTGGAGTATTATGACAATATTGCTGAAGTAATTAGTGAGTTGATAAATCTGCTATGTATTTGATTTTATGAATATTGAAAATAACATTTTATTAGCAGCAGTTCATTTCCACTTTGCATATCATTGTAGTTGCTTTCTTGTTTATGTTGTATGATACCAATTCCATGCACGAAACACAACAAACAATAAACGTTTGATTTCTGGAATTATAAGGGGTTTAAAACATTAAACAGAGAAATAAGAAGTTGAATGCAAACTGTTTGACATAATTCCTTTCAGCAATTTGGTTTAGTTTTTTGGGACATCCAGGGGTGCCCATTACAGTGGTATCAGAGCTATAAGTCCTGCCATCCTGTGGAGGTCTTATAGGGAATTTGGAACAGCCAGATAGAGGGAAAAAGTAAGTAAAAAACACAGGCTAAGAATTTATGTTTGAGCATGCGACAGGGGTCTTATAATTTCCGCGATACCAGAGCAAGACAAAATAGGATTTCAGACTTGCAAAGCAAACAGTCTAGTACATCCGTGCAGGGGGACATTGAATTCAACCATACAGACACAGAGGAGATATTCTGTGATCAGGACAATAATATGGGTGATCGAGATGACAGGAATACAGGATTAGGCGGAGGCAAAAATGCTGGTCCAGATCAAGGGGAGGTACTGTTCCGACAGTTACTGGATACATTAGAGCAGGGGCAGCATATGCAGCAGGAGCAGAATAGGCGAATGGACATGATGTTGCAGCTCATGGCTAGACAGATGGGTGTCAATATTAATCTAGATGATGCCAACAATAGAAACAATAACAACGAGAGAAACAATAACAACGGGGGAAACAATAACCATGAAGGCCAAGGCAACAACAATGGTCCTGAGAATAACATTAATGGTAATAATGGACACGGCAACAATGGGAATGAGGCTGATAACTTTAGACACATTGCACGCCCAGAACAGACTACGAGCTCAAGACCTCTTCTACTCACGTTTCCACCCAGAGATCCGGTTCAACCAGTAAATGAACCGCAGATTACCGAGTTACAGGATCAGTTCAGGAGGGACTGGGAGGCTAGTGGACCAGAGTTTCAGGCGGATATTTCTCTTAGAGATTATATGGACTTGAGTATGAGACACATGCCTAAAGTAGGAGGGAGGAATCAAAACTTTGATCTGAGGAAGAAAGTTGGAAAACTTTCTTTACCTTATTATGATGCTTCAGGGAAGATGACTACACAAGCTTGGGTGCAGAAGGTAGATACATACTTGCAGCTAAATCCTATGCCTAAGGAGGAGGCTATCAAGTATGCGGCTATGCACTTGGATGGCATTGCACATGAATGGTGGCATCATGGCATGGTGACTTTGGGGCATAATCAGATTACATCCTATGAGGAATTCACTGAAACATTGATTGGGAGATTTGACACTAAGGATCCCGAGTTACATTTCAAGGAGCTAGCACAGTTAAAACAGTCAGGTTCTGTGGATGCTTACATTGCTGAGTTTCAGCGCTTGTCTGTACTTGTTACTGATATCTCTCCTAGGATATTGGTGGTGTTATTTTGTGATGGTCTTGCTGATCCATTACGAGGTTGGGTGAAGGGACATGATCCACTCATGTTAGCTGAAGCAACTAAAAAGGCACGAGATTTAGCCCCTTCGGTATACAAAGGAAAAAACCATTCAACAGATTCTTCCTACCACAAGGACAAAGACAAGAAATCATTTCAGAAAGAGTATAGCAAACCCAAAGAAGGATCAAAAGGACTAGACAATGAAACCTTGAATGAACTTCGAAAGAAGAAGTTGTGCTTCCATTGTAGAGAGCCTTGGGACTTATCTCATAAATGTTCTCTCAAGGCTAAGGCAAATCAAATGGAGTATTTTTCAGCAGAAGAGTCAGAGTCAGAAGGGGAGGATCAGCACTCTGATTCAGATGAGGGTAACACTATAGAGGAGAGAAACATTCCTAAGGATGATAGATCATTGGCATGCTTGATAGGGGCCCAAAAGGCAATCACATTTAAGGTCAGGGGTACTATCCAGGGGCAAAAAGTGATATCTCTTATTGAGACTGGGGCTACACATAACTTCATAGATGCACAGTTGGTAGCCAGGAGAGGGTTACAGACAGAGGAGCATGATGGGTTTAGAGTCATGGTGGCTAACGGTGATAAGTTATTATGCACTCGGAAGATATCTAATCTTCGCATTAGGTTTGGAGATGGCTACAAGTTTGAGGATGAGTTCTATGTTGTGGACATGGGAGATTATGATGTCATCCTCGGCATGACATGGATGGCTTCACTAGTTGAGTTCACACTCAATCTAGCAAAGTTGGAGATAAGATTCTAGCATGAGGGGAGAACTGTGGTACTTAGAGGGCTTTCAGATGGAGGTTGCAGAATAGTGTCCTTGAGGAGAATGCAGAGACTTTTTCGTCATGATGACATAGAGTGGGCGGCAGAGTGCCACATTATGCCAACTTCACCAGAGCCACAAGAAAAGAGTCATCCACTAGATGTCCAGAAGATACTTGATAGACACGCTAAAGTATTTAGCGATATTCCTCATGGGGTTCCTCCTGACAGAGGGATGGAACATGTTATTGAGCTTGAGGAGGGAGCCAAACCAGTTATGATTACTCCCTCTCGTCATCCTAAGAAACACAAGGATGAGATAGAGAAGGAGATTAAGGATTTTTTGGAGATGGGGCATATCAGGCCCAGTAAGAGCCCTTTTGCTTCAGCAGTAGTATTGGTAAAGAAGAAGGATGGGATGATGTGCATGTGCATCGATTACAGGGCACTGAATAAGAAAACAATTAAAAACAGGTATCCCATTCCTAGGATTGATTAGCTGATTGATGAGTTGCATGGGGCATGCTTCTTCACCAAAATTGATTTGGGATCCGGATACCATCAGATCAGGATGAGAGCAAAGGACATTGAGAAAACAGCCTTTCGATGTCACTATGGCCACTTTGAGTTCATGGTTATGCCATTTAGTCTAACCAATGCACCTGCTACATTTCAAAGTTGTATGAACCAGGTATTTAGGAAGCAGCTGAGGAGATTTGTCTTGATCTTCTTTGATGACATCTTGGTCTTCAGTAAGACCTAGGAGGAGCACTTACATCATCTGGAGGAGGTGTTATCTATTCTGGAGAGAGAGTCATTGTATGCCAAGGAATCTAAATGTGAGTTTGGCATGACTGAGCTCCTTTACCTGGGGCATATCATTAGTGTAGATGGCATTCAGGTTGATCCCGAAAAGATTAGAGCTATTGTAGAGTGGCCTACTCCCACAAACCTTACACAGCTTAAGGGATTCTTTGGTTTATGTGGTTTTTATAGAAGGTTTGTTAAGGGATTCTCACAGATTGCTACACCCTTGACAGATCTTACCAGGAAAGGAGCCTTTGTGTGGACAGGGGCAGCACAGAGGTGTTTTGAGCATTTCAAGCAGGTAATGTCTTCATGTGCAGTTCTAGCTCTACCGGATTTCATGAAGCCTTTTGAGCTTCATTGTGATGCATCAAGTGATGGGATTGGAGCAGTATTGATGCAGGAGAAGCATCCCATTGCATTCGAGAGTAGGAAGCTTCGAGGAGTTGAGAAAAGTTATTCTGTCTATGACTGGGAGATGTTGGCCATAATGCATGCATTGGCCAAATTTCGATCATATTTGGTAGGTGGACATTTTGTGATCAAGACTGATCACAACAGTATTAAATACTTCATGAGCCAGTGTGATCTTAATGACTGGCAACAAAAATGGGTGACTAAATTGTAGGCTTATGACTTTGACATAGAGTTTGTCAAAGGTAAGAAAAATGTGGTGGCTGATGCCTTATCTCGGAGACCTCACTTATGTGCTCTGGCAGAGATTTCAGGAGATTGGAGAGATCGGATTATAGTAGAGTATGTCGGAGATGCTTGGGCTTCTGGATTGATTTCAGGTACCATACAGGATGATCGCTATGAGGTGATAGATGGATTGATTAGAGTTCAGGACAGGGTTTATTTGATTCCATCATCACATTTGAGAGAGGCGATACTGAAGGCATTTCATGATGCACCCACAGCAGGACATCCGGGGGTCTTCAAGACCTACAGGCAGATCCGAGAGCGATTTTCATGGAAAGGGCTCAAGGATGATGTTTAGAGGTATGTCAGGGAGTGTATGGTTTGTCAACAGATAAGGGAGAACACACATTTCCTGCAGGTTTATTACAGCCCTTACCCATTCCTGATAGGAAATGGGAAAGTATTTTGATGGACTTCATCACTGGTTTACCACGAGTGTAGGGAAGGGATTGCATCTATGTGGTGGTGGACCGCTTGACGAAGTTTGCTCACTTCTTTGCTATTCCATCCACTTACACAGTAGCACAGGTGGCAGATCTTTTCTTTAAAGAGATATTCAGGTTACATGGGCTGCCCAGATTCATTGTTAGCGACCGGGATAGTAAGTTTATGAGTGTTTTTTGGCAAGAGTTGTTTAGGTTGTGTGGTATAGATCTTACACCTAGCACTAGTTATCATCCGCAAACAGATGGGCAAACAGAGATTGTGAATAAATGGGCGGAAGGATATTTGAGGAACTATGTAACTACACAACAAAAGGCTTGGATCAGATGGTTGCATATGGGAGAGTATTGTTATAACACCACTTATCATATGTCCATCAAGATGACTCCTTTCATGGCACTCTATGGTTATGAAGCACCTAGCTTCATGGATTTAGTTTTGGGGGACAGTAGAGTGCCCAAAGCCAAAAACTTATTGTAGGATAGTCAGGACATCCTGAAAGTGCTCAAAGAGAATATACAACAAGCTCAGAATCAACAAAAATTGTATGCTGATCAGCACCGAATAGAGCGTAGCTTTGAGGTAGGGGATATGGTTTACTTGAGGCTACAACCATATAGACAGTCATCGCTCAAGAAGAGCAGAGCTGAAAAGTTGAAACCTAGATTTTATGGTCCCTACAGGGTGATTCGCAAAGTGGGCAAAGTCAACTATGAGCTTGAGCTTCCAGAGGGCAATCGAGTGCACAATGTGTTTCATGTGTCTAGGCTTAAGAAAGCCATTGGTCAGAGTATAGTGCCTTCTGCAGATTTACCCCCTTTGGATGAGGAGGGGAAGCTTGTGTTAGTACCTGAGGCTATTGTGGATACCAAAGAGAGGAATCTTAGAAACAAGATAGTGAAGGAGTATTTGGTCAAATGGAAAGACCTACCGGAGGAAGATTCTACATGGGAGAGTGAGCAGGTTCTTCAGTAGGCTGGACTGAGATTGCTTGAGGACAAGCAATTTCAAGGGGGGCGGACTGTAATGTCTCCATTTTAGCAGTTGACCAAGTGTGTGCGCATTAGCCTTCTTCTACATGGTCCCGAGGGCTAACGAAGCGTTTAATGGGATCTTGGAGTGTTTTGGCCTAGTCATTTCCAGTTTGGGCCAAAACGAAGTTGATTTACTCAGTTTCAAGCATACTTACTATTTTTAGTAAGTCGGCAGGACATAGTGCAGGTCAATTTTGGTGATTGGATTCGATACTCCTCGGTGAGAGCTTTTCGATGAGCTATCACTCGCATTATTCAGAGTCCGATTGCTAATACATTTTAATGCCTGAAGTTTTATTAAAGTAATGTCTAATTTAATTGTAAAATATTAAAGTGTTACTTTAATATTTATTTTATGGTGATGTGTACCCAAGGGAGACATAAGGGGTATTTTAATATATGTTTTATATTACACATCTTTTATCCCACATTGCCCATATGAGTTGAGGGGACCCGTGGGAATAGAATAAAAGGAAGCATTTGTGGCTTCATTAGACAGGTTGAATATGAGAAGAAATTGGTGTGTGAGTTGTAGCTTTGTTTTTGGCATTTGAGGACGTCTATCCTCTTTTGTAACATTCTAGACCTCATTCCCTTGGGGTTTGGCCTTTGGAATTCTTTCTTATTGGCTTCATTATCAGGCAGTTTAGTTGCATTTCTGGCTACAAGCATATTCGATATTTTGCTCATATCTTCTTCACTACTTGTCCGACGCTTATGCCGCTTGGAGGGAATAGTATTATGAAGGTAGTGGACTGATTGGAGGACAAAGTATTGTAGCAGCAAGTTCGTAAGCATGGGCTGGAGTATTATGACAATATTGCTGAAGTAATTAGTGAGTTGATAAATCTGCTATGTATTTGATTTTATGAATATTGAAAATAACATTTTATTAGCAGCAGTTCATTTCCACTTTGCATATCATTGTAGTTGCTTTCTTGTTTATGTTGTATGATACCAATTCCATGCACAAAACACAAAAAATAATAAACGTTTGATTTCCGGAATTATAAGGGGTTTAAAACATTAAGCGGAGAAATAAGAAGTTGAATGCAAACTATTTGACATAATTCCTTTCAGCAATTTGGTTTAGTTTTTTGGGACATCCAGGGGTGCCCATTACATACAACTAGCTACTTAGCCACTCTCATAATGCCAACCTTTTTATCATATGCCATGTCCCAATCTCAAACACTAGTATAAAACTTCTCACAAATACGATGCCCTAACAAGGGTATCACTAAAAAATGGTACACATCAATCAATGTTGTAAAAATAATGATTTTGCTAGCAATTCAAAATAACCTACTAAGAACTATATTGAATGGTAAGACATGTCTAGTGTTGAATCTACACAATACAAGATTAATTGAGTCAAAACTATTAGCTGAGCCATCAACACTAACCTGAAATGGCTTCCAAGCAGACCACCACAAACAATACCAAATGCAAATGATGAAATCACGATTTTCTTTTTTTTCATTATGAACCCAATTTGGTCAAAATTTGGACCAAATTGGGAAACCCTAATTTGGTCAACATTTCAACCAAATCGGGCAAAAAAATCAAAAAATAGAAATCATAGGCCAATATGGCCTTTCGTTTAAAAAATGGTAGAAAAATGAGGGAAAATGTACTAGTGAGTAAAGGAAACCTAGAAAATTAATATCAATAGAGGAAGCTCTAATAAAAATTTGCATCAAATCAGAAATTTTCTGAGAATGCTTGAAGAAAGGATCTTTCTAAACAAACAAACAAATTCTTCTAAAGGAAGGTATGCCTTCCTAAGTCACAAAACACCAAGGGGTGATTGTATATCTTCTTAAAATTATGTAAAAGATGATAAGATTCTCTTAAATTGATTTGAATGTAAGGGAGGGCATGCCCTCTCAAAGACCTTTATTAAATTTCATGGTGTTTGTACTAACATGTAAACAAGGCATAAAATATCTTGGGTAATATTGGGGGTTTTCTTCTTGTTCTTTTCCCTAGCTCCTGCACTTCGAATGGGGTTAAACTATTCTATAATCTTATTTTGAATATAATATATAGGGAAATTTTCCTTCTATTAATAAAGTGGGGGTGGGGGTGGGGAGGGAGGATGCCTCTATAGCTGAATATTCATATATTATCTAAGTGGACAAATATCCTCAGGCAAGCCTGGAGGTTTTCATCACTCCATTCTTTCTTACAATGCTCATTTTGAATCTATCAAGAAAGACAAATGAATGATTTTCGTCTACTTGGAAGTATTTTTTGTTAGTTTGGTATATTTGGAGGAGATGAAATTGAATCGTAAATAATGGATTTAACTTGTCCAAGTGATTTGTTTACAAGACTTTTTTGTATCCATAAGTTTGTTGTTAGCATAACTTGTTGGCCTATGCATAGGAGCACTTCTTGTGGGAGTTGTTCATCTTCAATTTGTTCATTTATTTTTTGTGAAACAACTCTAGCTATGCTACGAGCAATTGGGAAGTTCAAGTCTTTGAGTATTTTCCTGATATGCTTTTTTGCGTACTCATTGGTTGCAAATAGATGGGTGGATTTATTGAAGTCCATGTTTTGATTTTCTTTGAAATTTTATTTTGTTTGAGTCATGAGTGTATCCCAATCTTGTTTTATTGGTACAACATTTGAAATGTTTTGTAGGATTTCTCAAAAATTTATCTAAGATTCACTTTGTCCTTGTTGGCAGAAAACTGTATCTAGTGTGATTGCTACGTTGAATGTATTCCACAACATGAGGACTATTGAGTGTGAGGCATAAATTGGTTTGTCTATAATTGGTGGAAGCTAGCCTAAGTCACTGACAAGAATGATCGAGATTCCACCAAATGCTTCATGTTGTTTTTGAGGAAATGCCTGACGTAGACGATTGTCAATTTTTAGTAGTAGTTTTGGGACTAAGAAGCTCATTTCATTGATTAGAATGTATTTGACATGTTTCAAGTCTTGTTTTAGCGTTTTTAATGTTTGACCTTGTAAGGGATGCATATCTTTAATTGGAATGCGTAAGCATGTGTGGATTGTTGTTGCTTGACTATTGTATGCAAGAATACTTGTAGGAGCTAGTGCTAGCAATGTATTTTTTTAATTTTTAACTGATGTATTAGTTATTTCTCTAATGCAATGAACCAAGTAAGATTTTCCAGTACTAGTTGTTCCTTGTATAATCATGTGCAATGGTGTATTTTTTGATTTTTTGTACAATGTCTAATACTGATATCTAATGCAAGTTGTTTTTGGCCAAGTTGGAATTTTTGAATTGATGTTTTTGCAGGTGATATTATGTTATTTGTATGTAATTTCCCTTTTGAGATGAATGTTGTAGCTGATTCATCTAGTTGGTGGCAGACGTTGTTGGTATTGCATGAGTAATTAATGTCAATATCTCTTTTTCCTAGCATGTCGAGGTCATTAATGTTCAAGTTATTGGAGGCACCTATTTGTGATAATAATTCCCATTTGTATAGGTTAGAGTCTTCATCATTCTAGAGATCATCATTGTCACTATCATCTGGTGGTTCTGATGTGGCTATGTTTTGAACTCTTTTAATGTGCTAAGGTGTGTAATTAGTTGATTGCAGTGATTTCCTATTTGTAACAATTTTTTGTTTTGTAATGCCAATTTTCATTATGATATTTTGAAATGGTTTGTATAATAAGAGTTATATCGAGCAAAATGTCTCAAACGTATCACTATTTTTGTCTGGAATGTTTTGGAATAGGGGGTAGACATTAACAATTGCATTGGTTTTCCTTGGTTGCTATTAATTTTTCCTATGTTTTGATGAGTACAAGTACATTTGAGTCATTTCAATGAGTGTCAAAGATTCTAGTTCTTGGGGCCGATTAGTGTAGGAGTGGATATAAGTGGTGCTCAATTCTTCTTCTGTTTGTTGATTGTTGATTCTATGTAGAATTTTTTTGCTAACATTCAAAGACACAAAGGTTTGGCTGCAAATTACTAGGGGCAACTTTTGCAACATATGACATGTTTCTTGTGCACCAATATCACATTCTGCAATGAAACCCATCATAAATTTCTGATATGTGATTAAGGCATTGTCATCTGATTCGTTTGTATCTACTATTATCTTTAAAATGGTAGTGTATGTCTCTGATTTTTTTTTCAATCTTTGAGGCATATTTTGAGATGTAGTTGAGCACTACTTTCCTTGAAGTGACTAGTTGGTAGTCTACATTAGCCCTCCATATGGCTAGCATTTGTGAGTTGTGGACATTGAGCCGATTATCATTTCTAGTTGCATTATAAGTTTTCTTTTGTTCTGTGTCACATGTTAAGGTTGATGTTTCTTGTTGTGCCCATGGAGCTTTGTAGCAACAATGCATCATGTCTCCTTTTTTTCGAACATATGTTGACTTAGTGCATTTTATATGTCGTTGTATGGTGTTTACAATTTGTTTGTAATCTATCAATGGGTCTAATGACAATATTTGTTGAGTGTCTCATAAGCAAGGGTCATCATTAAGGTTGTAGTATAATCTATTTTGTCTATTGGATTTAGTACAGGGATTCCAGGTAGAGACATATTTGTCAAAGAATTTTCTTGCATCATCCAATTCAAGTTGGTTTTTCCAATCGATTATGTCCATATTTGGTGCATTTTATAGCCAGATGAAGCCATGTATATGTGCTAAACCTCAATGTTGCCACTCATATCTATACCAAAAATCTTTTGCTTGAAGTAGTTTTTCTATGACTTCTTCATGAAATATGGTGAATCTTTGGTGAATGTATAAGGATGTAATATGTGGATTGTCAACAATGTTATCTATCAACTGTCTCCTTGACAAGTGTGTTGTTGAGTTTGTATCATTTGGGAGCAGTGCATGTAGATTTGCCCATTTTGTGTCTGTTGAGCTCAAAGTGAAGAAAAGTGTAGGTGTCCCTAGTTGGTCTATCATTTTTGTTAATTCCATTTTTTTAAATTCCAATAAGCTCTTGTGCCTCGTAATGAAGTTTTGAAATGCATTAGTTGATTTGCTAATTGATTATCAAGCACATTTTGTAAACTCTCGTAAAGGAGGTGGATTGTTTTTGGTATATGGACATGTAAGGTTGTTTTAAAGAAAATTTTTGCTATTTGCTAGCTATGATGTCTCATTATTAAGTTGTAAATAAAATATCTGAATCATACATGTTTTCCAAATATGTTATCATGATATTTTAATAAATGTAATGCAGATTCATGCATTTGTATAGGTTTGGTTCTGGTTTGTAGTGGAAGTGAAATCCCAGTTGGAAATAGGGTGGGAAAAGCCATGCTTAGTGGGCCCTCGGTATTGTATTCATTAATTGGTGAATTGTAGACTTCTGGCCAAGGGAGGATATGTGGTTCATTGGCTTTGATTCCCATAATTTCCATTTTTTTTTGTAGCCCACATTGTTTATTAGGCAAATTTAGAATGAAAGATGATGTATAGTAGCAGTCTATTTCATTAGTGGGAGTTGATATGGTTTCGCTGGTTGTGATTGTATCATGACAAGTTATTGTTAAGTTGTGCAACAAGTTTGATATATCAGTTGTTGTGTCAGGCAATTGGTTTAGTGCGTCAACATCGATATCAACATCCTTATAGTATGGGTCATATTCCATTTTGTACTTTAAAGCATCTAAAATAGTAAATTTGTTGACATAGCAATCATAGTTTTGTCCTTTGGCATTTTTCCTTCGTATAATTAGGAGCTAAATGTCCAATAATCTTCTAGGCAAAAGATGAGAAATGGTTGAAATATCTTGTGGAAAACTAATGGTGTGTCCACTATATTTGTATTGTCCCCCTCTTGCATGGGTGACTAGTAAAACATCGGTAACCCTTGCAATAAGCATTTCTTCAACTTGGGTTACTTTTTTGAGGATGTTCGCTTGTTTTTCAGGATCTAAGTTATTTTCCATAGAGAATTAGTGAACCCCTTTTTCCACAATACATCTACAACAAATGATTTTGGGTAGATTTTTTTGTATGGACATACCTGTGTAGCTTTCATTATAAATGATGCATGTTTTAATTTTTGATAATGCATCAATGCATTCTCTAAATTTTTTCATTGATTCTGAGAATTTTGTTGTGAAAATAGTTGTTGGATCAAATGTTTGTACTCCTTGGTCTTGCAAATGGATGAAACTTTCAATAGTATTTGTATTTGTTGAGGACATTTTGTTTCGATTGTGTTTTTGCCTTTTTAAATTAGATATATAGAGGCTTTGTATTGTAGACTTAGTGTTATTCTCTAGTATAGTTGGTTGATTCTGTGTAAAACCTCTTTTATGATTTTGTCTTACTATGGTATGTATTGTTGGAAGTGAAGTTTGGCTCGAAACTAACAAGGTTTGATTTAGTCGTTGGATACGACGTCTAGTTGAAATTTCTTCCTTATGGCATTTGTAATATGTTTGATTTTTCTGTCTCTTATGGAGTAACTTTTCCTATTTTTTTGAAGCTTGCATCTACATATATTGTAAATAAATGAGTGTCAATTTTGTTAAATAAAAAGACATAACAAATGAGTTCTTGCATAAATGAACTATAACTACGTGTAGGCTTCATAAAATTCAATTTAACTTAAATTTAACTTCTATTGGATTAGAAGAAGAGATAAATATTTTCTAGCTTAATAAATAAAATATTTAAAAACTACATTAATGGAAAAGGTAAGATAAATGCAAATAACAGAGCTAAGATAAAGCAAATAATAGAGGTAAGATAAATGCAAAAATTAAGAAGTGTGTGCTTAAATTTTTGATGGGTAGCTCTATAATTCCAATATTGTTTGGGTCCCCGACCGAGTCATTTGATAGTAGATTTGGTATGGTAAAGGTTCCCTATGCACGTTTGCATTGAATTTATATTGCAAGGAACCGTGTAGTGAAATGAATGTTCTAAAGATTGGTTTTCATATTTGTCCATTACTAAGACACGTCTATAAATTGTTCTATTCTCCACTACATTAAATTTATATTTCAAATAATTGTGCATTACTACTGAATTGGTTCTTCATGGAATTTGGATATATAAGACAATTTATAGAATCTCCTATGGTCTGTTACATTGAATTTATTAGAAAGTGGTCAACATGCATATCGATGGTTCGAAAATAGTACTTTTTATGGTTTTCAATTTAGCACCAAATTTTTACAAAAAAAAAAAAAAAAAGCCTAATCTATAAAAACATATTTAAAAAATAGTTACCTGGAAATTAAATCCTAATTCCAAGGGCCAAGGGGCCCATAGATTTATGGACAGATACCATTACCAAGATATACATGTCCATTGTAAAATATGTGAAGTCCATCACTCCTATTGGCTCTATAAGTTGAATGTCTGTGCATATACCATATCTCATGGATTCTTCATTTATTGACAGAGGCAAATCATGTTAATCTAAAAATTTCTCTTTTCCATTTAACATTCAGTATACGTTTTCAATTGTCTTGGATAATTTGAGTTATTATAATTTTTGAGATCGGTTTGATAAAATGAAGAAACGTTTAATCATCAAAATGCAAATAGCGTGAAAGGAATAAGATGGGTTTGGTTAAAGCAAACAAAGGAGCTTTTAATCATGAAAATGAAAATGGCATGAAAGGAATAAGATGGGTTTGGTTAAAGCGAACAAGGTTGGAATAGTAAATTCGTTGTGATCACTTTCTATAGAACTCCACTTCACCTTTTCTTTATCTTGCAGTATTTTTTGAGCAGACATATGTAAAAATACTCTATTGTTATAATGGGAATAGATTTGTTCTGTAAAAACTATGTTGGATGTTTTCACGCTTTTCTAAAAGATTTTCTTGAGAGCTGGGCACAAAAGAGTTTCTTTCATAGAGATGTGAGAGGTCAAACATACTTTTTGAGGCTGACACAAGAGCTAAACTCTCAAGCATTGGGCATCTCAGGTTTGCAACCAAATGGATATATTTTTTTGAATGACTTTATGAATTTTTTAAAAAATTTGATATGAATTGTGTAGTGTTTTGGTGGGGTTTTCATACTTAGAATTTTATCCCTTTTTAAAATTTCATATAAGGTTTTAATGAGACGTCATTAGATCATAGGCTATATCACAATGGTAGTGCCATTGTTGGAAATGAAGAATGTGTAGTATTTTCTGTAGATCTTATAGATTGTCATTTTAATATCAGCAAGGTGAACTGACACATTATGAAATCAAGAAACCAGTATTATCGATTGTATATTGGATATTGTGGAAATTAATAATGAGACAGTTGGATCACTGACAGTCATAGTCTATGTTTACCATGGCCATGCTAATGTGGCCTAAAAGTGTAATCAGAAATCCCAGGTAAAAGCAGGACATGAAACCTTCGTAGTCCTCTAAGGTAATTGATACAGTACTGATTAAATTTATCAAGTTAGAATAAGAGTATAATTCTGTCAAAGTCACTGCGCTTAATTGGCTAAAACTTCAAACCTTCAGTTCTAATTGTGGAGAGTCTAGTTCAAACCACTTCACTTGTTGACTGATAAAGTCAATACCTAACTAGTATTTTAGTGTGAATATCGAAGGTGAGTTCAATTTCTTGTGTTGATATTTAAGTTGTCAATCCAAGATTGACATATCTAAGTGCACCTTAATTTTCCATGTAGTTATCTAGGATTTAAGTTGAATGTTAATATCTAAGTAGAATTGATTGCTATTGTTGATGCCGCAAGGAAAGGCGTCTGCCAATTGTGGCTTCCACTGGTTTGAGCCAGCATAAAAGTGGTGACTTGCAGATCAAAAAAAGTAGGAAAAATGGGATATATAATGCATGCTTTCAAAAGTGGAACACAGGCAGGGTCTGTCAGTTTTGCTGCAGATATTGTGTATCAGTATTTTTAGAAGTCTATGTCTTAGAGAATTGATGCCCTTGTAGTGGTCTTTCCCAATTTCACCTTTTCAAATGTATTATCACATTATGGTTGTTTTGATGATTATGTTTTTATGACATTCGTGCATGAATATATGCTAGTGATTCATGCATTTGTTCAGGTTTTCTTTTCATGATTCAGATTGCACAGACATCTTGGCAAGTGCTGCAAAGATCCTATAGGTTGAAGTTTCTTTTTAAAATTCTTGCTGGAAGGGGTGAAATTCTACAAGGGTGTGTTTCGTGGTACAAGCAATGAGGCGTTGCTCTTTCAAAATACAGATTTTGTAATGGGCAAAATGTTAATGTTGTATAGAGCTAACTGAAGAAGGTATGGCTTGAATGGTTGTTGATAGCTGATGTGTAATTATGCAGGTAGCCTTAGGAGGGTTTTCATCTTCAGGGTTTGTAGACACTTGGTTTGGACAGCAATTCGAATCTCAATATATGTTAGTCGACATAAATTTTTGTTGTTATAAAAAAATTAATTTATTTACCTATTAAAAAAAAATAGTGGTTGAGTAAGTTTAAGTGACTGCCTTGTCGTGACCTAAATAAAAAATGGGGCAGCTTTAATACTAATGCATTTGCTATAGGAACATGATCACACTGTTTGCTTGAAATGTGTGCTATTTAAAATAAACAATTAGCAAAGTGGAAAATTGAAAACAATTTAGAAATGAAATGGTAATCTTTTTAAAATTGAAAGAGATAAGATGGTAAGTATAGATTGAAATAGTTTATGAGAATAATTTTCATATATAAATTTGAAGTACATTGTGCAATCTTCAATTATTTTGAAAGAAAATAAAAATTTATTTTGTTTTGTTTTTGTGTTGAAACAATTATAAGAAAGAATGATTGATGGCTAAAAATAAGCTTTTAGATAGAGAGTTTTGTAATTTTAGAAAGCAAAGACTCATTTGCTCTTTGGAAATTCATTTTCTCAGCTTTTGTAATGGTAGCTGTTACTCTACTTTCTGAGTTGTAGATCTTTGTTGTTAATGACAGGGTAAAAATGAAACTATTGAAACACATAAACTTGAGGATGAATTTAGGAGTTGTGTCAATTGTGCTATCGTACTGCAACATGTAGAGATCCTTTGCTGAAATTTGTAGAAGATGAGTACTTACTTCACCAAAAGCAACAGTCCAAATGGAACTTGTATGATCTTGGAGTTTAACTTGCAAGAGATATTTTGTAGTTGCACTCTGGTAAATTTTGGAACATTTTGAACAAAACCATGTCTTGTCTTTATTTTCAACACATTTTTTCTTGCATTCCTTCTCATCCACTTGAAGTGGGCATGTTGGGTAGCAGAAAGAATCATCCTTTATGAATTTGATAGTTGCTTTTATTGTAATCTATATCGGATTTTCAGTTGTTTTACAATCTTTCAAGATTGTAGAGATAGTGGTTGAATTGGTTGATGAATTGATTTTTTTAATAACATTGGCACTAAAAGTGAGTCAAGTTGATAGGCTATTATCTTCAATCTAAGGGATTTAGCTTTTGGTATAGATGGTTTAATGGTGAATATAGTTGATGTTGTACTATTTATGACCTTACCTTTGAATTCACCAATACACCCATTTCTAATAGCAATGACAAGTACTTTTTTTTATTCTTTCCGTACTTTGATTTCATCTCCTTCTTTATGACATATGGCCCCCCATAAAGTGACATCAATAGACAAGAGTAAGATGTTGATTAACTTTATATTCCTATGGAGGACCTTAGTTCCATCCCTTTATCTTATCATTGAGATGTCTCCAACAGTAACAACCACTCCAATAATGTCAACTAAAGTATTATTGCTAATGTTTGCAATTTCATTAATTGCCTTAAAGTTGTAGTGAACATTCCTAGTAAGCAATCCATCATCACAACATTACAAAATAGATGTGTGGTCAAGAGTGATTTCAATGTGGCTATTCAACTTGTTGTATTTAATATTTGCTTCTTTGACAGAACCTTTACAAATGGTATAGACAACACCTATATGCACTCTATCATAGTGCAATTTAACTACCTCATTGTAGCAAACAATCCTAGTCTTTGTACCTTCATTGTCTAAAATGTCAAAGCTAAAACCTTGTCCACTACCTTGCTGGTTATTAAATTGTCTCATTTATTTTTTGTTGTAACCCTCCTTTTGATTATCCACCCAGTTTGGTAAGGATTCAAATCCTTGATTGGGCTTATAGTTTGGGGCAATGGTAGTTCCTTGTCAGGTACGTGGATACCATATTTAGTGGTCTTGATTGGTGACACAATTGGTTTGTCTTCTTGCATCTTTTCTTCCTGACATTTGTATAGGTACTTAGGCCTCTCAATAATTTTGTAGTCTTCACAAACAATGTCAAGGTTGAAGATGATTATGGTCCTAAAGTTTGGTTTAAAAAAAAGCTAGCGATATATATGAATGAAAGTTAAGGTAGTAAGAATGTCATTTTAGATGAAAATATCATGGCTTACTTGGAATCTAATGTGGGCCGACAAACATATTTTGTCAATGATATTATAGATTTTATTTTCAACTTATTAGAGAAGAGAAGCTCATTACATTTTTGAGGTAGTATTGCTAGTTGCATGTAATTGCCATCAGACAAGACAATCTTATATTGGTCCATTTCATCCTCAATGGTAGTTATCTTTTTGAAAGATAAGATCTGGAGTACAAGTGTTGTAACAGTCTCCAATATTGATGGAATGAATCACATTGACTTAGTCAACACAACTTCAGCTTTAGTGGCCTAGAAAGAAAGCGTAGTTAAGTAATATGTTTGTTGTAAGGATGCCTATGAATTTATGCATTTAAGAAAATATGATAACATTAAGGTTAGATAAAATAGTAGTTAGTTATATGGATTAACATGGTTATACATGTGTACATCTATATGCATATTCTTAACATGCATGAAAGTTGGAAGTTAGTCTTCAATAATGGAGTGAAACTCATTTGAGATAATATCGTACAGAATAATTTGTGAATTTTTTTAGAGGAAAGTAATAAGCTAATACATATTCATGTAGATAGTAATATGACAAATATATATGTATTTCATGCTCATTTAAGAATATAAAACTTAGAAATGTACAAAGACATATGATTTGAGCGAGAAGAATATAGATAGGCACAATGAACCAAAATAAAGTTAGTTGCACTTACCACAGTGGAATCCTCTAATTCTTGAAGGTGTGGAACTGTGTTGGTATTGTGCATTAGTTTAGATTTTGAAGAAGACAATATGTTTGAAGGAGTTTCCTGCATATTATCAAGGAAGTTGTTTGAATACTTGTGTTTCAAACATAAGTGTCATTTATGATTGAAACAAATATTTTTAGAGATGGGTATAAATATAAAGAGATAGAAAGAGATAATGGAAGTTGAACATACAATACTGACTATTCTTCTTTGTTGATAGGGTGGAAATGCACTAATAGTTGTTCCATGTTTAGATTGTGGAGAGGTTAGTACGGTTGAACCATTGTCATGTACAAGGATAAAGTAGGTGTGAATAAGGAGAATATTTATATTGTAGAGCCATGAAACTTAGTTTTCTATGAAGAAATATGGAAATATAGTATCTAACAATATAGGTAAATATGAGTTGAATAACATGCATGAGAGAGAGAGAGAGAGAGAGAGAGAGAGAGAGAGATGCTAACATACAAAAGTGGAATTTATAATTTGCTGATGGGGGGCAATGCTTGGTTAGGTAGCCATTGTGGAGATGATGGGAATGCCAATATGTTTGAAGAAGTCTTCTACACAATATAGTTTAGGACATATTTATTTTTTAAATACCAAAAAACTTGCATGTTGACAAAGAAATATTTTAAACACATGAGTGTATGTATGTATAAACATATGTATATATAGAGAGAGAGATAGTAAATGAAAATAGGTAAAGGAAGGTGAACATACGAGATTGACAAATCTCCTTTGCTGGTACAGTGGAGATGCACTATTATTTTGCCATGGTTGAGAATTTGGAGATGCCATTATGTTTAACAAAGTGTCCTATAGATTGGTAATGCAAGTATGAATTACAAAAATAGGCAGATACTAAGAATGCATCAGATTTTTTTTTCTAGCAGTTAAAATATGAAATCCAGTCAGGTATTGTGATAAAAAATAGAGTGTAGAACAAAACAATGATACAAAGAAAATCAACATTGGTGTTGCGATCAACATTGAAACATATATGGATGAATAATTTTGTGAAATATTTTATTTGCAAGTACATTGGTTGAAATGAGTGCAACGTGTGTAGTCAAGACAAGAAAAGAAATGAAAATGCAAAGTCAAATAGAAAGCAGTCAAAAAAATTCACATATGCAGCCTAAAAATATACGTAGTAAGAATTGAACTATTCTACAATAATATGCACTGACCACAATCCATGAACTCATTATACCTATTTTTTTAAAATTTAAATACTGTACCATGTCTGGTTCATTAAATCTATATATCTTCTAAGCATTTCCACTATGTCTGTTAACAACACAAAATCTGATGTAAGTTCAGAAGGGTAAAGGAGGAAAGATTATTTAGTTTATAAATTTGTGGCAGTACAAGAAAATAGTAGAAACAAAATAGAAATACTTTTAATTGTATATTTGACTAATCCAATTGTAGAAACAGAGGTAAAAAGCTAAAAATTCCATTTCATTAAATATGCATATTATAAGTTTTAAAGCGGTTATAAAATGAAAGATGGTTGTGAATAGCTAATGATACAATCTGCATCTAAGAAAATTGAGTATTATCTACTTAAAATAGAAATTACATGTCAACATTGTGTAACAACTTACAACTACTAAGAATTTCCAATAGGTAAATTAATCCCATCGACGGTACTTGCTATTATTTATTTTTCTATTTAGATTCAAAGCTAGGAAAAGTATAAAGTTGTGCATCTTGTTTAGGTATTAATTAAGAAATTAGGTATACAAAAATGAGATGAGATATTGTAACCTACATTCAATCTTCACCATTATCATTTTTAAAATCTAATCTCTCACATCATTGATGGAAAATAACCTTGTTTCCAATTTACAAGCACTTCTATTTGGGTAGTTATTGTTGATTGCTTTGCCTCTTGTTTACAAAAAGAAGCTCCAAAGAAAACCCATTAGAACGACACTGCATGAATCAAAATAAATCCATAAATTATCCATTTTATCAACAAAGTTGTTTCCTCAATTAAACACAGTAAAGAAAGACATGAACTACAAATACACGAAATAAATAAAGTTTTTTCCATTCCCTTTTGCAGAGCTCTAAACCAGTGACAACATCGTAATACAAACCAACAAATTTCCTTCAACATTTTCATATGTGTCATTATTAACAATCTAGGTACAGATTAAGGCATGCCTTGTCTCTTCTAATTTGTAAGCAAAAAATGTTGGTTACAATCCTCACATAAACATGAATGAAACATTTTCTATAATTCATCCCATGACAGAATAGATAAACAACCACAAAACATTCCAACAGAAATCCCTTATGCTCTGGACTCAGATATCTTAATTTTTTCTCCTTGAGTAGAGCCGCTAGTGATATGATAAATGTCTATAAATATTCAAAGAATCAAAAAATCAAAACCCATAAAAAAAGTACAGCGGCAATGTGAAGTTACCTATGGCGATCAATATAGAAGCAAAAACAACTTATTGCCTTTCTGCAACTCGCAATGTTGATCATGGCGGTCCAAAAATAAGGCAAGAATTTATTAATCAATCAGTGGCCTTTGCATTGGTATGAAGGTCACTTTTGTACGAGCTTTAGTAGGACAAGGGGAAACAATGGGAGGAACCATGCAATTTTACTAAATGCAGAGTGAAGTACTGATGGGAAGCTTTGTGGAGGGATTTATGTGGACCTGGGTGAGATCTACGGTAGTATAAAAAGAATGGAAACTATCACCGAAGAGGAAAACACAATGTGGAAGCAACAGATGAGGAGGGCAATTTTAAGGAAATAAATCAAAGGGGAAGAATAAAAACATTATTGGCATCATAATTTGTGAGAGCAAAATTTTTCTTGTGAGGCTAACAATTTATCGGTAGGAATTTGCAAAAATTGGGAGCAAAGCTCCCACATGTAAGCCTATTGGCTTAACTATCGGCTTAATTAAAAATGCCGGCAATCTCAATTTCTACCTAGTTTATTTTTATTATTATTTATTATTTATTATACTTCATGATTCTGTGGTATTATTAGTTCCTTCGTAAGAAACTATAGCATTCAATGCACTTTAACTTTTTAATTTGTTTGTCCAACTAGAACAATTTATTATTCAATTACATTTTAACATATAAAGTTTTCATATTTATTACATTAATAATAATTCAATAAAAAATATTTATTGACTTTTTGATTGGTTGTTTTCGCTATAGTAGGGAGTGCAACTTTTTCATCCAATCAAAATAGTTTCAATTACTTTTTGTAACTATAAAGTTTTATTATATATTATATTTAAACTAATTTACAAAAATATATATATTTTGACATTTCATATGTTTCAGAATAGTTTATTATTTAATTACTTTTTGAAACTGTAAAGTTTAAATATATATTATATTTAAACTAATTCACAAAAATATATTTATTGACAAGTTGATTTGTTGTTTTGGGCTTGCAATTTTTTGTACACAAAATACAATAAATTATTTTAGAGACTTTCAAAAACATTTTTTTTTTTCTAACAAAATCTCTAACACTTATTTTAATTGTTAAACAACACTTTACATTAACATTATTTCTTTCTATTGAATTCAACAAAAATCAAAACTAATATTTGTAATGTCCCCACTAATAAGGTTAGTTAGGGACAAGTAATACTTGCAAAATAAATGTTAGAATCACAATAATAATAAAAATAACTATATTATTTTACCTTCTAAGTTAACCCCAATCTTAAGAACATCTTCAAATCGGGCTTCTTAGCTCATAGCTACCTCACCATCATCCTGGTAGCGCGCCCCTTAAGATTCTTTTTAGATGGGCATCCTCTATCCAAGGTCAATGACATATGCATATTTGTGGAAACATTAGAATATTCAGGCACGTCGATTATCGGCCATGGCAGACAATGGAGATCTTAATATCTCCATGCTCCATGCTTCAATATTGATTCTTGGCCATGGCAAACAATGTAGATCTTAATATCTCACATGCTCCATGCTTCGTTTTCACATTGATTCTCAGCCATGACAGACAATAAAGATCTTAATATCTCCCTGCTCCATGCTTTGAGTCTCATTAATATCCACGATGTTAACCCCATGAGCTAACACAATACTATCCACAAGTATGATTCATAAATATAAATAAATACATAAACATAATTAAACAAATATAATCCATAAACATACCTGTCATACCTTCTTTTCCAAGAATCACAACCTTTCATAATACAAATTCTTTGAAAAGTCACAACACTTCATAGTTATAATCCTTTTGAAAAGTTACAATACTTCATAACTAAAATCCTTTGGAAAAGTGTAAATACTTTAAAATCACAATATTTTTGAACAGTTACAACTATTCATAATTATAACCCTTTCGAAGGTTCACATCCTTTAAATATCATTGACACCTTTTCAAAACGTCACTTCCTTATTTTCTTCATATTACTTTCCTCTTCCATTTTTTCTTTTTGAACTCCCCTCTTCTTCTCTTCCTTTTTTCCCCCTCTACAATAAAATCTCCTTTTTATATCTTAATTTTAAGGAGTCATGTCTATTTGTTAAATCTCTCTTGACTCTTCATTAGATTTAGTTCATTTATATTATTCTATGTTATATTATTTACTTACTTACTTATTTGTTTTTATTATTATTTATTATGAAATTTTATTTAGAAAGCTAACATACTTTCTACAATATTGTCTTTTGTATTTAATTTTATTTCTTTATTTACTTTTTGAAAAATTATTTTTTAATTATTTAAAATATCATACTAAATATTATAAATTATTAATAATATAGATTAAATAATAATTATTTCCTAGTTTTATAATTATAACTTTATTTTTATTATTTATTTAATAACATTTTATTATCTAATTATTATTAAAATTCTATCTTAAAATGGGGATATGACACTATCCACAACATAAATCAAAACTACTAAACTACTATCGGTAGGAACTAGATGCATTGTGTCCTTGTTATTATTAGTTGCTCAACTTTTGGATTCATTCAATTTTAAAATATAATTATTTATGTCAATCAAATTCTAGTTTTTTGTTCTAAGCGGTTTATAAAATTTGTTAATTTCATCTATTTTTAAAATAAAATAAAAACTACTTATCCAAATTCTTATTGGTTCTCAAAGAAAAAGGTACGGAGCAAAATAATTTTGAGAAACAAAAACTAAAAAAGTTAAATGTATCACATGTGCTATAACATATGTACATAACTATTATTTGAAAACAAAGATAAAAAGATAAAAGGAATTAAAAACAATATAATTTTCTTCATAATGATCAAATAAATAAATGTGTCTATGGTGGGTGCCATGAAAGCACAATTTTTTTTAGCTAAACAAGTAAAAAGAACTTATAATTTTGCTAGGCAAAAACCACATGAGAAAAAAATACCACCTGTTTGGACGTGAGACATGGTTTGAGCGTGAGACACTAAATTGCATTTATAGTAGGAGGTTCCCTCCAAAGGAGAAGCCTATAGGCTTGATTATTTTCTGAAATATATGCTAAAAAGATAAAAGGAATTGAAAACAATATAGTTTTCTTCATAATGATCGAATAAATAAATGTATCCTTTAAAACATGTTCTACTGGAAAAATATTTAATAATATAGTTAAAAGATTTACCAAACTTATAAACATGTTCTACTGGAAAAATATTTAATAATATAGTTAAAAGATTTACCAAACTTAATGTTGGTTCTAACTTTCTACTCAGTGGAGGGTAAGTTAGCATCCCTTGTAGGGTTTTTGGTGTTGCCCCATCATGAAGCCTATCTCAACATGCCAACAAGCTTAATTGAAGGCCTTTGAGGCCACAGAGACAAACATTATGCAAATCATCAGCACATCATTTACTTGTTTATCTTTTGTTGTTTTTATTATAATCAATGATTTGGAATCACACTTGGTAATTCATCTTAGGATGAAAAAGTTAAAAATGCAACCCTAAACTTTGAAACTTTTCACACTGATGATGAAACATGAAATATATTTCCAAATATTGCTAATAAAATTATTTTACACAATTATATCCATAAGTTAATCAATATTATTAAAATGGAAAATATCACCAATAAATTCATTTTACTCAATCACATCCATAACTTAATCAAGAAAATTATAATGGGCTTTACACCACTTCAAAAGCATGTCAAAAACTCACCTAAAATGCAAGAGTTAATCAAATCAGTAATACACAGTCTGTGAAAGATAACTCAAGAAGTTGAAAATATAAGTGTTGTGAAAATCTCATAGGTAGAGATAACTTGAGGAGTTGAAAAATACATTTGTTGTGAAGCACTTTTAGACCACTCTAGCCATTATTGTTTCATGACCAAAAATCCCATAAATCATAAGAAAAATATGTTGAACCCTTTAGTGATTTATGCAATTTCAGACAATGATTATTCATAAAATACTCTATCGGCTTATCCCTTGAACCTCTTACAGGTGCAAGTGCTACTTGCAATATCTTATGAAGATTTATAAAAATTATATTTTTAAGTTGACACTTGTCAATGAATATGCTTAATGGACATAATTCTTTAACTTAATTTTAAAGTAGTATATCATAAAACAAATGACTAATTACTCTATATATAAATTTGAGTGAATCCATTGTAAATATAATATCCTTTTTTTAGATATTAGAAATCAAATTTGAAAATCAATGTCAGTAGTTCTTTGTTGTATTTATAATATTTTCCATTAATTTATAACATTCTTCATAAATTTTGAAAAAATAAATTTAGTATTATATGTCTTGTAAAAATTTTTGATAATTTTTTAAAATGATAATTGATTTTATATTCAGGTATAATGACCTTATGTCATATTATAGATTGACGTTGTAATGCAATCTTTTATTTCTACATTCAAGATACTATTATTCAACTTTTATTTTTTATAATAAAATATACTAGCAATCACACCTTGGTGTGCAATAGGTACGCCGAAGACATATTTAAATTAATTAATAAAAAAATAATTAGAAGGGAGGGGTAGATAGAGGTCACTAGCTACTCCATTCTTTCTCTCAAACTATCCAAAACTTTTTAAGAAATTCGTAGAAAAATAAAATAAGAGAAATGGCATCTTCTCTTATTGAATTGTATAACAATCTCTAAGCACATATATTTACACAACTACATTCGATTTAGTACACACAGGACATTAAGTTATAATTGGTATACAACCCACAAGACCAATTTTAAAAATAGGGCACATATTAAGAGCTTATAATTATAAGAATATGTACTTAAATGATGACTCATTATAGTAGAACGTAAGACATAAAAGAGATTTAAAATTTTGGGAATAGAAGGACTCTCTTGTATGTTCCACAAATTCCCTATTATCTATGCTTAAATAAGGTCCAAAATGACTTATCACAGTGCAATATTGTTATTGACCACAATCAAACTGAACATGATTACTTTATGCATGCTTCACCTTACATTAATGATCCACAACATATTCGTTGTGCTTTGAGTCATGGTCATTATTTGATATATTAACTATTTAAGACATGGAATTTGTTTTTTTCTATTTTAAGAGTGTAAGTAGGTGGATTAATATCACAAACCCATACTATTAAGGACTGAATATTTTATGATGAATCACCACACCTCATTAAAAATATCTTAGTTTGGCACTTACAGAAAGGATGCTTGTAAAGGTTAGTTTCTTGGGATTTATACCTATTGATTGTATTTTCTTCAAAGCCTCCTGGGACCATTTTTTTACATATCCAACAACTAGCACAGTCCAAGAAACCACACCCTATTGAGATATTTTATCAAATGAATTTTTATTTTTTTGTATTCCTCCACACTTTTTCATTCATGTAATATCAATATTTTGACAACTAAAACATGTAAAGAGTAACCACTTTTAATTGCCTTCCAATGAATTTACATTGCAATGCTTCAAAAGTTTCCAGTTTAGAGCAATCTGGTAGTATGTGAGGAAAGGTTGTCTAGTTTGGATTACACATGTGAATTGCAAGTACTTGAAAATATCTAGGGAATTTTTTCAAGCCCATTTTGTTTATATCCTACAACCATTGCATTCCACAAGATAATGTGCCATGTAAGCATTTCGTCAAATAACTCATGCATCTTTATCCTATGCTTTGACATTTTACATATAAAGCTATTAGTGTATTCATCACAATTACATTGGAAAGAAATCCCCACATAATAATGCTTCCATAAATCTGAAAACCATGTTCTAGAGAAGTCATGCTAGTGTATTTAGGCATTATAGTGGAAAATGTAAAATGATCTGATTGGATTATTATTCATTACATTTGATGAACTAAACTAGTGTCTATTGTGAAAGGATTTATTGTTTTAAAGCTAAAATTAGGTCACATTCCAGGAAAAGATATTTGGCTCTATCATGTTGTTGAAAGTAATGCGAGCATTACAACAATATTTTGGCATACATATATTAATACAATTGATGTCAGCAAAGAATCAAACCTAGTAGACCCATTGGTTTGATAGTCACATATCAAACTTTCTATTTCTAGCTTTACAATACATGCACTCGGTTGCTCATGAATGAAGATGTTCAATGGAAGATGTATAAGTTTGATGTGTAAAGTGGTGAAAGTATGCAGTTGAAAATGGTTAAAAAGATAAGAATTGATTAATGCTTTAGATGACCACAATGGTAGTCATTTTATCTATAGGATTTCCCTTGATGTGTTTAGATGCTAATTTTAGGTCCTCACTTTCAAATTTTGAAATGGCATCAACACAATTAGCTTAAAAGTAACAATTATTTTCTATATAATGATAAGAAATTTTGACTTGAGTGAACTTCAATGTGACAAGTGGTGTCCACATTAGATTTAATTCCTTACCTTGTCTATCTCAAGTGCAAGATGCAACACAAATACTTTTTCATTTTGGAAATTAATTTGTTTGCCTTTATCATAAAGGCCAAGAAATGTCAACGAATATAGAGATGACCAATCAACTTACATTATTTAGATCATTCAATTATTTTAATTATAATTATTATTTTTAAAAAAATTATTTAATACATAATTTTTTATAAAAGCAGATTTTGATAGGGAAAATTATTTTTGTGGAAAACAAAAAATAGAACACGAAGAAACATATTGGATGGAGAGAGTATGAAAGAAGAAAAGAGAAGAGGGGCATCAAATATTCACTAAGTTTGTCTTATGAAGAAAACTCAATAGAAATTATAATTTAAGGAAGAAAAGAGAAAATTACCCAAAAAATGTAGATTTTCAAATGCTCAACTCTTTTGATAGACATATAAAACCTTCATCAGGCTAAGAACATACAAATAGAAGAAGACCTTCAAGTTAGATGCCATAATCCTCGATGGTCAACTATAGAGTCTTAGATAATATATGCCCTCTTCATAAAATGTGTTTAATATTTCTCCTTAAGGGCAAGGGTGTGAGATTGGTGCAAGGACCAATGGAAGAAAGAAATTAAAAATATGATTATTGCATGATAGTTTATTGTCTGAATGTAACCTTTTGAATTAAAAAATGAGCATCAATGAGTGGTTATTTTTATTGCATAGGATTATATTTTGTAGAACATATTAGGTTGAATATTTGGCAAGACAAAGTAATACAACATAAATAATGAAATTCAAATATGAATACACTCGATATGCATTTTGTGTTCATCTTATAATGATAGTAATATTTATTTATTATTAATGGTTATATTACATGATTCAAGTGAGAAGTAGTGAACAATTTTGATAGCAATTGAATTTTGAAGCAAGAAGGTGCACTTACCTCTAATCACTAAGATGGAATAGAAAAGAGGCATGTTTTCCTAGAAAAGGTAGATCCAAAAATTCTTTCATGTCTAACTCTCCCACATTTCTCTAATCAAAGCAATGGACAAGTTGTACTAATGCAACCTTGATATTGCGATTGCCATGGAAGCACAAGGGCAACTTCTCCTTCACTCCCCAAAATAAATCACACTCTAATCTAGACCTATAATCATATTTAAATCTTTAACCATAAATCTCTTAGGCCCAAATTCTAATGGATCTTCTGACACTCTTGGATCTGTTCCTATCGCCCAAACATTAACAAGGAGCTTCATCTTTTATGACATGAGGTAGTCATAGTGAGGTCCTTCTACAAAAATAGTTTCCATAGATTCATGAAGGATGAACTATGTGCCTATTTAATGTAATCTTAATATCTTTTTAACCACACAATGTAAAAGCACGTATTTCATTTTTATCATATGAAATTGGCTACTTTCTCATCATATTTTACTAATATGAATTTCTCACTATATCCCATTGCCCATTTCAATACAATCACGAATGACTCTATGACTCTAGTTTATTAAGAAAGATATCCCATATCGACAAAGAGACACTAGTCAGACCTACAAGTCTATCTAATCAAATAAAAGTAATATCAGAGATATGGAAGGCAATTCTCTCGCTGACATACACACTATGCTCTGCTTGCTCTTCTCCAGAATTGATTGGACAATCGCTTACACGTCTTCCTCGCTCAAGCATTTGGACAATCGAAACTGATGGAGATTTCCTATGCCGGGAGTTGAAATTGGTCCTGGCAAACACAATTTTCCCTCCTTGTTTCTAGCCCATCACATGACAAGGGGAGAAAAACAGTAAACAAAAAGACAACAAAACCAATTGAGGAAACACTCATACTGAGATCCATTACCATGGAAATTTATAAAGACAGAGAGTTGTTTCACTTTGCTTGAGTGGAGAAGGGGATGCTCATATGTAAATGGGACCGATTAATCTCGAGATAATAAAGACAAAATAAAGTCAAATTTTTTTTTGCCAAATTCACTAAAACTAAAATGTAGTGACTTTTTTTTCCAAATTTTGCGTTGTCTTCGACTACAAACTATGCGATCATGAAGATCAAATGCTGAAATTTTTGAAAAAATCCATGATGTTTTTTATTTTTTGAAAATTGGTCAACTATATAGTTTGTAGGGAAGATAGCCACGTCTTATGTACACAATGGTGTATTACTTCACTATTAATGTGCTTCCATAAGATTCGTCATATAAAGTGGAAAATGTACAAGTTTGACTTTTAAAGTGGTGAAAGTACACCCAATGGTTAAAAAAGGTGAAAATGGATGAATGCTTCAGATGGCCTCAAACAGAGACATTTTATCTACATGACTTTCCACCTTTGGATGCAAATATTAGCTATGCATGTTCAAATATGGAAACTCCTTAGGCATAATGAACAGTTGACAGTGAAAAATCAACAACCAACCAGAAACAATCAAAGACATGTAAAGTGGTAAAAAATAGACGCATCAGATTGTTGCAGAAAAATCAACAACCAACCAGAAACAATCAAAGACATGTAAAGTGGTAAAAAATAGACGCATCAGATTGTTGCAGAAAAATCAACAACCAACCAGAAACAATCAAAGACATGTAAAGTGGTAAAAAATAGATGCATCAGATTGCTGCAATGGTAGTCATGACCTCTTTAACATTGTCAGTCATAAAGTCAAACCTTTTTTTCTCTAGATTCATGAAAATATAGTGATTTTCTTCTAAATTTTTTGTTGTTTTCGATCATGAAAATCAAATGTTGAAAATTTCAGAAAAATTTATGATATTTTCAATTTTTTTAAAAATTGGTCAACTATACAGTTTGTTAGGTTTAAAAAGGAGCTCGTCGCCTTCATATAGTGAACACCTTGGATGTAATAAATATTTTGAAAAAAAACCTAATAAAATATATGACTGAAAACCAAATTTTAAAAACTTATTTTTCGCGTCTCTCTGACTGTTTCTTCCTCGCCATCTACAATATTATCCCATTAGCAATAGAAGACACTCTAATTCCATTTGCATTAGTCCTATCTGATAACACATTGATGGCTTTAAGGTATTCGATCGAGATCCTCAAAATTCAACCACATCATCTTCATCCACGGATGAAGGAGAAACCATAGAAGTGTTGAAAATACATCATCTACAATTATAGCCAAAACTAAGTACATGTGCTTTAGGAACTTTTATATATGCTAGTAGCTGACTATGTATTTTCATTATTCACTTCGATTATTGTATTTAAAATTCAAATTTTACTATTTATTTTAATAAATTGATATAGATTTCAATTAACATAATTTTTATATATCATTCATCCCAAAAAATTTAACTAATATTTTAAATGATTTTTATTTTATTTTAAATTTTAAATTTTATTTCAAAGATCTAAATTTATAATAATATTAATTTATAAATTCTAATCATACAATTATGAAATAACTAGTCAAAATCCATAAAAAAATAGATTAAGGATTCATCCTTTATTTTATTGTGTTCTAGATATTCACACTTATAGCAATATTCTAAGACTTCCTCTCCTTATTACACAAAGTTAAGTTTAATTTTTGTTTAAATTATTAATATTAATAATAGAATTTTAAAATCATAATTTATTAAAGGAATTAATTTTCTATAATTTAGAATTGGATGCAATATATTTTGGGATATACTTTATTTGTTTCTTTGTTAGATGTTTGGAATTATACTCTTGTGATTTGTCATTAAAATATGTTAATGTGAGAATTGAACTAAAAATATTTCCTTATAAAGAAAAGGAAGAAGTTTTTTTTAATAAAAATACAAATAGAAAAAAAAGGTTAAAATAAAAAATAAAATAAAATAAAGAAAGTAAAAATTAGTCAACAAAATTGAGCTAACATTAAATGCACTTAAAGAAAAGAAGGTTTTTGTTGAGCAGAACTTTATTTGTCTAGTTATTTATTCAATTGTATTTTGACAATTTTTATATTTATGTTGTAATGCCCCACCAAGGATACTTTGGAAAAAAAGGGTTTTGGAAACATGGAATAAACATCATGTAATAATGTGTACCAAATAACCATAACATAAGGTCAAAGGCTATACATACTACAAATACTAGAAGTAACTCGTAATCATCACATGATTGTACATAGGGGAAAGACTCAAACACACTTGCAAAGGTTCCTAAGAAACCAAAAACTCAAGCATGAACGATATAGGCACATTCAAGAAATATCATTACAGCTTGCACTTCATCCACAAACCTCACAAATCCTAACTAAACCTTTGTCAATGGTCGCCCATTAAGGAGAGTACTTCATCCTCGTGGAAAATCAATGCAAGAAGGCGATAAGCTTACAATAAGGGGAACATAATGAGATGTATCCACATCTAAAATGTTCTAACTAAGAAGGCATTTTAGGGTTGAAGAGTATCCAAAACTTAAATTACATTTCCAACTAACCCTTAGGAAGTGCTTGCTTCTTTAAATGTGACATTCCATTTGCAATGTAAAACATGTTGAATGTAATGAAAAATAAGTCAAATGTGATGTAAACAAACCAAATGTAGTGCAAAATAGGTCATATGTGGTCCAATACAGGTCATATGTGATGCAAAACTCTAAAGTCATATGTGATATACTTCTTAATTACCATTGATCAAGGTCAAGTTGAAGCTAAAACATGAAGTTAATTAAAGTTCTAGCATTAGGGAGGCCTAACAACATCAACATGCGACTTAAAATATGGGCTTTCTCCATGCTAGGAAGAACCAAAACAAAACACATCGAGACCACAATCACTCAATTATAATAGTGACCACATCATTAAAATTCATAATGATACTAAGTTAAACTAATAACATCAATCTACATATATATATATATACATAAACATGTAATAATTCTAAAACCAAGATTGTGAAGGATATACAAATGATCTCTCAAGTGAAAATTCCATGTAGTCGGAGGAAGTATGCCACCTATACAAAAATCTCTAGTAGTAATGTAGTACAATGCCACATTACCATGTGGAATCATCAAGCCCGCCCTATTGTTCTCATATAGATAGTAACTCAACAATAAACATAAGACAAACATGCAAGCAAGGAGTGGCTAACATACACTAGATAAATGCATAATCTCAAGGATGATATCAAGATCCAATGCAATACACTAGTACAATTGATATGAAATTGTACATAGAGAACACTCAATATGTGAACCAATATCCAAACACAACCAAGAAACTACATCATCCTAGTATACATAGGGTACTACTAAGATCTATCAATGATACAATAAAAGGACTAAATGTGGAGTGTCATTACTTTACTCTCCTTTAATGTTCACATAAAAATAGATACTAGTACACATCTCGATTGAAAACCCATGTATATAGACAGAATATACTCACCTCTAGGAAACACCCTTAGGCAGAAAGGTAGTCATATTAACTCTTTTTTATTTTCATTATGTATTTTTACCCAACTTAGTTTATTGTTTTATTACTTATTAAGAAACCCCTTCACATTCTTTTAATGTCCACTAATGGGATAACGGCTATGTAAGGAGCCAGTCCACACCATTGCCCAAACACTAGGCTCATCATTCTACAACAAGACAAAAATCACAATGAAAATAAGTAAAACATAGGAAAGACTTAAAATTCATAACTGCAAGGAGAGATGGTAAGCTATATCTATCTCAATACCAAGATGTTTGATGGGCCTCTAAAAGGCCATTATTTTGAGATCCTTTTATCTTGTTTTTAGATAGTTATCTTGCAAAAACAGTCATGACTCTATGTTTTAAGCAAATGAACTTATGTTTTTATGAATATGTTATCTATATATTAAGACATGAAGTAGAAGTTTGCATAGTTCAAATATGATATATTTGCTTGAATCTATGGACTTCTATGGTCAAAAGAAGGAATGTTACATGCTGATAAATGTTTCCTCATCCATGCTATGTTTTGGGTAGATTTCTTCCTGTAGCCATGATTTGGAAAGAGTGATAGTTTGAACATTACACCTTTTCTAACATTGATGATGAAATGAATATATGTATGTGGAAGTTGTATGCATTTAATTTTTTGCAAGTACTTTCCATGTGTATTCAAAGTCAACACCTCAACACTAAGTCAAAGCCAATCAGATTGCTAAACCACCACAAACGAGCAAGTTATTGTATGTTTTTTGTTATGGCAGTGCACAAATATAGCTCCCTCAACATACTATATTCTTGAAGGATTTAATCACGGTTAATGATATTTCTGTTGCAAACTTTATGAATTTGTAATTGATCCTCATCAATGGAGTGATCATAGAGTTAGGAAGTTATTGTAGTTTCCCTTTAAATAACGCTCGATGTAGCTTTGAGAAGAAGTTTCTGGAAAGAAAGATAAAATGGATTGATTTTCATAACAACAACGTGTGATCTTTTTTTTAATTAGATGTAATCTCTTACCATGAATTAATATAATACAAAGTTCAAGTTTACATCTTTTATCTTGATTGTCTTTTATGTTCACTCATCCAGGGGGACCCACTTGGTGAGTGAACTACTTTGTTAGAATATATTTCATTTCCTTGTTTGCTTCTTCGCAAGGTAGAATTGTGCCATTCCTGCAGCCATTGATAATAGAGTCAGTGAACTATTCCTACATCATAGGTGCATAGATAGGTTTACTATTTGCAGCATTACTTTAAGCTTTACGTTAAGGTGTTGTTTCAATTTCTATCTTAAGTCTCCTTCAACATTTCCTTTGTCTTACTTGTAATGACTTAAATAAAAATTAGAGTATATACTTTGCAGCCACCTTCTGGAGCTTACACTCCTAGGTTGACAAAATAAAATGAAATCAATATGTTATTTTAGGAAAACACACGATTCTGTCTAATCATGGAGTCACTGTGAAAGGATGTCCAATCCTTTGTTACTAAGGTATTAAGTTGACCAACCATTTTTGGCATCATTGTTGGGGAAGGTGTCAATCTAATTCAACCCTGAAGTTACTATGTTAGTTTAGATTTTGCATTATTTTGCATGCATAGAAGAAGAGACCTCCTTGGGAGATTTCTTCCTCATAATATTCAAGAAGAAATTTTTAATCCTAAACCTAAAGAACCTCATAGCGAGAATGAAGAAGAGGAATCTTTTGAAAATCCATTTGCTACTGCTTAAGAATGAATACCCTCATCCTTTGAAGAATCCTTGCATTTGAATGATCTATTTGTTGAACTTGAATACCAAGATAATCCACTTGCCCTTGTTATCTATCAACCACCACTACTAGTACCTTCTCTAGGAATGGCTTAGCCTCAGCCTCAACCTACATTTCCTTTTCCTATCCCTCCTCAATAGGGTAACGAAAACTTGAAGAACGTATCTACTTCTGCACTTCCCAAATTTTATGGCCTAATCACTAAATACCTTGAAACCTTTTTCTTTAATTTTGACATCTTTGAAGAAGTTATGACTATACAAATGATGCCCATAAACTGGAGTTGTTTCCTTCTACCCTAAAGGAAGCTTCTCTGAGATGGTTGATGGGGTTGGGTACCAACACTATAGAAGATTGACCTACAATGAGCAACTTGTTCCTCACAAAGTATAAAGAATACTACAAGGGTTGAGATTCAAAAGGGGATGACATTTTCAAAATGTCTCAAAAGGATGATGAAACCCTAGAAGATTATATTTCTTGGTTCATTTTCAACTTGCAGCTTAGTACACAACAACAATTGAATGAAGAATCAAATCAACATCTTTTTCTAAGAGGTATGAATGATGAAAGCATTGAAGCTCTAGATCTTATGGCAAGAGGAGATATCACTCAAGAAACTTGGACCAATATACAAAGTATATGTCTAAATTATTCTAGAGCCACCATGAAGAAAGGTAGGGGACTTAGCGATCTACAACATAAGTCCAATGGCAGTTCAGGAGTATTAAAGATAGAATTATCCAATTTGTTGTCAGATTTCAAGAAAGACATCATTAATGATGTAGCCACTTAGTTAGACACCATGTATGAAAGAAGTAAGAAAGATGAAGTTGATTCCATGTTGATTGAATGCTATCCACATTGTAGGGAAAAGAAAAGGCATTGTAGATGTAAGTTTGTTGCAAGTTTGGAGACACAACCAATGCCTATTGAGTTTAAAGCCATTGATGAAAATTTAGAGGTGCTTTATGTTTCTCAACGAGGCCATGGGCTCAAAGAAAAGGTATGCCATAAGACCCTCTTCAAAATTATAATAATAACAATCAATGGAAAAATTCTTAAAATACTAGTTTTAACTAAAATAATAATTGGCAACAACCCCAAGAAGGGTTAGTAACAACCTCAGCAAGGTTGGCAACAACCTCAAAATTGGAATACCCAACCAAGTCAAAAAAGCCTATTGCCACCACCTTAGCAACAAGATTTAATGCCTCCTCCTATAGCCACTAATACTCCTCCTAAGTAGACCCAACTACTAGTTTAACCTAATCCTAATCCAAACAATACTAAACAACAGGCTCAATAATAAAGTTATGCTATCTTCTTGAATGATAGTCACTTCAGGTCAAGCACCACTCTTCCTTCACCCCAAAAGCCTATAATAAATGAAGTTGAAGATTCTCCAACTTAATAGAGAGATGAGTCAAATTAGCGTACCTCTTTTGTAGCCAAAGAACCTCCATTCCTCCATAGGTTGATGGAACAAAGCTAGCCCACATAAAACCATATAGTCATTAATTTTCTTAATCAGTTGAAGAAAATGATAGTAAAAATATCATTACTAGATGCTATCAAGGAAGTCCCTGGCTATACTAAAGCTATTAAGGAAGCATGTATTAAATAGCTAGGAAGGAAGAAGAAAGATCCAAAAACTATTCAAGTCCTAAGACAATTGTCTGATTTAATACTAGAGAAGTTAAATGATTATACCTAAATATTTTAACTTTGAGACTCTTTTGATTATAGTCACTATCCATGGGATCCAAATTTAAAATTCTTTAGTTGACTTAGGATCATCTATAAATGTCATGACAAAAGAGGTATTGTCTCAATTGCATATCATTAGCCTCAGAGAGACACCCATCATACTTCAGCTTGTTGATAGCTCTAATATTAAGCTAGATGGGATGATAGAAGATGTCATAGTCACCTTAAATTGTTGGGAGTATCTAGTTGATTTTTTTGTCCTCTCCCTAAAGGATAATATGGGAGGATATCCTTTAATTTTAGGATGACGATGGTTGGCCGTTGCAGATGCTTATATAGCTTGCCAATCTAAAAAGATGATAATATCTAATGATATTCATACTAAGAACTTGAATTTATACTCCCCTACTCAACCAATGTTACCAGATGATCAAGTAATCTGGCCAAATTTGGGTGATGATGATCTAGAGGTCAATTCCATCCATCAGCTAATGACTATAGCTACTTGAGAATAAGATGGAATAATTTCATCTATTACTCAGAATGAATATGGAATAGAGTCTCAAGTGTGTCCTCAAGATGCATGTATCTTAGAGACTATATTACCCTCCTTGGATTCACCACATCATTCAAAAGCTTCATAGTTTCTCCACTCATTATTACCTCATGAGATGGATTCTTCTCCTGTTGCCCAGTTATTCATGGCAGATAAGGTTATTAAGATGGAAGTTGGTCCAGGTAGAGAATTGAATGTCAACAATGTCTTATCACTCTTCCAATAGAAGATTATGTTGCAGTTATTTTAGGAGAATCAAAAAGCATTCACTTGGGATTACATGAACATGAAAGGACTAGATCCTATGCTCTACACTCACAAGATTTATGTCAGCCTTGACTTCAAACCCATTCGACAACCTCAAAGGAGAGTTAACCCTATTTTAAAAGACATAGTTAAGAATAAATTGTAGAAACTACGAAGTGCTTATTTTATATACCCCATCTATGATAGCCAGTGGGTCTCACCCCTATTTATTGTACCTAAAAAGGGAGGAAAATGGTGAGTTTTTGTAGGTTATAGGGAGCTCAATTAAGCCACTAAGAAAAACCATTTTCTCTTGCCATTTATAGACCAAGTCCTTGACAACCTAGCTGGAAAAATGTATTTTTCTTTTCTAGATGGTCTTAATGGTTATAATCATATACAAATAGATCTTGAGGATCAAGAAAAAAACAACTTTTACCTGCCCATGGGGAACATTTGCCTACTCAATTTTATCTTTTGGCTTTCACAATTCCCTAGCCACATTTCAACGAGCTATCATCAGTATCTTTTTAGATATATCTACTAACTATATGGAGATCTACATGGATGATTTATTGTTTATGGGGCTACTTTTTAGGAAGAAAAAGCCAATCTAGAAATGCTACTCAAAAGATGTCAAGACTATAACCTTTCCTTAAATAGTGAAAAGAAAAATTATGATGATGGAGGAAGGTGTGGTGCTAGGCCATTTCATTTCATCTAAGGGCATCCAAGTAGATCCAACAAAGATTGAATTCATTAGTACCTTTCCTATGCCAAAGAAGTAGAAGGATGTATGAAGCTTTTTGGGACATGCTGGATATTATAGAAGATTCATTAAAAACTTATGGCACCCCTCTACAACCTGTTAAAAATGGATTATGAATTTTCTTGGGACTTTGATTGTGCTACATCTTTCTTGTAGCTTAAGGAAGTTCTTACCACAAAACCTATTCTAAGAGGACCCAAGTGGGGACTATATTTTCACATTCATACATATGCCTCAGACTATTCTATAGGTGTTGAGCTAGGACAAAAGGTAAACTTAGTTGAACATGTTATTTATTTCATCGATAAACATTTGCAAGGTGCAGAATTTAACTACACAGTCACTAAAAAGGAGTTACTTGTAGTCATCTACGTCCTCAATAAATTTAGGCACTATATTACTCCATATGAAATATTTGTCCATATTGACCATTCTGCTATAAAATATTTAGTGAACAAGCCTACAATATTAGGAAGATTGGTTCGATGGCTTTTACTAATGTAAGAATTTGATATTACCATAGTTGATCAACCTAGCAAGGCTAACGTAGTAGCTAACTTTCTCTCTTGGTTGCATGTCCCTTATGATCTTGCAACCATTGACGATATTTTTCCAGATGAACACCTTTTTTTGTTGTCAGCATAGAATCCATGGTATGCAAATATTGCTAACTATCTCACCATAGGTAAAATGCCAGTTCACTTCTCTACCAAATCAAAAAAGTTACTAGTAGAGAAGAGCTTTAACTGTTCATGGATTTCTAAATTTATGTTCTATATTGGACCTGATCAAGTAATGTGTCAATGTATAAGAGAGGATGAAACATATGATGTCTTAAGGGTGTGTCATGATGAGCCTTGTGAAGGTCACTTTGTAGCTAAATAGAAAACTTTCAAAATCTTGACAACTAGGTATTATTGGCCAAGTTTGCACAAGGATGCAGCTAGATATACAAAGAAATGTGACAAGTGTCAATGTACAAGAAAACCTACTAAATTAGATGAAATTTACCTACAACCTCAAGTAGTTGTTGCACCCTTTGACAAATGGGGGATTGAATTTGTAGGACCTATTGAACCTTCTTCACAAGGAAAATCTTATATTCTAGTTTGTACTAACTATGTAACCAAATGGGTAAAGGCTAAACCCATGAAACACCCAAGGGATACCAACACAGCCAAATTCTTATATGAATCTATCTTTTCATAGTTTGAAATCCCTAGGGAGTTGACATCTAATCAAGGGGCCTAGTTTACATCACATTTGATAACTGCTCTAATGTAGGAGTACACTATCTGGCATGGTAAATCATCACCTTATCATTCACAGGCTAATGGTCAAGTAGAGGTTACTAATAGGCAGTTGGAAGCCATACTCACCAAGATAGTAGCACTCCATAGGAGAGATTGGGCCACACACCTTCTTGAAGCTCTCTAGGCTTATCAAACCACCTAGAAATCCACAACTAGTGTTACTTCTTTTGAGCTTGTCTATCGTAGATAAGCTATAATGCCTATAGAGTTTGAATATAAAACATTGAGGAATACCTTAGAGCTTGATATGGAACTTACTATTGCATAAAAATACTGAATCTCAAGTTTAAATGATCTTGATGAATGAAGGAAATCCTCATTGAATAACACTAAACTCATTCAACACCAGAGAAAATAGTGGCATGATAGCTTTATCAAAGAGAAAATGTTTGTTGTAGGAGATTGGGCATTCCTTTATGACTCCAAATACCAACACAATCTAGGGAAGTTTCAAACACATTGGTTAGGACCACATGAGATTGTTGATGTATTTCCAAATGGTGCAGTTTAGTTGTCTACTATTGATCTTGTTTGTTTCAAGTTACTTGTCAATGGGTATCACCTCAAGCTTTACAAAAAACCAGTTAGCGATGAGGAGTTCTTGTAGCAGTTCCAACATAATGAGGATATCCTTGTTCTTGTAGCCAAAGAGTTTGGATCTCCTACCCTAACTCTTGATACTTCTTGATTCCATTCAAGGCATTCATAATAAACACTTTCTTCTTTAAAGTATTTTCTTCACCATCCACTCCACTTCACCTTCTCTCTTCATCCCATCACTCTGTCAATTCTGATGATCTTTTCTAGAACATCTTTCCTACAATAGTTACTAGGTAAATACCACATAACTTTGCATACATTCTATTTTATTCATGCTTTGTTAGGAATTGGTATTGTTTACAATTATTCACTCTTGCATATCCTAGCGTGGTGGGACCCATACCTTTTCATAGTTGGGGGGAGGGAAATATTTAAATATTTGTTTTCAAATCAAAATTACATGTAAACTTTAAAAGTTAATTGAGATGATTGAAAGTAATTGAAATGACTAATGTCACATATTGATAACTTGTCCTTCTATGATTGTGTTATTACGAAATTAAGGACATTAAAAGCATTTACTTAACTTTTAATAATATTTGCAATGTGTTTGGGTGACGGACCTGTACACGAGCAGAAATTATGAAACTTGATGTAGAAAGGATATTATGAGATATTGTGCATTAAACTCTTCAAGTACACGTCATTTTTTTCTTTTGAGATATCTAGTGTTGTAATATTGCAAAATTTGATTCACCAAGCTCTGAAACATCATGATTTTTCCAAAATTATGTTGAAGCCAACAATGAGTGGAGGTCTCTAGAGGTATGAGCTAGTCAATAACTAGGTTCTTCTAGGTGATGTAGCTAGTTGCAAGATGTTTAGAAGAAGGGGATTGTTGGATTATTGTCTTAGTCTAAAAGAATTTGATCAAGAGGTCACTCTTCCATTCATGAGCACCTTAAAGGATGACATTGCAATGGTTAAGGGCTTGATAATTAAGTTCATAGAAGAGGTGGTAGCTAGGTCACTGGGTTACCCTAGGAAAGAGAAAATTGTGAAAAATATTTTGACCTATGGACAACTAGGGCACAGTTCAATGTACACCAAGACCCTCAACTGGAAATTAATAAGAAGAAAGGTACCTCTAGATTATCCTTGCCAATGAATTTTGTATAGCCAGTAGTTTTTATCATCCAATACTTCAGTTGCAAAGGTCATTACACATACTTGCATGCCCTAAATTTCAAGATTTTGGCTCACCTACAACATGATTATAGATAGTTACCCTTCCAAATATCCTATTTTACATTGTTAAGAAGCAATCTTCTTTAGTACAATCAGGAAAGGATCAGTTTGTCTCTCACCATTTCTTAATAAAATTAATCATAGAAAGAGAGTTGAATAAGCAATCAATTGGGACATGGGAAGAGTTTTTGCAGTTAAATGAGGTAGAGCCTAGGGTGGTTGGCCTTAGAGACCATGGTGTTGGACAAAGGGAAAGGACATCTACCAATTTCTGTAAGGTTGTTCCCACAACTGAAAATGTTCTTGAAGCCTCTCCCTCTAGTTCTAGACTGGCTAAGAAGAGGATTTACAAAGCTAAAGCCTCCATTGCTAGAAAAAAGAGAAGCAAAGATAGAGAAGCTTCTAGTGCCCCTGAGACCCCATCATCTGTTAATACTAGGTCTACCATTAGGGAAGGTAAAGATAAAGTTGTGGAACCCAAAGAAGAAAAGTTAGAACAATAACTAGATGATGAGAGTAACACTAATGAAACCTCGCACTCATAAGAGAAGGAAGATTTAGAAAAACCTCTTGAAGCACCTAGGGTGGAGATATCTATAAGCAAGAGGATATGAAAGAATCATCCATGCTTGTCTACACCAACCATGAGATGAAGTGTGAGGCTTTCTAAGAGAAATAGGGTTCTTGAAACCTCTGTTCCAATAGTTAACCCTGAGTTTTATGAATATGAAAAAGGAGTCCTCTCTAGAGGCAAAATTGCAACAAAACATAGCCAATGAGAATGAATACAAATCCTACAATCCACAACCAAAGATTGACTATACTGTTAACTATGTGCTTATTGATAGTGATAAGGAGTCTGGTGACCTGAAGTATCTGAGGATTTTGAGGAAAACCCTAATATGTAGGATATTGGTGAAAATTCTATAGAGTTTCCTTCCGAGGACTACCCAGAATTTAGACAAGAAATTGTTGAGGAAGTAATAGAAAACTTGATCAAGATGGGCTACATACATTAGCTACGACAACTACTGAATCCAATAAGGAAGAGAATGTGGTGACAAAAATTCTCATAAGAGAAGGAGAATGTTGCACACCACAAAGTGTCAAAAAAACTCCCCATTTGGCATATGAATGGGTAGACATTTTTAACCAGGAACCATTGCCACCACCTGATTTTTCCACACCTTTATCTACATGAATCAATTTGTTTCAACAATTGTTATGGGAAAGAGCTCAATGGAAGTTGGAAAAAGAAAAATTGACACATGTTATTAATGAACATGGTTATCAATTAAAATAGAACTTAGACTAGAATGAAGTTTTGAAACGAAGAATTGAATAGATCACATGATTGATTCTTGAATTAAGGGAATGCAGGTCACCATCACCAATGTATGACTTGTTTCTGAAAGAGCAGTTTGCAAATTTCAAATTGACTAGAATTGTGGAAGGTCTTAATTCCTCCATTTCTACTCCACATGATTTTTATGATGCATTCCAATCTATTCCCATGCCTTTGAGAAATTTATTGTGTGAATCGTATCTCCATAATCTAGCAGTACCTAATGGCATAGAGTGTAACTCACTCCTATATGTAAGGGATGTGAAGTTGAGAGCAATGATGTCATGGATACAAAATGAGACAAGTAGGGAACATCAAGCTACACCTTAAATAGGGATAGTGAAATGACAACACCACTGCTCATGAGACCAGAAGTTCAACAATCTAAACAAACATTTCTAGATTAGATTTCCATTTTAGGAAACCCTACAGGATCTAGTAAGCTATGTTCAGTCAGAGAATGAGCCTTTATAGACTAGAAACAACACTCATCTCAAAATGTTGAGACAAAAATTGTTTCTTTAAGGAAATCATGGACAAGGATGCCACATCACCTAAAGATAAGAGAACCCTACTCTCCTCAAAATTTGACTCTTGCTACTATTAGGATTCCATAGTATATTGATTTGGGGAGAAATTAGTGAAAACATTGGCTTCCTTTAAGATATCAACCTCCCATTCTTCTGCAGCCACTACTAGCAGTAAATGACAATACAGAGGATCATGATATGACAACCGAAGTTTGGTGCTGGAGAAAGCTCAAGGAAAACCATGGGTACTTCAACTATGTTAAGAATGAGCTAGGAGAAAGGACACCTAGTGATTGGAGAGTTTAGGCCCAAATCAGGAACTTCATGGTTACTGGGGACCAACAATAGCCTAGTTGGGGGGAATGATGGGCCTCCAAAAGGCCATTATTTTGAGATCCTTTTATCTTTTTTTTAGACAGTTATCTTGCAGAAACAATCATGACTCTATGGTTTTAAGCAAATCAACTTATATTTTTATGAATATGTTATCTATATGTTAAGACATGAAGTAGAAGTATGGATAGTTAAAATATGATATATTTCCTTGAATCTATGGACTTCTATGGTATAATGAAAGAATTTTACATGTTGATAAATGTTTTCTCGTTCATGCTATGTTTTGGGTAGATTCCTTCCTGTAGCCATAGGATTTTCAAAGACTGATAGTTTGAATATTACACCTTTTCTAACATTGATGATGAAATGAATATATGCATGTGGAAGTTGCATGCAGTCAATGTTTTTTAGGTACTTTCCACGTGTATTCAAATTCAGTACCTCAGTGCTAAGTCAAAGCTGATTAGATTGTTGAACCACCGCAAACAAGAAAGTTATAGTACATTTTTTGTTATGGCAGCACATGAATATAGCTCCCTCAAACTGCTATATTCTTGGAGGATATGATCATGGTTAATGATATTTATGTTGAAAAATTTATGAAAATATAATTGATCCTCATTGATGGAGTGATCATAGAGTTAGGAAATCATTACAGTTTCCCTTTAAATAACTCTTGTTGTAGCTGTCAGAAGAAGTTTTTGGGAAGAAAGATAGAATAGATTGATTTTCATAACAACAACATGGGATCTTTTTTTTAATTATATGTAATCTCTTACTATGAATGAATAGAATACAAAGTTCAAGTTTGCATCTTTTTTCTTGATTGTCTTTTCTGTTCACTCATCCAATTAGGCCCACTTGGTGAGTGAACTGCTCTATTAAAATAGATTTTATTTCCTTGTTTCTTTCTTTCCAAGGTAGAATTCTGTCATTCCTATAGCCATTGGTAACAGAATCAATGAACTCCTGCAACATAGGTGTATAGATAGGTTTACTGTTTGCAACATTACTTTAAGCTTCAAATTAAGGTTTAGTTTTAATTTCTAGCTTAAGTCTCCTTCAACATTTCCTTTGTCTTAGTTGTAATAACTTAAAGAAGAATTAGAGCATATACTTTGCAGCCACCCTCTCAAGCTTATGCTTCTGGGTTGACAAAATAAAATGAAGTTAGTATGTTATTTTAGGAAAACACATGATTCTATCTAATCATGGAGTCACTGTGAAAGGATGTCCAATCCTTTTTTACTAATGTATTAAGTTAACTAGCCAATGTTGGCTAAAAAAATTGTACTTCATTGACTTAAAAATTATGAATGTAGGCAACATTTCTTGATATTTCTCTCTCCTCTCAGCAACAAGGGAGACTCCCTTCTTACTATGTAACTTCAATAGGAATTTAACTGAAATTGCAAAAAATATGGTTCTCTTGATCCCTCTTTTTTTAAGGAATGATTTATCCACAACTCTAACTTTCCAACTTAACAAGAAGTGCCTTATTTCTATGATAATACCAGTGACCCTAGAATTGATGTAAGAATAATACCAGGGGCATCAATTTACTTTTTATATTTTGTGAAACAAAAATAGGAACCCAAAGTCTCCTACACTTGTCTCGAGTGAAGATCTAAGAAGAATAACTAGTAAGGCATAAAGTCTCTTACTAGTTACCCTCAAATTCAATAACACTTACAATTTAAGCCCAAATTCTTCAACTCTAACTGATTACAACCACTACTATTTATTACAATTTTTCCTCCTCCAACACAGAGTCTTCAAAAGTTCAAATTGGATTTGAATGCAATATTAGCTCAAAGTTTGTACAACTAAATTCAAATCCCTCTTGATTAAAGCTCTAAAGCTCACAATCAATATCCAAAAAATGTCATCACATAACACCTTGAATCAACACAAAGTTTGAAAGCAAGTTGCCTCTTTTATTGAAACCAATCTGATTTACATCCTTAAACACAAAGTCTTAGAGTGCACAATAGAAATTGGCAAAATTTTCTTGCCTTGCAAAAAGATGATTATTTACAATGAGCTCTCTCTTTTATATAGAAAAATAGGAGAGAGAAAGTTAGAGGAAAAATTGCAACACCCTCAAACACCTTGACTTATCTCTAAGTAACTACTTTGACTTTGTTCAAAATTGCATGCCTAATGCGACTGCAACTTAACTATATGAGTTGGTTATATAGGTACATGTTATCATGTACTTACAACATAGATGATCTTTTCATGTAGCATTCCTACTACCATTCTACTTAAAGCATATGAAAGTCTTATTTGAAGTATTCACATGGTATCAAGCAACTCTCCAAATATCCACAAGGGCTCACATACAACGGCAACATCTCGTTCACTAGTGTGTTGCAAGATCATTGTAACCTTTGCAAGTATTACTTTCTACTCTAGATAACTCTTTGTTAAAAATCTCCATTTGTTTTTGCATATTAGTCAATGAATACTACCAGCTTGCAAATGTATTCGTTACATTGATGTTGAAGTCATCCACTTCAAGTTGCAAGCGGATGGCCTTTGTGAACTCTAAGAGAACATCTTCTTGATTCTTGAGTCTGTTATCTTCAATAATGATTTTGCATTGATATACCTATGAATGCCTCTCTAATAATGCTTTCTTGGTTAGTTATCATGTCTATTGTTTCCTTTGCATCTTTTGCAAGTCCTTGTAGAACTTTCTCTTTGTTGGTCATCACATGGGTGTAATAATGGTACATCTTAATAGATGTAATGACTTCATACTCACACAAGATGTCCAAATCAATCTCCATCATGTTGTTCCTAGCACCAAGATTTTCATTTAGAAACTTGAGTTGATGATTGAGTTATTTGAGAATGTCCTTTAGTCCAACAATAGTCTCTTTCCCTTTTGCTAGTATAACTTCTCTTTACATTGTTGATGGTGTGCCTGAGAAACTGTTATATGAAGGTTCCATAAACTATTATATTAAGGTTCCATAATGTAAGAACATCATCATATGAGGAATCCATAGTAAGCCATTTCTATGAAAACATAAATTTTAGGCAAGGCATGGATAGGGAGAATGGATGAAATTATTAAGGACAACAAATGAACAAATGGGCCAAGCTCAGAATAGATCAAGAATGGCCAAAATAACCAAAAATGGTCTTTTTTGGAGTGGATTGCATATGGGAACAACAAAATTTAAAATGCACAAATGAGGAGTGAAGTGTAATGAAATGAAAACACAACATGCTTAAATAGGTGTAAGTCATACTATGTATCCAACAAGCATATGAGAAAAAAAAATTCAACCATAGGGCAGCCATATCGAGGTTTATGAAATGCATATTGGTGGGACTTGCACTTGCATTCTTATGAGGGGATAAGAGGGACTTGCTTCCATATAAGATCAGGATTTTATCCCTAACTACATATGCAAGTAAGTGATACTTTGCATATGCAACTTAAAGAAGTAGATGGAAGAATAGAAGAAGCAACTTGACATATTCAAAAAAAAATGCAAATCTGAAAATGGAAATGATAAGGTTCATATACACAACATAAAAAATATATACAACAAAAACCTTATGAAAAATAACAAGGAATCATGCCCTTTTATCAAGAGGCAAGAGAAGTTGTTTTAAGCACTTGTGAAAATTTTGAAAATGCAATCAAAGAGATTTCATTGATTTAGAAAGACTGCAAGATGAAGTGTTAAATAGACTTCAGATCTTGATTTGATCCTCGAAAGAGATAAGTCAACAATTGTAGCTTGCCAAGCATAGGAAGTTAGAGCAAAAAATTGCATCATTTTAGCAATTATTTTAATGAAGCAATGTACAACATGCAAAGAATTTGGAAAATGACATCCAAAGCATATCAAGTGATTTAAAAGACTTGAATGCAAGCTAGGAAGGATAGGAAATGCTTTCAAACTTACCTTGATCCAAACACATGTTGTTTTAATGGTGTAAATTACTCAAAACTAGGGCATTTTTTAGTAAAAATGTGCCCTAGATGGGTTGAGAAATGAAGAAAACACTCAACAAACTCCCCTTTTAATTAGTCCATTGTATTATTTGGGCGATTTTAGTAAAAAATGATCCATAGATCATAAAAAAAAACCAAGAAATGCTCAAGATATGAGCATTTGAAGGTTGGAAAACCTATTTTTAGAGAAAAAACACCCCAAAAAGTGAAGTTTTGAGAGCCTAAAGCACATGCTTTTGGGCTAAAAAATGCCACTTTGAGGTGTTTGATTAAAAAACTCATATTATGAATTAAAACACACTTTTTTGTTGCATTTACATGTGTTAAAAACATATGCAATGCTTGAAAAAATTACCAACATGAAACTTTGATTAATAACTTAGTGCAAAACACACTTTTGGGAGGCATTTACATGTTTTAAAAGACATGTGATTGGGCTAGAAATCACCACTTTGTCTTAGTGGACTTTAAAGAGACAAAAACATGTTTTAAATTGCATGTATTTGAGCCAAAAATTGCCACCATGCTTTAGTGGAAATATAAGTTATTAAAAATGTATTTTTCATGGTCATTCACATGTATTTAAAAAATATTTAGTTGGGCTAAAAATTGCCACTATAGCTTGCTGGGGTTTTTTTAACATGAAATCACATTTTAAAATGCATGTAGTTGGACCAAAAAATGCCACTTTGGCTTAGGCTAAGTGAAATGGGTTTTTTAATATTACATGCACATGCAATTGGATCTAAAATTGCCACCTAATGCACTTACATGTTATTAAAATATGTCTTATAACTTTAAAAGTCCATTAAATAGAAATTTAAAAAGATGTATATGTAATGAGTTAGAAAATCTCCATTTAAATGCATTAATATAATTCAAATAAACTTATACATGCAACAACATATGTAAATGGGTTAGATTGTCCCACTTGCATTAATTAAATAAGTTTAAAATATGTAAATACATATTTAAAACCCACTTAACACATTAAAATGTGTTATTGCATATAAAAGTCCATTTCATTTAATGTTGGGACATATAATTTATTGGAAGTGGGGTTTCATGTAATGATTTTCATGTTGATGGATGCAATGTGTAATAAAAAAACCCACTTTTATGCACTTAAGTTGTCTCTATTGACATTAAGGCCAATTTGTCTATTAGTGACTCAACACTTAGTCAGTTGGTCACATTGCTATCGAGCTCTACAATTTCTATTGACCTTATCATTCATCCAATAATGTTAACCAAGTGTTTTAGTTGCTACCAAGCTAAATAGTCAGATTGCAGTTCATACTAAGCTTCACAGTATTTACCGAGTAGTTGAGACATTTTGCAGTATAGCCTAAGTGCAGCAGTGTCTACCGAGCTATCTAATAGAAGTGATGAAGATCTTGGTGTTAACCAAGTTCTGTAGTGTTAACCAAGCTCTACAATATCTACCGAGCTTGTAGTGTTAACAAAGTAAATCTAGTGTTGACCGAGTCATGTAGTGTCAACTGAGTGATTCATTATCTACCAAGTTTCTTAGTATTCACCAAGTCGCATAGTGCTAACTGAGTTCAAGCTATTTGAAGTGATTAGTATGGGTTGAGATTTAACTTAACCAAGTGCTAGAGTTTTTCGAGTGTTGATAGTGTTTTTCGAGTGTTAGAACATCACCGAGTTTGGCTTAAGAACCTGAGTTACAATAGTTGGGCCAACTTTGTGAATTATGATGAATTTGGTATTATAGCTGAATCTAGTGATTAGTTATTTGGATTGATATATATGTAACTCATTATATCATATCCAAGTGTGTAATTGAGAAGTGTATGAGTGCAAATTGAAGAAGGCTACAATAAGCATAAGGGACAACAGAGATTTATCTATCACAGCAATGTGATCACTACAATTCAAGGAATCTCATTCAGAAAATCAAAGTTGTAGATCAAAGATTAGGCACTGATTCATTCTAACAGGTGCATTAATCAAATGCTTTAACCTAGTGGACTTAATAGTCTTTTGCTAAATCTCCTAATTGAGTGCATACTTCATTGTATGTTTGTAAATCATTTAACAAGGTGGACCTCACAGTCTTTATTACTCATAACATGGAAAATCATCAGAAGTAATCATTTGTAAGCCTTAATAGGTTAACTTTATACTATAGTACTTTCTAATTAGAAGGTTTCTGGGTCACCATATCTTGTGTCAAACTGTTATGAATGTTTTATTACTTTCATTCTTTCATGCATGCAATTAGATCAAAAAAAATATGAAGGATTACTTGGTGAAGTGAGTTAAACTTTTATTGGTTCTTGATTCACCTCTCCCCTCTTAGTAACCTAGGTTACCTTATATTTCCAACAATTGGTATCAGAGCTATTGGTTCTCACACCATAAGTTTAACAACTTGAGATAAGATTAGAAGGCAATGGAGTTATACAGGCTATATAAGGATATTGAGAATGAAAAGATAGATCTTGAATTAGCTGTTAGACATCTCAAGATAGCAAGGGAGAAACTCTCTTAATCATTGCAAAGAAGGAAAGATCTTGTATAAAAAATGGATGACAGTCTCTATATTAAAGAAAGAATTGAAGACTTATGTCTAGAAAGAATTTTAGATGAAGCTGATGCAACAATCAAGGAACTACTTGAAAAGAATTCCAATCTTCAAGAGGAAGTTAGAAAGCTAAAAAGAGAGCAAGATATCCAATCAGTCAGATTATGTGAAGTCATGGAAGAAAAAGACAAAGCCAAATAAGAGATAGAAGAAAAGGACAATGAAATTCAACAACTATCCCTTGAACAAGAAGAATTTATTGATCAACACAATGATAAAAATCAAGAGCTTATCAATCTAAGGATGGAGAATGAAAGACTGTAGAATGGTCTTAGTTTTGAAAAGAAAACCAATGAGAGAATGATGAAATCTGAGGAAAGCATTAATCAATTAAATGAGTAGACTCAATATAGACACAAAGGAAAATTTGGATTAGGATATACAAAAGAAGGTGAATCATCTCAGCAAGGAGCTCAAAAGAACAAAAGACCAACTTGTAATCATTGTGGTAAGATAGATCATACATCAAACAAATTTTAGAGCAATGGAAAATCAAAATTCAATGAAAAGTGTTACAATTTCAATAAGCATGGTCATAGAGCAAGTGAATGCATAGAGAAATCTAAGTTTAGAGGAAAGTGTCACAATTGCAACAAACAAGGACACAAAAATTCAGAGTGTAAGACCAAGAAATGGAACCCAAAAGAGAAAATTGTGATAGCAATATTTGGATGGGATTACAACACATGGTGTAGATATCACTACTATGGTGAGTTTGGACACATTAGAGAAAACTATGAAATATTACATGACGAAAAGAGACACTACAAAGAGATGTTTTCTTTATACAAAACTTGGACACCTTGCCATGAACTATATCAACACAAGTATAATTGAAGATGAAAATAGAGCCAAAGCTGAAAATATTAGAAAAAAATGAGATAGAAATGGGTACAGAAATCTCTAGAGAATGCAAACCGAAGTCGTAAAATTTTTGACACCCAAGTCAATGAGTTGGATGACCCAACCATTTCAACTTAGTTCCCTATGGAAATCACTAGAACTATGATTCAAAAGAAGTCATCTAACATCAATTCCAACTAGCAAGTAGAAGGATCCATATGAACATTCAAGATGCACGAGGATCATCAAGTGATGATAGAAATTCAAGACATTACCGAACAAGGTCAGGTCACAAGACCTTACCAAGAAAGGTCAGGTTGCATATCTTTTTCAGGATGCAGATGTCAAATTGGTAGTTCCTATCGAGTCAGGAGACATTACTGAGTTGAAGGATGTGTCTTCTAAGCATTAAAGACCAAATCAAGTGGAGGAAAACCTATCACCAAGAGGATATGTGTACAAAGCATTAATGGCAATTGCAAAGACTAAAATTTCTTAAAAAGAGGAATTTTATTGTATTGCTTCAACACAATTTTTCAGAGAAAAGAGTTAAGAGAAAATTCAGAGCCTCTAAGTGATTTTAGTAGTAGTTGTTGAAGATTCTCTCATTTTTGAAACCCTACCAAGTTATGGCATCTTCAAGTAGCAAGGTTAAGAAAGGTTTTGAAATGTTGGTTCATGGAGTGGATTGCAAGGCTCCCCCATTCAAATTGAGTCCAATGATTGCAAAGACATTAGACCCCACTGGAGTGCAATCAAAAACTCCACCAAAGGTACTTCTTGTCCACAAAATTCATTATTTCTATCATTATTCTATTCAGGATCTTGGAACCCTAGAAATGAATGAGGCATACAAAGAACTTTGTGTGGATGTCATTCTAAAACCTGAGCATAAACATTTGGAGACAAAGGGTTTGATGCATAAACTACATATGTCAAGGGAATTTCAAGTAAAGTTGATTAGACTCATTCTAAGCCATGTTCATCACATGCAAATATGGTTAGTGTTGGAATTACAATAGGAAAGGTAAACTTCTTGGGCGGGGGGGGGGGGGGGGGGGGGGGGGTGAATCAGTAGTTTAAACTTGGACCCATAAAAACATTCACCAAACATCCATCTCATATAGTCAATGAGTAAACTAAAATATCATGTAAGCAAGTAAACTTTCACATACATATGACACTAGATATGATTATCCAAAAAACCTCTAATGAGAAGGTAAAACTAGGGTGGGGATGACACCCACAAATCTTCACTACTACAGTAATAAAGTGTATCCAATGAAGGTTGCAATGTTTTGACCATGAACCATGATCTACTCCATGAAAGGTCTACCCTATTTAAAGGCTTACAAAGACTGTTAGGTCTCACCTTATTAAAGGATGTCAACATCATGTTAGAAGTGTGTCTTGCTAAAGGACTTTAACTCACAATTAAGTAAGCACCTTGTTAGAGGATTTCAATACAACCTATTAGGACTACTCTGTTAAGAGATTTTGACTGAAATCACTTCTTAGAATGTCTCAGCATTGATCCTGCAGTTAGCACTTCCTTACTTGATGACTAATCACCTCTAAACTGGTGTCTTCTTGTTCCTCCTTGATCAAATGTCTCTTTGTTGTATGCTATCTTCTTTCCTCTATTCTACTTTAACTGATTCTGTAATGTAGTCTCAAATCATAACTCATTAGTCACCATGAATGCTTTGTTTGCACATGCAAACTACTCTCTTCACTCCTTCAACAACTTATAAATTTTAGGTTTTTGTCCTCCTTAAGAAGACATAGGTGACATAAGGTTAAGTATGAACCTAAAACTATGATTCATCCATTTTCTCACTTAAACCTTCCCCTTTTCTAATTGGCTGCATGTAATGCATTGGGAATCCAACTTGAGATTCATCCTTATCTCCAAGATATCATAATTCAGTCTTTAATTGGCTCAAAAATGGTTTACATAGTTGTTTGTGCCTTTAAAAAAAATTATGTCAAAACTCTATCACTGGGCATCTAAAGTCTTTGATGCTCAGCATACACTAATCATTTTTCCATGACTCGACATCTATATTTCTTAGCATCCACTATTTACTCAACTCTTGAATCACTTGGCATACATTGTTTGCTTGGCACTTGAGTGACTTGGCACATGAGTGGTTCGACACTCACTGTTGACTTGGCATGCTCTAATATATACATGTTGTGCTTGACATGTACTACTTGTTCATCATAAACTAAGAAAATAACCTAAGTGTGTTGGTACTCACTTTTCAAAACCAATCTAAGATCAACAATCTCTCCCTCTGACATGAGTGTCAAAAAAACTTGAGTATGCAATAATATTCTTAATCTTACGAGCATAACATATCTATAACTCTGCTTATGTACACAAATTCAAATTTTCAAAATTTTGTAATAATTTGTATACCTTAAAATTCAATAACTCCCCCTGAGTTGATAGATCTGTTCTATAACCAAAATTTTGTTCTCGTACTCCTACTGAGTAAATATGCCTTAACTGATACTCTTTGACTTCATGTTGTTTTGTGCTTGCTCCCCCTTAGCTTAATCTATTTTTCTCTATCCCTTTTCTTACTCTCTCCTGTTTCTTACTCTCCTTATATGTTACCCAAAATCTCTCTCTCTTTGTGCTCTCCCTCTTTTATCTTATTCTCCCCATTTTTGACACTTATGTCAATGGGCTATACACTTATAGTGTGTTTGTTTAGAAAAGATTTATGGAAATCTAGGATTATCTTGAGAGATGCATCCCAGTTCTCACATATTACATCCGAAGACTTTATTTGGATAGCTAGCTCGACAACAAGGTGGACTAGACCATCTAGTGTAGAAAGATTTAGGACTTTCCTTATTAGGGTTTCGACATAGCCTAGGTCCTTGTGCAAAATTTCCATATGAGGGGTTAGAGTGGTCTAGATTCTAATCAATTTGGCCCTTATATTGGGCTCATCTGCTGACAATGCAACTATGATTGTAGGTTTGTAGCAATGTCCTGAAGTGTTTTTCACTCTGAGCTGGTGTCATTGACAATTTTGCACCTGATACAGTAACTTGACTCTCCGGACTCAAAATGTGACTTCTAGTCTCTTTTGTGAAGAGTGTTGGATTACACAATTTTGTGTACAATGAGAAGATATTCTCAAGTAATTTCTTCACACTTTCTACTTTTGTTGTCAATGCAACTTGTGTTAGTACTATATCACTTGATACCTTTTCATTTACTTTTCTTTGGAACTTTTTTTCAGACCATTCAAGTAATTTTGCATTTGTGTCTAGGTCTACATCACTAACCTTCTCCACTATATTTGTCAGTTGTTCAATCAGTGGCTTGGTCTCATCTAGAGTTGGTAGGCTAAATGAATCTAAAAAGATGTCTTTGATATCCTATAGTGCCTATTTCTGCCTATGCTCCCTTCTAAGAATTTCTTGATTCTTCTTCCTTGCTAGGGCTTGTTGGAGTATGCCCATTTGTTCTATAGTCATTGTATCATAATCATAATTGGTAGAAAAAATTATTCATCAATGCTCGCATCTCCATATTGGATCACTTCTTCAGCCTTTGATGAACTCAAGCTTGGCACTAAGATCTACAATAGCATTGCATCTATGCTCAACTTATGAAGAGTTTGAGTGGAAGAAGTTTCAGGTGCTAGTAAGGTTACCAGGGCTTGTATAGCTGCTTGCTCCTTCATTCTAGGTGTTAGCTCTATCTCTTTAGGCTTTCCCTTGACTTCCACAATGACTTGTGATGCACCTTGATCTTGTGTTGTAGGTACAAATGACTCTATCTAACCTATTGCATTTTGTTCTTCTACAGTGACTTGTGTTTCCACTTTATTCTTTTCAATTGTATCAACCTTTTTAGATGTAGCTTCTAGTGTTGTGTTCAAATGTTGTACATGAGTGACTTGAGGGATGATAGAAGGTGGTTCTTGTGGATTCACCTCTACCCTTGTTGTTTCAGTCACTAATTTCTGTAATTCATCCACACTGACCTATATAGGATTATCATAAAGTTTTTCCTATATTGTGGACTAATCTATTATCTTCTTGAGATCTTCCTCTGTAAGGGGATTGATGTTCTAAACTATGACATCAAAAACATCCTTGACTATTATTGTTTCAGTGTTTACACTTGGTACATGTTGGGGCCTGACATTAGGCAATTTTGTGTCTTTCACACTATGTTCTTCATGCTTCTCTACCTCAACTATTGCCTTGTCATCTATATGCATTTCAGTCCCTCCCTCAATAGTGTCATCATGATCATCTTCTTCATCATCATCCTTTACCTCTATGGGCTCTTCCTCACCTTCCTTCATTATAGTTAACCCATATGTAAGCTTCCACATCTAAGTGGTCTTCTTAACTACATCCTCAATGTTATTTTGCAAAAGGGTAAAAGCACAGACTTGTGTCACCTTTTATAAAGAAATGTGATAGCAGAATGTGACAGTTCAACATTAATGACAAAAAAAATGGTATTTGTGTTTAAAATATGAAGATGATGTAAACTGATGAAATGTGTAGAATTTAATTAATTTTATGCCTATAATTTTTATAATTTTTTTGAGTGAGAAATTATTCATTTTATTTTATTTTGAAGTCCCTTTTTTAACTGTAAAAAATATAGTGTGTAGTTCCTGTCAAACAAGTATATGCAAATCATCTTTTGTTGTTCTGATTTGAAAATATCCTATAGATGACATGTATAGCTAGTGAAAAGAAAAAGAAATAATTATTTTTTATGTATATTTTCTTTGTTATAAGTACTCAAGTTTGACCTTATCAGAATCCAATAGTTTTTTCCTCTCGTCAAAACTTCCCTATCAAATCTATACCTTCTTGAAAAAAAATTACATATTTGTGAAGAGGATTCTCTCCTCTAGAGATAAATATAATTTATTAATTTTTTTGATATTATTTGCTATTTTTTTTCTTTTTTGAGGGAGCATCTTCTAAAATGTTGAAATATCGACTTATAATATTTTGAGATTATAACATATTATAACTAATCAAAAAACTCAAAAATTTATATAATGATGATATTGAATCTGAGATCTATAAAAGGGTATTTTTAGTTTTTGAAAAAAATTGAGTTTTGATAGAGAAATGAGATTTGACCAAAACAAGTTTTGGTATCATAAACAGTGACACAGATCTATGCTTTTACCCAAAATCCTAAAGGCTTTGTATTTAGGTACAAACCTAACTGCATATTTCTTCATAGCCTTAGCAATTTGTGTCTTATTGAGTTCATGCATCACTTGTGCAAGTGAGGTTTCTCTTATTTGTCTCTCCAAGTTCAAACAATAGTGACATTTCTACTCAACTCTATCTTATAAACTCTTTGGCATTGAGTTGGCAATCTCTAGTGGGGTAGTCTTGAATTTTTCCATCATTTTTATATTGCCTCCTCCACTTGATTATTCTCCACTTTACCAAGATTTTCAAAATCTATATGAGTGAATCCTAATAAATCTACACTATTCTTAACATTTTCAATTAGATTCTCTAGATTTGATAGAGGAATGTGACTAACCACTTTAAATTGGTTGTTTTCATTTGATTTTGTTTTCTCTTCATTAGAATTGGCTTGTGCAACATATTTCCTTCTAGGTCTTTTTTGCACTTGACCTCCTTTCTATATTGGTTTTGTCTTCTCTTTAGCCTTTTGTCTAGTTGCACATGTACTAGCCCTTGTAGTAGGTGTTGTAGGCTTGGCTTGGTTTGGTTTTATAGTTTTATTAGCCCTTTCCATAGGTTATCCCTTGGCCTTCCTCTTCTTTTGTTCAGTGGGAGTAGGTGCTTCCTCAACTTCTTCTCCCTTGGCACCTTTAGTAACTTCAGTCTCCTCTTCTTCATGATCTTCTCCCATTCCTTGTGTTAAAGCTAGTGGTGCTTGGGTTTGAGAATCTTCTTCCTCTTCATCCTCTTCTTCTTCTTCTTCTTCCTAGTTGGCACCCTCTCCAAATTTAGCTTTCAACTTCTTCACCAATTTATCTTTCTTCTTAATAATAGAAGTAATTTTCAATTCCATTGAGATTTTGGACTTTGCCATCTCATAGTTTCCAAATGCCTTTGCATTTTTATCTACCTCTTCTTCCAGTAAAGCAGGAATAGATGTAGAGCCTTCATCTACATTTATTTCATATCCAAGTGGCCTCAGCCATCTCACCCTTGGTGTTGTAGCTTGTACAAAAGTATAGTTAGCATCTACTAGAAAACATACATCATCATAGTGTTTCTCTACTAGTGACACTAGTATTCTCAACCTCTTCTTCAGTGACTACTTAAAGTCCTCAAAGTAACTTGTCATCACAGATTCAAAATTCTCACCTAATTGCTCAATATACTCACCAATCTACACTGCTACTGACCTTTTGGTTTTCCATGCAATTGTTCCAAATGTACGAAAAGTATTTTGAACATAAAAGAATATGCATATCAATATAGAACCAAATTTACATTGTGCACTCTTTGTCTTCCTTATTGCTCCAAGGTTCTCAACCAATTGCTATAGTTGCAATTCTACAAGATCATATGTATGATCTTTCTTAACAATTTTATATCCCACATCTACAACTATACAAGGTACACTATTCAATCTACTAGATTGGTAAAACTTGTGTGAAATAACCCTTACAACAAACTCTATCAATGGACCAATAATTGTATCAATTTTTATGCCTCTCTTGTTCCATATAGCTCCAGTGTTCTTCTTAATTACCTCTTTTGAGTCACTTCTCAATGTCTTAGACCAATATATGGTTGGGTATCTAGTAACCCTATGGATTATCATCTTAGTAATTTTGATAGGTCCATTATCCATCCATAATAAATTATCATGAATTTGGCTAAGCACTATCCTAATTCATTTAGTCTTGAACACATTTGGAAAATCTAGGGCTCATGTTAACGCTTTCTTCTCTACGATTTTGAATTCTTCCTTCAATACACCATTCTCACATAATATTTTGTATGCTTCTCTAATCTCCACATCACCAATGCTACCAATTTTATAGTTATAGCATTTTCTAACATCTTGCACCATTAAAACATTCAGTGGTATCATAGATAACACACTGGAGAGGTCTTGCTTGTAAGAAATGTCAGGAATGGCCTTGAATATGGGTTGCTTGACCTCATTACTCACTAATTGAACATTCAAAACTTTCTTACCCTCTACATTCTTTGAACTAGATGCTATTTGTGTGAAACTAGGGTTTACAAAAATATAAACTATGTAGCTCAGCTCTTGATAAGTACCTTGTAAGATCTAGTGAAACAACATTGAATCATTTCTTGAATATTCTACAATCACTTTGAATGAGTTTTCTAATCACCTCTTTCTCTCCTAGCTCTTTCTTGATTTTGAATGATGTGAAATGAGTCAAAAATTGATCAAATACCCTTTGAAAACCCTACAATAAATGATGAGTTCTTACACAACTATAAGCTTGCCATCAACCAATTTTAGGCTCACTTGGCATCCATTATCATTTCAATCACTAGGAACCCATTACAAGCTCGACATCAACTAGCCAATCTATTAGCTTGGCATCTTCTAGTATTTTACTCAACACACATAGGAAATATTTCATGCCTATTTGAATACCACATGGGTTTGGATCTGCACTCAAAAGCTCTATGTCCATGCTTCTGATAGTTATAGTAGTATCCTTTAAATCTGTGTGTGTTCATGGTCTTGGTTCTGCATCCATGTGCCTGATGACCTTGTTTATTGCACTTGTGATAGTGAACCATGCTCTTATGCTTGACATTCTAATTTACAGTCTTGCTCCTGCACACATTAGTAGTATGTGCTTTCTTATCACAATTATGATAACTAGGTTTGGAGTTCTTACCTTTGTTGTTCCTTTCTTCAACACTTTTGGATGACTCTCCTTCAGTACTTGTATATCCTAGTCTAGATGTATCATTATTGGATCTTAGGGGATCTCAATAATTGTTCAAATTATTTGATGGCTTCATTTGGTTTGTTGAAACTTTCAAAAAAATCATTTTCCCTTTTTAGGTCATTTTATAATTGCTCATTCAACAACTTTAGTGTTGTTATCTCAATGTCCTTGACATTCAATTTATAGTTGGCATTCATCATTTGACTTAGAGTATCCAATTGCTTGTTGGAAATCTTGGTTAGCTCTGTTGACTTCTCTTTTGGTCTATTGCCCAAAATTCTTTTATCTTCTTCAATCATGGCTTTTTCTTCTATGGCTTTCTTCTTCTATTTAGTCACCTCCCATACTAGTATGACTTGTGATTCTTGCTCTAACTTGAGATTTTTGATTTCCTCAGCCTGGGCTCTATTCTTTTCCTTTAGATCTAGAACTGTTGCATCAAATTCATTGGAGTCTCCATCTACAAATAGCTTAGTAGTATCTATCTCTCTATATTATGTGTCATTCTCCATAATAGAAATTTCCTTCCTTCTCTTCAAGGATTTCTTTAGTTCTTCTCTTGCTTCGACATTTAGTTGATGTAGAATGAGATGTACTCCAATCTCTTGGTTCTCAATAGTATTTCCTAACTTTTAGACTTCCATTTCCAAGATCTTTCCTCAAAGCTACAAACCTTTTCTTTCAAAGAACAAGGCTCTAATACCAATTGTTAGAATTATAATAGGAAAGGTAAACTTCTGGGGGGGGGGTGAATCAGTAGTTTAAACTTGGAACCATAAAAACATTCACCACACATCCATCTCATACATTCAATGAGTAAATTGAAATATCATGTAAAGCATGTACATCTAAAACATGAAAACAAGTAAACAAACATTCACACACATATAACAATGGATATGATTACCCAAAAACCCTCTAATGAGAAGGTAAAACTGAGGTGGGGATGACACCCACAAATCTTCACTATTGCAGTAATAAACTATATCCAATGAAGATTACAATGTTTTGACCATGAAACATGATCTACTTTGTGAAAGGTCTTCCTTATTAAAGGCTTACAAAGATGGTATGCTTCTTGATCCTCAATTGATGTCTCTTGATCCTCCTTGATAAGATGCCTCTTTGCTATATGCTATCTTCTTTCCTCTTTTCTTCTCTAACTAATTCTACAATGTAGTCTCAAATCATAACTCCTTAGTCACCATGAATGCTCTATTTTCACATGCAAACTACTCTCTTTTCCCTTTAACAACTTAGAAAGTTTAGGGTTTTGTCCTCCTTAAGAAGACTTAGGTGACTTAGGGTTAGGTATGAATCTATGGTTGTGATTCATCCATTTTTCCACTTAAACCTTTCAATTTTCTAATTTGCTACATGTAATGCATTGGGAATCCAACTTGAGATTCATCCTAATCTCCAAAATATCACAATTCAATCTTTAGTTGGCTCAAAAATGGTTTACATAGTTGTTTGTGCCTTTACAAAAAAATATGTCAAAATTGTGTCACTTGACATCTAAAGTCTTTGATGTTCGACATATACTAATCTTTCTATTGTGACTTGAAATCTGTATTGCTTGGCATCCACTATGTACTTAGCTCCTGAATCACTCTACATACATTGTTTGCTCAGCACTTGAGTGACTCGGCACATGAGTTTCTCAGTACTCACTGTTGACTCGGCATGCTCTAATATATACATGTTGTGCTCGGTGTGTACTACTTGTTCAACATGAACTAAGTAAATAACTTAAGTATGTTGGAACTCACTTGTCAAACCAATCTAAGATCAATAGGTTAGATCATCATATTCTAATAACCAAGAAGATGATACACAAGATCACTGGATTGCCCATGTTTAACAAAGAAAAGACCACAAAAATCCTAGGTTAGGTTGAGTTGGAAAAGAAAACTCTTGCCAAGTGGGATGGAAGAGGCATGAAGCTAAATGGTATGATTCACATGGAATTGAAGTTTGGCAATCATGTGATAGCTCACAAAATCTACATCTCAAGCTAGTTGAACAATATGTCATGTAAAGCAGTTGACCTGGCAAGAACAACTTATCCTTCGATCTTTCTAAGCTATTTTTGAATCAATTAAGAAAGAATATCGAGAGCATCTAAGTATTAAAGAAAAATTTGTGTAAGCTCAGTTTTTTCTTGACATGTTTATTTTTCTATGTTCAAAAGTTTTCCCTTCTAAAGGAACTATAGTATGGAAGAAAGATACTCCAGTATTGTACCAAATAAATGAATTCATAGTAGAGATAGTAGAAAACTTTGACAGTATCATGGACACCTATTTTGAAACATTTAAGGAGAAAATGCAGGGTAGATTTAGGATTCTTAGGAAACTTGTAGAAGACTATGAGGAAGATATCTATTTTATGGTTGACTATGACAAGGTTTACATTCAGGCAATTAGACCTAGAGTGACATGGGTTAATCCTCTGGAATATGAGGTTAACATTGATGAGACTAAAGATATGATTAAAGCTCTACTAAATGATCATGTGGATCCTAAAGCTACATATTTTGGCACTTATAATGAGGCTAAGGCCAAAATTGCTAAAGCAATGAATAGAGGAAGGAAGAGGATAGAGAAAATAATCAATAATTCTAAGTTATCAAGTGTTACAAGCTAGTGTTGTCATTGTACCAAAAGATCGATCTTTCAATTCTTGATACAACCACTAGACTTATAGAACACAGGAGATAGTTAAGCCATGTCATGAATCTCAAAGGGGAATATTGGTAGTTAGTCTGACAATCCCCCATCAGCATTACTAAGGAGATTCAAACCTGTGACCAAGCTCTGATACCACTTGTTACAAGCTAGCATTTTCGTTGCACCAAAAGATTGACATTTCAATTCTTGATACAACCACTAGACTTATAGAACATAGGAGGTGGTTAAGCCATGTCAAAAATTTTGAAGGGGAATGTTTGTAGTTAGTCCAACATCAAGTTCTCCTCTCATGATTACTAAGGGTAAAGGAGATGATATAGAGGAAATAGAATCTAAGAAAGAGGAGCCTTTGAAGAAGAAAGGAAAGGTTGTTATAACCAAACCTGCAAAGTCTTCCCCTACTATGTTTACAAGAAGATTTGTTGAGTCTAGGAAAAAGCTAAAATTGGGTGAAGATTAAGCTGAATAGATTATCTTTCAGAGGTCTACACCTACCCTTTAGGAAAGATTGAAGAAAAGGGAACAAGAAACTGGTATGGCATGTTTTAAGTCTCTTAAGCAGGAGTAAAGAAGAGAAAAATCAAATTGAGGATAACCTTATGACAAAATTGGGTAAGTGGAAATATTCACCTGATGAACTTTCACAACAAGTTCTTGATACGATTTTGAAAGTGGTTAAATCTCGATGGAATAGTGTAATGAAAACTTTCAAAGACATCAGTGAACAAATCGTGAGACAGCTTATGCCAAGTCTCATTGAGAAATAGGTGAAGGAATCATTGAAAGAAAATGAGAAGAAGCTTATATTAAAATTCAATTCATGTCTAATACTACTCAAAGACATTGAATCTATGGTGAAGTCCACTACTACCACATGGAAGAATATCTATGGACACAAAAACCTAGTGACTTTTTTGTGCAAGTTGATGATAAAGATGATGATGATGATGAAGAAGTAGAAATCAAAGATGATGAAATAGATGATTTCAATATTGATGATGAAGAGGAAGAAAAGGAAGCCACTATAGGAAGCCTTCCATAAATATAGAGCATTGAAGAATCTGATGTAGAAAAGATTGCAGCATATATTATGACTTCCTTTCCTTATTCTCTTAGCAAAGCCTTAGTGCAATTAGGCTCAAAGAAGGCTTCTACCAAGTTGGTTGAGGACAAATCTACAACACCATGCACACAACCAATCTATATAAATTTTCTATTGAGTATTTCAATGATTGAAGTTCCTAGTACTTCATCTTCTGAGCAACAAGTTCTTCTAACATCAGGCTTGACCGAGCAACAAAAAGGTATTCTTGTTGTTAGTGTTATTTCTACCTTTTCTACTATTCATGCAATTCCTATTTTTTCCACTGTTGTTTCTACCATGGCTAGTGTAATGATAGTTGAGAATCAATCTCAATCGAGTAGTGAAGTTGTAGATAAAGATAAATAAATTGCTTGTACCTTTCCAAAGATTAAGGGTACAACAGAAGAATAAATTGATCTAGATGAGGACATTGTTATTCCAAATTGGGATACCTCTAACCTCACTCCTAGTCAAATGGATACCCTAGGTGAACTTTGGAAGAAGAGGGCTAAGAAACAAAAGCTTAGAGAAGAGAAGAAAAAGAAAAATCAAGTCCTTGAGGATAAAAATAGCATATTTTTTGATGCTCTGAGTATTGAAGTTGATGAGAAACAACCTATTCTTGATCAGTTAGTTAAAATTGTCCAAAAGTACAATGAATAATTGAATGGTAAAGAAAAGTTGATGCAAAGAGCAGAGAGAAAATTTGAGAATTAAGTATTGGAGTAGGTAGCACAAAAGATTATTGTAGATCAAGTAGAATTGTCTACCATTCTTACTCCACTGAAAACATCTGTTAGTAATGTTGTTTCTTTATTTATCAAATAAGTGACACATCTATCTTCGCAAAGATGATCAAGGATAAATTATCCAAGATAGATGAGGATATGAAGGCAAGTGTACACCATCTATCACTTGATCCAAATTATAGTTCTGAAAACTTCACAAAGATCAAATTTATGAAAAATCTTCAAGTAGAATTATTGAGGGAAGAAACCAGAATTAGGGCCACACTTGTAGAAATTTAGGGCATGATTCTTCAAAACTTGGATGTACTGCAAAAGCACATTGAACATGCAAAGATTCTCATCCATGATAATAAATTCTCCTTAGCTGACCACATGATCGAATTGCTAGCAAAAGTATAGATAGCCTTGCATGCAAGTAAGGTATTGCAAGAGAACTGGAGCAAGACAATGGTACTAATCTTAAAGGTACATTCTGATTTCTTGTCACATTTTGGTATTAAATTATAGATATTATACACCTTTGGCATTTATGTCAAAAAGGGGGAGAAGAAGATTATCTATAGAGAGTATGGGGAAAATAAATGTAATTATGCTTATTAATAATGCAGAAGAAAATGTTATTGATAAAGGGGGAGAAGAATACTATACTCTAGATATATGTATATAGGAGAGATATATCTATGGGGGATTAGTAATATGTAAAAATAAGAAATAAATATGTTTACAAAAGTAATTTTCAAAAATAAAAAAAATAGATTAACTTATCAAGCTATTGTAGCAAGAAGTAAAAAATGAGTTGAAGACACAAAATATTGATAAAGGAAGGTTTTAACTTATAATTTTGAGAGTTCAGATTTTTGGTTTGATAAGTGTTTTTGTCACTACTACCAAAGGGGGAGATTGTTGACATTTAAGGTCAATTTGTCTATTAGTGACTCAACACTTAGTCAGTTGGTTACATTGCTACCAAGCTCTATAGTTTCTATTGAGCTTATCATTCATCCAGTAGTGTTAATGAAGTGTTTTAGTTGCTACCAAGCTAAATAGTCAGATTTCAGTTCATACCGAGCTTCACAATATTTACTAAGCAGTTGAGACAATTTGTAATATAACCCAAGCGTAGCAGTGTCTACTGAGTTATCCAGTAGAAGTGATGAAGATCTTAGTGTTAATTTAAATCTATAGTGTTAACCAAGTTCTATAGTGTCTACCAAGCTCACAATGTTAACAATGTGAATCTAGTGTTGGTCAAGTCATGCAGCATCAACTAAGTGATTTAATATCTACCGAGTTTCTTAGTATTCACTGAGTCACACAGTGCTAACTGAGTTTAAGCTACTTGAAGTGATTAGTATGGATTGAGCTTCAACTTAAACCAAGTGCCAGAGTTTGCTGAGTGTTTACAGTATTTTTTGAGTGTTAGAACATCATCAAGTTTGTCTTCAGAGCTCAAGTTACAACAATTGGGCCGACTTTGTGAATTATGATGAATTTGGTAATATAGCCAACTCTAGTGATTAGTTATTTGGATTGATATATATTTAACTCATTATATCATATCCAAGTGTGTAATTGAGAAGCATATGAGTGTGAATTGAAAAAAGCTACAACAAGCATAAGGGACAATAGAGATTTATCTATCACAACAAGGTGATCATTGCAATTCAAGGAGTCTCATTCAACAAATCAAAGTTGTTGATTAGAGATCAGCCACAAACTCATTCTAGCAAATGCATTAGTCAAATCCTTTAACTAGGTGGACTTAATAGTCTTTTGCTAAATCTCCTAATTGAGTGCATATTTCATAGTATGTTTGTAAATCCTTTAACAAGGTGGACCTCACAGTCCTTATTGCTCCTAATAGGATAGATCATTAGAAGCGATCATTTGTAAGACTTAACAAGTTAACTAAGTTATGTTGCAGTACTAAAGCTTGCGGGTATCATCCCCACCCAAGTTTTACTTTCTAATTGGAAGGTTTATGGGTCACCATATCTTGTGTCAAAGTGTTATGAATGTTGTATTGCTTCATTCTTTCATGCATGCAATTAGATTAGAATAGTATTTGAATGATTAATTGGTGGAGTGAGTTAAGACACTAAATTGAGTAGAAGAAAATAAAAACTCCACCAAAATGTGAATGAATTTAAAGAAACTATAGCACTTATGTCACAATTCTAACATGACATTACCCACATGGATCCAACATTTAGATCAAACCCCAAAAATAAAGAAAGGATTTTCTCTAAAATAATTTGGATAAACATCACCTTTTTCACCAAAAGAAATGTGAAAAATGAGTAAAAAGAACTATTTCCAAATAAAAGGCACTTTCAATTTTTTTTTATAAAACAAGTCAAATAAATTAAATGAAATAATGAATTCTCAAGATAAATTTTTAACATATAAAATGGTGAGCATTCTAGGATAGATCACTCACAAAATTCTAGGTTACTATATAGGAACATACAAATTCTTGCAACAAAGGAAATCTAATTAGCACATGATACAATGCCAATTTTTGAGCTTCACAATCTAGGGCTTTGGATTCGGTCTTCTTTTCCATAAGGAAAGGAATTGTAAATGATATTAAAATAAGAATACAATGTATGAAAGTAAGTTTGAAAATATAAATGACAATAATCTACTCATCTAGAGGTTAAGAAAAGGATACAAGTTTAGATTTGAAAAAGGACCATCAAACTCTGTCAAAAATATAAACAAGCCTTGATTTGGAATTGAGGAGACTAAAGTTGAAAATTGTGAAAATATAAGATTCCTAGGAATAGGTCAACTTATTGGGTATAGGTAAACTTGGGTGTACATAGACTTTGACCTATACCTAAGAAGTTGAAAATTGAACATCTTAGATATATAACAAAAACTGCAACTCCATATCTATAAAATTTAAATCCAAAAGTCTGAAAATATGTATCCACACAAAATAAAAAGGAAAATTATTGTGGGGAGGGGCTTGCCTTAGTCAAGCCATTATATATGAATTAACCTTGAAATATAATTGAAAGTGCATGAGGAATTGTAATATAGATTTGAAACATAAATTACCTTATACATTAATGATGCAATGTTGCTTTGGAGATGATCGTAAGTATTGATGCAATAGCTTGGACCCAAAAAAACCCAATAAGAAATCATGAAACCAAACCCTTAAATGACATTTTTTTAGTTTTCGACAGTGCCAGATTGATTGAGAAAGTGAGGAAGAAGACTTGAATGGATGAATGTAGATCTCTTTCCCTAATTGCAAACTCATTTTCTTGACCTTCAATGGGGGAAATAAGCTAGATATATGGAAGTAAATACATCAAATTCATAATAGAAATGATGGATATTTGAAGACTTGAAATGCTATATGGCTTCCTTGCACTATACACTTGATGGGCTTAAATGCTCAATAATGGATGTTTTCTTGAACTCCTTGAATGCATAATGAATGAATGATAGCTTGCATGTGGATGTGAATGCACTTGATGTATTTCATGAGATGTAAAAATGAGGGGAGAAAGAATCATTTTATAACAATTTTGGGTCCTAAATTTGTGAGGGTTGATTGCACTGGGTAGGAAAAATGAAATATCCCAAAATGGGCCCTAAAATCCTACAAAAATAAAACCTCAAGTATAGGTCAACCTCAACTATACTAAGGTGTAGGTCACACATGCAGGACCTATCCCCAAGAGAGTCTAACTTCATGGTGGAACCTCAAGGATCTTGGCCGACGTATAAGTGGTTCAAACAAAATAAAAAAGAGATGCAAGAAAACGAATGCATGAATATGAAAATGGGACGAGAGAGAGAGAGAATTAAACTATGTGAATATGTGGATAATGGGAAATATTGCATAGAAATTAGTGCCACCTTCAAGTTTCAAACAAATAATATTGATTTAGAGGATGAAAAAAAAGACTAGAGATGTAAAAAATCAATATGAGAACCCATAAATGCTAAAATGGTTGTAAAAGTGAGTACCTAACAAGGGTGCTAACGTTCTAAAACAATACAAAATTAAACCAATTCTAATTAAATGGAATTTATCTGTGAATAAGTAGACAATACTAAAAAAATTAAAATCTCCAAACATAATATAATTATTATTTAACTCTAAATAATCTGAGATTGCTACAAAACTCTAAACACACAGAAATATTGAGCTAATCTATGGGTAAATGCTCCAAGTTGTTGCTAAAAAAAGTAGCCACGTGCCTAAAAAAATAATATCCTAAGAGAGTTCATTAAAATTCAACAATGTGCTTGGCTTGGTAAAACTAACCCCAGCAAAAAATGTTTAATTTTTTTTTCCTCAAAACTTGTGTAGGTTTTGAAAAATAAAAAGTTCTTCATAACTTGTATGGGTTATGAGGAAAAAAATATGTTTGATAACCAATGGGTTTGGGTCATTTCTAATACCAAAAATGGTGGAACAACAACACAAATAAGTGAATAACATGAGAACTCAACCATGTTTTGCATTTTATTATATTTTCCCAATAATTAGAGCGATTCCCAACTATATCATCCTATCAAATAGGTAAGATTTCATTATTTTGATTATTTTTGTTTGTAGTTTCATTAAAGTGGGATTTTTAATAGATTTAAGTTCTTTTTTACAAATTGGACATCAAATTTTACAAACAACCCCCAAAAATAAAAGAGCCAAAAAAGACCCTTTCAATCCTAAAAGCATTGCACATGAGAAATAGAACAATGTCTATGGAGTTATAGACTTTTCAGGTAGCTACATTGTTGATCGATTTCATTGAACATGGAATACACTTTGTTAGAGAAAATAATGGACCATCACCTATGAAATCTTGATCATTATTATATGTATCATTTGGCATGGGTTATCCCATTGAGTATATATGCTCCACATTTCACAAGATATGTTCTAGTGTAGATAGTGACATTAAGGATAGTTTGACATCCTATTTGCGTACATGTTGTAGGAGTAGATGCCATGCTTCCACTCTAGAGGATATGACCCTCACTAATGACCTAATGAATATGTTGTTATCTCGCAAGTAGACAAGGGTGTAGTCATTATTCTTTATGAAATCTTATCAATTTTAGTCACTTAAATCTTATAAAAGTAATTTTTTTCTTTATTATTATTAAAAATTAAAGTGATGTACAAATAATATGCATTACAGGGTGTAGAAGTGTGGGAATACAACATGTACTTTTAGTCAACTCCATGGTCATGATTAGTTTTTCCACCTAAGGTAAAGATCTGTAAAAATTTTAAAATATTATAATACATTAGTTTCAAAATATATATTTTTAATATATATATGTATTATTACTTGGTATTTTTTAAAGGTTACTAGGGGTTGAGATGTTTGAACTTGATGATATCTCACTTTTGACTATTGACTTTGACCTATGTAGCATTCTGGTACTATTTACATTTTGTTAGTTTTACTTAGATTTAGTAATTATACAAGTTCTTGTACCTTATGTTAATTTTTTTATGTTAGTTCACCCCCACCCTGCTCAAGGACATCTCATGTGGGAAATTCATCCTATAGCACTCAAAGGTAGAAAATATATCCTCTCAAATGCCCACATGATAGAATGCAATTTAGCACAATTTAATTTCATTGGTTGAAATCTATTATGATTAAATAGGTTTATGTAGATATTTATAAATGCACATTATATATACAAAACAAATGAGGTATTTGGAATTATTTAATGCACCCAACACCAATGAGGTTTAGGGGAGGGAAGAGGTAACATCTTCATAATCACTTTGTATTATATTCTTAGTTGATAAAAATATCTAGATCCTTCTATGTCTATAGAATATTTTGTCATTTTTCATGTAGGAAATGGCAATAGGATCCTCAGAATTGACAATGCCTCTTAAGAGCATAGGAGATCTATCTAAGGCTTTGGTGATAATTTTTTCTACATATGTTAAACATGTTTGTTTAGATATTAGTACACTCATGTTTAGTTTATTAAAGTTTATCAGCTTCATTGGGTTATTAACTTGTATTAAGTTTATTTTACCTAATATAGCCCCCTTCAAAAAATTCCCACTAATTCTCTACCATTCCATTTCGTTAGAAGTTCTACACATCAAAGATGTAGACTAACATGATAAAGGGAATAAGTTTGTCTTTTTGAGATTAACACCTTTTTATTGAGTGCACAACAAAGTTGAAACCCTCTTGTTAACTCCTTTTGGATTGCTTTCTTGTTCATTTTAAATCCCTACTTCTTCCCCATATGACTATAATATATTTTATCATCCATGGATATAAGAAATGATTGTAACTAATTGGGTAAGTGCACCAAGATGATGTGCAAAAAAGTAGACACAATGGGAAAAAGAGAGTCAAAACTACAAATAATGTGATCACGTTATGTATATTTTTCATAAAATTTAAAATGGGGCTTGGTTCATTACTGAGCCAAGTAAATAATATTTAAAAACATCAAACTAGCCAAAATGTGATTGCATTTTTACTTACTAAAATCATGATCACATTTTTACTGGTAAAAATGAATTTTAAGTTGCTCGCAGGTTGGGCCATCTTCCACGAACAAAACCATGGATAACAAAGGTATAAGAGAAAAATAAAGCACAAACATGACCATGTTTGGCACCCTCAACCTCCAATTTATCTTATTTTTTGGCAATCCTCAATGGCACCTCTATGAAAAGGTTAGTTATCTTTCATTTTGGTTTTTTGTATAGTATGTTGTATTATTTTAGATTATTTTGTATTTTTTTTGTGTTTTTTATAATAATTTGATAATTAGATACATCTATACCTAATAAACACAAAAGAAACCAAAATTCATCTCCTTCCAAAGATGCAAATATTAATCTTGAACAAACACCTCAAAATAAATCACAAAACCTTCAAGGGGCAGCCCCAAACACTCAAAACCCTAAAATGGCTACCCCTCTACAACCACCATGATGTGTAGGACATCCACTAATCGCATTAGATTATAAAAACTCTAGTCAAGAAGACCTTTTTAAACCTCTCATAGAAATAGTGCCAAAATAACTAATTTGGTTGGTTGAGGTCTTCTAATCTTGGGCACCACTCTACCCTAGTCGATACATTAGAGAAAATAGCCACTAGAGCTAATGAGGTGACTAAGGAGGTGACAAAATAGGGTTCATGGAGGGATAGATGTCATGCATATTATGTGGATAGGTTATCCTATGATCAAGTGAAAGATAAAAACATTAAAAAATATGACATATGTGCTCTTTTCACCAATCATGATACTAGCCTCAGTCTAGAGGAAAGCACCCCTCAATTTCCTATTCATTGGTGTGCTCATAGGGGGATCAAAGACTTTTTTTGGGATAGGTGATATATGGTATTTGACCAACCACCATGTACTAATAATGAGGTGCCCTTATATTTTTTTAGAAAATTATATTGTGAATTTATCCTAAGTGAGAAGTTGAATCACTTTGACTTCCGCCAGTTATAGGGTAGAGGGAGGGTATTTGCACAAGATAGACCTAGGGTGCATAGAGTCACCCATCCAGATAAAAGGAAGTATCTAGAAAAATAAACTTTGATTTCATGTTGTGCTCCCCACAGTTGTGATGGAGTCTATAGACTTACAGACTCTTCATGCAATTGCATCATTAACTGATGTCATTATTGAGCATGACACATAGCTAGCCCTAGGAGGGGGTACATCAAATCTATCATAATTAGCTACTCCACTAGAGTCATCCCAACCCATGCCACCTCCTTCATCATTAGATATCCATTTAGCTTAGCTCCCCAACCCATTCAACATATGTACGTTAGGTACCATGGTTTGTGTGACGTGATAGATAATGATGTGAATAAGGATGGATTGGCATCCCATTTATGTATAAATTGTGGAAGAAAATGCCATGCATCTACTACTAAGGATGTGTCCTCTATTGATGATTTGGTGATGATGGTGTACAAAGGTTTGTCTATTTGTGTTTTGATATGTTATTAATCAATTTTACCTAAAATTGATAAAATTAAATAGAGGGTATGTGTAGCATCATGGTGTGCCAAAAAGTGGCGATGTGAAAAAAATAGAGTTTAAAAATATCTTAAAGCGCTTCAAAATCTGCTCTGACTTTTTATCACCTATCCATGTACCAAACCTGGAAAGTAAAGCTCGAGCCTTATCGGATATCCGATCTCAGATCTAATATCCGATATCACATCGGATATGTGATACTAGCGGCAAAAAAATTGGAGGGAAAGACAAATTTGTGAGTTATATGACTAATTTGAGTTATGAAATATGTAAAGATATAATATATAATATAATCACGTAAATATTATATATAATATAATATATAATCTATATATTATATGATAATATAATATTATATAACGTATAATATATATAATAATGTAATGTAAAGATATAATATATAATCTATTAATATATAATAATATATTATGTTATTATTATTATTATCTATAAATATAATATATATTATTATATTATAGTATTATTATTTTTACTATATTTTTATTAAATATAATAATGTAATATATTATATATATATATATATATGTTATTAATATATAATAATATATTATGTTATTACTATTATAATCTATAAATATAATATATATATATATATATAATATATTACTATATATATAATATATTACTATATATATGATTATTACACTATATTAATATTATTTTTATGATATTATTATATTTTTACTATATGATAGGACCTATGACCCCTTTCGACACATTCCATGATGAAATATGTCCCTAGGGGTACTAGGACCCCCAGCGACATATTAGAATCATTTATATGGGTCGAAGGGGGTCATAGGACGACCTATGACCTCTTTCGACACATTCCATAATGACATATGTCTCTAGGGGTCCTAGGACCCCTAGGGACATATTATAATCATTTATATGGGTCGAAAGGGGTCATAGGATGACCTATGACCCCTTTCGACACATTCCATGAAGACATATGTCCCTAGGGGTCCTAGGACCCTTAGGGACATATTAGAATTGTTTATATGGGTTGAAGGGGGTCATAGGATGACCTATGACCCCTTTTGACACATAACATGACAACATATGTCCCTAGGGGTCCTAGGATGCCTAGGGACATATTAGAATCATTTATATGGGTCGAAAGGGATCAGAGGATGACCTATGACCCCTTTCGACACATTCCATGATGACATGTGTCTGTAGGGTTCTTAGGACCCCTAGGGACATATTAGAATCGTTTATATGGGTCGAAGGGGGTCATAGGATGACCTATGACCCCTTTTGACACATTCCATGACGATATATGTCCCTAGGGGTCCTACGACCCCTAGGGACATATTAGAATCATTTATATGGGTCGAAAGGGGTCATAGGGTGACCTATGACCCCTTTCGACACATTCCATGACAACATATGTCCCTAGGGGTCCTAAGACCCCTAGAGACATATTAGAATCATTTATATGGGTTAAAGGGGTTATAGGATGACCTATGACCCCTTTCGACACATTCCATGATGACATATGTCCCTAGCGGTCCTAGGACCCCTAGGGACATATTAGAATCTTTTGTATGGGTCGCAGGGGGTCATAGAGTGACCTATGATCCCCTTCGACCCATTACATGATGACATATGTCCCTAGGGGTCCTAGGACCCCTAGGGACATATTAGAATCCTTTGTATGGGTCGAAGGGGGTCATAGGTTGACCTATGACCCCCTTCATCCCATTAAATGAAAACATATGTCACTAGGGGCCCTAGGACCCCTAGGGACATATTAGAATCATTCATATGGGTTGAAGTGGGTCATAGGTCACCCTATGACCCCCATCAATCCATTATATGATAACATATGTCTCTAGGGGTCTTAGGACCCCTAAGGACATATTAGAATCTTTCCTATGGGTGGACCTTCGACCCATTACATGATGACATATGTCTCTAGGGGTCCTAGGACCCCTAGGGACATATTAGAATCTTTTGTATGGGTCGAAGGGTGTCATAGGGTGATCTATGACCCCCTTCGACCCATTAAATGACAACATATGTCCTTAGAGGTCCTAAGACCCCTAGGGACATATTAGAATGCTTCATATGGGTCGAAGGGGGTCATAGGTTGACCTATGACCCCCTTCAACCCATTACATGATGACATATGTCCCTAGCGGTCCTAAGACCCCTAGGGACATATTAGAATCTTTCATATGGGTTAAAGGAGGTCATAGGGTGACCTATGACTCCCTTTGACCCATTACATGATGACATATTTATCTAGGGGTCCTAGGACCCTTAAGGACATATTAGAATACTGCATATGGGTCGAAGGGGATCATAGGGTGACCTATGAACCCTTTCAACCCATTATAGGATGAAATATGTCCCTAGGGGTCCTAGGACCCCTAGGGACATATTAGAATGCTTCATATGGGTCGAAGGGGGTCATAGGTTGACCTATGACCCCCTTCGACCCATTACATGATGACATATGTCCCTAAGGGTCCTAGGACCCTTAGGGACATATTAGAATCCTTCGTATGGGTTGAAGGGGGTCATAGGGTGACCTATGACCCTCTTTGACCCATTACATGATGACATATCTCCCTAGGGGTCCTAGGACCCCTAGGGACATATTAGAACCCTTTGTATGGGTCGAAGCCTTTGACCTATTATGTGAGGACATATGTCCCTAGGGGTCCTACGACCCCTAGAGACATATTAGAATCCTTCGTATGGGTCGAAGGGGTTCATAGGATTACCTATGACCCCCTTCGACCCATTACATGAGGACATATGTCCCTAAGGGTCATATTAAAATCTTTTGTATGGGTCAAAGGGGGTCATAGGTTGACCTATGACCCCCTTCGACCCATTAAATGACAACATATGTCCCTAGGGGCCCTAGGACACCTAGGGACATATTAGAATCATTCATATGGGTCGAAGGACATATGACCCCTTTCGACCCATTACATGACAACATATGTCCCTAGGGGTCCTAGGAACCCTAGGGACATATTAGAATCCTTCGTATGGGTCAAAGGGGGTCATAGGGTGACCTATGACCCCCTTCAACCCATTACATGATGACATATGTCCCTAGGGGTCTTAGGACCCCTAGGGACATATTAGAATCTTTCATATGGGTTGAAGGGGGTCATAGAGTGACCTATGACCTCCTTCGACCCATTAAATGATGACATATGTCCCTAAGGGTCCTTAGGGACATATTAGAATGCTTCTTATGGGTCGAAGGGGGTCATAGGTTGACTTATGACCCCCTTCTAACCATTACATGACAACATATGTCCCTAGGGTTCCTAGGACCCCTAGGGACATATTAGAATCCTTCGTATGGGTCGACCCATTACATGATGACATATGTCCCTAAGGGTCCTTGGACCCCTAGGGACATATTAGAATATTTCATCTGGGTCGAAGGGGATCATAGGGTGACCTATGACCCCCTTTGACCCATTACATGACGACATATGTCCCTACGGGTCCTACGACCCTTGGCGACATATTAAAAATTGTTCTTATGAGTCAAAGGGGGTCATAAGTTGACCTATGACCCCCTTCAACCCATTACATGATGATATATGTCCCTAGGGGTCCTAGGGCCCCTAGAGACATATTAGAATCATTCTTATGAGTCAAAGGGGGTCATAGGTTCACCTATGACCCCCTTCGACCCATTACATGATGACATATGTCCCTAAGACCCCTAAGGACATATTAGAATTGTTCTTATGGGTCGAAGGCATATTATAATTGTTCTTATCAGTCGAAGGGGGTCATAGGTTGACCTATGACCCCCTATGACCCATTAGATGATGACATATGTCCCTAGGGGTCCTAGGACCCCTAGGGACATATTAGAATCATTCTTATGGGTCGAAGGGGGTCGTAGGTTGACTTATGACCCCCTTCGACCCATTACATGACGACATATGTCCCTAGGGGCCCTAGGACCCCTAGGGACATATTAGAATCTTTCTTATGGGTCGAAGGGGGTCATAGGTTGACCTATGACCCCCTTTGACCCATTACATATTAGAATCCTTCTTATGGGTCGAAGGGGGTCATAGGTTGACCTATGATCCCCTTCGATCCATTACATGATGACATATGTCCCTAGGGGTCCTAAGACCTCTAGGGACATATTAGAGTCATTCTTATGGTTTGAAAGGGGTCATAAGTTTACCTATGACCCCCTTCGACCCATTACATAATGACATTTGTCCCTAGGGGTTCTAAGGCCCCTAGAGATATATTAGAATCATTCTTATGGGTCAAAGAGGGTCATAGGTCATTACACGACGACATATGTCATATTAGAATCGTTCTTATGGGTCAAAGGGGGTCATAGGTTGACCTATGACCCCCTTCGACCCATTACATGATGACATATGTCATTATTATGGGTTGAAGGAGGTCATAGTTCATAGGGTGACTTATGACCCCCTTCAACCCATTACATGATGACATTTGTCCCTAGGGGTCCTAGGATGCCTAGGGACATATTAGAATCATTCTTATAAGTCAAAAGGGGTCATAGGTTGACCTATGACCCCCTTTGACCCATTACATGAGGACATATGTCTCTAGGGGTCCTAGGACCCCTAGTGACATATTAGAATCATTCTTATGGGTCAAAGGGAGTTATGTCCCTAAGGGTCCTAGGGCCCCTAGAGACATATTAAAATTGTTCTTATGGGTCAAAAGGGGTCTTAGGTTGACCTATGACCCCTTTCGACCCATTACATGACAACATATGTCCCTAGGGGTCCTAGGACCCTTAGGGACATATTAGAATCATTCTTATTGATCAAAGGGGGTCATAGGTCTTCAACCCATTACATGATGACATATGTCCCTAGGGGTCCTAGGACCCCTAGGGACATATTAGAATCATTCTTATGGGTCGAAGGGGGTCATAGGGTGACCAATGACCTTGTTTGACTCATTACATGACAACATATGTCCCTAGGGGTCCTAGGACCCCTAGGGACATATTAGAATCATTCTTGTGAGTCGAAGGGGGTCATAGGGTGACCTATGACCCCCTTCAACCCATTACATGATGACATATGTCCCTAGGGCTCCTAGCACCCCTAGGGACATATTATAATTGTTCTTAAGGGTCGAAGGGGGTCATAGGGTGACCTATGACCCCCTTTGACCCATTACATGAGGACATACATCCCTAGGGGTCCTAGGACCCTGACGGACATATTAGAATCCTTCGTATGGGTCAAAGGGGGTCATAGGGTGACCTATGACCCCCTTCAACCCATTCTATGTCAATATTATATTTAATAATTATATTATATTGTATATTTTAATATAATAATAATATATTATTAGATTATATAACAATAATAATCATATATGTTACTAGATTATATATTTAATAATAATAATATATAACATATATATCACTATATTATATTTAAAACTATATTATATTAATAATAATAATCATATATATTAGTATAATGTAATAATAATTATAATATTAATGTTCACACATTCACGAAATATGTAATTTTTTCTAAAATTGTCTAAAGTTATTGTTTTATGTTTATTTTTCTTTAAATTTGTCTCCCTCCAAATTTAAAATTTAAAAAAACTTGTCTTTTGAAATTTCTCTCCAAAAACGGATGGGAGCTAACCGAGCCATATCGGATATCCGATTTGAAATCATATATCCGATTAGGCCTGGTATTTACCAAGCTTGCTCGGTCAACCCAAAAAATGTGTTTGAGGAGGGTTTTAGTGACACTTAGACTTCGGGTAGCCATCTAACAATGTTATTTTGATCAAAATTGAATGAAACGAAAAGGGTTTTTTAATATCGCTCTCGAGATTCCATTGATATAATTGCTGTCAAATTCTGAGTTCGATAAGTATTTATTAGTTAATTATCAATAGAGATTATTGTAAAGTGATGATTGACATACTAATTGAAAAATCGCTATAACTTTCAAACGGTATAAGATTTTTTAAATCTAAAAGTTGCTTCACATTCTATGCTTTGCTTTGTATAAGAAAAATAAAAATAAAATAAAATTTGATAAAATTTTCTATTAGTTAAGATTGTTAGACATGGGAGTTTTTTTTTTGAAAAAGTTTTGGTAGAAAATTCATATTTAATTATTTATTTGGAATAAAAATACTGAAAATAATGTGTCACATCCGGACATGAGTCTACTTTTTATATTTATAATTATATTAAAAAAATATTATCATTTTATTTTGATTAAGGTGGTCAAACATACACCTACTTTTTATTTTCACACTAAAATTTTTGTAGTACTGCATTAAAATCTAAACTTTTGACCAATCAATTATTTTTTTCTTCTAATAAGGCTTAGTAGTTTAGAAACTACATTCAATTTCCTACAGATTATTTTCTTACAACTTTTTGATATAAAGTCCATAACCACTTTAAAATTATGTGTCAAGTTGACATAACCCTGATTTACTGATTTTTCACTGCCACTTAAGGCCATAGTTTGATACACCATGATCCTACACATACCCTAGATTTGTATTTAAATAAGAATAGATATTGATACATCATATTGAGACATTTGACATGTTTTGATTAATACATGTTGCGGGGTACATTGGGTGATAGGAGCACACCCCGCAGTGCTCATTTGAATAGACGTATATGGGTGGCTCGAGCACCTCAGATGAAGTGAAAAATATTCATTAGAATAGAATAATACTTGTTGGTTTAAAAAAGTTAATTCTTAATAAATATGTATATTGTAATGTCCCCTCTTTGAATTTCTTAAAATTAGAAATATTTCTTTGTACTTACTCTTTCAAACTCTTGTATATATGAACTAAATAGTAACTAAATAAAGTTATAAGTATCTGCAAGTTTATTCTTCTATATGCATGTATGATTTAATATACTATCTTCTTCAATCACTTAGTTTTTAATCATATGTATATAGGCTGCAATCTCTATTACAAACTGAGTTGTCCTTCTATGAGTATGACCTCCTGCAAACTCTTATTGGCTGCGGTAACTGTATTTTTAGTTTCCCATCTAATGTTATCATGCTTGAACTTCTGCCTTATGCTAAACATTTTACATGTCTTCTAATAATATCCCTCTTACAACACTAAGCCCCCATATAATTATAATTCAATCATATTTAATAATATATCTGTGAACTTTATTATAGTTCTGGGATATGCATGCCGACTGACTATATATATATATCCTTCCTTTAACAATAATGAGAAATGAGTGTTCATCATCTTCTTCAATGAATCACTATGTTTGGCTGATGATTCCAAATTGTTCATCCTCCATATGTTTGGTCTGCAAGACGGGCACATGATAATATGTTGACTGGATCTATCAACATTTACAATCTCCTGATTTATTTGCTCCCAATTAATTTTCCCAATACATCCTCCATTCAGCAGCATATAATATATGAACTATTTATTTGTACTCTTCTATTAAAATATTGCCATATCTGTTAATAGATGCAGATACATATTCTTCAATCGCTGGTCATGTCCCTCATTGCTCCAATTGCTATGATATTTTGGGTGTATCCTTATGTTGTTTCCAAACATTGGAAACCGATTAAAATGCACAGAGATCTATTTCACGATCCTTCACTGATTCTCTTCCTTGTCTACTGACAGTGTGCTGGTCATTTTATAAAATGTTCAAAGAAGTCTTATATCCCTCATGCAGATTTCTGGCTAGAACTCACGCTGCATCAAGAAGTCGATTAGAGGACAGGGTCGTGTCTTTAACCGGTGACTTTCAATCTGTCATTCAAGTCATTCATGTCCCTCATTGCTCCAATTGCAATGATATTTTCGGTGTATCCTTATGTTGTTTCCAAATATTGGAAACCGATTAAAATGCACAGAGATCTATTTCACGAGCCTTCCCTGATTCTCTTCCTTGTCTAGTGACTGTGTGCTGGTCATTTTATAAAATGTTCAAAGAAGTCTTATATCCCTCATACAGATTTCTGGCTAGAACTCACGCTGCATCTAGAAGTCGATTAGAGGACGGGGTCGTGTCTTTAACCGGTGACTTTCAATCTGTCATTCAAGTCACTTAGATAATTTGTAGATTATATATGATTAATAATTAGCATGGGATGCTTTTTAAAAATTAATTTATTATTAGTTTAATCTTCAAGATGTCTAATTATGGATAGGATTAAGTCTAGAAATTCCTTATTTTCTTGGACTGTATCAATTATCTTTTAACTTGATTTGAAACCTTCTGCTATAGATATCATTTTATTTATTTGAATATTTTTACTTATTTATTTAAATATTATAATTTATTCTATTTAATTATCGATGTCATGTATAATTATATTATGAAACATTATTCATATAATTATATGATCATAATTATTTAATTTATATGCTCTTTTATTATCATTAAATCAATTCTATTTCTTATAATATTTAATAAAATTGCATTATAATTTATAATTAAATTAATTCATTTATTTTAATTATATTTATTATACGATTAGAGAAAAATAAGGGACATGACAAATATTTAATTGGTATTTTATAAGGCTTTTTTATGAGTCAGGAATCCCAAATTGATGATGTGATGCTTTCAACCATTGATTTTGGCTTACAGAGTTTTGTGACCTATCGTATCTTGCACTCCTCTTGTTTACAATCTTAATATAACTCATGTATAGTACCATATTTATTTCCCTTATGTTACTTATACTATTTTAGGATACCCCACCTACCCCAAGGTCATCGAGAAAGATGAAGAAATCATTGAGGACACCCAAACAAAAAAAAAGTAAATAAGTTCACTACTACATTTGGGCCCGAATTGTGATGGCCACTCGTCGCCCACAAAACAGAACCACAAATTGGCTCCTATCGGATGGGCATCAAACTTTTTCTGTCATAAATTGTGATGACAAGGGATTTGTCATAATTGCGATGGATAAAGTTGTCATAACATGGAAGAAGGAAGGGGCAAGAGTTCATTTTGACATTGTCACAATTTCAACAATAGGTCATCATAATTATGACCCCTTAAGCTTCTAGTCTGTTGTCGCAATTGTGAAGTCCATGCGATAGGTGTATTGTGGAAGTGACATTAATCCATTGGAACTAGTTGTCGTAATTGCGACAGCTGTGCTGTGCAAGTGACAACTAGCCATCAGAACATTTTGTTGCAATTTTGATAGGTAGCCAAATTATTAAGGAAAATAATAATTTAATTTTTTATGTCATTTCAAATATGAGTTCGAAGGAGGCAAAGCTTGTGCTTGAGTCAGTTCTTAGGAAGAGAAAAAGAAATGAAGAATGGGAGAATGACAAGAAGCAATAGTTGGAAGTTGGAAAAGTAAAAAATGCTAAAAATTACAAACTAATATTTAAGAAGGCTGAGGAATATTCAAAAGAGTATACAGAATAGGTAATAAATTGCTTGATTTATGAGTGATGTGTCACCATTCCATCTAGTGTTAAGTGTGTACCTTAATTTTTTTTTTGCAAGTCTTATATCAATTTATGAGTCACCAAGGAGTATGTGGATCCTTTAATAAATTGTTGGGTTTTTTATTGATGTGTCATCTGCCATCTAGGGTCTAGGAATGTATGTTAGTAAGTTTCTTGTGTACTTTGTGACAAAAATCAAGAATAGGAGGCTATCAGATTGAAGAGAGAGAGAGGCACAAATGAAAGGAGGCTTTTATGTTGAGCCAAAAGCTAAGCTATTGTTCATTATTCATATCCATGGGTAAGTAGCTAGTCTATACTATTTATATGCCTTGTACTTTCTTGTTCTTTATATAGTGATAGATTTGGTAGATTATTAGCTCTCTAGTCTATTTTTCATTAAAAAAAGAGCAAATATTTTTTTTCCAAATTTTATTATAATATATTTACATCTCTTCTATTTTAAATAAAGAGGAACACAAAATTATTAGTCTTCCCCAAACTCTAATATAAGTTTTTAAGTAGATTTTTTCATTTATTGAGTTTCATATTTTTCATTTTAATATCAATGACATGCATCCAAAGACAAGAACAATTTTGTGACTTTTGTGTTTGAAGTAGGTTGGTCCTTTTTGAGCTTGACCTGTCTCTTTTGCACTTTTTGTTTCTAATATAGCTGTTAGTGATCACTTTTGGATGTATATACAATATTCTAGCAATATTGACTTATTATGGCACTTGATTTTAAATTTTCAATGGCATGTTTCTAAAAGTGAACAATGCAAAAATGAACATGTTGCCTTGGGTTGAGCCATATGTGACCTTTGGGTATGTTCTTGGTCAGTTATAAGCATTAGGTAGATCAATTTTTTCTTATTTCATAGATTCTTGTGTCTACTATTATTTAATTCTCTTGCTTAATTCTTTCTAGATATCCAAATTTAAAAAGCACAAGAGAGCTAATTTACAAGAGAGGTTATGGAAAGGCTGATAAGCAGGGGATTCATTTGACTGACAACTTTTTCATTGAAAAGGTACTTGTGTTCATGATGCCTTTTTGTGTTAGTCAGTATGCTTTCCTAGCACTTATTATTCCTACCGTGTTTCTTGTGAACAGGTTTTAGGTAAATATGGCATAATATGTAATGAAGATATTATACATGAGATTGTTACTGTTGGCCCTAACTTCACGAAAGCGAACAACTTTTTGTGGCCATTTAAACTCAGTGCTCCATCTGGTGGACTAAAGAAGAAATACAACCACTACATTGAAGGTGGTGATGTTGGCAATTGTGAAAATTTGTACATTAAGATTAGACTGGTCAAGCATCCCAACATTGAACAACCTGCTCTCAAATATATTACACAGCTAGGTTTTGATTTTCAATTCCTACTGGCTAATAGGAAGTCGAAAAACCTAGTTTTGAGATAAAATTAGAAGTCTGGTATTCCAATTCCATTTTGCCAATTTTGAAACAAATGCAAACAAATTCAAAACCAGATTTTGAAAAAGCCAAATCTTGTCATGTTCCACAAATCAAATGAACCGTTATGGATCTCTTCAGGAAAATAAATTGTGAGAAAATTTGTAGCTTCTCAACTTCAATTACTTTAACTACATTTCTGATGTTGGTTTGGGATATGTGGAAGGTTTTACAATACTATTTTACAAATTTATCCTGCCTCAATTTTAAAAGAAGAAATGCAATAACTCCAGCTAGCTTACTTGCCCTAGTGGGCCTTGTGAAACTGAAAAGCTTAGATTGATGCACACAAATTCATGGGGGACTGGTGCATCTAAAAGGACTCCCCAAATTGGAGTTGTTCAATATTAGATGGTTATTATAGAAGAGAAGATGCTCATATGTTCTAAAGTTTTTCCCTTAAATCAATGGTGAATAACATAGCACCCAACTAAGCAAGATACAAACCCTATTAAGGATGTGTTTTATTCTGCTTCTTTCCATAGACTCTTGTACTTGCATAATCACTGATGAGAAAATCCTTATGGAGTTTAAGAAGTCCATCATATTGGATCCTCTCCATTCCATACAAAAATGGGTCCCTAATATTCACTTTTGCAATTAGATTGGTGTTACCTGTGTCCAACAAGCAATACAATACAATTGCTTGAGCTGAAATATATGCAATTAGAGGTTTCCATTTCCTCTTCAATTGGTAATCTCTAATTTCTCACACAACTTTTTCTTTGGACAACAACTATTTTCTAGGTTCAATTGCATGGGAAATGGGAAGACTTCAAAGCTTCAAGGTTTTTTAATTTTTACATCAATCTATTACATGGCTCCATTCGAATGAATTTGACTTCTTGCAAAAACAAGAATTGTTACTAGTTGATAGTTGATTGACTAGAATAATTCCTTCATAGTTGGGTCATCTTACAAATCTCCATTTCCTTTCTCTCAACTCCAATACCATTTCTGCTAACATCCCTCTGTATATTGGAAATCTCTCCTATCTAGAAATATTGTGTATTAGAGATACTTCCCTTGAAATATTATGATTTGTAATCTGCTTGTGGGTCAAAACCTTATAGGCTCCCTATCTATTTTACTACTTTGTAGTTTACATTTTGTAATTTGTAATTAAGTTCTAGGTTCAAATTTAGAACACCGAGAAAAAGAATGAGTATATATTGCACATTGTAATCTATAACATCTAATCAATTAGCAAATTCTATATTTCATGTGAGAGGTAATCCCCAACAATATTTAGGTGCAGACATACTCTTCAAAGGGTCCTACAAAAATCCCTCTAGATAAGTTACTTGTTAGGAAACATACCATGATTCCTTCCAATTACCCAAAAACTCATTGTAATCAAAATTTTGTAAGAAAAATGGCAAGAATAATCATAAAAAAGGAGGTTTTTTTCTTCAACAAATGAGTTATCTTGACAAACTTTTCAAGGTGGAGTGTGTCTCAGTAGAGACATGCTAAGTAACTAGCATTGTGTGTTACTTCTCTACTATAGAAACATGTGTTTCTAATGAGCGTCCACCAAGAGTTCAAACTATATAACTCATATGTTGATCACACTAGTGGAAAAGAAAAAAGCCAAAATGAAACCTTAGCAGACATTTAAAAGTCTCATTTCTTATATCTTTTGTCAATCAGAAAATATTCCAACCATAAAAGAGTGACAATGCTGAAATAGTAAAGACCAAAAAAATGAACAATATATAACATTCTCAACTTCTCACCATACATAGTTCACTTGAAATCAGAAAGATCTTCTTTGGACAATTGTTCATAATTATGTAGATACATTACTTGAAAGCTAACCTACAGGGGTAAATTTTATTTCATTTCAAAGAAGCTCTTTATCAAAAAATTATATGGAAATATGGATAACACATGTCTCATTTAGGTCTCTCAACACCCAAAGTACACAAAAAAAAGAGAATACTATATACTGTATACTATTAATAAAACCATTTATCTCTTATAGACAAGAAAGAACATTAAAATTATGGTTCACTTGCTAGTGGTACTAATAACTAAAATGTTAGATGAGAAATTATCAACCTCCTCTCCTTTTCAGATTCAATTGCAACTTAATTTCCAAATGATGTATAATATTCCCTGTGCATGTTATTGACTCGGTTAGAATATAAGTTGAATTATAGATATAGTTTATAAACTACATACAAAGATACTCTCAATAAATTCAATATGAAAATGAAAAAGAATAACCTAATATCTTATCAGATTATAATAATGCTCAGTAGCATATAACATCAAGAAGGCTTTTAATTGTATTTGCTAAAAAGTCCCTGACACCACAATCACTTGAGTTAATATGTCTTCCATAAGTTACCTTTTTTTTCAGAATAATTTGAAGGTTGTGCCAAAAATTGAATGTCATGGAAGGAATGTCATATTCTGGATGAGATGTATCAGTCATAATTACCAAAAACATAGTTACATCAAAATCTCCAATTAGATTTTTCTTTCCAATATCAAGAACATCCTAAAAGAGAACCAATCAAAACTTTTTAGTTTGAAATCCATTTGACTCATTTGCCACTTATAGAAACCAATAAAATAGACCATTCTTGTTGCTTCTTGAATTAGAAGAAAGACTTGATATCATCTCAATTGGAAAAGATAAAAATAAATGTGAGTAATATAATTATATGAAATACTTCAATTAGATTTTTCCTTCCATGTCTACATATTCTTAATATCAAGAACAATTGACTTTCAAGCAACTTGGTAGGTTCTTTTGGCCTATATTTTCACCTAGTTCTAAATCTTGATATTGTGTTGTGAAAATCCTATTCTTGTCCTAAGTAGCTAGGGTTTTCAATTTTCATGAGATTAGTTGCCCTAGAAAAACCCTAGTTCATAATCCATACCATTGCTTTCATTAAAAACCCTCCTCATGTTTTAAATTCAAGTTTTTGTGCTTATGAAAGACCTTTGAAATTCTAAAGGTGTGACCATGCATCTAAGGTGATTGCATGGTCTGGCTCTTAACATTTTTATGTTGTGACCATGCAAAGTAGTGAGAAATCCCTTTGACACTAGGTCATATTGGTTAGCTTCATAAGGACACTTTACACAACAAATGAGGAAGATGGTTAAGGAAGTAGCAATCACATGGTCATGCAATTAAAAAAAAAAAAAAAAGTTCAAGCAGTGACTACTTGAAAAGAGGTTATTGCTCAATTGTAACCCTCTTGCAGTTCAAAAATCTTGATATGTGGAAGCATCTAAGAAAGGCTTTTAGATTATAAAAATAAAATTATAAGTGCAACTATGTGACCAAGGTTATGAGAATGTTAGTTGTTGTTTCGCTACTTAAGGAGCAGATGCTAAGATAATGAAGCAACTCAACAATGAGTTATGATCACATGGTCAGAGCCTAAAAGGCTTAACACCCTAAGATAATAGTGAAAGAGAGAAATTGGTAGTGTAGGTAATTAAAACTTTGATTGGGCAATCACAAGGCTTAAGTGGTAACAAGAAATATAAGCTGTGACTGAGCAATGTGGTTATAAGAAGTGAATTAAGTGTTCATTCACACAGTCACATAGCTAAGAGATAAACGAGCGAATCCTTTGATCACTTAGTCACACTATTAAAAGAGGCATTAAAAATATAAGCATAAGAAATGCTTAGATCACTCAATCACATAGTTAAATTTCAAAGATGAAAGTGATGTTGCAACTAGGCGAAGCAGTTAAGATCTTGTTAAAAGATCAATGATCGCATGGTCACACTTATAAAGAAATAGAAAAATTAGAAGGCAGCAACAAAGTGATCAATCAAATAAAAATGGTTTCGCATGGTCACAAGAAAGAAATGCTTAAGTTAAGAGTGATCATGTGACTCAGTTAAGTAGATGCTAAGATCTATGAAGGTGCTCATTCGCATGGTTAAGTGCATAAAGCATAAAAAGGGATATGAAGTAGTGATGAGGCTTAGAAGTAGTGATTGTTGGGTCACAATATTGAGAGATTAAGCTCAAAAAATAGACAATAAAGTAGTGACCAAGGGCATTTGTATGATCACAAGCACATTTTCCAAATGATAAAAGAGCCTTGCAAAGTCACAAATAGATAAATATTTTATAGCGTTTGCATGGTTACAACATAGGCTATTAATATAAAAAATGAATCTTGAGAGCTCATGATGATTAAAAAGGTAAGTACTTTTCTGAAAAAGTGCAAGAAAGATTTTCAAAATTCTATCAATACAAGTAGATTTTGACACTTTTGGAGATTTTGAGAATTCTTATGCATGTTGACTTAAAGATGCCATAAATTTTATTCTATTGCTCAAAATTCTATTAAAGAGTTAATGTAATAGATTTCTAATTACAACATTCACAGAATTCAAAACTAAAAAGATTGAGCATGAAGAGTTTTTAGAGTTTTTAGAGTTTACAATTGCAGATAGATTGTTTGAAGAGTTTAATTCAAAACAATGGTGTAAATATAGAAGAACCTTCATAGGGTGTTGAGAAATCAAAACCTAAATTGGCTAGCATGTATGTTGAGGAATGGGTGTATTTCCTCTCAGGGTCATCCCATGCATAAAAAATGAACTCTCACATTTTCAAGGACACATACAACTTTTGTAGGGATGCCACTATACCATAAACCAATAGAATGAATTGTTTTGGTACTTCTACAATAACAAATTTGATAAGTGACCTATTTGTAACCCTTGGATTAGGAACCTAGTGAAATTTATTATGCCAGAGGTTATAGTGGATGTAGACTTGGTAAAAGCTTTAATAAAGTCTTATAATCCAACCACTCATGGATTACATAAGAAAGACATGAGTATACTATGCAAACTAGATAGAGATACTTTTATTGAAGTCTTTGGCCTTGGTGGATCAATGATGAGGCCTATTGAGAAGGACAAGATGAATGAGACCTTCATTAACCAAAAAAAAAAATTCACTGGTAGGGTTATGAGAAGACATATGCCCTAGGCCAAGAAGGAAAGGGTGAACTACCAAAGAAGGTAGGAGGCTTCATACCATTGGAGTTTCTAAGTAAATATTTTCAATACACTATGTTTGGGGTTGACAAAGTAATTAGACTAGATGGAACAATGAATGACCCTAGATATATCTACATCATGGCCTTGGATATACAAGACTCACATCACAATGTAGGGTATGACTTTGTGACACACATAATTAATGTGATGCACAATGAAATTGTTGCTTCTTAAAAGGGAGATATGGGGAGCTTCAATTCTACCATTATTCATTGTTGATGTACATTATCCTATACAAGAACATAGGGCATATTAGTCCAAATTTCATTGAAGGGACTGAGGAAAATAGAGAGAATTTTCACGTGCAACTATGGACTTGATTATGGAAAAGGTTCTATCTTTACTCTAATGCCATTTCTTTTTATTATGAGTTTGTATTTCCTATTTCTAATATGCTAGCTAACATAATAGAGAGGGTACCTAGCAGGGTAAGAATGTTAATAAGACCATTTGCATGCCCAAATGGGGATCGAAGACTAATCCATGATTGGGCTAGTCTATTTCTTTTTGAAAATTTTTCCTTAATAAGGATTTTTGGATACCCTCAACCCCCTCATGTATTACCTAGATATATCCCAAAGAGGTTGGGACAATTAAAATTATTTTGACAATTGATCATGATGAATAGCGAATACCTAGGTCCCACAATAAAGAAGGGTTCCTTTGTCCCTAGGAATGTGAAAATAGGAGATTTTATTATAGGGAAGGATGCAATAGAGGAGTTAGATTTATATATAAGTGAATTTATGCTACCCTCAGCCCTTGCAAGAACATATGATCCAAATGATTTGGTCAGGAATTCCCTCAAACAAATGAGGAAGTACACTCTCCTAGATAGCAAGCTTTACTAGGATGAGGAGAAGCAGAGCCATAAGATAGAGAGAAATCATGAGACTAGAGGATGCCATGAAGATAACATATCCCTCATTCAAGGGTTTCTACCATGAGGTGAGATACCTAGACATGCACAACAGGTGCTTGGAAAAAATTGATGCAATAATGTCTCAAGTGCCTGCAGAAATAAGGGATAGAGTAGAGCCCCAATCCCCTCAACAAGAGGACATGATTGAGATAGAGGTTGAGGATGATCAACCTGAAAATTCATCATGGGCCCATGGATGTAGAAAGAAACAAAAAATTATAGAGATACTAGATAAGGCCAGAGAAAAGGCATTGCAAATATTGCCAAGGGGCTCATAGTATTTTGATAGCATCAAGCACAACATTTTGATAAGACAAGATGGTCAACATGGACAAATCCTGAATAAAATTGAGCTGCAAATTTTTTGATGAAAGAATATTCCAAGGTTAGGAATTTATGAAGGATGATGACTTCATAAATTCAAAATGATTTAAGTCATTCTTGTTTAAAGTTAAATAGATTAAACTAAAATTGTAGCTACAACCAAGAGATTCACCTAAGAATATTGTTGAACTGGTAAAAAAATTACAAGAGTGTGACCCAAGTAGTGAAACCTCACTATGATTGAAGCTAGAGAGGAAGTACAAAGGAGCAAAATGCTACTTTTTCTAGGATGGGAGTTCAACTCATCATTTATGCTTGACCATATTAGGAAGTAAGATAAATCAGCCTCATTTAAGGATACAAACATTACTGGTGAGCTACAAGGGTCAGGGTTTAATATAGACATCAGGATAATGGTAATGTGGAGCATGGCTCCTAAATCTGATAAACCAACTCTTATGAAGGTAAGAGATTCACCCCAAGTTAATATAATATTCTGGAATGTCACTGATGTCTCAAGTGGCCAAATCCATAATCTAATGAATACAACATCATTAATGGGGAAAATAAAAATGGATATACTAGAAGAGTAGTTGTATCAAACATATAGAATATCCATTGATGCTAGGAAAAAATATGAAGAAGAGCTCAAAATGACATATGTACTAGAGAAAAGAATGGCTAGCCTCAAGGATGATGTAAGAAATTTGAGAAATGTGACAAGACCTATTATAGAGGTCAAGGACCAAGAAGCCCGAACATAAGTAGACACAACAAATGTGGGTGTGAGTCAGAAAATGGAGATTGATGAGTTGGATAATGCAAAGGAGGTAGAAATTAGGATAATACTAAACCTATTGATTCACAGTATAGGTACTCTAAAATACTCCTTGCAGAATGTGCATAGTAGCTATATTGCTTTGCAAGGAGTTGACTTTCAATGCTCAGCGATATTATCCTTATTATCCCCTTTATTTACAACATTGGTCCCTTATACACCTTTTTTTGATAGTCTTGTACCAATGATAACACAAAAGGAGGAGTTACCTAAGGGACTAATTATCCTTATTAGAAAACTAATAAATAGAGTTAAAGAGTTGAACAATTTTTTCTTAGGGAAACTATAGTTAGTCCAAAATAAAATGAAGATAAGTGCCACTAGGACCCCTAATTTTGTACCTAGAATCAGTGATGAAAATGGAAATATAAGGGAATGACATGAATGATATTCCTCTTTTGATGACATTCTGAAGCATCCAAGGTTTGTTGCATATTACAATAATGAAATAGATGTCACAACAATATATGACATGATTGATCTATTGTATCAAATAGAACTAGAGATGGGAAAGGTGACTACAGAGGTGAAGGTCATAATAGATGAAAAGTGGAACAAGTTCCTTGACAAACTAAATATAATTAGATATGCCACCTGACCAGACATTGATACTGACATTGCCATTTGGGAAGTTGTAGTTGGGATCAAAGCCTTGCCATCTACAGATAATGACTGAGCATGCATAAAAGTTAAAGAATATAGAGAGGGAGGATAACTATTTGATAGAGACACCTTATCTTTGTATTTTTATCACCTATTGTGGGTATGCTCCTATTGCAAATTTTAGTGGTGATCTTAAGCATCGAAATCGACAACTGCTCACATTTTGGTTATCTCCAGTATTATGTTTGTAATGATTTTGTCTTATATGCAAAAAAATTGTAACTAGATTTTGAACATGTGTCCTCCCATTTGAATCTTTTTGCCATCCTTTTTTCTATAAAAGGATTTCCAAGATGTGGAGTGAGGGTCCAAATTCTGTTTCATTTTAGTGATAACACTATTTTATAATCGGTCCAATTTTTTTTGTGTATTTTGATGTTGTTTCAATTTTGTATCTCAAGAACATATTAAATGAATGAAATACTTGTCATATCCTAGGTTATAGCTTGAGTCTTATATCAGATACATGTATCATTCTCAAGAATATTAATACAGAAGGAAGTTCTTGAATATCAATGTCCAAATTTTCTATCTCCATTTTCATATGTTTGTCATTCTAAGCTTAAATTAACAAAGTTCATTTTTATTTAATGTAGCTTGGATAGGTTGTATATAAATTCATTATTTCTTCTAGTTCCAGCAATTAAGTAAATGCTTCTATGAAATTATAGGGTTTCTAAGTGTATAAAAGGGATATCATAAGAATGTGATTTAGGGTTACAACTGATATATTTAGTTGTAAGTCAATTAGATAGATCAAAAGAATTACTAATATGACTCTTTTCCCAATGGGTAAGGCACTGATCATTAGTTAAAGTGAAAATTGAAGTAGTCTTGTAACAACACAAATTATATTTGAAATCAAATCAATATCTAAAGTTGTGACAATGGATTATATGTTGTCATTCACTTATTGTAATAGCTTTTGAGTTTGTAGTTAGTTGCTATAATTCAATAGTTATTTTCAATTCCAAGAAGATTAAGAGACCAAATATTCTTAAAGGGATGTGCAGTATAAAAACATGTAGAGATTATGAAATCCCTAGGTAAACTGCCTTGGTTAGTAGAGCCTAAAGTGTAGGAAGCATTGCTTCTTGTTTAGTTGGTCTAGATCCAAACAGGTTTTGTTGTAGATAGGAAGTAGCTAATCCCTAGTTATCTCCTTATGTGGTATTCCGGTGTTTTTTTTGAAACTTGTAGTTTAAAACTCTAAAAGGTTCCTTTAAATTAGGGTCATGCGAAATAACACAAAACTAAATACATAAAAAGAACTTTTGCAACTATGAAGCAAGGTCTATGTTGTAGGGTCCTTAATCTTATGATGATCAAGAATCACACAAACTAGACACCTAGATAACACGTGCTAATATGAACCAAGGTCTATTTTTCTTATATATTTAAAATTAACAAGTAAAGCCAAAACAAGCATACCTTGTTGAAATGTAAAACTTATTTAGAATTTTATCATCTTAGAAACTTGATACCATCTCAATTAGAGAAGTGGGCAAAAATTTAACCAAGTTTGTACATCAAAAAATTCAATTAGATTTATCTTTTTTTTGTCCATACATGGTCCTAATATTGAGCACAATTTTCTTTTGAGTGACACGGTAGGGTTCATGATCTTATACTTATGAAGAATCACACGGCTAAAAATCTAAACAAAACTTTAAAAATATAAACCAAGGTCTAATTTTCTTTTGAATATAGATTTTACAAATAAAACCAACGTGACTATACCTTGTTCAAACATTAAAGTGATTTATAATCTATAGCCTTGATTAAGGGTCCCCACATTTCAAATATTAGAGGTCCCTAGTCTTTTGATCATGAAGAACCAACCAAAACAAAATTATCTTAAGAATCAGATAAATAAATTGAAACTTGATCTATTTTCTTCAGTTATGGAACTCAATTGGACTATTCTATAAAAATATGATGTAGTAACAACGTGTACCTAAAAATTACCATTTGTTGTGGCTTCCATTCAAGAGATGATGATTTGCATGTTCCACAAAAATCTAATAGTAACTCATTGTAAATACAATGCATTGACATGAATAATATCAATGGTAATATTTCAATCACATTGCATAGTGAAGAACATTGCAAAGATGAATGTCAAAGCAAAAAAAAAAAAAAAAATTGCTAAGAGGATAAAGCATTGACAATGATTAATATCTCATAGGAAATACCTGACCATGCCGACATTAATCATTTTTCCATCTTGTTCTGAAGGTTTTGGTTTGTATATAGCTTCAATCATCTCAACATTTTGAGATTGGGTCATTATTGAGGCTCTGTATCTTGAAATCAAAGGTCATTCTCTAGAAGAAACAACCTATCAAAAAAATTGATTATGAAAAGATCATACCACCTAAAGCATTCAAAAATTGTGTGCAAAGATAGACAATAGCCCAAAGACTATGCATGCCTTTCAACAAACATAATCTTAAAAAATGTAGACTAATCTTCCATGTATTCAATCTCTTAGGTTTTTTTAACTTGAAACTGATATAAATGTAGAAAATATATGAATCATGTATATTTATGCTACCTTCTTCACCATTTGTGTAAATTATACTTTTTGAACACACATCCATTATGGCTCAAGAAAAACACAATCAAAAGCATGAATTGACATTTTAACAATATTGAAAAATCCACTTCAATTAAGCATACATATCATTCAATTTTAGAAAATAAATTAAATTTTAATTGGAAACCTTAACGGTTCTGCAATTAATTATCCATATTACTCAATCTTACCAAATACATCATATTTGAATTTGAGTCCTTAATAGTATGTTCCTACATACATATATATGCAATTGAAGGTGTATCACCATGTCCTAGAGAACCATGTGAAACATCCATACCAATAATCATTATAGGTTGTGATGATATGCCTAGTATAGAAGAATTACATTCTAAAGAGATGATATAGGAGCATCCTGCATGTAAGATTAATCTTGCATCACCCAAAAAATATTTTCATCTCAGTCGTTTCTATTTTAATAAGGACTAGTAAACAGGATGGTTACTATTTATGGGAACTTGCTATTTTTAGTAAGTTTGTCATACGAACTCAAAATGTTCTCATTTTCTACATGAAGGTTCATTTTAGTGTTATAAGCCTACCATAAAAATCTCATTGCTCCAATGTAAGTATCAGAGAAGTTATTGTGAATTTTTGGTGGAAAAATTTGTAGAAAAATCTTCAAGCTCACTATTGGAGCCCTTAGAGTGCCTAGATGAGGTCCAAAAACTTGATGGAAGTGCACTCGTACAATTTTGAGCTTGTAGATCAAGAGCTAGCATTTCTGAAAAAGTGGTTATAATAGCCAATTGGAGCAACAGTTTGTGAGTCATGGTCTTTCAAAGTTGGGCTACCCAAAATATCTAAAATAATTTTCAAATATGTATTTGGCTGACTCTATATGTATTGTTAGGGTCTTTCAGCCCTAGATATTAAGTTTCAATGTCTAGAACCTTCTTGAGCGACATAAAATTTCCTATTTAAGAAAGGCATGAACATTGTCTAAAAAAACTATGGGTGATAGTTCGCAACTTGTCTTGCAGATTATTGTAATGAAGGCACCCATGTGGGTTAGCATATTGTACTTAAGAGTTCTTTAATTCCAAATTTACAGCGATAATAAGAAGTCCATGTTTTGTTCTCACATTTGTTGTTGTTTCTTTGTTTCTGTGATATGTTTATGGTATTAAGGGGAGCACCCTTCATCAAGAGAGAACAAAATTGAGCCCACCAAATTGAATGAATGATGGAATCATTTAATAATTAGTATAACAATTATCAAGTACAAGTAAAACTATTGTATGATTGAAAAGATCATTTATTACACTAGCACATGTTACCTACTAACTCCTTCCATATATTTTTAGGTAGTGGAGAATATCTTAACATTTATTTTCAGGGTGACATTCATATAATACTAGTCATTCAATTTCTTTGATGGGACTATGCATTGATTGACAATACCCATCTCTGAAAGGAACTTTTTCTTCCAAGGACCTTTTTCGATAAGGGAAATAGTGTTCCAAAGTTCAATCAATGTATACAAAGTGAAATGACATAGCTAAAATAGCAAAACTACTAAACAAATTATCTAATCACCATAAAGATCACTTGTCTTCCTTTCTGGTAGAAGACACAACAGAAAATTGGATTTAGTTGAAAGCTTATATTTTAGTTGATCTAACATCATTTCCACCCTATCTATAGGGTTAGAACACATATCTCTTTGATTCTCACAAAAAAATTGGCTGATGTTGATCAAATCAAACTTCTACCAAAAAAAAAAAGAGACACTTCAGTTATATACTACAAAACAAGCTTGTCAACTAAACGCCATTTTCTAATAGATTGCATGTCAATCCTTTCCTAGCACAACACCATTGAAGATTAATAGCAATATGCTTACACTAGTTCATGTGGCATTTGGTGAAATTAACTACAACCCATCTTTCAAAATTTGTTGGTTAGAACATGGTCTAAAATAAAGTTTTCTCCACAAGTTAGACCAAATTAGTTAAATATCAAAAAAATCCATATGAAAAATTTAAATAATAGGTTATTGTTAAAATTTAAATCTACATATATCATCCTTTTTAATTGAGTACATTAATATTACATCACACCCTTATCAATTCAAGAAACAACACCTTTCAATCTCATTATAATAGTATCAGTCATTAATTCTTGAATACTTGACCTCTATCCTTACTTTCATATGTGAGAATTAATTCCACTTACAAGGTTAAAATTAAAAAGTTCAAGACATTATCAATGCTTACAACATTCAAACCAAGTTGCTATGAAGTCATTCATAGTTGGCATTTTCATACAAACTTACACTTATATGTATATCTTATCAACTAGAAAGAAAAGTTGTAATGAGAATGTGATAATAAAATTCACATGCCCAATTATATTAATTTAAAAAAAAAGTTAACTCATCCACAATTTCAAAAAATTGATGACCATTATCTATATAGATTAGAAAAGTACCAAATAGTACATATGTCACTTCATATTTTGATGCAATCCTAGTAAACTTGTTTGCATCATATCTGGCAAGCACAATTCATTTGTCACAATCAACAAGCACTGGAGCAACAAAATCTAATTTTAGCAAACTGCCATAATTTAAAAAGTTGAAATAAGTTTTAGATTAAAACAATTGACATAAGTTCTAGAAAATTTATACACTTAACCATTTCTTTTTCAGGTCATCCTTAAATTGGTCTCCACGTCTCCATATTGCAAAGACAAAAGGTCATAGAGTGTCCAAGCTATAGGGTTCAATTGATAATACCATCTCCCCCATAGTGGAATCATCTATCAAGTTGCAGGTGCCCATGCTAATTGTTAGATTATACTTCAACATAAGTCAATCATTTATTAATGGGAGAAAATGTAACTTACCTAATGAGGGATCATGAATCCTAAGAAAATATTCTACAATATAAAACTAAGTTTAAGACCATTTATAGTTTGCAATAATAGCCTAGCAATTAACTAAACTTGCTAATGCAAAATTGTAGAAGTGAATGATATCATACCATTGATTTGATAAACTTGTGAATGCCACTCTGAATCAAGAATGCACATGTAGCTACATTCTATATGCATGGATAATAGGTGAAGCTGAAAAAATGTACCATATCTACATTTATTTAATAGGTCTATTAGGTTTTTAAAATTATAGACCATCATGAAAGTTAGAACTCTAGCTGCTCTGGACAAGAGAATGTCCTCAGCAAGCCAACACCTAGGAAGTTTTAATTTTCTTTCAGGCTGAGGAAATTACCCTTGCCTATAAGAGTCAAAGTTACAATGTTTGTGATGGTCTATAACTTAAAATACCTAATTAAATACCTCTAACAAAAATTCAAACATGTTGCATTTTTTAGCTCCACTTGATGTCGTATGCATATGAATTGAGATTGCATTTTGAACTATGGCCTCCTTCTACATTGCTTGAAACCAAGAGATTCACATAGTTAGTTGTTATGCAATCATAGTTTAATGTTGAGCTTCACTTGATTTTGAGAATAGTCTAATATTCTCTACTAATTAGGGCCAAACACGTGAAGGTGGAAGCTCATTTGGCCCCACCCCCACCCCCTAACATCTAAATTCCCTATTAACATCTAAAATTCATCCATTCTATTAATAAGATATAAGATTCATGAATTATCACATGATAACATTCACATTAACATTAAAATATAACATTCATTATAACATTCACATGACCATTCAATAGAACATAAATAAAACATCTAGACATAAACATTAGTCATTATCAAATAAGTTACATAAGTTCACATGAGTCATTTCTTTTTTCTTTTTCTCTTTTTTTGTCCTTCCCTATATTGTTGTAGAGGCATATCCATGTTGTCATCAATATTTCTTCTCACCCATGGACATGATCCCACTATCCTTTGCAAAGGTGGGTCCTCTATAATAACAAATAAAAGGGTAAAATTTAAAAAAATTGAGACTTTAAAGATTTTAAAGAACATTGTAGCATTCTTTACCTTGTCCAACCACAACATATTGCCCGTGGGCTTGGACCTCAACATGCTCATCAAAAACAACCTTTGTATCCCTTGCAACTGTAATATAAGATGTTTTCTTAATCCCAACACATATTATAGTTAAATTTGTAGTACTACACCAAGTTCAATTTAAAATATTTACTTGTATTAATTATTTAGAAATAAAAAATTGAATAGAAAATATATACCTTCATTAGTATGATCCACATTCGAATCGACACCTCCATGATGCTCAGTTGTTGTATTGGGATTGGCATGCTACAATCCAATGTAAATAATTAGTGCATTTATCAAAAATATATACGTATAAATACAAGACAAAAACTGAGAGATGTTAATCATTCATTTTAATACATATAAATATATTCAATTTAAAGTTTTAAACAAATATATAATCATTGTTTCCTTACTTAAAACAAATATAATGACTTCTATTTTTGGAACATAATATCAAATACAGTAATTTCTAAACTATTCAATTTGAAATAAAAATGAATTGATTTATTTACTTCATCAATAGATCCAACCTTGCACACTCATTGCTTAGAGTCATTCAACCATGGCTGTATAGCCTCGTTTGTAGGCTTATTTCTTGTCCTCTTTAGAATATGGTTTTTAAAACTCCATAACCTACATTTTTTCTTGGTATCATAAATTTTTTTTTTTATCAATTTCATCAAAGAACAAATCGTTTACAATTTATAAATATTTGCATATAATTTTATATTTACTTATACTTACAATTTGTGCAGCAAGTTTTGAATATCCACTTGAGCCGAGCTTGTGTTGCCTGTGCTTCTATTTTCTTGCTTCAATTGTCTTTGATGTCAAGCAACCTATGTGAAGTTTGAATTATGTTAGATCACATAATTATTAAGAATAATTATTAAATAATTTCATTCTTAATATTATGACATACCTTCTTTTCTCAAGTGGTACCATTGCTCCACCATCTTTTTCTTTTTTTTAGTGGCATCCTTTTTAAGATTCTCCCACTCAATAATAGGAATATAGTGAGGCACTCATAACAAAGGTTATTTTTCATTTGGGTAGCCTACGTCTTTGAAAGATGTTGGGTCCAAAAAGTATTGTCATGGTATAAATGATTAACTCTTTAGTTTGTAAATTCCACCTGTTAAGAAAAACACCGTTAGATTCATAAATCAATTGACGTTACATGTTAATTTACTTGAAGAAATTGATCAAAGGAAACATGATCTAGCAATGAAATCAAAATATGATACCCTATGCATATGGTCAACCCAAATATATGCAAACATTCATCATTAAGTTTTTCATAAAATAAATTATTCCCTGTAAAATAGTAATGAGATTAGTAGGTATTGCAAGGGACTACATGAGAGGTTAGTGCATTTGATTATGAGTATAAGATAAAAGAAAGGATCAATCTTTAAAGTAGATGGAATTTGGGCTACTCTCAAGGGAAGACCATTTTCATTTCTCACAAGCAATTAATCACAACTCTTTAGTGTTCCCATACATTTAACATGGGTACACCCAAGAATGTCCTCATTGCCTCTTGCATAAAATGAATCCAATATTAAAAAATTCCCCCTAAGAAATAATAGTTCAAGTGAAATAAACACATGAAAAATGAGAGAGAGAAAGAGGAATCTACTTATGAAAGGGCATTGCCATCGCATTTGTGGCCATGCTACACGTTATCAAATTTGCAGTTGACATTACCTCTTTGGTTATGTTCCTTAGTAGGTGGTGTAGTAAACATAGGATCAATGTTTGAAGCTGAAAAATGAGATTGTTAGAGCACAATAAAACAAGATTGTTAGAGCTATTTTGAAAAAAATGTTCTAGCAAAACACAAGTGTAGGACAGAACATGCAATGTACTTGAACCACCTAAAGTATCATCCTCTAGAGCATCACCCTTGAACCTCTTCATCATCCTTTGTAAAAATAACACATATGCATTTTATTTAATGACATAAATAAAAGTGTATACTATTAAAACCATTATTGAACTTTTTTTATAATTTAAAACTACATTAATACTTACTGTGTATGTCACAACTAGGTGCATCAACTCATCCTCCACTTGTTGTATTTTAGGAGTTTGAGGTCAAGTTGATGCCAATTACTTTAACCTTCTTGCTAAATCATGAAGCACCTTTTGCATTGTAGCCACAGATTAGAAACTGATGCAAAATCAATCATGAATTCATCATGCTCATCGTTCGGCTCCTCATGGAGTACTTTTTCCTTTCCCTTTTCCCGATCAACTCTTTTTTGTGAGAACAATATTATTAGTGCTATATTTAAAATCTATCCAAAATAGTAGTGAAGAATAAAGCATAATAAAAAAATGCATTAATATATTTCTTGTATCTAATTTGTACAACAATAGCCACCGTGCATATCTTATGGTTGTTGATCCATACTATAGCTTTGTATTTCAAAAAAAAAATCATTGAAACATGTTAAACGCATATTTTATTATTCTAAGATAGCAAAAAATAAATTAAAAATTAATTGTGTGTTGGATCCAACACACAATTACCAACTCACCTTTGAAAGTGGCTTTGTTTGTACCTATGTGATTCAAATTGTAATCAATAAGAAGCTCTTCACCTCCACATATTGATTTTATCACACATACAAATACACAATTTCCCTTGCGCACCTCAAATATGCAATTGGGTTGCTTCTTAGTTGACTCAAGTCATGTACTATTTATAAAACCTACAATATTCCTTGATTCTTTGGCCTTCCATTGATGTATATAGCTACTATTTTACTTTGTTCACTAACTTTTTGTTGTATATAATTTTCAATGAGTGCACACCTACACATACTTTTTTAATATCTAAAAATTTGCATCCAACTATTGTAATCATAGAAAGGTCTAACATACTCCATCAATTCAACAACCTTGTTAAGAGACCTTTATGCTATCCAAGAAAAATAAGCTGAAACCATGTAATGAGGATGGTGTTATGTGATTATCTCTCTCCAATGCAAAAATCAATGTTTATTGGAGGAAGTTCATTGGGGACCCATTGTTTCTATAGATGTGGGCACATCAAAGTCACCTTCACTCTCATCATCATAAGAACATGACCCCCCTTGAGCACGAAAAAACTTAATGTGCTTATTAAATTTATTTCTCATATTTTGACCTTGAGTCAATCTCCTTGATTTAGACATACTAAATTTCTCTCTTTCTTCTTCCATTCCTATGTTTTCATCACTCAAGGAAGACAAATCTGACAAATACCTATTTTTTGGTATCTTCACTCTACAAAATAAGAGAGATAGGTGGCAATGAGAGATATTTTACAAATGGTAAAATATATTAATCTCCATGGGGTGTACTGACTTATACCTAATGATCCATGAGATTGTTTGGGATTCTTGTGAAAGGGCTTTAGGTTTCCACATATGTAAATCAATTGTCTTATGTTAGCTTAAAAATTCATGATACGTATACTCAAAATTAGATCGAATATGAATTATAAATAGTAAAAGGTACATGGAAATTTAACCAAATTAATCATTGATCTATTAAGAACTCAATATTCAATAGCATAAGCATTGATCACATTACTATACATATCATTCTTGTGATTGATAATCAAACCCCCTTTCAATGTTAGCTAATCAAACCCCCCCCATTATTGATATTATTCTTCATCCATCTCATCATTAGAATCATCATTTTCATCAACATCGTCACCAACACTATCATCGTCATCATCATCGTTGTTGTCATCATCGTCATCATCACCATCATCATTATCATCATCATTATCATCAACATCTTCATCATCCTCCTCATCATCATCATCATTGTGATCAGTAGAAGCATCATCATCATGATTAGTGGCTACATCATTTGTATCAGGAGCATCATTGACTAACTTTCGATCATGATCCACTTCTTCCTCTTCCTTGGTATCTTCTTCTTCCATCACATTATACTTTATCAGTCTTCCTCTTGGATCATTGACAAAGGGCCACACCACCCTTACCAACTCACAACCAAAATCACAAAAATATGGAGACAAAGAGATGACAAAATACTTTAGAAAGCATGCTTTTATTATACTTGAAAATCCTTACAAATTCTCCAAATGAGAGAACTCCAAATTCTTACACTATGAGAGAGCTTCCAAAAAGAAAGCTTCCAAACCAAGAGCTTCCAACTAGCTTGCACACTAAGAGCTTATACGAGATGAGTTTACAATCAAAGAGCTTGAACCAAAAGGGATTCACCAAGAAGAACTTCCCAACTAAGATCTTACACATTAAGATCTTTCACCTCTAAAGCTATAAGAGTTACACCACCCCTACCAAATCACAACCAAAATCACAACAATATGGAGACAAAGAGGTGACAAAATGCTTCAGAAATCATGCTTTTATTATACTTGAAAATCCTTACAAATTATCCAAATTAGAGAACTCCAAATTATTACAATATGAGAGAGCTTCCAAAAAGAAAGCTTCCAAACCAAGAGCTTCCAACTAGCTTGCACACCAAGAGTTTCTACAAGATGAACTTACAACCAAAGAGCTTGAACCCAAAGGGATCACCAAGAAGAACTTCCCAACTAAGATCTTACACATTAAGATCTTTCACCTCCAAAGCTTCTATACAAGAAGAGATCACCCTTGAGAGCTTCCAAAAAGAGCTTACACTTGAAGAGCTTATACTTGAAGAGCTTATCTTGAAGATCTTGATTACAAATGCTCATAAGCCTTTCTTAAATAGGCACTTACCATCAAAGATGCTACAAACACAACCAATGTGGGATAAAAGGTAAATACAACTACCTTAAAAAAAAAATTTAATTCCCAACCAAATACAACTAAGCACCACCATGTGGCCCAATTAGAAAATTACATTTTTTTTGTGGATCACGCAAAATATTAAATGCATAATTTAAGAAAATTTCCACAAACTTCTAAGATGCCACCTACACACTTCGATAAATGAAGTGGCAACCATTTTCTTATTTTTCTATTTATGCCACCTATGCACCTTGAAAATAGAAATTACTCTTTTTCTCCTTTTGTTTTATTTTTTTATTTTGAAGTTATTTTCCTCTAATTTCATCACTTTCTATCTCCTCTAGTTTTTTTTTTTGTTTTTTAAATAATTTTGGTCACACCCCCTTTTTTTTGTGATGCAAGATGCTCCTGCATCAGACACCCATTGTAGGAAAATTTGTATGGATATGTATTCACAAAATGAAGTAGCCACTATTGATAGATATTTTTTTCTCTTCTTCCAACACATAGTTGGAACAAGTATCCATTATCGATATATTTCCCTCTTCCTTCATTTCCAAAACCTAGCTAGAATAAGTATCTGTTGCTGAAAATACTCCTCTGCAATGAATTCTATCCAAGTATAACTCTTGTTCTCATCCAATCTTGTTGAATTAAATACACCTATAATAAACTCAACAATACCATACCAATCTTCCTTTGTATACCACACATCACTAAAAAGATCCTCATATAAACCATCACCATCTTTCAAATTCATCTCAAAGACAATATCCCATGATTTGTAAGAATTTACCTCTTTGACATATTCATCTTTTCTTGCCTCTTTCATGTCATTAACAATGCATGTAACTGCTTCACTTTCTTGATCTCAAACTAAGGCATTATATTCTTCCTCCACTGTTGCAGTCTTCAAATCATCTTTATCTACTTCTGGCTCACAAATCTTGTCATCTTGATGCTCTTCCTCTTCTCTTTCATCTTCTTCAACTTTAGGTTCACAAATATTTTCATCTTAATCATCTTTCTCTTCTTTTGTATTGTATGTGTGATATTCCACTAGATCTTCTTTCTTTTTTGCATCCAAGGAATTGTCAACATCTCTTTTCTGGTGATGTATTCTTCTTTTCTACAAGTCTTCTTCTAATTCATTCACTTGCTTCTACAAATCAAAGAATGCAACTCGTAATGCCTCTTGATTTCTTGATCTAATTTTCTCAAGTCTAGGAATCCTTAGAATCCATCCAATCACAAAAATAATCTTCTTCTTTCTCTTCTCCATGCTCAAGTATTCATAAGAAAAATAATGCAAAAAAAGAACCTCATGCAAATTGCCTCACAATAGGCAATCTATCTACACAATCAAGAACTCCTTGACAAACTTTACCCAACTCAAGGTCCTAGTTTAAACTGGCTCATGTTTGGCGATCTTTCCACACACTTAGGAACTCCCACTCTAATACCATTTGACAAAGGGTAGAACCACCCTTACACATTCATAACCAAAAATATAGAAACATGGAGACAGAGATGACAAAATGCTTTGCAAAATATGCTTTTATTATACTTGAAAATCCTTACCACATAAACAATATGACATCATAGATATGAATTCTTCCAAAAGAAGTTTAAAAATGCTTCAACATAAGAGAACTCCCAAATAAGAACTTCCACAAGAAGAGCCTTCACACCAAGAGAACTTCCACAAAGAAGAGTGTCACCAAGAGCTTCTACCAATAATCATGTCTAAGAAAAAATGACTAACCTAATTTATGTGGATCCTTTGAGTAAAATACATGCTCACATTCGCTTGGGAGAACATAATGCTCATTCCCAGCTGGCTCAAACAACCTTGTACTAATAATTGAAAATCCATTCTCATGCTCAATAACAATTTTATCAGGATCATTTTGATTGAGTCATAGTTTGTACCATTTGATGACAAAGAGAACTAATTTGAAGGAATTAAAGTCATAGTTAAGTATATCAACCAAAATGCAATTGCATCAATTTTGAGATTCTCAAGGATGTAATTCATTTCTAGGTGACATAACATTGGTCACCTGGAAGACTGCACTTATCCCAGAATCACAAGTTCTCTTCATGTCATCAAAATCTTTGATGAAAAATTTATAACCATTGCATAACATATCCTTGTGGTTTTTCACCTACAATAATGTTAAACATGTAAAAATTATTACATCACGAGCTCAAAAACATATGGTTGATTAACAAACTTATAAGTACGTAGAGATCTCTTAAACCTTATGCTAAATATATTTCCTTGTGTGTTACATTGGGATCTCCATTATAATGAGCTTGTTTAACCAATGAAGACATGGATTCCCATTTTAATCTATGATCAATATGTTGGTATCATTCAATCCATGTCGTTATCCAATCTTTGATTGTTTGCAATAAACAAATGTACTACATCCCACTCTTTAGCAGCTATACAAAAGCAAATAGATGACTTACGATAGATTTATTTTGAAGATTAAGAATTAATTAACTACAATAACATCTCATAATTTATTACCTTTCACTTTCCTAAATCTATCATTCCCCACCAAGTACTCCCCTTTAAATTTTTTAATGGATTCAAGATGCCAAATGCAATCTATATGGGTCTTTGCTACAAGATTAGGAAGATACTAAGTAATGTACACCATCATTTGGTACCCCATATATCTCTCAACCATAAAACCCTTAGAAAATTCTCTTTTTCAAATCAAACCCTCCAAAAATTTCAAGTGTCTATCAACCATCCACATTGACCTAGGTTGTATAGGTCCACACAATTCAATCTCCTCAACTTGGTGTATGAGGTAAACACTTTTGCATTTCACACATTAGTAGATGAATTCCTTTCTTTCAATGTTTTATATCTTCTTTATGGATTTCTTTAGATGACAACCACCTGCAAGGGACTGAAGGCACAAAAACATGTAAATATGAGACTTTACAATATATTACTTGTTTGATATAATTAAAAAACACTAGTACATTTAGGTTTTATTTTTGACCTAAATTTTTGATGGCAGGCCAATTTGTCTTGTCAAATTCATTTTTTTTTTAAAATATGATCTCAATAACATCAAAATTTTGATGAAACTTAATTTTATCATTGAATTTTTGACGTTGTTGGGGATATAAACAAAAAAAAAAGTGAAACTTCATTCATTCACATGGAAAAGTGCAGTTGGGAAGCTTCAGTGGTGTGATGAAGATCGTTTCAACATTGTTTAAGGTAAGGCTTTTTAGTGCTAAGTTGGGAGTATACTATGGAAACTAAGTCATTAAGTTTTGATTGATTATGATATAGCATGATAGTAGATAGATCCCAAATTTATTAGCATTCGAGCACACCATCTCCATCCTCTTCATCTACTTTGAAATCACCATTGACTGCCTCAAAAGCATAGGTGTAGCATACAGGCTAGCAACCTCTATACAATAGCCTACAAACATTTGGTAACAAATCAAAATGATGCCCTAGCTCACGGAGACCACGAGCCACTAAAAGGTGTTAAATATATTTTGTTCAAAATAAAAAAACTTGTAAAGTTAAATATAGGCCACACCCCCTTTCCAACAAGAAATCAATAACAACAAGAACCATGCATGAATACAAAGAATGAAGAAATCAATTATCAACTAAGCCTCAAAGGCCTTACAAGATTTTCAAACCTAAAGAGAAAATGATCAAGTAAGAGATAAAAACCTACCTTATCCCTCAACATGTTGTTTCCAAATCATAAAGTTAATCCAAGCTACTCCAGAATAGAAATCTCCTAAATGAGTTCTAGTTTGAGCATCATCTTCCATCTAAAGCATCATTTTTGCATGTCTTTGAAACATATTTTCATCTTTAATGTATTATGAATTGACTTTTGCATAAGTGTAACATTTTTTTTATGGGGTAGGTATTTTTAATTTAGGGAACTATGTTAAAATGTTAAAGGAGCATGTTATTTTTTATGTATAAGGGGGGATATTTTTAATGCCAAAGATGCATTAATGCTAGGTGGATAATTAATTTTCACATAGATTAATAAGGGTGATGTGAATAGTGTGTGTGCAGATTGGTCTTTGGGGAGGTTTTGTTTTTCATTTTATCATTATTGTAAAACATTTAATAAAATGATGTTTAATAAATAATTTTTTTTTAATTATCTTTAAATAAAAATATTTGGGGATTTTGAGTAATATATGGGAGGCTTTTAGGGAGAAATATATGCTTTATATGTCTCTTGTATGTTATCAATTAATTTTGTGGGTTACCTTGTGTTCTAATTTTGGACATTATAATTCATGGGTTGAGATCCCTTATGTAGATTTTGAGACATCAATGGATGTTAGTTTCCTTATGTGCTCCTAGATTTGGTGGAGGTGATAGTTGTGATATTAGATTTGTGGAGAGATGTAGATATTGGAGTTAAGCCTATATATCCCCATCTCTATAGTATATTCAATTATTGTTTGAAGTAGTGTTATCATGAATGAGCCACACATGTATGATGTTAAGGATTGACTCTATTACCAGTTCAAGATGCATTAATGTGTGGATACCAAAATATTGTTAGAAACCAAGATGAGTTTTAGACAACTTGTTCAATTTACTAGATTTTATGTTGGAATTATTTAGAGTAATTAAGAGGGGGGTGAATCATTTATCCAAGGTCTAGATGTACAAATAAAAATTTTCAATGTTGAGTATACCATTTCCATATAACCTTATCATGTATACATCCTTTGGATCATACAATACATAAACTTTGTAGATTACTATCCTGGGACAAAATGATTTTGCAAAAATATAAACATGAAACAACATAATAAAATTCACACAATTCAACAAAAGGACTTTATGTGGAAACCTAATTTGAGAAAAACCACCAGTAATATGCTACTAATTCTCACTCTTCTGAAGTGATTCCTTGTGAAAGGACAACCCTATTAAAGGTTACAACATACACTATTAAATATGACCTGGTTAAAGGATTTCAATCACCTTGTTAGGAGTGAACCTTGTTAGAGGACTTTAGACCATTCCATTAGAATGTCACCCAGTTAGAGGATTCAGAAATGACTATTAGGTCAACCTTAATCCAAAGGATTTACCCTAGATTGATACGATGATTAGAAAGTAATAGTAAGGCTTGATCTGATAACAAATTACAACTCACTTACACATTATAGATCTCTATTTTAGTCCTCCATTTTTCTTGGCATTCACAAACTTCATCTCTAATAGCTTGTTCACCCTTTAAGAATTCATACTCTTAAGACTTCTTGCTTCTCATGCCAACTGTGGTCACTTTTGTTTGGCTATTGAATGACATAATATGCTAGACTCTTTGTCTTCCTTAGGTTCTTGCACATGAAAACCTTTGCTTCTGACCATCTATCTCTATAAATAGAGAATTTAGTTTCTTTGTCGCTTAACCATAATTGTCCATTTTAGTGTTAGGTAGGATACAATAAATCTATCCACTTTTCTATTTGGATCCTCTAGAAAATTCTTCTACAATATTCCTTGAATTCACCTCAAAATAGTTTAGCTTAAATTATGTGCCACCAACTCATCAAATTTATCTTCCACACACTTTACACAATTCAAGAAAACAAAATAGTTGGCTTGAATTCCTCAAATCTTTGATTTAACATTGATTGTTATCACTCAACAACTATACTATTCAGTCTGAATCTAAGAATTCTGACAATGATGACAAGATGGAAATGGGGGAACTTAATCCAACCTAGATGGATACGCTGGGGGCAAAGGGGTGTTGATTGGTAAAGATATTGTGGAGGGAAGAAAGGGTAGAATTACTGACTCAAATTTTAGGTTGGAAGCCCTCAGGGAGGATGAAGAGAAATAGAGTGATCACCCTTCCCACCTAAGGAATGTTAGCAAGGAGAAAATGGAGGAGGATAATAGTAAGGAAATTGAGGATAAAGACCTTTTCATTAAGGACAACAACCAGAGTAAAGAGGAATAAGAGGAGAGGATGGAAAAGCAAGATATCAATACTAATATCTAGATCAATACAGTTACTACTACTATTGATTCTAAGCTTAGGACTACTATAGATGACAGGGATGATTCTCAAGAAGTAAAAATTTCCTTTCTTCACACTGCTAAGCTTATAGTGGAGGCTTCCCTTCAGGGAAATTCTTGGTTTTACAATGAAATTATATTTCTTAAGAAGAAAATGGGGGTTATGTAGAAAGAGTTGGACTTTGAATGCACCATGAGATCTTAGATGGAAATACAAATTGGTAACATCCCTGATAAGTTCAAGGAATATGAGTAAGGAAAGTGGCCAAAGAATGGAATAGGTCACTTCTAGTCTATGTGTTGTGGTGGCTAGTCTAGATAAGAAGAGTAACAAGGAGGTAATGTCTCCTAGTAATGTTGAGATGGGGAGTCCAAGAGGACCTAGTAAGTGAACTAGGGATAGCATGATGAAAAAGGTCACTAAGGCTCTATTTTATCTTTGGCTAACATTATCCAGAGTATTGTAGAAGTAGGTTAAGAGGTTGTGAACATCATCAAAGAGCTAACATAGGTGTTGGTTGTGGAGTTGGTGTGTTGATTGCTAGTCTAGGCAATTTTTTTTCCAGCTTTTTTAAAACTCTAGGTTCCAGGTCCTCGTAAAACCTAACTTCTTTTTATGGTTTTAACTTTTGGTTTTAGGTCCCTGTAAAACCTAGTTTTTTCATTCAAAACTTTAGGTTTTAGGTCCTTGTAAAACCTAGTGGTGCTTAACGTTTATCTTTAGTTTTTTGTAAAGGGTTTTGTGTCCCTTCAAAACTTATTTTTAACTTAATCTAAAACTATACTATTCAGTCACTTAGCCAACACTAGTTCACTCAAAAAATACTAAAGTTTACTAATGCTCAACACCAACTAAAATTTACTCAACATGTACTAATAATCACTTGGCTTGCACTTTTTTTCATCTTTTCTTAGCGCCTATTGATTTTTCCTAGACTTCCATTGATTTCTAGTTGACTTGCACTAATTGCTCGGCAAGGCTTGGCAGACACTTTTATTACTTAACCTTCTTCCAGTCTTAACTTGAGTAATCTTTCATTTTAGACTTTAAGTATATAAGAAATACACTATATTATCAATTTCTTACTTGGTTTTAGTGCTTATTTTACATACCAAATAACTCAACCTTTCTCTAGGTGCTATTGTTATTTCCTCTTTTTAAATCCTCTTTGTCAATCAACTAAATGATAGCTTTCAAACCAAAAAGCAATTGTCTCACTAGCAGGTAGTAGGTTTGACATCATTGACAAAATAATTGTTCCATTATAAGTTCTTCACTTCAAAAAAATCTTATATCAACAATCTCCTTCTTTGACATTGATGCAAAACCAATACCAACAACAATACCAAAAAAAAACTTTGAAATTTCTCCCTCTATTAGTGTACTATATGTCCTTCCTTTGTGTAGGGTAATGAGAGCTTTGTTAAGTTCCTTTAATGCTTCATCTTTCTTAGATCTCCCTCTTTAGAGTATCTCTCCCTTTTTTTCTGATATTCAAATATATATCTCCCTCTTCTCTATCCTTATATCTCCCTCAATACTTTCTCCCTCTTACTAGGTATATGTATATGTATTTCTCCCTTTGTCTTAAATGTTTTAGTCTTATATCTCCCTCTTTGACAACAATGCCAAAGACTTGTCATCTCTATATGCAAAGATAATCAATTCTAGATTCTCCCTCTATCACCTTTCATGTGACTGTAAATCTTCTAATTCAACTCCTTCATTACTTTAGGTAGCTCCTAAAGTAATATCCACTACATCAAGTTGTGAGATACAACATTCAGGTCAATTGATGTAGGACACTACTTATGCTTCTTAGGTAGCTTCACCCATAGTTTACCTCTTAGATACTCATGAGCATACTTAGGTAAAGCTTTTGTGAAGATATCAGTTATTTGTTATTTTGTATTCACATATTCCATCCTCACTTCTTTGTCTTGAACTAACTCTCTCAAATAATGATACTTGATTTCAATTTGCTTAGTCTTTGTGTGCATCACAGGGTTCTTTGATATATTTATAACACTTGTATTATCACAATAAAGTACCATCGGTTCAGTGATTTCCTCCTCCATATCTTTGAGTAGTTGTTTGATCCATACCACATTTGTATAATTTACTACAACAACCACGTATTAAACTTCAGCAATATATTGAGATATGCAATTTTTATTTTTTTTTCTTGTCCAGGTGACCAACCTCTTTCCTAAGAAAAATGTTCCATCACTTGTGATCTTTCTATCATCAATGTTTCTAGCCTAATCAGCATCTGTTTAGGCTCTCAACTCAAATTTTTCATTTTTTCTTGTAGTATAGACCATAGTCTTTTGTTTCTTTTAAATATCTCATAATTCTCTTAACAACCATCAGATGATTCTCCTTAGGATTATCAGAGAATATTGCAACAATCCCAATATATAGTGCAATTTTAGGTCTTCTATACACTATATATTGCAATTTTCCAATCATAGACCTATACAATGTTTGATTCACATCAATTGAATCATTATTCTTAGACAACTTATGTCCTATCATCATAGGTGTGCTAATTGGTTTTGAATCTTCCAATCCAAAAAAATTCAATATTTCCTTCACATATTTAGACCAAGTGATGTATATACCATATTTCAACTGATATACTTGCAAACCAACAAAGATCTTGATCTCTCCAAACATAGACATCTCAAATTATTTCTTAATTTGATTTGAAAATTCTTTACATAATGTATCTTGACCTCCAAATATGATATCATCCACAAAAATTTCAGCTAGTAAAATACCTTTACCTCCTTTTGTCTTCAAGTATAGATTGTTGTTGTCATCAATCCTCTCAAAACCAATCTTCACAAGATAATTGTGAAGCCTTTCATACCATGCCCTTGGGGCTTTCTTTAAACCATATAAAACTTTGTGTAGTCTACATACCATGTTCTTGTTGTTAGTATCAAAAAATCCTTCTGGCTATTCTATTTAAACCTCTTCTTCTAATATACCATTCAAAAATGTTGACTTCACATCCATTTGATAAATTTTAAAACCTTTGTATACAAAGTAAGAAAGTAGAGTTATTACTCCTTCCAATCTTGCAACAGGTGCAAATGCTTCTCCATATTTTATTCCTTCTTCTTGTGCATACCCTTTGCAAACTAATCTTATTGTATTCCTTGTGACTTCACCATTTTCATATAACTTTTTTCCTTACACCCACTTGGTTCCAATCACATTCTTATCATCTGGTCTAGGAACTAGAGTCCATGTCTTGTTCTTCTTAATCTGCTCAATCTCTTCTCTTATGACTTTACTCCAATCCTCATTTTCTAAGGCATATTTCACTATTTTAGGTGCATGCATGCTTAGCAAACATGTATCACTTCTCAAATTATTTCTTGGCATTGGTCTAGCACTTTTATCTCCAATAATTTTCTTAGAAAGGTGATGTCTTTTGACATACTTTGACAATCTTGGTTCTGCTCTTCTTTCCTCAATAGGTATGTCAACTTCTAAATCACTATGTACTTCCCTATTAGGTAATTCAGCATCTCTTTCATGTACACTTATCCTAGAATCAAAATGTACCTCGGCTTCTATCTGCAACTTGGCTCCTAACTATAACTCAGTTCTTGAATGCAACTTGGCATTCATTGTATATGACTTGGTAGTCACTAAAACTTGATGTTGATTTACAACTTAGTTTATAGCATCTTCATCAGTAGGCATACCTTCATAAAAGTATACAAAATATTTGTACATTTTATGTTCCTTCATAAGTTTAGCTTCATGTACCTCTATATATTCATCAAACTTCACATTTGCACTTTCCACAACTTTGTTAGTGTTATTATTTAAAAATATATAAGCTTTACTTCTTGTGAAATAGCCAAGGAATATACCTTCTTCACTTTTAGCATCTAATTTTCCATTCCTAAAATCCTTAAGAATGTAGCACTTTCTTCCAAATACCTTAAAATATTTTACATTAGGTGAGTATCCATACCATAATTCAAAAGGTGTTGAATGGGTGTCTTTCTTGACTTGCACATGGTTCAAGGTATAGACATATGTACTTACAACCTCTCTCTAGTATTTCAAAGAAACATTCTTCTCCATCATGAGTGTCCTAGTATAATCCATTATAGATTTTTTCGTCCTTTCTAGGTGCAAAAGTCTATCTTTTAATTCCTTTGTCATTACAAAACATCTCAAACTCATTTGATGTAAATTCTCCACCTCTGTCAGATCTCAAACATTTCAAGCTTTTGTACATCTCCTTCTCAACTCTAGATAAATACCATGTAAACATTTGGAAAGAATCATATTCTTGTTTTAAAAACATAACTTTCATCATCCTAGAATAATCATCAACAAATAGGATAATGTACTTGTCACCTTCGTAACTTTGCACATCAATTGGTCCACACAAATCAGTATGAACAATCTCCAAATTTTTAGAGGTGTGAGTCTTACTTTTAAAATAGATTTTTTCATCTTGCCTAATTGACATTGTTTGCATATCATAGTATCAAGTTTCTTCAGTTTAAGCGAATCTCTGACTCTTTTCATGTTACTGATACTTACCAAGTTATGGAAATTAACATGACATAACCTCTTGTACCATAACCACACCTAATAAAATTATACAACAAGACAAGTATCATCATTCATATTAAGATAAAATGTATTACCTCTAGTCAAATCAACTTTCTCAATTAGTTTCCCATCAGTTTCATAGATCTTTGTTATCTTGTTCTCAAACTCAACTTTGCAACCTAAACTCACTACAACATTTGGGGTCAAATTGTGATGAAATTTTGTAGTGTTGGTGTAATTTGTGGTCATTTTCATTTTTTTTTTGTAATTGTCCCCAACGTCATCACAATATTGATGTGTGCATTGTAATTGTGACACCCTCGTGAGTATAAAAAAAAAAGAAACATGATAATCATTTTCCATTTTTTAAATTGATGCAGGAGCATTGAGCTTAGATTTTGGTGGAGCTATACTTTTCATGGTTATGGATGTGTTGGAGACACATTGTAGAACCTTTCCTCGTGATTGCATAGAGATTAGATGGATTGAGTTGAAGTTTGAGCTATTTGTACCCTATTGCTAGAACTATTTTTTTTGGTTTTTGGGTGCCTATTGCATGGTGTGTAACTAATTTTTAAAAATGATTTAGAGGTTGTTCTTTTCAAGGATTGAAGAGGGTATATATTAATATCTATGGTCCAAGGCAAAAGTTCTAATTTCTTATATGTTGTAAGATATGGATATTCTCCTGGAGTATCAATTATTGATAAACGACACGACGGGTTTCTATGTGTGACTTTCAAGATGGATGCACACTTTTCCTTGGAAATCAGCCTTTGCATACTTAAGGGGTTGTATAGGACCTAAATTAATACCTAAAATTCAAAGTGTGAGTTATAATTCAATTGGACCTACAAGATATCATTATTTTACTTGGATATCGATTTTGGGCATTTAATTTATGTTGGAGGCCAACTTGTGGCATTTAATTTATGTATGGGCATTTAATTTTTGTTCTAGTTTGACTTGTGGCTTAGTTGGGTATAAGCAGGGGGTCTTTTATTCATTCATTTGTAGGAGAAGTGAGTGTGGGGAGCAGGTGAAGAGAAAAAAATTCTTAAGTCTATGGATAGAGTGTCAAATGTGAGGCAGTTTACAGTAGGATTATGATGGAGTTGTGAGTGTGTAGACAGAGCACCGAATGTGAGGTAGTTTACACTTGAATCTTGGATATAGTTGGAGTAGAGCTAGGGCTATGGTTGGAAAACAAGGAGATTTCTTGGTGGGCTTGCGAGCACAAGTTTAGATTTCCTTGGTGGTTTCTTCTAGATTGTTGTTATGTTACAGATCTGGGCTAGCTAGGATTGGTTTTGTAAGTTGGATCTTGAGGGATCTTGTAGAACTAATTTTGTAATTTTTATTTGTATTTGGCCTTAACCTAGAAGGCCTTACAATCAAGCATATTGCATGTAATTAGTTATATTTTATAAATATATTATTGTATTTGGTATCAGATCTTGCATTGTCGCTTCTTGGAATTGTTGTGTTTCATCTATGTGGTTATATAGCTAGGGGCCAGGACATATCCTTTAGGGATACTCCTACCTTGCACTATGTCAAATGGTATCAAAGTGAATGTTGTTCTTAAGTTTGTAGAAAGATTGCCAAAGTTGAGGTAGTTTGTACCAGGACTTGGGTGGAGAAGTGGATTTGATTTGATCTTGATCTAGTGGTGGATTTTCTTTTTGGATTCCTAGATCTCTTGGTTGTGAGGTGGTAGATCATGGTTCTGACTTGAATTTGTAGAGGGTTTGTGATGGATAAATGGATGTAAAGATGGAAGTTTGATCTTGTTGAGGCATGATCATAGAGAGTTTATGGATTGTAGATCCGTGGTCCTAGACTTGTGATGTGGTTCCTAATTGTTCATGCGAGGTGGTAGGTTGTGATCTAACTTTTAAACAATTTGAGGTTGTCACAAGGAGAATGGGAAGGATTCTTGGTAGAGGGTTTATGAAGATCTTTGGAGATAGCTCCAAGAGGGTTGGACCCTAAGATGATTGTGAATCTTCGTGATGTGGTGGAGAGGAATTTTTCCAAGATGTCTACTCGGTTTGAAGCTAGTTTGGTTGATTGAGCTAAGAAGGTGGTTGCTCAATTTGAAACTAGTTTAGATGATCGAGATAAGTATAAGATGAGGAAGGCATTTTGTATATGTTTGTGGAGCTGGAGTCTTATGATCCAAAAGAGAGTTGTTTGGTTAGTTAAGAGACTTTTTCATAAGAGAAGATGGCATGACAAGGTTGAGGTGGAAGAGGTTAGTTTTGTTGATCAGTTTGTGGAGTCTGATATAGAACTTGAAGAGCAATTGGAGGTTGTTGTTGAAGATATTCCTAACCTTGTTGATGCTAAGATAGACATTGGTTTTCATTATTAGTCAATTGGATCTAACATGGAAATTACAGAGCACTTGGTCATGGATGATCTGGTTGATATTGGTGATGAGTTATGTATTGTAGATAATTTTGTTGTGAGAAATGAGATTTCTAGAGTTGTGAGTTTGGAATATGTTGTTAAGGAGTTACATATTGCTTCTAATATGGATTTTGTTGCTGCTAGTGTGGATTCACTAGTTTTTGATGTGGATGAGGTTTTACTGATGAAGCATTATGTTCAGTTTGTTCTTGGGTATGAGCATGTTAATTGGATTGTTGATATGTATTTGGTTTTAATGTTTCAATGGATGAAGCATAGATGGTAGATTTTCAGATGTTTTCTATTGACTTTGATGAAGTGGAAGCCTTTGGTAAAGATGAAGTTGTTGTAGATCTTTCTTTGGGCATTAAAGTATGGGAGATACTTTTCTATTTACCTGGGGAGTTTGATGTAGGAGCTCATCAAGCTTTGATTTTGGTGGAGCTATGCTTTTCATGGTTAGGTATGTTTTAGAGACACATTGGGGAACCTTTCCTCATGATGGCATAAAGATTGGATGGATTGAGTTGAAGTTTGAGCTGTTTGTACCTTGTTGCTGGAACTGTGTTTTCTAGTTTTTGGGTGTCTATTATAGGGCATGTAACTAATTTTTCACAATGAGTTAGAGGCTTCACTTTTCAAGTATTGAAGAGGACCTAGAGTAATATCGATGATCCAAGGAACAAATTATAATTTCACATATGTTGGGAGATATGGAAATTCTCCTAGAGTATCAATTTCTAATAGACTGCACCATGGGTTTCTATGCATGACTTTCAAGATGGATGCACACTTTTCCTTGGGGAATCAGCCTTTACACACTTAATGGGTTGTAGAGGGCCTAAATTAATACATAAAATTTGAAGTGCAAGTTCTAACTCAATCAAAGCTAGGAGATATCATGATTTCACTTGGATATCAATTTTGGGCATTTGATTTCTATTGGAGGCCGACTTGTGGCATTTAATTTATGTATGGGCATTTAATTTGTGTTTTAGTCTAACTTGTGTCTTAGTTGGGTATAATTAGGGGGTCTTTTGGAGTCTTTTATTCATTTAGAGGAGGAGTGAGTGTGGGGAGCAGCTAAAGAGTGAGTTTTTCCCAAGTCTGTAGACAGAGTGCCAAATGTGAGGCAATTTACAATAGGATTATGATGGGGTTGTGAGTGTGTGGATAGAGCACTGAATGTTAAGGTAGTTTACACTTGAATCTTGGATACAATTGGAGTAGAGCTAGGGTTGTGGCTAGAAAACAAGGAGATTTCTTGGTGGACTTGCGAGCACAAGTTTAGATTTCCTTGGTGGTTCTTCTAGATTGTTGTTATGATACAAATCTGGGCTACCTAGGATTGGTTTTATAAGTTGGATCTTGAAGGATCTTGTAGAACTAATTTGGTAATTTTTATTTGTATTTGGCCCTAACCTAAAAGGTCATACAACTGGGCACATTTCATGTAATTAGTTACATTTTATAAAAAAATTATTGTATTTGGTATCATATCTTGCATTGTTGCTTCTTGTTGTTGTTGTGTTTCCACTGCATGGTTATATAGCTAGGGGCTAGACATCTCCTTTGGGGATACTCCTATCTTGCACTACATCATTAATTTTGGAGAGTTGTGCATGAAAGAGTTGGAGATCTATGAACATTGTTGTGGCCCTTATGATCAATGCATTCAGTGATTATGCCATCATGATCTCTACATTTCATTATCATTCCCTTTCTCTACAGTTTCATTGTCATGTCATGCCCTTGCTTTTTGATTTCATTGTCGTGACATGCCATTATGATCTACATGCCCTTGCTTTGTAATTTTCTTCTTGGACAAGAAGAGATACATATATAAATGTTGGTTTCTTTTCCATCTAAATAGGTATCTCTTTCTATATACTTTTGAACATGTATATTTAGATATCTTTTTTAAGGTGCTAATTACATGTTAGCTACACAACAAAAAAATTGATCCAACTGCATACATATTCTAGAATCCAAATAATAATAAAATAAAACTCACTCAACCCATACTAAGTGGCATACCTCAAGATCCTCCACAAAAATAATGTAGACTAAGAAAAATGGGAAGAGTTCATAAGAAATTTTACAAAAATATATCAAAGAAGATATTTTTAGAAAGAAACTAGCCATAACTAGTTAAATGGATCTAGTTGTTGATTAGTTGGGTTGATTACAAATTCCATTGGAACTGTCATTAGATTAGTCTAGTAAAATGAATGATCAATTGTTCCCATCTAGTAGGATCAAATACAATTTTCCAAGGTGATAAAATTGCATATGTGAGGAATTGAAGAATAACTTCAATGAAGAGTTGAGTATAAGGAGTTGAAGAAGCAAGTTTTTCTTTAGTGTAAATGTCATAATCATGAGGCTCATTCCCTTGCAAAAGCCTCTACCATAATGATATTACCTCTAAACCATGCAAAGGATGTTGAAGTGGTTCCCAACCTTGAAACACTCTTATAAGCATTTGATATTTGGGATAGCCACAATGTGGAGCCACATAGCTCATGGCTTTTTTCACCAAATTATATTTTTATTATATTTCTATCCTTCAAAAATATTATAGGCCCATGTTCTTCTAATTTTTTATATATTTAATATTTTGTCACTTGTTATTTGAGGTAGTTTTCTATTATGAGATAGAGAAATCTATCATAAGGATGGGCATGCTAATTTTGAGCATCCTGCTTTCAAAGTTGATTCCCTTATCAAATTAATGGAACTACTTGCAACTGACACCCTAGTTTTCTGCAACTTGCATGATCAACCATTCACACAAAAAAATCATCACATATATATAAACAACATCTAATCTTATGTAAGTCTCTCTCCTCTAAAGACCCAATACATGGAGCCATTATCATCATGAGTAGACTCACTCTCCTCAAATGAATTCAATTGAAACCATTCATACCAAACTAAGTATGCAAAAATCTATTCTTACAAATTATATAATCTCTTGGTGATTGAGAAAAGATATATAATTTTCCAAGGTGATAAAATTGCATATGTAGATGTGTGTGTGTGTGTCTGTGTGTGTGTGTGTGTGGGTGTATCTGTGTGTGTGTGTGTATGTGTATATACATATATACACACAAACATGTGTGTGTATATATATATACATACACATACACATCTGTGTGTGTGTGTGTATGTATACGTACACATACATATACATAAAGAGAAGCTTCTCTAATCACGTGTTGAAGGAAATATAAAGAGATACCTATTTAGAAGGAAAATAAAAGAACATTTGCATAGGTACCTCTTCTCCCCTTGAAGAAAATTGTAGAGAAAGAACTACTACATTTGGGCTCAAACACCACAAATTACACCCTTGTAACAAATTGTTGTTGCAATTTGATGCCTACAAATATTGTAGTGCTACAAAGGGCACAAAGATCACAAGGACACGACACAACAACAAAATCGCAAATCAAGGGCATGACAATGAAATGTAGATATCACAAGGGTATGGCAATGAAATCCTAGATCTCTTTTGATCTTCACCAAGGTCATGAATAAAAAATGTAGAGATCATAAGGACACGACGAAAAAATGTAGTGCTCATAAAGGCATGGCAATGAAATCTCCACCAACATTCAAAGCTCTCCAACCTTTTTCAGAGCCTCCACCCTCTTTTTCATGTAGCTCTCCATAATCAAAACAAATGGGCAATGATTTATGTCATGTTTTTTTTTCGTTTATATCTAAAATTAACTTCATATTGTGTTGTAACTCTACCATAGGTGTTTGATCCTTGATAGCTTTCATTTCATCATTTCAAGATTCAAGTTCTCAAGTTTCATCTTTATTATATAGTCCTTTCCACCTTAAAAACCACTTTGTCACTTCATTAAAATTAGGACTTGAACAAAGCCAATGATAAAACAAATCCCATATTCTAGAATTTAAAAAATGATACAAACCAGGAAAAATGGGCAAGAAATTTTAGAAAAACATATTATAGAAAATATTTTTAGAAAGAAACAAACCATAACCTAGTTAAATTGGTCTAGTTGTTGATTAGTTGGGTTGATTACAAATTCCTGAATAATTGTCATCAAATTGGGTACAATAAAATGAACAATCAGTTGTTCCCAACTAGTACAATCAAATACAATTTTCCAAGGTGATAAAATTGCATATGCAGATGTATGTATGTATGTATGTCTATATATGTATGTATGTATATATGTATGTAAATATGTATGTATATATGTATGTATGTACATATATATATATATATATATATATATATATATATATATATATATATATATATATATATAGAGAGAGAGAGAGAGAGAGAGAGAGAGAGAGAGATTTGTGGATTGTGGAGATCAGTGGAGATCTAGGATTTCATTGTTGTGCCCTTGTGGTCTATGCATCTCATTTTCATGCTCTTGTGATCTTTGTATATGTATGTATATATGTATATACATATATATACATATTTATATGTATATGTATATATGTGTATATCTATGTATGTGTGTGTGTATGTACGTATGTAAATAGAGAGATCTTGGCACAATAAAAAAAAAATAAAACCCACTCAATAGGCAGCATGACCACGGGTATTGTCACAAGCTTATAAACATAACTATATAAGTAGTGAGTTAGGATGTATATAGGTTAACCTTACTTTAACTATAAACTACAACACAAAGGTTGCACTGGGGTATTACAGTATTGTAATTATAGAAAATTGTTTGATTCACCTGAGTGGGTGTATGATGGCAAAGAGTTGTATTAGGTGATTAAAGCCCAGCAGTGGTTATAGGAATACAACTACATCAAAATAATAAGAAATTAGAGCTACATATTCATTAGAGTGATTAGTTCAAGGATCTTGATCCTGTGGATAAGGGTATGTAGGTAGCCTCGTAGGCAGAGCATGTCTCCAATGTGTAGATTCCTTGGACATAGTTAGGTAGCCTTGGATATAGTTAGGTAGCACTTAACCATGTATGTATGCATGTATGTATGTATGGATGGATGTAACTCTTTTCTACTTAATAGTGCCATCAACATGAGGTAGGGGGCAATTGAGATTGCAATTTCTACAATACTTCATTTCCATTATTTGCGCTCTTTGAATATATAAATTTATCACTTGTAACTATAATTTTCAAATAGTACAAACCACAATAGTTTCTTATAATTCTACGGTTCTCTTTGTAAGCTTATAAAATTGAAGTTTAAAAAATTAATTGCATTTATGGACATATTTTTCAAGTTTGATATTTCTCTTTTTCCTGACTCACAGTCCAACAATAATTTTTCAAAACACATACTGATCAGTTGCAGATTGAGCCAAAAAAATGTAAGAATAATTGGGCCAAAAGAGCTAAAAACATGATTGGTACATGATAATCATCTTTTTATGCTCTTTTTTGCGTAGTTGTTCTCACATTTTACTATTTTTGGTGAGATCAAAATTTTAAACTAATCAGGTAGGTAATCCAAAATTAAATCATAATTGGTTGAAGCATGTTTAAATACCTTATTTCACATGTTATTGAATGTTATGTGTTTATGTGCTATTTTTAATGAATGTTAAAGGATGAACTAATGTTATATGTTAGCTTTGGACATTATGAGATTATTTTATGGATGCTCATAATTATTTTTTACTTCATGTGATAATGAATGGATTCTATATTTAATTAATGAATGAATGTGAGATCCATCTCTTCTTAGGTACTCTTTCTAGGCTGTTGTACCAATTCTTAAGCCCAAAATAGATAAATCATGATTTGAAATGCAATGTTGGGTACTTAACTTTATGAATGAGAACACCAAGTGAAAGACCTTGTGTGATGAAGGATTATATGATTTTCTACATATTTCACCACATAATAGTGTATTGTAGGTTCACATACATTCTTAAGTAGGCATTTGTGAGCACTAGGTGTGTGAAGGCTCAATGCAAAAACATGTAGAAGAAAAAAAGGTCATGATGAACATTTTCAATGACAAGTTTGCCAAGAGCATACACAAGTTCCTCAAGGTAGCTTCACATTATTAAATTTTAACATTTGCCAAAACCACTACTCTTCCTCCATATCCTACACAAATAAAAAATGTTGCCTCCAACATTGCAACCATATGATAAATGGGAATAAAACATGCCTGAGCCATAACCTAGTTAAATTGGTCTAGTTTCTGATTAGATGGGTTGATTATAAATTTCTATAGAATTTTCATCAGTTTAGTTACAATAAAAAGAACAATCTATTGTTCCTAGCTAGCAGGGTCAAATATAGTTTTCCAAGGTGATTAAATTGCATATGAAGATGCATCACTTGAATTTTAGGCATGAAACACATTCCCTAATTTATAATGAATGGTTAGATATAAAGGCTCCATACATTGGCCCAACAATGGAAGCTAAGGATGTAACCATGCATGTATTAGCACACTCTCCCTACGAGGACCCCAAGTATCTACTACTACTATTAATTTGGTCTAGTTGTTGATTAGCTAGCTTGATTACAAATTCTTGTAGAACTATTATTAGATTAGGTACAATAAAATGAATAGTCAGTTTTCCCCAGCTAGTAGAATCGAATACTATTTTCCAAGATGATAAAATTGCATATTCAGATGTGTCACTTGAATGCCAGCCATGAAGTACATTCCCCAATTTATAATGAATGGTTGGATATAAAGCCTTCATACATTGGCCTAATAATAGAAGCCAAGGATGTAACCATCCATATATTGCCATGCTCTACTTGTGAGGATCCCAAGTATCTACTATATGATCCAAAATTTAATGAAGTATTGAAGCCAGTAGTAACTTCTCCCATGTCTCCAGAAAATGTAGCATATGTTCAGTGTTCCTTGGCTCCTAGGAATTTTTAGCAGCTATTCTCACTGATCGAAGAATAACTTTAATTAAGAGTTGAGTGTAAGGAGTTGACAAAGTAAGTTCTGCTTCTCTATACATAAATGCCATAATCATGAGGCTCATTCCCTTGCAAAAGCCATAACCCAGTTAAATATATGTATATATACAAGTCATAACCTAGTTAAATGTGTCTAGTTGTTGATTACTTGGGTTGATTACAAATCTTGTAGAATTGTCATCAAGTTAGGTATAATAAAAGGAACAATCAACATTATTTTTGTGCAGGATCTTGAGCTAAGTCACGTAGTATGGGTTGAGTGAGCTTTATTGTTTAATTATTTGGATTTTGGAATATGTATGCAGTTGGATCAATTTTTATGTTGTGCTAAGATTTAATAAGCACCTTAAAAAGATTGCTCTGTATACATACATACATACAAATATATATATATATATATATATATATATCATGTGGAGATCTAGGATTTCATTTCTATGTCATACCCTTCTGATCTTTGCATTTCATTTGTTTTATTGTACCTAATATGATGACAGTTCTACAAGAATTTTTTGTCATTCCCTTGTGATCTCTGCATCCCAAGTATCTAATGTAGTTGTTAATTTGGGCATCACTATATGATCCAGAATGTTATGAAGTACTAAAGTCGGTAGTAACTTCTCCCATGTCTATAAAAAACATAGCATAGGTTCAAGGTCCCTTGGCTCACAGGAATTTGTAGCAACTATTCTCACTACTGGAAGAATAACTTCAGTGAAAAGTTGAGTGTAAGGAGTTGAAGAAACAAGTTCTACTTCTATGTAAATTACATAACACGAGGCGCATTCCCTTGTAAAAGCCATAACCCAATTAAATATACATATATATCAACCCAGCTAATCAGCAACTAGACCCATTTAACTGGGTTATGGCTTGTTTCTTTCTAAAAATATCTTCTATGATATGTTTCTGTAAAATTTCTTGCGAACTCTACCTATTTTTCCTAGTCTACATTATTTTTGTGGAGTATCTTGAGGTAAGTCACTTAGCACCTTAAAAAAGATCTCTCTGTATGTGTGGGTGTGTACACACACACACACACACACACACACACACACACACACACACACACACACACACACATACACACACACACACACATATATATACATACATACATACTTGTATGTATGTATATGTATGTATGTATATAAACAAAGAGATCTTGGCACAATAGAAAATTAATAAAACTCACTCAATGGGGAGCATGGCCACAGATGTGATGGAAATGCCTATTGCTAAATAGATTCCTCTTTTTCTCTCTCATTTTTCATGTGTTTATTTCACTTGAACTATTATTTCTTAGGGGAAATTTTTTGATATTGGATTCATTTTATGCTAGAGATGATGAGGACATTCCTAGATGTACTCATGTGATGAATTTCTCATGGGAAATGAAGATGGACTTCCCCTAAGAGTAGTGGGAGGCAATGAGGACATTCGAGGTACTTTAAAGATTGATCCTTTCTTAAATATTTTGGATGTTAACGAGGAATTTAGATGTTGGTGGGGGGGGGTGTGGGGCAAATGAACTTCCACCTTCACGTGGTTAGCCCTAATTAGTAGATAATATTAAAATATTTTCAAAACCAAGTGAAGCTCAACAATAACCTATGATTGTATGACAACTAATTATGTGAATTTCTTTGTTTTAGACAATGTAGAAGGATGTCATAGTTCAATATGCAATATCAATTCATATGAATACAACATTAGGTAGAGCTAGAAAACATAATAGGTTTACATTTTTATTAGAGGTCTTTAGTTAGGTATTTTAAGTTATAGACCATCATGAGCATTGTTCATGATGATGGTCTATAATTTTAAAAACTTAATAGACCTATTAAATAAATGTAATCATGTTGTGTTTTATTAGCTCCACTTGTTGTATATGCATTTGAATTTAGCTGCATGTGCATTCTTAATTCAAAGTGGTAGAATCTTATTTTAGATGCGATGGAAAAATGACATGCACTAGAAGATGGGAAAATGATGTCACTTTTGCAGGTCTAGAACCTTTTTTGTACTTTGAAGATTGATCCTTTCTTAAATATTTTGGATGTTAATGAGGAATTTAGATTTTGGGGGGGGGGGGGGGGGGGGGGGCAGGGGGTGGTGGTGGTGAAAATGAGCTTCCACCTTTACATGGTTGGCCCTGCTTAGTAAAGAATATTAAACTATTTTTGAAACTAAGTGAAGTTCAACATTGGCCTATGATTGTATGAATACTAACTATGCAAATCTATTGGTTTCAGGCAATGTAAAAGAATGCCATAGTTTAATATGCAATCTAAATTCATCAGGTTGAGCTAAAAAACCCAAAAAGTTTGCATTTTTGTTAGAGCTTTAAATAGAACTATTAAATAAATATAAATGTGATGGGTTTTTTCAGCTCCTTCTATTGTCTATTCATACATAACATAGTTGCATGTGCATTCTCAATTCAGAGTGGCAGAATCTTATTTTGGATGCAACGAAAAAATGACATGCACCAGAAGATGGGAAAATGATGTCACTTTCGCAATTTTGGAACCTTTTTTTTTACTTTAAACATTGATCATTTCTTAAATATTTTAGATGTTAACAGCGAATTTAGATGTTAGTGGGGGGGGGGCGGGCGGCTACAAATGAGCTTCTACCTTTACATGGTTGGCCCTAATTAGTAGATAATATTAAACTATTCTTGAAACCAAGTGAAGCTTAATATTAACCTATGATTGCATCATATCTATTCAATGTTTGCTAGCAATTTTTTTAAATACTAAATCAAAATGCAATCATAATTACAATAGTTGGCCATCGATCCTGCAACATTCCTACCACATGCTCATCCCAATTGTGATAGATGGTTCTGACAACATGTTGTGGGGCCCATAGCATTTATGTCGCACAGATGTCACAATTGTGATGTTGTCCTTATAGATTTTTGTTGCAATTATTATAATGAAAATGAATAGTTTCCTAAAATGGTAGCCTAATTTATGACACCTATAGTTGTCACAATTGCGATTGTAACCCTTTTCATCTTAACTTGTGACAAGAAAAGTCTAGTACCCACTTGACGGGAGCCAATTCTGACTAATGTCAGTTGGGTGATGGGTTACCATCATAATTGCGACAGCCCGCCATCACAATTTGGGCCCAAATGTAGTAGTGACTATTCAGTTGTGACACACTCAAAAAATTATAGTTAAGTCCTTCTACATAATAATTATCATTACACATGATCTTTTCTATGAGTTTGATAGAGTCTTTTCATTTTATTAGATAGGGTGCATCATTACCAAACTTTACACTATTTCCATCATAATAATCAAGGGTAATGAACTTACTTTTATCTCTAGTCATGTGATGTGAACACCCACTATCAATGATCCATCTATCACTCTTGGTCACATAATATACTAGTATAGTTTTCTCATCCATCATTGCAACATACACCACTTCATCATCATGGTCATCAGATCCATCTTTTGTTTCCTCTTTAGCAATGTAGCAAGACTTCTTCCTTTTATCTTTGTAATATTTTTTGTCCTCATCTCTTTTACTTCTATATTTTTCTCTACCTCTCTTATTCTTCTTCTTTGGTCATCTAGCAGCAATATGACCAACCTCATTGCAATTAAAACACATGATAGGTAACTTACCTTTGAATTTTCCTTTGCCTCTATGAAATATCCTTGCTAGTAGTGCTTCAAGCTATTCTACATCCTCCTCATCTGTGTCACTGTCACTAGAAACATATTTGATCTTTTTCTTCTTCTCTTTAGGTTCTTTTAATGATAGTTTAGCTTTCAAAGCATATTCAACATTCCTAGATTTGAAATTATCAAAATTAAAGAGTTCAAAAGTAGTGAGTCTACCTATCAATCCTTTAAGAGTTAGATCATTACCAGGTGTGCACCTATATTTTTGTATGGAAGAGACTCTAATAGAATAGATGGGAAGTAGGGTTCTCAGTACTTTGTTTATCATAGTCTCATCTTCAATCTTACCAGTTGCTCCTCTAATAGCATTAACTACTTCTTTTACTCTAGCACAATATTGAACTATATTCTCACTTTCTTGCATTCTCGTATCATCAAACTTACCTCTAAGACTTTCAACTTTTTCTCTTAGTACATTTTTTTCTCCTCCACAATTTTCTATAGCATCCCACATCTTCTTAGCAGTTTCACATTCCTTGATGTCATCAAACTTGGTGTAGCTTAGGGCAGATGAAATCTCCAACATTGTCTAATTATGTTCTTTCTTCCTTTTTAGATCCTCGACAACTAGGGCTTTGATAGGGTCGACATTCTTATTGGTGATGCTAGATTTTGCATGATCTCCAAGACCTCCTAGGTGTAGCTTCATTAGACTTTTCCATGTAGGGAAGTTCTCCCTGTTACGCTTGGGTACCTCTCTTTTGGACATCTTGATATTTTGCTTCTAGAACCTTCAGACTAGTTCTCTTAAGCACTATGGTGCTTTGATACCAATTGTTGGAATTATTTACAATAATTGAGAGGGGGGTGAATTAATTATCCAAGGTCCAAATGTACAAATAAAAAAATTTAATTCTTAGTAGACCAATATTCATAAAATCTTATCGTGCATGCATCTATTAGATCATAAAAGACATAAACTTTGTAGTTACTGTCTTGGGTCAAAACAACTTTGTAGAAATGAAAACATGAAACAACATAAGAACATTCACACAATTTGACATAAGGATTTTACATGGAAACCCAATTTGGGAAAAATCACCAGTAACATGCTACTAATTTTCACTCTTCTAAAGTGATGCCCTATGAAGGGCCAACCCTGTTAAAGGTTACAATACACACTGTTAAATGTAACCTAGTTAAAGGATTTCAATCACCCTATTAGGAGTGAGCCTTGTTAGAGAATTTTAGACCATTCCATTAGAATTTTACCTAGTTAAAGGATTTACCCTAGACTGATACAATGATTAGAAAGTAATAGTAAGGCTTGATCTAATAAAAAATTACAACTCACTTGCAGATTACTAATCTCTATTTTAGTCCTCCATTATGCTTGGCATTCAAACACTTTAGCTCTAATAGCTTGTTCACCCTTCAAGCATTCATACTCTTAAGCCTTCTTGCTTTGCATACCAACTGCAATCACTTATGTTCTACCACTAAATGAAGCAATACCCTAGACACGCTATCTTCCTTGGGTTCTCACACATGACAACCTTTGCTTTTGACCAACTATCTCTATAAATAAAGAATTTAGATTTTTTTTGCTTAACCATAATCATCCATTTTAGGGTTAGGCAAGATACAATGAATCTACCCACTTTTCCATTTGGTTCCTCTAGAAAATTCTTCTAAAATCTTCCTTTAATTTTCCTAAAAATGGTTTACTTAAATTCTATTCCACCAACTCATCATAATTATCTTCCACATGCTTTACACAATTCAAGAAAATAAAATAGTCAGCTCAAATTTATCAAATCTTTGAATTAACATTATTTTCTATCACTCAAAAACTATATTATTTTGTCACTCGACCAACACTAGTTCACTCAGCAAACACTAAAGTTTACTCATGCTCAACACCAACTAAACTTTACTCAGTATTTGCTAACAATCACTTGGCTTGCACTATTTTTCATCTTTTCTTGACACCTCTTGATTCACTTAGCTTCCACTAATTTCTTCTCGGCTTACACTGACTACTTGACAAGTCTTGGCAAACACTTTTCTTACTTAACCTTCTTCTAGTCTTAACTTGAGTAATATTTGATTTCAAACTTTAAGTAGGTAAGAAATACACTATAGTATCAATGTCTTACTTGGTCTTAGTGCTTCTTTTACATACCAAATAACTCAACCTTTCGCTAGGTGTTATTTCTATCTCCTCTTTTCAAAGCCTCTTCGTTAATCAACTAAATGATAGTTTTCAGACCAAAAAGAAATTGTCTCACTAGTAGGTAGCAAGTATGACATCATTGACAAAATAATGATTGTTCTACTATAGGTTCTTCATTTCAAAAAAATCTTATATCAACATTTTATCTCAGATTATTGCCAATAGTGGCATGTTGTGATGGTTAAGTTGTTGAGTTATTATCCTTGCCATCAAAGTTCAAATCTAATGGGGACGAGGTCCCCTGTTTGTGGCCTCACTGGTTCATAGCTCCAGGTCAAAGTGTTTACCCTTTAAAAGAAGATTTTATCTCAGATTATTTCTTCCAAAAAATAGCCTCATCTTGCTCTCCCTCACTCTCACTTTAAAATCCAAACTTATCTCTACTTCTTTCAATTTAGAGAATAAAATGGTTCATCTTCTTACGCTCTTTGTTGCTCATCACTAGTCTTTTGGTTATCCAAATCCTAAATGTTTAAAAAGGTATATTATAACCCCTCATATTTTTATTCCATGTTTATATAACCTCCTTTGTACCCATATTCTATGTCTTTGTGAGGATTTTCTATTGACTTTTGCACCTTGAAGGGCATCCTTTGTTAGCATAATGCATCTTATGCCAACAAAGACACTAGATAAAGATATATATGCTACAACTTGTAGCTTCATTTATATAATTGCACACCCAAAAGACAATTAATGGAATGGTATACATTTAGAAAGTGGAAAATCTTAAGAAATTCTCTACTAAAATAAGCCATGCCTCATCAAAGATGTAGTTGAGATGAGAGTAAAGTCCTTCATTTATTCCATTGATTACAAGAATAATTCAAACTAAGGAATAAAGACAACCTATCACATCGACAGCTAAAACATATCTACAACAGATGAGATCATTCAACACAAAAATTCTAAGCTTATTTTAAGGTGACCTTTAAACATCACATATTAAGGGAAAACAATTAAACATGTACAAAGTAAGTCAACTTTGATTATTTAGTACTTTTAGCTTATAAATCAAGCCTTAGTATGTGATGTTTAAACAGTAGAATGAATTATTAAAAATAAAAATAAAAAGTAAATAAAATGCTTAACTAAAGGGCTTGAAGTCATTGATATGATATTTCACACCTTGCATAGTATCACTGGTAGAAATAAAAACATTAGATGTTGTCTTGCTCCTTAACATAATAGTTAAGGAAATGAGGAGAAGCAAAAAAGTGATGACTCTTCAATATTGATCTCAAATTGGTTTTGACAAGTGAGTGTCAACACACTTGAGTTATTTACTTAGTTCATGCCAAACAAATAACATATGTTGAGAAAACCATAGTCCATGCTGAGTCATAATGAGTGTCGAGCCACTCATGTGTCGAGTCACTCAAATGCTGAGAAGATAGTATATGTTGAGTGACATAGGAGCCAAGTAAAAAGTGGATGCCAAGAAATATAGGTCCCAAGCTATAGCAGAAAGATTAATGTATGCCAAGCATTAGAGACTTTAGATGCCGAGTGACATAGTTTTGACATATTTGTTTGTATTGGCACAAACAACTATGTAAACCATTTTTGAGCCAACTTAAGATTGAATTTCAATATTTTGGAGATAAGGAAAAATCTCTAGTTGGATTTCCTATGCAATTACATGCAACCAATCAGAAATGGGAAAGATTAAGTGGCAAAATGGATGAATCTCGACCGTAGATTCATACCTAACCCTAAGTCACTATGTCTTCTTAAGGAAGACAAAACCCTAAACTCTCCATGAGCGAGTGTGTAAGGAATTGAAGGAGCTAAGAGAAAAGTTTGCATGCACAAAAAAAGCATTCATGGTGGTTAGAGCAAAATAGAGGATAGAGAAAAGGATACAACAAAGAGACATTTGATTAGGAAGGATCAAGAAGACTATTTAGAGGCGATCTGTTATCAAGAAATCAAGTGCTAACCACAAGGTCAATGCGAAGATATTCTAATAGATGATTTCAGTCAAAATCTCTTAATAGAGTAGTCCTAATAGGTTGTATGAAATCCTTTAATAGGGTGCTTACTTAGTTGTATCTTAAAGTCCTTTAGCAAGGCACACTTCTAATAGGTTGTTGAAATCCTCTAACAAGGTGAGACCTAATAGTCTTTGTAAGTCTTTAATAGGGTAGACCTTTCATAGGGTAGATCATGTTCATGGTCAAAACATTTTAACCTTCATTAGATACACTTTATTACTGTAGTAGTAAAGATTTGTGGGTGTCATCCCCACCCCAGTTTTACCTTCTCATTGGAGGGTTTTTGGATAATCATATATGGTGTCATGTGTATGACTACTTATGTGTTTATATGATTTAGATGTATATGCTTTACATATTTTTTTAGTTTATTCATTAAATGTATGAGATGGATGTGTGGTGAAATTTTTATGGGTCCAAGTTTAAACTACTAATTCAACCCCCAAGTAGAAGTTTACCTTTCCTATTATAATTCCAAAAATTGGTATTAGAGCCTTGATTTCTAAAATAGAAGCTTTGCAGCTTTGAGGAAAGATCTTGAAATGAAAGTCTACAAGTTTCGAAAGGCTATTGAGAATCAAAGAATTAAAATACAACTTATTCTACATCAACTAGATGAAGTAAGAGAAGAACTAAATAAATCTTTAAAGAGAAGGAAAGAAATCATTATTGCGGAGAATGACACACAATACAAAGAGATTGACACTACTAGGCTATTTGTAGATGGAGACTCCAATGAATTTGATGTAGCAATTACAGATCTAATAGAAAAGAATAGAGCCCAAGTTGAGGAAATCAAAAATCTCAAGTTAGAGCAAGAATCACAAGCTATATTGCTATGTGAGGTGACTGAACAAAAGAAGAAAGCCATGGAAGAAAAAGCCATGATTGAAGAGGACAAAAGAATTTTGGCTAACATACTGGAAGAGAAATCATTAGAACTAACCAAGATTTCCAACATGCAATTGGATACTCTAAGTCAAATGATGAATGCCAACTATGAATTGAATGTCAGGGACATTGAGATAACTACATTGAAGTTGCAGAATGAACAACTACAGAGTGACCTGAAGAGAGAAAAGCAATTCACTGAGAGCTTCAACAAACCAAATGAAGCCATCAAATACTTTGAGCAATTATTGAGATCCCCTAGATCAAATGATGATACATATGGACTGGGATACACATGTACTAAAGAAGGAGAATCATCCAAAAGTGTAGAAGAAAAGAACAACAAAGCTAAGAACTCCAAACCTACTTGCCATAATTGTGGTAAGAAAGGACATACTACTAATGTGTGTAGGAGAAAGATTGTAAATTAGAATATCAAGCCTAAGAACATGGTTCACTGCCATAAGTGCAACAAGCAAGGTAACTAGGCACATTGCTAGAACTATCAGAAGAATGGACATAGAGCTTTTGAATGTAGATCCAAACCCATGTGGTTATCAAATAGGAAAACAAAGTTAAGGAACAATGGCAACTCTTATTACAGGGATTACAATACAAGATATAGCTTTGATTATTGTCAAGAATATGGACATGTTCCTAAGAATTGTATTAGGACACACTTCAGTGGGAACTGCCAAAGGTGGTTGAGCCAAACCACATGTTTTAGTATTTGAAGACTGGTCACATTAGTAAGTATTGTCCAACTAGGTCAAAAGCACCAAGTTGTGAATTTGAGAAAGGAAAAGGCAAGGAAAATGTTGAACACATCAGAGATGAGATGAACAAGAAATGGAAGAGAAAGGATGATTGTAGCACATCAAATGGAGAAGGGATCACTTCACCCAATGGGTTAGGTGATCACACCTCATCAAACTAGGCAATAAAGAGGTATGTGGGACTGATATTTAAAATTTATATCATACATCAGTTCCAAAATGACTTAGCACTAAAAAGATTACATTAGCATGAATAAAGATGCAAGATGTTATTAGAAATCCACGATAAATTTTTAGGTTTTTCATGTTGTTTCCAAGCATGCAATATTTCTTATGTATGTTGAGTTAAATGCTAGAAGATGTCGAGTTAACAAACTGGCTAGTCAATGCCAAACTTCTAGTGGTTATTGAGTGATTGAAATGCCAATGGATGTCGAGTGAGCTTGAAATTAGTTGATGTTGAGCTTACAACTATGTAAGCACTCAACATTTATTGCAAGGTTTTCAAAGGGTATTTGATCAATTTTAGCTCTTTTGCCATCATTTCAAATTGAAGAAAGAGTGAGTAGAGTAGAAGGTGATCTAGAAATTTATTCCAAATAGTTTAGAAGATTTGAGCAGAGATTCTTCACCATTTCATCAGATCACATAAGGTATCTATCAAGAGTCGAGTTACACAGTTTAAATATCATAAACCCTAGCTTACATTATGGCATCTACTTCAAAGAATGTAGAGGGGAAGGAAGTTTTGAATGTTCAGTTAGTGAGCAATGAGGTCAAGCAACCCATTTTCAAAGCTATTCTTGATATTGCATATAAGCAAAACCCTTCTGGTGAAATATTGATGATTCTACCAAATGTGATAATGGTACAAGATGTAAGAAAAATCTATAACTCTAAGATAGGAAACATTGGCAATATGGAGATTAGGGAAGCATACAATAAACTCTATGACAATGGTGTTTTGAAAGAAGAATTCAAAATTTTTGAGGGAAAGGGATTAAAACAAGCCTTAGATTTTCCAAATGTATTCAAAATAGAGTGGATAAGGATAGTGCTTAGCTGGATTCATGACAGTTCATTATTGTTGGAAAATGGACCTATCAAAATTACTAAGAGAATAATTCATAGGGTTACTAGTTACCCAACCCTAGATCAGCCTAAGACACTAAGAAGTGATTTGAAGGAAGTGATTGAGAAGAATATTAGAGTTGTTTGGAACAAAAGAGGCATGATAATTGATACAATTACTGATCCTCTAATAAGCTTTGTTGTAAGGGTGATTTCACACAAGTTTTTCCAATCTAGTAGATTAAATAGTATGCCCTATATAGCTATGGATATGGGATACAAAATTGTAAAGAAAGATCACACATATGATCTAGTAGAGCTACAACTATGATGGGGAACCTTGGAGCAATCAGAAAGACAAAGAGTGCACAATGTAAATTTGGTTCCATATTAATTTGTATAATCTTTTATGTGCAAAATACATTTCCATCATTTGGTACTATGGGATGGAAAACCAATAGATCAGTAGAAGTACAAATTGGTGAGTACATTGAGCAATTAGGAGAGAATTTTAAATCTTTGATGACAAGTTATTTTGAATACTTCAAGAAGTCAATGAAGGAAAGATTGAGAATACCAGTATCCTTAGTTGAGAAACACTATGATGATGTATGTTTTCTTGTGGATTTTGATTATACATTTGTACAAGCTGTTACACCAAGGTTGAGATGGTTGAGACCCTTAGGTTATGAAATTAATGTAGATGAAGCGTTTGCAACTATAATAACTTTACTTGCAGAAGAGGTAGATAAAACTACAAAGGTATTTGGAAGCTATGAGATGGTAAAGTCAAAAATTACCATGGAATCGAAGATTACTTTAGCTCTGAAGAGAAAGGAGAAGATAGTGAATAAACTAAAATCCAAGTTCAGGGAGGGTGCTGAGGAGGAAGAAGAAACCCAAGCACAAGCACCTCTTGCATTAACTCAAGCTATGAAAGAAGACCAAGAAGAGGATGAGACTAAAGGTGCCAAGGGAGAAGAAGCTAAGGAAGCACCTAGTCTTGCAAAGTCAAAGAAGAGGAAGGCTAAGGTCCAACCAGTGACTAAAGCTAAGAAGGTAGCTAAGTTGAGTCAGCCCAAGCCCACTACAACTAACACAAGAGCCAACACAAATGTAACTAGAGAAAAGGCCAAAAAGACAAAACAAATAGAACAAGGAGGTTAAGAGTAGAAGAGACCAAGAAGGAAGTATGTGGCACAAGAAAATTTTGATGAAGAGAAAATAGAGTCAGATGACAACAAACAATTTAAGGTGGTGAGTCATAATCCTCTTTCAAATCTTGATAATTTATGTGAAAATGTCAGAAATAGTGCAAATCTATCAAGATTTGGACATGTTTATTTTGATAATTTGGGTAAAGTAGAGAAAAATCAAGTGGAGGAGGTCATATATGCCATGATGAAAAAACTCAAGACAACCCCACTAGAGATTGCCAACTCAATACCAAAGAGTCTATATGACAAAGTTGAGCAAAAATAACACTATTGTCTAGACTTGGAGAAATAAATTAGAGAAACATCTCTAGCCCAAGCAATGCCTGAACTAACTAAGGCACAAATTGCTAAGGCTATGAAGAAGTATGCAATTAGGTTTGTACCTAAATATGGAGCCTTCAACATTTTCCAAAACAACATTAAGGATGTTTTCAAGAAGACCACTCAAATGTGGAAACCTACTTATGGGTTGTCAATAGTAAAGGAAGGAGAAGAAACACCCATTGAAGTAAAGGATGATGAAGAAGATGATGACAAAAATGATACTATTGGAGGAGGAACAAAAAAAAAAAGATGACAAGGCAACAGCTGAGGAAGAGAAGCAACAAGAACAAAGTGTGTAAGATACACAATTGCAAAGTGTCATTCCTCCACATGTCACAAGTGAGACTACTAAAATAGTAACTATCAAGGATGTTTCTAATATATCAACTCAAAACATCAATCCCCTTACTAAAGATTATTTGAAGAAGATCTTAAATCAATCTTTTGGTGTTTTGAAACAACACAGTTCCAAATTATCTTGATGAGAACAAGATACATCTAGGGGCAGCTACTTCCCATTTCAAACATACCCTTTCAGACACTAGGCTAACTATAAGGCTTGGCCCTTCTTCTACTTCAGACTCTACAAAACCTAGGTGGGTGGATGTATCGATTCTTTATATGGTACCAATTGTCAAAGCATACACTGAATCTAAACAAAGTAGATAAAAGCCTTATTTCTCCTATACTCATGCAATGACAAAGATATGTAGTAGCAAATTCCAACTCTATGAAATCCACAAGATGAGTTAGGGCATCCTTTTTAGCTCTTCAACATGAAAGGGAAAATATTTTGATTAATGATGTTGATTTTCAGCAAAACCCCAAATATGTAGCTATAAGAACAAGTTGATCCTAGTAACTAATCAGTGCCTTATCTATTGGGAAATTCCACAAATTAAACACATACATCTGTGATATAAATGACATATTTCATATACCTAGATATTAAATCTATTTTATCACTTTGTGAATCAGACATCAGTGTTCATAAAGACCTCATTCTTATGAATAATCCTTCTCAAATAACCAACAACCTTGTCAAACACATCAAGCATTTAGTTGGCTCTTTGTTCCAACAACAAAATTTATTAGACATACAACCTTAAGGGGATGTAAATAGGCCTCATTTCTTTGTCCTTAAACCACATAAGATTTTAGATTTACAGAGATGGGAGATCAAAATTAGAATGAAACTAAACAGACTCTTGCTCATTTGTATTCATTTCCTTGAAACTATACATTTAGATGCATGAAATTAAAATATAGAAATGCCTAACAGATCAAAACTATCTATATTATCTTAACTACAACTATTCATACAAGAGAAATATGCTAAAGAATATGGTGGAATCATAGTTTAGGAACCAACAATGTGGTCTCACACTAAAAATTGTCAACCAACTGGTCTCATAGTGAAAATTGGAACCCCCACAATGGATGAGAAAGAGAAAGATATAAAGGAAGAATGGAATCCTAGATCTAGTCTGAAGATGACATGTGTCCACTTGAATCTCCATCCTTTATTTTTGTAAAACATCTCTCCTCTTTCTACCCCTTTGATCTAATTTAGTTTTCATCATTATTTTGTAGCCAACTTGGAAATATCTCATATGAATGATGGAAACCCTTGTATGACCAAAATATCTAAGATGCATCATGAAATGCTGACAAAATCTTGATTTAACTGACCTGAAGGTGACAAAACTTGACCCTAACTACATTTTTACTATCTTTTACACACATTTAGCTCATTACTCTACTAGAAAACACAGTTGGACTTCAATACTTAAATGCGGGTGCAAACTAGGAATCTAGGAGAAAACCTTGTATAACTTGAATAGATGGCTTCCTATGCAAAAGAAAACTCCATAAATAGAAAATTTGTCTTCTCACAGTTTTGGTGATATATAATACTCCCATGTTTTCTTACTGAATACACCTAGAAACCCATTTTGAAAAACATACCCCTGTTATGGCTCTCTATAGTTTGCACTTCTATTGTTCAAAAATTTAGAATACTCTAAAGTTTAAATTGTAGAATATATATATATTTAATTTAACATCACTGCACAAAATTTTTGAGAAAATATTTTTAAAAATCATATTTTCAAAACATTTTTATTTTTTCCCTACCCATGCATTTTTGGTCAACTGAGGTTTGACCACCTCTACCACGTGGAAACATGCCATTGGTTAATGTTTTCCATGTCATCTTCCACTGGGTGCCACATGGCACTTTTTGACTGGTTGAAACATCACTACCATGCGTCAGTGCCTCATTGGCTCTCCAACTATCCAATCTACTGCCACCTCACCATGATGACTATACTACCACATCACCTATGATCGAGGCCCACTACCACATGGTAGCTAGGTGCATTATTGCATTACAATCAGTAGCTATTGATTGTGCAAGTAGAAATTCACCCTTGCGATATGTGGCATCACCCACCACATGTCACCTAGGAATCTACATCATGTCTAAGCATCCTTGCCACTTGTCATCACAAAATTTGTTATCAGTTCGTTGCATCGATGCTACATCATACACTAACTATACCTACCACATCATCTCTGACCAGGCCCACTGCAACATCACAGCTAGGTGCTTCCCCACATTTTGTAACTTTTGTGCATCTCTATAATGTGAGGAAGCACCAAACATAGGATCTTGCCACATGTCAAGAATTTAGAGCATCCATCTTGGGCCTACCACATCACTGCTTTCTTGCAATCTACACTAGGTGTCATGATTTGATTCACCGGTAGGTCCACATCATGCTAACATCAACATCTTGTTTGGCGTATTTGGTCAAAATTTGTTTATTCCTCCGATCGGCCACGGGTGGGACCCTTCATGTAAGCCTAGAACTTCAAAAGCCTTTGTGTCTTTAAGACACTTATGTGGTGTTTTTTTAGGTACATAAAGACTTGATATCCCCCTAGCATAGGAAATATGGGATTAAAGCTAGAACATTTTGTTTGACCAACTATGTAACAAAGACTGTGATTTCGTAATCAATTCGGTTGCTATTATGAATCTAGTCTAGGTAATTCATTACCCACTTTTGTAGATCATTTCTTCATATATTTTAAGCATGAGTCAATTGAAACAGACAGTATGAGTAGAGTGGAAACAGGGCAATATTGCCTAGTCTACCATTAACAGAGGAAGAATTTTCTTGAAAGTTTAGGATCTACAACTTCCAGCAAGCCAACTACAAGAACATCTGTAGAATGTTCCATTTCATCTTTTAGAATAGAGCCTCTAGATACATTTTAGTTTGAACATGAAAATGACCATCTGACTTTGTCTCATGAATAGAGTAACCACAAAGAGATTTTGAACAACAATTGATAGCTTCTCATGTCGATGTAAGCTATGGGCACCTCCAACAAGTACCACCTCTTGTCCAATATGAAGCATTTTTTTACCTCTATCTCAATGATAGGCATATTAATTTTGTAATTATGGCCTCCTTCAAAGAGATTGCAATGATTATGGTTTTGTAATACTATTACAAGAATAAGTATCCACATGGCCAAATCAACAGTCTCAAACCTAATATCTAAGGCTATAACATGCTCGATAGTTGTATATATAAGTGCCAAGAGTTTTCCAATGACTATTTCATGTGTGGAACTTGCACTAATAGGATCTTGGCTTCTTGGAAAAAGTATATTTAACAACCTTGGAATTGTCATATAGCTTGCACTACCTTCCTCTACTTCTATCTTTCCATATGTGCATGGACCTGCACAGAGGTCTATGAAAACATATCTGCTTGAGCTCAATCACATTTGCAATGCCCCTCCTCCATTATAATGATACCAATAAATATAATTCCCCTCTTGCTACTTCATTTCCTCAATACTAAGTCCTTCAATTCTCACAGATGTTAAAGAATCACAATTGATTTCTTTATTCCCATGGTCCATTCGAACATTAATATTGAAAGCATAGTTACATTAAAGATATTCATGTACAAATTTAATCCTTATCTTTCCTCCTTATCAAATTTTAGAATGAAGATTTCATTTCGCACTAGCCCATTGATCTTTGTAGCAAAAGAATCTTCTTTGACACCAAATAGGTAGGTGTAAAGTCTTTTAAAAATTAGCTCTATAGTCATTGCTTCAACTTCTAGTAATGGTACTTCTTTTCCATACTCATTTTGCCTTGCAGAAGTTGCATGTACCATTGCATTCCTCATTGTTACATAGGAAAATCCTCAGCTTATCCCAGTTTCTTCATTACAAATAACCACAACCTTTCCTCTTCTTCTTTTGCAAATGCCACTAACTTCCTCTGTTGTCATCTTGCTCTATCCCCGTGCACGCAGAGAAGAGATTGAAAGGATTTACCACTGATGGCTTGAGGCATTTAAATGCAAATGGGAGGACATTCACCCCCTTCAAACAACTCTATGGTAAGGGGAGCTTCAACATATGAAGAATAAAATGTTTTGACTTGGGTATATTTTACATCATATTTCATTCCATTTCAAAACTCTTATAAGCATCAATGCCTGATGCTACATACTCACTTGAATCAGTAATGAGTTCAATGGATAACAATCCAACAATATTTGGATCCTTTTGAAAATGATCAACACATCCCACTAACTAAATATATTAGCATGAACACATAATTTGGGACAAACTCAAATCAAAGCAATAAACTTCTCCTCTAATATTTTCATAACTTCCATAGCCATTATTGTTCTGATGGAATCAGTCAGGCCCCCAAAGTGGATCTGGCTAAAAAAAATTCATTTCAAACAACTAAAATGTCAAAGTGGCCTACTGAACATCTGACATTGACTTAATCCATTTGATCATTGTTGATTCAATTTTTTAAAACTCAATTCACTTCTTTCTACAAGTTGTCAACTTTATGCTAGGAGGTCCTTTGACTAGCTTTAAAATTTGACCCAAATAGCTCTAATATCAAACATATTGATTCTTTGTTTTGTAATTTTCCTAGTCGAAACTTGTCTCATGAAAAATTCAAAGTCAAAAGATATTAACTGTCAAAGTTTTCCTTTTAGAACTGCCTACAAGAAAACATGTTAGAAAATCATAAAATGCATTTGGTTTTGGCTTTGGAAATAGGTCAAACTGACACTTGGGAAGATGAATATTGGGGCATTGGTTCACTATCATGAGGAAAATATGAATTTTCAATTAGGGCTCATGAAAAATAACTGGGCACATACGGTGAGCGGTCAAAGTGGGCTACTCGAAATTGCAGAGCTAGGAACAATGGCAAAAAAGTGTTTTTTTTAAATGGAATGGACCTGGGAAAGTGTGTAGACAGATTCATCAAGACTTACAAACAAGCACACTTAGAAGAATTTTTAGAATAGAAAGAAATGGTACAATCCGTTTGATCTCACCTATCACACATTCAGAGATATGACACCATGAATAAGGGTACCAACCAATTTTCACTTTATAAAACTAGTAAAAAGTTATAAATTGCATTCAGAATCGCATTGGAAAACTGATCAAACAGATTCTTCATAAGCTAAAAATTGAAACATAGTATGTGACCTCTAGAATACAATGCAAAAGGAAATTTATCATTTTGGTCAACTAGGTCAAAGTTATTAATGGTCAAACAAGGCCTCCTAAAATTTAGAATAATTTGTATCAACATGACAACAATAAATGACCAACTTTAAGGGATTCAAAACCTAGTCAAAACATATCAAAATGACTTGAAATTTGAAACATAGGCTCTTTGGTATGGACACTAAACATTCCAAAAAGTGGTTAGTCATGAAATGTTATTGGGTGTGAGATATTCAAATGCAAACAAGGCCTCTTGTCATTGTTTGACACTTATGCAAAAATGCAAATCTGAACATTGCTCAAAATGGAACTTCATGGAATAACTCAGAATGGAAATCTATCTTCATGGGCTGAGTAGACATACTGAATGCAAAGTTTTATAAACATTAAACACCTATTAGGCTTCAAATGGACAATCGGGTACACGTGCATCAAAAGTGCTTATATGACTTAATTTTTTGGATGGTACTCAAAATCAGGGCTTCAATTTTGAGTCTCAATAGTGACTCTATCTAGGGATGCATGTCCCCTGTAGGCATGGAAAGGATTTAGATCTTTGGAGAAGTAGACCACACACTTGACAACACAAACTTCTCTCAAACAGCTTTATTGAAAGCAAAACAACTACTTCTAAACTATACAAATGATGGCCCTAGGCCACCAAACTTATCAAAACCTCTTACCCTTGTCATATATCTGATTTTCATTTGTACTTTCATGAGGTAAGCTGAAAATATCTTTCTCAATTTCATTAATCAGATTAGCATTTTGAATCACATCACTTGGTGAAACAAAATCTACACCTTCATTCTCATAGTGCATGTACAAATCAACATTAACTTCTACATCATGCTCACTATTAGAAAACAAATCAGCATGCTCATGTAAACTAGGATCAAACTAAAAATCATCATCTACATATGACTATTGCATGCTATTAACTAGAAACACAAATGATTCATATTCTACCTTATTCAAAAAGTTGCATGTGTCAAAATTTTGTAACTCAACTTGTGTATCCGGTTGTGAAGAGTATGTGAAATCTGATCGCTGCCTATTTATAGTCATTTTAGTCATTAAATCAAATTTATCTTTCATTGAAACCCTCTTCACATTCAAACAAATGATCAGTCACCAAGTATGAGAACTCATCCTAAAAGTGTTGATCTAAACTATGTTGATCACAATCATTTTCTTCATCTAATGGAACGTCAGAATGAACCTTGAACTTATCTCTGCAAGAATTATCAACACATAAAGGAAATCCATATTTAGATTGAAAACATTCACTATTTTCCTTTTCATTACATGAAACATCAAAACATATTGCAACAAAACCAACATGAGAAGAATCTGAAATAGCATCAAACTTCCCTTCACCAACATCCCCCACATCCAACAAGTCATCCTGTGTAAAGAAATTTGAGGTACTATCATATACACCTCCAAAATCTTACAAAGATTGTTTAGATTCTATATCTTTTTCCACATCAAACTTTGGGGAAGTGACTTGACTGAATGAAAAAACATTATGAGGGAAAATATGAGCATCCTTGGAAACACACATGTTTTTCAAAATCATGAGCCAACAAAGCTGAAATTTCATCAGGGCTCAAGAAGACTCCCTCACAAGTCTTCTCCTAACTATGATTATCATCTAGATGACATGAAGAACTTACAATAGAAAAATCATCAGTATAACAATCTGGAAAATCAACATTATTAAAACATTCATTCTTATTATGGTAAGAATTACCTTTGTTGTTGTTATATAATTCCTCAACTTCATATTCATTGTAACAAAGTTTATTTTCACTTTCATTTCCATCTTCATCATGTTGATTGCAATTACTTGATTCATTTGCACTTGAACCTTCACTTCACACTCATAAGAAAAATCATCTTTCTCTACGGATTCATTAGATTCATTGCTACCTTGACTTTCAACATACTCATTATTATCATTAGAAGAAATAACATGAACTCTATAATTACCACTTTCCATTTGCTCAATGAATCTTTCAACCTACAAAAACTTTTGTAATCTTATAAGTGTTGGCCAATTAACTAAATCAGGCACTACAACATCAAGGAAAACACTAGGCATGGAAGATTCCTTGGAACTAGAATGAAAAGGCATCTTGTTGATTACTGATTTAAGCTTAAGATAGCATTCTTCAGCATTTAGACCTTGAGTACTTCCTACTTCAATTCTTATGACACTAACAATCTTATTGTAGATTAGTTTATTCAACATAGCAATGTTGTTAGCCACAGTCTCCAAACTTTCAGAACTTGGCAAACTAATCTTAGATCTAAAATCTGACTTCATCATAAAACAAAACTTCTACCTCTTTCTTCTAGAGCTGAAAATCATTGAATAGAGGCAACCATTTTTAACACTTGACTTCCATTAAAGAGAAACATGAAAATAAAAAATACCTCAAGTGCTGATGCAAGACTTTAATCTACTGATTTGACATGGGTGCATACTAAAAATCCTTCACACCATTGATAAAACTTTGTAGAGCCACCACCTCTTTGCAAGATGATAAAGAAATCACTGGTGTGATTTACTTTTCACACTTTTATTTATTATAATAGTAGATGCAACAACATTCTAAAACCCATCAAGAACTTAAACTTCCTTTTCAAGAGACTATCAAAAGCTTCAGATCTGCCCATACAACTGAAAGTCTTTCAAAATATTACAATGAAATCAACTAGGAACAAACTAGTATAGAGATTTAGAGTTGCCACTCACTCATGTGAGAAATAAAACATAATTTGTCACTTTGACAAATCCAAACCAGACCTTCAGATATAGAAGAGATCCAAGTCATCAAACCACTCTTGTAGATTTACAAACTTGAAAAAGAGAACACAGATTTATGTTCATTCTTGACTTTGATTTTACAACAACACTTTGAGAATAAAATCTAGCTAAATTGATTGAAGATGAACACTCTTAACAATACAATTTACACTCAACCTCAAAGTTACTGCTGCAAATGGATAAAACCTTACTAGGAGACATGAATCTTTAGTAAAGAAATGGAAAACACTTCATAACCTCACTGCTATAGCAAACTTTGTATGTGCCTTTCTTTCAATCATATTGAATCTCTCTTTTAGATTCAATACTTCCTCAACAGAGTCGCCATTTTGTTGGTGTTTGAAAACAACACGGTTCTAAATTACCCCAATGAGAACAAGATACATCTAGGAGTAGCTACTTCTCATTTTCAACATACCCTTTCAGACATTGGGCCAACTATAAGGCTTGACCCTTCTTCTACTAGTTGTCAAATCATACATTGAATCTAAACAAAGTAGATAAAACCCTTATTTCTCCTATACTCATGCAATGACAAAGATATGCAGTAGAAAATTGCAACCATATGAAATCCACAAGTTGAGTGAGGGCATCCTTTTTAGCTCTTCAACATGAAAGGGAAAAGATTTTGATTAATGATGTTGATTTTCAGCAAAACCTCAAATATGCAATAGTAAGAACAAGTTGATTCTAGTAATTGATCAGTGCCTTATCTATTGGGCAATACCACAAATTAAACACATACATCTATGATATCAATGATATATTTCATACACCCAGATATCAGATCTATCTTATCACTTTGTGAATTAGACATCAGTATTCACAAAGACCTTATTCTTATGAAGTATCCTTCTCAAATAACCAACAACCTTGTCAAACACATCAAACATTTACTTGGCCCTTTGTTCCAACAACAAAATATATCAGACATACAACCTTAAGGGGATGCAAATGGGTCTTAGTTCTTTGTCCTTAAACCACATAAGATTTCATATTTATAGAGATAGGAGACGATAATCAGAATGAAACTAAGTAGATTCTTACTCATTTATATTCATTTCCTTGAAACTATACATTTAGATGCATGAAATTAAAACATAGAAATGCCCAACAGATAAAAACTATCTATAGTATCTTAACTATAGTTGTTCATACAAGAGAAATACATTGAAGAAGATGGTGCAATCATAGTTCTAGAACCAACAATGTGGTCTCACACTAAAAATTGCCTACCAACTATTCTCACAGTGAAAACTAGAACCCCCACAATGGATGAGAAAGAGAAAGATATAGAGGAAGAATGGAATCCTGGATCTTATTTGAAGATGACATGTGTCCACTTGAATCTCCATCCTTTGCTATTGTATAACATCTCTCTTCATTCTACCCCTTTGATCTAATTTATTTTTCATCATTATTCTATAACCAACTTGGAAAATATCTCATATGAATAATGGAAACCCTTATATCACCAAAATATCTGAGATGCATCATGAAATGCTAATAAAATCTAGATTTAACTAACTTGAAGGTGACAGAACTCAACCCTAACTACATTTTTACTATCTTTTGCACACATTTAGCTCATTGCCTTGTTAGAAAACACATTTGGACTTCAATACCTGAATTTGGTTGCAAACTAGGAATCTGGGAGAAAACCTCATATAATCTGAATAGATGGCTTCTTGTGCAAAAACAAACTCCATAAACAAAAAAAAATTCTTCTCCTAGTTCTAATGATATGTAATACTCCTATGTTTTCTTACGAGAAACACCCAAAAACCCATTTTGAAAAACATACCCTTGTTATGGCTCTCTATAGTCTACACTTCTATTTTTCAAAGATTGAAATACTCTAAAGTTTAAACTTTAGAATATATCTTTTTTTAATTTAAAATCACTACACAAAATATTTGATAAAATATTTTAAAAATCATATTTCAAAACATTTTTATTTTTTTTGTCTACCCATGCATTTTGGGTCAACTGAGGTTTGACTACCTCTTCCATGTGGCAGCACACCATTGGTCAATGTCTTCCACATCATCTTCCACTGGGTGCCATGTGAAACCTTCTGACTAGCTGACACATCAATATCATGTGTCAATGCCTCATTGGCTCTCCAACCGCCCAGTCAACTGCTACCTCACCATGTTGATCGAATCACCATGTCACCTCCAATCAGGGCTCATGGTAGCTAGGCACGTCGCATTATAGTCAGCAGTTGTTGATTGTACAAGTGGTAATGGACCCTTGTGACATATGGCACCATGTGCCATGTGTCACCTAGGAATTTGCATCATGTCTAAGCATCCTTGCTACTTGTCATCATAGGATTCATTCTCACATTGCCACTTCAATGTTACATCATACACTAACTATACTTGCCACATCAGCTCCAATTGGACATTTCTTAACTTTTGCACATCTTCGTGACGTGGGGAAGTACCAACCATCAGATCTTTCCATGTGTCAAGATCTAGAGCATCCATCTTGGGCCTACCACATCACTACTTTCTTGCAATCTATGATAGGTGCCATGATTTAATTCACTCGCAAGTCCACATCATGATGATGTCACCATCTTGTTTGGTGTGTTTGGTCAAAATTTGTTTATTCATCCAATCGGCCATGGGTGGGACCCTCCATGTAAGGTTGTGGCTTCAAAAGCCTTTGTCTCTTTAAGACACTAATGTGGTGTTCATTCAGGTAGTTAAAGACTTGATATCCCCCCAGCACGGGCAATATGGGATTTAAGCTAGAACCTTTTGTTTGACAAACTGTGTAACAAAGACTACAATTTTGTATTCAATTCAGCTACTATTATGAATCTTGTCTAGGTAATTCATTACCCACTTTTGTAGATCCTTTCTTCATATATTTTAAGCATGATTCAATTGAAACAAATAGTGTGAGTGGAGTGGAAATAGGACAATATTGCCCAATCTGTCATTGATTGAGGAAGAATTTTCTTGAAAGTTTAGGATCTGCAATTTCCAGTAAGTCAGCTACAAGAACATCTGCAAAATATTCCATTTCATCTTTTAGAATAGAGCCATCTAGATACATTTTAGTTCAAACATGAAAATGACCATCTAACTTAGTCTCATGAACAAAGTGACCATGAAGAGCTTTTGAGACAACAATTGATAACTTCTCATGTCGATGTAAGCTATGGGTACCTCCAACAAGTACCAACTCTTGTCGAGTATGAAACATATTTTTTACCTCTGTCTCAATGGCATACATATTAATGCTGTAATTATGGCCTCCTTCAAAGAGATTGTAATGATTATGGTTTTGTAATAATATTACAAGAATAAGTATTCTCGTGGCCAAAACAAGTCTCGAACTTGATATCTGGGGCTATAAAATACTTGATAGTTGTATATATGAGTGCTAAGAGTTGTCTAGTGACTATTTCATAATAGGATCTTGGCCTCTTGGAAAAATTATATTTAACAACCTTGGAACTGTCCTATAACTTACACTACCTTCCTCTACTTCTATCTTTCCATATGTGGATGGATCTACATAAAGGTCTATGATAGCATATTTGCCTGAGCTCAATCACATTTGTGATGCCCCTCCTCCATTATAACGATACCAATAAATATAATTCCCCTCTTGTTGCTTCATTTCCTTAGTAGTAAGTCCTTCAATTCTCACAGATGTTAAAGAATCATAATCAATTTCTTTATTCCCAGGGTCCACTCAAACATTAAAATTGAAAGTGTAGTTACATTGAAGATATTCATGTCCAAGTTCAGTCCTTATCTTGCATCCTTATCAAAGTTTAAAATGAAGATTGCATTTGGAACTAGCCCATTGATCTCTACAGCAAAAGAATCTTCTTTGACACCAAACAAGTAGGTGTAAAGTCTTTGAAAAATTGGCTCTATAGTTGTTGCTTCAACTTCTAATAATGGTACTTCTTTTCCATACTCATGCTACCTTATAGAACATGCATGTACCATTACATTCCTCATTGTTACATAGGTGAATCCTTAGCTTATCCTAGTTTCTTCATTTCAAATAACCACAACCCATCCTCTCCTTCTTTTGCAAATGTTGCTAACTTCCTTTGTTGTCGTATTGCTCTATCCATGTGCATGCAGAGAAGAGATTGAAAGGATTTACCACCAATGGCTCGAGGCATTTAAATGTAGATGGGAGGACATTCACCCCCTTTAAAGAAGTCTATGGTAAGGGGAGCTTCAACATATGAAGAATAAAATGTTTTGACTTGGGTATACTCTACATCATATTTCATTCCATTTTAAAACTCTTATAAGGATCAATGCTTGATGCTACATACTCACTTGAATCAGTAATGAGTTCAATGGATAACAATCCAACAATATTTGGATCCTTTTGAAAATGATTAACACATCCCACTACTAAATATATTAGCCTAAACATATAATTTGGGACAAACTCAAATCAAAGCAATGAACTTCTCCACTAATATTTTCATAACTTCCATAGCCATTGTTGTTCTGATGGAATCAGTCAGACCCCAAAGTGGGTTCGACTAAAAAAAGATTTCATTTTCAAACAACTAAAATGTTAAAGTGGCCTACTAAACATCTGACATTGACTAAATCCATTTAATCATTGTTGATTCAATTTTTTAAAACTCAATTCACTTCTTTTTGCAAGTTGTCAACTTTGTGCCAAGAAGTCCTTTGACTGACTTTAAAAACTGACCTAAACACTTGACCAAGCTCTAAAATCAAACATATTGATTCTTTGTTCTATTTACTTTTTCCCAATCAAAACTCATCTCATGATGAATTCTCATTCAAAAGACATTGGCTATCAAAGTTTCCCTTTCAGTACTACCTACAAGAAAACATGTTAGAAAACCATAAAATCCATTTGGTTTTGGCTTTGGAAATAAGTCAAACTAACACTTGGGAAGACAAAAATTGGGGCATTGGTTCACTATCATGAGGACAATGTGAATTTACAATTAGGGCTCATGATGAATAACTAGGGGCATGTGGTGCAAAGTCAAAGTGGGCTACTCAGAATTGCAGAGATAGGAACAATGGAAAAAAGTGGTTTTTGCAAATGAAATGGACCTAGGAAAGTGTGCAAACAGATTCATCAAGACTTGCAAACTAGCACACTTAAAGAATTTTCAGAGAAAAATGAAATGGTACAATCCATTTGATCTCACCTATCATGGATTCAGAGATATGGCACCATGAATATGGGTACTAACCAATCTACACTTTATGACACCAATAAAAAGTTATAAATTGCATTCAGAATCAATTCTGAATACTAGACAAAACCATGCCATTAGGTATTCCTTTAGAGATACAAAACTAGCTAAGAATCTTGCAAACTGAACTTATCCAGAAAATAAATCTATACCTTTGATTGTCATACTTTTCTTTTTCTTTTGTAATAATGATGATGGTAATTTCACTTTTAGTGTATACAGGAAGCTCATTTCTACAAGAGGGGATTGTTAATGGCAGCCATAGTTATGGCACATTGTAATCTTAATTATCCACATGTATAAGTAGAAATAGTTTTCCTCTACTCCTCAACATTGTATAAATGTCTTGGTGTGCCCTTTCAAGCTTTAAAGGTGTGGATTTGTGTTAATGTAAATATCAAGTTGGAGGTAAAATTAGATAGTCTATTTATATTTGTTGAGCATGTTGGTCTAAAAAACATTATAACAACTACTACAGTGACTCTAGAAGCACTTTGGGGCATGGCAACTACATCTAAAAAAAAAACAATGTACTCATCAACAAACTCACCAAGAATTAGACCCATAACCTCCATCAGAACTCCATCTCTACTTGATTTTGTAAAAGAAAGTTCATAACACCCCAACACCTAATCATGAGCCAGTGAAACCTTATCACACAACTTTGAGTAGAAAAAGTTATTTTTGTGTTGCTTCAAATTATTTGATTAATTGTCATGTTTCATGACCTTGCCATACTAGCTAATAATTACATATTTGTATAACATTTAAATTTCAAGAATTGAATATACATAGTAGGGTCTGACTGAAGTTGATCCCCATACAACCACCATGTTTCCTCGTGTTCATCATGTCCCTATACAAGATTCAAGTGCACAACATGTGGATTATCTTCTTTAGGAATTTGAATCAGATCAAGAGATCACCTACAAGAGTGTTTTTCATGCATTTGATATTGTTTGACATATCAGAGTGTCCACCATCAACACTAGTGTTCTATTTGATCATCAGAGAAGGGGAAGGCCACACTTTTCTAGTGTCCATTTCTTAATTTTTTGTCCAAGTAATGGTTTGAGTGCCTAGATTCAATGCTAGAGCCCTAATTTGGTGACCACAAATTACAAGAATGCCCTCTACTAGTATTGAGACAAATTATAAATGAATTAAAATTCTATCAAACTATATGTTTCTTTTACTTTTAATCAAATTTCACTAATAAGTTTGCACTCTTATTTGTAGGTGTAAGAGAAGATGTACATTTATCAATGTTGAATAATATGTTCAATCTATAATACCTTTAGTATGTGTGATTCACCCTATATGTAAGAACCCAATCTGCAAGAATGTTGATCCCAGGTTCTAGATCTACAATATGTTAATCTTTGTGTGTCAATCTGCAATATGCTAATCTCTATAGACTATGAATGCAATATAGATAAGATATAATATCAGACAAAATAAAAATGATAATGAGCAATATGATATATGTTGATCTGTTGGTGAAGATATTAAGCATTTATTAATTTTGATGTCAATACTACAACCATCGGTGCACATATATATTGATTCCAATGGATGCCTTCCAAGATAGGTCACGATCTTTCAATATCAAGAGTCACAATTTTCCAATATGATTAGTTAGTATTAACTAATTAATCTGATCTTCTACAAGATCAAATTAGTTAGTTAGTACTAACTAATTGTGACTGATATGTTATTCATATGAAGAGACATATTGCATCAATCTATAAGATCATCATGTTTTGGTATCAAATGTATCTATATGTACAAATTTTTGTCTTAGTTTGATATGAAGTGCTTGATTAGATTTAAGATATATTATCATATTGATTTGTCAATGTATGTGAGCGTATGTAAAACATACATGCACATACATATACAATTTGTAGTCTCTGATTGACAGTATTCAATAACACAAATGAATGCTCACATGATTGTAAAATAATAAAAATAATATTATTCATTTGGAATACAAAAAATATGTCATAAATTGAATTGATTAAAATATGATGGCAACCATGAGATGTTAACAAAACTGTTTGGAAGTAAATCATTTGTTCAAACACTAAAACTTATGGTAGATTGCATGCATGGAAAGTACTATAATGTTATCAATCATCAAATATCCTTATGACACTTACAACAATCTTGAAGCATTAAGCACAAACTACAAGATGCAATTTGCACCATATTTGTACCACCCTAAATCAACATAACATGGAAACAATGGCATGTTTATTTGGATTATGGATTTTGGTAGATATTTTTAGAAGTGTGATTGTGGATTTATATAATGTAACATATTTCTAACATATTTCAATCTTTACACATACAAGCTACAAGACACATCAAAGACTACACAAGTTAGGAAAGAGAAGGTTGGTCAACACAATCTTGGGTCTAGTGGATATATGAAAATTAGCTCATGCCTTGTAAGTAGCAATAAATGAAATTTCATATCAAGTTTTCATATATATAATTAAAAATAAGAAATACATTCAATACTGATGATATTATGCAAAAAATGTAGGGCATTGAATTTAATCTAGTGCCCATAGAAGAGGACAAATAAATTGGCTTCAAGAAAGGCTATAAAGCAGTGGTTACCCACCACCACAAAGATTCCAGTAACCAAAGACATGTAGAAGATTCTGGTGCACCGGTTCACACATAGGTAAATAAGCCTAATGAATAATAATAGAAATTGAGAACTTCATGAGAAATAATCTATTTGATGTTGATTTCGAACAATGATAACAATGTGCACATGACATTTCATTGTAGCCTACTACTCTCCACAAAGATCTTACTCATGATGGTGAAATCACATATCCTACACATGAAAAGGGCCATGATAATGCAGGGGCATCCAAGGGTCAAGGTTGTTGACTCAGATGTGGGTTTTGTTAAAATTTACTTCTGGGGGTCATAACTTTTGACTCAGATGTGGGTTTTGGCTAAAATGTTACATGCAGTTGTGTGAGAAGGATTTATTTGGATTTTTTATGAGCTCAACTTGATAAGTGGCCATTTTGACATTTTTTGGGAACCTAAAAAATCGTCTTGACCTCTGAAATTGGCCTTTTGTGATTTTTCTAGTTTCTTTTATAAAGTTTTTTTTTTTTAATAAATCTGAAATCAATTTTTTGATTTCGTCGATTAGTTGGCAATTCATCTTGCCTTAGTTGGGTTCTTTTCTTGGGAAAATATAGGATTCATAGGATGGGTTTTAAAAATTACCAAAAATAGAAAAATCTATTTCTCTAAAAAATTGCCAAATATCAAATATGGTAATTTTTGAAATTGTATTAAGTAAGTATTTTATTTCATTGTAGAGGAAGAGTAGAGTTGCAAAAGTTTAATGAAAGATTATGACATTCTAAAAGTTCTGTGTTGTGTCATTTTCTGATTTATTCTTTGAAGAGTTGATGGTTACATCACTTGATGTGCATCACAATGATGCATGTACATATTCAATTTCTATTATAAATTAATTATGTAATTATTAATAAAATTTAGCATCTTAAATTGCAATTGGCGTAACCTTTATGTGATAATTTCTTAGTATGCAAAGTGTGATGTTAGTGTTGAGCATGTTGAGGTTGGGGCTGAACAAGATGTGAGAGTGGATGATGTGGCACTATCAGGTAAAGAAAAATCCATGTTATGTTCTTTAGATTAATGAAATACTTATAATAATAATAATAAATGCTTAGAATTAAACCCATTTATTTCTTATTGCAGGGGTGCATTAGCCTTGTCCTCAAAAAATGAAGAGGAAGCCTCATGTCATAAGATCAAAACCACAAGAGCCATAGGAGAATGTTGAAGATAGTCATAATGTACCCATTAGCCTTTATCTTCAACAAAAGAAAAAACAAAATAAGAACTAAATGTTAAAAACATTGTTTGATGATGAATGTGTTGATGAATTTTTATGAATGTTGCTTATTAATGAATTACTCATTTTTATTGTATATTGTTATTTGATAATAATGATTGATGTATTCATGAATTATTGATGAATTAATGAATTATATTTTGTATTAATGTGTTCACAAATTATTGATGGATTTTTATATATATTAATTAATTGTATGTCATGTTAATGAATGCTATGTGGTTATAATGATTCAACGATATACTTCTAAAATGAATGAATGAAATATTTACTTAGTTGTTAATGGGAAATTTAGAGATGTTGTAGGGGGGGAGAGGCCAAATGAGCTTCCCCCTTCATGTGGTTGGCCTTGTTAAGTAGAGAATATGAAAGGATTCTTGAAACTATGTGAAGCTCAAACTAAACCTATCAAAACTAAACACCAATATATGGTCCTACCAATGCTTCCCAAATGCCTTACCAACTTGACACTTGAATAAACCTTCACAAAATCTCATCATAATACCTTCTAAATAGGATTAGATGGATCAAACTCATTTTTTGATTACAAAGGCTTTATGAAAAAACTCCCAATGGAAGCTTCGCCATCACAATCTAATTTGAATGTCATACTGTGAGTGTGGTATAATAGTGACACATGAAAGGATCCAAACCTTTCCAATGCACACTTCAAACAAAATAAATAACCATACAAATCTTCAACCAGCTCATTTTCAAGTTGTTTGTCATTTTTTTGCTTTAACCCCATCTTTCTCTCCATGGCGTCAAGCCTCATTATCTATCTCTTTCTCAATAGTATAGCTCTACCTCCTTTCCTCGCATAATTTTTTCCTCTTATCATCTTTCTCTCTTTTCTTCTTTCCATTACTCAATGATCCCTCCAATGCATTTTTATATTAGTCAAAATATATAAATATGTTTTAAATTTTGATGATAAATGTAATGTTGATGGTTGTATATGAGCAATGTTAGTATGCTAATAGAAACCAAATTTAAATAAAGCTTTTACAAACTAAAAAAAATTCATAAACTTCAAGATAGACTAAGATGAGCTCTCAATTGAGAATATGAGCCATTAATGGGCTCTCTCAATGAGAATCTCTCTTGTTGAGTGGCTTTGCCTAAATAGATAGGATGTATGCTCAAGCTTATGCTTCAAAAAGGGCTTCAAATAGAGTTGGAATTTGGGTGTGAGTGTATGGTTTTGATGTAAAAAGGCTTCTTAAAATGGCATTATGACTTTACTTCATGGATTGTGTTCTTTTGCAAAGGGGAAGGATCCAATTTATAAGCAAGAGGCTTGAGGGATTGAGGGCTAAGAAGCAAGGATGGGGAAAAGCTCATGGAGGGCTCAGATTGCATGAGAGGAGATCACATGGATTGTGCTTCCTTACAACCAATCAAGGAGTGACACATGTCACAGGGTGAGAGGATGGAGGAAAGGGGAAGGATGAGTCAACAAAGGAGGCTCAAGGGATAAAATCTTCATAAAGACCCTCATAATGGCTTGTAAGAGCAATGAAAGGGCTTGGAAGAGTCATTTATGGCCTAGTGGGCTTCATAAAGTTTAATAGTTGGGATATTTTGAGGGAGATGAGAGGAATTTTGACGTGGGCTTGATTAGGAAGGTTTTAAGCTTACTTAGGATTGTGCAAATGATTAGAGGATGGATTAGGATGGTTTAGGATTAGCTTAGGGATAGGCAAGTGGATGGCATTTAATGAGGGTGGGTGAAGGAGAAGATATTTGTTAACTTTGGCTTGGGTTAGTAAGTCTTAACCCATGTTTAGGGAATGTGACAAGGTTATGAGGGGATTAAGATTAGGTTTAAAGACATCTTCTAGAAGATTCTAAACTTTGGATGAGGATAAAGACTTTCTAGAATAGTCTAGAACTTCCTAGGATGAGGATGAAGACTTTCTAGAAGAGTCTAGAACTTCTTAGGATGAGGATAAATTAGATTTTTAGGAAATAAATAAAGTTTTATTTATTTCAAGGGTTTGGGTTGAGGAGATATTTATTAAAACTTTTTTAATAAACATGAGGATTAATATTTAATCTTAATTAAATATTTTGAGTTGGGATTAGGGGTAGGAAATGATGGGATTAGCCTTTAATCAAAATTAAAGAAGGATTAGAAGATTTTGGAAGAGGTTAGTGGTCTTTAGGAAATTGGCCAAGTTTTGGGCAAAAAATAAATTTTTTATTTATTTTGAATTTTTTGGTCAATTTATTAATTAAATAATTAATAAATAAGGAAATAATGTTTAAATAAGATTTAAACATTTTTGGGAGGGATTCTTTAATTAAATATTTTTAATTAAGATAAAGGGATTTAACGGCATAAAAATAAATTAATTAATTAATAAGATTTAAACTTTTTTGGGAGGGATTCCTTAATTAAATATTTTTAATTAAGATAAAGGAATTTAATGGCATAAAAATTAATTAATTAATTAATGATGATGTCATCAGGAATTTTTTCAGAAAATAAAAATACTTTATTTTCTAAAGGATTTAGGTGTCTACATTTTGCTCATCTTTGATGTGATGCCGCAAGTGGCATGGCATCAAAGATAAGAAAATAAGATGCCCAAGGCTAGAGTAGAAGAGGAGAGAATGGACTGTGAGATGACCCCTCAAGAAGGCGGCAGGAAGAGAAAGTGAGGCTCGACAGCTTCTTGAAAAGTACAAGAATTCGAGATGAGCAAGGAGACTCAGATTGGCTTAAGAGAAGAGGTTTAGTTAGCTCAAACTCTCACTACGGGAGAATGATAAAGGGAGAATCAGAGGCACAAGAGGAAGTAAGCTTAAGATCTCAGGGATTGCAAAGGATGAAAGAGCAGAGCACTATAAAAAGGAATCCAGGATAGGGAGATGGATGATGGGATGATAAAGCTGATGCAACAGGATTTCAAAGAGTCAGATTGGTGGAAGATGGGTTTTAGAGATCTCTAGGACTAGGATTGTGGAGCTCGAAAGATGAGGCTTGGTGGATTGATTGGATTGGTGGATCCCTAAGACTAGGATTGTGGATCCCTAAAGCTAAAAGTGCAGATTGATTCAAAGAGATATTGATGCATAAGTTGGGGTAGGAGAGACAAATGTTGGATATGGATGGGGGATAATGGAGATGAAGGGAAACCATTGAAGCTTTTTTTAGCAGGGGGATACTTCAAAAAGAAGTAACACCATGTAGTTGAGCACTAAATTTTCTATAAGACTGTTGGTTAATTGCCAAGGTTACCAAGAACATCAAGGCCTTTTCACCAAATCTCTAGAAGACTGACGGACTGACTCAAAATAAACACGCAAGGATTGCCCCAGCATCACACATGAATTCCAGAGGAAGCAGTGTGGAACCGACATTGGGTAACCCACAAGCAGAAGAGAAAAACAAACAAAGGACCTGATCAAGACCTTACGCTTAGATTGCCCCATTCGCAGTATACCATGATATGGAAGATCATGGCAACCTTGAGGAGGGAACAAGGAGATTGCTTGGAAAAGATACTTCAAGACCCAAGGGAAGATTCCAAATCAAAAGAAAGACAAAATCCAAAAGAGAACCATTTTCCAATGAGATGGGTAGGATGAGGTACTAACGGACCAAGATCAGACATGTGGAAAGCTATATCCTGCAAGGATCTATCGAAGAGCACCTAAGCTGATGGATTTTGGATGAGTGATGCACCTGGCAAGCTGAACTAAGAAGGATAACACTTTGGTGATAGGAGATCTAGCTAAAGGATGCATTGGAATAGCTAACCAAGGGTTGTGTGATGTGTGCAAGATGTTGATCAAGGAGGAACTAACACAAAAGCTGGATAGATACAATGGTACTAAGCTAAAGAGGGTGTACAAGCTGACGGACCAAGATATGTTCCAAATGTACAAGGTTGTTCATGTTTTGGTTTTTGTGAGATGGGCATGTTTGTGAAGGGTGGGATGTCTGCAATAGTTGATAGGCGGATAGGTAGATGGTTTGTGAAAAGCTTAAGGAAAATGGGATTCTTTGTGTGCATGTGATAGGATACAAGCTAGGATACAAGATTTGGCATATAATACAAGCTGGAATATGGTACAAGCTTTGGACAAGATTTGGATATACAAGCTATGATACAAGGGATGATACAAGATTTACAAGCTGGGTTACAAGATTTACAAGCTGAGGTACAAGATTTACAAGCTGTACAAGAGGTATTTACAAGCTTCATTAAATGTTGGATATTTGGTTGGAACACCAAGGGAACAAGCAGGTGTTTTATGGGATGGTGAGTGGATGGATGAGGGATAGGATAGTGATAGATAATGGATAAGTCTTAGTACACAAGGCACCTGAATTACCAAGTTTTCACCAAGGTACCTAGCCAAGGCGCTTAAATTGCCAAGTTTTCACCATTGGACGCTTATTTCTCTTTACTATTTTTTTTTTTTTTTTTTGTATTTTCAAAAACTGGGTATACCAAGGATCTTCAAGCATAGAACTTCTTGAGATGAATGATGTTAGTAGGATCATTCAAGATTTCTCCTTCCAGTGTAGATAGTTGATAGGCTCTGAAGCCAAAGGAGGCAGTGACAACATAAGGACCAAGCCATGTAGGTTCAAACTTACCTTTCTTTTTTCGATCTTCTTGGACTTTCATGTTTTCTTTGAGGACCATGTCACCCGGCTGAAAGTGTCATGGAAGTACCTTCTTGTTGAAATTCCTTTTGAGATGAGTTTGGTAGACTGTGAGATGATCATAGGCTTGTTGTCACTTCTCGTCTAAGAGATCTAGCTAGGTGAGTCTGGCTACTCTGTATTCTTCATCTGATATTTTCCCTTGCAAAGATATGCGCAAGGAAGGAAGTTCAACCTCTATAGGTAGTACCACTTTGGCACCATAGACTAGGGAGTATGGAGTTGTGCGTATGGATGTATGAAAGAAAGTTTGATAAGCCCGTAGGGTAGGATTAATCTATAGGTGCCAATCGCGGCCAGAATCATTGACAACTTTCTTTAGGATTTTGAGGAGGGTTTTATTAGTTTCCTCTACCTAGCCGTTACCTTGTGGGAAATATGGGCTAGAAAAGCAGTGATGGATGCGGAGGGAAGTACACAATTCTTCCATGTTGAGATTTTCAAAGTTACCTCCATGGTCGGTGAAGATGGTGGATGGGATGCCGAAGCAGCAAACAATGTGGTACAAGATGAACTTGGAGACCTGAACTCCTATAGCTGAGACTAGGGGGACTGCTTCCACCCACTTAGTGAAATAGTCTATAGCTATTATTATCCATTTATGTCCATTAGATGAGAGAGGTGTGATAGTTCCAACTAGATCAAGGCCCCAACAAGCGAAAGGCCAAGGTGGTGCAATAGGCTATAGATCCTGTGTTGGAGCATACACAAGATTTGTTTGTTGTTGACATGGGAGACACTTTTTGACAAAGTCACAGGAGTCTTGTTCAATGGTAGGCCAATAGTAGCCTACTCTAAGGATTTGTTGTGCGAGGGCAATAACACTCGTGTGGGCACCACAAAGTCCAAAGTGTACTTCTTTTAATGCCATCGCAGCCTCATTTTCATCTAAACATCGAGAGAGAGTATCATGATAACCCTGATGATATAGGGTATTAGCTATGATAACATAGCAGGATGATTTTTGGATGAGGTTTTGGGATTGGGTACATGTGACGTGAGGGGAGATGATACCATCTTTAAGGTAAGCGTGAATCTCATGGTACCAAGGGGATTGGGGACCAACCAAGATACAAACATGGTTTGAGTCATCATTCGCATAGGCAAGTGTGAGGAGCTGCTTGACTAAAAACTCATACTACATAACCGCTTGGGGAATCTCCAAGAGCGAGCCAATAGTAGCCATAGCATCTGTTGCTTTGTTCTACATTCGAGGCACTTGTGTAAACTAAAGCTTTGTAAAATGATGGGTTAGCTGATCAACTAGCTCTTTGTAGGGTAATAGCTTTTCATCTTTGGTTTGATATTCATTTAGGGCTTGCTTGATGATGAGCTGAGAATTGACAAAGATTTGTAACTCAGTGATGTTCCATTTTGCAGCTATCTTTAATCCTACTATGAGAGCCTCTTATTCAGCTATATTGTTGGTGCTAGGGAATTGTATCTTGAAGGCTTTTGGAATGTAATCTCCTTGACGTGTGACCAACAATATTCTTGCCCTTAATCCATGAGATGTATATGAGCCATCAAAATAAAGTTTCCATGGGGGTTGTTCTTCAATTAGACATATATGCTCATCTGGAAATTCTATGATCAAAGGATATGTATCTACTAGAGGTGCATCAGCTAGGTGATCTACTATAGCTTGCCCTTTGATTGCATTTTTGTCCACATACTGGATGTCAAATTCACTAAGGAGCATAACCCATTTGGCCAAACGGCCTATAAGTGCTATTCTGGAGAGCATATACTTGAGCGGGTTGATCTTGGAGACTAGTTGGATGGTATGACTTAGCATGTAGTGGCGAAGCTTTTCAATTGAGAAAACAACTGCCAAACAAGCTTTTTCCATAGGAGTATAATTGAGTTCATAACCAACTAGGGTTCTACTGATGTAGTAGATGGCTCTTTCTCTGCCGCAATCATCGAGCTGTGCTAGAAATGCCCCTAGAGCAGTAGGCATTGCTGATATGTACAAGATCAAGGGACGACCAAGAACTGGTGGAACTAAGATAGGGGGATTGATGAGATACTACTTGAGATGATCAAAGTTGCATTGACATAAAGGATTCGACTTGAAGTTTTCATCCTTCTTTAGTAAATGTGAAAATAGCGTACACTTATCTGCAAGCTCGAAGATGAAGTGTCAAATGGATTGAAGCTTTCCCTGAAGAGTGCAAAGCTGTCATAGTTTCTGGGGAGGAGGCATGTCTAAGATAGCCTTGAGCTTCTTGGGTTCGATCTCTATACCTCATTTAGAAACTATAAATCCTAGAAGCTTGCCAGATGTGACCCCAAAGACACATTTCTTGAGATTCAGCATGAGATGATATTTGGCTAACCTATCAAAGACTTTCTCCAGGTCAGCAAGATGATCCATGAAGGTGTGAGATTTAACCAAGATATCATCCACATAATTCTCCAAAATGCTATGGATAAGATCATGGAAAATGGTTGTCATATCTCTTTGATAGGTAGCCCCAGCATTCTTTAGGCCAAAAGGCATCATGTTGTAGCAAAAGGTTCCCCAAGGGGTAGTGAATGTTGTCTTATGTTGATCCTCTTCTGCAATCTTGATTTGATTATACCCAGAAAATCCATCCATGAGGGACATAATTTTATGTCTAGTTGTAAGGTCTACAATCATATCTATGTTGGGTAAGGGAAAATCATCTTTTGGACAAGCTTTGTTAAGATCTCTGAAATCAGTGAAGATTTTGATGTCACCGGAAGGCTTAGTGACGGGGACCATGTTGGAAATCCACTCTGAGTAGTCGATAGGTCGAATAACCTTAGCAGCTAACATTCTTTCTAATTCAGCTTTGACCATTAATGCCACTTTGGGGTGCATTTTTATAAGCTTTTGTCTGATAGGCTTGATCTTTGGATCGACTACAAGATGATGAACTACAAGCTTTGGATCAAGTCCTGGCATGTCCTGAAATGATCATGCAAATCGGCCAATGTTCTCTCATAAGACCTCAAAGAGGAGGTCAGCTTGGTCTTGTGATAGGGATGCAGCAATGTGAACAAGTCTGGGGATCTCTGAAGAACCAATGTTGACTTCTCTAGTATCCTCAATTAGAATAGAAGACACCTCTAGTCGATTATCTTGAGGAGGCAATGCTAAATCCTCATGTTCTGCTTGTGACTCTAGATTTTCTTGCTGAGGGGTTCTCTTCACTGCCTTAGCTAGTCTCGGATTCACCTTAGTTCCAGTTTTGGGTGTATCGAAACTAGGTTGGGGATTTTCTCCAAAATACCCCTTGGGATCTAGCTTATAGATATAGGAAAAATCTAGATTTTTTTGCTTGTGAGGAGTTTCAGCTCCCATGAATCTTAGAAGCGCTTCCTCTGATGTAAACTCATCAATGTGTATGATGCTTGGTTGGTCCCTATCTATGAGTTGTGGATGGGCGAGTGGTGGGTCAATGAAATGAATGGATAGTTCTTGGAGAACAGAGTCTCCGAGGAAGATTTGGTTTGGGATATCGTCGTAGGCTCTCTTTTCAACTTCCTCAGGAATGTCTTCATTTTTTACAAGGTCACGGTGAATGTTTGAAAAAGGATGACCATTCTCATTAGTGCCCCTAGTTGTGGGTATGCCAAAGCCAAGACCTAACTTCGATTCCCACTTGTGTGCTTTGATGGGGCATTGCATGCCTCTTTCCTCTGGTCTAGACCACCACCTTGATAGTTCCATTTGTCAGTGATGAGCTTATGTTCTTGGGGATACTTCTAGCTGAAGTGATCAAGGTGTGCTTGATTTCTCGGAGGTGCATCCTTATGTAACCAGTTGTTGATATCTAGAGTGAGATCCTCATGAAGAGGGACTTTTGAGGATATAATGTTTGTTGGGACAAACTATTTGTATCGAGGAGGTACAAATCTCCTTAGCTTAGTGATATGTCAATCATCCATGCACGTGTGGATCAAGTGGGAGTGCCCCAACAACAAATGCATCTGACAGACTATACTCTCCACAGCCTTTTTTATTGATCTTTACAGTAGAGAGGATGGAGGCAAGGATGGTTTCTGGGTCATTACAAGTGTGGGATGAGCTGGCGATGGTTGTGTCGATATCAATTCTAGGGAAATGGTTTGTATATGAAGCTTCAACCACATTGCAGTAAGCAAAGGGTTCTGGATCAGCATGGATGGTTACCTCAGTGCCTTGATGCAGAAATTTGATGCACTGATGGTAAGTGGATGGAATGGCTTTCATGGCATGAATCCATGGGTGACCAAGGAGGATGTTAAATGGTAGGTTTAGATCAACAACATGGTAGAGTGTTTCTTGGATGACTGGCCCAACCTTGATTGGCAGAAAAATAGTTCCTGCTGTGGTTCTTTCCGAGTTGTCATAAGCTTTGATGGTGATAACCTCACTGATGATATCTGCCTCAGTATACCCAACTTTTTTTATGAATTTTAGGGTGCAAATATTCAAGGCTGATCTATTATCTATCATTACTCTTTTTACGACAAAGTTGGATACCATGATGGCTATGCGAAGTGGAAGGGTGTGATCTGGCTTGACCACAGGTATGTCGGTGGGTTTGAATGATAGGGCACATGAGGAGGATAGGTGTCCAAAAAGATTATGAAAATTAATATTGTTGATATCTGAAGGGACACGAGATTCTATGAGAGCACTATCAAGGATGTTTTTGTATAGAGGACTGGTGCGGAGAAGGTCTAAAATGGAGATTTGGGCTGGCATGTTCTCGAGGTGTTCCAAGATATTGTACTGACTTTTTGATGGAGCTGATGGTGCTGGTGAAATTTGTGGGCCTGCGATGTTAAATTGCGCTCTTCGAGTGGTGACTGCACACTCATTGTTTGGTCCTTGGATATTGATAACATTGGCAGAAGGCTCTTTCTCAGATATACAACCTATGAAGCTACCATAGTCTATATAGGATGAAGTGTGGTCATTGTTCTTCCCATGCTGTTGGTTTGGTTAGCGGTTGTTGGTGTTGTTGTTGTTGGTTTGGATAGGTGCTTTTCTAGGATTTTGGTTGTTGTGAGGAGGAAAAGCATTTTGATAAATCTGTAAGCCTGCATTGGGAGAGGTTTGGGCACCAACAGTGATTTCTTTCCAATCAATGAGGTCCTGCACATAATCTTTGAGTTTCATGCATCTGAGGGTGGTGTGACCTTTTACCCTATGAAATTTGCAGTACTCATTATCTTTGTACCATGCAGCTTTGGATTGGCCTAGGTCAATTTTTTGGCTAGGAGGAAATTTGATGAGGTTTTCCTTAGTCAATTATCTCAAAAATGACATCCAATGGCTCACCAAGGGGTGTATAATTTTTGGGTGCAGGTTGGAACTTGGGCTTTGGTCCTACAGCTACATTGATGGCATTAGCTTCATTGCTAGATCCTTGAAAGTTGGGTCTTGGATTGTGGCCTTGATAGCTTTGGTGATTCTAGTGTTTGTATTTGATAGCTTGTTGATTGTTTGGTTGATAAGGTGGGTTGGACTAATTTTTGGAGGGACCAACAATATTCACATGTCTGGTGTCAATGATGTCATTTGTTGCAATGTGCTTGTTTTTGTTCCAATACCTAGACTTGTCATTGGAATGTGATTGATTTTGGTTGACTTCCTTGTAAATCTTGACCACACCATCTTTAATGAGTTCTTTCTCAAGGATCATTCCTTTTTCTTTGATATCTTTGTAGGTCTGCAAACAATTCATGGTCATGTGGTGAGCCAAGCTAGGATGGGCATTATCAATAAACATTTTCACCAAATGGCGTTCTGGCAAGGTGCAAGATATGCAGGTGGTAAGGGTTTGCCATCTTTGTAGATATTCAGGAAGGCTTTCTCTACCTTTTTGCTTAGTGTGGACAAGATCAACTACTGAGAGCTCTGTTTCAACAAGATGGGCATATTGGGCTACAAATGCCTCAGACAATTCAGCAAAGTTTTTAATTGTGCCATATGGGATTCTATAAAACCATTCAAGAGCTGGTTCGGCCAAGCTTTTGGGAAAGAGATGCAAGAGAAAGACGTCATTGTATGCCACTTCTTGGCGGTGCATGTAAAATTCTTTGATATGTGTGATAGGGTCTCCTTTTCCTCTAAATTTGTCAAACTTGGGTATCTCAAAGTTTTTGGGAAATAGAGTCATAGTAATGGCTCAATCAAATGGATAAGGACACATAGTCTCAAACTTGAATGTCTTCGGATCATTCCCTTCTTGGATGGCTTTCAGAGCTGTCTTCATTTCTTCCCATTCTAAATTGATGGATGATGGCTGGGGTGCCCCCAATGTAGGAGCACTCTGAGGTTGGTATGTGCTAGATGGGGCTACTAAATAGGGATGGCTTTGGGGGACTTTCTGATAGGGATTGTACATTTCTTGGGCAACTGAATGGTGGATGATGGGTTGCTAAGGTGGAGGTGGCACATATTGTTGCATGTGTTGCGAGGCTTGCTGTTGATATTGGATTTGAGGTTGGGATTGAGGAACATAAGCTATCTGTGGGATAAATAGATTTATTTGTGGAGGTAAGGTATAAGATGGTTGTGAAGCTTGGGGAAAGGATCGAGGAGCTTGTGGAATGTGACTTTGGATTTGATGAGTTTGACCAATATATGTGGTTTGTGCCCCCATTTGGGAAGGTATCTACAAATAATTGGTGCTTGGCAGGGGTGGTGGATTACCTCCTAGAAGTGGCATAGAAAAATAGTTGGTAATAGGAGGTAATGGATTAGTTAGTGGTGGAGGTGGTGAGAATTGAAAGCTTGGGAATTGAGCTGATGGGGTTTGATAGCTTGATGGCTAGATTTGAAAGCTTGGTAGAGTGGTGGCAGGAGCTTGGGTCACTTGAGAGCTTGGTAGAACATTAGTAGTAGCTTGTGGGTTTTGATAACTTTGTGGAGTGAGGGTAGTAGCTTGTGGATTTGTGGCTGAGGCGCTAAGCTCCAAGGACCTAGTGGAAATGATGGAATTATGTTCTTAGCTGAGGTAAACAAGCTGGGGGTGATGAAAGGTTGATTACTTGGCCCCATGGGTCACATCCCTATTGTATATTGCTAAGGTTGGCCAAAGATGCTAGCACTAATTTGGGAGATGGGTGGATTTGGAAGGTTGGGTTGGAGAGCAGCAGCAACAATAGTGAAGGGAGTTAATGGTGAGGTGTTTTGGGCAAAGATAGTTTAGAGTGGCGAGGTATGAACCAAGGGTGGAGTAGTGGTGGCTAGATTGGCTTGCGGAATGGAGATTTCAACTTAGGTGGACCATGCTATGTTTGGGTCTGTTGGATCAAAAGGATTGGCTTGAGGCTCTTCTTTTGGCACATATTGAGGATAATCTGAATTATAAGAGCCTATGGGTGGTGGCAGCTACCCAAACAATGAGTGAGATAGATCTGATAAGGGAGGAGGTCTTCCAAAGTCGAAGGCTCTTATATTGTCCCTTCGAAAGTTAGCCATGATTGTTTCTTTGTTCTTGTCTATAATGGCGTTCACCAATACTACATTTCTTGGTTGGTTCATGAAAGCTTCAATGTCATTAGGTGATGGTATAGTGTTCTTTGGGCTGAAGGATGGTTGAGTGCTCAAGGGGAGCAATGTTGTTTGATCCAAATGATAGGGCTCCATTGTTTCCTTCTTCTTCTTGGCTAAATGAGTGATGGGTGGCATGAAAATGTTCCTAGGGATGAGATGCAACAATGCTGATGGATGCAAAGGGGGAAGGCTTTTCTATGCAAATGATTTCCTATGCTGAGGCAAAGCTATATGAAAAACCTAAGGAGGATTGGGTTGGGGATTCTAACTTCAAAGATGTGTCACCAAATTATGAAAGGTCTACTTTCCTATGTGCAAGCTTGGTAGTGATTGTGTCAACTTAAGGATAGACTAATGATCATTTAGGAAGAACACGAGATTGACCACTTGTGGATCCCAACCTTTAGCTCAAGGTGATGAGGGATGATAAGTAACAAAGCTAGATTACCTAGACAAAGCTCTGTCAAAGGGATAACCTTGGTGAGGCTAGTGGATTTGCAAGATGGTAGGAATGGCAGACTTTTGGCAAGGTGACAACAATTTTGAAGGCTTGGATGTGAAGTTTAGGCTTTTGGGATGCTAGCTAGGTTTGAGGGGATTGGTTTGGTTCTAAGGAAAAGATCTAAATGAGATGGGTGAGCTAAAATTCTTAAGGGGATGACTAAGGGTGGCTGGCTTACCTACAAGGATGACTCTAAAGTGGAGCTTATGCAAGAAGATGTGGAGGAACAAGGGGGCCTAATCATAGAAATCATGCCTAGTTAGTAAGGCATAAGAAGGGTTAACTCCTGGATGCTTGCTAAATTTGATAGTGTGATCTAACCAGGCATCTTGAAGGGCTTTGTCAGCAGCTTTGTCTTCTTCTTTGTGGAGTTTGGCAATTTGAGGGCTTGGTGTTACTTCCTTTTTCTTAGCTGCAATTTCTTGGTATGTCTGAGATGGCTTGAGTTTGGCTTTGTGAAATTTTTGTTTGGGTTTTGGTTGTTCTGACATAAATTCCTAAATCTGCTTGGCTTAGAGAGATTTTGGTTGTTTTGCTTCAATTTGTTCAACTTTTGGAACAGGCAGTGACTACGCTAAGTGTGCCCTAAGCTAGTATTGACCAAGTTTGGCAAACATTCATTCAACAAGTAAAAAATCAAGCAATAGATAGGAACAACTAGATAGAAGTTTTTTATTCTCAGAATGTGATACTTGCGCCAAGGAGTGTGTATGTTTTACAAATGTTTTGATCAGTCACTTCAAACACATTAATACCCTAGATGGTTGTCTACAAGGCTGAAAGTTGGTTTAGCTAGGGAGTCCTCTATATACCCAAGGTACATGAGGCCGAAATCTGTAGATGAAAACAAAAAGATGTCACATAGCCAAGAGGAGCAGTAACCCACTTCTTCTCTTTCACTTCTCAAGGGTATAAAGTTCCTTGAGGCTTAGCCCGAGTGACAAAATCTTGATCCCAAGAGAGGTGTCTTTGGATTCACCTCTCGATCTTTATACTCTATTGAAATGTTTGAATTGAGGTCGTCCCAAGGGGTGATGAAATCCCCAAGCAAGCCTCCTAAAATTTAAACAAGATTTTGGATCCTAATCTTATGCACCCAAGATGGCCTCGAAAGACGACAAAGGGAGAGAAGACTTGGATGATCTTGGGCTAAAAGATAGAATTTTTTTCCAACTGACGCTTAATTTTTTCTAATCTAGACCTTTCAAACACACATGTTTAGGATGCAAATGTTCAATTCCAACTTGAAGCATTAACAAAAGTAAAATCGATCAAAGAATGAATACACCAAGAAGATTTAGGGTCAATAAAAGTAAACTTGCGCGCCCGGAGGCCCTCCACTTCAAGTATCGATTGATTTTTCTTTAAGGCATTCAAGATTGAGTGTGAGTTTATTTTATGTCCAAAATAAAGATGTGTGTAAAGCTCAATTTCAAGTGCACGCCCAGAGGCCCTCCACATCAAGATTTGTTCAATTTTTATGCCCAAATGAAGTGTTAGCGAGACTAATGTTCATTCAAGAAATGTTCTAACTTAGAAAAACCAATAAAAACTCAAGTGAGTGGAGTTTGATTTTTGTGGAGCACTTAACACCTTCTTAGGTAGACCCATCCCCATATATGGTGCTGATATTGCAACTAATGGTTAGAATGATGGGTGATTAAAGAGGGTGAGTCCAACAACAAATTCACTCAAAGTGTCTTTATTTGTTCTTATAACTTAGAAAATTTCTAAAATGTAGATTCTTTTTTATGCCCCAAAAGATGAAGTGTGAGATATTGTAATGATTAATTGACCTTTTTCATTCAAGATTGGATTTGTTGTTTTAATCATGCATTCATAAAAAAAAAAAACTTGATTTTAATCCATGGCACTCAAGAGTGATTTTAGCAACATGCATTCAAAGACAAGTGATTAAATATTCAAGTTTTTTCCTTTGAGCATTCAAGATTGAGATTTTGTATGTTGTGTTAAGAACTTTGAAGTGCTTTGTTTTAACCTTAGATCATTCAAGATTTTTTTGACTCAAAAGTGAAAATGACTTCTTTGGACTTTGGTTTTCATTCAAGATTTTGTGTTCTAATTTGCATGTTTTAAGCCCAAAAATGATATTCCTAGATTGTTTTGATGCATGAAAAACCTAAGAAACATTCAAAATTTTGCAACAAGACATTTGTTTGGAACAAATAACAAAGCTTTTAGGACAATTTTGGCAACCATTTATGACTCTTAGTTTTCATGAGATTTTTAAAATAACTTTAAAATGTTTGCAAATGAGGTTCATTTTATCCTTGATTGATGCTTTCAGTTTGATTTAGATTTTAGTGTGCACTTATTGTTGATTTTGAACCTTTTGAAATGAAAACTTGAAGTTCTTTTTAAATTCTCAAAAATGAAGTGATTCTAACTTTGCATGAATGCATCTAAAATCTTGATGTTGCAAGGATGCAAATGATTGGATTGGTTTAGTTTCACTTGTTAAAAGAAATTTTTTTTTGTGCAAATTTTTAATTTTTAATAGATTTAAGTATGATTTGGGGGTTCATTTTAAGCACTAAAAAGAAGTGTGTATGATTTTGCTTCTTTAAAAAAAAATGGCCAAGATCTCCCACAAGAACAAGAAGAAGAAGTAGATGGAATAAGAAGAATATAGACAAGAAGAGGAAGAAGAATTTCAAGTGCTTTGTCCACCTATAAGCTTAAAAATTTTGCAAACACTATGAGATAGACTATGAGTTCCTTTATCTTCTTCATGCTCATGTAGACCTACAAAACCAATTTATACAATCCTACCAATCACAAAAATAAGAAAAATTAGCCAAAATTAGCAAATGACATACAAAACTTGACTAAAAAAGTTAATGAAGATGACCCATGCAAAGTCCCACCGGGCGTGCCAAAATTTATATGAGAAATGTTAGTATGCTAATAGAAACCAAATTTAAATAAAGCTTCTACAAACTAAAAAAAATTCATAAACTTCAAGATAGACTAAGATGAGCTCTCAATTGAGAATATGAGCCATTAATGGGCTCTCTCAATGAGAAGCTCTCTTGCTGAGTGGCTTTGTCTAAATAGATAGGATGTATGTTCAAGCTTATGCTTCAAAAAGGGCTTCAAATGGAGTTGGAATTTGGGTATGAGTGTATGTTTTTGATGTAAAATGGATTCTTAAAATGGCATTATGACTTTACTTCATGGATTGTGTTCTTTTGCAAAGGGGAAGGATCCAATTTATAGGCAAGAGGCTTGAGGGATTGAGGGCTAAGATGCAAGGATGGGGAAAAGCTCATAGAGGGCTCAGATTGCATGAGAGGAGAGCACATGGATTGTGCTTTCTTACAGCCAATTAGAGAGTGACACATGTCACAGGGTGAGAGGATGGAGGAAAGGGGAAAGATGAGTCAACAAAGGAGGCTCAAGGGATAAAATCTTCATAAAGACCCTCATAATGGCTTGTAAGAGCAATGAAAGGGCTTGGAAGAGTCATTTATGGCCTAGTGGGCTTCATAAAGTTTTATGGTTGGGATATTTTGAGGGAGATGAGAGGAATTTTGACTTGGGCTTGATTAGGAAGGTTTTAAGCTTACTTAGGATTGTGCAAATGATTAGAGGATGGATTAGGATGGTTTAGGATTAGCTTAGGGATAGGCAAGTGGATGGCATTTAATGAGGGTGGGTGAAGGAGGAGATATTTGTTAACTTTGGCTTGGGTTAGTAAGTCTTAACCCATGTTTAGGGAATGTGACAAGGTTAGGAGGGGATTAGGATTAGGTTTAAAGACATCTTCTAGAAGAGTCTAGACTTTGGATGAGGATAAAGACTTTCTAAAATAGTCTAGAACTTCTTAGGATGAGGATGAAGACTTTCTAGAAGAGTCTAGAACTTCTTAGGATGAGGATAAATTAGATTTTTAGGAAATAAATAAAATTTTATTTATTTCAAGGGTTTGGGTTGAGGAGATATTTATTAAAACTTTTTTAATAAACATGAGGATTAATATTTAATCTTAATTAAATATTTTGAGTTGGGATTAGGGGTAGGAAATGATGGGATTAGCCTTTAATCAAAATTAAAGAAGGATTAGAAGATTTTGGAAGAGGTTAGTGGTCTTTAGGAAATTGGCCAAGTTTTGGGCAAAAAAAAAAAAAATTATTTTGGATTTTTTGGTCAATTTATTAATTAAATAATTAATAAATAAGGAAATAATGTTTAAATAAGATTTAAACATTTTTGGGAGGGATTCCTTAATTAAATATTTTTAATTAAGATAATGGGATTTAATGGCATAAAAATTAATTAATTAATTAATAAGATTTAAACATTTTTGGGAGGGATTCCTTAATTAAATATTTTTAATTAAGATAAAGGGATTTAATGGAATAAAAATAAATTAATTAATTAAATAATTAATTAATTAATAAATGATGATGTCATAAAAAAAAATTCAAAAAATAAAAATACTTTATTTTCTAAAGGATTTAGGTGTCTACAATGGTAACATGTTGATCTTAGTCTTCTTAAAGTTATTGTTATAAATGCTAATTGATCATGATTTCATTGTATTTGGTGGCAAGGTACCGAGCAACAAAACTAAAAAACTTAAGTTGGAGTGCCCAAGTTTTCCAATGATACTTGACATTTTTTACTACACTACCAATCCCTTTTATTAATTTATGATCTGGTTAAAACATTAGTGGTTTTAATTTCCCCATTAAAACAATTTTAGTTATAACTAATTTTTGTATCATGTCATTATTTTCTCTCACATGCATTATTGTCATTATTGTAGATGGGGATGCTCAAACTTTGAAGTCTCCAACACAGTACTTAGTTTTAGTGGGTGAACATAGCAAATTGTAGGTAAACATCTTAAAATGGCCTTAACATAAGTACTATGAATTACTTATTAAGTTATTTATAACTTAGAAGTTTAAATTTGAAATGTTTGTTACATTAAAATGTATTTGTGTATAGTGAACTAACATAGTTGCATATATGTCCTTTATGCCTTTTGGACTATTATTTTATACAAATAACATTCTTGTTTTGTTGACTACTAATACACAAACCATAATTACACACATATTAGCCTTTCCTCTAATCTTGACCCCCCTCATTCACTCTTTTTCTTCCTTTATATCTTTCTATAGATCTCATTCTCTTTATCTATTTATTTCTCTAATAGTCTATATACTTATCTCCCTTCCTCTTTGTCTTTCCAAAGTCCTTTTCTTTCTCTATGTATTTATCTATATTTCTATTTAAATATCTATCTTTGTAAATACCCGTCTCTCTTTACATTCATATTTCTTCCTTCCTCTTTCACTCTTTCTTTTATTTCATTTTTCAATATTTTTTTATCTATATTTGATCCACAACTTTCTATATTTATCTTTGCCCCGCTCACTATGTCCTAATGCTTGGTTAAATGACACTTCTCAATTTGATATATGGTTTAGTGTGGAGATTGAGCTTAGCTAGGGTAGTTAAGGATTATTGCAATGCATGATGATCAATACCCAACATTAGCTAGAACGAATCATGATTAAAATTTCTCTATATGCTAAAGGTTATTGACTATGTAGAATTAGTTAGCATTTTTTTGATATACTTGATAAGGAAGGTAATTTATATCTTCTTCCTTTGTCTTGACATGTCAAATTCTTTAGAGTTTTCAAGATTAGTAAACTATATCTTTGGATGGAGCTCCTAAAAAATCTTATGGTTTATCATGGTTGACATGTGGAGCTGCCAATCAACTGGGGAAGAAAAGTGTTGTTTAATGTGTGTCGGTTGCACTAAAAGTGTGGCTACCTTTCAAATTCAAACTAGATGCGCGCGCACACACACACACACATTCAAAGTCTTAATCTGAAATCTCATCTACCTACCATTCCATTGTTTCTCTCATTGGCTATTACAAAATCTGTTAGTTGTTGTCTAACAGTCAAATCTTCAAAACATAATGAAACTAGTTCTAGAATCCATGTACTTTCATGAATTGATTGGTTGTTGGTATTCCTCTAATCTGCAAAAAATTAGTTTCTATATATATCATGGTTTATTTAGATTCTTAAAAATATATGATTTTATCACTATGATGTGGAAGGGACAATTTGTAATGATTCGAATTATACGCAATGGGCTTAACCAATGGATTGTGTATCACACTTTTCCACCAAGTAGGAGAAAGTATTTGATTGTCAATATACATATATCATGAGTAGTTTTCTTCTTTGTGTCATTTGAGGATGAGTCTATTATGTCATGGGTTAACAATTTACAAGGCTTGGGAAGGGGTGGGTATAATCAAGCATATTTAGACTTGTTCTTGCATTATCTTTTTGAAATTGAAAATTTGCTTTGATTGACATTATTAATTTTTGGTTGTGTACAACAAGAGTTATGCAATCATATGTTAAAGTTATATATGGGAGTTTGGACTGTACATGTTGAGAAGTAAGCCACATTTTATTTTATCCTATTTATTGTAGTACTTTATCCAAAGCTTGTATGTTATCATGCTATGATATTGTTGTCATGGGGATAAATTGATAAGAATTATAATGGGTTTTTTTATTTCCATATGCATTGCTTCTTGTTTTTCTTTAAGGTCTTATTTTAACCATAAGGCCTTTGTCATGTTTCTGAGAACATAAGTACTCCTTGTTTGCAAGGATGTGCATTTAAAATTCACAATTTTATTTGTGTTTGATTATAATGATCGAATGTCATGTTTCTAAGTTTCATTCAAACTATAGTTACTTCCCGTGCCCAACAGAGATACCATATTTCTCCACAATACTTGGAAATAGCCTCTATAGCTCTAACATTTAAAATTAGAATGTTATTACATTTGGTAATGTTCTTAGAAATGGTCCAAACAACTATTTAAATTAATCATACAAATTATATCAGCAAATTGGATCTTCAAATAAACTTCTCAATTTCATATTTCTCTATCTAACTCCCACAGATAACATAGTGTCTTAAATTGCTGCTAATGAGGAAATGCATCCTTGTAATAAACTCTATTCCTCCTGAAATGAATTTTTTTCTTGTAGACATTGGGATTTCACTCTCAAATCATGAAAACCCCTTAGAGTCACATCAACATTTTCTTTTTGCACTCAAGACTAGTGTCAACCTTTGAATGCTTCTCATGCCAACAGGAAGAAGATGTGTCCCCAGCTTTGAAGGGCTTCTATAACAATCTTTCCATCATATATGAATCCATTTTTACTCATAAATTGTATCAACCAATCCTGGATAACATTCATGGCAACATAATGTTGATTCTTGGCATTAAACACTAGAACCAACCATAGAATCATTCAATAATGCCTTCTAACTCCAATGCAAAGGGATTTGACCTAGATATAAGTCATACACAATTATAAAGTCATTATTTTAAAAGGACTTGATCTAGATGTTTGACCCATCAAACAAGTCTGCAAACTTATTGATGTAGTAAGGGTTCTTGACTTCATATGACTATTATTAGCCTAATATATAGTGAGACTATTTCATATATTTTTTAAACTCTAGCTTTCATCAATATTTTGACGAGGAATATTTTTGATGGTATGAAGAACTTGTCGAAACAACTCTGGTTATCATAGATATTTCAATGAGGCCTATTGTCAATAGTATGAAAAACTCATCGAAACATCTTTGGTTGTCGATATTTCAATGAGGCCTACATTAATGGTATGACATACTCATCTAAACAACTCTAGTTGGCATCAATATTTTGACAATTTTTACTAGTTGTATGACACTACCCTGTGACATAGATGGGGATGATTTTTGACAAATTGGTTTGTCGATAAATTGACAGTCATGGAATTCATTAAAATTTTGATGCAATTATAGCAATGCCATTTTTTGACCTTAAAGCACCAAACTTTCAACCACCCCATGTCAAAAAATAGGTTCAAATTTACTAGTGAAATATCAATGCTTATGTCATGTATTTTCCAAGATCATATATCACTTGGTTGATGTTATTTTTGAAGTTGTTTGGGAGTTAAACGGGTAGCACATACTGTAACAATTTTCAACTAATCATTGCATTCTTTTCTAACATAATATAATGAAAATTGAATGCATTTTCACAAATATATTATAAATACAAAAGACTATAACTTACCTTCATGAAGGTATGCCAATCACGCTTTTCCAAACCTGACCCAAATTCACTTTTCTTTGATATGAGATTGCTTATATTTGCAAAAAATCTTGTAGGAAATTGAATTTTTTTCTTTAATGGCATTACTTTGCTACTCTATTAATAACCAAGGAAGGGCACTTGCTTTAATCCAGTCTCCATTTCTATTTGATTCAATGATATTTTTCATTGCATGATTGGAATCATGAATGTCATTACAAACTTTGGCAAGTTTTTCTTTGTCATGCCTTCCATCCAATATTTTCCACAATGTTTTTGTTACATTCTTTTCAATATGTATAGTATCAAAAAAAATCCACAATTCGTAGTTGCTCCTAGTAGGGTAGCCTATTAAATTCTCTAGGATAATATTTTAGTCCCTTTGGAAGGTGATCAATGATGCCTTGATAACTGTCATGATCATCAATTACATAATTAGCCAACAAAACATAATCAAAATATATAATTTCCAAACATAAACCATTAGGTGAAGTGATACTACCTTGAATTATATTATATTCCAACTGCAATAGGTGAGGTGTCATTCTTTGTGGCTTTGATGTAGTCTCTTCTTTCCCATTGAGAAGATGTTTTTTGGCACTTCAATACTTATGATTTCTATGGAGGAAGTGTCTATTCTCATCAAACACCTACTTTCTTAAACTTTTGGAATGACACGATTTCATATTTGGACCACACATTGGACATGCAAATTTTCCCTTTTTTTGAAGACCTACAAGATAACGATACAATTGGATTAAATATGTTCATTTTTGAAATTAGTATTATCACTTACAACTAGATTTCAATATAACATACCACAAAAATGTATCAACCCTAGGGCATCATGAATTTTCCACACAAGAATTGCATGGAATTAAAATTGTTTTTGTCCAATTGGTCTAGAGATATCATACATGGTGAAACCATTCCATTACACCAAAAACTCATTGATAAGAGGTGCAATATATACATCCATATCTTTCACTTGGTACTTACCTAGTTGAATGAACAACATCAGATAATTATTATGGTCATTTCACTCCAAGACTTATAATTACATGTAGATAAAAACAAAATAATAAGATACCTAGAACAATCATTTCTAACATAATGTGCTCCCTCTTTATTGACATCCATGGAGGAAGGTTATTCTTGATTAAAAAAACATGCCACATCAAGTAAACATATCTCATCTCTCCAAATGGATTGACACCGTCAGTTACTAGAGAAAGTCTAAGATTTTAAGCTTCTTCTTTAAAGTGTGGCCACTTTTCCTCTATATCCATAAATGTTGAACCATCCATAGGCATTTGAATAATGTCATCTTGAGTTCTATTGTGTGCATGGTAATCCATAAATTGTCCCAAGCTACTACACCTGGATAATTGTTTAAGACGTGGAATAATGAGGATGTAATGAAGAACCTTGAGAGACACCTTTTTGTCACTTGATCATCTCAATATCTACTTGAATGACATTTGGGGCATTCTATTTCACTTTTGTGTTATTTATGATAAATAACATGATCTTTGGGATAAGCATTTATTTCTTGATACTCCATTCCAATATGTTTCATAGTGGCACATAATTCTTGGTATGAGCAAGGGAGAACATTTGATGGTGGTAACAAATAGTCACTTATCAATCTACAACAAAAAATATAAGTCATTAGTATAAACAATATTAATGGAACATATTTCACCTTTTATAAACTATAATGACATATACGATAAACCTTAGCATACGTGATATTGTTATGTTGGATAAACCATTCATAACCTTCAAATTCACCAAGAATAATACAATAGAGAGAAGATTTGATTGGGATCCTTCGTAAAGGGTCATGTTTTCCTTCTCAAGTAGAGGTATATCATGGATGGCCTCAATTTTATCCTCATCATAATAATCATCATCATCAGTAGCAACACCAACACCAACACCAAATGTGTCACGAATCAATGTATTCATACCATCATCTTTAAATGTGTTTTCTAGTGCATGATCATCATCTTCCATGGGATCATGATCTTCTCCTTCAATACTCACATCTCCATGTTCCTCCATGTTCCTCCAAGATGTGGTGGTCCATAGCATGTACTCCCTTGGGGAGATCAACCTATATAAAAAAGATGATAATCAAACCCTTTTTCTGTGGTTCATATGTATATTAATTATGAAAATAATATTTAAAAAAACTTACCAATGGATGATAATCAAACCTCCCTTCAATGTAGCCATTCTCCCTACAATGTCTCTTAGTTGTTTTGATTTTGATTCTTCTTGTTTTTAAGCCATTTTTGTTAGAGTAATTATTTGTTATGCTTATTAATTATATCATGTTGATTTAATTAATCAAGTTCTTTATTACTCTAGTTACTTAAGCTTTCTCTTAGGTGCATATAATTAATATTTTATATTAATTATAATGAGAAAACCTAGTTTTCTTTCCCTTTATGATTTCATTCACCTTTATTGTTGAACTATTGTACTTTTTGTTTTCATAACTTGGAATTCAATTTCACTCTCACACCATTGAGATTTTTCAAGCTCTATTATTCCTTTTCTGGTTTATCTTCAATACGGGTTATTTGCATGCAAGTGTTCTTGGCGATCTGTGAAGTTGGTTTTCTCAACTTCTACATGGTATCAGAGCTTCCCTGCTACTTCCTATTTTGAAGAGTTTGAAGCCATGATTCAAAGTTAGAAACCCTAGCTTTTTAAAGGTTTTTTCCTTCAATTAGGAGGAGGGTATTTCTTTAGCTCACTTTGGGCCAAAATAGACACTGCCATTGCGCTCAAAAGGCTCGTTACAATTAGAATTCATATTAAAAAAATTATTTTTGGCCATTGTAGCATCAAGCAAAATGTTTTTGGCCTCCCAGAGGGCCATACAAACATTTTTTTGAAAAAAAAATTTAAAAAATTGTTTGGGCAGCTGCATCAACTGCTCCGCCCAGTGGCCACCATGACACCACCGCAGTACCTCTTACACTCGGCCTAGGCACCACCTCTGAAGGCAGTACAGTCGACACCCAGCAAAGCTACCACCTCTGTTGGTAGCACTCTCAACCCTCTTTGCACTGGCGTGATGTCACACCTACATCGCTTTCTTGATAGACTACATCACTTTTCTAGTAGACTATGTCATTTTTTTGGCGGTACACGTCACTTTTTTGGCATCAATTTTTTACCCTACTGACATCATTTTTTGTAGGATGATGTCACTATCTAGTTGTTGATGTCATCATTCTAGCTACTAGATTTTTTTCTGGTGACAGAGTATTGATGGTTGTATGGCTATCAAATTTTTTGTCGTGCCTATAATTTTCCAGTGAGCATGTCTTTTGGAGAAGCAATTTTTTTTTGGCCATAACTTGAGCATACGGAGGTCTTTTTCTGATCCAAAACAAGTACAAAAAATTTGGTTCTAAGATGGAGACAATGATGCTAGTTTCATTTTTTTCTAATTCTATTTGAGCTCCCAATTTTGTGTTGAAGTAGAGGCTTTAGTTTCCTACCTCTCTGCATCTAGTGTCCAGGTTCTTTTTTGAATTTTTGTGCTTTCAATAGTTGTTGCATTGGTTTCTGAGGGATATATTTATATGTTGTGGGGGGGAGAATTTTCTTTTCTATAATTTAGTTTAGAATTGACCCTTCTACTTTCATCTTCTCTCAATGCTAGACCCCTCTGTGGCCCAGTTAATGCAACACAACTATCACAATTAGAAAGCACACATGACTCGGCTTCTTATGTCACATGGCTTATGGTCATGTCTGGATGAGAATCAACCTATCCTACAATGCCCCTATGAGGTTCTTCAACATAGGAACAAAATGGATGAAGCCATGGGATTGATTGCACTAAACACCTCTGATAGTCTATTGTTTCACCTATATGGTTTGACCTCTCCTCAGGCTATTTGGACCAAGTTTCACAACTTGTTTGGCACAGTAAATGAGTTTCAGGTACTACAACTTGATGCAGAGTTAACTTCTTTGACACCTACTAGCTTCCCCACCATTGAGGAGTTCTAAATGAAGTTCAAATCTCTGCATATAGTTTGCAAGGATGTGGAAAAAATAAAATAGATGATGAGTGTATTTTTTTGATACTCTCAAAGTTGCGAGGACAATATCAGATCTTGTCTTCCATTTTCTACTCCACTATGCCTTCTTTTGAGACATTTAATAATTAATTGACATGGGAATAGGAAAAGATCCAATAGATGGATGCCTCTAGCTCTTCTAGCCAAGCATTGGTTGCTCAGACTTCTTAAGGGAAACCAAAATAGAAAGCCAAACTGAAGAAAGATACACCAAAACCTGATTCCAAACCTCTAGCTAACCCTTCCAAGGGTAAATCTGCTTTGAAGTCTGCTAATTCTACCTCCAAGACTAAGAAGAAATCAGTTGGGACCTACAGTTTTTGTGGAAATGATGGACATCTCATTTCTGGGTGTTGGAAATGTTTGGAGGCTTTAGAGGAAGACATGAAAGAGCATCACATTTTAGCTCCTAAGTCTACATCCCCCCTGCAGGGAAAGGTTGTTCTCTTACTGCACTAGCTATGACTTCTAGGCCTACCTAGATTCTTGATTCTAGTGCTTCTCACCATATGACAAACACTTAGCAGTTGGTCACCTCACTTGCTCCTTGTGCTACTTCACATATTGCTATTAGAAACTCATCACATCTTTTAGTCGTGGGTTCTGGTTTTGTTTCATTAGCTAGGGGTTCTCTTCAGGATGTTTTTTTTGTCCCTGACATCTTGATGAACATATTGTCTATTTATCAAATTTTCCACTCAGGCTCTGGTAAGACAATTGAGTTCTCACCACATGATGTAGTTATTTGGGACTTGATTCTGAGTTGATTGTGGCTACTAGGAGTGTTGACTTTGCATCTCAGCTCTATAGATTTGATGGATTTGAGTCTTCTCATGACACAAATTCTTGTCTTGTAGCACATGTAGATTCAGTAAGCAGACTTTGGCATGAGTGTTTTGGTCATCTCAATTAAAAATATCTTTAGTAGATGAGCACACAGGCACTTGTTCTTGGGCTTCCCCAAATTTCCTACAAATGGTATTTGTTAGGGTTGTGCTCTTGGAAAACAACATAGGGATCCTTTTTCCACATGGATGAGCCACTTGTGCTTTGCACCATTGGAGTTGATTCATAGTGACCTCATGTCATTTTCCACTCCTTTTCTCGGTGCTAGATATGTGCTTACTTTCATTTATGACTTCTCCAGACGTACATGGGTGTACTTTTTGAAGCACAAGTAAGATGTCTTTGATTCATTTTGAGTCTTTAAGACATTTGTTGAGAAGCAGTCTGCTCCTTCTATTTGGAAAATATGCATAGATAATGGGAGGGAGTATGTGAACCAAGCTTTCAGAGATTTTTTCTTGAACATGGTCTTCAGCATCATTTTTTAGTGCCCTACACCCATCAGTAGAATGGTGTGGCCGAGAGAAAGAATAGAACCCTTTAGGAGATGGCTAATTGTATGATTCAGTCCAAGTCCATGGATTCCTATTTTGGGAAGAGGCAGTCAGTTGTGCCAAATATATTCAGAATCAGATGCCTCACAAGGTAGTTTGACATATGACTCTTGAGGAGGCTTGCTCTCATATCAAGCCTGATGTATCTTCATTCTAAGTTTTTGGTAGTGAAGCATGGGAATTTATACCAGATGCTCAAAGGAGAGCAATGGAGCAGAAGAGCCAGCACCTCATTTTTGTTGGCTACTGCAAGGATTTTAAGGCCTATAGGTTGTTTGATCCTAATTCTAGAGAGGTCCTATTTCAATGGGATGTCCAGTTTGATGAGCACTTTCTTGTAGTAGATACCCTATCTCCAGAGTCTACTTCACTTACCACTACTCCCTCATCCTTTCTAGTCTCCTTTTTGAATGATGAGGATGATGATCTCGATGATCTCTATTTACCTTTGCCACAAGATTTCCCCAAATGGTGAAATGGGCTCTAGCTACAGTTGAGGTTGTAGGATCTCTAGTTGGTGACCCTTCCACTTCTCGTTGCACCCATTCTCATACTGTAGGTTCTATTCTTCTCAGTCATGCTATTTGTGATGATCCTTAGACATTTGCAGCAGTAATAGGACATTCTAAGTTAGGAAATGCAATGAAGGAGGAGTATTTTTCTTTGATGAAGAATCATACATGGGATCTTTGCTCTCTTCCTAAGGGAAGAAAGTTAGTATGATGCAAATGGTTGTATGATACTAAGTTTTCTACTGATAGTTCCATTAATAAGCATAAGGCCCACCTTGTTGCAAAGGGTTTTTCATAGGTTGAGGGTATTGATTACACTGAGACATTTGCCCCTGTCACCAAGATGAACTCTATTCACCTTGTCTTATCCCTCGTAGCTTCTCAAGGATGGCCCATTTTTTAGATGGATGTGAAGAGTGAATTCTTGCATGGTGATTTTACTGAGGAGATTTTTGTGGAGCAGCCTCAGGGATTTTTGTAGGATTCCTCCTTGGTTTGTATACTTTGACACTCATTGTATGGTCTCAAATAGACCCCTCAAGCTTAGTATGAGAAGATGGACTATTTTATGCTTCCTACAGGCTTCACACATTGCCATTTTGATTATACAGTTTACATTCAGGATCTTGAGGCTGAGGTTTTGATCTATGTGCTATATGTTGATGATCTTCTTCTCACATGTAGCAAAACCTCTATGATTATGAATGTTCAGAGAGCATTAATGGAACAATTTGAGATAATTGATCTTGGTCTACTACACTATTTTCTTGGTCTATAGATTGTTCAGTCCCCTACTAGAATCTTTGTTTACTAGCAGAAGTATGCTCTTGACATGCTTCATCGCTTTGACATGCTTGATTGTAAGCCTACTCCCACACCTTTTTAGTCACGTGTTACCTTGTCTACCTCTTGCACTTTGGCTTTAGTGGATCCCACATTGTACTAGCAGTTGGTTGGTAGCTTGTTGTACCTGACACATACTCATCCTTATCGCTCCTTTGCAGTGGGTCTTATCTCTCAATTTTCACATGAGCCTCATGAGAGTCATTGGTAAGTTTCCAAGAATATTTTGAGATACATTCAAGGCACACTAATGTATGGAATTCATTACACGTCAAGAACTCCTCACATTCTTGGATACACTAACTTAGATTGGGTCGGTGATGTTGATGATCGAAAGTCTACTTTTGGCTTTGTTTTCTATCTTGGTTCTAGTCCTGTCACATGGTCATGCAAGAAGTAGCATGCTCACACACTTTCATCTATAGAGGTTGAGTATCAAGCAACAGTGTTTGCTAGTTAGGAGATTTTATGGCTTTGACAGTTGATGAATGAGTTTGGTTTTCCTCTTGATCGTCCCACTTTTGTATGGTGTGACAATCAAAGTGCTATTCATATTTTTTGCAACCCCATGGAGCATCAGTGTACTAAACACATTGAGCTTCATATGCATTCCATTCATCATCTAATCTAGGATGGTGTTCTCTCTTTGGAGTATATTCCAACTAATGCCCAAGTTGTCAACATCTTTACCAAGTCATTTGCATCGCCTCGCTTTTTTTAGTTATGGTCTATTTTTGGGGTTAATGAAAGTTGTCATCGAGGATCTTCTTGAGGCCTTCCTTTCTTCATGTTTTTTCAGCATGTTTGTTCTATCTCTTTTTGGAGAGGGTTTTTTCCCACTAGGTTTTCTCCTTTGTTTCCAATTTATAAAGATTTCCTTGTTTTGGGTACCTAATCAAACCTTGTTTTGGAACCCATTTTCTTTCTTTCATAGCTTTGCTAGGTTAGCTTCCTCCTAAGCTTCACTTAAGGGGGGGTATTAGGGTAATTATTTGTTACGTTTATTAATTAGATCATGTTGAATTAATTAATCAAGTTCTTTATTACTCTAGTTATGTAAGCTTTCTCTTAAGTGCATATAATTAATATTTTATATTAATTATAATGTGCAAACCTAGTTTTATTTCCCTTTAGGGTTTCATTCACCTTAAATAAGGTTGAACTTTTGTACTTTTTGTTTTCATAACTTGGAATTCAATTTTTCTCTCACACCATTGAGATTTTCCAAGCTCTGCTTTTTCCTTTTCTAGTTTCTCTTTAGTATAGGTTATTTGCATGCAGGTTGTTGGATTGTTCAAATGGGAAGAGTACTTCTACGGGGGGGATGAATCAGAAGTACCAACTTTTATCCTTTTAAGTCCTTAATAACATATAACTGAAAATAAATTGCATGCATGTAAACATATAAACAAACATGAAATGAAAGCATGCATCAACACATAAAACAAAGATTTGGTAACCTAGAAACCCTCCAAGAATAAGAAGGTAAAATTGGGGTGGGGATGACACCCACAAAAATCACTATAGCAATCAATGTTTAAGCACTTCTGATGGTCTACCCCGTGAAAGGCTTGCCCTATTAAAGGCTTTACACTATGTCAGTAGTGATCTAGTTAAAGGATTTACAAACACTTACATGAAGTGTCACCCTGTTAAAAGATTTACAATAGGTTGTTAAACCCACCTAATACATAGGATTTTCAATCACCTTCTCCAAAACTTCTCCTACCTAGCTGTTAAGCTAACCTATCAATATAGGATTTTAGCATCTAATACAATTGTGAGAGTATTAGAACATTTAACCTGATTGAATGCAATCTCAAATTTTTGGGTTTAGGTGCTAGATCTGCTCTTCTCATTCTTATCCTTTCTTTGATTTGATCTCTGTATGTGTTCCTTGTCTCTTGTACTATTTTGATCAACTTGATACGAAATTGTTGCTCTGCTCCACTAAGTCTTTTGTTCTTCTCACTAAAATTTGGCTACAATCTCTCCTTACACTATTCTCTTCCACACATGCAATGATGTATTGAACCTCCTTATAAAGAATGTGAAGACTTAGGGTTAGGTATCGATCTATGATCCATATTGAATATCAAATTCTTGCTCAAATCCTTGGATTTTCTTCATTGGTTGCATGCCTTCTACATTTTTCTAATTAGTTGCATGCAGATTGCATAGGGAATGTAAATGATTCGTCCTTATACTTTTCCTCCTTCAAAATTTCTCTAGGTCATCTCCAAAAATGGTTTACATCTTAGTTTGTGAAAGCACAAACACTTATGTTGATCCTGAGTTACTCGACACTCATTACATTACTGATGCTCAACATGAACTGATTCTTGGATTGCTCGGCATCTATTACTTTCCTAGTTTTCTCCACACCTGTTAAACACTGTATTGCTCAGCACATGTATGTTCTATATTGCTCGACATTTGAACATTTCTAAATTACTTGACACATGAACATTTCCTAGATTACTCAGTACATACTATGTTCAAACTTGCTCGGCACCAACTGTGGCTTGACACCTATTGAAATTTTGGCTTGGCATACATCGTGTACTTGACATATATAGTGAAAATGGTTAAGTGTGTTGACACTCAATTGTCAAGACTATTCTTTTGACCAACAATCTCCCCCTTTGACATGAGTTTCAAAAACACTTAACTAAGCATTCATGAACTTAACCTTATTGAGTACATTCTTTATTTGCTTGGTATTCATGCAAAATTTCAAAAAATATTGTGAGTAATAATATACCTTATGACTCCCCTGAGTTGATTATGCCTTGTCCATTCTTGAAACTAAAATTTTGTGTCAATGTGCCTGATTCTCTCTGTCCTTTGTCCTATTTCTACATTCTGAGCCTGTGTTTTGTATCTGATCTTCAAAGTTTTGCATCTTCCCCTTTATTCTTGATTATTAGTCTCCTCCTTTTTGGCTATTTACAAACTTTCCACATTATTCTCAAAATGAAAGAATGTAATCAAAAATGGTTCAAAATTTGGATTTAGTATTCTCTTCAAAATTTGGTATTCTCCCATAGTATCTACATATATACATATATCCCTTTATACATATATATCCCCCTTACTTTATCTTCCCCTTTTTGACACTGATGTCAAAGGGTTCTATGGAGTAATACCATGCTTAGCTAAAAATGTGCTATTTACCTCCACAAGTATCTTCAGAGCTGCATCCCAATTTGCTAGTGTAATGTCCAATGAATTATGTTGGATGGCAACCTTTGTTGCTAGATGTACAAGTCCATCTAAGGTAGAAATATTTGAATCTTTCTTGAGGACTCTTTCTACATACATTTTCTCCATATGGAGTACCTCCAAGTGAGGGGTTATAGAGGACTGAATTTGCATCAACTTAGCTTTAGTATTAGCCTCCTCTAGTGTTAATACAACTAATTCTCTTTGTGTGTGAAGCATTTGAGCGAAATTCTTCTCACTTTGAGCTAGATTGGTGATGAGTTGCATACTAGAAATCTTTAAATTTCTCTCCAAATTCAATATCTTTTGGCTAGTTTCTTGTGTGAAGTTGGAAAAATCACACAACTTGTTGTACAGGGAGAATATATTCCCAAGTAAAATTTTTACTCTATCTAGTTTCTTAGCCAATTCAACTTGAGATAGTGCTATATCACTAAATATTTTCTCATTTAACTTCCTTTCTTACCATTCCATTAATTTTTCATTTCTATCTTGGTCTTCATTAGTCACCTGGTCAACTATGTCAGATAGTTGCTCGACTATTGGCCTTGACCCATCAAGTGTCTACAAGCTAAAGGCATCCATAAAGATGTCCTTTATCTCATTTAGTGCTTGCCTATATTTATATTCCTTTCTCAATACCTCTTGTCTCCTTCTATCCAATGCACTCCATATTTCATTGATCTTCTCTTCAGTGAGGGTGTTGGATTCATGGTAAGGTATTGTGATTTCCTCATCAAGCTCAAGAATTCCATACTGAAGTTTTCTAGCTACTTTTATTGAGCTTGAGCCTAGTGTTCTAACTTGCAATGCTAGCATTTCAGTGCTCAAGTTCTGAAGAGTTTGAGTGAGAGTACCTATTTTTGGTAATTCATCCAGAGTTTGTATTGAAGATTCCTCCTCATCTCTTGTCTATTCCTTCTCTTCTATTTTTTTCTCCTTTTGAATATCAATGGTTGGGGGTGTGCTTGCTACCTATTCTGATTTATCTTTGTCTTCCCGTACTGCTGCACTCGGCACTTAAAGTGCATCTGTGACTACTTTTAGTGGAGATGGTGGAGGAAGGAATAAGAGTCCAGTAGTTTGAGTGGTTTAAGGTGGTTCTTGTGTTTGCACCTTGACTTCCTTTGATTTTACTACTACCTTTTGCAACTCATCAACATTGACCAATATTGGGCTTGAACATAATCTAGCTACTTGTGTTGATTGGTCAAGGATCTTTGCTAGATCCTCTACAATTAATGGATTAATGTTTTGACCAGAAGAGTCAATAACATCCTTAATCTTGATAATTTTTGTAGGTGTGATGGTGGCATGAGGAGGGCTAGGAGGTGGTAGTTGTGTGTCTTGTACACTTTTCTCTTATTGCTCATCTGTACCCTTTTCTTCCTCTTTCTCCTCTTTACTCTCCTTTTCATCTTTCTTCTCCTCCTCTTCATCTTTCTTCTTTTCCTCTTCATCTTTCTTCTCTTCCTCAACCTTCTTCTCCTCTTCCTTCTTATCTTCCTCCTCCTTCCCTATTTCTTTCATTTCCTTTTTCTTGGCACTTGCTTTTGCCTTGTATTCCTCATCAAACAAATCATCAATTTTCTGTATATTATTTTCCACAATCTTGTGGATTTGTTGACTACATCTTCAATTTTATTTTACAAAATACAAAATTCTCTATACTTAGGAGTAAATATATTATTGTGCCTCTTGACTACATTAGTTATTTGACCCTTAGTCAACTCAAGCAACAATCTAGCTAAAGTAGACTCCCTTATTTCCTTTTCCATTTGTCTTCAACAATTTTGTACAACTCCTTGGGCATTGAGCCATCTAGCTCTAGAGGTGTTTGCTTGTACTCGGCCATCATAGCATACATAGATTCCTCTATTTTATTTTCCTCTTCCCTAGTGAGCTTATTAATATCTAAATTCTTTAAATCTTTCAAGTCATCATTTTTAATCTTTGTACACAATTTATCTATGGCAGACTTGGTTGAATGACTTACTACTTTGAACTGACTATTATCTTCTGACTCTATCTTTTCTTCATCTGAGTTAGGTTGAGCTACATATTTTCCTCTCTTTCTTGGCTCCTCCTCAGTCTTATTGGTGGTTTTATTCTTATTTTATGCCTCTTCTTTAGCCTTTTGTATTGTAGCTCTAGTGGTGGCTCTAGTAGTGAGCTTCTTTGGTGTAGGTTTTGCCACTTTCTTTGCTTTGGGTTGAGGAGTAGGTGGATTTTTGGCCTTCCTCTTAGTGACTTTAGTTATGATAGGTGCTTCCTTGGCTTCTTTTTCCTCAGCCCCTTCCTCTTTGTCCTCACCTAGACTTTGTGTCAGTTGTAGAGGCTCTTCTTCTTCATCTTCATTGTCATCCTCTTCTTCATCTGCTTCCTCTTCTTCAGCAGTACCTGCTTCTTCAACTCCAAATCTTTTCTTGATCTTCTTGATAAATGTGTCTTTCTTTTTCATTGTTGTGGCTGTCTTGAGATCTGTCACCACCCTTGATTTGACAATGTCATAGGTTCCAAAATGTTTTGCATCCTTGTCAATGTCTTCTACATGTAGAGTTGTTATTGTTGTTGAGGCTTGATCAACATCAAGTTCATAGCCCAATGGCCTAAGCCATCTCACTCTAGGTATGACTGCTTGTATATACATGTAATCAATATCCACAAGAAATGAAATATCCTTTACATGTTGCTCAACCAGTGAGACTGGTATCCTTATCCTTTATTTCATGGACTTCTTCAATTCCTCAAAGTAGCTAGTCATTTGGGTGTCAAAATTCCCAGCCATCTACTCAATGACTCCATTGATTTGCTCAACAATGGTCTTATTCTAATCCCATTTCACCTTGCCTACTGAAGGGAATTCTTTCATAATATAGAAAAACATACAAACCAAAACTGAGCCAAATTTGCATTGCACTCTCTTAGACTTCCTTATAGCTCCCTGATTCTCATTGATCTACTATAACATGAGCTCTGCAAGATCATATGTATGATCTTTCTTCACCAATTTATGGGCAACATCCACTGCTATACATGGTACATTGTTTAGTCTGCTTGACTGGTAGAATTTGTGGGATATAACTCTCACAGAAAAATCTAGTAGGAGTTTTTTAATGGTGTCTATTGTCATTCCCCTATTATTCCATTTTGCACTAGTATTCTTCTCTATGACCTCCTTTTTGTCACTTCTCAAGGTCTTTGGCCGATCTAGGGTTGGAATACCAGTAACCCTATAGACAGTTTTGTTTGTAAACTTCACTGGCTTTGTCTCTAACCAAAAGGCTCCATCATGGATTTTGCTCAACACTATGTGTATCCATTCTATTTTGAAAACAATAGGTAAAACTAGGGTTTTGGTCAAACCCTTCTTCTCAACTATGGAGAATTCATCTTTAAGTTTTCCATTTTCACACAATTTATCAAATGCATTAAAAATCTCCAAATCTCCTATGGCTCCAACTTTACAGTTATAACACTTTTGAACATATTGGACCATAACAACTTTATCAAGAATTATGAATAGGGCACCAGCGGGATCATTCTTATAAGAAACTTCAAGAATGGGCCTAAACTTAGGTTGTTTGACTTTATAACTGACAAGTTGAATTTTATGAATTTCCTTCTCCTTAGTGGTTTTTGACCTAGATGCCATTTTTTTCCAAACTAGGGTTTAAAATTAAGTAAGCTTTCAAACTCAGCGTAGCTCAGCACTTGAATAAAATACCTATGATTCGATGAAATTGAGTTGAATCATTGTTTGGAATCTCTACAAATTGTTGTTTGATTACCGCAGAATCGCCTTTTCGCTCTGCTCAACTTCACTTTGTGTTTGAATGATTAAAAAATGAACAATTTTCAACTTTATTAGGTTCAAAAACCTAGCATTTATTGCATTTTTTATGACAGTTGTACACTCGGCTTCCAAAGATTTTATCAACTCGACACTGAAGTTCATTTACTCAATAGCTACTAGCATGTCTTACTCGACATCCACTAGTCGTTTCTACTTTGCATATTTCTCATCTTTTCTCATGCATATTTCTTCTTTGCAGTACTTCTATGTTTTCTTGGACTGATGTATGATACATCTTTATATATCAACCCCATGTATGTGTCTTGTGCTTAATTGAATGTGGTTGGATCACTTGACCTCTTGGGTGAAGTTATCTCTCCATTTGATGTGCTACATTCACCTTTCTTCTTCCATGTCTTGCTCATTTGTCATCTTATTTTTTCAACATCAATCTTTTCTTTTCCTTTTATTGACTTCAATCTTTGGTGCTTTTGTCTTTGTACTACAGTTTATGCTAATGTGACCAGTCTTCAAGCAACTAAAACATGTAGTTTTTTTTAGTCACCTACTATAACTTCTCTTGAAATGTTTCCTTATGAAATTTTTAGGAATGTGTCCATAATCTTGACAATAGTGAAAGCTATACCTGGTATTGTAATCCCAATTGTAGTGATGTGGATGATTGATTCCTCTTGCAGGCTGACTAGGTATCCACATAGGCTTTGATCTACATTCAAATTCTCTATGTCCGTACTTTTTATAGTTGTAGTAGTTACCTTCATATCTTGGAATCCTCATGGTCTTGGTTCTGCAGTCTTGTGTTGAATTTCCTTCCTTTTTGCATTTGTGACAAAATTTTGCGTTTGTAGGCTTATCATGCTAATGACTATTCTTGCTTCTGCGCACATTAGAGGTATGTCCCTTTTTACCACAGAAATAACAAGTAGGTTTAGCATTCTTACTTTTTTTTCTTCTATCTTCTATAGCCTTGGATGATTCTCCTTGTTCAGTGTTAATGTAGCCAAGTCCTAAAGTATCATTACTAGCCCTTGGTGATTTCAGAAATTGCCCAAAGTACTTGATGGCCTCATTTGGTTTGTTGTAACTTTCTACTATTTCCTTTTCTCTCTTCAATTCACTCTGCAATTGTTCATTCTACATCTTCAAGGTGGATATCTCAATGTCCTTCATGTTTAGCTCATGATGAACATTCATCATCTGGCTTAAGGTGTCCAACTGCATGTTTGAGATCTTTTCAAATTCAATTGTCTTCTCTTCTAGCCTATTGGTGAGATTTCTCTTGTCATCTTCTATCATGTCTTTGTCTTCAATATCTCTTTTCTTTTATTCAATAATCTCACATAGCATCATGGCTTGTGATTCTTGTTCCACCTTAAGAGATCTTATCTCTTTTGCTTGAGCCCTATTTTTCTCTGGATTAATTTTACTATTGCTGCATCAAATTCCTTGGAATCTCCATTGGAAAATACTTGTGAGGTGCCAATTTCCTTGTAGTGTATGTTATTTTTAGCTATGGCTATCTCCTTCCTTCTTTTCAATGATTTTATCAGTTCCTCCCTGGCTTCCTCTACTTTATGTAGAGCTAGTTGCACATCAATCACCTGATTCTCAATGATCTTCCCAGGTTTGAAGACTTCCATATTCTGACTTTTTTCTCCAAGCTATTAGGCTTCTCCTTGTGAGAACCAGTGCTCTGATACCAATTTTTGGAATGTTCAAATGGAAAGAGCACTTCTGAGAGTGGGGGGGGGGGGGGTGGGGGGGTGGGGTGGGGGTGAATCTGAAGTACCAACTTTTATCCTTTTAAGTTCTTAATAACATATAACTAAAAATAAATTGCATGCATGTAAACATATAAACAAACATGAAATGAAAGCATGCATCAGCACATAACAAAAAGATTTGGTAACCCATAAACCTTCCATGAATAAGAAGGTAAAACTGGGGTGGGGATGACACCCACCAAAATCATTGCAGCAATCAATGTTTAACCACTTATGATGGTCTACCCTGTTAAAGGCTTTACACTATGTCAATAGTTACCTAGTTAAAGGATTTACAAACACTTACATGAAGTGTCACCCTGTTAAATTATTTGCAATAAGTTGTTAAACCCACCTAATACATAGAATTTTCAATCACCTTCTCCAAAGGTTCTCCTACCTAGCTGTTAAGCTAACCTATCAATATAGGATTTCAGCATCTAATACAATTGTGAGAGAGTATTAGAACATTTGACCTGATTGAATGCAATCTCAAATTGTTGGGTTTAGGTACTAGATCTGCTCTTCTCATTCCGATCCTTGCTTTGATCTGATCTATGTATGTGTTGCTTGTCTCTTGTATTGTTCAAATCAACTTGATATGAAATTGTTGCTCTACTCCACTAAGTATTTCTTCTTCTCACTAAAATTTGGCTATAATCTCCCCTTACAATGTTCTCTTCCACACATGCAATGATGTATTCGACCTTCTTATATAGAATGCAAAGACTTATGGTTAGGTATGGATCTACGATCCATATTGAATCTCAAATTCCCGCTCAAATCCTTGGATTTTCTTTATTGGTTGCATGCCTTCTCCATTTTCTGATTGGTTACATGCAAATTGCATAGGGAATGTAAATGATTCATCCTTATCCTTTTTCTCCTTCAAAATTTCTCTAGGTCAGCTCCAAAAGTGGTTTACATCTTAGTTTATGAAAGCAAAAACTCTTATGTTGATCTTGAGTTACTCGACACTCATTACATTATTGATGCTTGGCATGAACTGATTCCTAGATTGCTTGACCTCTATTACTTTCCTGGTTTGCTTGGCACATGTATGTTCTGTATTGCTTGACATCTAAACATTTCTAAATTACTCAGCACATGAACATTTCCTAGATTACTCAGCACATACTATGTTCAAACTTCCTCGGCACCAACTGTGGCTCAGCACCTATTAAAATTCTGGCTCAGCATACATCATGTACTCGGCATATATACTGAAAATGGTTAAGTGTGTTGACAGTCAATTGTCAAGACTATTCTTTTGACCAACACATGTTTTCTTGGTGATCTATGAAGTTAGTTTTCTTAACTTCTATAGTTACAACTCTTTCAAAGAAAATAACATTTGTCATTGCCTTCTCTTTGAAAGGTAGACAACAATCTAATGATTGTCTCCCTATTTTGATCAAATTCCCTTGTATTACCTGACATGATCCTTCTTCATGGGAATAACTTATTTGTGTATCCTTATTGAGTTGGTTGTACTTAATGTTTATATCTACATATATGATTTTGAAAGAAAAATTTGGTGCAATTAATGTCTATATCTGCAAAAGTATTGGACATTTTGTACTTAATATTTATATCTGCACATATGGTCTTGAAGATGATAGATTATTGAACAAGGTATTTATTCATTGAACTGCCTTAAAATCACCATGTATTTCTTCAATGAATTGCATTAAATTATGCATATGGGTTGCAGGGCACCTAACATATAGATATAGTTTGACCATATGGTATCATTTAAGTACTTTTTGTTGTAAATATATAATGTTTTTGTGAATCCCAATAAGCAAGTTGGAAAACTTGATATAAAGATGAAATATATTTTGTGTAAACACTATATACATTGTCTATAATAAACAAATGATAACTACAAAAACTATCATTTTTCATTTTTCTTCTTCTTAAGCACTCTTTATTCCTAATCATAGAGTGTTATCCAAAACAAATCAGTAACTATCTCATTACTCGTTCTTCTTCAAATTTCTCACCCAATGATCTCATCTCAACACTATAAATATTCTCCATTTATATCTCCATCTACCACATCAACACAACTCCCATTTCATATTGATTACTTATTTGGACTATCTTTCTCCCATTCATATCCCCTCACACATTTGATCATTTGAGAAAATAAACTATTCAATTCCTTCTTGTATTCTCGAGGAAGGTCTTATTTGATTCTATTATTGTATTAACCGTGTGTGGAGATTTTCAATGTGTAGATCATTCATAGAATCATTAGAGATCTTTGTGTTGGAAGTTATTTTTATGAGTGTCTTAGTGTGCTTGTGTTTCTCAATTTCAATACGCTAAATGTATTTATTTTTCATGATTGATGTAGGGCATAAGGTATGAAAAGCTTATGAATTTGCCTCCCTTGTTGGGACTATGTGAGTACTATTTTGTTCAGTTCTTTTTCTCTATAATTTAATCACTAAACCCACATTAATAGCCACATTCCCCTCTCACCAAATCAAGTTATTCAAGTAGGTCTACTCTCGTCTAACTTTGGATCTTTGTGAACTCAATTTAAATTCTATGGAATATTTTGGCTTTTAGTTTCAGGACTAGAAAGCTTTGCAATTAAGGTTGGTTGTAGGAAGACTATGGCTAAGTCCTCAAACAAATTATTAGACATTAGATTACTCTAGATTTCTCTTAGAGAGTAGATATATGTTCTAAATGAATTCAACTAAATTGCTTGAGCTCAATTGACATTCTCACACTAGTCCTTAAACTAAACTAACTACCAGAGATGCTTATTCTCACCTAACTGCAATATGCAAATCCACATTATTAAACTAGTCCTAGTGAATATCCTAGTTGTTAGAGCATATGATAACTTAGGGAAGAAGAAAAAGAATTAGACAACATTTTTCCAATCTTAAGTCTCTTATGCCTGTAAAAGTGAGGTGATAGAAAATAAGAATTTTTTTTTTTTTTTTTCATTGATTACATTTTTCCAGAAGCTTCAATACATTGATAGAGGGAAAGGGATGACCAAAAATTGCTTTGTGCATGCTATTATAAAAATTACACTAAGTTGACAAAATGAAAGGGATAACAATCACTTTTAATGATTTAGTCTTGATAATTACCATAATTATATAGATCAACATGAATTAAAATCTATGTAAAATTATAATTTTTTAAATTCAAATAATTAGTGGACTCATACAGAAATAAAGTGGAGTGTAGTGATTAAATGATAGACTAAATTATAAGAGCTTATGTTAAACTATCTTCAGAAGCACTATATATCATTATTTATTTGTTTTTTCCATTTTTTTATTTGTTTTTTGGGAAAAAAATTACGTTTAAGCATCATATGAGTAAATTTTGTAGATTTATGATGTTTGATAAATATGATAGAATCAACCTAGTTACTGTTTGATTTTAGGTTTTCTATTTGCTTTCATATTTTAAATTTTTATAACATTCTAAAATATATATTTCAATGTATTTAAAAATGATTTTGAGAGGCTCATTATTATTATGTTCTGATATTCATTTACTAGAATATGAATCATTTTTTAGATCAATAGCTGTCTATTTGTATATTTCACAGTTGAAAAAATATTATTAATTAGAAAAATTGTGCAGTTTTATAAATTTCAAGGTGTGAGTTTTCTAGGGTTTTATATTGAGTTATCTAATGTCCTTGTGTTGAATTTTTATGGTTGGCATAGCAACTATATCTTCTATATTTATATAAGATCTCACCCCACCTACTTTTGGTGAGATAGAAAAATCTACATTTTCTACTGTGTTGAACATTGGTTAGTTAGTGGTATAATAAGTATTGCATTGTTCTTTATATTATAGCAACACTTGTTGATTTTGAATTTTAAATATGGTATGAACAGAATGATAGAAATGCTAGTAGGAACTCAATATTCGTAATTACTAGAAACTATTTGAAGCAATTAAAGTTGTGGGTTGCTCAACTAGAACAACATAACCAAATATTGCAAGCATTGATTACCAAAAATATCTTAGTTAATGATAAAACACAGATTTATCTACTATAGTAGTGAAGTTACTTTGGAGCAATGCAAGGAGAATCCATGCTTGGTAAGCATAAAAATAACTATGCAAAGTGATATGCTTACATGCCTAACTAGTGTGCTAATGAAGTAACTACAATAGTTATGAGAGGAATTGGAGGTTGTTTCTATCCATTCAACTACATAACCATTTCAGTTTTGTTCTAACATTCTTGTAACGTCAAAGGTATGGACTTATTTGTATATGAGATATCAAAAATATTTCCATCTAAGTTTTCTTTTTTGTTCAGTACAAGAAATAGTGTTTCATTTTTTATTGGATTTAGTAAGATGCACCAATAGTAACTATGGATTCATGATATGTTTCATTTTGTATATGTGCAGAAGTAGTCTTGGAATATTTACATGTGGTAAAATCTTGGTAGAAAAGTTAGAAACTCTCTATTACCTATCTAATACCCTAAATAAACCAAAATATAACTAATACCCAAGCTATCTAATACCAAAACCAAAACCAAGATGATAAACATAAAAAATACCTAATGTGGCAGGCAAGGGCACATGCACGACAATGTAATGGCAGAGCAAGGGCACGAAAAGACCTTTGTAGCTCTCCAATATCAAATGATTTATCAATCGATCAAAATTGTAATGACAAGGTAATCAACAATAAGGTAATGGAATATCAACAAGGGCACGACAAGACCATCACAACTCTCTAATATTGCATCTCTCCAACATCAAAATTGATCAAATGCATAATGATTTATGTCATTTTTTTTAATACTCATGTGGGTTTCATAATTGTGATGCCAATGTTAGTATTGCGATGGTGTCAAGGACAATTTCAACAACAAAAAAAATGAAAATCAACCATAAATTACCCTACCATAGAAATTTGACCCCAAATGTTGTAGTGGTTCAACTCTACTATATCTATTAAAATAGATTATGATTGAATACAATGCAATATCTAGTTTATATTGATGAATGCACTTGAATTTTTTATTGTAAATGCATGTAGAAAATTTCATAGAAGTGATCAATGCACTAGATGTTATTGATGTATAGGAGAGGAAAGAGGTAACATTCTCATACTCTATTTCAATTGCATTCTTGTTTGTTCAAAAATAATAGAAATTAGGTTCCTTTTTACTAGATGTCATTATGTTATGACTTTTAACACAGGAAATGGTCATAGTTGTATCATTATAAATGGTTCCTCCTAATAGTATTAGACCACCATCAATAGTATGTATTGCTTCTATATACACACTTTACATATATGCATTTAAATATGATTACATGCTTTTTGCAGTTTTAGACCAGTTGTCAACATTTGCCTACATTATTAAATTGCGTTAATTTTCTTTTACGTATCACAACACCCTTTTCCACTTCCTATGGAATCTTTTCCACATACTTGTGTTAGGAGTTATGCTTGTCAACAAGAGGTCAAATACAACAAAGGAATGAGGTATGAATTTTCATTATTGTTATTTACTTAAAACTGATTTATTATATTTTACCATTTCATTCAATAATATAACATATATTTTAATTTACCATACAAGTAAACATCACAACAGTTTCATCAGGTGATGTACCTCCTACTACCCAAGGAGTCTCAACTCCATCTTTGGTATGCATATGTTCTTTAATCCATGCCTCTCTCTTTTTAGTATGTCTTAATTATAACTAATTCTAAATTAATTTTATTAATCTTTTACATAGGTTCATCCTTCTATGAGGCCTCCTCACCCACTACATACCTCATTGCAATTGGTGGATTCTATACATATCCACTTTGCTAGGATCCCCCCTTGCTTATTTTTGAACCAATTTCCCTCATCATTCAACCCTAGCATAGAAGAACGAGATGAGGTAATCAACTATTCAACAATCAATGTAAATTATGGTCCTCCTTTTAGTTAATTTGCTTTTTTTTGGATAAGATATCTAACTTAGAATTTGAATTTTTCTTGTGTAGACGTAGAGCAAGCCATGTTGTCCTACGAAGAAACTTTATTTTGGTGATCCTGCTTCATCATAATTTTTATAGATGCATATGATGTAGATATATTTTTCTAGTCATTGAATGACCAATTTTTGTACATATTTGACATTTGTACTATGTCTACTGACCTTCATATAGGTGATTCCATATCTTGTAACTCTACTTTTGATATGACATATATGCTATATTTTGATATGTACTCTCAAAATTTGATCATATTTGATTGGAATTGAAACTTGATATTTGATCCTCTTTATTCATATAAAAATGTGTATTTTGACAATGAGTTTTCATAACAAGAGTAGTGGTCAAGTTTACAGATGCCATCTATTGTTTTCAATCTAGATTTATAATATGTTTGTAATAATAATATATACTAAATGTTTAGATGCATGACAGAGAAGGAAAACTTAAAAAATGAACAAGCTAAGTTGATAAAATTGAATTGATGAACCAATGTTGGATATGCCAAATGAATTTCGTCTTACAACTGATCTTGATGACACAAATCAAAATCAAAGACAAAATAATGTGAGAGTTTTTTCCTTTTTATTGATTTCATGGTTATTTATTGTTCTGCTCGATGTTGAAGACATATGGTTATAAATTTGGTTATTGAAGACATAGACCTCGATATGAACAAAGGCTTTACTATCACAAATGAGCTTGATAATGTTGAATTGATTCATGATATACAAGATCAATTTAGTCTTACAAGTGATCTTGATGATCCAAATCAAAATCAATGACAAAATATAGTTAGAGTTTTGTCATTTCCATTGATTTCATGATTATTTATTGGTATGCTTAGTGTTGAAGACCTATGGTTATAAATTTGGTTGTTGAAGACATAGACCTCAATATGTAGGAAGGCTTTACTGTCACAAATGAGAATTGATTTGACTATTTTGCTATCTCTGGATGGGTAGATGAACCCTAGTGACAACCTTGTTTTGGCCATAGTATATCTACAACATTCACAACCACCATGCAGCAAAGTGTCCCCAAGGTGCACTAAACATGTCTTAGCTACCGTCTTCTAAGGGTCATAACTCAAAGATCATAAGGGATATTAGAAAACTATCAAATGGTACAAGACCATGTTGATGAAATCTAAAGTAGCTTATCTTAGTTCTGAGAGATTCCAAATGGATTTGATTTGGCACAACATTCTTACTTGATGCCAAAACTTGTAGTATTACTTAGTGAACTAGTGCAAAAGTGCATATCTTTCTGACCATTCATCATGGCATCAATTCAACTATTCCATTATCTTTGAATGGGTAGATGAACCCTAGTGACACCCTTGTTTCATCCATGGAGTCTATGTACAAAATTCATGATCACCACACACTAAAGTGTCCCCAAGGTTCACTAAGAATATTTTAGCTACCATCTTCTAAGGGTCATAAATCAAATCTCATGAGGGCTATTGAAAAACTATCAATAGTGCAAGACCATGTTGATGAAACATACAGTAACCTATCTTAGGTATGAAAGATTCCAAATGAATTTTATTTGGCACAACATTCTTGCTTGATGCCAAAAATTGTAGTATTACAAAGTGAATTGGTGTAATAGTGCAATAGTGCATATCTTTATAACCATTCTTCATGGCATTAATTTCACTATTTTGTTAGCTCCATATGGTTGGGTGGACCCTAGTGACACCCTTTCTTTAGCCACAAAGTATCTACAACATTCACAACCAGCATGCAATGAAGTGCCCCCAAGGTGCAATAAGAACGTTTTAGTTGTCATCTTCTAAGAGTCATACCTCAAAGCTTGTAAGGTATATCCACAAATTGTTAGATGGTACAGGATTGTTTTGATGAACCCTATAGTAACCTATCTTAGTTATGATGGATTCTAAATGCATTTGATTTGGCATAATATTCTCGCTTGATGTCAAAAGTTACAGTGTTACTTTGTCAATTGGTGCAATAGTCCATATCTTACCAACATTCATCTTTACATCATTTCAACCATTTTGTAAGCTCTATATGGGTGGGTGACCCCTACTAACACCCTTGTTTTGGCCACAAAGTATCTAGGTAAAAGCACAAACTTGTGTCACCCTTTTGTAAAGGAAAAGGCTAACAAAACTATAACTGTTTACCTTAATGACATAAAAATGGTATTATTGTTTAGAATTTGAAAATGAACTAAACTAATGAAATGTGTAGAAATGGATGAAGTTTAGAATTATAATTTTAAATAATTATTTGGAAAAAGAATTGATATGTTTTCTTAATTTTTATAGACATTTTTTTAGTTGTTGAAAATTAGGGGTTTAGTTCCCACCACAAAACTATATGGAAATAAACTTATTTTCATTTGAACTCGGACTATGTTATAGATAACATATATAGCTAGAACAATCAAAAATAAAAATTGGCTTTAAACCTATATTTTTTCCTTAATAATGATTCAAAATTCAACTCACCTCAAATCGATTGTTTTCATCTCCCACCACATTTTTCAAAATAAATCTATTCTACCTAGAAGAAAAACTATACATTCTCGAAGAGGATTCTCTCCTCTAGAATGTCATATAATTTTTTGAAAAAAATTATATGATTTAATAATTATTTTCTTCTCAAAATTGACATCTTCTTGAGTGTCAAAATATGTTCTTATAGAATTTTTTAATTATAATATGTTATATCTAATTAAAACGCTATAAAATCTATATGAGAATATTCTTGACTTTGAGCTCTATAAAATGGTGTTTATATATTACTAAAAAATTATTATAAAAAATAGTAAGTGTTATTCAAATGCAAGTTTTCTAAAATAATTTTATTTCTCTAGTAATTGGATAGTAAACCAGTATAAAATATGCATTAAATAGACATTTCCAATTGGAAAAGTGTGAGACCATATATAACATAGCTAGAATGAATTTATTTAGATCATATGTTTGAAAAAAATTGATTTTTGGATAGAAATACTCCAATTCAATCATTCTGCTTTAAGTCAACCTGAAAGGTGACAGCTTTGTACTTTTACCCATCTACAACATTCATGACCACCACACACTGAAGTGTCCACAAGGTGCACTATGCACATTTTAGCTTCAATCTAGATTGTGAGGACTATCTACAAACTATTAGATGACACAAGACCCTTTTGACAAACCCTATAGTAACCTATCTCAATTATGAGAGATTCTAAATGGATTTGGCTTTGCATGCCATTCTCAATTGATGCCAAAACTTGTAGTATTACTTAGTGAATTGGTGCAATAGTTCATATCTTTCCAACTGTTCATAATGACATCGATTCAACTATTTTGTTAGCTCTAGATGGGTGAGTGAGCCTTGGTGACATCCTTGTTCAGCCATGGAGTATCTACAAAATTTGCAACCACCACAAACCAATGTGTCACCAAGGTGCACTAAGCACATTTCAACTATCATCTTCTAAGGGTCATAACTTGGAGCTCGTGAGGACTATTAACAAACTATCAGATGGTACAAGATTGTGCTAATGAACTATACAATAATGTATCTTAGTTTTGAGAGATTCCAAATGTATTTGATTTGGCACAACATTCTTTCTTGATGCCAAAACTCACACTGTTAGTGAATTGTTACAACAATGCATATCTTTCCAATCGTTCATTGTGGCAATGATTAGACTATTTCATTAGCTCTGGATGGGTGGGTGAACCATAGTGACACCCTCATTTCAATCATGAGATGTGAAGAAAAGAATGGTAAAACATACAACAACATTTACAACAAACTAACACTAATGGCAAAACTACATACCACATCAACATGTAAAGTCATAACTACATACTTAAACCCAACTACTGTTACAAACATTTGTTACAATGGAAATAAGCTCATATTCAAGTGACAAAATTTTCCATATAAATATGCACATGTTAGATTTTTACAACTTTCTTGCACAAAATTTGGCATCTGAATATGCACTTGTTACATTTTTATAACTTTTCTATACAAAATTTAGCATCCAAATATGCATGTGTTACATTTTTTCAACTTTTCTATACCAAATTTAGCATTTTAATATGCACATGTTACATTTTTAAAGCTTTTCGATGATAAAAATTGGCATATGAATATGCACATGTTACATTTTTGTAACTTTTCTAGACAAAGTTGGGCATCTGAATATGCACATGTTGCATTTCTTCTCAATTTATATATATAAAAATTGGCATCTAAATATGCACATGATAGAAAATTTACAAAATTCCACATAAGATATATACAAAGTTTTCAAATTATTCTACTAGATAGTGTAGAATCATTCATTTGGATGACACAAAATCAATCAAGACAACCTTCTAGATCAGCTCTAACCCTTACTATGTCAAGTATTTCCTTGTGATCACATTCAAGAACTTTTCACAAATTCTTGTTAAGAGGTCTACCACAGTATTTCATCAACTGAATATTTTTTGCAACAACAAGGTTAGAGAAATGAAGAATATGTCTATGCATCTCAAAATCCTCAAACAACCAGGTATCATAATTCTTGATAGGGTACCCGTGTTTGATTAAACCTTATAACTTAATGCCAATATTAATACAAGTAGTTTCATAAAATCATTTTTAGCTCGATGTTAATGAAATTAGACACAATAATAGTACCCTTTGAAGCCAAGTGTTCGTGACAACAATGGATCCTATTAGGTACTCGATACCCTCACTATCAATGGCATTAGATGTTAGTTTATTTTTACCATCAATAAAATGACACAAAAATAATCTATTCCTTCTTCATTATTCTCATACACAATAACTTCATATACATTACCTATATTTAATGTGCAAGGATATGTTAATACCAAAAACAATGAAGAGTGTAATTTTAAAGAAGTATTAAATTGACAAATTACCTAGCTCAACTAAGTTAGATACATGGTCAAAATATGTTGATACTTCAATCTGGTTCAATTATAGTGCTCTAGGGATTTCGTATGAATCAAGAGGTTGCAGATGTCTACAATACCAATTATTTGTCCCATACAAGATGCATACACACAGAGAAAAAGAACTTGATATGTCTAGTATAAATTGCCAATGATATTGCATTTGAACTTCTAAAAGAATGCATTTCACTTAATCCTTTAAGGGTGCAACAATTCTACAAGTTTTCAATGTCATCTTCACATATCAACCAAAAATATCTGGAAACCAAATGTTTACCCAAGCTACCTAGCTCCATAGTATAGTTACACCATTTCACTATTGATTTTGCATCTTTTATCACTGCACGACCTTTGTACTTTAATTCCTCTTCAATAAGTGCTCTTTTAACACATGCTCCCACACCATCATGCTTTCACTTTCCATGCCCTACCTGAGTGAAATTCTAAAATTGTTGGACACCACTTATCACATGGATCATAATCATCTAGTATAACATCCTTGAATTCTTGAATTGCGTCATGGAATTATCAAACAATATTATGTGTTGATTGTAGCTAACATCTCTTTCTCTTAAATTATCATAGAATTTTCTAAAACAACCTTGTGTAAGCTCTGATGAATGAGTTTGATCATTGCTAACATAGAAGTGACACTCTCTTATAACATTTCTATCCTCCTTTGTACTATCATGTGCATGTTCTCTATGTACAAAAAAATAAGACTTGTGTAGAGTGGTAGTACATTTGTTGTACTTCATTTTAAGACTTTAGTATAGTTTTCAGCAAAATCAACAACTAAGAAAATTGTGCCCAAGGGAAAAGTATCCTTACACATCTTAAATTCCTCATCTAACCATCTTTCTCTATGTGTATGATCTATGTACTCACATACTAGTTTCTCTTGAAACACTTGCATACAATCAACTATAGATATATCCTTTTTCACTAACTCACACCTCTTTAATTCTTTTCCATCTTTAACACCATATGTAATCAACTTTTACTTTCTAAGGGAAACTATTTTTTGGCCAATTTTATGTGTGCTATCTGCATGTGGGCATGTTTGCAACTTTTGTAAGCCACCACATTTATCACAAGAACCTTTCAAACACACAACCTTATAATAAATGTTGTCATCATCTCGTGTGAACAGTATACTTGTAATAAACTCTCTGGGTGACTTTGGAGGTTCTTTTAGACCACATTCTTTCAAAATGTCATTTGTGTGCAAAGTACAACATATGGAATGATAAATATTATAATGCAAGGAAAATTCAACATGGACCCTACAACAACACATTGTGCATGTATGATGAATCTTAACATAAAATGGTTTTGTCATCTCAAAAAACCTTTGGTTGATTCTAATTTGAGGATACCTTTGAAGAAAACTTTTATAAAATTGTGTTTGAGTCATATCTAAAAAGTGTTTCAAATGTGGGTCATGGTTTGCACTCCTAATTTTCCTTTTGACATCTTTTTGGTTTGGTGAAACCCTTGTGTCATCAAACCAAAACTTTTCAATTAATGTTCTTAGTGCATCAACAACCTTGTCCTTCCATGTGAGTCTACCGAAGAATAACCAAAAATTATCATTACTTTTAGGATCCTCAAATTTATGTAACCTCTCCAAGGCTTTCTATGTTGTTCTACTTATCTTTAATGTCTTTCTTATTTTTCTTATTATGTGAGATTTATTTTTATTTCCTTTCCCACTATGGTTGATGTGAGGACAGGTTAACTAACATTGGTCTCTTTAGTATGTGATTTTGAACCAAAGGCTTAATATGCATCAAAATTATTTCTCACAATGGTTCTTTCACTACTATTTTCAGATGTTCTTAACCCCAAAATTCTCATCATCTCTCTAAATTTTAGATTTTCAATCATTTCAGCAACTACTTCACATCTTCCACTTACATTTAATTTTTTGAAATAATTATTCCATATCTTATATTTGCATATGATCCCTTTGTTTTTCCTTTGTTTCCTCTTGCCTCTCAGCTGATCTGCTCTTTTTATTTAGCATTGTTGATAACCTATATAATAAAAACAAAATTGCAACATTTTTTTATAATCCCAACCGAAATTGGTATAATAACATGAACATGAACTCAATAGATAATTCAATTCAATCATTTTCTATAAAGGTGAAGTTACAATAATTATAAAATCATGAACAAGACACCCAAAAACATGAAATTTTAATCATTTCAAAGAAATAAGACATAAAAAATGTGTACCTATAATAGAACACCCTATGACACAACAATGGGACCTTGCAATAGCATGCAATAGTTTTTAAGCACATTAAGAAGTTCATAGTTGTGTAATATACAAAAGGTGATTGCATTATGAACACCTAAGCATAATATTCAAATTTTCCATAATGTAAAAAATGTGATTTTGTTATGAAGAACTAAATCATTTCATCTATTTCTCCATAACCCCATCAGATTATGCAGAACTAGAAGTTGTGTGTGTGTGTGTGTGTGTGTGTGTGTGTGTGTGTGTGTGTGTGTGTGTGTGTGTGTGTGTGTGTGTGTGTGTGTGTGTGTGTGTGTGTGTGTGTGTGTGTGTGTGTGTGTGTGTGTGTGTGTGTGTGTGAGAGAGAGAGAGAGAGAGAGCGAAGACAAAAGGATGGAATAATGGAGAGAAGGGGATAGGATGTGAGAGAGGGGATAGGATGGAGAGACAGAGGGAGGGAGGGAGAGGGAGTAATGGAGAGAAGGGGATAGGAAAAGAGAGGGGATAAGATGGAGAGATAGAGTGGATAGGATGGGGAGAGAGGGGGGAGAGAGAGGAGACATGATGGAGAGACAAAGGGAGGGAGTGAGAGGGAGTAATGGAGAGAAGGGAATAGGATGAGAGAGAGGGGATATGATGGAGAGAAGGAGGAAGTGAGAGGGACTAATGGAGAGAATGGAATATATATAGAGAGAGAGAGAGAGAGTAATGGAGAGAAGGGGATAGGATGAGAGAGAGGGAATAAGATGGAGAGACAGAGGGAGTAATGGAGAGAAGGGGATAGGAAGAGAGAGGGGATAGGATGGGGAGATAGAGTGGATAGGATGGAGAGAGAGGAGGTGAGAGAGGGGAAATGATGGAGAGACAAAGGGAGTGAGAGGGAGTAATGGAGAGAAGGTAATAAGATGAGAGAGGGGGGGAGTGAGAGGGACTAATGGAGAGAAGGGGATATGAAGAGAGAGAGGGTATATGAGAAAGAGAGAGAGAATGTAGATAGATGATATAAATATATTTTTATGTGTAAATATCTAGATACATATTACATATATATTTATATAAATATATTTAAAGATAAACAAAATATAAATATGTCAGTATATATATATATAAAATGTTAATATAAGTTACAAAGACTTTAGTTTTATACACATATAACACGATCATGTTATGGATAGAATGATAATTGAGTTTTATTATTCATAACACAATTATGCTATTTAAACATAAAATTATGATTATGTTTAGAATTGTGATATGAATATCAGGATTTAACTATGTGATTTTGAGTCAAACTCGATGACCCATATTTCATGAGTAGTGATTCAACATGAATCCATCTCTCATGAGAATAAATGGAACACTTAGCACTCATCGGATCTAGGTGATGCTCACAGGGGTGAAGCACCAGGACTTCCCGGGAGGTCACCCATCCCAGTACTACTCCAGCCTGAGCACGCTTAACTACAGAGTTTCCTCCATAGTTAAACCCAAAGCTTGCAACCCCATTTGCAAAACCTTCACCAAGTGTTGTGCCTTATGAACCATTCATTAGAAAGCCCCTTAAGCTCATCAATTGATAAGTAGGAGATAATTTCCACAGCTAGTCAAATTGTGATATGAATATCAGGATTTAACTGTGTGATTTTGAGTCAAACTCGATGACCCATATTTCATGAGTAGTGATTCAACATGAATCCATCTCTCACGAGAATAAATGGAACACTTAGCACTCATTGGATCTAGGTGATGCTCATAGGGGTGAAGCATTGGGACTTCCCGGGAGGTCACCCATCCCAGTACTACTCCAACCCGAGCGCGCTTAAACTACCCAAAGGCTAGGGTTGATATTTTCCCTCTATTTTTATTTCTTTAGACATTATTTATTCTTGTCTTTCACTTCATCGGGCTTGCAAATTATGCAATGGGTATCTCTAAAATCACCACCATAATATCACATATATTCTTACCTTTCTAACCATATAAAGTTTTAATTTTTGGACAACATTAGCATTTTGAAGTTAGTTTGGACCTAGGATATTGTTAAAGTTGTTAGTGTAAATAATAATTATTTACAATTTACTTAAGTTTACTTAGGATAAATGCATTATTTTATTATTTCTTAGGTTAGACACCTATGATTTTATGTACTCATATGAGTTGTCATGTTGACAAGATAGGAGTAAGAAACTCTATTTTAGCACATGGTGTTTGCAACACTAGAGTTTTCATTATCAGCTGAGTTGCCATGTTGACAACACAGTTGTTCGTGCTCTTAATTATGCACATGGAGTCTACAACATTATTTTATGTGACACACCTCTGTAGGCTTATCCTCTCATCATTGCACTAACTCCTATGCTTAATGGAGGATAATCTACTCCTGGTGGACATGTGCTTAGTTGTGAGGCTTATCATTGCTAACTCCTAAACATTCTAGAAGCATTGTAGAGGCCTTTATATATAGGCACCTCTAGTGTACTATACAATCAATTGAATATCATAGTGTTATTCTAATCATACTCTGTTGGTCTATTTTGTGCTAGTTATTGTACTTTTTGGTCTTGGGTGATTTTTCCCTAAGGCAAATTCTTACATGGTATCAAAGCCATAGAGGCGTCATTTCAATATAGCCATTGGAGACCATTCTTGCTTCACCTCTTTGAGGACACCTCGATTTAGATCCAAAGTATCCAAAAATATTAGGAGCATCTAGAGCCAAAGCGAACTTCACCATTGTGTTTGGAGTGTCAATTCGATGAAAATTGACTATAAATTTGCCTATGTTAGGCCATAGTCAAAATTGAGGCAATTTTTTTTTGCAAATCGACACCTAAAGGCCCAATTTGAAAATTCGGTATGGTCATTTTAGATCTCCAAATTCATTTTTGAGATCTGCTAATTTTATTTTCTCTACCGTTTTCAGAGCAGTTTTTCAAAAAAAAATTAGGCCATTAGGCCTGTACAGAATTTTTTTTTGTAGGAACTGGGTGGTGAAATCTTGGCCCCTGAAGGGAATATTCTATCACATCACAAAATATTCCAACATATTTGGTGGGCATGTCACACATATTCTAGCAAATAATTTGGCATCGCATATACAACCAATGAGCCCAAATTCTAGCATATTCAACCTGGTGGTCCGGCCAACACAATGCAGTGGTCACTGTTCACAAATTCGATGGGCTATCAAATAACACTACGACTTCAAAGCTGAGTTCAAGGTTGCATGCATTGGGTTTTTTAACACTCCCCATACCCTTCTCTATGGTGATGTGGGGTTAAAATATCCCATTGATAGCATATTTCCATCGGTCATCAGCAAGTTTTACCGGTGACTGCTAAGGCTTTCGATGATTTAGTCTGGCTCCCCCACACCGGTGTCAAACTTTGCAATATGGTACCAAACTCTACAATCTGATAAGAGTTGTACTCTTACCTCCATTCAATACCACCAATGACATTCTACGTTGGAAAACTTGGCGACTATTTCAGAGCTGCCATATGGTATCTCAGTCACACCTCTCCACATGACACCAGTCAATAATGAATGGACATGTCATGATCTGACTTAGTGGATCCAAAGTCTGATGTGTAATAGACTTCCACATCATGCCAAGAAAAATCCATGTCGGCACTGAGTTAGTAATTTCATACAACTAACGTCAGTGTTTGTATAGCTAACATCATTATTGATGTCATTACCACATCACCCAAGGAGGGCAATTTTGTTGATGTCATCAAAACACTATCTTAAAATTGGCATTTGTATAACCATCATTAGCAAGCCAAATTGAACTGCTAGGACAAATATTTGGACATCAAATTTAACCTTGCAGCTTGCTAATCAAACCCCTCTCCAGATTCAATTTTGATTTGATAGTCTGACTTTGGGAGGCTATATCTCAATCATTCAGGCTCCAAATCAAGTGTGATTTTTTTTATTTTGGCTAGAATTTTGTGAACTTTTTAATGGTGCTATTATTGTCTAGTTTTGGTGTATGGATTTGTCAAAAATTTCAATTTTTAGTGACTATACCTATCCAATCCTGCATTTTGCAACTTCAATTGCTCCCTACGAACTCATCTGGACTCCAAATCAGGTTCCATTTTTTTGAAACTGCATAATTTTTTGTCTACTTTCTAGATCTAGAATCAGATTATAGGCTTTTGTGGATAGAAATATCACTTTCAGAAATAGGTCCTTTCTTTTCATTGTATTTCTTCAAATTTGTTGTATTTCTAAGCTACATTGTAAAGTTCTAGATTTGAACTATAAAAGGAGGTTATAAATAGAAAAATTAGAAGTTCACTTAGCCCTAAATTGGCAAATGGCTATGGTAATCATGCTAACTATAAAGTGCCAAATCATACATTAGGTGGGGTTGATTGATTTTTTTTTTTGCATTTTGGGGGGGTGCATACATTGATCTCATGGAGTTTTGTTTCATATGTCAGGTGGCCTTAGACCAAGGTTGACAACAAGGAACTATTAGAAATGGAGTACCTTACTCATTGATCATCTAAGAAGAGAGCATAAGGAAGTATTTCCTTATTTTTGTTCCAACAAACTGATCTCTTCCATTGAACATCCACCTGTTAAAAGACATTTGGAAATCATTTATTTTAGTATCACTCTTGATTTCTATAAATTCATTAACAAGGTCACTTATCCTTATGTTTTTTGGATGACTCTTTGGAAAGCATATGGAGATCCTATAGTTCCTCCATTTCCAGAAGACATTCTATCTTCAGTTACTCTAGTTATAGTACCTCCAACTCCAAATAAGATCACACATCTTGATACTATTGTTGATTCTATTGATCCAGTTCCAGCCACAAATGCTCCTAATTCAATGCAGCAAGAAATATCATGTCTTCCTTCTTCAACTTCATGGGGTGACTTCCTTCTAGAAATTGCAGGGTTGTTCATGGAGTCTCACATTGAAGATGTGGGAGACATCATCGATGACATCAATCTTCTCTTTGTTGAGGAGACCTCTTCACTCGTTTTGAGGGCACACTTTAACCCTCAACCACTTGATTGTTCTGACATGCTTGTGGACATTTCCTTACAATAGATGGAGAAGGAATCTTTCACTTATGAGGAGTTATATCAATCTTTGGAGATTATCTTTCAGTTTCCTCAAACATCCTATTTTCTGAGAATTCTTCCTATCAGTTGGGAAGCATTCTCTACTACACCTATGGCACCATTTCTTCCTACAAGGAGGACCATCATTTAGTTTTCATGGTGCAACTTCTTCACTCATCAAGGAGGTTCTATCATGGGTGTGCATCCATCATTAAGGGGAGGAGACATGGCTTCTCTTCCTCCATTTTCCTATAAGGATGCTTCATCATCTTTGAAGCCTAATTCAATTTCATACATTGACATGTTACCTTGTTTTCTACCTTCTTGTGGGCATTCACCAAATTGGTTCATGGCATCTACATTCATCAAGGACTTGTTGACATATGAGCAGACTTTCGAGGAAGCATCCACCGCATACTACATATGGGTCCCTCTTCCATCTTCTTATCCATAGTGGGAAGCATAATTGCACCTATACTTGGTGTATCTTCTTCGTAAAGGGAGAAATGTTGTTTGCAGGCATTGGATTTTCTTTTTTCTTCAAGCCCTCATCATTCAGAGATCCTTCACTAAGGGGGGGATTCTCTATTGTATATGCATGATTTATGTCATAATGGGGGGGTCCTCTTTACTTCACCCATTCATGCATCTTTCTTTATTGTATTTATCTCTCTTTTTGGGGGAGGGTTTTCCCCATGAGATTTTCCCTCTTTCTCTATTTGCAGAGAGATTTCATTGCATTTTTACTTGGGTACCTAACATGGCCTAGTAGTTGGGACCCATTATGCATTTCATCATAGCTTTTGTGAGCTTAGGTGCATTCCCCTAAGTTGCACTTAAAGGGGAGTGTTAGTGTAAATAATTATTATTTACACTTTACTAAAGTTTACTTAGGATAAATGCATTATTTAATTATTTCTTAGGTTAGACACCTAGGAGTTTGCATACTCATATGAGTTGTCATGTTGACAATATAGGAGTAAGCAACTCTATTTTAACACATGGTGTCTGCAACACTAGAGTTTGCATAATCAACTGAGTTGTCATGTTGACAATACAGTTGTTCACACTCTTGATTAAACACATGGTGTCTACAACATAATTTTATGTGACACACCTTTGTAGGCTTATCCTCTCATTATTGCACTAACTCATGTGCTTAATGGAGTATAATCCACTCCTGGTAGACATGTGCTTAGTTGTGAGGCTTATCATATTGCTAACTCCTAGACATTCGAGAATCTTTCTAGAGGCCTTTATATACAGGCACCTCTAGTGTACTATACAATCAATTGAATTATTTTGTGTTAGTTATTATGCTTCTTGGTCTTGGGTGATTTTTCCCTAAGGCAAATTCTTACAAAAGGGAGGGCTAAATGATCTTACAAAGTAAGTGTACACTAGGATATTGCATTCATGGGCTTAGGATTTAGCCCCCATTTTAGAGGGAGTATGAGTCACACTCATGCTCATGGTAAAGTAGATCAAGAACATAACGATCTCTTCACAACTAAGGAGACAAGGAAAAAATCAAGCCCCAAATAGACTTGATTCCTCATTGAGTCCAAATCAAGAAAAGAGAGATATCACTAACCAAAAATAAGAAAAAATTAGTGTGATTGATATTGACATTTTTTGTCACCCTTTAGTCTATTACTAGATAACCAATCTAAGACATTCTTTCATGTGCTAAGTTCTATTATTTTTGGCACAAGAAATGTTGTGTATTTTTAGCATATACTCAAGTGCAAATATTATTGTGTTTTTTTAGCATTAAAGGTGTTAGGGTCAAAGGAGTCTAACTTATCATAGGAAGACTTTCTTGCTCCTTTGACATTACCAAGCCAAAACTATGGTGTAGTTTCAACCTTTTGCATGCTTGCAAGTGGATATAAAGAGATGAAAATATTTGGTGTGATTATGCAAAAGTCAAAACTGTTGTATGTTTTCAATATTTTCACATGATTGCAAGTCAATTTGAAGGAAGAGAATTCTTGATGCATTGGTGGGTAGGCCAAATATGTTGTGTTTTTGTGTCTATGTTAATTTTACTAGTGATTGTGATAAGACCTGAGAACTAAATATTTATTGCCAAATTATATTTTTGGCTTCTACATGCAACACAAATGTTTTTCCTTCTTATGTTTCCACTTACAAAGGGTATGGGTATGATTTTCTTGATTTGAGGAGCATTTATTTTCCCATTTTCTATCATTTCATGATCATATTTTTGCACAAGCTTAGATTTTATCTAAGTTTTTCTTAATTTGCATTCTATAATATTAACTCTAATTGGTTGGAGTTTGAACTCAATGGTTATAACTAAGTTATTCTTGATCTCTTTAAAAGGAAACTTGGTATATTCTCCTAGGATATCTTTTTTTATTCTTTTGTAGAATTATCTTCTACAAATGTTGTTACCTTACTCAGTAGAAATTGTTTTTGTTCTATCTACTTGCAACCCAAATAAGATTGTGTAGTATTTTTTCCTTGTTTATTTGGATTTTTTTTTATCATCTATAATACTATATGATTATGTTAATATCATTCAATAAATATATTAAGTGAATATTTTTATTCCTTGTCAGATTGTATTGATTCCTGACTTTCATTCTTATGCTATGTTGATAAACTAGAGGCAATAGTATAGCTTTGTGAGTTATATTGAAATTAAATGAAAACTAATAGAAAGAGTATATCAATATTCTATCTAGTGCATCACCTCCAACTCCCTTTCAACATTTTATTTCAACATCCTTCTCTCCTTTTTCTCAAGAGTTTTAGTTTAGGTGCACCTTGATAATAAGGAAGCCAACCTTCTTGTTCTGGTTCCACAAAGCACACCCCATTTTGATTAGGAAATGGGGACCCCCTACTTTTTTTGGATTTGAGCCAATTTTGAGGCCCTGAGTCCTTGTCCCGATGTTGAAGAGTTAGGTCATAAAAGGTCAAAAAAAAAAGAAAAACCTAAAAAGTCAAAAAATCAAAAAAAAATCGTAAAATTGGAAAAACCAAGAAATCATAAAATTGGAAAAAAATTTGTAAAATCGAAAAAAATTAAAATTTTTAAAATTGAAAAAAAATTAAAAATTAACTAATTGTGCACCTGCGCACCTCATGAGGGCCGCGGGAGTGCATCCCAACATTGGTGGGGCGCAATGCATAATGTGCTACTCCACACCGCCAAGGGTGGGCGTGGTTATAAAATTGCCACCCCCTCCATACTCAAACACTTTGCATTTTTTATCGAGCACTTTTCAACTCCCTACTCTCTCCACACTCAGTGATTCTCCACGCTTCATGACTAGCTCCATACTCTGTAGCATCAAGTGTGCAATGCGCAACACATAAAACATGAACATGACAACACGCACTTGCATCATGTACGCCTCCTGCCACACGCACCTCCATGCCACACTCACTTCACAGCATCGTGCACCTCACACCTGCACCTCATAGCACCGCACACCCATGCACTCCTCTATCATGCACACTTCACCATGTTGCATGCCCCGTGCCATGCACACTTCCACGTCACACGCACTTTGCCATGTCGCACACCTCACACATGCACTATGCACCATGTGCTATGCAATTTTTCACATGACCCATAAACCCCCATAACATGAAACCCCTATACACATTGCAAAAGCACAAAAAAAAAATGAGGTGTGCACAGTGCACTTGGTTTGGTGTGTGGTGCGCACCTTATTTTTATTTTTTATTGATAAATAATTGAAGGGGAATTGAATGGCTTTTGCATTTTTATTTTTTATTTTTAGGTTTTCATTGTTTTGAACTAATAAATATCTTTACCTTATGTAAATATAATGGCATCCATATCTGGTGAGAAGATGGCACGTAAGCCCATGGTTTTCAAATTCCAAGGGGTCTCGTCCAAGTCAAGATTTTAGGATGACTACGCAGAAATTAAGGATACTGATTTAGGACACAGAGACTTGGAAGAGTTCCTCAGAATTTGCTACAGACCCATAGACAAATCACCTCTAGTATCCACTTTGATCTTATTAGGATTGGTGAGTGTAGCTTCACACCCAGCATCACTGCAATTAGAATATTTGATCATGGCACTGGCACAACACTTTATTCTGTAGGAAAGGGTAGTTAAGAGTGTAACAGGAGAAGTTGTATTGGACCTCCGACTCAAAAACATTGAAAGGTTCTTCCATCTCTTGAGGGTAGATCAATTCATTAGTCTCTCTTATAAGGCAGCTAAGAGGTGGTCTAGGGAACACACAAAGGAGGTGACATGTATCATCCAATCCCCCTATCTCATTGAGAAGACTCCTCTAGGGAGGGCAACAGGAAAGATGGACATGACAAGGGGATACATGAAGGAGGATATTAGCTACTCTTTTATTCTTCTAAGTAGGATCATGGGTCTACCAAAAGTAGGACATTTGAGTGTTTTTATGGTGAACTTTATTGAGACTATCAAGATGGAAAAGATGCCACTAAACTGGGCTACCACATTAAGTGAAAACTTGTGTGAACAATTGGGGGCAATCAAGGATAAGAAGAAGTTCTATATGACTTCCTACTTAGTATATTTACTAGCAACAAGGGCAACAAACTACCCAAATTGTACAAAAGAGGCAACATGCAAGATCCTAATGCCTAGCCCTACATTTTCTACCCTCAACTAGTGAGGAAGAAGCTCTCGGCACAGAGCAAGGAATATAGAATTGTGAATGATGTGTTCATTTTTGCAATCATCTGATTCATTGAGGGAGACTATGCAAAATAGTTATTTGATGATGCAATTGCACAGATAATAGCTCTCAGGGCCTACTACATCTAGCTCAAGACATTCATGTATCTATAGATAGCTGGTGCCTTTGTCAACCCTAAAAAGCTCCCTAGATATCCAAGTGATAAATTGGTGTTGTTGGAGATTGCATGGTAGATTGAGTTTGCATATGACAAGGTAAGGAAACAAGGGAGGCCATGTTGGACATGGTCCTTGGTCATAGGACCATAGCAGATAAAGCAAAAACAAGATATTTCATCTTTTGAGTGGGAGTGGGAACATTATCCCCTTGTAGAGTACAACTCTCCCTGACCCTATTTTGATAACATTAGCAAAGTAGAGAGTCTAGCTAGCAAATAATTCCATCATGAGGAGTCCATTGAAGACCACTAGATGAATGCAATAAATGACTATGATATCTATATTGGGGACTATTATAGGATGACTTTGTATTTGGCAAAGAAGGCTCTCAAAATAAGCATTTCAGAGGAAATAAGGCAACAAGATTTTGAGGAGCTGCTAGACCCCCTATTCAACTCGAACAAAATTTTAGAGAGATCCATCATGAATGTCAAGGTTGATAAGGAGGAGGGCGATGATATTAATCATCAAGTGAGGCATGTAATCAGAATGGCAAAGGATTGGGTCAAGAAACCCTTTCAACTTGATCCAATACTTGATACCATGATATTTCACGTGCAAGCTTGCCTAGAGAAAGGTAGAGGGAAGAAAGTTACAATTCTTACCTTTACAACCTAGTCTCCCATCAGGCCAGAAATAGTATACCAACTTAACTGCCTGGCTGGTTACTATCACCCTCCATAAAGGAAAGAAAAGAATAAGAGAAAAAGGAGAGCTCCTCGAAGGGTCAAAATAGAAGAAGCTAAAGTGCAAGCACCTCCCCAGCAGCAGGAAGAAAGTGTATAAGGGTTTGAGGATACTAGAGCTGCTCAAGTACAAGATGACCCTCAATTGCCTCCCTTTTATGCCTAGCTAGTTAGAAGAGGGAGAGATTCAATAGGTTTCCATTCCTCCTCCATAAGAAGAGCTAGCATCCCCTTCTGCCTCCATGAAACAAAAAAGGATTAAGATCCAAATGAAGAAGAGGCAAAGGGTCACTAAAAAGAATGGTGCCTTTCCCATTTGTCCCTGAAACCATTCCAGAGGAAGAAGAGGAAAAAATACCCCTATAGAGAAGAACCTAGCTAGCTAGAGCTGCAAAGCAAGAAAGGAGGAGTACCATGGTGACACTGCCATCCGCCCAAGCAAGACCCTTCGAAGTCTCTTCTTTGAAAGATGCAGTACAATAGTGGGTAGATGAGAAGAGTGAAGAGGGAAATGACTTATTCAAAATGTTAGATCTTGATTTTATTCCCATGGGAACAAAATTAATTAGGGACAAGATCATAGGTACCCCTACAGGTGATCCCCAACAAGAAGACTAGATGTGGATGCCGCCAAATTCACAAGGTCCCGATCTTACTCCCCCATCTCCACCACAAGTCATGGTGGTAGATAAAGGCTCGATTACTCCTTTGCCTGATATTTCAGAGGAAGAATAGGTTCAGAAGGAACCTTCACAAGAGGAGGAACCACAACAAATGATGACCAATGAAGTGTCAAAGGAGAGATAGATGGTAGAATATTCTCAACCAGCCTCCCAAGACACTAAGGTGCAAGCTACAGGGTCGACTAAGATAGAGGCCACCGAAGAAGAGCCCTCACAAAGGGAAAGTACTCCAAGGAGGAGTGATAAGGGAAAGGAGGTAGCAGAAGATAATCCATCCTTGAGAGGTAGGTCTTCAACTGAGTGCATCCCAAGATGGCTTCGAAAAGAAATAATGGGGAGCACCAAAACTCAATTCTATGCTAATGAGGAAGATATTTTTGAGTTGGCTAAGATTTCAAACAAACTTGAGTCTCTGTTACATGAGGCAAGACCATTGGCATTTGTCAACAATACATGGGATCAAGAATTGTTTTTTCAAGTAGCCATCCCTCTTGATGATATAGATACAAAAAGCCTCGGTCCTCAAGACTATCAAATCAAAGAGGTTACGCTTGGAAAGCCCACACAGGATACTGCCAGGTTAATGGTAATAATGGGAATCAAAGAAGACTTCAGGAGTATGGAACAGGAGGAGGTCAAACTTCGAACACTTTGATGGAAAAATGAGATCCTAAGGGGATATATGGCTGAAGTAGTTGGTCCTCTTGATCCTGATCACCTCGAGGATACATTGAACACCATACTCAAAGAAGGGGGAAGTGTACATTCAGATCCATTTTTGAAAGCCTATAAATAGTGGTAGGAAAGTCTCAAAGATAAGGGTATTTTGATTATCCATGGGAACTTGAAGTTACTGCATGCTATGCAAGAGAACATGAATAAAATGGTGGCAATTTTGAAGCAGGACTTCAGCATTATGGATGAGGTATGGGCCTAGAGTAAGGACTTGCAAATTTTGCAAGCAATAAAGGGGCAAAGATACTGAATTTTGGTAGATGTATATATAGTGTAGGAATTAGATTTGATTGATGATTGGATAAAGAAAATTGTGGACAACAATAAAGTAATGGAAACATTACATGTGGAGATTCATAGGCTCAAGGACCAAGCCCAAGAGTGAATTTTGGAAGTAGAGAAGCATTACAATGATGCATGCTTAGATATTTTTGAAGATGAGGAATGGGGGAAGTTGTTTCTTGTAGAGGCAATAATGGAGAGTTTTAAGAAGATTTTTGTGGAAGCTATTGATGATGAAGATATCTGGCAAGCTTTCAGAACAAAAGAAGCCTTGTTAGAATTGGATACCAAACTCAGGGATTTTGTTGACACTCAAATTGAGGTAGAAAATTATAGACAAAAGGTCAAGGGAAAATATGAGGCTCTTGATTTACCATAAGCAGTCAAAATTACTGAGATTATAGAGAAATTCAAGGGCAAACATCTAGACATAGCTCTGGGATAAAGGGGAACAAAACCCAGATGCCAAAATTTCAATTTTGACACTAAGTAAAATTTTGAGATTTTGGACCATTTTGAGGTGTGCAAGTGCACATTTCCAGAAGTTTCACTGACAATTAATTGCTAGTTCCAAAAGTAGAGATTTCTATGATCAGAAATGCATTTTAACAACAGTTTAACTCTGACAAATGCCTAGTGAAGGATCAGCTTCCATTTTTAGCACTTCCAGACACTTCCACTTCCACTGAAGGCTTTCTCACTCTTTATCCTCTCATAATTCTTTGTTTTTTAACATGTAAAGGCTCATGCATCCAATTAATGAATAAAAAATGGATGTAGTCCTGCTTAGCACCAGTTAGATTGTTAGTTTGTATATAATTAGTTTGTTTTATTAAATTAAAAACATTTTATTGCATGAAGATAACTCTCACTCTCAACACAAATTGAGGAGATAATTTCTTATAAATGCTCCATTGTAATATGTAATTGGGGCCGCTATTATTTTGCAGTAAAATTATGCTTTTGGTGCTCGCATTTGGAGTGTAGTAATTCTTGCCTAAATGTGTCATTGTTTTGTGAATTTTGTTCATGGAATTGTGATTGAGCCAAAGATTTATTGCTTTGTTTTTGGTTGTGCAATCTATTTAGTTCTAGTGTTTGCTACGGTTTGACAAATTTCGTTGACATATCTAGCTTAAGAAGAAATCATTGAATTGTGCCTACATAACTTTTTGTCTTGCATGACCGCACTTTTTGTGGCCTTGTGATTTGATGAAGAACAAAACATCATACGATTACTAAGTTTCTCACTAATGATTGCATCAGTGGAATTAAGGAAGTGCTACTCCTACTTTCATTGGTTACCTACCAATTTCTTTGAAAGCTTAACTCACAGACATGTTGTTTTCTATAGCTTATGTCCATTAGGATTTTAATTTCATGTTATTTGCTTTAAAGTTTTTTATTTTCTTTACTAACCCCCTTTGTTAGAATAGGACTTCATTTTAGTTGCATTGTTAGATTGCATTCATAAAAAAACATTAAAAAATACAAAAACATGGTTCTTTTTTGTGTGTTTTATTTTGAAGCAGAGTGTAGATTCTTCATCACATCTAAGATCAAAATGAATCGACAAAGGCCTCCTCGTGAACATTCAAATTTATCTCCAACTAAGAAGATTTTAGTATGTCGTGAGCCAACCCAAAACCTTGGAGTTGATTCAAAAAATTGACTTTTCAAGAGAGGAGTTTGCAAGAATTCCTATCATTTAGCATTGTGCATAACAATAGCTCAACACTTGTCTAGAGATTCAATCTCTCATTTCAAGTCTTGCACTTGGAGATTGTTTCCATGTTATAGAAGGTTTCTTGAGGTTCATATTTCAAACATGTGTCTAAACTTTAGTTCAACAATTTTTGGCATGCCCGATGGGACAACATTCAATCTTACTAAGAAGCCTACTAGTTTTCTAGTGTCAAATATAGTATTTCAACATCTATGCTGAGAGGATAGTGCTTCTCTTACCATTTGAGCCTTGAAGAGGCTCGTGGTCAAGCACTTGGATACTCCATATATACATTTTTTTAGACAAGATATGTTGCAATTCATGCCAAGAATTCAAACAAGTGCATCTTCTAGAGTTTTCAATTTACCTAGTTCTCATTTTCAAGTTCTAGAAGAAGAAGAGATGTAGTTTCTCTATCACTAGTTAGGGGTTTAGAAGCAACACATACACCATCTAGATATCTTTTGACTCCTCTAGTTGATAGATCACAACCAAGGGCACCATCTTTTCATTTAAATAGATTATTATTTCACATGGCTAACCCTAGAAATCAGTTTTTTCTATCTTTAATGGTTGAAACCCTTTTATTTTATCTCAAAGACATAATATACTAGTATCTACTCTCAAAATTTTACCAAATTGTACTAGTAAAACTTCCATTTGCCCAATATAATATATTTAAGAAGTTTCAAATATCTACAATATGCATGGCATAATAGAGGATAATGTTGTTGTTAGAATTGTAGATTCATCATTAAAAGGAAAGGCCTTGCAATGGTATACAGTTCTACCCCATGATTCTATCCATAATTTGGATGAATAAGGTGAAATAACTTGTAAGAACTTTGAAGATAAAATTGATCGTTTGTCTCTTTTATAGTGGCTAACTACAATTAAAAGAGCACCCTGTGAGTTTATAATAGATTTCAATAAAAGATTTCAATAGATATGGGATAGAATACTAATTGCAGCAAAGCATTTCCTTTGTAATATTTTCTTGCTACCACATTACAAACATTGGGTGGGGATAATCTACTAGTTGTATATGATATTGCTACAAGGGGGAAAAAACATTTTTACTCAATGAGAGGAGCTATCCCCAAGACCTCTACTGCCCCTCTTCTCTGATATGCCTACACATCAACCTATAATGGCTCTCATTCCTACTACAACTACAAGTCAGCCTCTCATTGCTACTCCACTAGCCTCTATTTCTTCCAATGAGTTAGAGGAATCAAATAGTATGATATAGGCTATGATGCAAAATATAGATATTAAACTTCAAGATCAGAATTCTATCATAGATAAAAAGTTTCATGATCAAAGTTATGATATAGATTAAAAAAATTAGGATCACAATACAGTGGTATAGAAAATGAGCAACAAGGTGGTGACTCTAGAGAGACAACAAGCTTAAGGTAATAAGCCTCTTCAATCCCATTTTCAAATTCCTCCATTCAATAGGAAACAAAATTAGAATCAAGTTTCATGGAACCAAAATAGGCTTATGAGTAATGTTTCTTCTACAAATGCAAATAAAAATCCAGTAAGGACACTTTTTTCTCAAAATAACTTTTCTCAAGAGAATGTATATTGTGTGTATTGCAACTTTTCTAAGGAAAAATGTGTATGTCATTGAGTAAATTATTCTCAGTCTTTAACCACACAAGAGAAAACTACAAGGTAGAAATATAATGTCAATCAGCCTACTACTAGATTCCAACCCCAACAACAAGGGGAGTACACTTTTATGAATCATTAGCTAGGAGAATACTTCTATTTCAATCATGATAGTAATAAAATTATAGCTCATAATGCTAGAAGCAAGAGGAGAGCAATGAAGAGTGCTTCACCTTCTCCATTAAATCAAGCTTCAACTTTATAGGCCATTCCATATACTATAATTGAAAGTGTACAAAATGATGTTATTTTTCTAGCAAAAAATCAAAACAACAAGAAGTCTAAGGAGCATCATGTTGCCCCAGTTCATATAAAATCAAAGACTATTGTGGTTAAGCTTCAAGAAAGTCAACATACACTCCTCTCAATATTGTATATTGTATGAAAAGGACTAATATTAGTGTTCCTATGTGTGATATCTTCACAATGCCATCTTAATGGAATTACTGCATGAAGAGTTGAGGACTGCAAAATGACATAATGGACAAGCTACCATAATTAGAGAAGCAAGCTTTATACAACCCATAAAGGAAGAAGATGCAAGTAAGAGGATTAAATATCCCCCCTTTTATCTCTCTTTGATTATAAGAGTGAAATTAGTTCATAATTTTATGATAGAATCTAGAGATAGCAACTTAGTTTTGCCAAAGAATGTGGTTGATTTTCTAGGTATTAAGTATGAGCTAGTGACTAGATGGTTCTTCCATCTAGATAATGTGAGCTTTAAAATATATCAAATTGGAATTACATACATGTCCAGATTTAGCTGTCATACAAGACATATTAGTTATTGACCCTCTTGTATATTTTTCTATATGCCTTACTAGAGACTTTACTACACAAATAGGGGGCTATATTGCATCTGATTGGTCCTACATGTTCTTTAGGACTAGAAATAGAACAAAGAATTCTATAAAGGAAAACCCATTGGTTCTTAACCATATAGAGACTAATACACCTAGCCCCATAAATATGAATTGCACACTCCATGAAGAAGATGAAGAATGCATAACCAATGAAAATTCTACTCTTTTGACAAAGCTTCTTGATTATCTCTTAGATGAGTGGGATAATTATTTCCAATTAAATCTAGTACAAGAGGTGGAAGAGACAAGCCTTGGGACTTATTATATAAATAAGGAAGGTTCTCCTTTTACGAATCTTATGAAAAGACAAGAAGATATTGATTAATTGTGGAGTATATTTTTTGATGGCTCAAGGAATAAAAATAGTTTAGGTGATGGTGTAATGATTGTTTCTCCCAATATAGATAAGTACTACTTTTCATGTAGACTTCAATTCAGTTGTACTAATAATGTGGTTAAGTATGAAGCCTTGATTTAAGGTCTCGAAAGAGGTATAAAGATTTTATAGGTCTTTGGGGATAGTGAATTGCTTATTAAATAAATAAGAAATCAAAATCTTACAAAGAATAGCCTTCTCAAATTATATAATCATAGAGTTTGGGATTTAATTGAGGCCTTCAATGCATTCAAGATTCAAAGTGTTCCTAGAAATAAGAACAAACATGTTTTGATTAAGTAAAAATAGGTTTTAAAGGACCGCAAACCGTATACAAAGTAGATAACAACAAGAGAAAAGAAGCCCAGAAGTATTGTGCATCAGTACCAAAAAATAGAACTAACTAAGACCATAAGTTTTAATACAAACAATAGGAAAAGACACCAAAAAGAAAGCAAAAAGCTAGCAAAAAGACAACTACAGGGTCTTAAAAACATCAGCAACATGATCTACAAGGATATTCATGTTAACCATAGAGGCCTTTAGATCATCCATTTCTTTGGCTTCCATGACCTCAGTCTTCTTAGAATTATCCCTAGTACATTTGTTGGGGCCATGTTCCTCTTACAAGTCTTTTAAACCTTGGATTCTTCTCTATTCCATTTTGTCCAGCACAATGCTAATTTTGTTCGCCCCAGTCTTCAAGATGGAACAACTTTGATCAACAAGTTTCTTAACCACCTTGTCAATGTTGATCACTCTATTATCCATGTCAAATAGGCCTTTCCACAAATCCTTCATCTTCTATTCCATAGCTCTATTATTGGCTCCCAAGGGTGGAATTCTCTTCATTAGATTCTTAACCTCTTCTGCATTACCAATCACCTTAGAAAGTCTATCAAGATGCTAACTAAGACTTCTCTCACCTTTGGTGGTCCTGCTTAACTAATCAAACTCTCTCCTAATGTCCTGCATATGCTCTTGCATCCTACTGATATCCCTTTTCATTAATCCCAAATTACCAATCATACCCTTCCAATACCCCTATTCCTCATAGTCCTTGTTATGAGCCATGTAATCCCCATCCCTTTCCATATTGTCTCTTTCAGAATCTATCTCCTTAAAACCTTTTTCATAAGCCCTCCCTTGAGAAATAATATTCTTACCTTTCCATTCTATCCTCTTGATTAGAGGTTCATCATCAGAGGGAATGTTTGAAACCCTATCAGTTTTCTTTCCCTTATTCCTAGTAGCAATACCAAAACTTCCAATGATTTTCTTCCCAATACCCTCCTCCGGCTCCTCTTCAGATTCCATGTCCATCTTAGAATCCACCATGTTGATAGACTTGTAGTGATTAGTTCTCATTATGATATTTCAAAGCATTTTGTAAACATAAAAGAATAACACATTAGACTTTTTGTCCAAGATAATTGTACAAACTAGAAAGTCTTTGATTCTAATTTACATATTGTCAATTATAAAACAAAAATCTTTGCTAAAAAATAATTCAAGCTACAAAGTCATAATGAATATCAAATCATGAAGCTTAATTCCAACAAATTGCTTAACATCTAGTCACCTTGGAGGTCATATTCAACTATAATGATTAGATAAGAAGTAAAGGATTGAACCTAGCTACAAGGAATGATGACTACAGATCTATAACCATTTTTGATGGGAAGGCTCTTAATTTGGAAAAGGTATGCTTTAAGATTGAACAAGAGGTTTTCATTAATTTATGTCAATAATTTACTAATGTTACTACTTGGACACATGAAGACTTAAAGAGTATTGACCCAAGCTTGTCCCAACATACCATATAATTAAAACATGATGCTAAGCCTATCAAACAAAAGAAAAGGCCAAATAATTCTAGGATTGAACTTTTAATGAGAAAAGAGTTTTCCAAACTCATAGTGGATAATAGTTTTTTTCCTATTAAACACTCCTCATGGGTAGGTAATCTTGTTCTAGTTAGAATAAGAATGGAGAAATCATATAATGTGTAGATTTTAGGGACCTTAATAAGGCTTCTCTTAAGTATCACCATTGCCTCCCTTTTATGGAACAAATCTTGTCCAAGGTTAGTGGCTTAGAAAGGTTTTCTTTCTCAAATGATTTTTCAAGTTATACAAAGTTCTAGTCTAAGAATCAGATCATCACAAGACAACATTTACTACTAAATGGGGTACTATTCCTATTGCAGAATGTCATTTGGACTAACTAATGCAGTGCTACATTGAAAAAGGTAATGGAGATGGATTTTAAGGGTGTATTAGAAATTTTATACTAATATATCTTAATGATATAACTATCTACTCAAGTTATGCAATAGATCACTTTAAGCATTTGAAGAAAGTGTTCTTCAAAAGTAGAGAATATGGTGTAGCTCTAAATCCAAGAAAATGTGTATTTTCTACTAATCAAGGAAAGCTTCTTGGACACATCATGTCAAGAGATGATCTAACCATAGATCTATTGGAAATCATTGATTAATTGTGTATTGTCTTTGATGTTACACAAAATGTCATATCATTGCCAGTAAGTGTTTGTCGAGCTCACTTGGGCATTGAAGATAGTTTCTTTTGTTTGTCAAGCATTCTAGAGTTTTCCTAGTTCAAAAGATAGTATCTACCAAGTTCACTCGGGCAACAAAGGAAAGTTTGCAGAAGTTGAGTATTAACTAAGCTCACTCAATTAATGAAGGATTTTCTTGTTTTTCCATATTGAGTTCAATTGAATTATTTGTTGGTTCTAGCCAACAAAGAAGATGAATATTAATTATTCTAAGTTGTATTTAAGTTTACTTGATAACGTATAAGGTATAAATATAAGGTCAAGTTGAGAATTGAATGTGTGGAACATAATTAAAGATTTGATGATGCTTAGAGGAAGTAAATTAGAAGGATAAGGAGAATATCCTTGGTGAGCTGCAAATATATATTCGATCAAGAAGGATCAAGTATACAAGCTAGAATTGAGATTTGTAATCAACAATTAAGTTTCATTGTAAATTAGGTCATCTCATTGTTCCTCTCTAACCATTGTAGTAATGATCTAAATCTCTTAACAGAGTTGGCTTAATGGTTATTTGTAAATCCTCTAACAAGATGGCATTTCTATTGAAGTGTATAAAGACCTCTAACAAAGCCACTCCTAACAGGGTGATTAAATCATCTAACAGGGTCACACCTAACAGTGTAACATTTAATAGGGTTGGCTCCTAATAGAGCTCACTTCAAAAGAGTGAAAATCACTAACTAGTTGCAATTGGTGATTTTTCCCAAATTGGATTTTCATGTTAAATCTTCATGTCAATTGTATTCATGCTATTTATTTTATGTGTATTTAACTAAGTTAAACTGTAGATAATATCTTAAGATTTTCAAGTTAAGCATTTTCTAAGCTATTTCAGTGTTTACCGAGTTACAACAGAGTTTTGATTTGTATTGACATGTAAGGGACATATAATTTATTTTTGTGATAGTTGATTCACCCCTCTACTCTTTGTTACTCATTTTATATTTCCAACAATTGGTATTAGAGTTTTTGTTGCTTGCAAAGAAGGTTTCAAGGACCTAAGCTAAAGATTAGGATGTCTTATAGAAGAGAGATTCCAAGTTGAATATAGACAACTTTGTAGCATGGCAAGAACTTATGAGGTTACATTTTGGAAACTATCAATGATTCAGGTGATAAATATCTTGATAGTGAATACAAGACTCCTATTGGAACATTATCAGTTGAAGAAATTTCTAAACATTAAAATCATAACATCTTGATGATTAACATTGCTTCTACTCTTAATTATGTTAAATTTGATGAAGTCAAAAGTTGCACTGCAGCTTATGATATGTGGATCAAACTAAAATCCATCTATGGAGGAGATGATAATGTAAGAAGATCTGAAGTCGAAAGTCTTAGAGGATAATTTGATTAGATGAAGATGAGAGAAGATGAAAATATTGCAAAATATATTGAGCAAATTAAAGAAAGTGTGAGCGCAATCAAAGCATCTAGAGGAGACATTGATGACAAAATAGTTGTAAGCAAGGTACTCAGAACCCTTCTTCTTATCTATGCAATTAGAGTGTTTTTTATTCAAGAGATGAGATGTGATCCAAATAGAAACATGACTTTGGATGCTCTAGTTGGAAAATTGACAACTTTTGAGTTGGATAATTATGATAACTATATCCCTAGTTCCAAAGGTATTGAGTTTGCATTTGAAGCCAAGCTTTCACTCAAGAAAAAGGGTAAGAAATCAAAAGCCAATCAATCATAAAGTGAAGAAGAGGAAGAAGGTTCAAACAATGATCTTGAAGTTGTTGAAGCCCTGCTTCCAAGGAAATATTCCAAAGATAGAGGAAAGTACAAAGGTAAGATTCCTCTAATCTATTTTTCTTGTGAAGAAGTTGGTCACATCAATGTCCCAACAAAGAAAGTAGAGAAGAAAAGAAAAGCAATAAGTTCAAAGGCAAGAAGGAATTCAAGAACTATAAGGACTACAAGGACAAAGGATAAAGATTCTAATAACAGTGACGATGAAATGGTATATGTTGTTATAAAAGATGAATCTGATGATGAAGGAGATAAAATGACACTTATCTCTCATGTTAACAAAAATGATACATAGATTATAGATAGTGTCTAGTCACATCATATGACTGGAGATAAAAAAAAGTTTGAACACATGGAACATTATGATGGTGATAGTGTGAGATTTGGAAACAATGAACCTTGTTGCATAAAGAGAAAATGTTGTATCTCATTAACCAATGAACTTAGATGTGACAATGCTTATTGGGTTGAAGGACTAAAGCATAATCTACTAGGTATGGCACAGTTGAACAACATTGGATTCAAGGCAGAATTCATGAATGGAAAGGCCAAACTATTGGATGGAAAATGAAATTTGGTTGGGTTTGGCAAAGAAACAAAAGGTAATCTATTCTACCTAGATCTCAGTGAAAATTCATGTTTTATTGCCCAAGTAGAAGAAATTTGGTTATGGTAGAAAAGATTATGTCATGTGAACTTTGATAATCTAGTCAAAATAAGAAAAAATAGAAGAGTAAGAGGTATTCTTAATCTAAAGAAATTTGATATGGGTCTATGTAAAAAAATTCAAATTGGTAAGATGGGAAGAACTAGTTTCAAAAGCAAGAACTATCATTCTAAAGAAGTATTAGAGCTTGTACATACAGACTTATGTTGACCTATTGGAATAGAGAGTTATAGTGGAGATAAGTTTTCATTCTTTCTGTTGATGATTATTCTAGAATGATGACTGTAATATATCTAAAAGAAAAGTCTAAAGCATTTCAAAAATTTAAGTGGTATTTGGCAAGAGTAGAGAAAGAAACTAGAAAGAAGTTGAAATGTTTGAGATCAAACAGAGGTGGTAAATTAATTTCCAATGATTTCAATGAATTATGCATTGAAAAGGGAATTAAGAGATAGGTATCAGACCCTGGTACACCATGGCAAAATGATATAGCTAAAAGAAGGAACAGATCCATCATGGATTGTGCAAGAACACAATTGATGATAGAAAAGAATGTTGCAATCAAATACTGAAAGGAAGTAATCATTACTACAGTACATACCTTGAACAGAGTACAGTTAACGAAAGACTGAAATCAAACTCCTTATGAACTATAGTATGGCTACAAACCTAATGTAAGTTACTTTAAAGTATTTGGTAGCAAATATTATATCTTGAAAGAATCCAAGAAAGGTAAATTTGATGTCAAAGGTGATGAAGGCATATTTATAGGATACTTCTATAGAAGTAAAACATATAAATGTTTGAATTTGTCTACTCATAAAATTATAGAAAGTACACATGTGAGAATTGATGAGTTTGCAAAAAAGATTGAAGAAGAGACCAACAAAGAACTTGAGGATTATAGAAGATTTATTTACTTTGAACGTGATAAAGTGCCAAATCTATTTGGAAGTCAAAAAGTTTCACCACCCAAGTCCCCAAAATCTCCAAAAGCTATTGAGATGCATCCAGTGCAACCTGAGTCACAATCTGAAGGACCTAAGTCATAGTTAGAAGCTACCGAGTTATTGTGAGAGCAAACCAAGTCTAATAGACCTGAGTCACAGCTAGTGGGACTCTGGCTTAATATATAAGTTCATGAAAAGGTTAGTGGAAAAAACACAAAATCCAAAGTACATGTGTTCGCAAGATAAGTTAGAAGGCATCATGCACCTAATTAAATCATTAGAGGCAAGTCAGATGAAATAATGACAAGAAACAAATTGAAAGGTACATGTTTGCTTATTGATTTTGAACCTAGAAATGTTAAAGATGCTTTGGATAATGAAATTTGGATTGAAGCTATGAATGAGGAAATAGAACAGATAGAGAAGAATAAGACTTGGACTCTTGTTCCTAGACCCGAGGATAAAATCCTAATTGGCACAAAGTGGGTTTTCACAAATAAGCTAAATAAAGATGAAGAAGTTTCAAGAAACAAAGCTAGATTAGTTTGTAAAGGTTACTCTCAAGAAGAAGGTATTGATTATGGTGAAATTGTTTCTCTTGTTGCAAGATTAGAAGGTGTTATAACTTTCCTAGCATATGCAATATATAAAGGATTTAAAGTTTATCAAATGGATGTAAAATCTGCATTCTTGAATGAAATTCTTGATGAAGAAGTCTACATAAAATAACCTAAAGGTTTTGTAGATCCTAGCAAAAGAGATATGGTCTACAAATTACACAAAGTATTGTATGGTCTCAAGCAAGCTCCCAAAGCTTAGTATAAAAGACTTCATAACTACTTGATAAATATTGGCTTTTAAAGAACAAATGATAACAACAGTCTGTATATCAAAGAAGGACAAGACAAGAAGATTGTGTTGGTAGAAATATTTGTGGATGACACTTTAATCACACAAAACAATGACTTCTGCAAAGCATTTTCAGAAGAAATAAATAAATAATTTGAGATGTCCATGTTTGGAGAGATAAAATTCTTTGTTGGATTGCAGATCTAGTAGAAGAAAGATGGTATCTACATTACTCAATCTAAATATATCAAGAAGATACTAAATAAGTTTCAAATGGAAGATTCAAGACCAATTGGAACTCCTATGTTTACTAGACATAAGCTTTCCAAAAATGATGATTTCAAAGAGAGATCAAACCACATATAGATCAATGATTAAAAAATTGCAGTATGTAGTACACACAAGGCTTGATATTGCATTAGTAGTTGGTATGGTGGCAAGATTCTTAGCAAATCCTAAAGAAAATCACATGATGGTAATCAAAAGAATCATGAGATATCTGAAAGGTATTGAAGACTATAGATTATGGTACAAAAAGGGATACAATTTGGATTTGAAAGCATTCACATATGTTGATTGGGAAATAAGTGTTGATGACAGAAAGAGCACCAATGGTGGAGCATTCTTTCTTGGTAAAAGACTAGTGTCTTGGACAAGAAAGAAACAAAACTGTATTTCTTAGTTCACAACAGAGGCAGAATATGTGGCAGCATCAGTTAATTGTTCAAATGTTGTTTGGTTCAAACAACTGTTGGTGGGTATGAAGACAAAAATCAAGGATCCAGTAGTTATCTTTTGTGATAACACCAGTGTAATTAATATATCAAAGAATCTTGTGATGCATACCAAAACAAAACACATTGATATAACATATCATTTTTTGATATAATTGGTACAAGATAAAGAGGTGAGATTGGAATATGTGAATACTAAAGAACAAATTGTAGATATATTCACTAAGCCATTACCTAAGGATGCATTTCTATATCTAAGAGGTAAATTGGGGGTCATTCCCCTATTTAAAGCTTACTAAATGAATTTTAGTGATGCATCAACTAGAGCATGTTGAAGATCAATCAGTTGATGCAGTATGGACAAAGGCACATTGAAAATGAATCAATACATAAGGTACATTGAAATTCACTAAATATTATCTTTGGCATGAGACATCAAAGAGGGAGAAGATTACTATCATATCTCATAGAAATTTTATGAAGATAAAGAGAATTAGATGTCAAAGAAAGGAAGTTTGCTATTAGAAGAAGATGTTGAAGGCAAAGTTTTGCTAATAGAGGGAGAAACTGAAGGCAGGGGGAGTTCACACTAATAGAGGGAGTTCTCATAAATGAGAATCAGAATGAAACTAAGGATATGTTCCTTATTTTATTCTTTCTCTAAAATTTCATTGCATTATGACATGTTGTGTTTCCATCAATGCCAAAGAGGGAGATTGTTGGAAACAATTGATTAATTGTGTATTCTCATTGGTGTTACACAAAATGTCATATCATTTCCAGTTAGTGTATGCTGAGATCACTTGGGCATTGAAGATAATTTCCTACATCTGTCGAGCATTCCAAAGTTTTCCCAATTCAAAAGACAGTGTCTACCGAGTTCACTCGAGTGATAAAGGAAAGTTTGTAGAAGTTGAGTGTTAATTGAGCTCACTTGGTTAATGAAGGAAATGTTGGATAGAACCAGTGTTAACCGAGATTGCTCAATTACCAAAGGAACTTTGTGAATATGTAGTGTTAACCAAGTTCACTTGGTTAATACATGAAAATCACTTTGAGTTAGTATCTACTGAGCAGGTTCGGCTAACGAAAGATTTTCTTATTTTGGCATATTGAGTTCAATTGAATTGTTTGTTGGTTCTAGCCAACTAAGAATATGAATATTAATTATTCTAAGTTGTATTCAAGTCAACTTGACAATGTATAAGGTATAAATATAAAATTCAAGTTGAGAATTGAATGCGTGGAACATAATTGAAGATTTTGATGATGCTTAGAGGAAGTGAATTAGAAGGATAAGGAGAATATCCTTGGTGAGATGCAAAGATAGATTCTATCAAGAAGGATCAAGTATACAATCCAAAATTGAGATCTGTAATTAGCAATTGAGTTGCATCAAAAATTAGGCCATCTCATTATAACTCTCTAACCATTGTAGCAATGATTTAAATCTCTTAACAAAGTTGTCTTAACAACTATATGTAAAACCTCTAATAAGGTGACATTTCTTTTGAAGTGCCTAAAGACCTCTAATAAGGCCACTCCTAATAGGTTGATTAAATCCTATAATAGGGTCATACCTAACAGTGTGTTTTGTAACCTTTAATAGGGTTGGCTCCTAACACGGCTCACTTCAAAAGATTGAAAATCAGTAACTAGTTGTAATTGGTGGTTTCTCCCAAATTAGGTTTCCACATTAAATCTTAGTGTCCATTTTGTTCATGTTATTTATTTTATGTGTACGCAACTAAGTTAAGCAACAAATAATATCTTAAGACTTTTGAGTTAAGCATTTGCCAAGTTATTTCAGTGTTTACTGAGTTACAACAGAGTTTTGATTTGTATTGACTTCAAAGGGATCTGAGATTTATTTTTTGTGGTAACTAATTCACCCCTCCCCTCTTAGTTAATCCTCTTATATTTCCAACAAGATCCAAAAAGGGTAGGGGAAACTCTCTCTCTCTCTCTCTCTCTCTCTCTCTCTCTCTCTCTCTCTCTCTCTCCCTCTCTCTCTCTCTCTCTCTCTCTCTCTCACACACACACACACACATTCACTAGCCACAAGAAATGACCACAGAGTTTTCTTGGTAGGATAAACTTTGTGAGAAGATTCATTCCTAACTTGGCTACTATGGTCAAGTCTCTTGCATCTATTTAAAAGAAAAATATGATGTTTACCTAGACTAAAGAAGGAAATCCAACATTGAAGATATTAAGAAAAAAATTGCATCATCTCCCACTCTTGTCAATCCTAATTTTGATAAGGATTTCATCATCCATTCTCTTGGAGGAGAATCAAGTATACAACTATCTTGGCATAACTTAATAAAGAAAATTTGTGTTAATGTTTGATAGCTTTTGTCAAATAAACATATGTATAATTATATGAGATATAATTGAGTTATAAATATATGAGATAAAAAATAGATATTATATATATATAATATATTATATTATTATATTAATTATGTGATTAACAAATAGACATGTCCCTTCATCTATTCATCTACCTCTTCTCAATATATTTCTAAAAAGGATGTTGCATTTGAAAAACACATACCAATCAAGAAATGCTTAGTACATTTGCAGTGATCCTTGGAAAACTAACAATTTGGAACAACCTATTGCTTTTTTTAGTGAAGGACTCAAAGACTATGATGGTAGATATAGTTATGGGGAAAGGAAAGTTCTTTCTATTATAAGGGATCTTAAAAAATTCAAAAATTTATTGTCTAGTAATAGGAATCAACTCTTGGTCCCACATGAAAATGTGAGAATGTCCTTCTAAATAAGGACATTTGTGAAAAAAGAGTGGATGGGTCAGTAAGTCATGGAGTATGACATTGAAATCAAGATTACCAAGCTTGTGAGAGGAAAAGGGTTACGTGAGAAACTAACTTCATCTTTTGAGATGCCTAAGGAGGTTGCACTTTTATTAGAAGATGAGCAACCAGTTGAAAATGAGGATCAAAATAATTGGTTTCCTAACATGACTAACTACTTGGTAGAGGAAAGATGTCTACAAAGCCTGAAGAAATCCAAAAGAAGGAAGTTCAAATTATAGGCCATTCCTTATGTCTTTGAGGATGGATTACTATTCAAGAAGGATTCTAATGGAGTGTTACTAACATATATCAATACAAATCAGATCAATAGGTTATTAGAACAATTTTATGATGGCCCTACAAGTGGTCATTTGTCTACCAAAGTTAAAACTATGAAGATAATGAGGGTTGGTTATTATTAACCAACCTTATTCAAAGATTCTCATAAATGGGTGAGAAAATGTGAGAAATGAACCTTCTTCTAAGGTAAACAAAGATTGGTTTCCCTTCCTCTTCATCCTATTCAATCAAATCAACCTATTACCCAATGGGGTTTGGATTTCATTAGTCCAATCAACTCAACCTCTATTTTTTGTCATAAATAGATCTTGGCAGCCACATATTACTTCACAAGATGGATAGAAGTAGTAGCATTAAGGGATGATAGAGATAATTTAGTACTTTAATTCCTTGATGGATTTGTAAACAGATTTGGTGTTCCTTCTACTATCATATCAGATAATGCCAAATCTTTTGTTAGAACTCATATCTACTCTTGGGCAGTTGAGTAATATGGAATATATTTGAAGAATTCTTCAAATTACTATCCCCAAAGGAATGGACTTTCTAAATCCTCAAATAAGAACCTCATTAGAATAATAAAAAGGACAACTGAATATAACTAGAATTTTTGGCATGCCAAGTTGAGAACAACCCTTTGGGCTGACAATATTACACCTAAGAGAGAAATTAGTAACTCACATTTCATGCTAGTTTATGGAAGGTAAGAAAGGCTTCCTATTTCACTTGAGTTTCCCTCCATTGAACTAGCTCATAAATTAGACCTAATTGAAAATTATGCTATGAGAGTTAGGCTAGCTGAAGTATAGGAATTAGAAGAAAAAGACAACGTATGCATACACTTGAGGCATACCAACAATATGTCAAAAGGGGTTTTGACAAAAAGGATACTATTAGAGTCTTATAAGAGGGTGATCTTGTTCTTAAGTAGGATGTAGATAGAGATAAACTAGATAGGAACTCCAAAGTTGATTCTATGTAGATTGGCCCATATATCATAGCCAATTGTAAATAAGCCAATTCTTTTCTATTATCTAGGCTTGATGGTGAAGTCCTTCCAATAGATTAATATAAATATTTTTATTCTAGAGGAGGTTAAGTTTCCTTGTATATATTAGAGTAGATGTTCCAACTCTCCAAAAAGTGCATGAGTACAACTATTTCCCCTCTTGGAAATAAAATTTTTTTGATATTTTGCTAGATTATAGAGTTGCTGATTTTTATGTTGAGAAAGAATACATCATATTTTGATGCTAATGACTTCATAACCAATAGATTTCTTTAAGGTCATTGATCATATTCTTAGCGGGTAACTAGCCCCCATGAGTCACTCTAAAATTTGACATTCTTTGTCACCCTTTAGCCTATTACATATAATCAATCAAAGACATTTTTTCATGGCTAAGTGCTATTATTTTTGGTATAGGAAGTTTTGTGTATTTTTGGAGTATTATTGGGTGCTTGAAAACATTACGTGTTTTAAGCATCAAAGAAATTGATGTCGAAGGAGATTGGCTTATTGTAGGAAGATTTTATTGCTCCTTTGACATTCACAGGATGAAACTATGATGTGTTTTCAATTTTTTTGCATGGACACAAGTGTATATAAGGAGATGAAAATATTTGGTGCAATGGTGCAAAATTAAAAACTATAGTGCGTTTCTAATCCTTTTGCATGATCACAGGTTAATTTAAAGGAAGAGAATTCATAGTGCGATGATGTACATGCCACAAACATTGTATGTTTTCATGCTTGCACTATTTTTTATGGTAACTATATGATAAGACTTGAGAGCTTAATATTTATTTTTAAACTACATTTTATGGCTTCTACATGCAATGCAAATGCTTTTCCTTCACGTGTTACCACTTGCAAGGGGTATGTGCATAATTTTCTTGATTTGAGAAGCATTTATTGGCCAATTTTATGTCATTTCATGATCAAATTTTTTCAAGGAACTAGATTTTATCTATTTTTCTCTTCATTTACACTCTATAATCATAAATCTAGTTTGTTGGAGTTTGAACTCAATGGTAGTAACTAAATTATGCTTGATCTCTTTAAAAATAAGCTTTATATATTCTCCTAGTATCTCTTTTTCTAGTTCTTTTGTAGAATTCTCTCCTATAGATGTTATTTCCTCATTTAATATAAATTTCTATTGTTTTATCTACTTTCAGCCCAAACAAGCTTATTACAAGCTTTTATAGTCTTTTTTCCTTGTTTGTTTGGATGTATTTTCATCATCTATAACCCTATATGATTATGTTAATGTCATTCAATAAATATGTTAAGTAAACATTTGTGTCCTAGTCCAATTGTATTGATTCTTGACTTTCATTATTGTGCTAAATTGATAAACTATAGGTAGTAATATAGCTTTGTGAGTTCTATTGAAATTTAGTACAAACTATTGGAAAGAGTAGATCAAAGTTCTATATGGTGCATCACCTTCATTTCCCTTTTAGAATTTTATTTTAGCATTCTTCTCCCCTTTTCCTCAAGAGTTTTAGTTTATGTACACCTTGATAGTAAGGAAGTCGACCTTCTCTAAAGATTCAATCTCTCATTTCAAGTCCACACTTGGAGATTGTTTCCATGTTACATAAGGTTTCTTGAGGGTCATACTTCAAGTATGATTGCAAAATGTTTTGTCAATAGCTAACTCACCCATTAAGATTTGTGTCCCTTACTATGAATCACACAAAAAGGCCTATTGAAAAGAAGATTGTATTGATAGTCTTGTAGGTTTGTGTGGCAATATAGTCAACCCATCAAGGAGTCACCCTTAAGGGCTTGTGTCTCCAAAAGAGGAATCTGACAAAGGATGATCTAGACATAATTATGTGTGTTTCCTTAGGGAATCAAAAGAGAAAATGTGGGGATCAAACCTCAAGGACTATTATCCAAAGAGGAATCTAAAAATATAGGGATTTAGTCATAAATATTTCTAGTAATCTAATAAGAAATCCAAGTATGCAAGGGTTGTGCCTTAAGGACTATTAGTAATCCAATAAGGGATCTAAAGATGCAAAATATCATGAAGCATAATGTGTGTGTGCAAAATGTGAGTGGGGGCAAGGACCATGCCTTCATGACTATTAATAATCCAATAAAGGATCTAAAGATGCAAAATATCATGAAGGATCATGTGTGTAAAATGTGAGTGGAGTGTATCTCCCCATATTAAAGTGATTTATATTGCCTCAACAAGAGAAATGTCTTTAATGGAAGTGCACATGCATCCACTAAAGACATGCCCATGGTGATATGCCCCAAGAAAGGATACATTAAGAGAAATGAGAACATAACAAAAGGAGAGCACATAGGGGATATACCAAATCTAGGGCCAATATGATCATATGATAATATATGAAAATTATATAAATTATGAAATATCATCATTCCCCAAAGGAAGTAGAGCTAAAAAATAATGGAAGAAAGACAATAAGAGTTACCAAGAATAGTATTTTTGTGATAGCATCAGGGAGACCAAAAATAATTAAAGCTTCCATATCAAAAAAATTGAAGTGGATTGCACAAAGGCACATTTATGAACAATTGCACATGTACAACACAACATATAACAACATATGGAAGAAGAGAGATATAAATAGAAGAATGATCACAACATGGTTTGTTCCTTTATCATTTTGCACTATTGTAGCAACTGTTGATATAAGAAGATTACTAGGGGGTGAATCAATAATCACTAACTTAAACAATAAATCACAAATCAAACTTTATTTCTGCTTTATGGATAGTAATATCAGTTTACCTATAACAACATTATCAACTCACTAAACATTATGCATCCATTCAACCTAGAAAAAAATTCACACAATTTAAACACCATTATTTATCTTGTTGAAACCCAATTAGGGTGAAAACCATGGTGTGAGATTGACGACCACAAATAATTTTACTCTTGTGCAATATGCTCTGTTAGGAGCCTGCACAATTAAGGGTTACAAAAAAATTATTAGGTATTACTCTATAAAGGGATTTCCCTGAGACCTATTAAAATATTTATTCTATTAGGAGTAACCTTATTAGAGCATTTAGAAACTCTACTCTAAGAATGCCACCTCGTTCAAGGATTTACAATAGACCTGTTAAGGTCACTCGATAAAGGACTTACTATTATAATTTTTCAAAAGCTATAGATGAAAATTATCTATAGTTTTCACTATCTTTCTATATTAGATCCATTACATTTCTTTAACACAATAACCTATCACTACAATCCTCTGATAAAATTTGTGTCTCTTATGTGTTTGCAACTATTCTTTTGTACTATCAATAATCTCATTTGTTTCCTATTATCCTTCTTTCTCTTTATCATGGTAACAAACTTCATCTTTATTTCTCCTATATGTAGTAACATTGCAATCATAGACCCTAAACCTAGATCCAAAAATCAAAACTTCATCATCAATCTTGTTCTTGAAAATTCCTCCATCTCCATAAGTTGTTTTTGACATTGAAGAAACTTCTTGATCAATCCTTTGATCTTTTTTTCCTCAATATTTGTATCATCACATTGCTCCTTGAATTACACTTAAGTAATCTCACCATTTTCCATATAATATACATGTATCCTTAATTTATCTATTATTCACCTTAAATTCTTCACTACATTCGATAAGATTTCCTTTGCTCCAATAAGGTTATGCTTCTATCCCTTTTTAAGTCCTAGTTCCTCTTATAGGAGTTACCTATTATAACATGTTTTCTAGATAAACTCTTTCCTTCGCTTCTTTACTTTTCTCTATTATAATTCTCTTATATTTCTTCTTATGCATATTCTAACAAAAAATAAAATTCATTTAACTATCCATCATTGTCTATTCTAACTACTACCCGATAAGATCCTTATTGACATAAGTATATGCTCTTTGTCATTTCTACAATTTCTTCTCTTTCAAAGATATGGTAAGAAGTCAAAACAATATGTCAAGTAGTTTGACATCAATAAAAAATAGTATAATTGATATCATATTTATCAACCATCTTCTAATCTTCAACAACTTCATCAACTAAATTAGTTATGCCAACAATCTCCCACTTTGGCATTGATAAAAAATATTTAGTGATGAGACATATATTACTCCCCCATTCATTATGTTTTTCTTTCTTCTTTGTTTTATTAACTTCTCCCTTTTGTATGCATTACTCCCCCATTCATTATATTATACTTTCTACTTTGTTTTATTAACTTCTCCCTTTTGTATGTATATCCCCCCTTTATCTTTTTCACTAATCTCTCCCCTTTCTTTTTCACTAATCTCCCCCCCTTTGACATCAATTCCAAAGGTGACCAACCTTCACTATTTTGACCTTCAATGTTTGTACATGTGTTGTGCATTCTCCTTATATCTAGATTGCTCCTCCATGGAGCAGTCCACCTATACATCAATTCATTCTTAGATATTATGTTAAGGTATTATCAACTAATGCACACTTCATGATCTTCTTAGTTGATACTCAATAGGAGCAGGACCCCCAATTTTCCTCTTAGACATTCAAATCTTCCCTTAGGTATTGGTTTTTTTAATGTATCAATAACTTATTCATTTATAGGAATGTATTCTAGTCTCACTCCTTTGTCTTGTACTAGCCCCTTTAGAAAATGGTACTTAATGACTATATGCTTTGTCTTTGTTTGAATTACTAGGTTCTTAGATATATTGATAGCACCTGTATTATCACAACAAGTTCTTCAAATTTCTCATGTATTCCTTCAAGTATTTTCTTAATCCATAACACTTGTTGACAATTGACTAACGTAAGCTTTAGTTGTAGATTGTGAAATGCAATTTTAATTTTTACTTGTCCATGATACAAATATTTTTCCTAGATAGAATGCTCCTTCATTTGTGCTTTACCTGTCATTAATGTTTCTTTCCTAGTATGTGTTAGTATATGCTTTGACATAAAAATCAAATTCCTTTCTTTTCATACCATAATCCATAGTCTTTTGTTCCTTTGAGATATCCAAATATCCTTTTTACTGCTGTCATATGTGAATCCTTAGGATTTTATGCAAATTTAGCAACAATTTCAATTGCATGTGTAATGTCATGCCTATGAATAACATATTGTAGCTTTCCAATCATTCATCTATATGAAGTTTTATTCACCTCTTTATATTTATCTTCTTTTAGAGTTTACATTGAATGACCATAGGTGTACCAACATGCCTTGAGTCTCCATGCCAAATGGTTTCAATATCTCCTTGATATACTTGGACTGAGCTATATAAATACCTTTCTTTCACCAATCATGATAATTTCAAATTATTTCATCATTTCTTCAACAAATGATATACCAAGTTCACCATTTCCTCCAAATATTATATCATCCACAAAGATTTCACTTTCATCTTTCAAGTAAACATTATTGTTATCACTAGTTTTTTCAAATCCTATCTTGAATAAGTAAGAGTGTAATATTTCATCTCATGCTCTTGGTGTTTTCTTTAATGCATACAATGCTTTTTGCAGTCTACAAACTAAAATTTTACCTTTTTTATCTTCAAAACCTTTAGGTTGTTTCATATAAACTTCTTCATCTAATATTCCATTTAGAAATGTTGATTTAACATCCATTTGATACAATTTAATTATGTTATGTGTTGCATAAGAAAGTAAAATTATGACTCCTAAACTTGTCATAGGTGCAAAAGTCTCATCATAGTCAAGCCCTTCTTCCTGAGCATATCCTTTGGAAAGTAAACTTGCTTTGTTCCTCATTACTTCATTGTTTTCATTAAGATTATTCTTGAAAACCAACTTAGAACCTATAACATTGTTATCTTCTAGTCATGATACCAATGACCATGTTTTTTTCTTTTCAATCTAATTGATTTCTTCTTTCATTTCCTCCATCCAATCTTCATTCTTTAATGCATCTTTGACTACTTTTAGAATCATCTTTGCTAGAAAACATGTTGCATCCTTGACCTTTAATTGACATCTTGTTAACACTCCATCACTCTTGTCTCCAATTATCTCGGGTAAACAATGATTAATCCTTATATTTCTTGATGTCATAGGTTCTACACTCTGAATTTGTTCTTTTCTTGCATTGGTTTCTCCTTGGTGAGCAGTTATGGTTATTTTTATATTGTTCGTTGCCATGCTATTATTGGTTGTCCATTGTTAGTACATGTATTTGCTTGTTCTATTTCTATTTACTCATGGTCAATATAAATAAATTCATTATAGGTTCTTCAACTTTTGCATTACTTTCCTCATTCTAGACATAAGATTCATCTATATTTATATCTACACTTTCTATTATCTTACTTTTCCTTTTGTTCAAACACTTATAAGACCTATTCTTAGCAAATATCCCTAAGAATATTCCTTCATTACATTTACTATCAAATTTTCTATTTCTATCATCCTTCTTAATATAACATTTGCTCCCAAAAAATTCTAAAGTAACTGACATTAGGTGTTCGAACATACCATATTTCATAAGGCATTTTGTTCACTCCTTTGTTGAGTTATACCTGATTAAGTGTATATACTATAGTGCTAACAACTTCTCTCTAGAATTTTTGTACAACTTCTTTTTGACTTAAGAGTGTTCAAGTGCATTCTACAATAGATCTATTTCTTTTTTCTACAATACCATTACATTATGGTATTCTTAGTGTGTTTAACTATCTCTTGACTCCATGTTCTTCATAATATTCATTGGAATCATAGGAAGTAAATTCACCACCTCTATGTGATATTGGACATTTCAAAGTTCTTCTAGTTTTAGTTTCAACTCTTTCTTTGTACATTTTGAATGTATTAAATGCATCTGATTTCACTCTGAGAAACATTACTAACATCATCCTTGAGTAGTCGCCAACAAATAGTATGAAGTATCTATCTCCATAATATATTTTAGGTCCAATAGGTCCACATAAATCTCTCTATACCAAATCTAAAATATGTTCTATAGAGTATTATTTTCTCTTGAAAATTGAACTTGTCATTTTACCAAATTGACCTTATTTGCATATTATATTATCTAGTTTGTTCAATATTGGTATTCCTCTAACATTTTTCTTTCTACTTACTTTTACCAAATTTTCAAATTTTACATGACACAATCTCTTATGACATAGCCAACTATCTTCAAATTTTGCAACTAAATAGTGACTAGTAGTAGTATTTAACTTGAAAATGATACCTTTTGTCTATTCTCTGGTAGCAACCAATTTACCATTCTTCCCAAATATCTTGTATTTACCTTTATTGAATGCAAATATGAAACCATTGTTACTCAATTGAGATACACTAAGCAGATTATGCTTTATTCAATCTTCCCAATATATATCTTCATAAGTAATATTATTAGTTAAAACATTTGTACCTTTTCCTCTAATTAAGCATGTGAACCATTACTGAATCTTATATCACAATGTTCCATAGTCACAAATTTGCTCTTGTCTCCTGTCGTATGATGTGTACAAGGTCTTCATCAATGATCCAATTATTTTTGCAGTTCACACTTGAGATCAATGCTTTCTCTTCATTGATATTTGCCTTGTCGATAGATGGGTCTTCTTTAATAGTAAAAAACACCATCATAATCACCTCTCAAGTTATATTCATCTTCCTTATCCTGAAAAATGTAGCACAACTTCTTACTCTTTTGAGAAAAATCATTATACTTCTTATATTTGTCTTTCTTTTTTCCATCACATTCCTTGTTTGTCTTCTTTGGACATATGTGTGTAAAGTGACCATTTTTTCTACAATTCCAGTAGGCAATAGGACTCTTTCCTTTGTATATTCCTTTTCCTTTAGGAAATATTTTTGCAATAAAGGCTTCAAGTTCCTCTAATTGCTTTGTGTTTGCATATAAACCTTTATAATCATCTATTTCATAAATAATTCTAATTTTCCTTGATAGACTAACACTAGTTGTAACTTGGAATGCAACTTAATTAGCAAGTTGACTATTATCATAGTTACTTAGTTCAAAATTAGTGAGATTGATAAGTGAATCAATTGTAATCTCACTCTTATCACTTGTCCTTAATTCTTATATAGGAGAAACTCAAATAACATATCTGGTTGGAAGAATTATGAGCATCTTACTTACAACTCCACTTTCTTCAATTTTTCCACTAGCTCCTTTGATCCCTGGAATAATCTCCTTGATTCTTGTTCCATATTGTGCAATGATTTCATTCTCATAACATCATATTTACGTTTCACTCCTTCAACTTTTACCTAGAAGACATGTCCATCTCTTCTATGTACTTCTACTAGCTTATCTCACATCTGTTTGGTTGACATAAGATCTTGGATGGACCAACTTACTCTAAATCTCATAGAGCACTTGTTATTTCAATCAGCATAAAATTATGAATCAACTTTTCTTTCTTATGTTCTTTAGTCAAAGTGCTAGAGGGTTGTGCATATGCATTTGTTAAATAATCCAATGTGATGTTTGCAATTACTAGTAGGTGAAACTTCATCCTACTTTCCCACATACCAAACTCATCCTCATACTTGTTAAGCTTACATACACCTTTCCTATACATTGATATATTTACCATAAGAGGTTAAGTTTCCAAATTAGGGACCTAATGCCCGATAACAATTTTTGATATAGGAAGATTACTAAGAGGTGGTAGGGGTGGGGATGAATTAGTAATCACCAAATTAAACAATAAATCACAAATCAAAATTTCTTTTGACTTCATTGATAGTAATCTTATTTTACCTATGACAACATTATCAATTAACCAAACAATATGCATTCATTCAAAAAGTAAAAAATTCACACAATTTAAACACCAATATTTATCTCGTGGAAACTCAGTTAGGGTGAAAACCACAATGTGAGATTAGTGCCAACAAATAATTTTGCTCTTATGGAATATATTCTATTAGGAGCTCACCTAATTAAGGGTTATTAAAAAACTATTAGGTGCTACCCTGTTAAGGGATTTCCCTAAGACCTATTAAAGTCTTTACCTTGTTAAGAGTAACTTGATTAGAGGATTCAGACACTCTACTCTAATAATTGCACCCTGTTAAAGGATTTATAATAGACCTATTAGGGTCACCTAATAAGGGATTTATTGTTACAATTGTTAGAAAGTAATAGTTAACAATGATTTTTAGTTTGCACTATCTTTCTATATTAGATCCATTATAGTTCCATAACACAATAACATATCATGACGATCCTCTAATCATATATGTACCTTTTTTGTGATGATCATGAATATTCCTTTGTATTGCTAGTAATCTCATATGTTCACTACTATTGTTCTTCCTCTTCCTCACAATAACAAACTTGATCTTTCTTTCACCTATATGTAGTAACATTACAATCATAGACCCTAAACCTAGATCCAATGATTAAAACTTCATCATCAAGCTTGTTCTTGCACATTCCTCCATCTCCATAAGCCATTTTTGACCTTGTAGAAACTTCTTGATCAATCCTTCATATCCTTCTTGTCTCAATCTTTGTATCATCACACTGCTCGTTGAATTACACTTAAGTCATCTCACTATTTTCCTTACAATCAACATCTATCCTTCATTTATGTGTTTTTCACCTAAAAGTCTTCACTACTTTTGATAAGACTTCCTTTGTTTTGATAAGGTTATGCTTCTAGTTCTCTGATAAGTCCTAGTTCCTCCAATGGTCTTCTTGATAGGTGTTACCTATTATAGTATGTTTTCTAGATAAACTCTTTGCTTCACTTTTTTTTTTTTTTTCTAGTAGCCTTCTCTTAGGTATATTCTTACACATCTTCTAACAAAAAATCAAATTCATTTAACTATCCATCACCATCTATTCCATTTGTTACCTAATAAGATCCTTATTGACATAACTATGTACCCATCATCATTTATGGAATTACTACTCTTTTAAAGATATGGTAACAAGTCAAAACAATATGTCAAGAAGTTTGAAATCAATGACAAATATTATAACTAGTATCATGTTAAACAACCATCTTTTAATCATCAACAACTTATCTTCTTCAACAAATTCATCAACTAAATTGGTTATGCCAATAGCAACAAGGATAGTTTAAAGCAATATATATAAAAAATACAACAAGAAACACATCATAACGAAATAACATTACAACAAATAAACAAATAAAACTAGGGCATATGATGACATAATCAAGCATATCACATGTCCCCCATCTCAGTCTACATTGTTTATGGAAGGTGGAAAACTTGCAAGAGGATAACAATCAAGCATGGTAGAAGGAACAATATCCATTTCCAAATAAGGATAATGTCATGAATGTATGTCTCCATGTTTAGTACTAGGAGTGATTAATAATTACTAAGAAAGTATACGTGGTAAATCATGATCAAGATCAACAATCTCATATAATTCATCAAAATAACTAGCATGCATATCATTGTTAGTATCAATATAATCATCCAAAGTCTATTATTCATCTAGAATAATCATAATAGAGTCCAAGATATAAATAATATTTTCACACTTATGCACTTCATCCAGAAGCTTGATTGTGGGATTATCAAAGGGAAGTGAAATAAAAATGGCATGGGATGATGTTTTCTTTGGAAACATGGGTACAAGATTTAGCGTTATGTTTCTTATCATGATCATGATCACATTGGTTACATGTGGTTTTTTAAGACACTTGGTATGGGTTAGGCTCAATCAACATCATGTCCCTTTCTCCTTGTGATGGAAGAATGGAACGAGCTAGACTAGGATGGGAAACAAAAATAAAAGGATGTTAAATAAGAGGAAGCGAATTTGATAAAGGAGACCACTAATGGAATCAATATTAGGTTGAATAAGTTCCATAACCTTCCAAAAATTTAAATATTGATAAGAGTAGAATAGATAATTAGGAAGAGATGGTGGTGTATGAGGTATAAAAGGCCAAAGGTCAAGGTCAACATAATGTAAAGGTTTAGAAGGATAATAAAGACTATGGTTAATGGTCTTGATATCACCATCCTATGGAAACTTAAGGCACTTTTTGATAGGATTGGCTATAACTTGCATTTATGAGAGCCAAGGAAGACTAAGCTTAAATCGAGATTGATTGGAAGTAGGAATAAATATGAAGGTAGTACCTACAACTTTAGCACTAAGTTCTATAGGAAGAGAGATATAACCATGAGGATGATAGAGGAAACCATTGCATGTTTGAATTTATACATTAGATGTATCATAAAAATCCTTGTGCAATTATTTATAAAATAATGTTCTTGAGTTATAACATTTTCCATGGAAGAAGGGTCAACTAAAATACCATGGGAAGGAATATTGAGCACCCTAGAGGTAATATAAAGAGGACCACCATGTGCTTTAATTGTGTCCGCATGAGCAAAGGTAATGCAAGTTTCAAATTTTGGTTAAGATTTAGATTTAGGTGGAGGTTGAGGGTGAGGTTAAGGTAGGAATGCTTCCATTTCCAAACTCTGAGCTAACCATATAAATCAAATGCATCTAGTTAACATGCAATAAAGATAGATTCAAACCATTGACTATACATGTTAACCATATCATATGATATTCATTAATTACTTTGATCATTCATTTTCTAACATTATGAAGAGTACATAGTTCTTTTATTCATTGTACATATTATCTTTATCATCTCTTAACGTAAGTAAACCATAACATCATTATTTCATTAAGAGCTTTAAAAGAATAAAACATGTTTATGTTTCCCTTCATTTCTCCTAGAGATAGCCTTTTCCCTTTTACATAGATTTTCAGTTCATGATACATATCGATATGAACTTAAATAATCTTTTAGGAGTTTACATTACAACAACAAATAGATTCTTCGAATGGGAGTGCAACATATATTCTCCAAAACTCAAGAATTAATCTTTAACAACTACTCAAAAAGGATCTGTTAAGAATGTTAGCTTGTGTGAAATTGTATCTATATATTTTGTGTCTATAGATCTACACTCAAGTTTAATATTACATAATTGATTCTTTAATTATATACATAAACATATATACTTAAGATTTTATTAAGAATCTATATAATGTAATGTTGCATTAACCATTTTTGTATGTACTCCAATTACTGACAACACATTGTACTCACGTCTAATTTTATTATCGGCAGATAATAATCCGTGTACATATTAACCATTGTGACTAAAGGTTTTGTTATCAGTAGATTATAATCAATGTACATACTAATCATCGTGATTGTCGGGCTTTAGTGCCATCGTAACTATTCAATGTGATTGTCCATTGTGACTATTCTCTCCTTGTCTACACATATATATTATGGTCTATGATGAGAAGTTGATCAATTACAACAGAAATCTAACTCACTCATCGTAGACCAACATTGAATATCAGTCTCCACTACAATTCAATTTGTTTCTCTCTTTTGAATTCATTCAACTATCAACAAACATAAATCATAGTATAAGTAGCACTACATTGTAATTCAGATTTTGCATATTTAGGATATATTGAAATTGAGATTTACACCAATTAGAAAATCTCAACATACTAAAAATTTACATGGTATCAAAGCCAAATTGGTAGAAAAATCTCAAATTTCAATTGAAGGAAGAAATAATGACAAATAACATCAGAGTGGAAGATAGACTTGAAGGTGCATCAAATTGTTTCTCTTGGAAAAATCGTATCATTACGATTCTAGAGGAACTAGAACTAGAAAACTACATTGAAAAAGATATCCCAATACCTCAAGATGAATATGAAAGACTCACCTAGAAAAGATGTAATAATAAAGCAAGGAAAATCATTGTCGATTCAGTAAAAGATCACATCCTTCCTTCTATATCAAATATCAAAAGTGCATATGAAGTATTCAAGATCATAAAAAATACATTTGAGATAAATAACTCAAGTAGACTAATCACCTTAAAATCTCAATTACTAAATATTAAAATGGAAAAAGGAGATTCTATTGACTCTTATTTTGAGAAAATTTCTGAAACAAAGAAACAACTATCTTCCATTGGAAACAAAATAAAAGATCAAGAACTTTCATTAATAGCTCTAAGAGGGCTACCAATGTCTTGGGATACCTTTATACAAGTGGTAAGCATACCTTCAATTCCTACTTTTGATTAGTTGAAAACTGAATGCATAGCAGAAGAATCAAGGTTAATCTCCAGAGGGATCACTTCAAATCAAGAGGGAGAAAATCAAGCTCTTCAGACTGTCCCAAATAAACGAAAGAGGAAATTCAATAATAATAAATATAATTTTAAAAATAAAGATCATTCTCAAGTTAAGTGTTATAAGTGTGAGAAGATAGGAAACACCTTTAGAAGTTGTCCAGAGAGAGAGAAAATTCTAGCCTCCCTTGCAAAAATAAAAGAAAATGAAAATCAACTATACTATTCCACACTTTCAAGTGAAGTAAAGAATCTTTCAAATAAAGAAGCTTGGATCATAAATAGTGGTGCATCCCATTGTTAGAATTCTTTAGAATAACTGAGAGGGGAGGAGGTGAATCAGTTATCCAAGGTCTGAATGCCCTAATAATACTTTTTCTTTTCACTAATTATAGTGAGCCCATTAAACTATTCATTCATCCAAGCTTAAATCAATCATCCTGGCAAGTTACAGTAAGTAAATCAACGTGCAAGAATAAAACATGCCAGATCAACACATGACACAGTGATTTACGTGGAAACCCAATTTGAAAAAAACCACTAGTAACATGCTACTTAATTCTCACTCTTCTAAAGTGATGCCCCATTAAAAGCTTGCCCTATTAAAGGCTTACAACACACTATTAGATGTGACCTTGTTAGAGGATTTCACCATACTGTTAGCAATGGGCCTGGTCAAAGGACTTTGGAACATTCACTTGGAATGTCACCTTGTTAAAGGATTTATAACATGGCTATTAAACCAACCTAATTTCATAGGCTTTATCTTAACTATTACAATTGCTAGAGAGTAACAACAATGGCTTTTGATCTGATACAACTTACAACATATCTTACAGATTTCATATCACACTTTAGTTCAATTCTTTGCTTGGCTTTAATCACTACGACTCTTGACAGCTTGTCTTCCTTCCAAGATTTTTCTCCTTGAGTCTTCTTGCTCATTATACCAATGCAATCATCCTTGTGGTCATCTATCGAAACAGAGTTTCTGTGCTTGCTTTCTCCTTAACACCTTCTTCAGTACTTCATGCTTTCATGCTTGACCAACTACTTGTTTCATGACCTTATGACTCCTTAAATAGAAATCTGGAATACCTTTCCCACTTGATTCTCTCTCTCCAACTTTAGGGTTTCAAATGGATTAGGTAGGATACGATGTATCTACCCCATATCTTGCTCTTATCTAGAAACTTCGTCTAGAGTTCAGTTGTATTCGCCAAAAACATTTTACATGGTGTTCTGTGCCACCAGCTCATCACTCTTATCTTCTATTTGATTCACAGACTTCTAGATAATAACTATGTCAGCTCAGATCTGGAAAATCTTTGATTTTCAAAATAATGCAGCAACTCAACATTATTGATGTACTGATGCTCGACAACTTCTATATTACTCGGCTTTTGTTTTATGCTTGGCATCTAATCTTTACTCGCCACCTATTTCTTGCTCGGCACTTGTTTCTTGCTCGACACCTATTTTTTACTTGACACCTAAAGATCACTCGGCACACTCTAAAGTTGAACTTGCTCAGCTTCAACTAAGAATATGTTTGCACTAACTAGCTTGCTCGACACTCTCTTATGAACTTAGTTAGGCTTTACAAATGACTTAGCTAAACCTTACATCTTTGATGTGTTTTAATGTATCCATTCTCTGTGTCTTAGAATATGTCATCAATACACTATTTCATCAATGGCTTAGCTGATCCTTGTACTTCATTACAACATCATAACTTCAACCTTTCTCTAGGTGTTCTAGTTATATCTTATTGATTGCCACCTCCTTGTCAATCAACCAATTGATAGTATTTGGATCACTAAGGCGATTTTCATTCCTGCAAGTAGCAAGTTTCACATCAATGACAAAAAAATGATTGAAAATATTCTTTACCAATTCCATTATTCTCCATTCACGATCTCTTCAATCATTTCCAACAATCTCCCTCTTTGGCATTGATGGCAAACCAAACTGATCAATTGATCAACTTAGTTACCACCAAAATTTCATACATTTTTTGCTACTTTCTGCCTCTCCCTCTTTACTATTGCATCCTTGGTATTGATCTCATATATCTCTCTCTTTCATATATATCTCCCTCTTGCTTTGTATTGATCAGTTTTCTGCATATATCTCCCTCTTTGACATAAATGCCAAAGATGTAACATCTTTAACATGCGAAATATAAGCTTTGCATCTCATATTTTCTCCCTCTGTCACCATGCTTGTGATTGATTTGGATTTCCTACTCCTACTGTCATCCTCTGCATCATTCAATGATTTGTTCTTGTAGATGTAGGGCAGCATCTTTTTTGCTTTAAACTGCTTGAGTTAGGGGTATTACCCCCAACTTGCCTCTAAGATATTCAAAAGCATCTTTTGGCAATGGTTTGGTGAAGATGTCAGCAATTTGTTCTTTTGTATTGATATATTCCATCTTCACTTGTTTGTCTTCTACCAATTCTCTGACATAGTGATACTTGATTGCAATATGCTTGGTTTTTGCATGCATAACTGGATTCTTGGATATGTTTATAGCACTTGTATTATCACAATACAATATCACAGGTTTGGTTACTTCTTCTTTCATTCCTTTCAATAAATGTGTGAGCCACACAATGTTTGTGCAATTGATTGTTGTTGCCACATATTCTGATTTTGCAGTGGACTGGGATGTGCATGTTTGTTTCTTGCTAATCCAAGTAACTAGCCTTTTACCTAAAAATAATGCACCTCCACTTGTGCTTTTTTTGTCATCAATGTCACCTCCCCAATCTGCATCTGTATATGCATTGAGCTCAAACTTCTCATTCTTTTTGTAATATAGACCAAAGTTATCAATTCCTTTAAGATACCTCATTATTCTTTTTACTGCCATGAGATAATTTTCTTTGGGATTAGCAGAGAATCTAGCCACTATTCCAATTGCTAATGCTATGTTTGGTCTGCTATGTATAACATATTGTAGTTTTCCAATCATGGATCTGTACATTGTTTGATTGACTTCAGCCGATACATCATTTTTGGATAGCTTATGTCCTGTTTCCATTGGTGCATTGACTGGTTTGAATTCCTCTAATCCAAACATTTTAAGTATCTCTTTGATGTACTTTTATTGTGTCACAAATATACCATGTGTTAGTTGATGTACTTGCAATCCAACAAAAAATTTGATCTCTCCAAACATGGACATCTCAAACTCATGTTTCATTTTGTCAACAAAACTTTTGCAAAGCACTTCCTTTCCTCCAAAAACTGTGTCATCCACAAAGATTTTAGATACAATAATATCATTACCTTCTTCTGATTTGATGTACATGTTGTTATTATCATCAGTTCTTTCAAATCCTATTTGTCTAGATACTTGTGAAGTCTCTCATACCATGTTCTAGGTGCTTGTTTCAGACCATAGAGTGCTTTATGTAGTTTGCAAACCATATCCCTGTTGTTGTCATCAAAAAATCCTTCTGGTTGTTCAATATAGACTTCCTCTTCCAATATACCATTCAGAAAAGCAGACTTTACATCCATCTGATAGACTTTAAAACATTTATATGCAGCATATGCAAGTAAAGTTCTTACTCCTTCCATTCTAGCAACGGGGGCAAATGTTTCCCCATAGTCTAATCCTTCTTCTTGAGCATAACCCTTACATACTAGTCTAGCTTTGTTTCTAGTAATCTCACCATTCTCATCTAGCTTGTTTCTAAATACCCATTTGCTGCCAATCACATTCTTGTCAACTGGTCTGGGAACCAAACTCTAGGTTTTATTCTTCTTTATTTGATCAATCTCTTCTTCCATAGCTTTATACCAGTCATCATCTTGTAATGTGCCATATACTATATTAGGTTCAAATTTGCTGATCAGACATGATTCATTTTTTAGTCTATTCCTTGTCATTGGTCTTGCATCTTTGTCACCAATTATTTGTTCAGCAGGGTGATGTCTTTTTACATATTTGGATAATCTTGGTTCTGTCCTTATTTCCATGTTTGATCTTTCAGATTCAGGATCACTATGCACTTCGTTGTCAGGTAGTTCTATATCTCTTTCATTTTGTACTGGCTTTAGAGCCAAAATGTGTATTTTCTTCACTTTGCAACTCGGCTTCTGAATGTAACTCGGCATTCACTGGTTATGATTCAGCTAAAATTGAAGCTGGTTGTTGAATCCCAATTTGATTGAAATCAGTCTCTTCAATAGGAATTCCTTCATAAGAATACACAAAGGTTCTATATTCATCCATTCTCTTTGGTTCTTCAACTTGGACTTCTGTATGCTCATCAAAGTTTACATTTGCACTTTCCACAATTTTGTTAGTGTTAGTATTCAAACACTTGTATGCTTTACTTCTTGTGGAGTAACCAAGAAATATACCTTCATCACTTTTTGCATCAAATTTTCCATTCCTAACATCTTTAAGGATAAAACATTTGCAGCCAAATACTTTGAAATGCTTTACATTGGGTGAATGACCATACCATAATTCAAAAGGTGTTGCACTTGTACCTTTCTTGACTTGTACTCGGTTCAGTGTATGAACAACCACACTTATAGCTTCTCTCCAATATTTTAGAGCAATAGTCTTTTCAATCATTAATGTTCTAGAACAGTCAATCATATATCTATTTCTTCTTTCAACAATTCCATTATGTGGGGGAGTTCTAGGAGCTGACATTTGTCTCTTGATTCCTTTGTCATTACAAAATATCTCGAATTCATTTGATGTGAATTCACCACCTCTATCTGATCTCAGGCATTTCAAACTCTTTCTTGTTTCCTTTTCAACTCTAGCCACATACCACTTAAACATTTGAAAAGCATCAGATTTTTGCTTTAAAAACATAACAGTCATCATCCTGGAATAGTCATCAACAAACAACATTATATATTTATCTCATTTGTAGCTTTGTACTTATATTGGACCAAATAAGTCAGTATGGACTAACTCAAGTACTTCTTTAGATGTATAGTTTTTACTTTTGAAACTTGACTTTGTCATCTTTCCTAGCTGACATTGTTTGCACATGATATTGTTAGGCTTCTTCAGTTTAGGTAAACCTCTAACTTTCTTCATTTTACTAATATTGACCAGATTATCAAAGTTGACATGACATAGCCTTTTATGCCATAACCATTCATCATTAAATTTTGCAACAAAACAAGAAGTATTTTCCATATCAAGATAAAATAGATTACTTCTTGTTTGATCTCTTTTTCCTATCAATTTACCATCAATATCATAGATTTTTGTAGTTTTGTTTCCAAATTCTACTTTGCATCCTACATTGCCTAATTGTGAGACACTTAGAAAATTGTATTTTAGGCCTTCAACATAGTATGCATTATCACATGAAATTTTCTCTATAAGCTTGATGGAACCTTTTCCTTTGATTTGACATGGAGCATCATTACCAAATCTAACACTATTTCCATCATACTGAGTAAGGTTAACAAACTTACTTTTGTCTCCTGTCATGTGATGTGAGCATCTACTGTCTATGATCCATCTATCATTCTTGTTCATACATGTTACCAGTGTTGTAGGCTCTTCTTCAACAGATTGGTCCTTCATGGCCACATAAACAACTTCATCATCATTATGATCAGAATCTTCTTCAACAATATAGCACTTCTTGCCTTTGTCTTTGTAATCTTTCTTATCATCTTCTCTTCTATATTTGTACTTGTTACCTGCCTTGTATTCCTTTTTCTGTGTACACCTTGTAGCAATATGTCCTACTTCATTGCAATTGAAACAAATGATAGGCAACTTACCTTTGAATTTTCCTTTGCCTCTGTGAAATCTTCTAGCTAGCAATGCTTCCAATTGTTCCACATCTTCCTCATCAGTGCTACTATCACTGGATACATATTTCATTTTTTTTCCTTTCTTTGATTTCACCTATTCAACATCTTTCAGTGATAGCTTGGCCTTGAAAGCAGATTCAACATTCTCAAGTTTGTAGCTGTCAAAGTTAGATAACTCAAATGCAGTGAGTCTACCCACTATTCCTTCAAAACTTAAATTGTTTCCTGGTATACATCTTAGCTCTTGTGTTGCTGATACTCTAATAGCATAGATAGGGAGCAAGGTTCTTAAGAATTTACTATTAATAGTATCTTCATTCAATTGACCACTCAAACATCTTATTACACTTACCACTTCCTTTATTCTAGCGGCATACTAAGCAGCATTCTCACTTTCCTCCATTTTCATATCATCAAACTTTCCTCTGAGGCTTTCTCTTTTTTCTCTTTGGACATTCTAATCTCCTCCATAGATGTCTGATAGGGCTTTCCACATTTTGAATGTAGTGTCACATCCTTTGATATCATCGAATTCAGCATAGTTGATATCATCCTTGTGGTCATCTATCGAAACAGAGTTTCTGTGCTTTCTTTCTCCTTAGCACCTTCTTCAGCACTTCATGCTTTCATGCTTGACCAACTACTTGTTTCATGACCTTATGACTCCTTAAATAGAAATCTGGAATACCTTTCCCACTTGATTCTCCCTCTCCAACTTTAGGGTTTTAAATGGATTAGGTAGGATACGATGTATCTACCCCATATCTTACTCTTATCTAGAAACTTCGTCTAGAGTTCAGTTGTATTCGCCAAAAGTGTTTTACATGGTGTTCTGTGCCACCAGCTCATCACTCTTATCTTCTATTTGATTCACAGACTTCTAGATAATGACTATGTCAGCTCAGCTTTGGCGAATCTTCAATTTTCAAAATAATGTAGCAACTTGGCATTATTGATTTACTGATGCTCGGCACCTTTTGTATTACTTGGCTTCTATTTTCTACTCAGCATCTGATCTTCGCTCGCCACCTGTTTCTTGCTCGGCACTTTTTTCTTGCTTGGCACTTGTTTCTTGCTTGGCACCTATTTCTTGCTCGGCACTTGTTTCTTGCTCGGCACCTATTTCTTGCTTGGTACCTGAAGATCACTCGGCACACTCTAAAGTTGAACTTGCTCGACTTCAACTAAGAATCTGTTTGGCACTAACTAGCTTGCTCAGAACTCTCTTATGAAATTAGTTAGGGTTTATAAATGACTTAGCTAAACCTTACATCTTTGATGTGTTTCAGTGTATCCATTCTCTGTGTCTTAGAATATGTCATCGATACACTATTTCATCAATGGCTTAGCTGATCCTTGTACTTCATTACAACATCATAACTTCAACCTTTCTCTAGGTGTTCTAGTTATATCTTATTGATTGCCACCTCCTTGTCAATCAACCAATTGATAGTATTTGGGTCACTAAGGCGATTGTCATTCCTGCAAGTAGCAAGTTTGACATCAATGACAAAACAATGATTGAAAACATTCTTTACCAGTTCCATTATTCTTCATTCATGATCTCTTCAATCATTTCCAACAATCACATTTTTAGATTCAGAGATATGTTTGGTACATTTGGAACTTATATCACTAAAGGAGTTACAATTGGAGACAACTCTACCTATCCTGTAAAAGGTATTGGGACCTGTTCTATAAAATTAAAAGATGGAACTACACTTAATCTTAAAGATGTTTTGTTTGTACTAGGCATAAATAGAAACCTAATTTCTATCTCAAGTCTAACCGATGATGGATATCATGTCACCTTCAACAAAGACAAAGCACTATATTGGCCTAATAACTCAAATATGAAAAGTGCTATTATCATAGGGTCCAGATTTGGAACATTATATAGATTAAGCAATATTCAAACACAAGCCCTTAGTCTTGAAACATCAAATGTTAATGAATTATGGCATAGATGACTTGGGAACATTAGGTTTAGTTAACTTCCTAATTTAGATAAGATCACTTCTAGTACTCCTAAACGAGACTCATCTCATATAGGAACTTGCAAAGGGTGTGTCCTAGGGAAAATCATAAAACAACCTTTTCCCTCTAGTGAACATAAGTCAAAATCAGTCTTGGAACTAGTCCATTCAGACCTTTGTGGATCCATGCCCACACCATCTCTAGGAGGTTTCCTTTATTATATATCCTTCATTGTTGATTTTTCTAGAAAGACTTGGATCTATTTCTTAAAAGTCAAAGAACCAAATGAAGTTCTATCAAAATTCAAAACCTTTAGACCATTAGTAGAAAATCAAACAAGTAAAAGGATAAAACATTAAGATCAGACAATGGAGGAGAATATACATCTGATTATGTTGGGATTAAGAGGGAGCATACAGTACCTTATAATCCTCAACAAAATGGAGTCACAGAGAGAAAAAATAGAACCATCATTGAAGCTACAAAAGCTATGTTACATGATCAAAATATGCATGCCTCATTTTGGGTAGAAGCTTCTAAGACTGCAGTATACATTCAAAATAGATGTCCACATTCAATTCTAAAGAATACCACACCTGAAGAAGCCTCCTTAGGGATCCAACCAGATTTAAGTCATATTAGAATATTCGAATGTCCAGTCTATATACACATACCCAAAGAAAAGAGGACTAAACTTGAACCTTCTGGGAAGAGAGGTATATTTATAGGATATAGTGAAAATTCCAAGGGTTATAGAATTTATATTCTTGGACAAAGATCAGGTGAAATAAGTAGAGATGAAATTTTTGAAGAGGACTCTGCTTTAAAACTTTCAACCAGCATAGAAGATGAACCAAACTCAGTTGATGAGGAAATTAGACAAACTGAAAATCAGAGGGAGCACACATCTGAAGAAAGAGAACCAGATATAACTAATGGGAAGAAAAGACCATTATGGGCAAGGAAGATGCTTGAAGAAAATAATGTAGAACCAGATGAGATCTCAAAAGAAAACAAGAGAACTCAAAATCAATCATGTTACACTGCTCTTATAACTGAGCTAAACAAAACCAAACCATCAAAAACTGAAGAAGCCCTAAAGTCACAAGAGTGGAAAGATGCCACGGTAGAAGAATACAATTCCATAATTTAGAACAATGTCTAGGATATTGTAACTCGGCCTAAAGAAAAAATAGTTGTATCTTCAAAATGGTTATACAAAATCAAATATGCCGCTAATGGAAGTATTGAAAAACACAAAGCTAGATTTGTTACTCGAGGATTTTCTCATAAAGTTGGCATTGGCTATCAAGAAACTTTTGCTCCAGTAGCTCGTTACACTTTTGTAAGAACAATTATTGTAATTGTAGCATCAAAAGGATGGAAGATTCATCAAATGGATGTAAAAGTTGCATTCCTAAATGGGGTCATTAATGAAGAAGTCTACATAGAACAACCTAAAGGGTTCACCATAAAAGATAAAAAAATTGTATGTATGTAAACTCAAGAAAGCACTCTATGGTCTCAAACAGGCTCCTCGAGCTTGGCATGAAAGGACAGACAACTATCTATTGAAACTTAGATACTCAAAAAATGAAGCCAACTCAAATATATACTTCAAAACCTCAAATGATGAGATGTTAATACTTGTTCTACATGTTGATGACTTGCTAATAACAGGTGATGATAAATTAGTTGAAAAATGTAAACAAGATCTGACAACTGAATTTGAAATGAAAGATTTAGGGTTACTACACTACTTCTTGGGATTAGAAGTTAATCAGAAGAAAGACTACATTTTCTTACATCAAGGAAAGTACACTCAAAATATTCTAACTAGATTTGGAATGATGGATAGTAAGCCCTTATCTACTCCGATGAAAAAAAACTTACACAAGCTAAAAGAAGAAGCATCAAAATCTGAGGACATTGATCCTACTCTCTTCAGACAAATAATTGGATCTCTTATGTATCTTGTGAATACCAGACCTAACATATGCTCTGTTACAAATGTCCTTAGTCATTTTATGTGTAAACCTAAGAAGATTCACCTAATGGCTACAAAACATATACTAAGATATTTACGAGGATCTATTGGATATGGATTGAAGTATGAGAACGTTGAGATAAATCTGGAAGGATATACTGATTCAGATTGGGCAGGTTACTCCTCTAACCAAAAAAGCACTACAAGTTGTTGCTTTAGTGTTGGGTTAGAAATGATATCTTGGTTCAACAAAAAACAACCAAATGTTGCCTTGAGTTCTACTGAAGCTGAGTATGTAGCTACTTCCATGGGAGCACATGAAGCAGTTTGGTTAAGGAAACTACTATTTGGGCTATTTGGAAAACCTTTAAAACCAACAGTGATTCATTGTGATAATCAAAGTTGTATCAATCTATCAGAAAATCCAATTTTCCACAATCGACCAAAGCATATCAAGACTCCCTATCACTACATAAGAGACATGGTCGACAGAGATATCATTAAATTAAGTTATATCAATACAAATGAACATAATGCTGATATTTTCACCAAACCTCTTGCGAAGTTGAAAATTGTGTACTTTTGAGGAAAACTTGGTATGACATTGTTGTAAATGCATTTATTATCTAATATTCATGAATACATATTATGTTTTTTCTTGCAAGCTTGTATTGTGAAAAGTGATGACTTTTCTTGTGAAAGGTGACGACCTTTCATGTGTTCTAATCCTATCATAAAGTGACAAATTTATTTTTAGTTGATTTTTCTTCAAAAAATGGTTGAATTTAGTGTTATCTTTGTTCTTTGGGCCAGATTTTTCCAAACACATTGATAACTTTCATGGTTCTTTGGGTTGGATCTTGCTAGACACCATGAAAACCCATTATTTTGAAGTTAGGGTTATCCTTGTTCTTCGGGCCAGATTTTGCCAGACACATTGATAACCTTCATGGTTCTTTGGGCCGGATCTTGCCAGACACCATGAAAATCCATTGTGTTTTTTTCTCTCTTAGTTTAAAACATTATGATGATTACACCTTATTGTGTAAGTTAAACTTATTTCAATTTCCCTTGCTAAAGAGGGAGTGTTAAGAATGTTAGCTTGTGTGAAATTGTATCTATATTTTTTTGTGTCTATAGATCTATACTCAAGTTTGATATTACATAATTGATTCTTTAATTTTATATATATATATATATATATATATATATATATATATATATATATATATATATATATATATATATATATATATATATATATATATATATATATATATATATATATATATATATATATATATATATATATATATAAGATTATATTAAGAATCTATATAATGTAATGTTACATTAATCATTTTTGTATGTACTCCAACTGCCAACAACACATTGTACTCACATAAGATTTTATTATCGGCAGATAATAATCCATGTACATATTAACCATCGTGATTGAAGGTTTTGTTATTGATAGATTATAATCAATGTACATAATAATCATCGTGACTGTCGGGTTTTAGTGCAATCATAACTATTCAATATGACTATCCATCATGACTATTCTCTCCTTGTCCGCACATATATATTATGGTCTATGATGAGAAGTTGATCAATTACAATGGCAATCTAACTCACTCATCGCAGACCAACATTGACTATCAGTCTTCATTACAATTCAATTTTTTTCCCTCTTTTGAATTCATTCAACTATCAACAAATAGAAATCATAGTATAAGTAGCACTACACTGTAACTCAAATTTTATATATTCAGGATATATTGAAATTGAGATTTACACCAATTAGAAGATCTCAACATACTAAAACTTTACAAGATCCACATAGTGTCATCCATAAACACAATCAGTTCCTCAAAATATTTTCCCCACCCAACTATGTGTGGAACCATAAATGACCCACTCCCCCAAGATAGGAGATAAGACCATGACCCACATAGATTCTAGGGATATATTAGGCTTAATCCCCAAGGAAATCAAAAGTAAATAGAAAATATAAAGCAAATGGACAACTAGAGGCAAAACATGACTGATAACTGTACATTCCTATATGTTCCTAGGATCAACCTGCCAGGGAGCCAAACTATTTTGCAACACAAAATGTCCCTTCCCAAGCACTCCAATAAGACATTTCTAGTCACGATATTCCAATTATCATTATTAATGTGAATTTTGAACTTCCATTACCCATTAATTTGTTAATGTTATCACTTATTACAAAACTCACAAGTAGAGCTAGCCTGCACAGGACCTTGGTCTCTAACACATAGGATCCTCTAGCTGCCACTTTCAGGCCCTAACACCTACGGTGAGTCACTCACCTAGTGCTTCTACCCTACTTATATAACAAAATCATAAAAGAGTTTAGGGCACACATCCCTAGGGTCCCATACCCCTAGTCTCAAAACCCTAACTCAACATCAAATACACTTACACATAAAATAATGAGATTACAATAGGAAGTATAACATGATTTACAATAAGCCACAAAATCAAGAAGCCTTGCATGACCAATAAACACAAAGGATGCATGATTCATACAAAACATTAAAACACTCAACACAAGGTTTGAGAGACATTCCTTGGTGCCATAACCCAAATGAATACCCCTAAATCAATGTACTTACACAATAACATGTATACAACATGATTTACATCAAGACAAAATAATACAAAAACTTAATCAAGGGGTGTAAGTCTACAGAATTAAAACACTTATAAAATATAAAATATTAATATAGCAATGCCATATTAATTAACAATGATTTTTATTTGACATCAACATAGAACACTTAAATAGTAATATTACATTATTTTAAAATTGTGTAATATAGAGTTTACTTCCACTACATATTGTAGACTTTAATTTAAAAAGGTGTATTAAACATAAGTGTGAAGAAAATAATAATAAAATATACTTCCTACATTTATTCCTACTTCTTCTCTATTACTCTTTCTTCTAAGTTATTTTAGGGCGGGAGTGGACCTCAAGGCCTATAACTTATGAGGGCCTCAAGTTACCAATGAGGTAAGTGACTTACTTGAGAATCTTAAACTATTATTATGTATTTAATTAAATACTAATTGAAAATTTGAATTAAAAAAAATTAAAATTGATCTTTATAGTTTAATTATTTCATAAGACCATGAGACTTTGGGAGATAGTAGGTATTTAAATTATCTACAACTTTCAATTAGTAAGAGGCCGAAGCCAAGATTAATTATTATTATAATTTATTAAGCCTGAGTAGGCTCAAACCCAAGACCTCCCAGATAAGAGGCTCACAATTTACCATTGCTTTGTAGGCTCTTGGTTATAGATATTTAAAACATTATAAAACACATTGTTGTATCTTTATTCAGGAATACATGTGTGCACCCATATATACTCAAATAAATATACACACTCAAGTAATTAGAAAGATAAGATACAATCCATACATAACATCATTATAGAAAATAACATAATATCAACTCATCCAAATATCAAACTTAAGATATTAATCCAAAAGTTCCCCAAAATAGGTGGTTGACTCCCTAATTAGGACCTATAGGTTTAGGGTGCCTATTTGGATCATGTCGTCATCTCCAAATCAACAACTTATTCGAGGATTTTAAGGCACACTCAAACCTATGTAGCCAAGTACAGTTGATGTCTTGTACTTGTACACACTTGCATCACAAACCAACATGCATATATAAACAATAATAATAGACAAGGAAGGAGGAGTGGGAAACTATGTTGAAATCCTGCAGGAGTGACTATGCCTACCTCCCCTCATCCAACACACACTCTAAGAAGAATGCATAAACACATTGGGTTAGCAGGGTTAGCTTAGATTATAATCAAGTAAATGTAACAATTCTTCATAATAATTTTATGAACAAGAATGTAAACATTAATTGATCAAAATACTCTCTTCTAAACAATAAAGATATATGAATTGAAAATATGTAAATATGAATCAACAATATATATTGTCTTGATTTAAACCTAACTAGAGTGTGTCAAACATCAACAGGGCCCTACATTGTTTCCTAATTTTCCCTAAGTCATTTATTAGAGTTAGACGAGTATTATAGGAATGGTGTTATAAGTTGTTGATTGAGTATTTGTGATACATTAATGAGGAAAAAAGGGTTGAATACTTAGAAGATAATAATCCTCTTATGATTTGATGTTAGTAATATTGAGTGGGTAAAGACAATATGCTAGAAGATTTGGTTAACTATGCCTCTCTCTTGTTGAACTAGTTGGTGAATATGATTGGATCAACATGATCCTTGAAAGCTATTTGATTTATTGTCCTCAAGGGGCCTATTTTTTAAATTTATCCCATTAATAGAAAATACAACTTGTCATAATATGATACTTTGAAAATTGTATTATGTTGTAGTTATTTTATTGTTGACTTTTCAAAACCACATAGACATAATGACACTCAACATAATTACTTGTGATCCCCTATCAAATCTACTAACATTGTGCATTTAAGACTCCACACATTTATTGGCTCCTCTCCGATGATACTTGTATGTACCCAGCACATTGTTCATATTAAAAAAAAAATTGTCACACTAGATTAAAGATTACCTTTGTGTAGATATAAAAGGTAAAAATAGGTTGTTAGTGGTGCAATTATGAACGATATCCCATCATTTACGATGTGAGATAGGGAGGTGGACGGTGCCCAAGGAGGATTGGAAAGAAAGAAAATGTATCTACTACAGTAGAGGATGTGTTGAAACAGAATGACACTTCATCTTTGAGTGTGCAACATACCAAGATATCGAAGAGCAGTTCAAAGACAAATTGAAGGAGGGCCAATTACACCAATTTTTTTATGGAAACAAGACTACATAAAACAATGAGTTTCTTAAAGCAGATTCATAATAGACGGGCTAACATTGAAAAGAACATGAAAATGGTCCTATAGGTTGACCTTCATTCATTCATTCACACATTATCTCAAATCTCTAACATGCCACCAACCCCAACAAAATCGTCTACAGTAACATGATAAGACCATTTTAAATATATAATAATAACAAAAATATTAATAAAACTAAAAATATAAATGTAGACTAAAATTACATAGAAAACAGTCTCATAAAGAGACTTTTTGCGACCTAAATAGTCAATTTCAATCCCAACATGGGTTAAGTACTAATTATAGCCATTGGAATTCCATTCTAGTCAAGACAACGAAGTCAATGTTGGTTCAATTTTAATTATTTGTTGAGAGAGCCATGTACAAAGAAACGTGGTACCTAGTAAAACAACTCCTAACTAATCTATTAAAAGAATTAATTATTATTATTATCCTTTGTTATTAGTCCCTGCCTATCTATAGGCAGGGTACTAATGTTTTTGTTTACCCCACCTTGCTAATTTGTGCAACCCAAAAAAAAACTAAGTTCTAAAGTTCAACAAACTTTATATTTTTAAATTAATTTATATTGATTTATTACCTTTTTCTAATTGGTCCGTTGCATTTTTGGTGGGGTTTATTTTATTTTTCCACTTCAAAAAATACAATATTTTCTAACATACATTAATGAATTCATTCATTACAACTCTTATCTTTTCCATATTTGTGACAAGTTCATTATTAATTACAACTTTATCTTTTGCATATTTGTCATAAGTTCATTAGATTTCTTAAAAATCATGTTTTTATCTTCCACAACAAAAATAATGTCTTATCAATATTAATATCACAATTTTTAGTTTCCAAAATAGTTTTAAAAAATGTTAATATATTTTAAATTATTTAAAAAATTAGTTTTATATAAATCAATAATTATTAAATTTAATTTTTTTTATTAAAATATATTATTTCTATTAAGAGTTGTATTGCTTTATATATATAGACTTTAGTATATATTAATTAAAAAAATTAAAAACAATTAATTTCTAAATTTAACTTCTGTAATAAAATTCTAATTTTTAAAAATTTCTTGGTTAAAAATCTATTAATTCAAATCTCGTGATTTTACAATGCATTACAATTAAGTTCTAAATTGAATCAACTCTCACCAACTTCACCAACTTCAATGTGAGACCGGACGTTGGAAGAGGCCAAAGGAGGCTTGGGAAGAGAGAATTTGCAGAGTTTGCAATTCTGGGAAAGTGGAAATTGAACAACACTTTATTTTAGAATGTGAGGCCTACAAGAGTAGCAGAGATAAATTTGCGGATACTATATGTGACAGTTCTTGGCATAACTTATTCAACGAAGAGTACATTGAGCAATTGGGTGGACTCATCATCATCCTGCACAAGAAGCGAACAGTGCTACTTAAGTCTGCTTGAGTTGTCATGCTGTCCCATAGGCTATTTTTAACCTCATGGATGTTAAAATTTTATCTATCTATCTATTTTTAGACAACGGCTAGTCGCCACACTATTCTATAAAACTAAAATTTAAAATATTAATTAAAAATCTAAATTAAATTTGCTAAAATTTATAACTTCTCTTTTCAAAACCATAATTTTAAAAATATTACTTTCAATTTGTTTCCCTAGAGGCAAGGACTCCAACTCTCAAAGAGCTCTTGTTATGATAAGATTTGGTTAAGTACAAAAAGTGTGTGCCAAATCACCTTTAGGTTATCGCCACATGTCAAGCGTGACAATGACTTCCATATCAAACATTTTGCGTGTCTCAAAATATTTTTTCAATTAGCGGGACGCATCGCTATTGTGCAATTAATGGAATATGTTGTCCCTAGTAAAATCCTTTCACCCTTGTGGCGTGGGCAACAAAGTTTGTGAACAAATAATTTCTAAATATTCAACTATTTTTGTGAAAGCGAAGGTAGGGCCTATAGCAACCAAGGTAGGGCCGGAAATCAGTGCAGGGGTAGATTTGGTTTGGTCGGTAGTCTTGGCAACTAGTGGGACCAGTCATCCAGTGCTAAAGGCTTTGCTATTACTAGTCGGTCCATATTTGCAAGCTTCCACATGATGATTTTGTCTGCTATGGTGTTCCTCTCTTTCAGTGGGCTCCAGTCCGGTTCCATTTGAAAACACTCCAATAGGCAGATAGGTAGATCCCAGGTACACCTTTTCCCTTATTCTTACCTCTTTCATTTCAGTCTGCACCTATTCAGGCTTCCTTTATTACTTCTCCTCACTTTGGTAAATTTACAACGGTAAAACAACATAAAGAATCTATAACAAGGCACCAGTGGGTATGATATGGTCCTCATGGAGGGAACAAATGAGGAAATCACAGAAACAACTACAGAGAAGATACTTGTACAAGTATCATTGATTGATCAACCAAAGATAACAGAGGCACATCCAAAACTAGGTGGGTCCACCTTGCAAAACATAGGATCTGACAGTAACAGGGTGGCAGAGAATCTGATAATCAGGGCACCTGTAACAGCAGAACAACAAACTAATCTGGGAGAAGCTACAAAACACAATGACATCTCTGGTAACAGTGGTTTGGTCCTAACTTACGGGGATAGTTTAATGCACAATAGCATCATCAAGTGGAATCAAGGGAGCTTCCTCATTCTTCCAGGACCCTCAGCTAGACACGTGAGTTCATTCAATCTTGGAGGGGCAAATGGTAATTCACCCACAAACACTTTGAGCTTCTCACAAGCCAATAGACCACCCATAGGAGGAAACTACACCTATGTGAATGCCAAGCAATATAAAAGAATAATTAGGCGGAGAAAGATACGAAAGTTTAAAAATGCAAAAAGAGGAAAGTTAGCAACTTTACTTTCGAAATCGATTCCACATACCTCAGACAGCGCAAGGGAGGGAGAAATAAATTTGAGGCCGACTGAAATCTCTAAATCAATTAAGCGGTTTGATAATATTAGAGATATTAATAGTAAAGGGAAGACAGATAATTCTCAGGTGATAGACACAGTGGAAGATGGGCTACCAAATAATTACAACCCCACAAGGACACCTATGACATGGTATCCAGACATCTTTGTGAACGATTTGGTAGCTATGAAGGAAAGGGTGTGGGCACTTGAAGAGAGGAGCCAAATAGAAAGTATCACAATGAAAAGAGTTACTAAGGATAACTGGAAATTGGCAGCGGAGGTCAAGTCACTTAGAGAACAAATTTAAAAATTGCAATTTAATATGAAAAAAGGAGAGTATGAATTAATATTGTTAAAGAAAGAAGTAGGAGAAAAGAGGATAGCATCAAGTACTACGGGAGAAGGAGAGGCTACGGAAGGAGACAAAAACTCACAAATGAAAAATATACAAGATGCCATGGCCAATATGGAAATAAAAGAGAATCAACTCAGAGAACAAATTGAAGAAGTTAGATCATGGGGCTAACATAGTAAAGGGACCAACAAGCACTCCTATTGACAACATAGAAAAACAAGTTCAGAGACAAATTAGAGAGGAAAAAGAAAGAAATGAGAAAGTAGCAAATATCATCATCAAAGGGCTACGAGACTATGGAGAACAGGAGAAAACAACGGATTTAGTTAAAGACTTCTTTAAAGACCAATTGTACTAGCATGGAACAACCATACAAGCACAAAGAATCAGAAAATGGATTAGAGGAGGCAAAGACAGACATGTTAGAGTGACAATGAGGAATATAGGAGATAAAAACAACATTTTCAGCAAGAGGAAGTTTCTTAGAGGCACACACATATATCTCGATGATGACCTCACCGTAACTTAGCAAGAAGAAAAGAGGAAGGAATGAGAAAAAGTGAAAACAATAAGAGAAAATGACAAGTGGGCATGGCTACAAAATGGCAAAGCTCAAATCAGTGACAAAATCACATGCAATAAATAGGAACTCGGGACCACCCAAGAACATTTAACTATAGTTAGTTGAAACTGTAGAGGTTATCCTTGGAGAAGAGGACCTGGGTTAGGGCCAATAGCTAAAGATAATGACATCATTATGCTTATCGAGACTCATGAGCATGATGGATGTAGGGTTCCAGATTTTGAAGGGTATAAGAAGGTATCACTGTGGAATGAAAAGATAGATAATGGTAAAGGGCATGGAGGCATCACCGTTCTAATAAAAGAAACTTGGAGCAGATTTGTAAACTTAGAGAAAGAAGATGTAAACAAGCAGTATATTTGGATAAAAATAATAGAGAATCAGATTTTTACAAGGGTGGTTGTCTGTTACTTTGCCCCAAAAGGCTCAAAAATGTATAAAAAACATAGATTGGATCGAGAAGACTCGTTTGCTACACTCAAAAAAGACATAGCACCCTTTAGCTCTTTAGGGGAAATAATAATAATAGGGGATTTCAATGCTAGAACAACAAACAACCAAACTCTCAATCTTAAGGAGAGTTACAATGAAAGCAGAGACCCAATTTGGCTTGAAGAAGAAGGGACACAAAAATGGGAAAGATCTTCACAGGATAGCATGGGAAAGATTAATCATTTTGGTGCTGAATTACTAGGCTTATGCTGCCTATATAACATGGTCATATGTAATGGTTTGGAAAAGTGGCCTAAATCAGGTGGAATCACATGCAAAAGATACAATGGACAAAGTGTTGTTGATTATGTAATATGCTCACAAGAATATGTTGCAAAGATAATTAACTTTGAGATAGAGGTTTGCCCCATGGAGCTAAAATCTGATCATAACCCCATCTTGATAAGGGTGGCCACTCACTTTAAATATCAACATATTCTCCCAAAACCTTTACAAAAGAGGAAGATGATTCCGATTGGCAAAGTTTTAATGACACAAGAAAACCATGCTACTTTCCAAGACTCTCTTTTGCGGCTGTCTAGGGTTCTGAGAAACCATCCCAAGTTTGATAAACAACATTTCATGGACAAGTATAATCTTGTTCTCACTATCATTAAAGCACTGGAGGAGTGTAAAAGATCTAGGGCCATAAGAGAAGCCAATAACACTTTTCCGGCCAATCTGTGGTTTGATGAGGAATGCAAAACAGCAAATTTTTTTTGGAAAAAGAACATAAATAGAGAATGTAGAAAGGAGTATGATCAGCTAATTAAAAAGAAGAAAGAAGAGTATGTAAACAAGAGAAGAATCGAGTTGATTAATCTTGGTAAAAACAGCCCCAGAAAGTTTTGGAAAGAGCTTCAGCAGAGAAAAACTTAGATAGAGAACAACATAACAGGAACCAAATGGCTGGAATATGTCAAGACTCTCTACAAGTGTGATCTAGGAGAACGTAGAACCATGGAAACAGAGACTACAGGGGAGTTATTCAGCGAAAAGGATATTATTCAAGGCATAAGGAGGTTAGTTGCTGGTAAAGCGCAAGATATAGATGGGCTTCAAGCTAAATACTTAAAATGGGGTGCTGAAACCCTCACACCACACATCACTAAAATTTTCAACAGTGTCAATAGAGAAAGTTTTCCTGTAAAATGGACAACAAGTGTGGTGATCCCACTCCACAAAAGTGGAGATATAAACAATCCTTCTAATTACTGAACCATCATGATCAATCCACTATTTGGCAAGTTATTTGGCAACTTGGTAGAACAAAAAATCAGCAACTGGGCTGAAACAAAAGGCAAACATGCAAAAGGGCAAGCAGGTTTTAGACTGAAACACTCTATTATAGATCACGACATCACTCTTAGACACTTGATTGAGAAAGTTTGGGACACTTCGGGGAACGAGACTTTTTGTTGTTTCGTGGACTTAAAAAAAGCATTTGACACAGTGCCACGTAATAAATTATGGGATATAATGGAAGAGTTGGAAGTTCCTAAAGAACTTAGGTCAGTGGTTTACAGATTATATGAGCAGGACAAAGCTAAAATCAGAACGACAGAAGGGCTATCAGAAGATTTTGACAGCAATATCGAGGTTAAGCAAGGGTGTCCTCTATCTCCAACATTATTCGGGCTCTATATTGACAAGTTAGAGGAGTGGATAAACAAGACCAATAGTGAGGGGGTGCAGCTAGCCCACTTTGTGATAAGATTGCTCTTATATGCAGATGATCTCATAATTCTTGCTAGAACAGCTAAAGGTTTGAAAGAGCACTTGATAACACTAGAAAAATTTTGTCATGAAATAGGAATGCAAGTTAACACTAACAAAACCAAAATTATGATCTTTTTGCTGAAGAAGAATAGGGGCATACAAGACGAGTTTCTGTTTGAAAATAGCCCACTTGAGATTGCGGAAGAGTACAAATAATTGGGCATCGATTTTCATAACAAACTCAATTGGGATACTTGCAGATCAAAAAGGATCCAAGGGGGTTGGAAGGCATTATACTCTTTACAAAACAAGTGCAGGAACGTAGAATTATGGGATTGGACGACCATGAAAACTCTTTTTGGTTTGCTGGTCACTCCGGTTATTCTATACGGATGTGAAGTGTGGAGAGGTAGTATGTTCAAATAGAAATGGCGGCAAGTAGAAAGAATTCAAAAACACTTCATCACATGTAATCTTAAAGTCAAGACCACAGTTCCGTATGAGATCCTTTTGGCGGAGGTGGGTTCCTTTCCATTAGAAGCCGTTGCTTTGGTCTGAATGATAAGCTATTTAAAGAAAACCCAAAGTCTGGAAACACATCGTTGGCCCAAGTTGATCATAGAGGAAAAACTTGTGAGGCAGAAAAGCACATGGATGAAGCAAAATGACAAATGGATGCGAAAATGGGATATCAACATCCAAACTTGCCCGGATAACATTACAGAAATAAAGAAGTTTGTCAATGAAAAATTCTGCAATATTCTGTGGACAAGACACATAGGGCGGAATTTTTTTTATTACATTAAAGAATTTAATCCCACTTTTAGTCATGATGAAAAGGCTTATATAAGAGCACCTATTAACTGGAAAGCAAAAATGTTGATGGCACAACTTAGAACTAGTTCACATCAGCTGCGATGTGAAACTGGTCGGTGGCAAGTTCCAAAGGAAGAGTGGGCAGACATAACATGTTTATTTTGTAATATGAGAACAATTGAGACAGAGCAACACTTTGTCAAGGAGTGCCTGGCTTACAATGACATCAGATTTGGTTATACAAAAATACTGCAGAACAAGGACTTCAACTATTTATTCGAGAAAGATCAAGTGAAGAGAGCAGCAGATTTGATTACCAAACTTCAGAGAAGGAGAGACAAGTTAACCAAAACTTTACAACTCACTAGTTCTGCTCCTGACTCGGGGGGTGATGGCATGGGTCCCATAGACTACTTTAGTCTCGTGGACGTCATTAAAATCTATCATATCATATCATATCATATCAAAATGAAGTAAACCACATTTTGTGTACAATCTTTTTAGGTTTTAATTAACACTACAATTATTCTCGTGATTTTTAATTCACTCCACTTTATTCGATGTTGCATTGGAAATTATCTACCAGTCTTCTAACTTTGAAGCATTGAAATGCTCTGAACTGTCTGTAATCAATCAGATAATTGGAATTAGCGTGAAGTATATTTGTCTGGCTTGTTGCTCCGTAGATTATTTGGTCTGTACTCTGTTAGACGTTTGAAATTTGGTCTGTACTCTGTAGATTATTTGGTCTGTACTCTGTAGACGTTTTTGGGTGACTTAGATTCAACCAGCTGCAATATTTGTTTTGCTGTAGTGTGAAAGATGGACCGGAATGGAGGAGAAGAGAAGAGCAAGAGTATTCTTGTGACCGGTGGTGCAGGTTATATTGGCAGTCACACAACTTTGCAATTGTTGCTGGGTGGCTACAGAGTAGCTATGATTGATAATCTGGACTCATGTGAAGAAGCTATTGAAAGAGTTGTTCAACTGGCTGGAAAATATGGTGGCAATCTCACTTTCCACCAGGTTTATTTCCATTTTGTATGGACAGTAGTTTACAAGGGCATACGGAGCTGAATTCTTGGGATGCATTTTAATTTTTACTTTTTGGTGCATGCTTTGTTTTTGAGGTATACTTTGCTTCAATTTTCTTTATTTGTACATGGGCATGCTGGGTGATGCTTCCAAGAGTAGGAGAGATGGTCAGAACTCAGAATGGAGTATCATATATACTTTTGGCAGAGATGTTGTATTACAAACTTGTAGAAATTGTGAAATTGTGTCTCGAATAGCGTAATCTATAACCGTCCCGATACACCTTTTTTCTTTTTCACTTGGGAATTTTAAAAACTCCCCCAAAGAAGTCTTATGCTGGAAAGTATTCCATAATTCTTATATCATAACCTCACCTTGTTTTCCTCATTTTTCTTCAGGAATTAAAAAATTTGTAGACATGGGTTACCCGCTAATACATTAAATGATGGATATCCACAACTTTGCCATTTCCTTAGCTACCATTAGTTAAGGGTAATATGTACGCTAGACCACAACCTTACCATACGCACATTGAAGTTTACTATTGCAGTGCAGTATGTTAAACTGCATCGGGCGTTTAGCTCGTCACTTATTACCATTACAGCGAATATTGTTAGTTGTTAATGTAGAGTTTGATTCCCTTTGCAATTTTTTTTGGTATGGTGTTGTTATTTTGGACTTCTTATTAGATGCATATTAAAGCGTCCTAAACATTATCATTGGGGAATCTCATCATTAACCAGCCTAGTCAGAGTCCCCTCGAAACAGCCGTTTCATTTTATTTTGTCTTGTATATTCTTGAAATTTCGTTGCTCTTCAGGTTTTGACCGCGTGAACTCTTGGGATTGCCTTGCCAGTGGGGGAAGGAATCTGTTCCTCCCGTTCTTATTAAAAATAGGGAATTCATAGATAAGTGAAATGATTTCCTTATAGATAAAAGAAAACTGCCTTTTTCTTGGCCATAAATCCTAGTTATGTTGATAACAACGTCAGGGAATATGGTGGCCAGCACAAAAATTCTTGCAGGGTCTGCTAAATGCTCAGCACAGATAACTCTACAATCTAGATGGTTTAGAGTCTTGTTTTGGATGAATTAGCTGGTCTGCTTCTGGTATGGTGATAAAATGTACAGCTTCATAGACAGTAAGTTGCATAAGACTCCATATCTATGCCTCAATCTTATTTGCATGCTTCATCAGATACAGATGCAATACTTTTTTATTTTTAATTAATGATGATCAAAGGATCAAGTCTTGCTGAGTACAAGACTCTTAACATCATAAGGGTGAATTTGAAAGAATGGGCCCTTAGTCCACTGTTGAAGTTGAATGGTTCCAAATGAGCCCACTAGGAATCAAGTCTTGCTGAGTGTAGGGCTCCAGCATCATAAGGGATGAGGCCAGGATCGTGTCTAGGCAAATCTGGCAGAATGGATACCCCTCTATCAGCCTCTAGGCTCGTGCTCTTGAATCAGGTAGAAAAAATAGTGCATGGTGGCCTTCACTGGGCTGATTTGCTCACAGGCTTTGTGCCTCTGCTGGGCAGCCTTGATTGCAGGTCTGAACCTCCTCCCCCTCGGAAAAAAATAAAATCATAGTTATAAGGCTCAGATTTATAGTAACTGTCCACCAGAGGTTATGGATTTATCAATTGGGGTTAATTGATCCTGGTGACCTATTGAACAGACTTTACACATCATCCCTGATCTACAAGTGGGATGGTCAGGCTAGTGATGGAGGTCTGAAGAAACTTCCTGAATAAGGAAGTGTCGAGTTTGGAATCTCAAGATGAATCATTGAGCACTTATTACTAACAGGGAGATTTTCAATGGCCATTGCAAGGGATTTTTGGAGCTTGCACTATCAGCTTAAGATATTATGGAATAATTGCAAATGGTAACCTGCATATTAAGTAAACTTCATATAATTCCTCTTTGGAATGTCAAGTGATAGATTTTGTATGCATGCTTTACAAAAATTTTTACTGGACCAAAATTTGTTGTGAGTGCCTTCAAAATATTGTTAGCAAGAAGCACTGAGAAGATTTAGGAAGCCTCTGTGCTCAGGACCATTACGTGGAAAGCCTGCAAATCTCATCTCTCTGTACTTGGTAATAGAGTCTGGCCTGCAAGATAGGGCCCTCTATTCAATAAATGGATAAAAAAAGAAGCCTCCCTGTGCACAATCAATTTAGAGTAATGGATGTTTACAACTTTGCAGCATTGTGCTGTACGATCTGTTTGCCCCTGGCTAAGGAATTTCAAATATGCGAACTGGAAGGAAACTTATCCTATTTTGTTGGAGAAAGTCTCGACTGTCATACCTATAACCCTATTTTCCTTTCTTTTTTCATGTGTTTCTACTATTCCTAATTCTTTTCTTATTTCCATTTCTTGGTTCACTGTAATTTGAAATTCTTTATATTTCTTCCTTTTTCTTGGTTTCCTGTTGTACCAAACTCTTTCCTCTTGCTTCTTTTTTGAGTACCCTTTCTGTTAATATTTCCTCCAGATTTTCTTCTAGACCTGATTGATGCAGGTTACGTTTGCCACTTCTCTTCCTCTTCCTCTGTAACTATGATGTGGACAGAGAGGTCCTAGCTTCTGTCCAGGAGGTTTTAAAGTCATTGCCAGGCTGTTTGCAAAATACAGTGGATACAAGGTGATTTAATATTAACATGATACAGGGCAGTTTAAGATTAACAGTTAACATGTATACGTGGCTGGAATTTGTGAAACTCCCTACAAGTTTGCAATTAACAAAATTGGCAGAGGAAACAGAGAAAATTGCACCCAGATTCCTTATTTGTTCTCTTGCCCTTCTCCCCAAAAATTCTCTTTTATTTTTTTCTTAGTTCCTTTTAAATCATGGTGATCTCAATGAGATTACAGCAGAGGGGAGCAATTAGGTGAATAGCAGGTATACCTGTGTCCAAACAAGTCACTGATCAGCTTGTTTCAGATAAGGAGATGCACAACTTCCAGGATTTTGGTTCACAATTTTGTATGGAAGCTTAGGATTTGGTTTGCTACATTCGATGCCTTTCAATGCTCCTTTGTTTACTTTTAACCTCTGTTGTGAAGATAGGAGTGGCAATCAGAAAGAGGAATACGAGTTGCAAACATATGCAGAGTAAGGATAGCTTAGTAAGCTAGAGACATAGAATAATAAGAGCAATCCAAAATAATAGGCGAGTCTGGATTTGATTGGTCCCAAAAATCACAAATAAGATTTGAAGCAACGGGGCCATGCAAAAACAGAGAAATCGGAAATGTGAGAGTATACTGTTGCCAATTAGGAAAAGTGGTAGTGATATTCTAGAGCCTGAAGAATATCATATAGAGTGGAATCAAGCTTAAGATAGTAGATCGAGAGTGTTTCCATCGAGTGTGGTGAAATAGGTTTCCCATTAGGTTTATGTTAATTAAAACTTGTTGTGAAAAGATGCACCACTACATAGCAAGAAGAATTGCTAGCTTAACATAGAAAATAATAACAGATTTTGGTTTGTGAGGTTCTTTGAAGAACTCTACTCCCAAGGCTCATATTTATGTCTGAATTTGGTAAGGAAAAAATTTGGACCTTTCTTAGCCAATAAAAATTGGCAAAAAAATATGATGAAGTTTGAAGTATATAATTCTGCATTTTAAATTATTATATTGCCAACATAAGCGAAATAGATACAAATGTCAAAATAGATAAGTATTGATGAATTTTATTAAAAGAGGAAGTATTAATTATTTGCAATTAGTCAGAAAATATTATCAAAATATTTTAACAAATATATTAAAAGCCTTAAATTTTAAATTTATAAAACCTGCGATAGTAAAAACTAGAAAGTAGGCAAGAGCCTACAATACAATGGTAAAATTGTGAACCTCCTATCTGGGAGGTATTGCGTTCTATTCTACTCAAGCTTAATAAATAATGATGATAATAATACTAAATTACAACACATAGTAATAATAATCAATCTTAGCTTTGACCTCTTACCAATAAAAAAAGAAAAAATTTAGAAACTAATAAATATAAATATAAAAAGAGAAGAAATCTAAAACTAAATTTCAAGAGAAGGTTTGAATATAGAATTAAATTTAATTGACATTTGAAAAATAAATTATAATACTATAAAATAAATAAAATCTATAAAATATTGAAGCAAAGTAGTTGAAAACTAAAAAGTTGAATTATACTTTTTTTCGGATGGGTAATGAGGTGAAGCCGAGATTAATTAACTATTATTATTTGCTAAGCTCGAGTAGATTCGAACCCAAGAAGTCCTAGTTGAGAGGCTCACAATTTACCATTGTGTTTTAGGTTGTTCCTTGAAAAGTTAAACTATAAATAATACATTAATAAGAAAAGAAAAAGAAATTGTACTAACCTAATAAAAGTGATTATTTATTACCTAAAAATAGTAAATTTTTACAATTTTGTAAAAAGAAACTTTTCTTAAAAATAGTAAATTTTTACAATCTTGTAAAAAGAAACTTTTATTCAATTGTAAGCTGAGGGGTTTATTGGGGTCCTTTATTTTAATGACCTTGCTCAAATTTGATTGAAAACTTTTGATTTTTGGCCTTGGAAATTTTGTCAAACGCTTCACATACAAGGGTCATATGACTGATATAACATTTCAATTTGCTTTAATGACTCTTTTCTTCAATTAGCATCAATGAGAGAATGTTTACAAATAACTCTAAATTGACTAAACAATGACCTAACATGAATATGCAACTTATTTTGACAATATTCAATGCATATATATGACTGAAACTACTTGCAATATGTAGCTACAGCAGCTAGTAATTATGACAAACACTTTGGATGCAACCTAAGATGACATTTATGCACTTACAACCAAGTGGTTTTTTAACAAACATTTGGTATGCATAATTATAACATTATTTATGCCAAAAAAAAGAACCTACAACCAATTGACATTTTAACAAACAATTGGCATGCAAACTAATAAGTTGATTATGAATGGCAATAACATATTGTTGCAACAATACATCAATTGTTGCAAGTACAATAATACATCAACTATTGTACTCAAATAATCTCCACTGTGAAGCATAAGATTGGACTTCTGAAGTAAAGCCCACAATCAACAATAATTCAGTTGGTATTTCACAGCCTCAAAATTGAGTAACCAATGAGGATTTTCGTCCCCAAAGATCCTCCAATGGCTGAAACCCTAGCTGGCTTCTCCACCAAATAATCACATCAAACAATCATCAATTCTTGGATGACGAGAATGAGGCCCATAATGTCTATTTATACTTCTTCCTCAAGAGGTTGGTCCAAAATCTAGAAGCTTCCATAAATTATTGTATTTTTATTAAGTGACTTTATAATATATTATTTTATTTAAGTCATTTTATTAAATTAATTAAATATAAAGTTACCTTTTAATATTTATTTATTTGATAACTTTATAAATAATTAACTTAATACCACTTATTTATTTAATTAAAATAATTAATTAGTCATCCTCATAAAATATTCATTATTTTGGACCACTTAATTAATTAAATTAATTAAATTAATTAAATCAAATTACCTCCAAAACGGGGACATTACATTTATCCTCACCCTCTCAAGGATGAACAAACAAGGTCAAACTTACATAGTCCATAGGAGATTTGCTTAGTTATTGGACTCGTGTATCTAGGCCACGAATTGGATTTGGATTCAAATCAGATCTGAATTTGAATTGTTGACCATTTCATGTTAGATTAACACAGGGTTTGGATTTGACCCTTTGGCATAGGGTTAAATCTAGGCCTTGTGCGAATCTAGCATGAATCAGTTGCGAATCCGTCCAGACTCGAAGGAATCCAACGTGAATCATGTGCGAATCTAGTACGAATCCCTGCGAATCCCCAGGGACCTGAAGGCCAAACTTGGAATAAGTACACACAAGTCCATATATATATATATATATATTGATATGTAATGCACAAATTTATATTTTATATATATACACACACAAACCCATATGAATCATAATGGGGAAAAAAACACAAATCCACGAATTGGACTATTGAACCTGAACCCATACCCTAATCCGAATCGAAAACTTAGGAGATTTGCTTAATCTATAGCAAAAATGTGTCTAAGGCTTAAAATTTTAGCCATGTTGCGCCTATGTAGAGTTCTCATGACTATTTAACAAGTTGTAGGCCAAGACTTGCAACAATCTTCTTCGCCAACTAAATTTAAGTTCCATGGGACATGGGGCCTTTCTATTTTGGAGAAGACTACTTGTAGTTGTTTCCTTTGGATTGGTTATTGCAGAATCCGGTTCTTCCACCAAAGGTAAAGGGACTCTCATCCTAATTGGAGATAGGAGACTTATTATAATGCCTCGCCAGAGAACCCAAAAGAAATTAACCTAAAGTTTCACTAAGTTTGTCAAACATTTTTTTTTTGAAAGATAATAACTTAACAACAAAAGATATAAATATAGTGGAAGCAATAACATACACAAACACATACCATAAAACAGATTACATCTTCTAAGGGTCTCATGACGTTGGATCACATTTAAGTTTAATTAATACTAAAATCAATATAAAACAATTCCACATTAAATGATAATCACAAGTTCAAATCCATTTAAATAATATACAATAAATGATAATGTGAATTGATACCCATCAACCATGAAACTAATTTGACACTCTTGAGTTTTCTATAGAGGAGCTTGTTTTCAAAGGGCAAATATTTGCTTGTCATCCTGGGTAAAGTAAGATTTACACTTCAAAGCCAACTTGAAATTCAATGATTGCTTCTAAAATCAATTGCTGACCTTGATTCGAATTTCCTTTGGCAATTTCCGATAGAGATTTTCTTTGACATGAAGCCTTGTGAAAGTGGGTGGGAGTAGAGACAATTTTGGGAGGAATAGAAACTTCCCCAATGAGCTCCCAATTGATGTTAGTTTGGAGGTTGGCAAAAATTGTGAAAGGGAGGTTAGATAGCATAAGTTAAAGAGGAACTATTGAGAAGTTTAGGAGCAACTCCCAATCCTCCTCCAAGTCATAGGTAACTATGAAAAGTCTTTGTGTGTGTATGTAAATGAAATGCTCATACGTGATTTTTTCTATGGAGAAACTCCCAATCCTTCACTAAGTGCTAAATAACTATAAAAAATCCTCATGTGCATAGCTAAATGAAATACTCATATTGATATGTTTTCTATGTAGAAATTCCTAGTCCATCATTGAGCCAAAAATAACAATGAAAATTCTTACATGTGTAGGTAAATGAAATGCTCAGGTGAGAGGACGAGTTACTAGTGTGGATCCCAAGATGGAGGCCCATAAGGCCTAATCAAAAAATTGTAAGTTATACAAAATCAATCCTTGTTCTATGTGGCACTTCTCTTCGTCTAGTACTTCCTCCCCCATCTTCAAAATAGGGTTTGATTTAGATTTCCGTGCAATCCATGACATTGACATTGAGGTATGATGACTAATAGAAAGAAATATATGTTGTGTATCAATGGGAGCTTTTGCTAATGTAGCATGATATTTGAGGATTGCTAAAAATGCATTGGGCTTAGGGTTTCAAGAGGAGGGACATAGTTGTGGAAGATAGTAGCACTGTTAGAAATGATGGGATCGTCATAGATCATTGGAGGAGAAAAGCTGTAACTACTAACAAAGCTTGAATGCCTCTTTACATTTTGGTAGAGGGAACAAATGCATGATAGAACAAAGGTCAATCATGGTGCTTTAAATTGATGAATATTGAAAGTTGACTTTTAATAAAATTATAATTAAAGTTAAAATAAGGAAAACTCAATATACATAGCTTGGAACAAAACCTTCATGGTAGCAATAAAACATGAGTTTTATTGTAACTTCAAGTACACATAATTCATAAAAACAAACACTTGCTTTGAGCATGACAAATTTCCATGAAATGCAGTTTTACCTTGGGGGGTATTCTTATATTTTGTCCAAAAATCATGATTCCAACTAAAAATAATAACGAAATATAGTTAAAGAGTATAGGTTTACCAATTGAAATGCCTTTTAACAAGATAAATCTTGGTTTAGGTTTTGCACACAATTTATGTCACTTGGAAATTGACAGTAAGTGATAAGTCAACATATAATCACTAGTTAACACCATGAAATCATGTAACATTGCTATATTAAGATCTAATTAAGGCATGATCCATTCCCATGGGGATTACCATAATAACCTTATTAGTAATTTGTTGGAACATTTACAAACTACAGTCTCAAGTTTGGTTGCCCTTGCATTGCAAGAGCATGGAAGGCAAACTTCCCTTCCATGCCTGAGTTCACCTTATAGGCCGACTGTCCTCCTTATTCAAGCACAACAACATGGAAGGTCGGTCTTCCATTCCACCTCTTGGCCCATGGGCAAGGTTGGCCATCTATTCCATCTCAGGGTGACATACTTGATGGGACCTCAAGCCCAAGGGCTTTCTAAGCTTCCTAGCTCATGATCATAAGATTCATCTTGGGGTGGCGTACTTGGGTCTTGTAAACTTAGAAGGCTAGCCATCACTTCTATTTGTAATCTGTTTCTATAAATTTAGATTAGATTATCAAGCGAATCCTTTTATTACATAAAAATAAGAGAAATATTATGATTACTACAAAATTCAATTTTATAGCATGAACAAATTTATGCACTCCTATAATTTACTTTATTCACAAAAATCATCTTTAGTCTCTTTATTGTTATTTGATATTTATTTATGCCTCTAGTTAGAACAGATTATTTATTTTCTTATCTCTTTCTTATTCATTTGACACCTTCACCATTAATTCCATCTCTTTATTATATTATCAATGGCAAATGGTCATGTTGATGTGAGTTTTGTTCCACTACAACATGCAAAATCAAATATATAGTATTCCAAAATGAAATGCCAAATCTCCATCTCTTTCTTGATTAAGGATGCTCATATGCTAAACAATGTCTATCGATTGTGTGATCAAATGAGACAACCCCAAGGTTCCTTCTTATTGTGGACTTCCACTCAATTTTTCTGATGTGATATGTTGGTTATTATCACAAAGGGACTTACACTATCCAATCAATGAATATCAACTTGACTTTAACTTCTTTCAACCAACCAAACTGTGAAAGATAAGGATTTAGAACGATCTAATCTACTCCTAAAACGAAAGAGATAATGAATGCTTGTGTGACTCTACTAGACTTTAGTTTAGCTATCAACATCAACCAATCTAGTGTGATCTTCTAAACTTAAGTTGGAGATAAGATGTTCAAACTAGTTTAGAGATAAGATGTTCAAACTATCACCATTCCATTAACACCATCCATTGATGCATTCAATGTGTAAGCAATAATCAAAGTTAAGTTCAGAATATGCCATTTGACCATGCAAGGAAAACTTACAATCAATAAGTAGCTAGTGGTTTGGTCTATAAGCAAGTTCGCCAAAGATGCATCCAAAATTCCTTCCATTCAACTAAACACTACTTTTGATCAACATGAAATGAATTCTAATTTAAGTGAGGAAATGTAGAAACCATGCAATACTTAGAAGAAACACAAGTAATCAACCATGAAAACCAACAATGGATCAACAATAACTTTGATAACATTATGGCAACTATTTCAACCAGTCTTCTCTCATACCCTATTGTCTAATCTTAATGAGTTACAAATGAGAAGGCCTTGTCCTTTTATAGTTGTTCAATTACAATGAAGGGCTAATATTAAATCAAGATCAAGGGCCAAGATTATGCCAACAAAGCTTTAATCTACCTAACTACTACAAGAATTAAATGTTTATCCAATTATATGAAGGCACCACCTTATGGGCCAATAAGAAAATTATTAAGAAGCAATGAGAAAATAGGTATGGTAGAGGCACCAGTGCCTTTCACATGTACATTTGGCATAATATGATTAAAGATGCTTAAACAAATGTAACTGGAGCCTTTTGATTGGTTGAGAACAAATGGACACCACCTCAGCATCCTTATCTCATATATTTGATCATTTCTTTGATGATGAGAAAATATATCTTGATACTCAACCTTATCAAGCCTTTAATTGTGATGGCATATTTCCAAATTGCTTCATCTTCTCAACTTTTTCTCCATCTACTCCAATTTTCTCCATGTTTTGAAAATCTTCTCATTACCACGATTGTGAACTTGTGATGGTACTTGCAAAATTGATGCCTTTTTTGATGCACTTTTGACCTTGTTTCAATGATCATTTTGCTTAATATATCATCGGTTTCAACAATAACATCCTCAATGTTACCTGCCATTAACATATTTATCCTCTTCTTAGTAAGAAGTTTTCTTTTTGCCTTGTCCAACATATAATCCATCTCATCATTGGTAAATTTTGAGTTATAGATGCTTTCTTTGATCTTCTTATCTTGTTCAATAGCAATTAACCTCTTCTCCTCTAAACTAGTATACAACTCCTACAATAGCTGATCCTTAATCATTACAAGTGTTCTACTGAAGCTTAACAAGTGTTGCATAACTCGTCAACTTCATCAAATAAATGAAAATGCTTCAAGTGTACTAAATACCATCCTTAATGTAATGTCCCCTCTTTAGTTCGACATGGCATTGATCATGGATTTGCCTATTCCAGACTCTCGTAGGCAAATGGTGTGGAAAGAGAGTCAATTCTGCGGATCAGATAGTCATATCTTGCTCTTGAAGAAGTGTTAAGGGGTTATATTTTATCATTATGTGATATTGGGGCCCACATGTTATAATTTTAATTTGAGTTGCACTTTTTATTTTATAAAATTACTTTATTATAAAAAAAGTGCGTTATAATGAGAAATTATAAAGGATGTTTCTAGAAGTTCTAGCAACTTCTTAGAAAAGTGAATAAATAGAGGGCTGGGCCTCTCATTTGGACATGCTTGGATTGGAGAACTCTTCTACTTCTTCATTGTGAAGACATTTGTGGACTTTGGATCTGCAAATTATTCGATCTTTGGGAACGAATCACTCCCTTGGATTGGCGACTTTGAGGGTGTGAAATATCACTTGAATTGTTGCATAATTGGAGTTGGTATTCAGCCATCTCATTGGAGCTTATTGAGAATTCGTTGTTAGGGTTTGTTTTTGGTTGGAATAAGGATTTCAGATTTGCCCTATCATTGGAGAAGCATTTGACAAGAGTTTGAAGACAGAATAAGTGCATTTTCAGAATTGGCAAAGCAGGGTTCGGAACCACATAATTGCTCATATCTCCTCAACCCCTTGGAGTTATTTTTTTATGGTTTTACAGGGTTACTACCTAACCCTAGGCACCCATTTTCCTTACATTTGGGGGTCCCAAAACCCTAATATTATTTTATTTCAGCAGCCGTACAGGTACGGCCTGGTACGGCCCTGCTAGTTTGGGCAGCAGCAGCAAATTAAGGACAGTTTGGGGGTGCGGTTGGAGGTCTTCATCAACGATCTGCAGCAAAACGTGGTGTTCTTCCATAGATCTTCAAACCAGGTTCTTGCATTCTGAAATATATGTCAATTTTTGGGTAAATTTGCTGTCATACAGTCATTGTAATAATCAGTCCAGAATTGGTAATAAAACAATTTCAGAATTTATTGCATTGTAATTGAAATATCGTTCAAAGGCTTTATATATATAGTAATTCTGCGATTATATTCTGAAAGTATCAAATCTGAAATTGCCATATTCTGAATATTGTTACTGTTATTATTCATTACATGCCAAGTGTTTGACAAAATTCCTAAGTTCATTTTGAGGGTTTCTGTGGCCTTTATAGAGAGGGTCATTACAGTGGTATCAGAGCCAAAATTCTGCCATCCTGTAGGGAATTTGGAACAGCTGGGGAAGTGTTTGACGAAATGTCAAAACACTAAAATCAGAGCATGCGACAGAGGCCTTATAATTTCCGCAATACCAAAGCAAGACAAGATAGGATTTCAGACCTGCAGAGCGAACAGTCTAGCTCATCTATCCAGGTGGACATAGAATCCAGTCATACTGACACAGGGGAGGTATTCTTTGATCAAGACTATGACTACAATATGGATAGAGGTGGGAATATTGGTCCAGATCAGCGAGAGGAGAGATTTTTACAGTTATTAGACACTTTGGCACAGGGACAGCGATTAGCAGAACAGAGAGCACAGGAACAGAACCAGAGAATGGAGCTTATGATGCAGATGATGGCTCGACAAATGGGGTTGAACGCTAACATAGGTGGAGGAAATAATCACAATGGTCACAATCAGAATGGGAATAATCAGGATGAGATACATAATGGAGGCGAACAAATTGGGAACAATTTCGGTCATGCCCCCAGCAAGCTAGGACAGTGAGTTCGAGGCCTATGATTCCTACGTTCCTTCCTAGAGCTCCAGAGCAGCCGGTACCAGAACCCCAGATCACTGACATACAGGATCAGCTAAGGAGAGATTGGGAAGCAGGAGGTCCAGATTTTACAGCTGCAATCACCTTTAGAGAGTATATGGATGTGCGGATGAAGCATATGCCCCGTGGACAAGACAAGACTCAGAACTATGAGCTATGAAAGAAAGTAGGCAAACTACAGTTACCATATTATGATGGCTCGGGGAAGTCTACAGCAAGAGCTTGGGTTCAAAAGCTTGACACATACTTTCAATTGAACCCTATGTCTGAGGAAGAAGCTATTAAGTATGCAGCAATTCACCTGGATGGGTTAGCACACGAATGGTGGCATCATGGTATGATCACTATGGGTCATGCACACATTACCTCATATGTGGAGTTTACGGAGAGACTGATTGAACGTTTTGATAAGAAAGATCCAGAACTCCATTTCAAGGAATTAGCCCAGCTTAAACAGTGGGGATCATTGGAAACATACATTTTAGAGTTTCAGAAACTTGCAGTGTTAGTAACAGATGTATCTAAATGAAGGCTATTGGTTTTATTTATGGATGGGTTAGTTGATCCGTTGAGAGGGTGGATTAAAGCTCTCAACCCTCCCACTTTGCAGGAAGCCATTAAGAAAGCTTGTGACATGGATTCCTCTTCAGCTTCTAAAAATAAATTTCAGGCAAAGAGTTTCCCTTCAGGAAAAGATAAGGACAGGAAACCCTTTCATAGAGAGGCACAGCTACCTAAGGAAGGAAGTAAGAGGCTGGACAAGGAGACACTTAATGACTTGTGTAGGAAGAAGCTATGCTTTTATTGCAAAGGCCCGTATGAGTACGGCCATGACTGTCCTATGAGGCCAAAAGGGAAGGCCAACCGGGCAATGTGGGCTTATTACGAAGGCTCAGATTCAGATGGTTCAGAACATCATGATGAGGATCCTGATGAAGCAGAGGGAGAGCAGGAGATAGACAGTGCAGGGCAAAGGCAGGAAACAGAGCTACATTTACAGGAAGCACGACTGTCTAGTATCCAGAGAGAGGGATCTTTCAGACTTCGGGGAGTCTTGGCTGGACAGAAGGTTATTACATTGTTGGACACAGGTGCCACGCATAATTTCATTGATGCATGATTCGTAGAGAAGCGTGGACTCATTACTGAGGAATTCGAGGGACTAAGAGTCAAGGTAGCTGATGGATACACTCTTCGTTGTGACAGGATGGTACGAGACTTACCTTTGCGCTTGAACAACTATGAGTTTAAGGCGGACTATCATGTGGTCAACATGGGTGACATGGACATAGTACTTGGAATGCAGTGGCTACATTCATTGAAGGTGGTTACCCTAAGATTAGAGGATATGGAGATACAATTCGAAATGAATGGTAGGACTCATGTGCTAAAGGCTATCCGTAATGGAGACATCAGGACTATCTCATTTAGGTGGCTGGAGAGATTAACTAGGCATAATGATATAGAGTGGGCAGCAGTTTGTACTTTGATACCTACACAGGAGGAGCAACATAAGGCGGAATATCATCCTGATATTCAGAAGTTGAGGATTAAGTACGAAAAGGTATTCAGTGAGATTCCACCAGGCAGGCCACCGAACAGAGGCATTGAGCATATTATTGAGCTGGAGGAAGGTGCTAAACCTATTATGGTCACACCATATCGACATCCAAAGCGACTCAAGGATGAGATCGAAAGGACCATTGAGGAGTTGCTAGCGATGGGGCACATCCGACCCAGTAAGTCACCTTTTGCATCTTCTGTTGTTTTGGTAAAAAGGAAGGATGGAACGCTTCGGATGTGTATTGATTACAGGGCATTAAATAAGAGAACCATTAAGAACAGGTATCCTATTCCTCGCATTGATGAGTTGATAGATGAATTGCATGGGGCCTGTTATTTCACGAAAATTGATTTGAGATCAGGATATCACCAGATCAGAGTCCGTGAACAGGATATTGAGAAAACTGCTTTCAGATGTCATTGTGGGCACTTTGAGTTTGCAGTCATGCCTTTCGGCCTGACCAATGCACCTGCCACTTTCCAGTCCACTATGAACAGAGTTTTCCACCATCAGTTGAGGAAATTTGTGCTGGTGTTTTTTGATGACATTTTGATCTATAGCCGATCATGGCAGGAGCATCTAGAGCATTTGGAGACGGTGTTGAGCATTCTACAGAAGGAGTCCTTGTATGCAAAGGAGTCCAAATGTGACTTAGGGATGACCGAGCTGTTATATTTAGGACACATCATTAGTGCAGAGGGAGTGCGGATGGATCTTGAAAAGATTCGCGCTATTGTTGATTGGCCTCCACCAGAGAACCTTACACAGTTAAGGGGGTTCCTTGGTTTATGTGGTTTTTATCGCAGGTTTGTCAGTGGCTACTCACGACATGCAGCTCCCATGACAGATTTACTGAAAAAAGGGGAATTTGTGTGGACTCAGAAGGCACAGGACTGTTTTATGAGATTTAAGGAGATAATGACTACGTGCCCAGTTCTAGCATTACCTGATTTCACGAAGCCATTTGAGCTTCAATGTGATGCATCTGGAGAGGGAGTAGGTGTTGTACTTATGCAGAATAAGCACCCCATAGCTTATGAGAGCAGGAAGCTCAGAGGCCCTGAGCGTTCATTTAGTATATATGATAAGGAGATGTTGGCCATCATGCATGCTTTGGCCAAATTCAGACAATATCTTGTGGGTAGCAAGTTTTGTATTAAAACTGATCATAACAGTCTGAGGCATTTCTTGGGACAGCAGGACCTGAATGATCGCCAACAAAAGTGGGTAAGTAAGTTGCAGGCATATGATTTTGACATCTCATATGTCAAGGGAACTCAGAATGTTGTTGCAGATGCTCTATCTCGAAGGCCACACCTCACTCTTATGGTTCAGATATCAGAGGATTGGTGACACTTGATTATAGCAGAGTATGCCAGGGATACATGGGCCTCTGATATAGTAGAGGGAACAGTGATTGATACCAGATACACACTTGTAGATGATTTGATCATTTACAAGAACAGGATTTACCTAGTCCCAGGATCGAAGGTTAAGCAACTGATTATGAGAGCACTTCACGACTCACCGACAGCAGGCCATCTCGGGTACTTCAAGACTTACAAGTCAGTTCGAGAGCGGTTCACTTGGAAGGGGCTGAAAGCTGATGTTTTGCAGTATGTTCGAGAGTGTCATGTTTTCCAGCAAAAGAAACAAGAACACAGCTATCCGGCAGGGCTCCTACAGCCACTTCTGATTCCCGACAGGAAGTGGGAATGCATCTCCATGGACTTTATCACAGGTTTGCCCAAGGTACAAGGACGAGATTGTATTTATGTGGTGGTAGATAGATTAACGAAATATGCTCATTTCTTTCCTATCACCACTACACATTCAGCAGCTCAGGTGGCAGAGGTTTTCTTTCGGGAGGTTTTCAGATTGCACGGCTTGCCTCAGAACATTGTGAGTGATAGGGATAGCCGTTTCATGAGTCACTTTTGGTAGGAGGTATTCCGGTTATGTGGCACGGAGCTTACACCCAGCACTAGCTATCACCCACAAACCGATGGTCAGACAGAAATTGTGAAAAATGGGTGGAAGGGTATTTAAGGAATTATGTGGCAGCTCAGCAGCGAGCTTGGGTCAGATGGATATATCTCTGCGAGTATTGTTACAATACTACATATCATATGACTATATAGATGACACCCTTCATGGCACTTTACGGTTATGAAGCACCTAGTTTCTTGGATTTGTTGTTGAGCGACAGCCGGGTACCCAGTGCAGGTGAATTATTACAGGAGAGTAAGGATATAGTTGCTACCCTCAAAGACAATATTGCAAGAGCTCAGAACCAGCAGAAGCAGTATGTAGACCAGAAGAGAACTGAGCGTAGTTTTGAGGTAGATGATATGGTTTACCTCATGTTGCAGCCATACAGGCAATCTACTCTTAAGAAGAGTGGTGCAGAGAAACTTAAGCCACGCTATTATGGACCATTCAGGATTATCAGGCGAGTTGGTGAAGTGGCTTATGAGTTGGAGCTTCCCGCAGACAGTAGAGTGCACAATGTGTTTCATGTGTCACGCCTCAAGAAGGCGTTGGGTCAGAATGTGGTGCCTTCTGCAGTATTACCTCCTTTAGACGATGAGGGAAAATTGATTTTAGTACCAGAATCCATCCTGGAGAGCAGAGAAAAGCAGCTTCGTAGAAGGGTGATCAGAGAATACTTGGTTAAGTGGAAAGATTTACCTGTTGAGGATGCTACTTGGGAGGGGGAGGCTATTTTGCAGCACCCGACGTTGAGATTGCTTGAGGCCAAGCAATTTCAGGAGGGGCGGACTGTAATGTCCCCTCTTTAGTTCGACATGGCATTGATCATGGATTTGCCTATTCCAGACTCTCGTAGGCAAATGGTGTGGAAAGAGAGTCAATTCTGCGGATCAGATAGTCATATCTTGCTCTTGAAGAAGTGTTAAGGGGTTATATTTTATCATTATGTGATATTGGGGCCCACATGTTATAATTTTAATTTGAGTTGCACTTTTTATTTTATAAAATTACTTTATTATAAAAGAAGTGCGTTATAATGAGAAATTATAAAGGATGTTTCTAGAAGTTCTAGCAACTTCTTAGAAAAGTGAATAAATAGAGGGCTGGGCCTCTCATTTGGACATGCTTGGATTGGAGAACTCTTCTACTTCTTCATTGTGAAGACATTTGTGGACTTTGGATCTGCAAATTATTCGATCTTTGGGAACGAATCACTCCCTTGGATTGGCGACTTTGAGGGTGTGAAATATCACCTGAATTGTTGCATAATTGGAGTTGGTATTCAGCCATCTCATTGGAGCTTATTGAGAATTCGTTGTTAGGGTTTGTTTTTGGTTGGAATAAGGATTTCAGATTTGCCCTATCATTGGAGAAGCATTTGACAAGAGTTTGAAGACAGAATAAGTGCATTTTCAGAATTGGCAAAGCAGGGTTCGGAACCACATAATTGCTCATATCTCCTCAACCCCTTGGAGTTATTTTTTTATGGTTTTACAGGGTTACTACCTAACCCTAGGCACCCATTTTCCTTACATTTGGGGGTCCCAAAACCCTAATATTATTTTATTTCAGCAGCCTTACAGGTACAGCCTGGTACGGCCCTGCTAGTTTGGGCAGCAGCAGCAAATTAAGGACAGTTTGGGGGTGCGGTTGGAGGTCTTCATCAACGATCTGCAGCAAAACGTGGTGTTCTTCCATAGATCTTCAAACCAGGTTCTTGCATTCTGAAATATATGTCAATTTTTGGGTAAATTTGTTGTCATACAGTCATTGTAATAATCAGTCCAGAATTGGTAATAAAACAATTTCAGAATTTATTGCATTGTAATTGAAATATCGTTCAAAGGCTTTATATATATAGAAATTCTGCGATTATATTCTGAAAGTATCAAATCTGAAATTGCCATATTCTGAATATTGTTACTGTTATTATTCATTACATGCCAAGTGTTTGACAAAATTCCTAAGTTCATTTTGAGGGGTTCTGTGGCCTTTATAGAGAGGGTCATTACACTTAACAACCTTCTGAAGAATCTTATCAATAGTTTATATATCCTTACTGGTAAAAATTCTTGCCGATGTAGCTCCTCCATTTCTAATTTTCTTCTTGGACTGATATGATTTTATGGAAGAATCATCATCTTTACCCTTCTTCCTCTTAGGACCGATACTTTTTGCTTTGCCCTCTTCTTTTCTAATTCTGGTTTGAAATTCTCAACCTTAGACTTGGTGGCGTTGGATAGTCTAGATGATTTCTTCATAGGTGGTGAAGATGTAGTATCATACTCGAATATCCCATTCCAATTTTTCTTCAAACAAATTTCACTCATAAACAAGAATTTATGCCATAATAACCTGCAATGTTAACCAATAAATAACCAATAAATACTCAGAAAATGTTACTGCATTATAAAATTCGACAATACAATAACAATTCAATCTTGAAAACAGTGCTAACAGTCAAATTGGATAACCATAAATGAACTTGAAATATATTAGTGAACTCCATTGCAAATGCACCCCAACTGATGGATTGAGGCTACATCCAATCCACCAAGAAGAACCAGAGGGTTTGTGTCCTCAGATCCTGAATAGAAGTTGAAGCTTCCTTAATTTCTTCAAGAGAAATCTAAAACGAAATCAACATCCAAGCATGCTCAAAATGAGTCTCCCTTCCTTCTTTTAATGCATCAAATTGTGACTTCAGTTTCCCCTTCTCTGTCTTTCATCATTTTCTTCTTCACCTTATAATCCCCTTTCTAAAATTAAATTTACCCATTTTATAAACTTGTTTTAAACTCTCATAAGCGAAATGTAATATTATATGAATTTTAACTTCGGAATTCCTAATGTCCCAAAAAGGGACATAACAAGCCCTCCCTTAAGATTTCTTGTCCTCAAGCAATCGATGCCAGGATCCCAAATCAATCTCTGAAACTCCAATGTGTCTATAGGTTGTGTGACTTTGATCATAAATCTCTGGCTGTGTAATGTCACAACATAATCCACACGATGTAAAACATATATCCCGTTAAGACTTGGATCCCAAACCAGCCTATCAATACAATTGTGGGTGTAGGAATAAATGGTCGATGAATCTCCAACATCCTGAATCAGCCAGTTGAATAAATATATATCCAATGCATTGCCCATATGCAAGGAAACCAACTCGTCATGACTCAAGATGTGATTGTGATAGCTCAGGTCAGCATCAAGAATGTCAACACTGTCACCAATATATTGCCGACCTGGAGAGGGAAACACCCCATATGGAATATGTCGCAACATGTGAGGTTCCCACTCATCTGCATGCAACTCACTTACCCCTGTAGGCCAAGCCAAATCTGAAAATGTACTAATAGTCCAAGAAGGGAAGGCACTAATAATTGGAGTATGCAAGGAGAAAATCACTAATCAATAAGTAGGGAACTGCCATATCATAAGAACTTGGTGATAAATCTCTAGGTAAGCTGTGAAATCCCTCAGGGCATACTAAGGACAACTCTGAATTATCTGCTCTACAATAAGTATCATCACTAAGATCAACATCTTTATCAATGAAATGATCACCTCCGCACGTAGTTTTTGAAGTAAAGTCACTTGGTTCATCTTCTACCTCATGATATGGTGAGATCATATTACTTTTGTTGTATAAATTAGAACCCATGTATTTGACTTCTTGCTGGTCCTTATGCTCTTCATTAGCAAAATGTGCCTCATTAGGACAGGGAATGGTAGAAACATTGTTCTGATTTTCATGCCTACAAATGGTATTGATTCCTTCAACAATTGTGTCATCTCCATAGTTCTATTTTTTGTGTAAAATCCCAGGTTCAAATTTGAATGAAAACCTCAAATATTTTACACATTCATCTCATAATTATTTGTAGAGGTTGTTTGTAGATTTAATTGATATCTATGAAACTTACATAGATTGAATATTTAGCACAATATGTAATAACTGGAATTTTTTATTGGCAATAAATTTATCAACTATCTACCACCACTGGAAATTTAATATTTGAATAGAGAAATATGCACTTGGAATTTCTTCAGTGTTCTCACGATATACTATTGGCCACTGATTCGGAATTGAAATTAGTCTTTTTTTGGCTTTTTTGCCGCTACAGATAAATCAATGTTTTACGCAAGGTTTTTGATGCTACATACAATTCCATGTCTTTGTGTGCTCTGACATATGCAAATTACTCCAAATAGTTGGTTGAATCTCTTGCATTCATGAACAATGGTACGAAATGGGACTTGTTGACATTTAATTTTGACTTTTTGAATTTGTGATGATCGACAATATTTTACATCCCAATTTTTGACCTAATTTAAAATGTTCATATAGCCATTGAGGTTTACATGAAGTTTGTTGACAGTTAAAATTGTTATAATCCTGCGAAATTGTAAGATGGTTAGTTGTTATAATTTCATACAAAAATAACATGCTAGTTGATTATCTATCACGAATTCATGGAATTGAAAAGGCGGTTAGCTGTTATGATTAATAACTTGTTATAGTAATATGATTTAGCTGTGGAGAATTTTCTTGTAGGGAGCACGTCAAAGGGGTGGAAGCATTGTCAGAAAAAAATTGGGTACAGGAGCATTACCATCACTGGGAAAATGGGTATGAATCGTGAATCACCATGGTTGAGGACCTAACGACTGCATAACATGATACACACATTAGATGATGATGAGCTATTAAATAAACATTTAAAATATTAATCATTTTAACTTAATTAATGGTACCTCAAATGGCTTTGGTTGACTTTTCCACCACATCATTATAATACATATTTATGTACATAAATATAGATATAAATTAATGGTGAATATCATAATATTATTTTAATACAAGATTCTATCTATTTAATACGTACATTTAAAATGCGTGTACAAGAAGATAAAATAAATCTTCCAAGATGAAACATGTATTTAGATATACATATTTAAAAGGTACAACCTTGGATAAATATTACTATGTGCCATCTTAATAAGATATATTTACGTACAAGTAAATAAATATGTTTATAATATTCTTTTGATTTATAACCTTCAAGTTCTTTTCCATATTTATTCAATTCTTTTCTTGAAACTGAAATACACACTTGGCATATTATAACAACGTCCAATAAGGCAGGAATCATATCTCCCTCCTTACAATATATGTCTGCATATTTTTGTTCTGTTGTTCCCTTTCATTATTACTAGTTTGTTGGAAGTCGTGATTCATAGTCACACTGAGATTGCGTTCGGAATTTCCCTTGTGAAGGTACTGGTTGATAGCATTCAGCCAAGGCTCTTTTTATCTTCAGAAACTTCTTGGTTATGTGGTCGGTTTCCCATACCCGAAAGAAATATAATGTTGTTTTTATCAATTATCACTGCATTTGTACTTTCAGAAGAAAGGCATATATCCATAAAATACTGCACTTCATCTTTGTTCAGTATCATTGAATAGGCTCTCAGTGAGTCAGTCATTCCCATGTTGAGTCGAGACCAAATATCCATAACAAGTTTATACATCTTTATTTTACTATTGTAAGTCAAAATCGATGGGTAATTTATGCAAGTCTTAAGATGTTATTCTCAAAACATAGAAGCTGTGACATACTGAAACATGTGATATTCATACATTAGCTAAGGATCAGCAGAATGAGTTGGTTTACTCTGATATTTAAACACTTGGGACTCACCTGGCTGTATGGCCAAGGAAAAGGGTGAAAAGGTGAGATCTGCAATAACATGAAATAGAATCAGATGTGACATAACAATATATATTATTCTTAAAAGGATCATTTAATAGCTCATGCATATCCAATTTATTCTCTGTATTCAAGTCGAGTGGTGTGATTAAATACCTGGATGCTCAGTGGCTGACAAGGTGTCCCATGTCTATTTCGGGTAGGGAGGGCCTTTCTAATTAGAGAAAGTGTGGGGATAAGTTTGAGGTCTGTGGTTAGGAGGTTAAACCCTTGACAATGTTTCCCCTCTCCACAAGATGCTAGGATGTGTATCAGATAAAGATAAGTTGAGCATTCAAACATAATTTGGTAATAGGTATTTTTATTTTTATGATATTTATACAAGTAGAAGATATGATGGATTAATTTATATTGTTGAATTCAATTATTTCCTTTGATGTAAGCAACCTTTCTCGTCAATGTAATTGGTAACCAGTTAGATCGGATGATCTTCCAACTGAATAGGATTGTTTGAGTCTTTCATTTATAAGAATAATGATTATGAGCATATCTTCTAATCTTATGTTATTGCCACAGTTAGCCATAGGAAGAAAAGGAAATAGAGGTATTCGACGCCCCAAATGATAGTGGTATTTGATGTCCTAAATGATATAGTGGTATTTGATGCCCTAAATGATACAGTGGTATTTGACGCCCCAAATGATATAGTGGTATTTGATGACCTAGATGATCCAATGGTGATTGATGCCCTAATTAACATGGTGGTATGTGATGCCCTAAATGATCCAATGATAATAGATGCCCTAATTGATACAACGGTATGTGATGCCTTAATTGATATAGTGGTATTTGATGGTAATCTTCATTTGATATTGATATAGTGGTATTTGATGGTAATCGTCATTTGATTTTGATATAGTGGTATTGAATGGTAGTCATCATTTGATCCTAAGTGGTTTTGTGGACTAACCCCTAGGTGTTTGGAAAAGCATCCCTAGATTGATTTTGGTTTTGAATTCCATGGTATGTAGATTTTAATTTCCATAGTAAATTCATTGATGGTGTTTTCAATTGTTAGTTATGAAATTTCTGTTTAACTGATTGTAACCATTAATCTCATTCACTTGAACGTAATCAATATAACTATTTTGCTATGAAGTGAAGTAATAGTTGTATTTCTTTAATATATTAGTTAAGATCTAGGAAAAGTGATTGTTACACTATGTATTTTTTCTTCCAATAGATTGTTCTTTGCTTGCCTTCACAGGACCCATAACTCACTTCCGATTCTGTTCTACTTCCATCAAATGGAAAGACCCCACATATGGTTATGTTCTGTCTCTAGTGAATGAAAGAGCTCTATGTATAATTTACCAATTTCACCGTCTGGCTTCTGTCCTAAATATTCAAGGCTTTCCCGACTTCTCTTACCACAATAGACAATTAACTTATTATTTCCTCCCAGTTTGCGATTAGTTGACAGAATAGGTACTAGTAGTTTGCTTGATTCAACAGACGATGATTAAAGATTTGATGCTCATCAATATGCATAATGTCATGTCCCCTTTTCAAATAATTAAAAATAATAATCTTTGCTAAGGCAGGTAGGCCCAAAAAGGTGAAGTTTCAGCAAAAGGGGATAATCTTTGGAAGTGAATGGACTAATAAATGAAAATTATTATTAAAATATGTTTTATTAACCCCTCTTGGACGTGAGTTAGGGTTATGCCCTCTTTTAAGGGGTTTGGAGGCATTTTGGGCTCATTCCAGAACTTGATTTTGCTCATTTCTTTGTTATTCTTCAGAGGCTGCCAAACCTGTGGAGAAGGAGACCCAAGAACAGGAGTTTGCAGGTTTCCAGGGAGACCCAAGAACAAGAGTTTGTAGGTTTCCAGTAAGGCTAAGTACGGGAGTTTAAAGCCATTCCATGTGCATGCTCATGCAGAGTTTGCCTTTGTGCTGAACAGTGCAGATTTGTGAATTTTCAGGTGTGTTTTTTGTAAGAGTTTGGTGTTTCTAGTTGAGTATTTCATATCAGTTTGGGTTGCTGCTGTATATCAGACTTTTAAATGTTAAAATAGAGCTGAATATATGTATTTAGATGTGATTATACTTCTGTGATATATTATTAAGTTTTTGTGGTGATTCCGGGCTATTTTGTGCTATTTTTGAGAGCCCGATGAGCATTGTTTTTGTCCATTGTTTGGGAGCTATTGTGTGCATGTTATACAAATCTAGAAATGTCATTTTATAGGCTATTATGCTGCTCAAATTTCTGTAAAAATGTCCACTTTCAGATTTATTAATAATAGGTAAAGCTGTGAAGCTTTTGGCACTATTTCTGGCATACCCAATTTGGGGTTTATTGAGAAATTGGTGGATCTTTGAAATATTGGTTGTTTGATTTTAAAGATCTGATTTGAGGTTTGAAATATCATATAAAATCAGAAAAGGGACATTTCAGTGGTATCAGAGCCATGATCTTGCCAGCCTGAGGGTTTGTAGAAGTTTGCATGTCAGTTTTGACAACTACCCAGATCTTGCATGTCAGTTTTGACAACTACCCAGATCTTGCATGTCAATTTTGACAACTATCCAGATCTTGCATGTCAGTTTTGATAACTACCCAAATCTTGCATGTCATAATTTATGGTTGCATGTTGCTTCTAATCAGCTGGATGTCAAAATTTATGGTTGCATGCAACTAAGTGAAAGAGAAAAGAGATATTTATAGCGAGAAAAGAATAAATAAATTTTGATCAAACCTCCAGTTGAAAGTAAAAGTATAAAATCCAAGGAAGGAAAAAGTATGGCTAATCTAGATGAGATGGCAAAGAAATTCTTCCAAGACATTCAAAATACTTAGAAGCAAACAGTGGATAGTTTGGTAGAAACTAGAGAGGCTTTGCGAATATTGACAGAAAAATTGCAAGGAGTTGCATCTATTAATGAGAAATGGAGCACTTTAGAGGAGTCAAGAAATCTGAAACTCACACCCTCTCAATCAACAAAAACTATTTTTCTGCATGCAGATGAGCCACCAGTGCCAAATCCAGCCCTTAATCCCATGGAAGAGGTTACAGGTAACTTGATTGCATTAAGAGCTACTTACAATGGTTTAGATGATGACTTTCGCAGTTTAGTTCCTTTTAGAGAATATGTGGATATGATGAACACTTTGATGCCCAAGAAAGAATATAGAAGGGAGCATGACATAAGTGGAAGAGAGCTCAAAAATAAAATAAGCAAGTTTATAGCACCTACTTTTGATGGAACAAATAAAATTTCAGCTAGAGCATGGCTATAAAAATTACAGACCTTCTTCACACTTAACCCCATGAAGGAGAGTGATGCTGTTCAAATTGCAAGTCTACACTTGGAAGATGCAGCCTATGATTGGTGGTATCATGGAATGACTACTCAAGGTCATGATCAGGTAACTACATTTGATGATTTTAGTCAAAGAGTGATAGATAGATTTGACCTCAAGGATGATGATTATGAGGATGTTGTTGTGCATGATGGTGAGATACCTGGTAGAGATGAGCAGACATTGAGCATTCATGACTTTTCTGAGAGAGAGTACCAGGCACAGTTAGATGCTTCGTCACATGAGGTTGAGGCTAGTAGTACTTCACATGATTTATCCCACCAGCTGAAGGTGAGTGAAGACAGTATTGTGACTACATTATCTCATCATGACAGGTATGTGGAGTTAGTTGGTATTGGTCATATTACTCAAGTGAGGATTTTGCTTGAGTTACCAGCTGATTCTAGTTTACAGATATGGACTCGAGATTGTTATATTGGCATTTGGGATTCAGTTGACTGGAGATCTTTAACACATTTTGGTAGCAGTGTTTGTTTAGGTGCTATCATGGATTTGATTAGCAGATTGCATGGTGTTGTCTTTTCTTGTGCTAACAGCTTGTCCGATGTTGGTATTAGTTTTTATACACCGGTGTTGGGCTTTGTTCATATATCCAGTCGACCATACTTACTGGAATGTGTTGATGATCTTTCATATTTGGCAGTGTGTACAGATGAGTCCCAGGATCATATTGGCATTGATGACATCCAGGAGGATGCATTGGGCAGTTTTGAAGACTTAGTTTCCTTGGGTACAAAGGAGTTGGACAGCAGTGCTACAGTTTTTGATACTCCGTTTGTTGATATGAGCTTTAGAGTTGATTCACAGGATATGGATGGTAATAATATAGAGACTAGTAACTTTGAGGATACTCCTTTAGACAGTGCATCAGAGGAGGTTTGTAGGAGACAATCAAGTCAGTGCCATCATGTGTCTAATCAATTGAGAGTTAGTGAGCGAGACATTGCTATCGCTTGCCAACATTTTGATGCTGCTCATCAATTGTTAGTAGTTTATGGATGGGGTTCTCCTACTAGTGATGAGCAGGGAGGCAATTATCTTTCCTTGACAGAGTTCCACTCTTTATGGGAGGCTGTCCAGATTCTGAGACAGGATTATATGCAATTGGTAGCCGACAGAGATTATCTTATGGAGTGGGGCAGTACAACATATGATGCATTGTTGGCCAAGGAAGATGAGGTGAGTGAGCTTATTCAGCAGCTTGAGGTGACTTCTGAGATTCTTGAGAGTACACAGTTGGCTTTCAAGGAGTCACAGTTTCATTTGGCTAAGGTGACCATGGAGTTAGAGCAACTACAGTCTTTACCAGGTTCTATACAGTCACAAGCTATGGTGTCTGGTGATCCGAGGATGTCCATGGTCGAGATTGTCAAAGACAGTGGAGATGGGGATGCATCCATCCTTGATACTAACATTGGCATATCGGGTTTGTCCCCACTAGAGTCAGGTTCAGTTGAGTTGGGTGCTGCAACAGATTGTTGTGGTATGCTTGACATGGTGGTGACCTCTAGTACTAATGGCACAAAGACTAGAGATGATGTATCAAAGACCATGTGTGATGTTGGTGAGCTGATATTTGGCATGGTTCCTGCTAGTAATACTACTCCCTTGGTGATGTTTTCAGAGGTAGTAGTCAGTTCGAACTTGGTTAGTGATCAATTGCAGTTAGTTACATTTGGATTGCAGTCTGAGCCATTGACTGAGATTGGCGCATTCTATCGACATTACATTGTGAGGTATGCTCATCAATTCACCTTTGATGACCATGTTGATGAGATGATGATACAGAGATGTACTTTGGTTCCTAGTGCTTATCATCAGTTATGGGATAGTTTGACACCTTGGGATGAGAGTTGTGATGGGCATGACACGGCGATAGGTTCTGCGATTGACAACTTGATAATACATGACTTAGAGCAGGAGTTTTGGAGTGATGCTTCAGCGGGTGTTGTTATTGATTCTACTCCTTTGGCTATGACATCTCCTGACTTAGCTGGTGATCAGTCACAGTGGGTTGTATCACTTGTTCATGGTGAGCTGTTGACTAAGGTTGGTTTCTTTTATCAACATTATATTGCAGGATATGTACATCAGTTAGCATTTGATCCTTGTGTTGAGGAGTTGATGGCAGGAAAATTTGGTTTGGGTTCCATTTCTTGCTGTTTATCTTGTGATGGCTTTTCACCATCAGGGGTGCATGGGAGTTATGATTATGAGACAGTGGCCGGTGATCTGCAGAGTTATGATGACTGCAAGAAATGTAAAGTGTGTGGATTCTCCATACATGGTACAGTTTCATTTGAGAGCATTCGCCATTGTTGCAGAGTTGGATTGTACATTCCGTATAGGCCAGTGGGATGCGTTGATGGTACTTACTATGTTGGTAGTTTGATTTGTCCACTTTACTTGGGTTCTAATGTTCTAAGAGTTTGTGTCTCGTGGGTTTTTGATTGTGGTAGTGGTGATTTTGGAGTTTGGTTGAGCTGTAATTGTCAATTTGATTATGGATTCCTCTTGGTCATATTGCAGAGGGAATTGCAGGAGCCTATGTTATTTGGCAGTAGTATAGTTCATGACTACATTTGGGATCCAGGTGGATTGATTGGTTTATTGTTCAGCCATTGCTTGAGGACAAGCAATATTTGGGAGGGGAGGACTTGTCATGTCCCCTTTTCAAATAATTAAAAATAATAATCTTTGCTAAGGCAGGCAGGCCCAAAAAGGTGAAGTTTCAGCAAAGGGGGATAATCTTTGGAAGCGAATGGACTAATAAATGAAAATTATTATTAAAATATGTTTTATTAACCCCTCTTGGACGTGAGTTAGGGTTATGCCCTCTTTTAAGGGGTTTGGAGGCATTTTGGGCTCATTCCAGAACTTGATTTTGCTCATTTCTTTGTTATTCTTCAGAGGCTGCCAAACCTGTGGAGAAGGAAACCCAAGAACGGGAGTTTGCAGGTTTCCAGGGAGACCCAAGAACGGGAGTTTGCAGGTTTCCAGGAAGGCTAAGGATGGGAGTTTGAATTCATTCCATGTGCATGCTCATGCAGAGTTTGCCTTTGTGCTGAACAGTGTAGATTTGTGAATTTTCGGGTGTGTTTTTTGTAAGAGTTTGGTGTTTCCAGTTGAGTATTTCATATCAGTTTGGGTTGCTACTGTATATCAGACTTTTAAATGTTAAAATAGAGCTGAATATATGTATTTGGATGTGATTATACTTCTGTGATATATTATTAAGTTTTTGTGGTGATTTCGGGCTATTTTGTGCTATTTTCGGGAGCCCGATGAGCATTGTTTTTGTCCATTGTTTGGGAGCTATTGTGTGCATGTTATACAGATCTAGAAATGTCATTTTATAGGCTGTTATGCTGCTCAAATTTTTGTAAAAATGTCCACTTTCAGATTTATTAATAACAGGTAAAGCTGTGAAGCTTTTGGCACTATTTCTGGCATACCCGATTTGGAGTTTATTGAGAAATTGGTGGATCTTTGAAATATTGGTTGTTTGATTTTAAAGATCTGATTTGAGGTTTGAAATATCATATAAAATCTGATTTTATAAATTGTTCTTTGCTTGCCTTCACAGGACCCATAACTCACTTCTGATTCTGTTCTGCTTCCATCAAATGGAAAGACCCCACATATGGTTATGTTCTGTCTCTAGTGAATGAAAGAGCTCTATGTATAATTTACCAATTTCACCGTCTAGCTTCTGTCCTAAATATTCAAGGCTTTCCCGACTTCTCTTACCACAATAGACAATTAACTTATGATTTCCTCCTAGTTTGCGATTAGTTGACGGAATAGGTACTAGTAGTTTGCTTGATTCAACAGACGATGATTAAAGATTTTATGCTCATCAATATGCATGACCCATCCACAAATAGTCTCTAAGTTTCCACTAGGCCAGTTGAAATTTCCTGATGAAAGGAATTTAAAACCTCCACAATCATATGAAATGCTCTCTCCAACCTTTGATGATCAAATCCATATCCCATTCGAAGAGCCATTGCCTTTATTTAAACAATGGAAATCTTGTAATTGCCACAACTAATTTAGTTAGATTATTCATAAGTTTATATAGAATAAACTTGAAGTTTTATAATTGTTTACTATAATCTTATTTATTATTAATTAATTTATATTAGTTCAATAGATTTTGCAAGTTGAAACTAATATAAAATAATTAACATTTATTTTGCCAATTTGATATTCAAAAGGACTGTCCTCCTGGAGAGACATTACAAATCTCCTGAGTTCCCTCCCTCATGTTGCTTACGCACAAGCAACTACAAATTAGAATGGTGTAACATCTGTTCACCTTCCCATGTGGCATCGTCCACTAGTAGATTTTTCCATTGTATCAAATATTCCTTGATGGATTGATTATGCAAATGTCTTTCTTGTATATCCAAAAAAATTTCGGTAATGGTATCCAATTTCCCTTCTGAGTCCAAGGGTGGTAAGTCTTTTGATACAGTGACCTATTGACCCAACACCTTCTTAAGGCAAGAGACATGAAAAATATTATGTATACGACTGCCTTTTGGTAAGTCCAACTCATAAGCAACTGCACTAATTTTCCTAACAATATGATAAGGTGCATAGAAGCGGGGTTTCAATTTTTCAACTCCACGACGTTTGAGTGAGAATGGTGGATATGGTTGCAATCTGAGATACACCAATTCTCTTGCATCAAAACTATGCTCTATCCTTTTCTTGTCGGCATAAATTATTTTTGATTCTGGGAAGATTGTAAGTTTTCCTTAAGCGCCTTTAAGATATCTTGAGTTTCTGGAAGCTAGTTTTGAGCTTTGGGTACATTACTATGGGCAAAAGAAAGATTAACAAAAGATACATCATCATATCCATACAAGGCCTTGAATGGAGTCATACCAATATACATACGATAGGTTGTGTTGTAACAATATGCTCCTAAATACAATCACTGGATCTGAGCCTTTTGATGCATAACCACATAATGTCGAAGATAGCCTTCAACCCATTTGTTCACAATTTCTGTTTGCCCATCTGTTTGTGGATGGTAAATGGTGCTATTGTTCAAATTTGTACCTACTAATCTGAACAATTCTTCCTAGAAGTTGCTCAAAAATCTGCTATCTTGGTCACTAATGATGTTCTGTTGCAAGCCATGTAAGCGGAACTCTTCCTTGAAAAATAATTTAATGACCTTGTTCTCCTACATTTTGTCACCACAAAATGTTGGTAACAACACGAAACTTTTTCAAGCTAGTTTTGTGTTTCTCTAAGCTTGAATTCGATATTCAATTGCTTAATGTTGATCGATCGATCCATTTCAATTCATATATCAAATCCCTTTTACTAAGGCTTTTGTCAAGTCTTTTTTCATTTTGTTTTCTGTCGAGCCTTTGCTTGATTTTTGAAGCCTTCATCATCCTTTTTTATACTATTGAGCTTGTTTTTGTTGGTTTTTATGTAGTGTTCCTATCCCCTACTGATTTTTCCTGGTAACCTCTTTTACCAACTTAGCTAGCAAAAATCTCCAAAATGCAATTGTTGCAGAGGGCCGTATGGACTACTAGGTGGAAGTATAGATGGATTAGTAAAGGTAATGCGCCGTACGGTGTCAATGGCCTGTCTGTACGATGTTAGGAAGTTGGCTGTATGGGTGGTGTGTTTGGTTGTACGGCATCAAGGGAGGCTCATACGATGGTAGGAATGGTTGTACAGTGGTAAAGACCAAGTTAGCCGTACAACAAGCCATACGGTGATTAAATGGAGGGAGCAAGAAAGGTATGAGGGGAATGGAAGATGTGAATGAGACTGTACGGTTGCAATAACACAAGCCATAAAATGTAGTGTTGAATAATATGGATGGATGGATGGATGAGGGCCGTATGGTCAAGGACTGAGTAGTACAGAAATGACAGGAGGCCGCACAGTTAGATATTGGAGCCCAATACGGAATACAATCTTGTACATACAAAAAATACAATAGATCTTGATAAAATCCACACAATAATAGAGATTTGGATGCGAATGATAAATGCTGAAAGATGAAGCTCCGATTTGCTAAATTCGAGAAAAGTATTACAGGCAATGGAATAGGGTGAGGGTTGAATCCCACCGAAACTGGATAAACCAAATAGGGAATCACTTCCGAAATTGCGAACAATAGAGAATCCCAACAGGAATTCGCAGGTTACAGAAATAATCCAAATAAAAATCCATACCTAAATACTACCTACAAAACGTTCTTAAATACCCATCGGGAAACTTTCCAAAGGTGTACAAAGGTAGCCGAGGACGACAAAGGTGTATAAATATCTTGAATGTCGCAGCCTTGAGTACTGGATCCCAATTATCTCCGACTAGTATGTTCTTCTGCTCTGCCTCGTCCCCCAAATTCATCGTTTGCAGCGTAACTTCATTAGACTTGATTGTCTCTCCTTCACTGAATGCATGGGCGGGTGTAACATCCAACGGTGCCTCCCCCTCCTTTACTTCACTAAACTCCTTCGGATATTCGTTCTCAATTGACAGAACATTGCAGCTGTGAAATAATTCATAGTCCTCCATTTGCCAGTGGTAGAGACCGTTGACGGAATCCAAGTCGTCATCCGTTGTTCCCCCGTCCAATCGAAGGACGCCCTCCTGATTCGGTTCCATCCGTCGTCTACCTTTGTCCTCCTCTCCCTCAAAATCTGACGACAGGGCCTCTTCCCCTACCATTTGGGTATGCAGATCAATGACAAATCGGCGGCCTTTACTTTCCAAGGATAAAGTGTTCTTCCAGTCGTGTCGAGCTCTTGCTTCGATAAGCCACCTGCGGCCCAGGATGGCGTCATAGCCTTTCTTTTTCAATGGAATCACCATGAAATCCATCAGGAACGGCTGGGTGCCAATGGTTACCGGCTGTGCCATGAGAATACCCAGTGGTTTAATACCATGTTGATCGGCAGTTAGTAGTTGAAACCTCGGAGGCCACAATGTCGGCTGTCCAAGTTTCCTCCAGGTTTCTTCTGGCAATACATTTACGCCGGACCCTCCGTCCACTATGGTGTCTGTGAGAACATGTCCAAGTATCCCCATCTTGACAACTGCAGGGTGTCGTCCGGATGTCAGCGCCAGCAACATCTGATCTTCTCCTCCCGTAACAATTTCCTTTTCTTTTTGTCGACTCGGTTCTCCCGGTGACTTTTCCTTCCCGAGGCTTGATTCTCCTGCCATATTTGAAAGAGCATATTGAAGTTGAGGCATGGTGAGAAGCAAATCACTTACCTTTACTTGCATCTCCATTTGCAAAATTTGTCGTACTATGTTGTTCTGCGGAATTCCTCGCTGAAGTGCCGGTGGTGTCAAGAGGTGTTACTGCTTGGGACACTTTTTCAACCTCCGCCCGTGCGGTCGCAAATTTCTTCTTTTCTTCGGCGAGGTTCGGGTATTCTTTTGCTTGTTTCCACGTAATTGCTAGAACTTCTTCCTCATCCACTCCAACAGTGATCAAGTTCACTCCGGATTTTGGACATTTTGAGTCGTCGTGATCGCCGGGTCCGCACCATCGGCACAATAGTTGAGGTGTATTTGCTGTTGGACACTCCCGTGCAAAATGCCCCCACAAGTTACATGTGCAGCACTGAATAATCGGCCATCCGTTTGCATCATACTAGATCCGGCTTCTGCTCGTATTGGTATTGTTATTGTTATTATTCTGTCCACGCCGATTATTCCTGTATCCTCCAGATGTAGCGCCGGCGGCATTTGTGTTTCTGCTACTACCTGACGGGGAAGCCTCCTGTGTGAGAAGCACCTGCGGAGCTCATCTTGTTTTCACGTTAAAGGGGTAGTCTTTTGTCGAATGGCCCATGATCTGACAAATGTCACAGAATTGGTTCTTCGGACACGATCTTTTAGTGTGACCGTCGGTCTTACATTTCATGCACCACAGTTCACTACCTTTTGGCTCCTGCATATTTTTAAACTCCTTCATCATTCGAACCATATCCTTTTGTAAGGCATGAACCTTTTTGCTACTACCTTCGTTGTCGCTGCTATCATCTCTAGCAGATTCGTCGTCATCAAAGTCAAAGGAGCTAGTTTTCTTCTTCTTTGTCTTCTCCGCGCTTTCAAGGTCCAATGCTCTATTATAAGCATCCACATATGACGACGATGGCACAATTTTCATTTTTCTCCGCAACTGCGAGCTTAGGCTGTCCACAAACCATCTTTTCTGCAATCCGTCCGCCGGCTTGTTTTCCATTTTGTTTATTAAGTCTTTTAATCTCCTAGCGTAGACGCGGACAGTTTCGTGCTTCCCCTATTTTGTATTGAAAATCTCTGCTACGATTTCATTATCGTCCTGCAAGAGTTTAAATTCTGCTAGGAACTCCTTTTTAATCTTATCCCAGGTATCCAGCTTTTGCGGATCCGTATCCGAAAACCAATCAATCGCGACACCCCATAGGGTTGTCGGAAATTGCCTGACCCATTCGTCGGCATCTGTGATTCCATTTGCCCGCCAGATCGTCTCACATGTCTTACAATGTCAGATGGGGTCGGCTGTACCATCACCTTCAAATTTTGGTAGCTTTTCTTTGGGTCCCGCCATAACACTAGAGTTCTGCACTCCTACACCGGCGGTCGACACTCCCACACCGGCGGTTGGCACTCCTGCACCGGCGGTTGGCACTCCCACACCGGCAGTCTGAACTCCCACACCGATGGTTGGTACTCCCACACCGGCAATCTGAACTCTCGCACCGACAGTCTGAACTCCTGCACTGGCAGTCTGCACTCCTGCACCGGAGGTGTCAACAGTTGCGAACCTTGGTGAAGAAGAAGGATCCTCCTAAATTGTTTCCCGCGGAAGTCTATCCTGGAAAAAGAGGTCACTCCACGCTCGTGCTCCATCGGCACTGCGAGCCTTGCGAGTTGATGCTCTTCCATCTGAATTTTCTTCCCTCGGCGAACACAAATTCAAGAACTCCTCTCGTGCTTCTTCCACCAATTCCACCCGTTGCCGAGTCTCCAACAATTCTTCTGCGCTACGGTTTTCGTCGGCAATCTTCTAAAATTTCCGTCAGCGTTCGGCTTGCTGTGCCAGAATTAAATTCTCTTGTGTAGTACGGATTCCATCTTTTCCCTTCGCCTTATTTCGATCCTTGTTAAGCTGATTTGGCATTAATCTTCATTCCTCCCACCTTCCAGATTCATAAGGCAACAGCGCCAAATGTTTACCGTACTGGTAAAGAAATCAACGCATACAGACAATAGAACAAAACAACAGAATTATATTATTATATTCGCATATGCCAAACATACAATATGCTTCCTAAGATTCGTAATAGTAGTTGAATGATGATTTACAATGCTCCCAGATAGGCTATAAATACTACCGCCGAACCTTTCCGAAGGAGTCCGTCAGCCACAATATTACATCCGCTACAAACTATCTACCCGTTGGCTACAAAATAGAAAACACCGCCGGAACCATCCAGTCGGCTAACATGTTAGCCGACTGGATGGTTTCGACAGTGTTTCTGTAGCCGACGGATTGACTGTCGTCGGTGTTTTGTATTTTGTAGCCAACGGGTAAATAGTTTGTAGTGGATGTAATGTTGTGGCCAACGGACTCCTTCGGGAAGGTTCGGCGGTAGTATTTATATCCCGTCTGAGATCATTGTAAAGCATCATCATCTACTATTACAAATATTATTCTGCTATTATATTCCATTGTCTGTATGCGTTGATTTCTTTACCACTACAGTAAACATTTGGCGCCGTTGCCTTATGAATCTAGAAGGTGGGAGGAATGAAGATTAATGCCAAATTAGCTTAACAAGGATCGAAATAAGGCAAAGGGAAAATATGGAATCCGTACTGCACAAGAACATTTAATTCTGGCACAGCAGGCAGACCGCCGAAGGAGATTCTAGAAGCTTGCCGACGGAAACAGGAGTGCGGAGGAATTGTTGGAGGAGACTCGGCAACGGGTGGAATTGGTGGAAGAAGCACGGGAGTTCTTGAATTTGTGTTCGCCGAGGGAAGAAAATTCAGACAAAAGAGCATCAACTCGCAGTGCCAAGGGAGCACGAGCGTGGAGTGACCTCTTCGTCCAGGATAAACTTCCGTGGGAAACAACTTCAGAAGATCCTTCTTCTTCACCAAAGTTCGTAGCTGTCGACACCTCCGGTGTGGGAGAGCAGTCCACCGCCGGTGTGGGAGTGCAAACCTCCAGTGTGGGAGTTCAGACCTCCAGTGTGGGAGTGCAGATCACCGGTGCGGGAGTGCAGACCTCCGGTGTGACAGTCTAGACCTCCAGTGTTGTGATTGCGGGACCCAAAGAAAAGCTGCCGAAGTTTGAGGGCGATGGTACAGCCGACCCCATCCGACATTGTAAGACATGTGAGACGATCTAGCGGGAAAACGGAATCACAGATGCCAACGAATGGGTCAGGCAATTTTTGGCAACCCTACGGGGTGTGGCGATTGATTGGTTTTCGGATACGGATCCACAAAAGTTGAATACCTGGGATAAAATTAAAAAGGAGTTCCTGGCGGAATTTAAACTCTTGCGGGATGATAATGAAATTGTAGCGGAAATTTTCAATACCAAGCAGGGGAAGCACGAAATTGTCCGCATCTACGCCAGAAGATTAAAAGACTTAATAAACAAAATGGAAAGCAAGCCGGCGGATGGATTGCAGAAAAGATGGTTCATGGATGGCCTACGATCGAAAATGCGGAGGAAAATGAAAATTGTCCCACCGTCATCATATGTGGACGTGTATAACAGAGCATTGGATCTTTAAAGTGAATAGAAGACAAAGAAGAAGAAAACTAGCTTGTCTGATTCTGATGACGACGAGCGTGCAGGAGATGATAGCAGCGATGACGAAGGTAGCAGCAAGAAGGTTCGCGCCCTACAGAAGGATATGGTTTGCATGATGGAGGAGTTTAAAAACATGCAGAAGGAGCCAAAAGCCAGTGAGCTGTGGTGCACGGAGTGTATGACCAACGGTCATACTAAAGGATCGTGTCCAAAGAACCAATTTTGTGACATCTGTCAGATCATGGGCCATTCGACAAAAGACTGTCCCTTTAACATGAAGACAAGAGGATCTCCGCAGGTGCTTCTCACATAGGAGGCTTCCCCGTCGGGCAGTAACGAAAATGCAAACATTGATGGTGCCACATTCGGAGGGTACAGGAATAATAGCAGAGGGCAAATAACAACAATGCAAACAATAACAATAATAATGGGAGCCAGAGTCGAACTCAGTATGATGCAAACGGACGGCCAATTGTTCAATGCCGAGCGTGTAATTTGTGGGGTCATTTTGCACGGGATTGTACAATGGCAAACACACCAAAATTATTATGCAGATGGTGCGGGCCCGGCGATCACGAAGATTCCAAGTGTCCAAAGTCTGGAGTAAACTTGATCACTGTCGGCACGGATGTAGAGGAGGTTCTGACAATTACACGGAGGCAAGCAAAGGAAAAGAGGAAATTGGGGGAAGCACAGGCAGAAATTGCAAAGGCATCATCAGCGGGGACATCTTAGTTGAAGGACATCACCGACACCTTGGCAAGGAACTTTGCAGAACACAACATTGTACGACAGATCTTACAAACAGAGATACCGGTCAAGATAAGTGACTTCCTCACAATGCCCCAGTTACGGACGGCTATTCTGAATCATACACCGTTTTCGAAAGCACCAGAGGACACAGGAAGGGATAGTAGGGAAGTGATGACAACAGACCCAATGCTGCTGGCACTCACATCCGGATGGCATCCGACGGTCGTCGAGATGGGGATTTTGGGAAATGTTTGACAGAGACAATTGTTGACGGAGGGTCCGGCATGAATGTGTTACCGGAGGATACTTGGAAGAAATTGGGAAAGCCGACCTTATGGCCACCTGCACTCCAGTTGCTCACGGCAGACCAACACGGAATCAAACCATTGGGAATCTTGAAGGCGCAACCGGTAACTATTGGAACGCAACCATTTTTATTGGATTTTATGGTTATTCCATTGAAAAGAAAAGGATATGATGCTATTTTGGGACGGGATTGGTTGGTGCAAGCCAAAGTAAAACATGATTGGAAACGAAATACCCTATCAATGGAGCGCAGAGGCAAAAGATTCACAATTGACCTGCATACACAAATGGTCGGTGAGGAGGCAGCATCGTCAGATTCAGAAAGTGACAGCGAAAGTGACGACGAAGCAAAGAGGAGAATGGAACCAGACGAAGGAGTATTGAGACTTGACGGAGGATCGAATGATGACGACCTGGACTCGGTGAATGGCTTGTTCCACTGGCAAATAGAAGACTACGAATTGTTTTCGAGTTGCAATATGTTAATGGTCAACGAACGTGAATAAACACAGGAAAATGAATGTCCGGAGGAATGTAGGGAAGCGGAAGAAGGAAAAGCTACCATGGCTGAAGCTAAGGGGAAGAACATACAGTCCGAACACTAAAAAATGAAAGATCCCACTGTCCGGTACATGGTGAATGGACCGCGTGGAAAGAAAAGGTTACACCGCAGCATAAAATTAGTGGAAGGGCACCGACAGCAAGGAAATAATCCAGTTGCGCGACAACCGCAGGCACAGTGGGCGACAAAGGTGGCACAAAAAAAATGTAAGGCGTACGACGGTCGAAATGAAATCAAAGTGGAAAAGTTTAAGGCCAGATGGGTTGGACCATATCAGATTCAGAAGGTCGGCAACAATGGAGCGATCAGATTATCAACTTTGGACGGGCAGAAGGTACCTCCGGCAGTGAATGGATCCAAATTCAAAATATATGGTGCTAGGAAGACTCTGTCATTGTCGCAGAAGGGGACTCCCTCATCGTTGCCGAATGGTGACGGTGAGAGGCAAATTTGAGGTGCTTTGTATATTTTTTGAAAAAAAAAATAATAATAATAAAATATATATATATAAAAAAAAAGAAGAGTTGCCGCGGGAGAATGCCTCGCAGGAGATGGCCCGCAGACACATCTCCGAGGGAGAATGCCCCGCGGGCAACTCTCCGCGGGAGATGGCCCACAGAGATGTCCGCAGGAGATGGCCCGTAGGCACATCTCTGCAGGAGTTTGCCGTGGCCAACTCCCCTGTCCGCGGGATGCAAACCGTTGGAGGCCTTTTCCTCGCGGGCTTCGCTTTAACCGCCAAGTCAATTGCCACGGGAGGTTGTTACTGTTGTTTGGCAGTGATTTTCTTTTCTTTCCGTGAATAAACCACTCTCCCACGGGGTTCTCCATAACAAACCTTCTTCCCGCTGTATACCAGTTCCGCGGAGAGCCTCAACACCACACTGAACGACAGATGGAATCCATCATCAATCACGGCCAAGAGGGCATCTGCAGCAAAATAAACCGAAAGGTGAGCTCAGTGTGCATCTCCAGTAGCCAGGCTTTAAATCGAACAATCTGACATCTCAACCCGAATGGATTCATAGTATTTGGTTGAAGAAGATACATCCAAGCTATACAGGTGCATCGAGGGACTGGCTTTTTCTGCGGAGTCTTTCCTTCTTCCCTCGAAGTAGTTTTTCATCTTACAGGGTTGCACTCTATGCTTCAAAGGTGTCCTGAGTTTGGCAGGGGAAGGTGGCAGGAAGCTTTAAAAAAAAAAAACAAAAAAAAAAAAGACGACAGAATTAAATTGTTCAGAATGAGTAGCAGATGATGCCAAAGGGAAGGGTATTTTTTAAGTAGGAATAAATCTCTATTGAGGATATTAGTCGTGGGAGTCATCGCGGATATCATTCGTGGGAGTCTGACCAGTTGAGAAGAGTTGAAGTGGCTGCAGGCATGGACTTTCTGTGTACCAGAGACAGTGGGAGCAGGTGTTGGCTGTGAGGCTGTCTTGGTGGATGCGTAGAGAGCTTGGGAGGAGCTGATCATCCAGTTGGAGGCAGTGCAGCGACACTTGGCTCGGGGTACCGAGGAGTTGGATAGAGAAAGCAGCATGGGTGGCTATCAAGGTCAGCTTGAGAAGACAGTATTGTGTTAGCAGAGGCTCTAGATGTAACGGGATGAATGTGGAAGTGATGTGACAGAAGCAGATTTTTCTTGTTGTAGTCACTCTGATAATATATTTTGTTTATTAATTTGTCTCAGATATTTTGTAATTGTCGTCCGGAGACAACTTTTCTTTTTGGGGGGGATGGTGTCAACCAACTGGATGGTTCCGGCGGTGTTTCTGTAGCCAACGGATTGACTATCATCGGTGTTTTGTATTTTGTAGCCAACGGGTAAATAGTTTGTAGCGGATGTAATGTTGTGGCCGACGGACTCCTTCGGGAAGGTTCGGCGGTAGTATTTATATCCCGTCTGGGATCATTGTAAAGCATCATCATCTACTATTACGAATATTATTCTGCTATTATATTCCATTGTCTGTATGCGTTGATTTCTTTACCACTACGGTAAACAAGGGGCAGGTGGCACTTTGAAAATTTTGTCATGGTATGAGGATCAAAGATAATTATTGGGTTTCGATCCTAATCCCGTATAGTTTTGGAGTAGTGAATTTTTTTAGCACATTCCATAACAAACTCTGGCTCCAAGGAAGTCATGGGAAAAGTAGAAACTAGGTGGATATAACTCTATTTGATAAGCAACATATAATCTTTGGTTGAAGATTCAACCATTTGAAGAAACTCACCCATATTCAGGTGACCAAGACTTGTATCGTGAATCACATCAACATATGATGTGACTTGAGAAGGAAAAATAAAATTTGGTACTTATTGTACTGATACTTCATTTTCTTATTCTCTTTGCCCTTAAAAGAAACAGATTCTTCTGACATAGCAAGCTTGTGCATGAGAGACACTATTACATGGAAATCCCAACTACATCTTCATTTAATGGATCCATAGAATGCTGATTTGAGGCACAAATTGTGTAGATTTGAAAACATGCAAGTGAAAAATAGGATTGGAGAGCTTTAGAGCAGCAAAGGGCAATGGATTTTGGGCTAAATCAGCTCTTTAAAATAGGGAAAAACTTTTAAATGGGCTTTTATGGAAGCACTGCATATGTCTAGACAGCAATTTTGGAGCAAGAAAAGGGGGTGAATATGTACATATATACAAAAACAAAGTTCATTTACTCATAGGTGGGTTTTTTATGTCCCACTACAAGTTTTCCGGAAGGCTCTAGATGCATACAAATAGGATTTTTAATTCCAGTTGCAGCCTTGGAAAAAGAGGGAAAAGTGTATACAAAACACTTAAAAGTGGGTTTTTTAAGCTTCCATTGCACGGTATGGGAAAGCTTGCTCTTTTTGAAGTGATTCAAAACTTAGAATTGAGTTTTTAATCCCGAGTGTATGTATGTAAGAGTGGCAAACTTCTTGTACATGCAACTTAGAAGAAATGTTGAGACTGAAATGGAGAAAGTCAACACTTAAAAACATATATATACAAATCTAAAAATGAAATGAAAATTTGCATTCACAAGGACAAACAAAATTATATACAAAAACATGAAAACAAAGCGCTAGAAATTGCGAAGTAAAACTTACCTTCTCTTGAGAAATACAAGGAAAGAAATCTCTCAAAATCATTGAACAAATCTTTGATCAAATCCAAGTGATTTCGGATTTAGAAAAAGATCCCAAGATTGAAGTTATACAGGCAAAGAAAGTTGATTGATTCTTCTCCTAAAATAAATGCATTCATGGGTCAAGAAGATATTTGTAACAAATGTCCATGATGGAGAACAAAAATGTACAAGAAAGAATGTTTCAAACCTGCAAATATTTGAGGTTGCAATGGAGATGCAAAGCCATCCAAAATTGCTACCAATAGGAGGAAAAATTGTTAGAAATAAGGTGTCTCAACCTTGGATAATTCCTATTCTTATTATTTATTTTGTAAATGTATTTTTTTGCAAATAATGTAATTAAGTGTGAGTGTACATGTCTAGTTGGCATGTTGATGTGTCACTTCACTTGCATGTGTCGGCATCTTGAATTGTATGTAAGGAAATCATGACTGAAACGGTTATGACGGATTCCTATGACACGCAAGAGCTATCTTTGGAATATTTAATTGTGTAAGGAGATTATGACTAAAACGGTTATGACGGATTCCTATGACGCATAAGAGCTATCTTTGGAAGATTTAATTGTGTGTAAGGAAATCATGACTGAAACGGTTATGATGGATTCCTATGATGCGTAAGAGCTATCTTTGGAAGATGCCCTAAAAATGGAAAGCGCATTATATAAGCACTTTGAGGGTTGTAGATAGTGAGTGTATGTGTAGTGTATTGTTGGTTGCTACTGGATAAGTCTTTTGTGTCCTGAAAGAGCTTGCAGCGTAAGTGTGTTGTAACCTTTGATGTAACGCCCCGCCAAAGGATCCAAAGAATTAACCTAAAGTTTACAAAGCTTGGTAGCATTTTTTTATTTTTTTAAACATGAAAGTTAAACCATCTACATCATACACATGATAACGGAAGCAATAGCAACAATTCAAGTGAAAGTAAACATAAACATACATAACAGGTTACATTCTTCAAGGATCCCTTAACGTTGAATTACATCTAAATCAACTAATATTAATGATTCCATCGAACACTACATCCACATGAAATAATAATGAAAAGTCCAACGTCCATACATCACATTTCTGAATGCTCAATCATCCACTGTACATGCCATAGGGTATGAAAGGCTTAAAAGAATATACATGTGTGAAATAAAGTACATCACCATCCTATTCTAATCCATGATGCAAATACAATGAAGTAAATGAAACCATATGTCATACATGATACATCATCATAGAAGTTGTAAACATCCATTAAAAAGGATAACCATTTAACACAAACATAATTGATTAAGTGCATGGTTCCTCCCAACCGTAAATAGCATCATTAGACCATCGTGGGTCCTAGCCATCCCTCTGTGCGTAACATTCTAAATTACCAAAGAGATCATCGGTATTGTCAAATAGTAGGAATGTCACTCCTAAATCATACCATATCATATGCAGAAAAGAAATCTAACATGCAGAGTTAAGTATAAGATAACATCATCTAACATATGCAAATCATCAATGTAAGGATACATGTCCACCATCATAATCCATGAACAGAATGTAGATAGATGCCAACAAGGAATGCATCAGCCACAGTGTCTCAAATGGATCTCAAATGGTAAGAGTGAAAAAGCACTACCACCTGACCGTGTGGAACCTAAACAGTCCACTCCCACTGCGCTGAGGAGATAATCTCAAGTCCCAAACAGGTTATCAAAATCACTTAGCATAAATACTCTCTAAGTCCAGGAATCCTAAAAGTATACTAACTCAAAAGTTCCAATCACAAACCGACATCTAATCCCAGAGGCACACAAAGACACTTAGGAAACCTACTATGCAAGCGGAAAAGTGTCATCGCACGGATCACGCTAGAGTTACCCTGGTAGTCTCCCAATAGACCCCGGCCCCCTAGTGATCCCTATGCGGCCACTAGTATACTCTCATACAGACGAGGCATACTACAGAATGCAAGGTCGCAACCAAGCGTTCTCTCTACTCCCATCCTAGTCTGTACTAGCACTCGAGGCATGGGCGAGAACAAAATTTTTATCTTATTAAGTCCATTTAAGTCAGTATTAGGTGTAATGTTTTCACTTATTAAAACAACTTACAATGATTTACCTTGGCAGCCTCTTAGGGCCCCGGCCCCCATTGCAAGCCACTTCCCGACACTACAACTAGATAATCTACCCTAAGCTCATGGAATCATAAATCACAAAATACCAAAAGATAATCCACTATATAAACATCACATCTCCATGAGCAATTGAAAAGCATCATAGATAATCATGACCACAACAGTTCTCTATAGGCAACTGAAGGTATCACTGATTATCACAATATCCATTGGTTCTCAATAAGCAACCAAAAAGTATCTCAAAGTAATAACGATCGAAGACTCCAAAATGGTTGAGTCAAAACATGTCACAACATGACATCATCAAGATCAGATTAACAATTCAATTTCATCAAAATGACTGGAAAGTATTTCAAATACAAATGATCGATAACTCATAAAAAGGTTACATATATCACAGCTTACACAATGAAGACTGAGAACAATATCAATCAGCATGCAATCACATAACCATGGTTGGTTTAAAAGATCGAGATCAAAAGACATCATCATGACATCACAATCATAACCCCTGAGCCTCTGGTAGATGTCCTATAACTGGTCAACAAACTAGCCAACCCAAAAACCCAAAACAAAAAAAAGCAGAGAGAAAACACAATGCAAGCACATGTTTTGGTTTTCTAAAGTTACATAATTGAATAAAGTGTAGAGGTTTCAATTTTCTTTTGAAAATCAAGTGAGGAAATGCTTATACGTTTTATGTTATTTTGGTAATGAATATCTTAATTTCGTCTGTTGAGAACCCCCCTAAAATAATAACTTAAATATTTCCTTTATAGCATTCTCATTACTCTTAATTAGACTAAATTCTAATTACATGTATAGCATTCTCATTACATATATCACAGCTTACACAATGAAGACTGACGACAATATCAATCAGCATGCCATCACATAAGCATGGTTGGTTTAAAAGATCGAGATCAAAAGACATCATCATGACATCACAATCATAACCCCTGAGCCTCTGGTAGACGTCCTATAACTGGTCAACAAACTAGTCAACCCAAAAACCCAAAACAAAAAAAAGCAGAGAGAAAACACAATGCAAGCACATGTTTTGGTTTGCTAAATTTACATAATTGAATAAATTGTAGAGGTTTCAATTTTCTTTTGAAAATCAAGTGAGGAAACGCTTATACGTTTTATGTTATTTTGGTAATGAATATCTTAATTTCGTCTCTTGAGAACCCCCCTAAAATAATAACTTAAATATTTCCTTTATAGCATTCTCATTACTCTTAATTGGACTAAATTCCAATTAAGTAAATTGATTAATTTAAAAACTATATTATTTATTTATAATTTAAAATAGCTTGAATATTAAAAATTCCATCAATATAATATATATATATTTATATATATATAAATATATATAAATATTAAATATTAAATATAATAAACAATATATGAAATTATCACATAAAATCGAATTATAAAATCTGATTCATATCACATATAACCTGCGATTCATAACTCATATCAATATTGTTTTAAAAACAATTTAAATCGTTGGCCGGCATATCGAAAGAGCCATGCCTTTCTGCGACTATTGTCGCTCTCATATATATGTGTGGCCGTGCACTGACGGCTGCTGCCGCAGTCGCAGGTACGGCTGCGTCAGTAGACCGTAGTCAGCATGTATTAAAAAGGGGTGGGGTGGCGAGTACCCCCGCCCTCCCATACATTTTTTTTTTAAATTTTTTTTTTTATAAAATGTTTTTATAAAACGTTACCATCATATGCGATCCAGATTTTATTTTTTCAACTGCAATTTAATGAGCCGCGATTTATCATATATATAAATGTATATATGTATATATATGTGTATGTATGTATGTATGTATATATATACACACGCAAACTATTACTGAGTATTACAACCATATATATATATGTGCAGATTTGCATAATTTAAAAAGAGAACGAATACATAGTTTTTTAAAAACAAAAGGGCTTTCTAATTCTTAAGAATTTTCTTTTCAAATAATTGTTCACGAATTTTACCCATTAATCCTTCTAATAGGTTTGTCCATACGCATCTGAAAACCCTAGCCCCATAGATTCCTCAGATCTAAGCATATGAAAGTTTGTTAAATGGAATTTAATTACCCATGACAAATGCATAGAATCAAGATATGAAAATCCTCATAAAGCATTCAGAAGACACGAAGAAGACAGGAAGTGCAAGAAGCAAAATATCATAAGCCAAAATCACAAGTGTCTACCTGGACACTGATGCTAAATCCCCTTCTCTGAATCCGCAGAGCAAGCTCCTTCCTTCTCCAACGTTCTCGAGTCCTCCAAACATGCTCCCTAAGCTTCTAGGAGTGCCTAAATATAAAGAAATCTCAAGAAGCACCTAGAATGTCTCTAGAAACAACCAGAAGGTGTTGACAATTAAGCATGAGTCTTTTCCAACCTTTTAGATGAGTCACAAGGTTCTAGACACCATGTGCTTAATTTGTGCGCTAACTCCTGTGTTGTTGACATATGTGCAATCAAGAGGTGCGTTTACTCCTAGGTAAGCTTATAACTTTTATTTTAATTCTTTTATCTTTCTATTATTATTATTTATTTATTATTTATTATTATTTTTATTATTATTAATAATTTTAATATCTTTTGTTTAATTCTTTTCTCAATTAATTCCCCATTTAATTAATTAAAATCAAAATATCAAAAGATCATGATATTATATTGATTTTTTCCAAATAATTAAATCTTTTAATTTTAGACTTAATAGAAAATTCACCATAGACCTCCAAGATAAAATATGAAAACCCATCATAGAACAATCCATACAAAATCAGTCTAAAGGGTTAAAAATCACGAATTATCTCATCTGACACATTCGGAAGGTAAAATATCTCGGATACTTGTCCTACCTCACTAGGACAAATGGTTTAGGGGTTTAAGATTTGGACTTGAGAATTTATCTCCCCTCTCTTACCATTGAGACAGTGCGATAGGGTACGCTCATCCTGGCAATTCAGGGAAGTCAATAACCGGTACTTGCAACCTGCATAAAAACCATGCATGTACATACAATATATATATGCTAAGCTAGACAGGCAATGGCAGGAAGTGGTGCATCATGTAGATCCCGACTAGCAAGTGACTACGACTCCCTTAACCACATCAGAAACGCCATACATAAGAACAAACACACCCACCATACACATGCAAGTATGGGTAAGTATCCATAATAAAACACGTGATAATAAACCATCTAACTAATCATCATCAATAACTGAAAGTAATGTAACAATCATCATGCATCCATGAAATGTAGAGTCTAAGTAATCTCATCATATATCAACTGAATCCATAGCACAATATCTGATAGTCTCGAAACAATGCTACTAACCATCAATATAAAACTAATCTAACAAAGTCCGACAATAATAGCAACAATATGTCCAAAAAAATGTAAACAAGGGTAGGCACTATATTTGAGTTGAAGATAATACATTGTACAGATTTTGGAGGGGTGGGGTTGTTTTACCGAAAGGTTTTTCCCCAATAGCATATCTTTATATTTATGTGTTATTATTTCTCTATTTATTTTTTGTATTCATGATTGACTACATATTATTGTTTACATAATATGGAATCTGAAATTGTAAGGATTTGAAAAAATTTGCACAATACTTCCCTTAAGAGATTAGTGTAGGAAGTTTTTTCTGCACCTGAGTTTCCTTACAAGTGGTATCAGAGCTTGATCAATTCTTGATCTGATCCTAGTTGTTGGGTAGGGTTTTTTGAGTTAATCTCAAGTTGAGTGGGAGTTTTGTGCAGAGCATTCTGAGTCTTATTTGCAGATTGAGATGTCTAGTTCATCAGACGGAAAAATGGAGGTGGAGAAATTTAATGGCAGTAATTTCGAGTTGTGGAAACTCAAGATGGAAGACTTGCTTGAAGATCGTGATCTATGGGAGGTGGCTTCACTTGATGTGAGACCCGCAACAATATCTCAAGCATATTGGGATCTCAAGGATCGAAAAGCTAAGGGTCTCATTAGACTCCGTCTAGCTGATTCAGTTCTTCTGAATGTTCTTGATGAGAAGACTGCAAACAATTTGTGGACATGGCTTGGGTTTGTGTATTAGGCCAAATCTCTAGTGAACAAGTTGTTCTTGAGGAAGAAGTTGTATTCTCTAAGAATGGAGGAAGGAGGATTTGTTATAGATCATCTAAATGCTTTTAATTTATTGATTGCACAGTTTAACATCATCTGGTGTCAAGATAGAGGAGGATCGATGTATGACCCTGTTATGTTCCTTGCCGGATTCATGGGACCATCTTGTGATGGCTCTTGGAAGTACTTTAGTCACTTTTAGAATGGATGATGTGGTGTCTTCGTTGTTATCTAAGGAGACATGGAGAAAGTCTTCAAATTCGGCTAAGGAAGCTCTTATTGTTCGCAGTAGATCCAACGACAGAGGGAAGCAAAATGACAAGTATTTTGGAAAGGGTAGATCCAAATCCCGTGGAAAATCAAAGACTCCTAGAAAGTCCAAGGCAAAATTTTGGAACTGTGATAAGACTGGGCACTTCCGTAAAGACTATAAAGAGCCAAAGAAGAAGAAGAAGAAGGCCTCAGATTCAGGTTGAAAAAAATTTGAAGATGGCGATGCTTTCGTTGCAGCCTTGGCAGTGCATGCATCTGATGATGTGTGGTTGATAGACTTAAGTGCTTCTTTCCACATGACCTCTCATCGAAGCTGGTTCTCAAAGTATGAAGTTTTCGATGGTGGAAAGGTGTACTTGGGTGATGATTCTCACTTAAACATAGTTGGATGAGGACGGGTCACTATCAAATTCCCTGATGGACGAGTAAAGGGTATCAATGGGGTAATGCACATCCCTGGTTTGGCATGAAACCTATTATCTATAAGTATGTTGAATGATGTAGGTTTGCAAGTTTTTTCTAAAGATGGATGTAAGATGATGAGAGGAGCTATGGTGCTTGCTAAGGGTACTAGGAGAGGTACTCTATTTCAGCTTGATGCATGCATTTCTCAGTGCAATAGCTCTTCTGTTTCAAAGAAGAGAGCAGTTGTCACTTCATCCCCACCATTTAAACAAGCAGTAAAGAAGACTGTGGTTATTGGTTCTGATGGCAGTGCAACATGTGTACCTAAGGGTGCAAAGCCATTGGAAGGAAAGCTTCTTGTAGAAAAGACAATGTTGTGGCATATGAGATTTGGCCACATTGGTGAGAAGGGTCTTAGAGTCCTGAAAAACAAGAACCTCGTTGAGGGGTTAAATGATTGTAATCTCGAGTTTGACTTCTGCGAACATTGCATCTAGGGTAAACATAATCGTGTTCAATTTACTCTAGTTCTCATAAATCTTCTGATGTTTTGGATCTTATTCATTCTGATGTATTTGGTCCTGTAAAAGTTCCTTCAATCTCCAAGTCTATATTTTTTGTATCTTTCATAGATGATTACAGTAGGACATGGATTTATTTCTTGAAAAGTAAGACACAAGTCTTTAGTCGGTTCAAGGAATTTAAAGCCCTTGTAGAGAATCAGATTAGTAAGAAGATTAAGTGTGTGAGAACTAACAATGGTGGTGAGTTTTGCTTAGCAGAGTTCAAACAGTTCTATAAAGAACGAGGTATCAAGAGGCATAAGACAACTCCTTATACCCCACAAAAATATGGAGTTGCCGAAAGAATGAAAGGGCACTGATGGAGAAGGCTAGGAGCATGCTTAGTGGAGTTGGTCTTGAACAAAAGTTTTGGGCTGAAGCTATGGCAACTACTTGCTGTCTGGTTAATAGATCTCCTACATCAGGTCTTGTTGGTAAGACACCCATGGAGATGTGATCTGGTAAGAAGCCTTCAAATAGATATCTTTGTGTTTTTGGTTGTGAAGCTTATGCACATGTTACAAAAGTTTTAAACAAAGTTGTCAAGTGTATTTTCATTGGATACGGTGTTGGTATTAAAGGATACAAGCTTTTGGATCCTGTGATTGGTAAGGTGTTGTATAGCAGAAATGTTATTTTTAGAGAGCTAACATCTTCTCCTATTGTGCTACAACCAGATGAAAAAGAAAAGAAGGAAGATATTGTTCAGTTGTCTTCTACCCCTGAGAAGACTGAACAGAAAGACCATGTTGGGTCTAATGATGAGGAGAGCTCTAGTAGCTCTAATAGTTCAAAAGAAGAGGAAGAACAACCTCAACCTCAACCCTTGAGGAGATCAACGAGAGTAAGGAAGTAGCTAGGTTTGGTTATTCTATGTTAGATTTGAATTGTGCTTTTGCTTTGATTACTAACACTGATGAGCCTAGATCTGTGAAAGAGGCTTTGGATATGGAAGATGTAGGTTCCTGGATTGAGGCCATGGATGATGAGATGGCTTCATTGGATAAAAATAAAACTTGGGACCTTGTACCTTTGCCTAAAGGATGGAAACCTATTGGTAGCAAATGGGTGTTCAAAAAGAAATTTTGTGCAGATGGCAGTGTTGAAAGGTACAAAACTAGATTGGTTGCAAAGGGATACTCACAGGTAGAGGGAATAGATTATGGTGAAATATTCTCTCCTGTTGCAAAGTTGACATCCATTAGATTTTTGTTATCTCTTGCTGCATCATATGATTTAGAGATAGAACAGATGGATGTGAAGACAAATTTCCTTCATGGTGATTTGGAGGAAGAGATTTATATGTCACAGCTTGAGCACTACATTGTTAAAGGTAAAGAATCTTTGGTTTGCAAGTTAAAGAAGTCTCTGCATGGTTTGAAACAATCTCCTAGGATGTGTTACCTTAATTTTGATGCCTTTGTGTTGTCGATTGGAGTTGTAAGATCGAAATTAGATCATTGTGTTTATTTTAGAGTTGAAAATGTTTGCCTTCTTATTGTTGCATTATATGTTGATAATATGTTGCTATTTGGGAAGGGTAAGGGTATGATTTCTTATTTTAAATCTCAGTTGTCAGCACAGTTTGAGATTAAAGATCTTGGGGCAGCAAGGTACATCTTGGGTATGGAAATCAGTAGAGATAGATCTAACAGAATGCTTTGGTTGAGTCAGAGTAAGTATGTCAAGTCTATGTTGGAAAGGTTCAGCATTGCAGATTGTAAACCACTGTGTGTTCCTGTTTCTATGGGAACAAAGTTATCTGTAGATGATTGTCCAAAATCTCCTAGTGAGGTGGAGGACATGAGTAGAGTACCTTATGCTAGTGCAGTTTGCAATCTTATGTATGCTATGATCTGTACTAGACCAGACATTACCCAAGCAGTGGGAGTTCTGAGCCGATTTATGAGCCTAGACGGGTACATTGGGATACAGTTAAGCAAGTATTCAGATATTTGAGGGGTACATCATATTACTCCATTTGTTATCATGGTAACTCTTCTAGAGCTTTGCATTAAGTTTTAATTCGTGGGTTTGTGGATTCAGATTGGGCAGTTGATATTGACAGCAGGAGATCCACTAGTGCTTATGTGTTCACTATGTTTGGTGGTGCCATCAGTTGGATGAGTAAGCGACAACCTATGGTTGCTTTGTCCACTACAGAAGCTGAGTACATGGCTGCTACTCATGCTTGTATGGAAGCCATTTGGCTTAGGAGATTGTGTTTTGATATTGGTGTTGATGCAAGACAGATTACTATTTGTTGCGACAGTTAGAGTGCTATTTGCTTTGCAAAGAATCCAACTTTCCATGCTAGAACGAAGCACATTGATGTGCAATTTCACTTTGTGAGAGATATGGTAGAAGATGGAAAGGTAAATTTGGAGAACGTAGATACTATAAAGAATGTTGCAAATACATTGACGAAACCAGTGGGCACAGAGAAGTTCAGATGGTGTTCAGAGTCTATGGGCCTTTCGGCCTATAGCAATTAGTTCTTGTTATGTTCCTGTTGCTCTTACAAAGTGTTCGACAAGTGGGAGAATGTTAGGAATAAGGTGTCTCAACCTTGGATAATTCCTATTCTTATTATTTGATTTGTAAATGTATTTTTTTGCAAATAATTTAATTAAGAGTGAGTGTACATGTCTAGTTGGCATGTTGATGTGTCACTCCACTTGCATGTGTCAGCATCTTGAATTGTGTGTAAGGACATTATGACTAAAACAGTTATGTCGGATTCCTATGATGTGTAAGAGCTATTTTTGGAATATTTAATTATATGTAAGGAGATCATGACTAAAACGGTTATGACAGATTCTTATGATGCGTAAGAGCTATCTTTGGAAGATTTAATTGTGTGTAAGGAAATCATGACTGAAACAATTATGATGGATTCCTATCACGTGTAAGAGCTATCTTTAGAAGATGCCCTAAAAATGGAAAGCGCATTATATAAGCACTTTGAGTGTTGTAGATAGTGAGTGTGTGTATAGTGTATTATTGTTGGTTGCTACTGGATAAGTCTTCTGTGTCTTGAAAGAGCTTGCACTGTAATTGTGTTGTAACCTTTGAGTTGAAGATAATACATTGTGCAGGTTTTGGAGGGGTGGGGTTGTTTTACCGAAAGGTTTTTCCCCACCGGCATATCTTTGTGTTTATGTGTTATTATTTCTCTATCTGTTTTTTGTATTCATGATTGACTGCATATTATTGTTCACATAATATGGAATCTGAAATTGTAAGGATTTGCACAATACTTTCCTTATGAGATTAGTGTAGGAAGTTGTTTCCGCACTTGAGTTTCCTTACAAAAATGTAGTTTTTATGAAGCTATTACCTGCTGCAAATGAGGCATTTTTGTTTGTAGATGGGCTTCTTTGAAAGCTTTACGAGTTTAAATGCTTCTTCCTCTTGCAAACAGGTTTATTTTTAGCATTTACATATGTTAAACACTGTTATAGATGATAGTTTAAATAGAAGCGGATTCAAGATACCCTTTAAACCATATGCGAACAGCAAGTTGGAGCTTTACACCATGCGAATGCCTCCTAAATTTCAGTATTGAACCTTTTATTCAAAATGCAAGCTTCTATGAACCATGTTTGCAGAAAAATCCCTAAAAACGGGCTTCTTGAAGGCAAACACGTGTTTGTATACATTTTAGAAGATTCAGTGGCTACTAAATCTTTCCTTGCCTTGTGGAAGGAAAAGGTAAGTTAAAATGCCCTATGACAAGCTCTATAACCCACAATACATGACATTTTTGATAAAAATGTGTTTCTTTCTCAATACATAAATGGCAGATTTTAACAGCTCAATCACATACATTTGGAACATGCAATGTCTTATAAAAATGTCATTTTGACTTAAGACGAACTATTTGGACCCATGACCATGTGATTGCACATGCAAAACTCATAAAAATTACCATCCTTGGACTTGAGAAGGAAAACACATTTTTTTAAATCACATTACATGCCCTTGAGAAGGAAAACATAGCATATAATGACTTAAATATTTTAGGATGTTCAAGTTGAGGATTAAGGGAACCTTGGTTTGGTAAATCTAGTTGTTGACCTAGAGACTCCCACCAAAGTCTACACAAGGAAATTCCTCTTCTCAAACAAGAAGCAAAGCAAGACCTTTGTTGATTCCCCTCCACAACACAAACTTATGTTCTCACCTTGTTCATTGCTTGTTCAAGATGGTTCCCATAAGCTTGGTGTGAAGGTGCTTATTAATTCTTTGAAAACCAGATGCTTAGAAGGTCAAAAAGAGTTCCTTTTAGATGATTATGATTTTTTAAATAGGATAGAAGATGATGACGTTCTAAAAAAAGGACCATCTGTCAAATATTGTCCCATAATGGGAAAGTTAAAGTGGTGAAAAAAATCCAAGAGGAAGGAAATCTAAAAGGTTGCTTCTAGAAAAATTTGGTAATGCCATAGGCCGAATGAAGTTGAGATCTAAGAAGGGTGGGTCCCTTCTTGGGGCACCGCAAAAACCTCGTCATGAAATGTCATGTCTTGCAATGCCCCTGACAAAACATCTAGTCAATAGGTACATTGGTCAGATGCATCTGTATGTGATTATGTTGCAAGAGACAAAACTTGATAATGAAGAATCAAAGCGTTTTTTGAGATAGAGACAAGAGTGGAATGCTTTCTTTGTGGAAACTGAAGGGCTTTTGGCAATTTGGCTTTATATTGGAGGACTCAATCAGTAAATGCAATGGAGATTTCTCACAGGAAGTATGGCAACTAATCAAAGCGAGGCCCATGTCATGTAACAAAGTATTTCTCTTTTTGAATATGCATGACCCATCAGGCGTGGGCCAGAAGAGGCTCCTATGGAATCTTATTTTTGAAGTGATTCAAACTTTTAAAGACTATACTTTCATCATGGGTTGAGACTTTAATCCAACTGATGCCTAGCTGAGAAGTTGGGGGAGTGAATGCGGTCTAGATTGATTTTTAGAATGTCATAGTTGTTAATGGCCTTTTTGAGGTCACCTTCAAGAATGACACATGCACATGGACGATTAGAAGGTATGGCCTTTCAAGCATTGTGGAGAAATTAGATAGATTCTTCTTAGTAGGCAACTAGGGCAAAAAGACCTTAGCGTATAAAGCTTCAATTGGTCCCTTTTTTGGTTTAGTCCACTTCCTAATAATATTTCTAATAGGGTGATTTGGTTCGTATCTGATGCCCTTTCAAGTTTGAAGAGATGTGGCTAAAAGATAATATTAAATTCACAAGGAGCCCCTAGGATTAATACCAACAAAGCCTTCTCTTTGGGGAAAAAACTTCAATTCTTGAAAAGTAAACTTAAACAATAAAACAAGGAACATTTATAAACTTGAAGAGAAACTTAGAATTGAGAAGGAATTGGAAATTCTAAACTCTAAGATTGCTATCCAAGGGTTGTCAAAACAGGAGTATATCAAAGAAAAGGCTCTTACATTCTCAATTTTAAAAGATTTTAGCTAGACAGATCTTCTAGTGCCAAAAATCTAGAGAGTGTTGGCTCAAGGAAGGTGACAGTGATACAAGTTCTTTCATAGCTCATGTAATGAGCCCTGCTCAAATCTGACCACAATTTGCCCTAATTGCTATTTGTAATTTCGTCAAACAGTTTATATGCAACCTTGGAGCTTGCTGATGTAGTGTTTCAGTTTGAAGTAGCTTGATAGAAATGGATGCTGAGACTGATTTAAATACCCCTACAATGCCCACAATCTGATCTACATGCAAATATGCAATTCTTTTTGGATTTTTATGCAAATATATGGGAAATTAGGTATGCAAAGACAAGCTACAGAAAATAGACATTTTGTAAAATACTTTCCATGCATCATATCATTTGCAATTTCATTTGCAAGAGTACCTATTGAAATCAGCTACTTATATTTCCATTATCATGAATACTTCAATACAATATTAATATCAAATAGCCAAGACTCTTCGCAAATACATATGAATTAATGATTAAATCTGATGCAGACTATCACCTACAGCCGTACCCCTAATTATGCAGCTGAATGTCATCTAACATGCATAAAAATGACAAAAGAACCTGTTTTAGGAAGCCGCCTTGCATTCCCAATGAAGAAGCAGTGAATATTCCAGAAGTTGAAGACCATATGCAATCCACACGAATTTTTGAAGAAGTCGCCCCGCAGCTTCCCAGCCTCCAATAACTCCTAGCACCTTCAGCATAACCCTAGGAATGATGTGCCCCAATTTCCAATGAAAATTGATGCAAGTATGAGTTCTAGTGAATGAAAAGAAGTCTCTAATGGTGTCCCTGTTGCTTCAGACTTAGCATCAGAAAATTCTTCAATAGAAATCTGGTTCTCCTCTTCAAATAATTGATGCCTCCAATAATATTCTTCAATGCTAATAGTCTCCAATTTAATGATCTTCAAAATTGGCCTTAGGCCACAAATTTCTACCCTAATGAAGTGACTGAAATATCACCTCCAATTTGCAATAATTCAGGGGATATTTCACACCCTCAAAATTGCTATCAATGGGAGTTTTCGTTCCCAAAGACAAATTGATTATGTGCAGACCACTTGGCTCCACAGATACTCAAGAAGAAATTATCAATCATCAACATCCAATCTGCCTGCTGAGAATGAAGCCCAAGATGTCTATTTATTCTTTTTTCTCCACTTTCTCCAGAAACTTCTAGAACATTATTTTATTTTATTTATTAAGTGACTTTATAAAATATTTTATAATTCAAGTCACTTTATTAAATTAATTAAATATAAAGTGACCTTTTAATATTTATTTATTTGATAACTTTATAAATAATTAACTTAATATCACTTATTTATTTAGTTAAAATAATTAATTAGTCATCCTCATAAAATATTCATAATTTTGGACAACTTAATTAATTAAATTAATTAAATCAAATTACCTCCAACACGGGGACATTACAGTCCGCCCCTCTTGAAATTGCTTGTCCTCAAACAATTCACCACCTGGATCCCACAAGAAGAACTGCATAATGTCTTTGTCATCACCGAACAATCTCTGCAACATTTGCCCAAACTGAAACTATCGTACCAACTCAATATCATCATCAAGTGCCACAAAAGTATAGGCCTCAAGTGGAAGCAAGTCAAGAGACTGGTCATTCTTACCTCCAAACTTCATGCAAGATAAACTATCATCCCAACTATTCAGCACATGCGCTCTTGAATTGTGCATCATGAATAGGTTATGTACATGAGAATAAAAAATAAAGTTGTAAGCATTCCTCACCATGTACACCTCTAAAATCTCCTCTGTGAGCCCCGTTTTCAATTCTAACACACTAGTAGGATCACAAATACTATCAACAATGCTCATCTCAAGACTGGAATCAAGAGAGCTATCATCATCCAAGCCATAGAGTGGATTGTCATAGGTCGAATCACCATCCAATTCAAATAACGGATTATTCACAAATTGCACAATCATTCTATTATGATTTGAATCATCCACCCCTGAGCCCCTGGAACAGTAGATTAAATCATACTCTTGAATTGATTTATCAAACGACCGATCATGATAAACTGCATGGGATGAAATAACTAATTTGCTTCCAAAAAAGGAAAACAAATCATCATGAGAACCGATCTCCCACCTGAATGGTACTCTGCCTATCTCCTGTGAAGAAGATGGAGTAGTGTCGAGAGTTGTCACACAACTCTTCGATGAATCAACTATTATGTTGCAAGAGCTAACAATAATCGCCTCAGGAGAACCAGGTGTAACATGTGGTTCCTTGCAACTTTCAACCAATGTACTCGTCCCATCTGTATCAACTGCCCTTGTAACCATGAGGGATGTAACCACATCCTCACTACAGCCCGTGAATATATGATCCTCACTGACTGCCACTGTATGTAACTGTACTGTATTTGCAGCTAATCGAGACTGTGCCAAACTTAACTCCATAGTAAGCTTGTCCAACCGTGACTAAGACTCTTGAAGGGCCAACTGGGTGCTCTGCAACAAGTCCATAGCCACCTCAAGCTCATGAGTAAGCTCATCGACCTGCTCCTCCTTTCCCTTCAATGCATCATAACGAATGCAATACCACTCGAGAAGGAAATCCCTGTCCGCAAGTAGTTTTAGGTAATTTTGTTTCATCATTCCAATTGCTTCTCGGAGTGCATGTATCTTTGCAAGGGAAAAACCACTATCACCATGCTCATCTGTCAGAGTATTCCAACCATAGGTAGTCAACATTTGACGAGCAACATCAAAATGCTCAATGGTTGTGGCAATCATAGTGTCATTCACTTTTAGTTGCCCAACCAAATGATGAGGATTCTATAGCTTATGACCCCCATACAAGTTTTCCGGTTCACAATATGCACTATGATATGAGGCTGATTCGTCATCACTCACTACATGATAAGCAATATCATGTGTGCTTTCATCCATGCACACCTCAACATATAAGGTACTGCTACTTTGTACCTCAAATGATGGCTCAATTGATAAGGTAGAAGTTGCTGGTATGACAGTATCTTCACACACTTCCACTCTCAAAGTAACTGCATGCCCATCCAAAGCACGATCCTGGGATTCCATATCAATAGATGAATCTTCTAGCTTGTTTTCAAAGGTCTGATCTGGAAAATCAGACTCACCATGACATGAATCCTCCACACGCAATGCACCATTAGTACCCAATTCCTGAGTACTTTCATGTGACATTTCAATAGGATCATTTTGCACATGTGAAAACACTGCTGTCTCATGATCATGCAAATTTTCATCAACGATGTCATGAAAATTGGAAGTAGCCTCTATATTAGAAACTTCTTGAGTCACCTCTTGCAAGGATGATGTAGATAAATCATTACCCAAAGCTGTGCTAGTGTCTTCTTGAATCAAATCAGCATGTCTATCAAATTCATCATATAAATTTCTGCATACTTCATCGGAATTTGAAGATACCAAATCATTTTGATGAAGAGTTGTATCATCCTTATTTGTAGATTCTCTATCCATTTCATGTGTAAACAATTCATGAGCTATAGTGTGATATTTCTTCCTTGCAAACTCTAATTTATGGCAAAGACTCGGGTGCAAATCCATGTAACTCATTAAAGGAAGTTCCTTCTTAATTTTTTGAGGAAGAGTGCTATACTCCTTAAACATGCTAATCACTTCTTCTTCTTTGTTTTGTGGTTTTCGACCTCTACTGGAAGGAAGTGAATTGGATCCTTTAGGTAGTCCAAACTCTGAAAGCATCTGCTCTAAATGCAGCAATTCTTGACTAAGCTTGTATTGTGATTGTTCAAGATCTTTTAATGCCTGTTTATTGCTAAACAACTTTGCCATAATGGCCATTTTGCTGTCCCAAATGAAAATCTTTAATATTTTGAATCCTTTATTTTTGCAAACCCAAACAGGATGGCAGGATTCAAGCTCTGATAACACTGTAATGAGCCCTGCTCAAATCTGACTACAATTTGCCTTAATTGCTATTTGTAATTTCATCAAACAGTTTATATGCAACCTTGGAGCTTGCTGATGTAGTGTTTCAGTTTGAAGTAGCTTGATAGAAATGGATGCTGAGACTGATTTAAATACCCCTACAATGCCCACAATCTGATCTACATGCAAATATGCAATTCTTTTTGGATTTTTATGCAAATATATGGGAAATTAGGTATGCAAAGACAAGCTACAGCAAATAGACATTTTGTAAAATACTTGCCATGCATCAAATCATTTGCAATTTCATTTGCAAGAGTAACTATTGAAATCAGCTACTTATATCTCCATTATCATGAATACTTCAATACAATATTAATATCAAATAGCCAAGAGTCTTGGCAAATACATATGAATTAATGATTAAATCCGATGCAGACTATCACCTATAGCCGTACCCCTAATATGTGGCTAAATGTCATCTAACATGCATAAAAATGACAAAAGAACCTGTTTTAGGAAACTGCCTTGCATTCCCAATGAAGAAGCAGTGAATATTCCAGAAGTTGAAGACCATATGCAATCCACACAAATTTCTAAAGAAGTCGCCCCTGTTCAGATATGTAGTGAGGAAAATAAAATAATCTAAGCAGCTTCCCAGCCTTCAATAACTCCTAGCACCTTCAGCATAACCCTAGGAATGATGCGCCCCAATTTCCAATGAAAATTGATGCAAGTTTGAGCTCTAGTGAATGAAAAGAAGTCTCTGAAGGGGTCCCTGTTGCTTCAGACTTAGCATCGAAAAATTCTTCAATAGAAATCTGGTTCTCCTCTTCAAATAATTGATGCCTCCAATAATATTCTTCAATGCTAATAGTCTCCAATTTAATGATCTTCAAAATTGGCCTTAGGCCACAGATTTCTGCCCTAATGAAGTGACTGAAATATCACCTCCAATTTGCAATAATTCAGGGGATATTTCACACCCTCAAAATTGCTATCAATGGGAGTTTTCATTTCCAAAGACAAATTGATTATCTGCAGACCACTTGGCTCCACAAATACTCATGAAGAAATCATCAATCATCAACATCCCATCTGCCTGCTGAGAATGAAGCCCAGGATGTCTATTTTTTTTTTGTCTCCACTTTCTCTAGAAACTTCTAGAACATTATTTTATTTTATTTATTAAGTGACTTTATAAAATATTTTATAATTCAAGTCACTTTATTAAATTAATTAAATATAAAGTTACCTTTTAATATTTATTTATTTGATAACTTTATAAATAATTAACTTAATATCACTTATTTATTTAATTAAAATAATTAATTAGTCATCCTCATAAAATATTCATTATTTTGGACAACTTAATTAATTAAATTAAATTAACTCCAACACAGGGACATTACAGCTCAGTAGAGGCAAGGAGGACCCTTTACAAAATCTTTGAGATAAAGACAACTTTTGAGCATTGCTTATAATAAAGATGACCCTACCCAACAAAACAAAACACTTCTTAGGACTATTGAGTTGGATGGGGTATAGAAAGCACTTTTTTCTATGGTAGGGGATAAGTCCCTGGGCCTGGACGGCTTCCCATCTTCCTTCTTTCAACAATTTTGGGATGTGGTTGGTTTAGATATTTGGGAAGTTGTTGAAGAATCAAGATCCAACTCATACATGTCCAAAGAGCTAAATAGCATCCTGGTCACTCTTATTCTTAAGGAGTCTACGCAATCTTTTGAGGACTCCAATCCAATATCATTGTGCAACATAGTTTACAAGATTGTGTCAAAAGTAATGAAGAACAAACTATAGACTCCATAAGGATATTATCTTAGAGGAGTAAAGTGGCTTTGTGCCAAGAAGATCAATAGAAAAGGGCATGATCATTGCTCGCAAAGCCATCCATTCTAGTGGACAGGCAAAAAACTAGCAGAATGTTAGTGAAATTAGATATTTAGAAAGCTTATGATCAAGTGGGTCATACTTTTCTATTAAAAGTTTTAGAGAAATTTAGCTTTAATTTGAAGTAGGTGTCACAGGTTAGAAGTTTCATTTTCTCCCTGATGACTTCAATGTTGGTTGTTAGGGGTATTTTGCTTTTACCAGGGATTTCAGACAAGGGTATCCTCTTCCCCATTTATTTTTATTGTCATGGTAGAGGTGTTTAAGCCGCTTATTACCCAAATCAAGAGAGATGGTAGATGGAAGGGAATTAAAATAGATGATTGTGGAACTTACTACACATCTATAGTTCGTTGATGATATCATTCTCATAGGAAATCTTCCCTAAGGGAATCCTACGCAATTAGATCCGTTCTAGAAAAATATCTTGGGGACTCGGGGCAAAAAGTTAATTGGCATAAGTTAGAGACTCGTAATTATTTCTTTTAAATACCTCTTTTGGGAAGCAAAGAGAGATTCAAGGATTTTGAAGGTTAAGACTAGGAAGTTGTATGGAAAATTCTTGGGCATACCTCTATTTGCAGATGCTAGTAGATCATGACTTTGGAACAAGCTGGTGGATATTTTGTGTAGGTAAACTAGAAGGATGGAAGAGAAAATATATCACCTCAGTAGACAGATTTAATGCTGAAATTTGTGATTTCAGCAATTCCAATCCACTTTGTCTTGCCTAAGAATACCAAAGAAAACCATCCACTTTGTTGAAGAATGGTTAAGAAAATTCTTATGGAATTTCTTTGTTGGCATGGGATAAGATTTGTAGGCCAAGAAATGCTAGGGTTGCATGATCAAGAGGTAGAAGCTCATGAATAGAACAATGGGAGCCTTATCCTAATCAAAGTTTTGTTAAACTTTTGCAAACCAAATAGCTGGATATTTCAATGCATGATAGAATTGTTACTATTAGAAGTCTCCCTACAAGATCTTCTATATGGAACTTTATGCTTTCATGCAGACCAGTGGTTATTGAGCACCTCACTCAAAAGATTGGAGATGACAAATTCTCTTCCTTTTGGGGAGATTCTTGGGAGGGGTTTGAAGCCTTATTTATGGATAACAACTTAGAGGTAAAAAGTGAAATAACCCCGACAGGATTATTGCTTCTTTTTAACACCCAAAACTTAAACTTCAAGGGTTAGACATTTCATCAAACACTTCGTTGACAAGCACTTCGTTGACAAGCTCTGATACCACTGAAATGACCCTTACTATAAAGGGCACTAAATCACACTAAACTAAACTGTGGCAATCTGTCAAATACTTGATATGCAACCGTTGAAATGCGAAAAGATGCAACGTTCCAGACAATTCATCAAACAAGATAGCTATAATGAATATTAGTGGTACTAACGATGTTCAGGAAAAACTTATTGTGTTTTGCATTAAGGAACTAGTCTGTTACAAGTTTCATTGAGTGAATAACAGTATCTAGATATGTTCAGTCTTTAATTGAATAATAAAAGTAACATCAAGAACCTGGAGTTTTCATAAATGTGAACCTCTGAAATGGTATTTCTCCTTGGCTGCAGTCTTACTGATGAGATTTATTGGTGGATTATAGCCCGCCCAAACTGATGGAAGTGTAATTGCTGAGACACGGGTCTGTGCAGAATTTTTCCAGTTATCATAGCCTGAATTGAATCAAGTTGTTCTAATCTTGAAACTAATACTGTTCTATTTGCGTCACTTGTTTTTAGAATTCACAATCTTTAAAGATGGTGCCCAACTGATGCCACCAATCTGGGTGCCTTGTGAGGACTCCTCAAAATGGTATCCAAATCAGTGATCGCCCTTAGTCCAGTCTGGTTGTTCGACCTTTCCTAGATGCTCCTTCAACTGTAACCTCCGCCTTCTGTAATGCTGATTCCACAGGCTCTTTCCGTCTGACTCCAAAGATGAAGCGCCTTTACTTCCAATGATTAAAAACTGTCGTGTGGATTGAGGGATATTCAACCTTGGTCCTGATTGAGATAATTATTATGCATGAGTTCGAACTATCATTTGTTCTGTCGATAACAAATCCAGACTACGTCCTTTTGCTGTCACCGTAGATGCAGGATTATACACTGGAAAAATTCCGTTGATATTCCAGGGCCGTTGGGAGAAACCCGAATCAAAAGCGTGGGACTCGACCTCTATTTTTCGGCTGAGGGTGTGCAGACAAGAGGACGGGTTTTCTTAAAAAGTTTCGCTGATTGTCTCCGATCTGTGCCTACACTTCTCTCGGCTCGTACTGCGTTTTTTTATTCCTTAATATCCGCTCACGAATGCTATTCTAGCCCGAGTGCAATCGCCAGTTCCGCAGGTGTCTTAGGTGCCCTTGATGACAGTAATCTCCATAAACAGGGAACCCGTAATGCTAGGTTGCAAAGGAATTTTCAAGATAGTCGTCGGGTCATTCAATGCCGCATTCAGCCTTGCGTAGCAAACTCTCCTCTTGGTGCGGAAAATACCAGGCTGGGAGAATGATCTTCAATAATCTTCAAGACTCTTTGTACGAATTTAAATTGATATCAGTCTCTAGAAGCATTAAATCTGAACCACAGAAATTGGCCTTAAGCCACATATAATCGCTCTGATGAAATGACTGAATGTCACCTCCAATCTGCAATAATTCGGATGATATTTCACACCCTCAAAATTGTGTACCAATTGAGAGTTATCGTTCTCAATGGCCAGTTGTGACAATTGTAGAAACCCTAGGTTCCACAATGCACCCATGATTGAATCACAATCTGAAATCAAAAGAGAGATAAACAACTGCCTGATTCGAATGGAGCCCCGGGGTGCCTATTTATTCTTTTCTCTCCATCTTCTCCAGAGACTTCTAGAACATTTTTGATCTTATCTCTTAAGTGACTTTATTAAATATTTTATAATCCAAGTCACTTTATTAAATTAATTAAATATAAAGTTATCTTTTAATATTTATTTATTTGATAACTTTATAAGTAATTAACTTAATATCATTTATTTATTTAATTAAAATGATTAATTAGTCGTCCTCATAAAATATTCATTATTTTGGACAACCAAGTTAATCAAATTAATTAATCAAACTGCCATCAAAAATTGGGGACATGACAGTCCACCCTTCCTGAAATTGCTTGTCCCCAAGCAATGGCTGAACCATGAACCAATCAGTCTGCCTGGATCCCAAATGTAAATCTGTGTATCATCCCAATCCGCACCATACTCTCATGGAGAAAACATTATTACCAACAGCTGAAAAACTGTACTCAATTCCCAAACAACTGACAATTCTGATGAAATCATCTGAAAACCAACTGTAGATGTCGGTAGAAGAAACCATTCTGCGAAACTCAAGCCAACTGAAACATCAACTCTATCAAAACTCAAACCCTTGTCAAAATGACACCTGCACCCAACTGCACTGTAGATATGACAACTGCCATAGGTACCTGAATCACTGCCATCAAATCCAATCTCTGAAAAATTGCTCTGGGTGTGTCGATGCTGCAGGCTGAGTAACTTGCTACTACCAATTTTATTTTCAAAAGATGGTGCCAATCTATCCCCTAATGGATGGTAAGAAACTGGAGCCAATCTACATCTACGTGAAATAAAATCTTCTATCTCTGTGTCAAAAGAAAAATGATGAGCGTACCCTACCGCATAACGCCGATAAGAACCTCCAAACTTTGCTGCTATCTCATCATCACTGAACTGGGAATCAACAGATCGCTCAACAAACTTCTCTTCGAGATCTCTATAAGGTAACATAGTGGAGAGGACCATTATAATCTTCTCAACCAATCTGCGAATAACACCAATATCTTGGATGAGAACACCTTCTGTCACTTTATGCGGATCCAGATGAACATGTGCACTATCCAGCAAATATCCCATGAATGGTTCAGTGCAGTAAAAATTATACAAGGAAGTATCAACATACTCTCCTTTACACCACAATTGACCCTCCTGTAAGGGTGGCATTTTCAACTGAACCACACTGTCATCTATCTGAGAAGAATCAATCGACTCTACCGGTATCCCAAACTCATTAAGACCAACTTCTTCCAAACCCTGAACATGTGTGTCAGTCCCAACAACATGCTCCTCAGTAACGACTGCAGGAGTATACTCACCACCAACCACCTCAATAGACAAATGAACTGGGTCTAGGGCTGGTTTTGACCGCAAATGCTCCAACTCCACGGTCACCTCCTTCAACTGAAACTGCGACTTCTGTAGATCCCGCCGTGTGTCCTCTAAAGCCTCAGTAGTCACTATGAGCTCCTGGGAAAGCTCACTCACCTCCTCTTCACGATCCAAGAGTGCCTCATAGGCTGTACTTCCCCACTCAACCAGATGATCACGGTCGGCTACCAATCGTAAGTAATCCTGCTTCAAAATTCGTATAGCTTCACGCAAGGCATGAAACTCTGCCAAAGAAAAGTAACCACCGTTGGACTCATCCATCATAGAAGTACCCCAACCAGTGACAGCCAACAACTGACGAGCAGTATCAAAATGCTCACAAGCGATAACAATGTCTTGCTCACTAACTTTTAACTGGCTAGTCACATGATGGCTCTGGCTGAACTGTCTCCTACAAGCCTCTTCTGGTGCTCGGTCTAAAGGAGTACCCTCATTATTATCATCCATATCTCGCGAATCATCTCCAAGGTCCATATCAACATCCAAAATGTCAAAAGTTGTAGTACTGCTGTCAAGCTCTTCTGTACCCAAAGAAACTGTCAAGGAAGCTGAATCTTCAAAACTGTCCACTTCATCCTCCTGGATGTTATCAAAGCCAAAACGATCCTGGGATTCTCCTGTATACACTGTCAAATATGAAAAATCTTCAACACCTTCCAGCAAGAATGGTCGTCTGGATATATGAACCAATCCCAACAATGGTGTATAAAAACTAATACCAACATCGGACAAGCTGCTGACGCAAAGAAAGACAACACCGTGTATTCTGCTAATCAAATCCATGATAACACTCAGACAATCATTGCTACCATTAAGTGTTAAAGACCTCTAGTTAACTGAATCCCAAATGCTGCTGGAACGTTCTCGAGTCCATATCCGTAAACAAGAAACAGCTGGTAACTCAAGCAAACTCCTTACCTGAGTAATGTGACCAATACCAACTAACTTCACATACCTGTCTGACCTTGTCCTTGTATCCTGGATGTGAATGCTAGATGAATGCGCAACATTATCAGCAACCACATATGACCCATCAAATGTAGAAAGCTGAGTGTCAGACATGCCAGATGAAACTAAGCTTAGCTCCATGCCCTGCTCATTCTCATGTCTCTCCCAGTCCTGTAAAGCCAAAGTTGCTCGAGTGTCCTCAAACTCGCGAGAAACCTTGTCAATTTCCTCCTTCCTTCTCAAGGCATCTGAGTAGTCTTTGGTAAGGTTAAGAAGATGGTCACGGTCTGATAGAAGATGTAAATAGCTTGACTTCATGGTTCCCATTCCTTCACTAATTGCCTGTAAGTCATACCAAGAAGATTTTGCCTGAACCCCCTTATGTCTTCCTTGTAACTGAATCATTCGGATGTGATCTTCTATCATCTCCCGCATCCTGTCATGATGAGATAAAGAAGCCACAATACTATCTTTGCTTACCTTCAGCTGGCTGGACAAATCATGTGAAGTACTATCATTCTCATCCTCATGTGACGAAGCATCTAACTGAGCCTGGTACTCTCTCTCAGCAAAATCATGAATACGCAGTGTTTGCTCATCTCTACCTGGTATCTCACCATCAACATCCTTATCATCATCTGAACTCGCCTCATTGTAATCATTGCCTGTCGGAACCAAACTACCCTGAGTACCTGAGACATCACCCTTGGGAAACCCGTATTCAACTGTCTCAACTTGAGTATCAAGTTGACAGTTACTATCCATCAGCGTAATATCCTTCACCACTTCTTCCTGTGACCGAACTGAAACCTCTGACCGGTTGTACACTTGTTTCTCGAACTCCTCATTAAGGTTCCTAGTAACATCGCCCACTGTATCAGCTAGTGCTTTGCGAGAAGATTTTTCGAATCGAAATCCAGTTGACTTATTCACCTCAGTTGGGTCGGACAGCCTGTCATTCATACGGTGGTGCTTAACCAACAGTTCAGACATGTTATGCCTTATTTTCCTGAGTTCATCTCGAACGTCTGAATAGCCCTCCTTTTGTAGAAAGGTGGGGCAAGTAGGCCTATTTTTTGTCCATGATTTGCACCTGGGAGCACCTGTCGCACTTTTATTATCCGGTGTACCTCTATCTTGAACAACTATCTCCATTAAGGTAGTCAAATCCTGTAGTGACTGAGCTATTCCATGTTGTCCGGTAGTCATGTTTCTGTAAAATTCTCTGGTTGCATCAACTCTGGAGAATCTCGGAGAACTCTGTGACTATCTTTCACCCATATCTCTACCCTTAAGTGTTGTTCTCCTGCGAAAATAATATCTGCTACCCAACAGGATGGCAGGAATGCTGCTCTGATACCACTGAAATAACCCCGACAGGATTATTGCTTCTTTTTAACACCCAAAACTTAAACTTCAAGGGTTAGACATTTCATCAAACACTTCGTTGACAAGCACTTCGTTGACAAGCTCTGATACCACTGAAATGACCCTTACTATAAAGGGCACTAAATCACACTAAACTAAACTGTGGCAATCTGTCAAATACTTGATATGCAACCGTTGAAATGCGAAAAGATGCAACGTTCCAGACAATTCATCAAACAAGATAGCTATAATGAATATTAGTGGTACTAACGATGTTCAGGAAAAACTTCTTTTGTTTTGCATTAAGGAACTGGTCTGTTACAAGTTTCATTGAGTGAATAACAGTATCTAGATATGTTCAGTCTGTAATTGAATAATAAAAGTAACATCAAGAACCTGGAGTTTTCATAAACGTGAACCTCTGAAATGGTATTTCTCCTTGGCTGCAGTCTTACTGATGAGATTTACTGGTGGATTATAGCCCGCCCAAACTGATGGAAGTGTAATTGCTGAGACACGGATCTGTGCAGAATTTTTCCAGTTATCATAGCCTGAATTGAATCAAGTTGTTCTAATCTTGAAACTAATACTGTTGTATTTGCGTCACTTGTTTTTAGAATTCACAATCTTTAAAGATGGTGCCCAACTGATGCCACCAATCTGGGTGCCTTGTGAGGACTCCTCAAAATGGTATCCAAATCAGTGATCGCCCTTAGTCCAGTCTGGTTGTTCGACCTTTCCTAGATGCTCCTTCAACTGTAACCTCCGCCTTCTGTAATGCTGATTTCGCAGGCTCTTTCCGTCTGACTCCAAAGATGAAGCGCCTTTACTTCCAATGATTAAAAACTGCCGTGTGGATTGAGGGATATTCAACCCTGGTCCTGATTGAGATAATTATTATGCGTGAGTTCGAACTATCATTCGTTCTGTCGATAACAAATCCAGACTACGTCCTTTTGCTGTCGCTGTAGATGCAAGATTATACACTGGAAAAAGTCCGTTGATATTCCAGGGCCGTTGGGAGAAACCCGAATCAAAAGCGTGGGACTCGACCTCCGTTTTTCAGCTGAGGGTGTGCGGACAAGAGGACGGGTTTTCTTAAAAAGTTTCGCTGATTGTCTCCGATCTGTGCCTACACTTCTCTCGGCTCGTACTGCGTTTTTTTATTCCTTAATATCCGCTCACAAATGCTATTCTGGCCCGAGTGCAATCGCCAGTTCCGCAGGTGTCTTAGGTACCCTTGATGACAGTAATCTCCATAAACAGGGAACCCGTAATGCTAGGTTGCAAAGGAATTTTCAAGATAGCCATCGGGTCATTCAATGCCGCATTCAGCCTTGCGTAGCAAACTCTCCTCTTGGTGCGGAAAATACCAGGCTGGGAGAATGATCTTCAATAATCTTCAAGACTCTTTGTACGAATTTAAATTGATATCAGTCTCTAGAAGCATTAAATCTGAACCACAGAAATTGGCCTTAAGCCACATATAATCGCTCTGATGAAATGACTGAATGTCACCTCCAATTTGCAATAATTCGGATGATATTTCACACCCTCAAAATTGCGTACCAATTGAGAGTTATCGTTCTCAATGGCCAGTTGTGACAATTGTAGAAACCCTAGGTTCCACAATGCACCCATGATTGAATCACAATCTGAAATCAAAAGAGAGATAAACAACTGCCTGATTCGAATGGAGCCCTGGGGTGCCTATTTATTCTTTTCTCTCCATCTTCTCCAGAGACTTCTAGAACATTTTTGATCTTACCTCTTAAGTGACTTTATTAAATATTTTATAATCCAAGTCACTTTATTAAATTAATTAAATATAAAGTTATCTTTTAATATTTATTTATTTGATAACTTTATAAGTAATTAACTTAATATCATTTATTTATTTAATTAAAATGATTAATTAGTCGTCCTCATAAAATATTCATTATTTTGGACAACCAAGTTAATCAAATTAATTAATCAGACTGCCATCAAAAATTGGGGACATGACAAAAAGGGCCTCAAAGGGGTGGTGGGAAGAAAAGTGGTTGATCTCATGGAATGGAGCAGCGCTAATGGGCTAGACATCTAGCAATGGGAATATTCTACGAATCTGTATTTATCTCAAAATATTGAAGGATAGACTCGAGAACATTTTTGCATCCAAGCAACTCCTCTCAGAAATGCAAGCTGAGTTATTGTGGTGTAGGGTGAAAAGTGGTAAATACTTGTGAAGATTGGGTATAATTTGCTAGAAGCTGAACTCAAGGAGGAAACATGGTCTTTTCATCTATGTGGGACCAAACGGTGTCTTCTCAAGGCGGTCTCTTTTGCATGTCTTGCATTGAGAATTTGAGAGGAAGGATTGTTACAAGTTACAGACTTAATAAAATTGGATTCTGGAGTCCTTTTAAATGTCTATTGTGGAGAAAAAATGGAGAATTTGCAGATATCTATTAGAACACTATACTTTTTCAAGGGAGTGTTAGGCCTTTGTCTTGAGGAAATTGCCTTGGTGGATTCTACCCCCTTCTTCGCTCAAGGAAATGTTCCAAGTATGGAAAACCAATCAAAGAAAGTTTTTATATTCCAGTCTTTGGAAACTTGTCCTTTCTCTAGTCATTTGGGAGATCTAGAAAGAGAGGAATGGACACAATTTATCAAAATGAGGAAAACTTAGGAAGAATTTGAAGCATAATTGAGAATGCAATCTCAAAATTGGTAAGTTCAGTAGCATCTCAAGTGAGTGATAGTGATCTCTTGAGTAATTGTCCCTCTATAAGTTCAGCAGTATCTGAAGTGAGTGATAGTGATCTCTTGAGTAATTGCCCTTTTACTAGATTCAAGCATGTTAATGGGCTACAGAGGGTTAATCCTTCCAAAGTCAAGGGAAGTCTACAGGTTTGGCTACCTCTAGAAGAAGGGTGGATAAAGATCATATTTGTTGGGGCTTCCAAGGGTAATCTAGGGCCATCAGGAGCAATCTATATTGCCAAGGATTGGAGAGAAACATGTTAGCATGGAGCATGTAGAAGCTTGAAATAGTCACCGACAATATAGAAAAAGCATATGCAACCTTTCTAATGATGAAGCTAGCCAAGAAATTATCTCTTCCTAAGCTACATCTTGAAGGAGTTTCGCAAATCAGTAGGAATGTAATCATTAAAGGAGTTGCTAATGGAGAATTGATAAATTGTAAAGGTGATCCAACAACTTCTATCAATAGTAAATAACTTAAAAAATTTGCACGTTAAGCAAGACTCCAATATGGAAGTGGATGGTTTTTCAAACTTGGCAGTATATTTGGCTGGGGAACCTAAGATTGTCACTTTGGTTGAAGATAGAGATGTAACCTAAGGTTAGGAAGACTGTTAATGGAGATAGTAGGGCCTTTGCAAGGGGCTTAGGAATCACGTGCAAGGAAAAATTCTCATTCCTCGAGAGAACACCATCTTCCTTCTTCATTACTTAAGTGCCAAATTTTGCATTTTTCTTTCCCAAGTCATGCTGTTGTGCAAGGTGTTTGGTGAGGTGGTTTAGTATGAAAATGCAGGCCAAGTTCTCCCTCCCTGCAAGAAAGACAATTATGGCTTTTTGGAGAAGAATTTCTCATAAGAGATTGTCTGATGTTTTCCTCTTCAAATACAAGGATGTCATGCTACAAATCAAAATCATTCTAGGCTATGATTTTTGTAGGCCAAATATTAATATTGCACAAATGTAGACATTTCTTCTCCTTTCATGGCATCGTGCTGCGAACTTGGTTCAAAGGAGGACACCAACAGACTTTTTTTGTAGTATGTGTGTGTGTGTAAAGACTGGCATGGAGGGATGGATTTTTTCCTTATCATTCTGAGACCAAGTGAAGGGTTCACAGTGCTAAGGTGTGTGGATTCACATGGTCAAGTTTACTCCTCTTCGACCTTTCCTCCTTTGGGATGCAAATGAGGACAATGAAGTGTGAAATACTGCATCTCAAATTGGCCTTAGTGGCCTCAATCACTACTTCCTAATCAAGTATATCAAGGATTATCAAATTGCAAAAGCCCCAGCTGCAGAGATGTAAGAGATGTCGAGACAATGAAGACAGCCATAGGTAGTAAAATTGGAGCACACAAATGGTCATGGCCACACTTGTAGGAGGTGACAATCTTGTAGGTTAGGGTTTTGGGGGGTTTTGTATTTCACTATAATTGGCTCTGATCATGGTAGTGTTTTGATTCTTTGGTGATGTTTTATGTGCAGCTCTTGGATTTACCTGCGTACATAGACACATATTTCACAATGCGATTGTATTGATGTATTATGCGCTTGTAGGCCCTTGTATAAGGGTGTTTGGTTGTTTGATTCTTTTGGTTTGATCCCTTTCTAAGTGATTGGAATTAGGTGGGGTTTTTTGGTGGGTATCATTATCATGGAGACTTAGTTTTAGCCTTGGACTATGTTTTGGTAATAATGTAATTATTTTAATATTGGTAAAATATACATATTTATTGAATTAAAAAACTGGCCTAGTAACTTGTAATAGTCGAATTCAAGATTACTTAACAAGTATAAGAAATGATTCTCCTTAAAACATATAATGGAGAAATAAAACATTAAAGCATCCTACATACCTTACTAGTTTCTAAATGGAAGTCATAAATTCTTGGTCTGGTAAGACAATATCACATTTAGTAATTGATGGTGTGGTACTTCTTTGATGGACTAAATTTGTAACTGTTGTTTTTCTCTTCTCAAACTGCGGAGCTCCTATTGGGTACTCCTTAGGTATTGCCTGGATGCCCAAGAGTAGCCTAGGTGTGCTCAAGGATGAACTGGCATCATACTAGGACCAAGATTGCAACCATTCATGTACCTTAGTCAAATATGGAGGACTTGCTAACATAGTTCATCTGAAGTATTTGTAAATGTCATTTGGACGTTTGTAATTTCATTAAGTAAATTAACTCTAGATTCTCTGGAGTCATTTTGTATAGTTGAAGTTTTTTATAATTGATTGTAGCTTTGTATATAGATTAACAATTTTAAAACATGTCTAAGAGAAGCGTTCTCTCATGGATGCAATGATAATTGACAAATACACAAAATGGGTTGGTAGAAGCATATGTAATTGTAGATGTAAATTCAATCTCTACAACCTCCATATGTGCTTTAATACTTTTGATTGACTATTTCCTTCATGAAGTCATCTGTTGTTCACATGTCTAAATTTTTACTATTTGATGTAGATTTATTGGTCTTTGCTAGTGGTCAGCATTTGTATTTGCTTTTCCTTAGAATATTTGTTCTACTGCCAATTATTGTTTGTTTGTTTTTTCTTTGGCTTGAAGGAAATTGAGTCAATCATTTATGATTGATAGTTTATACTCCTATAAATATAGAAATCTTGTTACAAGCCTTGACCACTGAGAGTTTGACATTTGCAGTTGTGGCGAAGACATAGTCAATAGAAAACTATATATATATATATATATACATACATATATATATGCCAAATCCCCATGATAAACTTGTATGGTGTGTATGGTTGTGAATTTGTTCATAGCTTTTGGTTTAAGTTACATCTGAAGGAGTTTCGCCATATATCTTGTAGCATGGTTTGAATGTAAACGGTATACCAGTATACTTCGACCTTGTGACCAAGCTCAATAGAAAACTGAGCCTTGCAATCATTTAGTGTTCCCCTGTTAAAACCTATCTGCCAAATCCCCATGATAAACTTGTATGGCATGTAGAGTTGTAAGTTTTTTCATAGCTTTTTGTTTCAAGTTACATCTGTAGGAGCTTCCCATATAATTTGCAGTGTGGCTCTAATGTATCCCAATATGTTTAGACCTCATGATCAAGCTCAAGAGAAAACTGAGCTTTGCAATCATTTAGCGCACCCCTACTAAAACCTATCTCAACAGTGCAAACAAATCATAGTTTTATTTTGGTGTTAATGAACCCAGATAATCTAGTACAAAGTGCAAGGGCCCATGCTCAAAGTTTGTGAGCCAAACTTGGCATGGAATTCTGACTAGCTAAATAATCATTGTACCTTCCTTTCTACCAAGCATGGAAAACTTGATAAGTAAAGAGAAATGAGTCAATATGGGTAACAAACTAGTAGCATTTTGAAACAAGAATGAAGGCTTAACTCATTCTCATCACTGTTGCCTTAAATAAATCCTCGTCCTCCAAATATTAGTTTGTATTACTGTTTGGTATATGATGAAGCCTATGGTGGGGTCAATTAGGGTTTTGGATTTTGTTTATACATTTTTCTTGTATTTTCCCTTTCTGGTAGATTTTTATATTGTAGGTGATTTCTCTTGCTTGGCATGGATCAAGATATGCCTTGGGATACCTAGGTGTTCACTCCATACATAATCAATGGGTGGGAGATGCATCCCCAAATAGGTTAAGTGTTTCTCTATTCTCCAAGAATGTGTCATTCAACTATTGTTGTACAATTTCCTCCATATATTCAAGGCTTCCATAAAATATCATTTGCATTTAGCTTTTAATCTATTTGAGTGATGGTAAAATTGTTTTTACACAATAGTTTAGTTACTCTTTCATAGTTTAGTTACTCTTTCATGATCAATGTAGTCAGGGTTTATCAAAGATTCATCCAGATTTCCGCAGTAATAATTTTATGCAGAACAAATTTCATTATGAGTGTCTTATCCCATCATGGGTTTGGAATTTGTAGGTTTGTCGCAAACAAGGAATTTCTGTTCAAGGAGATACCTTATATTCTATTATTATTTCAACCCTTCTTAATGTTTTAGTGACATACAGTTATGCTCCTCTCTCTATATAATGATGACAAAAATCTAACAACATTATTCCTTGCTTGTTTTATGAAGGTTGTGAAGTCTATAATTTGGGGACTGGCCAAGGTATTTCTGTTCTTGAAATGGTGGCTGCATTTGAAAAGGCATCAGGGAAGGTGAGAAAAAATAATTAAACAGATTTTTCTGTCAAATACATAGCTGTTTATAGAACTAATATATTGTTGACCTTGCAAATTTCAGAAAATTCCTCTTAAATTTGTTGATCGCCGACCTGGAGATTCTGAAACTGTGTATGCATCTACAGAGAAGGCTGAGAAGGAATTAAACTGGAGGTATGTATTTGACATGTTTTTGTTTGTATTTTCTTGATGGTTGTGGAGGTGGTTTAAAAATTTTATTAGACATTTAAGCATCAAAAATTAATCATCTGATGTGGGCATTGCAGAGCTCAGTATGGAATAGAGGAGATGTGTCGTGACCAGTGGAATTGGGCAAGAAAAAATCCTCGGGGCTATAAATCAGCGGAGACAACTGATTGAACCTTAAAGTGCTCTCTACTTTTTATATGGGAAAATGGAAAAACTGTTTGATAGATTTGGCAATGGCTTAAGATGGATTTCAGGAGGTGCTCCGGGTTATTATACAGGAGCCTCTTGTACAAAATAGAGTAGCAATGCTGTTTGGAAGATGCTGCAATGATTGAGGGGGTTTAGTTTTCCCATAAGTGCATATTCAACATCTGTTCACCCTGGTGGAAATTTTTAAATCTTTGACAAAGGTGCATATTTTTAAGGAAACTATAATCGTCAGTTATAGGAAAACAGTAGTACAGGTTGAATAAGAGTTTGATCTAGCCATTTGCGTCATTGGCTACTGAAAGTTTCCACCAACAAAGTGCAGATTATAATTTGAGCTGCCATGCGGAAACTTATGATGCATTAGCATAGGAACATAAACATCAGCGGTAGTCATTATTCAAAATAGCTTATCAGGGCTCTCAAGAAGATAGTATTGATCGATGGCTGCATGAGATGAGTTGGTTGTGATTATTAATGCAAGTTTCTACATCAAGCATCTGTGATTTATGGTTGATATAATGGTTAACTTGTGCATTTGGGCAGTTTGCAAGGAGTAAATAGTTTTAAACACAATCAAAAAATTATTTGAATAATGAAAAGTACTATGAAAAACTTAAAAATTCCAGAGGCTCTGTTGTTTTTTGTAGAAGACAGGAGTAGGTGCGTGAACCAATACTTCTGACTACTAAGAGCAGCTTTTGAGCTTTGGGGCTATTTTTGGAAATGCATGATTTTAGATAATAAGGCCTGATGCATTTTTCAGACAGCAACATCGGTAGTATTTTTAACATCCAGCCTTGATGTAATGATCTTGTACAGCCTTCTCAGGTCTCTCCACACCGAATAAAATGTGCAAAAGACAGCTGTCATTGAGTTGGCATGCTTATCTCTGGTGTTGCTGAAACAATCTAAAATATAGTGTTTTATTCGAGTAGTGCGGAGGAATTGCAAAATATAGACATCCTTTCTTTCCATGCTTTTGTAGGTCTTAGCCTCCTTTTTCATATGGGAGCCCATAAGAGATGACAATTAAGTGAGCAATGAAAAGTTGGCTCTCTATATTTTCTGCTATTTATGTATGCTTTATCCTAGCTACACAAGCAAACTTATATAAAACAAATTCTTTAGCTCTTTGTTATTTGTAAGATAAATGTTTTTAAAAAAAAAAAATTGGCATACAAAGTCTTTTCAACCTTCTCTCACAAACACCCCTCACAACTAAGGTAGGGGTCCCATGAGGAGAGCTTGGGCTCTATTTTTAGGGAATAGAGGTCCCATGAGAATTTTTTGGGGGTTAAAGGATTCTTTAGAATATTTTCCTCCAAAAATATGAGCCCTATTTTTTTGTCCTCTTTGTTTGAGCAGGTAAAGTGGGTCGGGAGATAGTCCCACCGGCTTAGGGAAAAGTTATGGCAAGATTTGCTCATTTTTTCCCACTAAAAAATAAAGTTTTACCTTTTTAAAAATATTTTTAAATTTTAAAACCTTCCAAGCTTCCACAAATTTAGAAGAGAACAATCCAAAGATATATATACTCAATCACTATGTGAAAGTGTTGTCTTCAAAGTAAAAATTTGTTGACCTTGTTTTCTATAATCGAAGAAAATCGGAATTCTTATTTTCTATAATTGAAGAAAGTCATGATTCTTACCAAGTGTTTCATTCCAGTAGTGTGGAGGAATTGCAAAATATAGACTTACTTTCTTTCCATGCTTTTGCATTTCTTGTCCTCCTTTTTCATATGGGAGCCAATAAGAGATGACAATTAAGTGAGCAATGAGAATGTTGGCTCTCTATATTTTCTGCTACTTATGTATGCTTTATCCTAGGTACACATGCAGAACTTGTATAAAACAAATTCTTTAGCTCTTTTCAACCTTCTCTTTCACACACATCCCTCTCAACTAAGGCAGGGGCCCCATGAGGAGAGCTTGGGCTCTATTTTTAGGGAATAGAGGTCCCATGAGAAATTTTTGGGGGTTAAAGAATTCTTTAGAATATTTTCCTCCAAATATATGGGCCTTATTTTTTAGTCCTCTTAGTTTGAGCAGGTGAAAAATAGGTGGGTCCGGAAATAGCCCCATTGGCTTAGGAAAAAGTTATGGCACATAGCAAAATGTGCTCATTTTTCCCACTAAAAAATAAAGTTTTTTACCTTTTTAAAAATATTTTATATATTTTAAATCTTCCAAACTTCCACAAATTTAGAAGAGAAAAACCAAAGATATATATACTCAATCACTATTTGAGAGTATTATCTTCAAAGTAAAGCTTTGTTGGCCTTGTTTTCTATAATCAAAGAAAGTCACAATTCTTATTTTCTATAATTGAAGAAAGCCACAATTCTTGCTAGTGTCAATTTGCATCCCTACATTTCTACTAAAACATTCAAGTGCATGTAAATGTCCTTGCAATGCATGAGCTAGTTTAGCAATTAGAAAAGGTAATTTTCTTATAAAAAAGCTTGACCATTATAATGTTGTAAATTGCATTATGTGTAATTTTGCATCACATATGCCTTATTTAGTTCTAACTAAGAATTCATCATTTTAATTTGTAATTTGTTTTTAAATCTTTAATTTTTAATCTCGATTTTGAAACATTTGTTAACACCTTATATATCAAATTTCTCATCTAGTCGGTCTAGAGATATGTATGACACGTTAATATATTTTGTGTCAAATCTTGCAATTTTGGTAGGCACATAAAAATATTACCAAAGTTAATCCTAATGTATCTATTTATTAAGTGGGTATTATTATCCATTTAATTAATATATTGTCGTTTTATTATAGGTAAAAGACTATGAGGCCCAAGATTGTGTTTATATTAAAAAAATCATCTCAATTGGGCACCAAAGATCAGAGATGGATAGGTATCCTTGGTGTAGCCCTTACATAAATATTTTAGAGTAATTGAACCGACTTTAGCACTTGTTTTTATTTTTCGAACTTATAACTTTACTCTTGATAATTCCTTGTGAATATAACATGGAAAGTAAAGTTGACTACAATCAAGTTGGAAAGAAAAGAAGTATGTTTCATAATCATAAATTAAACTTATCTCCTATCGACTTTCTTTTAAAATAAAATAGTATAAAGGAAAAGTTTTGAATAACCGAAAATATGTCACTTGTTAACATTTAACTTCCTTGATATCAACTAAACATGTTTATTTTAACAATAAAAGTTCTAGAGCAAGTTCGCTTCAAGAACAAATGTTTAACATATACTCATCATTTTAGCTTGTCTTATTTGAATTTCTTATCCATTTGTTTTTTTGTTAGCAAGATTATTTGCTTCTTTATTATCTAATCTACAAATATGTTTTATGATTGTTTCTTTGAATTGAGAGCATATTCAAGTTTAGCATTGAGGATCTAGTTTGGGGTCTCTCTTTTTCTTAATGCATTTAAGATAATTTGTGAGTTTCCTTCAATAACTAGTTTGTTAATATCTATCCCTCTACTTAGAGCTTGACCTTCTACCAGGTCTTCTAATTTAACTAAGTAGTTAGACATTTCTCCTAAAGGTTTGGCATGTTTAGTTAGACATGATCCGTTATCTAAATAAATAATACATCCTAAGCCTATTGGTCTTGGATTACCTCTAGAAGTCCCAACAAAATATAAATTTGACCACCCTGAAGGAGGAGGTTCCCATTTACATTCTTTCCTAGTAATCTTGTTGGATTTTGTGTATATTATTGGTGGATTACTTAGAATAAACTAATTTTTATGCATATATGCATCCCATAATGAATTATTGTCATTATTTTTTATTATTTAATTATCAAAACTTTTATGTGACGCATTATATCAATTTATAAATTAATCAACTTATTTGATGAATCCTTAATCTACTTAGATCCATTTTATTGTCTTATTTGAATCTCTTCTCCATCTACTCCTTTGTTAGCAAGATTATTTGCTTCTCTATTACCTTCCCTATAAATACATTTTATGATTGTTTTTTTTCAAATTGATTAACAATGGCTAGGGCATATTCAAGTTTAGCATTAAGGATCTAGTTTGGGGTATTTCTTTTTCTTAACGCATTTAAGATAATTTGAGTCTCCTTCAATAACTAATATTTGTTAATATATATCCCTCTACTTGGAGTTCGGCATTCTACTGGGTCCTCTAATTCAACTAAGTTATTAGACATTGCTCCTAAAGGTTTGGCATGTTTAGTTAAACATGATCCATTATCTAAACAAATAATACATCCTAAGCTTGTTGGTCTTGGATTACCTCTAGAAGCCTCATCAAAATTTATATTTGACAACCCTACAGGGGGAGGTTCCCCTTTAAATTCTTTCCTAGTGATCTTGTTTGATTTTGTATATCATTGGTGGATTAATTAGCTTAAACAATTTTATACGCATATATGCATTCCATAATGAATTATTGTCATTATTTTTTATTGTTTAATTACCAAATCTTTTATGTGACTCATTATATCAATTTATAAATTAATCAACTTATTTGATGAATCCTTAATCTAGTTAGATCTATTTTATTGTCTTATTTGAATCTTTTCTCCATGTGCTCTGTTGTTAGCAAAATTATTTGCTTCTCTATTACCTTCCCTATAAATATGTTAATTTATGATTGTTTCTTCGAATTAATCAACAATGGCGAGGGCATATTGAATTTTAGCATTAAGGATCTAGTTTGGGGTCTCTCTTTTTCTTTATACACTTAAGTTAATTTGTGAGTCTCCTTTGATAACTAATTTGTTAATATCTAGCCCTCTACTTAGAGTTTGACCTTCCACCAGGTCTTCTAATTCAACTAAGTTATTAGACATTACTCCTAAAGGTTTGGTGCAGTTAGTTAGACATGATCAGTCATCTGAACAAATAATACACCCTAAGCCTGTTGGTCTTGGATTACCTCTAGAAGCCCCATCAAAATTTAGATTTGAACACCCTACAAGAGGAGGTTCCCATTTACATTCTTTCCTAGTGATCTTGTTAGATTTTGTGTATATCATTGGTGGATTAATTAGATTTAACTAATTTTTACTCATATTTGCATCTCGTAATAAATTATTTTCATTTTTTTTATTATTTAATTATTAAATCTTGTATGTAACTCATTATATCAATTTATAAGTTAATCAACTTATTTGATGAATCCTTAATCTACTTAGATCCATTTTATACCTAACCTTTACCATCTCATAAACTCTTCTACTTATATTGTTTTCACCTCTACCATTTCATTCACTTAGAAAAGTGTGGGATTTTATCCTCTCCAACCACCTTCTTTATCTTATATTTACTTGAGGACAATCATAAATACATTCTCCTTTCCTATTATTGGTACCCTAGATCTATCGATATCATCTTACATGCTCACAACCTTGTAATATATTTTTCTTCATAATTTTATTTGATCATCATCCATTATATTTTTGAAAGCACTAACATGCTAATTACAAGATTCATGGTTGATAGAAGGGGGCAATGGAGTAGGGTTCATTAATGCATTATTTTTGTTTGATGTTGATGTTATTTGTATTTTTGTGAAAGGATTTCAATGCACCGTGTTGGTACCAATTTGAATCTTAGTTTAGAAGTTTGTTTGCCTCATCTACATTTATCACATCTAATAGGACAACCCTTGTCCATTTATTGATTTTGTTTTTAATAGAATGTTTAACCTCCTATAGATTTAAGGAAACTTTAATGGGCATTGTTTATACTTGCTTAAACCTACATGCTCCGTTTTTGTTTGCATATCAATTACGTGTCCTTGAGTGAATATGTGTTCAATTTATTTTGTCTACAATGTCTATACTCCCATATGTTGCCTACATGGCAGTTGTGAATACTTGAATGTTTGGGAAACCTTTTTCTCTATATCCATTTAGTGTAGATTTTGCAATTATTTCATTCTATTAAATAATCTATCTTTTGTTAGTGTTGTTAAACTCTTCATGTGCCTCTTTTGTGCTTGCATATATGTTTGGAAGATGCTAGAGCCTTTAAATTATTTTTGCACATATTTTGCAATCTATTCTGAACTATAAATTCCCCACATGCATGAGATCAGTTGTTGTTTGAAATGCTCCTTTAAGTCTTTGGATGGGATAGAATATTTTTTTCTAATTATTAATTTTACACATGAACCAAATATATAATTTATAAATATGTTAAATTCTCCCATATTGCATGGGAAGAGCTAGAGCTAGATTGAGAGATCTAAAAGTAGAATGGAGTTGTTAACATTGTTGTGTATGAGCATGCACATGTCTCTTCTAGTTTTATCTGGTATTCAATGTGCCAAAGGCCTTCATATAAAAAGGTAGAATGTAATGAATTATTTGTCATTGATCATTAGATTAATCAACCTTTGATGACATAGTCCAAAATGTTTGATGAATAAAAAATATCTATTTATTTTTATAGATATTTGTGTGTTTTATTCTAATTTATTCAATTTGGTATCGAAGCTTTTGTTATTATTCTAATCTTGTCATTTGGTATCAAAGCTTTATTATTTCTAATTCCTTCTTTCGATGTTAAAGCTTAGTTGGGTTAGATATCAGAGCCACCTATGGATCATGTTTATTGGGTTATATCCTTATGGATGAGATTAATTTATAATGTTAATGCTCAAATAGAGAACATTCATATAATACTCTTTTTATAGGTAAAACAAGCATGTGTGCATCATGTATGAAGAACCCTTAATTTATGAGTATGTCAAAACCAAAGCCTTTGAAAATGATATTTTTATATTTCAAAAATCAAAGATCTTTATAGGAGAAGAGAAGGTGTGGAGCCATGAAATTGTCCAAATTGATGCCAAAAAATTGAAGCATGTTGCCAATGCAAATGCCACCTTTAAAAGCTATTAATGTAGATACCACCTCCAAAAATAGGTGAAGCAAATCTCATAGTAGAGCTCAATCAAATATTTTGAAAGGAATAAGTTTACCAAAGGATGAAGCCACTTCTAGAAGAGGTGAAGTCGGTCTTAAAGAAGGAGATAAAAGTCAATGGGATTAAAGTCCAAGCAAAGTGGAGATCCTATCAACAAAAGCAAGGTCAATGAGGCCAAAAGATTGTTGTCTTTGTTATCCTACCAAGTTTGCACTTGTGGAAAGATCGTGGATTGGAACAATTTGATTCACATCCACGTCCAAAAGGCTTAAAATTTTTGAAGTTAAGAAAAGCATAGTCCAAGTGAAGATCATTGCATGTTACATCATGATAAAAGAATATCTTGCTGAAAATAGAAGAAAATATCTTTGTTTTATGTTTTTTATTAGGAAAATAGGTTTTGAAGGGGCCTTGAAACCTTGCAAAAAAGATATTAAACATATAGCGTTAAGTTCAAAGATGCAACATAGCAAAAAGAGACAGAGCCAACACCCAAGCAAAGCCAACTACAAAAGCACAACATAACTACCAAAAGACAAAACTAAAAAAACACAAATAGAAGTGGAAGAAAAACAAAAAATGGGACTTAACCCATTTTTCTCAATCATCTTAGCTTCCTGCTCCTTCGACTAGTCCATCTTCTCAGTGGCATCTTTAATCTAGCTAATATCTGAAGAGGCCCCAACAGTCATTTTCCTAGTGCTGGCCTTGGTCCTCCTCCCGATACCTTCTTTGATATCAGCAACAACACCTTGATCTTCAGCAACAGTGACAATGGATTTCTCCCCCAGACTATCTTCCAATTTACTAATGAGGATTTTGACATGCTCATTGGAGGCTTTGAGGATTCTATAGCTTTGTTTTATGTTTCACGTACTAGTGGTTGTTATAATTTCCCAACATGCATGAGATCAATTATTGTTCGAACTGTGATTCTAGTTCTTTGTATGAGATACAATAAGATTTTTTAATTTATAATATTTTACATGAACTAAATATATAATATATGAAATATGATGAACTCTCTCATTTTGTATAAAAAAGATGGAGCTAAATTGAAAGTTCTGAAAATAGAATGAAGTTGTTAACTGTTGTTGTGCATTAGCATGCACCTATCACTTTTATTTCTATCTAGCATTCAATATGTTAAAGTCCTTTATATAAAGGAGTAGAATTTAATGAACGATTTGTCTTGATCTTTAGATCAATTGATTCTCGATTACGTGATAAAAAAAAAGTATTTAATAAAGAAAAAAAGCATCTGCATTTTAGAATAATGTATATGTTTTATTCTAATTTATTTAACTTAAAATTTAAACTTTCCAAACCCCGCATTTAATATTAGAGCTTCTATTATTTCTAATTCCTTCACAATCACTATCATGTTTCTTCTCTTTTCAAGAAATCCACATATCCTACATTATATTCACAGCCTACAATCAAGACTTGAAATAAAATGAAATGAAAGGGTTTTAATGACGTCTATGAGACCACCGATCTAAGGGACCAAAAGGTCAATTAAGTAACCTATTGTATTTTCTCCTAGTTGTTTCTTTTGTTGTGGATTTGTATTAGGAAGCTAGTTGTATTGTGTAATCTTTCTTCCTCGAAAAATTCCTTCATGTTGCTCCCCTACAGGCTATCCTTGTACTGGCTATGAATATCTTCTTATGTAGCACAATCTTTGACAAAGTGTCATTCCATTTCCATCATTCCCTTGCTGCAAAATATACATATTCTTTCTTCCCACCCTTCTTTAGGAACCTTCCACCTACCAGTTTCATGCGGTGAATTATGAGAGCTATTCCTTAACCAAGCAATTAAAATTTTGACATTTCCTTTAATTGCAAATCTACATTACAAATTTTTCTAGCCATGTGTTAGTTCTATTTCCATATTGTTTGCTCGTCACTACATATTCAAAGTTTGGATAAGCATTTTTTTAACATGACAATTTTTTAGTGTGCACCAAACATTTCAAATGAATGGGCATTTTAATTACTCAATCATGTGTATCACTCACTTCTAAGTACATCTATGTGAGAGTTTTTATTTGCTTCCAATCACATCTGCATGAAGTTTCTACAACATCTATATGTTTCTTTCAAGTCATGTCATTGTTGCATTTGTTCCTTTCAAACTGTTTCAATAAATCACACTTTAAGATGGAGATGGCTATACAATGGAGAAAATGTAGCTAACATGATCATTTTCCAAATTTATTAATTAATTTAAAAATCACATCACAATAGTTCTACAATGCTTAACCAATAATTTCTTAATTATTTTAGATTCACTTTTTCTTAATTAGACTAATTTTCGGTTTTATTTTAGTTGTGTTTGATTTTATTGGGAACTACTTCTTGTGTTCTTCTTTAGGTTGTCAATTATTTCTCAAAAATCATAGTTTGAAAATGACTAAAGACATTCAGTGTTGGTCATTTATCGAAGATCTTATTTTTAAAAATTGATTATCTTTTAGAGTATAAAACACTTCAATTGGTGCTTAAAAATAACATTTGTCTTTTGTGTTTGGCACATTTGTGCATATGTTGAGTATACATGTTGCTAACACACACTAGATCCACTCCCCCAACTTTTGTGGTCTTGAACGAGAAAAGTGTTAGCAATGCTCAAGTTTTCTTTTCTTAAAGGGTTCGTCTCATGTGAAAGAACTAGTACCTAAGCGATAAGAAGCTAAGGCCAAGCTTCATTCAAATCATTATTAAAAAAATGCAACAAAATTCACAAGCGATAAATGTAAATGTGTCTTAATGAAAAATGTCTCTCTTAGTACCCATGTGGTACATCAAAACAAGTAGAATGTAACTTTTTCAAGTTAAGAGGCCTCATAAATAGAGAGAAGAGGCACATATATGGTGACTTGAATAAAAGCCCTCACTATGAATCAACTATTGTAATAGTCATAATCTTTCTATTTGTTGGCACAAGAGGTTAGATTGTTGGAATATTGGGAAAATATGTGCTTTCACATATTTGAGAGATGTGTTGTCATTGATGTCAACATATTTCTCTATATAGACAACATTCTAGATTTGTTGTAAGAATGTCAAGTGAAATTATTAGATCGGTGAGGCTACTATGTTGAAAACTAGAAGGTACAAAGGAACAAAGGTATTAAGAGATGTCTATAGTTAGCCTTTGTCAAGTTATATAGGTTTTCAGTAAGACTAAGGTGAGTTATGGGTGATTTATCAAACATGGTATTTTGGTGTTTAAGAATCATTCAAGAAGAGATAGAGTGATAAAAAATTCTTTAGTGTGCTTTGGCATGATAGCATTTTGGGATGAGATTCATATGGAATATTTAGGACTTGGCATTGTGTCCTTGACATGATTGGTTCATCATTTGGAGGATTTCAAGTTTTGTTTCTAATTTGATTATTGCACCTAAGTTGTGTTCTAGATGAAGAGTGAAGAGTGAAGAGTTGTTGATGTATTCCAAGACATAGGTGTTCCTATTATTATTGGGATATTTTATGAAGCATGTTGATTTTTTTTAATCATGTCCTATTCATGTTGTTGGATTGTATTAGTTGGTGTGGTCCCATTTGGTAGTTTTTCGATGACAAGTGTATGGAGAACATTATTCTTGGCCAACGAATGAGTAAGTTGTTGTGATGGATTGTAGTTTGATTTATGGAGTTTTGTGCTCAAATACTATATTATGGATCATTTTTATATCTTGGACTACATGCAATGGATTTCTTTGTAAGTTGATTTGTATTGAATTTTTTTGGTAATTAAGTGTTTAGTGAGATCAACCTTGTTTATTTCTACAAGGTTGATGAAATGTATAAAGGAAGGAATTGTTTGTAATTGCAAGGTGTGTGAGGTTTGTGTATCTAAATGTGAGCTATGTATTGGTGACTATATGATGAGGTATGAGTGGAATCTAATATACTTCATCACAACTTATTAGGCATAGTGTGGATTCTATCAACCAATTCATTATTTGTAGATTTTTTTCACATTTGGATTGTTGTGCTTGTAAATCTATAAGGCAATGATCCTTCCCTTGTTGTTATTGAGTAGTGAGCTCTAGGAAGTGTTCTTGAATACATGTGCATTCTATTTGTACTAAATCATTTAATTGGTATTACTTCTAGCATGGAAATTATTTGTGGGTTCATCCTCACTGTGGTTTTTCCCTTAACAAGGTTTCTACATGAAAAATATTGGTGTTATGTATTCATATGATGTTGTGGATTTGATCCTACATTATTAAGATTCTAATATATGGATTAAAGGTTTAATTATGTACATTAGTTACATTTATATTGTTAGAACACAATATATTCACCCTCACCCCACCTCAATTGTGTTTTGTTTCTATATATAAACAATTAGTATCAAAGAAAGGGTCCCCTTTAGATGCCTAACAACTAAAAGTTATCAGGGATGACTACTTTCAAGGACAGTATGAAGTTTGATGGTACAAATTATAAATTTTTGAAAGGTGTAATGGAGACATATTTGAGATGCCTTCGAAATGAGCATTGAGAAATCAAAGAGAATGATTATAGTCCTACAGATCTTGTGAATGCTAGTGTTGATGGAAAGAAGAAATCTGATGTTAACATTAGAGAAAAAGAAGATATCTTGAGTTCTTTATCATATTCAAAATTTTAGATGTCATGGAATTGGAGATAACTGATTATACATGGGAAAAATTAAAAATTCTACATGAAGGAGATCCTCAAGTAAATTTGGAAAACTTGTAGACATTAAGAGGAAAACATAACACCTTCAAGATTAGAGAAGATGAGAGAGTTACTAGCTACATGAATGAAGTGACTAAACTTCTTTGTGCAATGAGATGTGTTGATGGAGAATTTGATGAAGATTAAATTGTGGCTAATGTTTTGAGATCCTTACCTCCTTCCTAATAATAAAAAGGTTGTACCCTTGGAGCTAGTCAGAATATGACTAAGGTGAAATAAGAAATGTTACTATATAAGTTATGTGCCTTTGAATTAACTGAATTTGGTGATTCCGTTCCTAAATTTGAAGCCTCTTTCAAAGATAAGGTATCTAAGAACAAGAAGAGATATGGACCTAGGGAGAGTTCATAGAAAAAATTGAAGTTATCTTAAGGAGGTTGAATTGATGGAGGACGAAGAAATGAAGCTTCAAGAACTTGAAGCCTTAATTTCTAGAAGAATACTTAAAGGAGTTGGTAAGTATGAAGGAAAATTACCTTTGAAATATTTTTCTTGAAATAGAATTTAGATATTTTGTATCAAGATGTCTTGAGAGTGTTTCTAAAACAAATCCTAAGAAATATCAACCTAGATACTAAATGAATTGTTATTATATTGGTGAATGTGTGATTGATGGAGAATCTAGTAAATATAGTAAGAGTGATGGAGAATGGGGATTCATTTCCATCAAAGAAGGAGATACAAGCCCTATTAATAAGGAGGAGGCCTTAATGACACATTTTGAGGAAATGAATAAACAAGTTATTGACTATGAATGTTACATCATATGACTGGAGACAAAAGAATTTTACTAGAAATACAAAGGTACGATGGTGGTGTAGTCAGATTTGGTGATGACACTATCTAATTTGAGGTAGATGATCCATTACCCTTGATGGTAATGATAATATTGATGGTGTTTTTGTTAGAATATTTAGAATAATTAAGAAGGGGGCTCAATCAATTATCCTTAGGTCTAGATGTGCCAATTCAACTTTTACCAACTTATAAAACTTAAACAAACTCATTAAACCAACTTGATCTATATAGCATCTCATCAACAACTTAACATTCTTTAATTTTTTGTTCTGTATATGTGTCAAATAATAGTAAAATAAAAAACTATAAAAATAGCATGCATAACATAACATTCACACAAGTAAATGACACTAGAATCTAATGTGGAAATCCAATCTAGGAAAAAACACTTGTAACCTCCAACCAACTTTTCACTCTTTTGAAGCAAGCTTGATTAAGAGCCAACCCTATTAAAGGTTACAAAACACACTATTAAATATACTCATGTTAAAGGATTTAATCACCCTATTAGGAGTCACCCGATTAAAGGAATTTGGATCATTCCATTAGAATGTCACCTTGATTAAAGGATTTACAAATGACTGTTAGGTCAACCTCTATTAAATGAATTTCACTACCATAATGGTTAGAATGTAACAACGGGTTTGATTTGTAAAACAAAACCCACTTTACAAATTCAAATCTCCATTTGTCTCATGTTGGTTCATTGAATAGCCTCCATTAGGTTCTCCTTCTCTTGTTCTTGGAAACCCTTCGAGCAATCACTCCACACCAATCTTCTCACTTCTTCTCTGCTACTTTTTTCTTCATAGGTTGTTCACAAAAATTACAATAAAAAATGAACCCACCTAAAAAATATCTCTTGTCTCCTCAAATAGGTATCTTTGATCTTTTTCTACTTAAACATCACCATAGATCTTAGGGTTAGGTTAGATCCATTGAATCTATCCATCATTATGTTCTTCCTCTTCTTTCTCAATGCTTCTCAAAACTTGTTCATGAATCTTTTTTTTGAAAGTAAAGTGTACCAAGATAACTGAGAGAGGGGAATGAATTAGTTATCCAACTATTAAAATGTTTATCAACCTTATTAAATCCTAACCATATGAGAAATATTATTAGTAACCATTAGAAGATACTCATACATAATAACACCAGATATGTTAATAGGGAAACCCTTGATTAGAGGGAAAACCTTGATAGGAATGGTATCCACAAAATGATGTACTAATATAAAATTTCCTTGTAAGATGATGGACTTTGTTAGGAGCCAATGAAATAAATTCAATGCATATCATTCCCTGTTAGGAGATTCCAACCCTATTAGGAGTTGTAGAAGGCAGAAAGACCCACTATCCAAACAGCTTTAGGGGAAGATCACCGAACTCAGTGTCCAATTGATCTTTGCATTATTCCTTGTAGAATAATAGAAATGAGTGATATTTTAACTCCTCTATCCTCTTAACCAAAAAAAATCCTCTTCTAATCTCAATATGAGATCACCAACTTGGCATTCAAATAATCCCTTAGATCACTTACACAAATTTACCAACTTTTCATATCACTTGCACTCTTGCTCTCATCAATTACATACTTCATCATAAGGAAAATAACCTTCCTTTATACCATATCCTCAAAATAGACTTTCCCAATTAATTATAATATGACCTCATTAAGTTATTACAACAATTACACAACACTGTCAGTTCATAGTCTTTACAACTTTTCAAACCTTTGACCACTGACCTCGTGCACTTGTTGGTATCATCCAGTTGTCTACTATCATTGTCTAACTATTCTCATCACAATTCTATCCCAATTAAGAGATAAAATCCAAACATTAGAAACCACTTATCAAGTACTCTATTTGTTTATTGTCTTCTGTAATTCATGAATAACTTTTGCATGTCTTCAACTCTATGTACGTGCACTTTTCCACTTCATTAGGACAAAATGTGAAATACGTCCTCAACTATGCTTGATGTAATTATCAATACACAATTTGTACAATCTCATTATCTATCTTCTACTCTACCAATCTTCACATAAACAATACTATGTTAGCATCAATGAAAAGTTACATAGTCATGAATGCAACATGTCAATCGTGTAAATAGTCTCTCCAATACTTAGGATACTCCCCCAAAGGAATACCATCAGAATTCATGCTAACATCCTTTCCTTTGATTGCATAAAAAACTCAATTCATGCATTAAATATGCAAGCTCATTAATTCTCATCTTTCATGCATTTTGACTATCTTGAAATTTCAACTATGTCGTCCTCAAAACTTGATTCTTTCACAAACTGGTATTTACTAACACTCGGTCATCACTATGTTATTTTTCTCGATGATCACTAGATTACTCAATCTTTAGTTTACTCTCCAATGCTTGACTTTCATTGGATCACTTGGCCATAACTAATACTTGGCTAATTATATTTTATCGTCTCTCTCTTAAGTTCCTTAATCATCTTCTTCAGTGATTGACCACATTTCACTCTGCTTAGCTTGTGTTTAACTCAATACTTTCATACTTCATTCACCGATTAAATAATACATCATCTTATCAAAGACTAACTGAACAACTACCCATTCTAATTTCATCATACTTACTCCTCATCACTCTTCAACTTCACTAATTCATCTAGTTATATATATTTTCAAATCCTCTTCATCAATCATCTGATATGGCACTCAACATTGTTAGTAAATGTCTCTCCAGTAGGTTTGACATCAATGACAACATAAAAATTAGTCCAATTGTAGTTTCCAACATTCTCCCTCTTTGGCATTGATGGTAATATCTCTAGTTACCATGCAAATCCAAAAGACATCACTTGATTTCTATGCAATGTCCCCACTAGCGAGGACAATAATACCTGCAAAAGCAATGTTAGAATTTATACAATAATAAAATAGATTTCACTATTCTACCCTCTATCCCAACCCAACCTTAAAGACGTCTCCACATCAAGACCAATAACCCTCTTGAGGATCCTTAGATCTCTAGTTACTTCTTTGTCTTCTATGAAGTGCTCCCTTTAAGGTCCTTCCTAGAAGAGACATTCTCTATTCAGGGCCCTTAACACATATGCATATGTTAACATCTATAGAATATTATGACCTTATAACCATATTAAGATTTCTCTCTTCCTAAAGGGACTCTCTTGATCTTAATATATTAATGATATTAAGATCACTCTCTTCTAAAAGAGACTCTCTTGATTTTAAGTTATTAACCATATTATGATCACTCTCTTCCGAAAGAGACTCTCGTGATCTTAAGTTATTAACCATATTATGATTACTCTCTTCCCTAAAAAGGAACTCTCTTGATCTTAAACCATTAACCATTAAGTCATGTGTATTATCCATTTCAAATTAAATCTTTACATATACATATGTATATGCATAAATCATCCACAAGTATGATTCATTAATATAAATAAATTCATAAACATACTTAAACAAAAATAATCCATAAGCATGCATTTCTTATCTTCCTCTTTACTTGGTCCATGTGACTCTATCATTAGTCATCCATTCAACGAATTAGTTCTTCTAGATTATCTCAACTCTATATTTACTTTCTAAAATTATTCCTTTTCTAATTATAAGGAAAGGATAAAATCTACTTTTTTGTTTCTTATTTTCCAAGAGTCACAACCTTTCATAATACAAATCCTTTGAAAGGGCACAACACTTCATGGTTATAATCCTTTCGAAAAGTCACAATGCTTCATAACTAAGGTCCTTTGGAAAAGTTTCAGTACTTTATAATTACAATATTTTTGAAGAGTCACAACTATTCATAATTATAACGCTTTCGAAAGTTCACATCCTTTCAATATCATTAATACCTTTCCAAAAAGCCACTTCCTTATTTTTTTCATATTATTTTCCTCTTCCATTTTTCCTTTATGAACTCGTATCTTCTCCTCCTCTTTTTCTCCCTCTCTAAAATAAACACTCCTCTTATATATATATATATATATATATATATATATATATATATATATATATATATATCTCTTAATTTTAAGGACTTATGTCTATTTGTTAACTATCTCTTGACTTTTCATTAGATTTAGGTAATTTATATTATTCTATGTTATATTATTTATTTACTCACTCATGTGTGTTTTTTATTATTTATTATTAAATTATATTTAGAAAGGATAACATACTTTCTATAATATTCTCTTGTATTTAATTTTATTTCTTTATTTATTGATTTTTCTTTTATTATTTTTTAATTATTTAAAATAGCATACTAAATATTATTTCATTAATAATATAGATTAAATACTCATTATTTCCTATTTTTATATTTTGGTATTAGTTTTAATTATATATTTATTATAATTATTTATTTAATAACATTGTATTACCTAATTATTATTAAAATTCTATCTTAAAATGGGGATATCACATTGTCACTCTCAGCTCCTTATGTATTCTATAATAGATATTCATTAATTTCTTTAGTTTCATTCTGATTCTCATCTATGCCATCTCCAATATGCTTCCACTTTCTTCTTGTACATCTCTCTCTATCATATCAACTGTAATATCTCCCTCTATCACATACATCTCCAACTTCATATATCTCCCTTTTCCTTTTGACAACAATTGATTCATGTAGATTCTCTCTCTCTTGATATGGTAACTTGAACACATTCTCCCTATTTGACAACAATACGTAAGACATCAATCATTCACATATACAAAATCCTCATGTCACTTTCTAAGTAATATAGAAATATCACTTTCTCTTTCAACTTTACATTGACTCTTTACAATCTCATTTGCTTCATGCTTCAATCCAACTTTTCACAATCTTTAGGTGGTTCCTAAAGTGTGACCTCCTGCACCAATGTGTAAGGTATTTTGATCACAACATTTGATCTCTTCTCAATTTTAACTTGCTGCTTAGATACTCATAAGAATCCTTAGGTAATTCCTTTGTGAATATGTCAGTTATCTACTCCTTTGTATTCACATACTCCTATCTCACTTCTTTGCTTTGTACCATATAGTTGTTTGTATAACTTACATACCATTTCCCTCTTGCTAGGATCAATGAATCCTTCTATTTTTTCAATATAGACTTATTTCTCTAGATTTCATTCATAAATGTATATTTGACATCTATTTGGCATACTTTGAATCCTTTTTAAGCCTCAAATGCAAGAAAATTTATCTCTCCTTCCAACCTTGCAACTGGAGCAAAAGTTTCTCCATAATCAACTTCTTTTTGTGCATATCCCTTACAAACTAGTCTTGATGTGTTCCTTGTGACTTCTCCTTTCTCATTCAACATGTTTCTAAAAACACAGTTAGTTTCAATCACATTCTTAGCCTTTGGCCTTGGTAACAATCTCCATGTCTTGTTCTGCTCTATCTGATCAATTTCCTCATTCATTGCCTTGATCTAGTTTTCATTATCTAAAACATCTTTAAATGATTTGGGTTCAACCTCACACTACAAAAATGTATCATTTTTCAACTTACTTCTTGTCATGATTCATGAATCTTTGCTTCCAATGATTTGGTAAGGTGTATGACACCTCCTTACATATTTTTCTAAAACATGTTCAAGTCTTCTTTCTTCTTGATGTATTTCACTTGGTTCAACTTGTTCATCTCCTTCATGTATCTCTAGCTGCAAATTGGCATTGTCTTCCTATTGGTTGGCCTCCTCATTATGATGTTCAACTTCCTCTATCTGAGACTCAACTCCTACAGCTTGATGCTTGACAATCTACAGATGCTTAACAACCTCTTTCTATGGTCCAAGTAAGGTACTAGGTTCACCTTCATAGGTGTAGACAAAATTTCTATAATATTTAGGTTCCTTCTTGTATTTCTCTTCATTATTTCTACAAATTCATGAACTCTAACATTTTCACTTTCCACAATCTTATTAGTATTATAATCAAACATCTGTAAGCCTTGTTTTTAGTGGAGTACCCTAGGAATATACCTTCATCACTCTTTGCATCAAGTTTTCCTTTCCTTAAATCCTTTGGTATGTAACACTTGCTTCCAAAAAATTTGAAATATTTGACATTAGGTGCATATCCATACCCAAGTTCAAAAGGTGTTTTGTTTGTAACTTTTTTCACTTGAACTCACTTCAGAGTATAAACAATAGTATGGTAATGAGATCTTTCCAACTGAGTCCTAGGATCTTAAGGACACTCAAAGGTCTCTTCTTGACCTCACTAGGGATTCCTATAAGTTTTTAACTAGGCTATTTCTACTCTTATTTCCCCCATTCCTCTAAAGGTCTCTCTACTAAGTATTTTCCCTACACTTGCTCTCCTTGTCATTTATGACTTAACTCATTGAGTGTTCTTTCCAACATGTAATATCATTCTTGCTAATTCTTAAGGATGGAATGGTTCCAATTAGATTCCTTCCAATTTGTATTGAATCCACTTATACTCACCTTGCATATATTTTCTTATCGATCTTTAGGTTATAGGGATAGTAGCCTTTGAGCCCCAATTAGGCCACCTAGTTGGATTTTTGACCTATAACTTGAAAAGTCACCAAAAAGGACCAAATCTATCTAGTGATCTAGATACCCTTTTCAAATTTCTTAGATATTTTCTAGGTTTTAGGTTACCTAGCTATCTATACACCTCCTTCCTATAAATAGGCCTAAAAATAAGGGTTTATAGCTCTTCATGTTGACTGAAATTTCTTGTCTCCAAAAAAAACAAAAATGGTCTCTTGATGACTACTCCTTATGAAAATTGAATATTCAAACATCCCTCTAGACCTCCAAGAACTAGTATTGACTATTTCAATCCCTAAAACCCTTTGTTTATGCTCTACAACTATCAAGCTCCCTATCTAAGCACACCAAGTCTCGCCTAGGGCTTGATCTTAAAAATAGAAAACCTATTTATCAAGACTCCAAAATGTATATTTAAAGTGTATATACAATGCTCTATCATGTCCCAAGTAGTCATAAAATTCCAGCCATGTGATTTTATGCTAGAGTTATTTTTCATTCTTCAACTCTGCATTGACTAGTGAAGTAATCAAAGAGGAAAGAAATTGAAAAACCCAACCAAATAAAAACTTCCTACTCTAGTACTCCTAGACACAAATGAAGTAAAAGAAAAAACCTATCAAATCAATCCATTAATGCACAATGTCTTGAGTTACAAAGCTTATTGTGGTAAAAACATCAATTTTTGCTATTGCTCAATACTAGAAAACTTTACAACATTTGATTCAACCCCAATATATGTTCAAGATTGACCTTAAATTCCTTTAGATCCCATGCTTCAATTGTTGGAATTGGTATCCAACCAATTCTTGGTGATTAACAACATTTTGCAAAATGTTGTCATAAGCAACATTGACAAATTTTCCACCAAGACTCCTAAATACCATCGCTATGATGCCAACTTGTGTGATTTGGGTAAAATTGACTCCTAGAACTCCTTTATTAAAAATTTGACAAGTTTTATTCACCTTTTTTCTATTTTCCCAAATTTTCCCTTTGGATTACAAGGTCAACTTGAGAAATTTCACTACAACTAACTCCAAACTTCTAGCTAGACATTCTAACCTAATTGAACACACTTAGGACTTTATTATAGTCCTTATTAATCAATAGTTTGACCAAGAACACCTACAAGACAAAATTGCATTAGGGTTTGGGCTAAAACCCTATGTGCTCCTGCACCATTCTCCCCCTATCACAAAGAACTCCAGTCACTCCAAGAGTGATGAGGTCCATATTGATGCCTAGTTTCTTAAAATCACTCTCAGAAACCCAAGTAGCTTCTATCTCTGGTTGGTGCCTCCATTGAATTAGATGTTCCATATAGTTTGTATTCCTTGTCTTATTCTTAACCTTGGAATCTAACACTTTTTCAACCACTAGTTTTGCTTAAGCTAGCAATTGGAGATCTTTGACATCATTGTTTTCCTCTATATTATCTTCTTCCTTTGCCACATCCTGACCTTTGTATCTTGCTAGATTTTGTATATTAAATATAAGTGATATTGATAACTCCTTTGGTAGGTCAAATATTATAGGCATTTTTTCCATACTTAGCTAGAACCTAACATGGTCCCAACCTCCTCATTTGTAACTTTCTTGGTATGCCCTTTTGACATATAGCTTTATTGAGATGCACCATTACCCAATTACCTACTTCAAATTGTAGATCTTTTCTCCTTTCATCTACCTTGGACTTAAGCTTTTGGTTTTCTTCCATCAAATTCTTTTTTACCTATTCATGTACCTCCCTCATAGACTATGCAAAGTTATCTCTATTTCCATTGATGCCATATTGGTTCTTCAATTCCTTGAGCTCATAAACACCTCTTGTATGTAGGCTATAGACAATCTCAAATGAACTTTTTTCAGTAGATCTATTTGTACTTTCATTGTAAGAAAATTCTTCTTGGGGAAGTACTAGATCCCACATTTGACCATACTCCTTGGTTAGGTATCTCAATAGGTTTCCAAGAACCATGTTAACTAGTCACCTCACTCTGACCATTTATTTGAGGATGGTAAGTTGAACTATGTATAAAGTTTGTACCTAGTCTTTTATACAATATCTTCCAAAAATTCCCCATGAATTTAACATCTCTGTCAGATAGTATGCTGATTGGCAAACCATGGATCCTTACTACCTCCTTGAAGAAGAGATGAGAAATGCAACTAACCATCATGATTTATCTTACAAAGTATGAAATGTCTCATCATACTAAACCCATCTACTACCATAAATACATTATCATAACCAATATTTGTCCATGGTAAGCCAACTATAAAATCCATACTAATACACTCCCATGGTCTATTAGGAGTAGGTAGTGTTGTGATTTTAAGCCTAATCAAACTATAGGTTTATTTGGTGTGGATTTCTCCCCATATTATTTCTACAAGGTCAAGGGGCAATGCCCTTGCAGGTTCCCAGGGAAATGCCCCAGGTGTGCTCCCTATTGCAGTATAGGGTGGTGTCGAGGGGCAACACCCCCATGGGGGTCTTTGGGGGTAGCACCCCCAAAGCCAAAAATGCCCTTATATTGTAAAACGTGTTGACCAATATTTTTCTTATTGGACAACTTATTTTATAACCCTAATTTTGTAAGTGGCAAAAGCTTGTATAAAAAGGCTTAGGGTTAGGGATTTCATAATGTAATGGTGATATTGTAGCTTCTTGTGATGGTATTGTGTTGTAAGGGATTGTGGATTGTAATCACTAGATAATAATAATATTGGACTTGATGTTAGTGGAGTAGCCTAGGGATTGAGTGGTCTTGTGTTCTCTTCTATGCAATCTACTATTTTCTGGTATTGGTTATATTTGCATGTAATTGTTATTTTTGTTTGAGGTAAATCCTAACAAGTGGTATTAGAGCCATATGGTTGTCATTTATTTTTAGCCAGACTATCATCATTTTCTCTTTAGCTAGACCAACATCATTTTTTTTTAGCGATCCTCTATAGGAAGGTCTCACAGTTGAGTGGGAGTGATGGCAGACAAGGGTAAGCTAAGGGTTGACAAGTTTAATGGGTAGAACTTTCAGTAATGGAAGATGCAAATGGAGGACTATCTTTATCAGAAGGATTTATGGAAGCCATTGGAAGGAAAGACTAAGAACTAGGGAAGTATGACAAATGAGGACTGAGAGATTTTACATAGAAAGGTACTTGGAAGCATTTGATTATGCTTGGCACCATTAGTGACATTTAATATTACAAGAGAAAAGACAACAAAAGAGTTGATGCAAACCCTAGTGAAACTGTATTAAAAGCCCTCCACTTCAAACAAGGTATTTCTCATGAAGTGTTTATTTAATATGAAGATGACAGAAGGTGGATCTATTGCAAATCATTTAAATGAGTTTAATATTGTTACTAGTTAGTTATCTTCTGTGGGTATTAATTTTTAATGAAGAAATTAGGGCACTTTTGATTTTGTCTTCTTTTCCTGAAATTTGGAATGACTTGGTAATGACTATAAGTAATTTTGCTTCTAGATCTAATACCCTAAAATATGATGATGTGATCGGTGTTATTTTGAGTGAGAAAACTCGTATGAAAACCTTAGGTAGATCTACATCAGGAAGTGCTTTGAACGCACAAAGCAAAGGAAAAATGGCTGAGAGAGGAAATAATTCTAGAAATCGTGGAAAATCAAGAGGAAAGTCAAAGGGAAAGAGGTCTCAATCTAGAGGACTAAGAGATTGTTGGTAATGTGGTAAACTAGGGCATAAGAAGAAAGATCATTGGACTCAAAAGAAAAATGAAGGAGATAAAACAGAAGGGAACAAGGAGGAAAATGTGGTAAGTAACAAATTCGAAGAGGATGCTTTGCTTCTTTCTTTAGAAAGTATTGATGATTCATGGGTTTTAGATTTTGGTGCTTTATTTCATGCTACACCTCATAGAGGTTATTTTATTGATTATGTCCAAGGTCATTTTGGGCTTGTTTATTTGGGGGATAATGAAACCTGTCACATTGTTGGAAAGGGAAAATTTAAAATTAAGTTGTAGAATGGGAATCATTGGCTACTACATAAGGTAAGACATGTTCTAAGGCTAAGTAGGAGTTTAATTTTAGCAAGACAACTCAGTGATGAGGGTTGTCTGGTTACTTTTAATGATAAAAATTGGAAGGTTTCAAAAGGTTCCCTTGTAGTAGAAAAAGGTGTGAAAGTAAGCACCTTATGTCTTTGTATAGGTCATATTGTTCCTTCTACTTTGATGTTTCGAATAAAAATGAATGTTCAAGAACAGTTGTTGCAGTTAAGTAGGGAGGACAAATAGTTGTTGTAGATTCTAATACAATGCTATGGCACAATACAGTTGGGCACATGAGTGAGAAAGGTATGAAAGTACTTCATTCAAAGAAAGTTTTACCAGGTCTAAAATGTGTTAATATGGATTTATATGAAAGTTGTATGTATGAAAAATAAAAGAGAGTGAGTTTTGTGAAGACTGGGAAGGAAAAGAAAAGTGAGAGATTAGAGCTTGTGCATGCAGATGTATGGGACTAGCTCAGGTATCTTCCCTTGGTGGCTCTCATTATTATGTTACATTTATTGATGATGCAACTAGAAAAGTATTGGTTTATTTCCTTACATAGAAATCTAATGTATTTCAAACTTTTAAGAAATGAAAATGCTTGGTTGAAAATGAGACTGGTAAGAAATTAAAATGTCTTAGATCTAATAATGGTGGTGAGTATTGCAATCATGAATTTGAAGATTAGTGCTCCATTAATGGTATTCATAGATAGAAAATTGTTCCAAGGACTCCATAGGAAAATGGAGTGGCTAAACGCATGAACATGACTATAATAGAGCATGCAAGAAGCATGAGGTTACATGTAGGGTTTCCCTTAAACATGTGGATAGAGGCTATCAATACTATTGTATATTTGATTGATAGATGTCCGTCTACTCCTTTGGGTTGTGGTATTCTAGAGGAAGCATGGACTGGGGTGAGTTATTCTTTTCTCAAAACCTTCAATTGTGAAGCATTTTCTCATATAGATTATGACAATAGAACCAAGCTAGAAGATAAGTCAAAGAAATTTGTATTTTTTGGATAAGGCATTAATGAATTTGGTAATAGGCTTTAGGAATTTGCAAATCATAAAATTGTAAGAAGTAGGGATGTCATATTCAATGAGAAAGTGTTGTACAAAGATCTATTGCAGCAACATGAAAAGAAAGAAAATAATTATGTAGTGTTAGATGAATGTCAGACAGTCAACAAGGCTAATTAGACGTCCAAAAAGATTTTCTCCTTCTTTGTATTATATTTTACTTATTAATTCTAGTGAACCTAAATGTTATGATGAAGTTGTGTAGGTGGATAGTAAGATTCAGTGAGAGTCTACAATGAAAGACAAAATGGACTCTTTGCTGAAGAAAAAAAAAAGACTTGGGATTTATGCAAGTTGTCTACAGCTAAAAGGGCTTTACAGAATAGGTGGGTTTACAGGTTGAAAGAAGAGGATGGAGGTAAGAAAAGATTTAAAGTCAGGTAAGTGATAAAAGGATTTGTATAGAAAAAGGGTATTGATTTTGATGAGATTTTCTCTTGTTGTTAAAATGACTTCTATTCGCATTGTTTTAAGTAGTGTGGCTATTGAAGATTTGCATTTGGAGTAGCTTGATGTTAAAATAGCCTTTCTTCATGGTGATTTGGATGAAGAGATCTATATGACACAGCCATAGGGATTTGAGATCAAAGGTAAGTAGAACTTAGTGTGCAGATTGAAGAAAAGTTTATATGGTTTGAAGCAAGCACATCAGCAATGGTATCTGAAATTTGACAGTTTTATGCATCAGCATGGATATAGTAGGTATCATTCTGATCATTGTGTTTACTTTAAGAGGTTGGATGATGACAACTACATTATTTTATGTTTATATGTTGATGATATGCTTGTGGTTGGGTCTAACATAGATCGCATTAAGGGGTTAAAAGAATAGTTAGGACATTCATTTGCTATGAAGGATTTGGGGGTAGAAAAATAAATCCTTGGTATTAAGATTTTTAGAGATAGGAAGAATAATAAATTGACATTATCTCAGGCTGATTAAATTGTAAAGGTGTTGCAATATTTCTCTATGGAGAATGCTAAAGTTGTCAGGACACCTTTACCTAGTCATTTGAAGTTGACTAAGGAGATGTGTCCCAAGATGTAGGAAGGGAGGATAAGATGTCTAAGGTACCTTATGCTTTAGTTGTAGGAAGCTTGATGTATGCTATGACATGTACTAGGCTAGCTATTGCACATGCAGTGGGAGTTGTTAGCAGGGATTTACTGCATGACTGGCTAGAACTTGTGTTCTTTTCTAGACTTTCTGAAATGAAATTGATATTTGACAAATTTTCTACCTGTTCGGGTATCTTGTTTACACCTGCAACACTAAAAGAGATTGTTGTCGTTTAGAAAGAATGCATGTTTTCTATCACTTGGGAGGCATATGAATCTTCTAAGTGGTTTTCCTTTGGATGTCCAATGTTCAATGACACCCTCTTCTTCAGTTTAGAGCCATTATACTGAGATTCAGAGCCACCTGCTGTTTGAATGCTAGTTTTCTTATCTCGTATATAGAATAGCATGTAAGCTTTCTGGGAAAGCACACTTTTCTCACTAACTGAATAGACCTAGAGTACAAAATGTTAGAAGAATAACTTCAATCAGTCTAAGAAACTTCAGTATAATTAGTGTTACCATATAAAGAAAAGGTTCTACATAAAATTGTAGTTCTTTTGTGTATTTTTTTATACACAAATTATAATGAGCTTGCTCCACAAAATTAAACATGTCTTCACATCTGTTTGCAATATACAAATGTAGTGCATCGCACTCTCGAGCACCTGTACAAAAAAATAATAGACAACTTACAACTCATTTATTTTGAAAATTAAGAAATAATTTATTACAATAACATCTTATAATTTATTACCTCTCACTTTCCTCAATGTACCTTTCCCCATCAAGTACTCCCCTTCTAATTTTAAAAAAGGCTCGAGATCCCAAATGCGATCTACACAGATATTTGATGCAAACTTAGGAAGATATTCAGTAATGTACACCATAGTCTGGTATACCATATATCCCTCTACCATAGAACCCTAAGGATATGCTCTTTGTCAAATTAAAGCCTTCAAAGATTTCAAGTGCCTCTCAACCATCCACATTGACCTAGTGTGTACAGGTCCACACAATTCAATCTCCTCAACTAGGTGTATGAGGTAGTGTTCTTGTGCATTGAAAAAAGTTGGAGGTAGACACTTTTGCATTTCACACAGTAAATGAGAAATTCTTCTCTTCCAATATTTTATATCTTCTTTATAGATTTCTTTAGATGACAACCACCTACATTAAGAGATTCAAGTCACAAAAAATATATAGATAAGAGACTTTACAAAATAATATACAATTGATTACATAGAAAGAAAAACAAATCATGAATATAATAAATATATACAACAAATTGAACAAATATTACTGCTTACCTCATGTATTTTCCAAGATCGTATATCACTTGTTTGATGTTATTGTTGAAGGGCTCTAGGAGAGATAGAGGAAGCACGTATTGCAGTAATTATAAACCAATCATTTCATTGTTTTCTAACATAACATAACAAACAGTACATGTAGTTTATGAATATATTGTAAATACAGAAGAACATAACTTACCTTGATGAAAGTATGCCAATCATGTGTTTTGAGCCCTGGCCCAAATTCACTTTTTTTCGATATGAGATTGTTTATGTTCATAGCAAATCCTGTGGGAAATCAAATTTTTTGTATGACTTCTTTTATGGCATCACTTTGCTACTCCGTTAATAACCAAGGAAGGGCACTTATATTAATCTGATCTATGTTGCTATTTGAGTGAATGAAATTCTTCAATGCACTATTGGATTCATGAATGTCATTACAAATTTTGACAATTTTTTCTTTGTCATGCCTTCCATCCAATATTTTCCACAATGTCTCTGTTATATTCTTTCCAATATGCATAGTATCAAACAAATGCATAATTTGTAAGTGCTTGTAGTAGGGCAACCTAGTAAATTGTCTGGGATAGCTTTTTAGTCCCTTTGGAAGGTTGGCAGTACTGCCTTGACGACCTTCACGATCATCAAGTACACAATTAGTAAACAAAAATCACAATAGAAATATATAAATTACAAACATAAACCATTAGGTGGAACGACATTACCTCGATGATTAATTCTATTATATTCCAACTTCCATAGGCGAAGTGTCATTCTTTGTGGCTTTGATGTAGTCTCTTCTTTCCCATTGAAAAGATGTTTTTTCATACTTCGATACTTATGATTCTTGTGGAGGAAGTGTCTACACTCATCAAACACCTGCTTTCCTAAACTTTTTGAATGATGAGATTTCATCTTTGGACCACAAACTAGACATGTAAATTTTCTCTTTGTTTGAAGACCTACAAGATAATGATATAATTGGATTATTAAATAAGTTGATTTTTATAATTAGAATTATCATGCGCAACTTGAATTCACTATAACATACCACAAAAATGTGTTAGCCCTGGGGCATCATGTATTGTTCATTCAAGTATTGCATGGAATTGAAATTGTCTTTGTCCTATTGGTCTAGACATGTCATACATAGTGACACCATTCCATAACTCCACCAACTCATCGATAAGAGGCTCAATATATACATTCATATCTTTAACTTGATATTTACCTACTTGAATGAACAGTAACATTACATAATTATTGTGATTGTTTTACTACAAGATTTGTAAGTACATGTAAATTAATAACTATCAAATGATAAGATTCCTAGAACAATCATTGCCAACATAATGTTCTCCCTCTTTATTGACATCCACAGAGGAATGTTATTGTTGATAACAAAAACAGGCCACACCGAGTAAACAGATCTCATCTCTCCAAATGGATTGACATTGTTCACTGCCAATGAAAGCCTGAGATTATGAGGTTCTTCTTTGAAGTGTTGCCACTTTTCCTCTATGTGCATAAATGCCAAACCATCTGCAGGGATTTGAATAATGTCATCTCGACTTCTATTGCATGCATGATAATCCATAAATTGAGCCAAGCTACTACACTTGAATAATTGTCGCATCCATGGAATAATGGGGATGTAACAAAGAACCTTTTGAGGCACCTTTTTTGTTAGTCAATCTTTTTTATATCTACTAGTATGACATACAGGGCATTGTGTTGCAAATTCATGTTCTTTATAATATATAATATGATCATTGGGACAAGCATGTATTGCTTGATACTCCATTCCAATATCTTTCATAACAATAGATAATTCTCGATATGAGTGAGGTAGAATATTTGATGATGGTAACAGAAACTCGCCTATCAATCTACAGCAAAAAAATAAGTTGTTAATATAAAAAATATTAGTGGTACATTATTCACCCTTTTTTAACTATAAAGACATATATGACATACCTCAACATACGTGACATTGTTATGTTGGATAAACCATTCATAACCTTCAAGTTCAACAACAACAATACAACAGAGAGAAGAGTTGTTTGGGAGTCTTTGTATAGGGGCTTGTATGCCTTCTCAAGTAGAGGTACATTGAGGCTATCATCATCATCATGGTTAGATATGCTTGGACTAAATGTTTCATGGATCAATGTATTTATACCATCATCTTCAATTGTGTTTTCTGGCGCATGATCATCATCTTCCATGGGATCATTATCTTCACCTTGGATATTCAAACCTCCATGTTCCTCCACTTCAAAAACCATATTCTTCAAATTGTTGTGGTTTGTATCATGTACTTCCCTAGGGAGATCAACTTATATAAAATTGATTAACATAAATAAACCATGATCATCAACTAATCATCAAGTGATTTCATATGTATATAAATTTTTAAAATGATATAATGAACAACTTACCAGTGGATGATAGTAATGCCCCCCTTCAATGTGACCATTCTCCCTACAATGTCTCTTAACTATTTTGATTAGTAGTCTTCTATGGTTTAAGCCCTTACAAATTTTGCAAGGACAATAACATTTTCCATCACCTTTTCTTTTCAATTTAGACCATAATCTATCGATTGTCTCCCTATTTTGTTCTTCACTTATATTATCTGACATGATCGTTCTTCGCAGAAAGCAAAAATTGGGCTATGAAAACTTTGGTCTACAACTTTCACAAACTAAGAAAAATTGTCAAAATTACACAAATCTTCTTAGAGCTAGCTAAATACTTTAATATTTTAAAAATACTTTCTTTGACTTTATTCCTAAGACATTTAATCCAATCACCTTTTATAACATTCAATCTATTGCTCTAGGCAAATTTGTGGATAAGATTATTTTTAAAACTTTGACCGACCACCTAAAGGTCTTATTTCAAGAGACCTTACAAAATTAAGCCACTAAAAGAAATTTCAAAACATATAAGCTAAAATTCTAGTTAAAATATACATTAGATTAAAAAATATACAATTTTCATACCCGAGTGTGCGGCTATATAACTCGTGCAACAGCCTTCTTGCTTAGTTGTAGAAGCTCTCCAACAATCAAATTATACAAGCTACAAGGCCTAATAGAAATTTCAAAACATATAAGCTACAAGGCAAGACATATTACATGACATGACAAAAGGAACAAAATTTACAAGCTTTAGCAAGACATATTAAATGACATCATAGTGCTAGAGAGATCACAATTATATGAGTCAAAACATAGTCATGAAAAAACACATAAATTAGCTATTATATGTAATTAAAAGATATATAGTTAGATAGGGACATCCATAGGGCATATTGAAGAAATGAAATGGTCATATAGATTTCATATAGGATTTTGAAGATGATAGTGTTCTAAGGCAAAGAATCAGGAATCTACCTCCAGTCAAACAAATTAGAGGTTCGATAGTTTCTTTAAATCCTGCACATATGGCCTTCAATATAGCACTTCTCTCCAGCTTGCCTATCACAATAGAAGAAAAGATGAAATTAAAATGAAAGCCAAAAATGTTACAAAGAGAATGTGCTTTTTTATATTGATCATTTTTCATGATATTATAGAACTCTGTACCTATAAATGCTAGTAGGGTATTGAAGTGGGTGGCCTTCAAACCAGCCTTGGCTAGCACATGAAACACCATTTCATAATATTTTTATAACAATCACATTAAGCTTATCTATATTACAAATGAGAAACCAGATACAGATTATAGTGTGACCAAATCGAGCACCATATCCATAAATAAAAGGTTAGAATGGTCTAATACAGAAGAGAGCATAATATATACCAACATCAATGTAATATGTACAAGAGATATTAATTACTATGCAACATATGACATTAGACACAAGAACAAGAATTTGCATTGTCATCTAGCTTCAGAAAATGTGAAGTTGTTCATCAAGTTTATTGCAAAGCTGTAGTAATTTTTTATTGGTGGAACTAGGGATGCAGTGCAGGCTTTCTATGGCAGACTAGGGTTTCACGGTTGGAGATTCATGGCACAGAGCTAACCATACACACCAAATAGAGAAAATGGTACAAAAAAAGATAGCTAGGACTGTTAAAACTAGAGCCAAAAATTAATAAAGAAACACTACAACCAATATACCCTAGGAATATCTATTTGGAGTTGAAGAAGGAGTTCACTCTTTATGTAGTCCTAAATATGTGAAGAAGATGAAAGAAAGAAAGCAAAGATTTATTAAAACAAAAATGTATTAGCACATGTAAGGTACAAGGTACAACTACCATTATATTAAAGTTTTTAGTTTTTTTTTGGCATTTTTTTCAAAGGGAGAGAAGATCTAAACATGAAATATGTAGGTATGGAAGGAAGGAAGATCGTGGTATAAGAGAACATCTAAACACAAGCTAAGGAAGAGCTAAAATATACATATGTATTGTTGACAAGGGATAGAAATGAATGAATATATAACAAGGATAAAATAATCAGTAAAGGAAAGGAAGTGAAGATTTGATACTACAAATTTGATGTGATCAGTCATAGGTGATTTTTCTCTTAATAGGGTTTTCATGTTAAAAATTATTGTGTTTAAATGTGTGGATTATTGTGTTACATGTTATTTTATTCTTATTTTTTTTATACTTCTTGTTGATGTAACTCAGTACATGAAGTATATAGTTAAAAGTTTATTACTCTGATGCTGAGAGTTTTTTAAGGCCCTATTCGATAGCCGAGGAAAATTAAGCCCCCCTCCCTCCTTAGTTATTTAACAAAAACATGTCAAGGTGTCCAAAAAAGAATCATGGGAAAGAATGGGATGCATTAATACCATAGGAACAATATGTCTATAATGAATGGACAAATAGTAGAAATGGTATTAGTCCTTTTAAGATAGTCTATCAAAAAATATAGAGGATATTTTAAATTGAGGGATATGAAGAGTATGGATAAGAGGAGTTCTCATGCTAAAGATATAGTAGAAGCAATGAGAGAGGTTCATGAAAAGGTGAGAGTTAATTTATGGAAGTGTTTACAACTGACCAAAATGTTAGGAGAAAAGATATACAACAATGATACACTTGAATAGGGAGATAATTTCCAAAGATAGTTAGGGTAAGATTATAATGGGAAATACTAGTCACTACAGGATCCTGGAAAAGTATGGAGAAATTTTTTACAAGTTGTTGTAACCACCTTATATAGGTCTTTCTCCTATATTCAATATCTAAGATTTGACCATGTTCAAAGATTTTATGGATGAAGGTGTTAAACAAACATATTCAACTCTAAATGACGAAGACTAGGTGTTTGAATTACCATTGACAAAGGAAACATAGACTAAAGCTATTGTGGATAATAGAGAATCCAAAATGACAAGGCACAAGGTGTAATGGGAAAAAATAATTGATAATGGATCAGACTATAAAACTTGGAAGCCACATGGATGCTAGAGGAAGAAATTAGGAAGAAATGTATTGATTTGGATCAATTTTTCTCTAAGAGGACTTTAGACTTCTTCTCTTTGGGAGTATCATGCAAGAACACCCCAAGCTTAGATTAAAGGCCAAAACTAATTAAGTTCCTAGCAAGGCATAATAAGTATAATAAATTACATCGATAATTTAGACCAATGATGTAATGGAAAACAATATTTTTAAGCCAAAGTTTAAATAATATTGTAATGAGCAAACAAAGGGACCCAAATTGATACATGAAGTTTGGCAATCAATGCAAACAAGGTTTACTGCATAATCCTTACTTTGATCAGTAAAAAAGAAGTCTGATTTCTGTGTCCTTTTCTGGCAATATTGGTACCCATCTGATGATCCATTTGTTGTAGATGATAGAGGGTCAAATCTACTTTATTTTGGTTTGTGAAGCACTCAATTTCATTATGTGGATGAAAAGATATTCAACTTTTTGTGTAAGTTGTCCAAACCCTTACTAGGGTAATCTGTAACTTTGTACAAATAAATCTGTAATATAAAATATGGACCAAGACCTCAAATTTAAATAGATGGTGGGGAAAAAGGTGTATTATATTCCCTCTTCTTTGCAGGAACCCATGGACAAGAATCCATGTGTATTTGATCAAAAAAAACCATGAAAAGTTGTCTCAGATTGCATAAAACAGAGATATGATAAATCAGTCATGATTTTGCTCACATAGGGAATTTATTGAAAAAAAGTGCCAAATACACATTACAACTATGGATGGTTAGTGGGGTCTCTTTTTTTCTGGTGACATTTTGGTTATGGGAGCCAAGTTTAATCCCATTTTGAAGGGTTAGGGATCCTTTAAAAAAAATTGTGTTCTTCTGGAGATCCTCTAAAAATCCCATTATGGTTGTGGGATCCAAAATAAATCCCATGGAGGTTTGGGGAGTCTTCTTAAACCCTAGAGTTTCAGATCACTTTTTAATGATCATTTCTATGAGGTATGTGATTTTTAAAAGACTTGGAAATCCTATCAAAATAATTGTGCAATCCAATTCAAAATTTGGGAGCATTCCAAAACCCCAAAGTTTTAGTTGGATTTTTGATGATTGATCTTCTAAGGTTGTGGGTGATGATGTTTTTGAGAGCCATGTTAAAACCCATAGTAGTGGCTATGGGAGCCAAGTCAAAACCCAATGATGAGATTCAAGGAGCCTTTCTAAACCCCATGGGTCTCCTTGATAGATAGAATCATTATGTTATGTGTGGCTTTAACCTTGTGCTAAATTTTGGGCAAATGGATCTTTGTTTAACTTTACTTTAGTTGTCAATTGTTTTCTTGTTTTGGGTTGTTGTCTTGTAATACTTTTTCTATTGTAGCTATTTATTTTAGTGGGGTACCATGTCCCCTTAAACATTTTATTGTAAAGGGTTTTGGATCTCGTTCAAAGACTAGTTTTTCCCTAATAAAAAATATTCCTTAATGTTCCAACTCATCCACTTGAGTTATCCTGCATTTGAGATTCAAACATAATCAACTAATTACCATGGAGACTTGGTTCTAATGACTACATATCCATCATGTATTGATTTGCATCTATAGACTAACTTTCAAAGTGTGGAAATCCTTATTTTTGTAAGGTTCAATAATTACTTTAGTGTAGATTAGGCTTTTGTTTGTGAAGAGTAGATTCAGTCCATGATTATTATTTATGTAGAAAATAATTATTCTTAAATATTTTCTATCCTCTATTAGTAAAATCAATATCATTGTTATAGATAGCTTGATTAAAATAATGTAAAGGTTTGGGAAATGTAAATTTATTATTCAAACTCATGCTCTCTTTTTTTTTTTTTTTTTGGTTGGTAATGGTATATATTTATATTAAACATTAAAAAAGAAGTACAAAATTGGGATACCAAGATAGTCCCATCATCTGATAAGTAAGATCCCCATAGTGACAACCACCTATCCTTGAAGATTCTACCCTTTACATGTCGTAAGGAAAAAAAATCACCGAGTGATCAAAATAGGACAACCATGGCATAGAAAAGATAAAGAAAGAGACAAGAGCCCCAAACATCATTACATGAACTAATGCTTTATCTCCTCCTTGGCGAAGCTGATGATGACATGGTCATCAATGAGGAATTTCCCAAGATGAAATGAGAGAGATGTACATGTCCACACTGGAAAATGGGTTAGTTAGTGGACCCCCACTCACACTATCAAAAGCCCTACTAGAATGAACCAAACCATGCTCCACACCCTACTAAAAACTGACCATCACAACATAACCACTCGCAATAGCTTCCATTACCCCCTTTCTCTACTTACTATCTCAAGATAGGATTTGGCAATGAATCAAGAGGTGATCATCAACATCCACCAGAGTATTAGACTTCATTGGTGTCCTTTTTTGTTGTTGAACCACTTGAATTTCAAGAAAATCCCTATCCAGGCTTAAAGTTTGTAAGAAGAGGAGCTCTGGTATTATGATGAAGACTTGGTCTGTGTGAAATGAGATTCCAAGACACGGGATTTAAATCCTTTAGAAGGATTGAGAAGGCCACATAATTGCAAGACCCATTTCAATCAATTAAGTATGGCATGGGCACCAATAATCAACACATTTTCAATCACCCAACCTCTATTTTTCTAAAAGTAGTATGAATCTAGAATTACAATATGGGATGAGAAGATAACATACACTTTAATGATTTCTCTCATGCCTCAAATGCTGCAAGAATATCTGCAGTAGTGCAACCCTCACTCCAAAAAACTTTGTAGACTACAACTCTCACATGAGGAGCTCCTCCCTTTGCAACCCCTTCAACATATCCATACAAACTCGCATGTTTCACAAAATTCCCAGATGATATGGACAGAGTGTGAGATTCGTGCCCTTCTACGTCTCATGGTGTAGCAAGATCTCCATTTTCGAAATGTCCATCTCTAGCCTCATGTCTTGCGTAGAAGTATCTGGCACCAATTAATTTCCTAGTCCATAATAATATTTATCAAAACACATGTGCCGCAAAAAGAGAAGCAACAATGCCAAAACATTTCTGTGCAAGGGCATTTTTTAAACATAGATAAGCAGAAATTTCAAGCACAATAATGGTTAATTTCTAAATTGTTGGTGTTGATGCAAATACCTATTGCAGTCAGCTACAGTGAAGTTCACGCCACTTTGATAAAAACCCTTCCATATAGATAATACCCCGACCATAGGAGATCTGGTTCACAATTTTTCTTCGGCTACTCTTAAACATTATGCATATAAGCTTAAACATTGTGACCAACGCGCCTTTTTTTTTTTTCTTATAACCCAAAAACATTGCAATTGTGATGTTTTCAGGTTATAATTGAAAAAAAAATGCCAAATACACATTACATCTGCCCGTCATCACAAATCCACCCCTAATGTATTAGTGTGTTGTTGGTGGACATAGCCTAGGGATTGGGTGAACTGCATCAAATTTTGAATCTTGTGTTCTCTTTTATGCAATATACTATTTACTGGTATTGGTTATATTTGCATGTAACTGTTATTTATATCTAAGGTAAATCCTAACAGGTAGTGGTTGGTATAACCCTGCATTAGATGATGTTACCTTTGCTTTTTGACATATCACATATTGCTCAACATATCTCCTAATATTTCTTTGCATCTTTGGCCAATAATAGAACCTTTTTACTAGGTATAATGTTTTTTTTAAGACAAAATGACCACTTAAACTTCCATTGTGTTTCTCTTGGATGAGATTTTTCCTCATAGACCCTTGGGACACATAACTGATTACCCTTGAATAATAACCCATTTTTCAAAGTATAGTCATCAAAATTTCTATGAAAGTGATTATTGAAATCAAGGCATGCCTTGTAGGCTCTAAGAAGTCTTCATCTTCTTGGGATAGGTATTTAAACCCTTCAACTCATATGCTCTGTAACTAGATCTCTTGGATTGTTAGCAGTCTCCTACTCTGTGCATCGGCTACCTTATTATTTTGTCCTTTCTTATGCTTAATGGTAAATGTATAGGCTTGAAAAAACTCCATCCACTTGATATGCCTAAGGCACAACTTTTCTTGAGTGTTTATTGAGCTTAAGGTTTGGTTATCTATGAAAACAAAAAAGCTCCTTGGGTAAGAGGTAATGCATCCACTTTGTAAGGGCTTGGAGTAGTGCATAGAGCTCTGGGGAATAAGATGAATACCTTGACTTGGCTTCATTCAACCTTTCACTAAAAAATGCTACTAGTCTTCCTTCCTGAATTAAGATGGCTCCCATAGCTATTTTTGTCACATTAGACTCTACTATGAACAACTTGTCAAAACTAGGTAATACTAGTATGGGTTGTGTAGCCACTTCCTATTTCAACTTCTCAAACCCTTCACTAGTCTCTTTTGTTCACTTAAACTTGGTCTTGAGTCCTCCCTTGATGATGTCTAACATGGGTGAACATATCTCACTGAACCTTTTTACAAACTTCCTATAAAACTAAGACAACCCATGAAAAATCCTCATTTTAGTCACTATTTTTGGAGTCATTCAACTAACGATAGCTTCTACTTTATTTGGGTCCATTTTTAAATCCCCTTATGAGGCTACAAAACCCAAGTATGTGAATTCTTATTTAATGAACTCGCTCTTCTCTAGATTAATAGTTAACTTTTCTTCTTGTAGACTCCTTAGTACAATCTCTAGGTGCTTCATGTACTCTTCTTTGGTTTTGCTAAAGATGAGGATATCATCAAGGTAGACTACTACAAAACTACCTATGTGATCTTTCAACACTTCATTTATTAATCTCATAAATGTACTAGGTATATTTGTGAGGCCAAATAGCATAACTAACCACTCATGAAGACCCTATGCAGTTTAAATTATTGTTTCCAGGCATCCCCCTCTTTCATCCTAATTTGTTGATACCCACTCTTAAGGTCTCTTTTTGTAAATTACTTGGCCCCTCCAATATAATCCATTAAGTCTTCTATTTTAGGAATAGTAAATATATACCTAATTGTAACCCTATATATTACCCTAGGGTCAATATACATTCTCCACTTACCTCCTTTCTTTGGTGCCAACACCACTGAGACTGCCCATGGTCTGATTCTCTTCCAAATTAGGCCTTGATCCAATAACTCTTGAACTTGCCTTGCAATCTCTTTATTTTTTTTTATTGTCATTTTATTTGCAGCTTCGTTAGGAAAAGATGACCCTGGCATAAATTCTATCTAATGGTTAATAGCTCTTTTAGATGGTAATGTGGTTGGTGTCCCATCATAGATGATGTCTTTAAATTGATCCAATGGTTTCTTAACTTCTGTGGGTATAGGTGTTTGTTTGAACTCGCCTTCCCCCTTAGGCTTAACTATAATAGAAAAACCATTTTCTTCCTCCTTCTTAAGGTCATGTAGGAATCCCTTACCACTCATCAAAAGTACATTTGGCTCTAATGACTTGTCTTTTTCTTTCTCAAATAGTGACTAGATCTTATAGGTGACCCCATTCTTCTTGAAAGTATAGATGTTTTTATTGCCATGGTGAACTGCATCCCTATCAAAATTACATGGTCTACCTAACAAAAAGTGGCAGGAATCCATGGGCACTACATCACATAGTACCTTGTCTTGGTATTCACCTATAGAAAACTTCACTCACACTTTTTCATTCAAAAGAAAATTTTGCCCTTTGTTCAACCAAGTGACCCTATAAGGATGTGTATGTAGTGCTTTAGGGAGTTTCAACTTTTGTACTACTTCCTCTAGAATTATATTATATGTGGACCCTGAGTCAATAATGAGTTTTTACACCTTTCCAAGTATCTTACATTTGATCCTAAATAATGTTCTTCTTTTTTTGGGCTCTTTTTTACTAGGTTCTCTAAGTAAAACCCTGTTAAACATGAGATTTTCACCAATTTCAGAATCAAGACTAGCCTTGAGATCCTTGATGTTTTTTACTTCCTCTTATGCATAGGGAAACTTTTTTTCCCCTTGTGAAGATGAGGCTTTGTCAAGACATCTATAAACAAGGTGTCCCATTTGGCCACAATTATAACACTTCATGTTAACAATGTGTGATCCTCTTCCAAAACCCCAAAATCTACCTCTTCCTCCAATATTGGTGACTCTATCTTTGCTAAATCTATATCTTCCACTTGATTCACTACTTTGTTCAACTAGTTTGGAGTCTCCTTGATTCTTACTTTCATTGGTTATTCCACCATATCCACCCCTATGACCTCCTCTTGAGTCTCTACCTCTATCTTTGCCCCTTGAATTTGTATCTTATTTCTTCTTTTTCTTTTTCTCTACCTTGAGAGCCAACTAAAAATATTTATGGACAATTGTAGGGGCCTAATGGCCTATATTTTCACCATTTTAAAACATTTTGAAGAATACTATGAAAATTAGGTGAATTTAATGAAACTAGGGTTTCCATGTATTTTTTGTAGAGGTTTTAGTAGAGAAACTCTAAATTGTTCACTCATGCCCTAGGTTGGGTAAGCTTTCTTAGCCATCCTTTATAACCTAAGGTTATGTTGAAATTTTTTTTGTCATGTCAAGACAGTAAAAAATATATATCCAAGGTCTAACTTTAATTCTCCTAAGTCTTATGTCCTAGCAAGAATTTGCAAATCAAATGAGAATATTCTATATACCCTTCTGATCTCACAATCAAGTGTGAGTGTAACATCATAAGAAGGTTGTGGTCATATTTTGATCTTACGCCTAGGATTAAGAATGTAAAATCGTAGGTCTTTTTGGTTAAGTTAAACTTTCTCCATGATCTAAGGATAAAGTGTATCATCGTAGGTCTAAATATGTATGTTCAAAATAAGTCACGATGATATGGTCAAAGAGAAATCATGAGTGTGAAAGTCATGTTGTAGAGGTCACCTGAAGATACAACTAAGGTCATGAGTGTAAGTGTGTAAAATTTTTTCAATTAAGATAATATGTCTTCCAAACTTATGCTCCAAAGGAAAGTGTATGATTGCAAGTGTCTCTTAAGGGTTGTTATGATGCTATGATCCAAGGGCTGGCATAAGAGCATAAGTATGTTTTAAAAGGTGTTTGAAGATAAGACTAAAGGTTAAGTGTAACATCATAATATCCATTTTGAAGCATCCCAAAGTTACAATTGAAGGTTAGCGTAAGAGAGGGGATTTATTTCCAAGAGATTATGATGCTACGTTGAAGGTAACTGATAGTTAAGTGTAAGTTCAATATTAAAATCTAACATAATAGTTAAAGGCCTCGATTGTCCAATAAGATATGGAGCATAAGAGCTGAAGTCTATGACAATTAATTTTTTGAAGCTACGATAAAAGGGAAATCTAGTTGAATGTAAGAGTGTACCCCTAAAAGACAAAAAGTGCATAAAGTGAAATCATAGAAATATGAAAGGACAAGGGTTTCAACCAATTAGAATTTTTGGCTAAGCTGGCTAAAAACATCACCAAAAGTCTAACTTGACATTCTGACTATAAAATTTGACCCCTTGTATATGTAAGAATTTAATGGAATAAATGAAGTTGATGGGGTATGTTCTTACATAAAGATATTCTCTATAAGCAAAATAGTACCAATTGTTAAAGCAAGAAAAGATTGTTGAGTTGCAATGTGCTAGAATTTTTAGATTGTTAAAGATTGCATGATATTTTTAGTTTTCAAAGCTTAGTTATAGAAGAGAAAAATATCATACACATGAGGTGATGAGCCACGGTCTAAAGAGGTGGAGATTGTTCAAGCATAATCTTCAAAGATAGGCAAAGCAAGGTAGAGGAAGCTTGATAAATATGTTGATCCTCTCTTACCAAGGTCATCAAATGCAATCTCTATAAATGACCATAGTTTCAATGATCCCTACGTATATTGTAGAGATTCCGTCTACCCAAATACAAATGGGTATGAATTTTTCATGTTCTTTTATAGCAATAGATTCAAGAAGCCACCAACTTTGAATCCATGGAGGAGAAACTTGGCTAAGCTTATCTTTCTTGAGGTATACATAGATGTTGACCTGTTGAAAGCCCTAATAGTATCATATAACCCTAAACCAATTCTTTCCACAAGAAGGATGGGATAATTCTACACACATTGGATCATGCATCCTTCATTGAGGCTTTCATACTTGAAGGATAGATGAGTGTGGAAGTAGACATCTAAGACTTCCAAGAAAAATTTGAAAGTAATGTCAAATTCTACACTAGTAGGGTGATGATTCATCACATCCCATATGAGTTGAAATCAGTGGGAGAGATTCCTAATAAGTTGGATAAGATGTTGCTAATTGAAAAATTTAAGAACTATATGAAAAATACAATTTATGGTTTACATAAGGCACTTGTGAGTGATGGATCAGACATGGTGTATGGAGGACCATACCTTATGCCTCTGAATATTCAAGATCATTCAAAAACATTGAGTATGATTATGTGAAGAACATCATTGAGAAGATGCAAGAACAATTTTTTGGTATTGAGAGGGGAGAATTTGGAAATTTAAAATTCCACCATTATTCGTTGTTGATGCATCTCTTTTTTTTAAAAAAATGTTGGCTACTTCAGCATTGATTTTATTGATCAAACGTTAGATCTAGATGGAGACTTTCCCATGCAACTGTGGACTCAGGTATGGGATAGGCATTACCCTTATTCTTCTTCTATTTTTGAAGGATTTGAGCAATACAAATCCACAAAACTCGAAGAACACTTGCATGCAAGAACCTATTACAAAGAAGAAAAGGCAAAGAAGAGGCAAGGGTTTGGCTCTGAGAATATAGAAAATTATATTATCAGACTAAAAGAATGAATTGAAATTTACAATTGATCAATCCTTATAGATGGACATTGTAAAAACTAAAAGAGAAACCCTATGAGGTAAATGACATCTAATAATTATATTTAATTATTAAATTGAAATGCATGTGTATAAAGTGAAATCTTAAGAAGGGAGTAAAGATAATTTAATAAATAAAATGAACCCTTTACTCTAACATAACCTTTAACACAATTGGCTCCTCATAGAGCTCACTTCATTACAGTGAAAAATTGGTGACTTGTTACTGGTGGTTTTCGCAAATTGGGTTTTCCACATTAAATCCTAGTTTCTTACATGTGTAAATGTTAATTGAGATGTTTCTCTTTTATGTTTGATATTCTACAAGTAGGTTATTATTGGGATAGTGGAATACAAGTTTATGTTACTGATAAGTGTAGACACCTAAATTTGATTACACCGCTTTGGTAATCCTATTTAGTTATCTCTAAAAGACATCATTAATTAAATTCCTATTTAATTAATCCTTTACCATCCCCTAGCTAATTAATTTAATTAATCATCTATAGTCCTAATTGATAAATCAAATAACCTATTATTTATCAATTAAATCCTTTTCTTCTATCTAATTCCAAAATCCCCATTTATCAAATAAATCTATTTGATAAATAAAACCCTCAAATCTAATAAGCCCCTAACTTATCCCTAAACCCTCTTTTTAGCCTAATCCAACCCATCCACCCATACTAACCAAGCTTAGCCACTAACTCACCCACCCTCATGAATGCCATCCACTTGCAAATCTCTAACAAGCCTAATCTAATTCTAAACCATCTGTAATCCACCCTCTAAACTTGTCACATTCCCTAAGCAAGCTTAAGACTTTCCTAAGCCAAGCAAAGTCAACAATCTCAACTCCCTCCAAAATATCCCAACCACCCAACAATGAATGCTCTTACAAAGGCAATAAAGACTCTTACAAGCTCTTACAAGCCATAATGAAGGGTCTTTATGAAGATATTATCCCTTGAGCCTCCTTTGTTGACTCATCCTTCCCCTTTCCTCCATCCACTCACCTTGTGACATGTGTCACTCCCTGGTTGGTGCTAAACAATCACAATCCATGTGCTCCCTTTTGAGTGCATCCTAGCCCTCCTTAACCATTTCCCCATCCTTACATCTTAACCCTCCATCCCTCAAGCCCTTAGCCTATAAATTGAATCCCCTCCCAAGCCATTTCATCACAACTTTTGAGCTAAAGTTATAATGCCATTTTAAGACCAAGTTTTATACCAATCTCATACATCCACACCAAAAGTTCCAAAAATCTCCATTGAAGCTAGTTTGAAGCTTGAGCATACATCCCATAATCCTATAAAACTAATCCATTAGACTCATCCATACATCAAGAGAATAATCTCATTGAGAGAGCCATTCCATGGCTCATAATCTCATTTGAGGGTTTCTCTTTTGGTCTCTCTTATATGTTATGGTTTTCATGCCAGTTAATGCTTTTGTTCTTTTAATAGATTAGTATTACTTGCTAACGTATTTCTCATATACAATAAGATGTTATAGAGATTGAGTGGAGTGAAGAATGGATCTAAGTTGTCTAAGTATTCAAAATTTTAATTGATTCACACCCCCCCCCCCCCCCAAGTTATTCTAAATCATTCTAAAAAATATTATGGTTTGATCACATGTCAATACTAATGGTTTTAGAATGAAAATGATATTACTAGTATGGCTTGACACTTATGATTGATAATTTGAGTTCTTTAGCAACTCAACAACATAAGTTTCACAATTCCATATTCATTGATAAAAACTATAGTTGTTACTCTCATATCTCATAATATATATAGGTTGTGAGCATTTAATATCTGTTATGTTACATCTCCTTCACACAAGATCTGTCTACCCCATGATGAATAATTATTGTTGAATCAATGTTGATTTTTTTCATAATCTACCCACCAATTCATTATGTGAACATACACAAAGAAGGTAAGGGAAGTGTTTGATAAAAGGTGTTGGTTGATCATCATTTCTATTACTGAGACTTCATTCATTTCTTTCATTGTTCCCATTCTATCTTCTTAGTAAATAATTCCCTCCATGTTTTGCACATGTATTTACATATTGTTCCAAATTTTCCACCATCCATATGTCTATTTTGACCTAATTTCACACCCTATTTGCAAGCTTCCATTATTAAAATAGTTGTCTACATTTGTAGTTTGGCTCTGATACCATGTAAGTTGTTCGGATCTACTGCAAATGTATTAAGAACTACCTTGTTAGGTATGTCATATGTTCCAAATGCAACATCCTCTTAGATTGATATATGTGGAGAATAGGCCATGAAGAGACATGTCCCTTCATGGACATTTCTATTCATTATATATATATATATATATATATATATATATATTTTTTATTTTTTTTTTTTAAATTTTTTTTTTTTTTTTTTTTGGTCATATAACAATGACCTCATATCTCAATATAAATAACACACATCTATAAATTATATTTCATATATAATTATATATAGGTTTACCCCCCTGAAGCTATCAAACGTTAACAATCCTAAAGGAATATCTACTATAAATCTCCAATTTAATCTCAATATTTATGAAAATATATAACTCTTGCTCTTCTAAAATCATAGATCTTATACTCTCATACACTTTAATTTTAATCATGCCCACTCAAAAAAATCCAATTCAAAATGCATTCCCATCGTGCCCAAACATACTCTCCCTCCAAGAATCCTCTATGCATATACAAAATCCTACATTTTCCATATAAGTAAATCCATATAAATATGAAAATCCAAAAAATTAAAAAAAAATCCTAAAGATCATGATCAAGATACCAAAACTTTCCAACTTCATACAACTTTTGAATAACAACTAATAATCTAGAATATCATGATGATCATTTCATACCTTTTCACTTCTTCCAAGATGATGCCTTTCCATCTCAAGAGAAAAGTGTTGTTCCAATTCTCATTCCTAATTGACCCCCTAAGAAAGATATTGATATTCCTTCCATCTCTTCTAATGGTCCTATTGAATATAAAGAGAAAAACATGTTTTCCATTTTGTCCATGATCATCTTCCATGTCAAGATCAAATTATCCCTTCATCTCTATTTCATAATCTTCCATGTTTACTTCACGAACCCATCCTTTATTCTAATCCCATTCGTGGTCATAATCCCCCTAAAGACTCTCTCACCTTATATCCAACATAATAATGGTTTCTTTACATATCAACTTAGTTCATCTACTTTCATCAAGATTGGTATAGTTTTTTATCTTGTTATTCTTTGCATGCATCTTCCACCTCAAAAGGGACTTGCATCTTACTTTAAAAGTAAGAACTATCCATTTTCTAGAAAGATGTTCTAGAAAATTTATTATTGAGGAAAAGGATTGGGCATCCATGAATAAGATATATTATAACCCCATTATATAATACCAAATCCTAATTATCACAGCCTTGGCTATATAATTCATGATCAAGATGTTGGCATTCCTCATAAATTTTAGAATTTGGGTACTTATGTCTACAAATAATAACATTCCCCATCTCCATCTATCTTAGGTTTTTATATTCCTACATAAAATATATGTATCACTCCTACCTACTAATCCAATTATACTATCATAAATCAAGATCAAAATAGTCACACATCCTTTAGAACTTTTCCACCACCCTATTCTCATGAACTGTCCATATCATTATTATTCATCTATACAACCCAATGCCATGGGAAGAAACTTGAGTACCAACTATAAAACCCACTAATTCAAAAATTGAAATGCAATCAATATTAACATGTCCCATCTTAATTGAAATGTAAAAAAATAAAATTATGATCCAAAAACAAAAATAAAAATTTACAAGGTCCCAAAGGTCCTTAAAGAGAAGAAAAATAAAAGTCTATGTGGGTTCCTAAGTCTTCAATTGAAGATATGAATTCTAAAGAGTTACAAAGAAAAGAAAAGTCAAAAGCTATGTAGATTCTCAAGTCACTTGTACAAGACTTAAAACAAAATAAAAGTAAAAATTGGTATTCAATCTTACTAATCCAAAGGCTTGGATAAATAAGACATCTAAACATTTGTTATAATCCTCTTCAAAATCCATTTTGGGCCCTTATATCCTTTAATCAACATTCATTTCTCTATCAAAATATCAAAATCAAATGACCACTTTTCCTCCACTCCACTACCCTTCAAAATGTTTGCCAATGTGGATATTGTCAACATAGGCATCTAATCCTACATCCATTATCCAAAATATGTGTTCTACACTTTTATCTCTCTTATATAACCCTGTGCAAAAAGTCTTTCCTCCATCTATCATCATCCATTCATATCCCTTTACAAATACCCTATCGACATCTTTGAGTATACCACCAATAGTCATAGTCCATTACAACACACATTTCAAAGATACTATCCAAAGACATAGATGTTCCAGTCCTTCCTCCATATCCTAGAATGTATCTATTATCTTACAAAAAAATCAAAAAGTTAAGAAAAAGGGAAAAAAAATACCAATAGATTTTGTCCTTAGATTAAAACCACTTTACTAGTTCCTTGGATAAGTACCATATATGTTGAAAATAAAGTAATCAATATCAAGCATCAATTACTTTGCTCATCCTTCCTTTAGGTATCTACTTGATTTTTCATCTTTTATCCATTTTTCCTTTTGAATCAAAATAACCTTTCCACCCTCACTAAGGATTGTAGATTTTTTTTATTCATTTACTTGTTTATGAATATTCTCTCTCTATGCTATACAAGTCCTCTTCTTTATTGGGAAAATCTCCTTAACTTAGTAATGGTTTGGGATATTTTGCATCTAATGGTTGGAGAAAATATCACTTTCTATTTATCTATCTCTCACAAAACCCCAATAAAGTTTGACTTGCACCATCCAACATATCACTTCACCTTTATCTATATTAAACAATATTTAGTTTGTTGACTGATTACACTTTAGACAGGCATGTAGCTTTGGACTTCAAAAATATCATAACAACACAAGACTTATTTTTATAGGTAATGGATCAAAGCCAAGATTTTTTTTTTTTTTAATATTATTATTATTATTCAATGAGATTAATTATTATTTTATGTGTTAATCTTGACTAGACTTGAATCCAATACCTTTCAGATGAGAGACTCACAATTTACCTATTATGTTGTAAGCTTTTGCCTAACAATACAAGACTTTGATTGAGTAGAAATGACAAAATATTATCACCATATCAAATCCAAATGTCTCTTGTGATAAATATGATTTTAAATAAAATATGATTTCTTCTTTTTTTGTTTGGGTCTTTTAATTTTTTCTAATTTTTATTTTCAATGACGTATCTTTTAGCTTTTATGAATGTATGTGACTAGATATTTAATCTTCAATATTTCTTTGACTAGAAAGTTGAGCAAGGGGATTCATATTCACTTATTTTTTTCTTTTGGATTTTTTCCTTATTAATGTGATGAATTTTCTTAGGAGAGATTGTCTAAAATTGTCAAGAACATATGAGCCTCAAATGAGTTGCACAATCCTTAGATATTTGATGTGTCTTCTTCCACACAAGAAATATGTGATTCATTTGGACTTTTCCATGTCTACATGATTTTATCTCATTTCCATAATAAGACCAATTTTGATAAGAGTACTCAAAAGAATAATAAATCTCATCACCTTCACATTCCTTTTCTTCTCATCACATCTCTTTCATTTCATTTTCTTTTTGCATTCCATTTCTCTTATCCATCTTCTTCCTTTATATCATTTTTCCTCATCTCACTTTTTCCATCCATTTTCTTCTATCCATCTTCTTTCCCTCTCTTTCATGTCTCTCTTCCATCATTAGTTTCATTTATCCTCTTCATCATTATTTTTAATATTCCCATCATTTTCATTATTCTGCGTTATCTTGGAGATCAATAACTTTCTTTATCCAATAGTTGCATGACTATTAATTTCAATTTCAAATAAATCAACTTGCTTCTTACCATTTGATCCTATTTATCCCTAATCAATAAATTAATCATTGTACCAACTTATATTTCTCTAGTATTAATCTCAATCATCCTAATTAGCTTATCAACTTAGCTCTACTAGTCATTTCCATTAATTTTTTAGTTAGATTTATCAGTTGTGCATTTTTATCAAATGTACATCTTATCTTATATCACTTGTCCAATATCAATCCTCAAATTCTTTCCCCAAAATCTATTGAGAGATCAATATCATTACAATTTTCTTGATAAATATCTCAAGGGAGCATATTATATTGATCACAATCCTTACCTAGATATCCTTAGGACATGTTGAGATAATGGGTGTTGCACACATTGCATAATATTGTTATATTTTATTATATAATGTTGTGCCTAGGTGGGCGTGCAACATGTAAAGATTCCCATAGAATATTCTTGATGAGTTGTATTGTAACATTGTGATAATATTTTATGTAATTATTTAATATTGGGGAAAAGAATTAAATGCCCAATATTAAATGTGGGGTTAGTGGGTTAGGTAGCACATGGTTTATGTAATACCACTTAGTGGTTTTGTGGGATTTTCTACTATATAAGCAGCCACAAGGGTAGTTGTTGTAGAGTAAGAGTGAGAAAGGCAAGAGTCGAGCAGGACAAGGCTTGACAGGTTAGCCAAGGGAGCATTGTGAAGGTTGGAAGCATGGCATGGGATGTGTGGATTCATGCTTGTTCACATAGTTTGCTCGATTGTGGCTATGGCCATGAAGACTTCCATGGTTGTCTGGCAATGGTATTTTTGCTGAATAATATATGGTGATGGATGCTTTTGGAGGCTAGGTTTTTTTCCCTCAATGAGGGTTTCCTAGATTATATCTTGTGTCACATTTTTGTGGGTATGTTGTCTATTCTCTTGCATGTGGATTATAATTACATGTTTATTTTAGATCTATTATGGGTTATGTGGAAACGGTTATATTCTTTGTTGCCAAGTTCCCTTACAAGTGGTATCAGAGCTATGGTTTTATTGTTTGTAACCCTAGATTGAATCCATGGGAATTCATGAGCGGATAAAAGAAAGGGCAAGATATATGAGTTGTTTATTGCAAATTTGAGGGTTTTGGATTTGTTGTTATGATGGGATGTTAAAAGATTTAGGCATGTGAAATTGTTGGACAAAAGAGGTTTTTTGGATGTTTCATTTAAATGAGGGTTTTGGGGGGTAGCATGCATAAATGACCTCCTGGGTAAAAACAGACCTCACCATTAGATCCAGGTCAACGTTTTCATAAATTTTGATATATAATATACCCTGGTTTGGCCATGTTCAGAGGAAATGAAAGAGTTTTTTGGTTTCAGCCCATGATGGTCGTCAAATTTAATCCCTTCAAAAAATTTGTCACAAAAAAAATTTAAAAATAAAATGAAAAATCGTAGTGAAAATGGTAAAAAGACTATCTTAGTAAAATGGCCATAACTTTCTCTCAGAATATCAAATTTTAGAGTTCTTACAAGCGTTGAAAAGCTAATTCAAAGCACTACAATATGGTGTAGGTTTGGTTCTATGATTTTGAGATTTTGTCAATTTTTAAGAGCCTTAAAGACATATGTTATTTATTTTGAGCATAGATTAGGGCATAACTTGGGCATACAGAGTCAGATTTTGGACTTCGAGTAGTCAACGGAAAGCTCTTGGAGAGCTCTACACATTGGTTTAGATTTGGTATTGGTTTAGTTTCTCGGTATTGAGTACACTGAGGTGAGATCATTCATTTTTGAGATGCTGTATACTTTGATTTTTTTGCGGGTACCAAGATGGAGCACTTAGTGTATTTTGATCCATGATGGTGGATGTGCTAGGAGGGATTGTTTCTTTGTTCATTTATGTGGCTACGGATTGACCCTATGCAGTGTATACAACAAGTGGGAGATTGTTGAGATAATGGGTGTCGCACACATTGTATAATATTGTTATATTTTATTATTTTATTTTATTATGTAATGTTGTGCCTAGGTGGACGTGCAACATGTAAAGATTCCCATAGAATATTCTCGATCAGTTGTATTGTAACATTTTAATTATATTTTATGTAATTATTTAATATTAGGGAAAATAATTAAATGCCCAATATTAAATGTGAGGTTAGTGGGTTAGGTATCACATGGTTTATGTAATACCACTTAGTGGTTTTGTGGGACTTGCTACTATATAAGTAGCCACAAGGGTAGTTGTTGTAGAGTAAGAGTGAGAAAGGCAAGAGTCGAGCAGGACAAGGCTTGATAGGTTAGCCAAGGGAGCATTTGTGAAAGTTGGAAGCATGGCATGGGATGTGTGGATTCATGCTTGTTCACATAGTTTGCTTGGTTGTGGCTATGGCCATGAAGGCTTCCATGGTTGTATGGAAATGGTATTTTTGCTGAATAATATATGGTGATGGATGCTTTTGGAGGCTGGGTTTTTTCCCTCAACGAGAGTTTCCCAGGGTATATCTTGTGTCACATTTTTGTGGTTATGTTGTCTATTCTCTTGCATGTGGATTATAATTACATGTTTATTTTAGATCTATTATGGGTTATGTGGAAATGGTTATATTCTTTGTTGCCAAGTTTCCTTATAGGACATATATTAGTTAATCAATATTTCTTTGACACAATGCAACATGCTACAATATATTAAATAGTAGAAAAATATGGACACATAATATTATCCTCAAAATTATTACTAATTATTATATTTATTAAGTGGTAATTATCATCCATTTAATTAATTAATTATTATTATTTTAAACCATTTAATCATCAAATCATGTTGGCAAGTTAGATGTGTTGTCATTCATGTCAAGATGTAGGTTAAATATTTTTATCATAAGATTAATATGTTTAGTGACTCGATATAGATGATTATGTAGAATGAGGAATCATGCACCTCAAAGCGTGATTTATAGGTTGTCTACATGGTTCATGTTCATTTTTAGGTGTTATTATAATGGTTTGAAAGTTAAGATATCAAGGATGGTGATTGGCTGATTTATTGTATGTCAGTGCAACAAAATTTTAGAGAATAATTTTTTGCACTCTCTCAAGATGAGATGTTGGGTTACTTAGTTTTTAGGGGGGAAATGGGAGAAATTTATAAGATGTGTAAATATAAGACTTCCACTTTCACACTAATATTTAGTACAAGAGAAAGAGGGGCTTCTAAACATAACGAGGGGCTTCTAAACATAACTCTCAATATAACCCAAATAGATGAAGGGATGCCAATACAAAACCTAAATTATATTTAGGAATTATGCAAGAAAATCCTCTTCATGAAATGTAAATTGATTACAGATGTGTAATGTAAATGTGAAATTGAATTAAATGAGAAGTATAAGATAGATCTAGGCGTTAAATATATGCAATCAACCCAATTAAGATGTGGAAATATTTATAGGCTAAAAAGTGGAATGAATGATAAAGTACTCACCTCAAAATGTGTAGGGGAATATTCCTTTTCACTCCAAAATTCAAGGATTTGAACCTATGATAGAACTTCTAGCTATGAGTTCAGAATCATTGAAAACTTATAAAATAACATTTTTCTCAAGCCTCTAGGAAAATATCAACCTGGTGATAGACACTTTATGAGAAGGTGGGAATGTTTACAAGACACAATAAATAATTTGACCCAACATTTTTTTAAAAAAAATTCAACAAGTAGTTTCCAAATCTATGGTTGCAATTTGGATATCTTGCTCTTGTACATGGAAAAACTTGGTTTTTTTATTTTGGCTTGATGAGGGCTTACCTTGGTCAAAACCTAGATTGAGGAATCAACCTTGAAATTGAAATGTAAAACTTGAAAGGAAATAAGAAAAATTTAAATATTCAGCTTTCTTGAAGAAACCCTTATCAATAAGGATTTTAAATTGCTTGTATATTGTAGATGTTGAATTTACAATGAAGGATGTTGGAACTGTCCACAAATGCAATGGATCTTCCAAAACCACATCATGGATCCATGGATGTAAATGTGAATCAATGAAGAATATGATGAATTCCCTAATGTATATACCCTCTATTGATGAACACTAAAATTCTAGACCTTGAAGAGGAAATGCTCACGAAGGATCCTTGAGTCTTGAATACTTGATAACTATTTGATGAATTCTTGAAATGCATTAGGAAAATTTATATCTTGAGGGTCATTATGTATTTATTTATTCATTTTTATGTAAAATTAGATTCTTAGGATTCCTTTTATACTACTTTTTTAGAACAAAAATAAAGTAAGCCAACAGGGTCACCCAATTTTTGAATTACGAACCCCAAGATAGAACTAGCCCTAGGACTCAAAATCCCTAGGGAATAGGTCAAATTAATTTCTATAATAGTTAAACCTAGGTCAATCTATTCCATAATAGGTAAACCTAAGTTGGCCTCTTCCAAGGTTGGCCCAAAAGGAGCTAACCTCGAGCTCTTCAAAACTGCATTGATAAAAATGGAAAAATAAACTAAATAGGAGAACTAGATGATTGGGAAAAATCCATCCATGGAACATAAATTAAATAAATGGTAGGAGATAAAATGTCTTAAATAATTGGTTCTCCCATATTAAAATGGTAATTATATCCCCCACTTTAGCGTGAGTATGAGTTACATCATACTCATGGTAAAGTAGATCAAAAAGAAAGAGTTGATCTCATAATAACTAAGGAGATGAAGAAACTACCAAGATCCTAATTTAATTGCATTTTTATCAATTCCAAAATAATAACAAGAGATATCTCATTGTTAAGAAAGAGAGGTAGAGTGTGGTCAACTTGTCTAATAAGGTGTGTGTTCCTTATTATGAACCACACGAAAGGGATAGGATTGAATAGTGTAGTGGGTTTCTGTGTCTAGTAGTAAATCTCATGAAAAAAGGGTCAGGATCAAATGCTCTAATGGGTTTGATCGTCAATCCTACAAACTTTACGCCTTGTGATGGCTTTACGCCCTTGTGATATAGTACTCATATACCATGAGAATGGTTTTATATTTTCTAGGATAGGTAAAATGGTCTATCAAGCATGTGTAGCATGTTAGTCAACCAATCTAAGATGTGTCAAAAGAGGAACAGTAATTGGCCATAGTAGGTTGTGTTATGTTAGTGTACTCCATATGTTGGGCTTGAAATGAGAAAAAAACATTTGAAAATGAAGGAGCCATATATGAGACCACCCCCCCCCCCCCCCCCCCCCCCACCCAAAAAAACCCTTAAGATGGAAAAATTTTAGAAGGGTCATCATTAGATTATTGATCTTGATTACCCAAGGAATCCTTAGAATGGGGATTGTGACCTTCCATTAACACTTCATCTCTAATAGGAGTATTTAATAAAGGCAAGGTGACATTGGTAAAATAATTTATCATATCCTCCTCTTGCTCTAAAATATCCCTAATAAGAGGATATATTTTAGGAGAAGGAGAAATATCAAGAATGTCATGTTTGAATGATATAGAAGAGGTTTCTACCATGATATCATCTATTTAAACTAAGGTTCTTTCATGAGGAAGAGATTAAACCATGTCATCATTAAAGGGTTCATCTCAAATAGGAGAATCATCAAAGAGAAGAATATCTCTATCAATTAAGCACATTATAGAAGAAAATTGAGAGCAACTAAAAGAAGGTATAATATCATACTTCAAATAAATGTCCCCATAGGTAATACTTATATTAGGACAAGAGTTAACATAATCCCTCAATTCTCCTTCACAAAGATAAGGAGCATTAAGAGAAAGGTTAAAATCATCTTCTTGCTCTAATAGTTCCTTAGAAGGTGATGTAAGAGAGGACAAAGCAACATTGCATACACTAAATTGATTCCTTTTAGGCAAAACATATTTTTAAGGAGGATGTTATTTTATCACAAAGGGGATAGAGTGGTGGTGAAAAAATACTTTAAACAACTTTTGCAACACTGTATACATGTATATAAAGTATACCTAGACATGAAATGCAAAAAAAGATTGACTAGATACACAAAGAAGAGATGAAGCAGTCTGACTCCAAAAAATAGATAAATCTAACTTCCAGTGTAAATAAACAATCTAACTTCAAAATGAAAGGGTCACAAGTCAGGTTCACCAAAATTATGAAGTACTTAGCACAAAATGTGCAAGTGAATACTCCTTTTCACTTTAAAAATTATTGATCTAAACTAGTGACATAACTTCTAACTGTGACTTTTTAGTCACAATAGAAAACCTAATAAATGTTATTTTTCTTAGGCCTCTAGAAATGTGTAGACCTAGTGGTAAAGTATCTATAAACTTTATAGGAATATGAACATATTCCTAGGACATAGTAGAAAAGTTGACCAAACTTCTTCAAAAAATAATTGACAATCAGTTAGCAAATATATGGCTGCAATTCAAATATCATGTTCCCGCATACAAAAAAGTTTGGTTTTTATTTTTTTGTCATTTGTGTCCTAAGGGGTCTTTAGACATTAGTCCAAAGGGGTCATTAATTATCCTATGACTCATTATTGTATCTTAGACCCCTCATGACCCCTCAGGACATACAAGATCCATTAATGTGTCCTCGGGGGTCATAGGGTACATTAAGGGATGATAGGAATCATATGTGGTTCTAGGACCCATTAATATGTCCTAGGACCACATATGGTCCCTTATCATTCATATGATGGACCTACAGGGTTGCAAGATACATTAATGGGTCATAGAACCATTTATGACACTTTTAGACCCATTAATGTGTTTTGGGGCCCCTTAAGAAACATTAATGGGTCACATGTGTCCTAAAAGGTCCTAAGGGATACATTAATGAGTCTTAGGACCATGTAAAACACCTTAGGATCCATGTGTCCTAAGTATTTTTTACATACATAAGTAGCTCCTAAGACATCTTATGACCCCTTGGGACCTATTTATGTGTCCTATGACCTTGTAGGACACATATGACCCATTAATGTGTGTTAAGGGGTCATATGATACATAATGGGTCCCAAAGAGTCATATTTTCTTATAGGACCAATTAGTGTATCCTAGGAGCCCTTACGAGACCTATGAACCCTTAAGACTCATTAATGTGTTTTAGGAGTCTCCTCGAACAACCACACCTCATTAATGTGTTGTGAGGGGTCTTAAGATACGTTAATGGGTCTTAAGGGGTCATAGGATACATTAAGGAGCCAAAGGACTAGTTATGATCCCATATGACCCATTAGTGTGCCCTAGGAGCCCTTAGAAGGCCTTAGGACACTTAGAACCCCTTATGATTAATTAATGTGTCCTTAGATCCCTTGTGACACATACACCTCATTAATGTATCCTAAGATGTTGTATGATACATTAATGAGTCCTAGGACCATTTATGACCCCTTAGGAACCATTAATGTGTTATGACACCCATTAGGACATATACGACCCATTAATGCATCTTAAGGGGACCTAGGTTACATTAAAAGGCCTTTTAAGGTATTAAGCTATGCTAATGTGTCCTATGACCCTTAGGACCACTCGATATGCATTAATGCATCCTTTGACTCCTAGGATATATAATGTATGTTAAGGGGTATTAAGGGGTCTTTTTAGTCCTATGATACTTTAATGGATCTTATGATATCCTCATATATATTAATGTATCCTAGGTGCCCTTAAGACCCTATAAAACCCCCTGGGATCTCCTACCATATACCTATGAATGGTAAGGGACATAAGGGATTGTAAGGGGTCACATGACACATTAATGTATCTAATAACCTCTAAAGACTCCAAGAGGTCTTCAGGAGTTCTAAGATACATTAATATATCATAAGACCCCTTAGGACCCCTTTGATCCCATACCATACATTAATGTATCCTAGGACCTTTTTGACCCCTCACCATACTTTAATGTATACTAAAGGGTCCTAGGATAAATTTATGTATTTGAGGACCCCTTAGCACCCCTTGGAGCCTTAAGGGGTCCTTAGATATGTTAATGTATCTCAGGACCCCTTGCCATTCATAGGTATATTAGGACCTCTTAAGACTACTTTCAAACCCTTACCATACTTTAATGTATGGTAAAGTTTCTTATGAGATCCTCTAATATATTAATGTATCCTAGGACTCCTTAAGACCCCTTAGGACCCTTTACCATATATTAAAGTATTACAGGGGATCCTAATGGGTTAGAAGGGGTCCTCAAATATACTAATGTATTCAAGGACCCCTAAAGATCCACTACCATATATTAATGTAGTTAAGGGGTCATAGAGAGTCCAATGATAATTATCCTTGGATTCCTTACCATGAATTAATTTATGGAAAAGGGTCCTAAGGGTCCTAAGATACATTAATGTATCCTAGAAACCCTTACCATGCATTAATGTATGGAATGAGGTCCTAAGGGGTAGTGAGGGTTTCTCAAATACAATAATGTATCTAAGGACCCCTTTAATGTATGGTAAGGGGTTGAAAGAGGTATTATAATACATTAATGTATGCTAAGAGCTCTTAATTCCCCTTAAAGGGTCATAAGGGGTCCTCAAATACATTAATGTATCTAAAGACCCCTTAAGTCCCCTTATGACCCCCTAGGACATCTTATCATACACATATGTATGGTAAGATGTCCTAGGGGGTCTTAAGGGGTCCTTAGATACATTAATATATATAGGGACCCCTTTTGACCCCTAAGGACTTCTTACCATACAATAATGTATGGTAAAGGGTCTTTAGATACATTAATGTATCCAAGGACCCCTGTAAACCCCTTACCATGCATTAATGTATGGTAAAGGGTCCTAAGGGGTCAAAATGGGTCCTTAGATACATCAGAAACACTAATGTATCTTAGGGCCCATTAAGACCCCTTATGAACCCTCACCCTACATTAAAGTATGTTAAGGGGTCCTAAGAGGTTGAAAGGAGTCTTAAGGGGTCATATGATACATTATTGTGTTCATGAGGACCCCTTACACCCCCATAGGACCTCTTACCATGCATAGGCATATGGTAATAGGTCCTAGGGCATATGCTAAGATGTCCTAGGAGATCATAAGGGGTCTTAAGGGGTTCTAGGATACATTATTATATCTGAGGGCCCCTTAGGACCCCTTTTGACCCATTACCTTACATTAATGAATGGTGAATGATCCTAAGGGGTCCTAGGACACATTAATTCATCCTCAAAACCCTCTTGGTCCCTTACCATACTTTAATGTATAATACGGGATCACAAGTTTTCCTGAGATACATCATGTCTTATGAATCCTTGTACAAGAGAGAGAGAGGGGGTGATAGTAAGTATGAGACAAAGAGGGTGATAGGGGAATATATTGCATTATTTCATATTTTACATATGACATGCTCCACATATGGTGTGTACTATATATGAAATCCACCATATTTCAAGTATGCGACAATGTAATATATAGGAAATGTGGAAAATTTTGGGGATTTTTTACTTATATATGCACATGCCATATTTGGTGTATGTCAAATATATCATGTGCCTTATTAAATAATTAGGAAATACCAAGCCTAAGGCTTGGATTTTCCTTTGGCATCCAACCCAAATGCTTGGAAGATTCAAATAGGTTTGAAACATGATTTCTAGTAAATATATAAAACCGCATTTTTTCATGTGTGCTCCATGTCAGGTTTGCACGTGGTTCAGTAATAAAAAAATTAGACAACAAGATCTTATAGATCTCTTTATTAGCTATCTATCGATATATATTTTTTGAATTTTGACTATGTTAATCTTTTCATTCCTAATTTATTTTGGAAGTATGTCCATTTTTTGTCGAAAAATAATGAGTACCATTTTGGGCATGGATCTTGGCTCATTTATCAAATTTTTAAAAAAGTTACATTTTTGGAAACTAGACTCCTTTCTACACACTTTTTAAAAAAATTGACTAGCTTTCAAATATTTGTATGGGGAGGACACTTAGATTTCACATTTTTAGAATGTTTCTACTTTGAAATTTGTAAAAAAAATACATACATCAAAATATTAGGAGAAAAATCCTGGATAAACTATGTGGTCTTAGCTAAATTTTCACTGAAGTGATTTAAAAATTTAAATAAAAAAGGTTAACATTTTAGGGGGAACATGCCATATGCCCATGTTATATTTTTTCACAAAAAAAACAAGACCAATTTTTTGTGCTCCCCCTTTTTAAGGGGATTAATCTCCACCATTTTCAAAATAAATTAGTAGTTTAGAAACTAAATTAATAAAACTCTTGTTATGGTTGTGTCTCCAAATTTTGTGTCTAGGTATCTTTAATTTGTTGTTGAAGTTTAGAGTTTGTTGATTTCATTAAGAAAATGGCATCTTATACCCCCTTTTTGGTCCTCCATCTTTGTGCACTTACCATATATATATATATATTCGCAAAAATTTTGAAGCACTATTGTTTGAAATAAATGGCATATCACAGAGGCAACAACTCATAAGATATGCAACTTGTTGTAAATCTCTATATGATGTATGAAGGACAATACACACAATGAATAATTTGTCTCCAATATTTGAACAAAAAAAAAAACAAAAAATGAAAAATACATAAAATAATTGTAATTATTGTAATAAGGTATACTATTACATCCATTTTATGCAAATTATTTCTTAATCCAAGTAAGAGTGATAGATAATTATTTAAACATACATGTATGTTCTATAGGTTATATAATTAGGAGATATTTTCTTTTCTTTTAAAAATATACATGTTAAAATGTGTTTATCTCTAAGTCACTTGTATTTAAATCAATAGAGCCATATGTCAAAGAACTCATATGAAGCATTATCTATACTATTGTATGCTAGTTATTAAAAACCTTTTTTTATAAATCACATAGAAAACCAAAAGAATTTGCATTTTAACATAAGATAACATCTAAGTCATGTAAGGCTTGTGCCTTTGGTGAAATGGTGGGGCTTCTTTCCTATAGTGCTTACAACCAAGGTTAAAGTCTCTATAGGGTCACTCTCTACTATGGCTCTTAATTTAGAGCTTGACTTTGACCCTTAGTGAAATAGTGGGTATTCTTGCCTATAGTGCTTACAACCAAGGGTTAAAGAACATTATTGGCTTCAGTCTATTACCCAAAAGAAATTAAATTTTATGTTAAATTTTAAAATAATAATAATATCAATACTTCAAAAAAAAATGAGAAATAAATGACAAACAAAGTGAACTTTGAGAAATGTGAAAGGTAGAAAAAACTTTCTATGAACTCTTTTCATTCCAATAAGGGGGCAAATCAAAGAAGGAAGGTGCCTCTTATAGATAGAAAATTGAATGGTGAATTGTATATGGAAGTGACAATACCCTATAGAAATAGTTTTAAAACCCTGGGAAAACTCCACGAGCTTAGGGACAAAGAGATAATTGAAGCCCAAAAAGTAGATGAAAAACCCATTTCAAGAATGGTCAACGACTTGAAGGAGAAACAAAACACACAAATTAATCCAAAAACCCTTAGTCCCAAATGGTGTACAAAGAGGGATAGAAAACTATGTATAAGAAGAAAAAAGTCAAGCCATTGAACCCTAGACAAATTGAGGGGAATGTCTTAAGAATTCACTCTGGGTATCATTATTACAAAACCAAATATGCTAATCATCTCCCTATTCCCAGAAACCCCTCCTCTCAACCCACCAAGGCACTCATTCACTCATTGTTTCTAGTTACAACAAACAAGGCTTTTGGGCAAGATCGTAATAACAACACTCATCTCTTAAAATAGGGAAGTAGGACCAAAGAACCAATAAAGCAACATGTGATATACATTGCAAAGAAAAAGTATGTACAAATAGGAAGAACTAGATATGTAGACCTTGCAGAAGCTGAGAAACATCATATAGAACAAGGGGCGACACAAATCCCTCTTCAAAAACAAAAGAAAACCACTAACCCTAGCTTAATAGATATCAAAGAATAGATCAAGATCTTAGGTTTATCTCATCCTCAGAAACCCTAGCCTTCTTAAAATGCACCCAAAATTCATCTATAAAGTCAACACAATTATGTTAGGAGGGATAGGAAATAGGATTAGGATTCAAGGTGGCATTGACCCTCAGTCCCTCCAATTCACGCGCAAGAACAAAGTTTACATTTCCCCACATAGACTAAAAGCCCACCCTGTGGAAAACCATAAGAAATAGGGATTTAATGTGAATAGATTCATTCTAGTAGATCGAGACCCTAATACTTTTATATCTACATGACCCGGCAATATGAAGAGATTAATAAAGGATTTAGAGGAGAATGATGAAAGAAGACCCCCTAACACAAATAGTCAAAACCATCATTATTTAGTAAACACCATCACAATAAAAAATGAGTTTAGAAAAAATAGATGGAAAGAGTGCTAGGATTTAGGACTCTATGCCTATTGGAGTGGTCCATAAGTCAAATGCACCAAACTCACAAAATGGCTTAAAAGAGTTCTCTAGAGAATAGGTAAGGATCACTACCATATCCAATAAATTGTTATATATCCATTGAAAGAATAAGCATTTAAGGGATCACTTTCTCTGTGTTTCATACTACTATTATAAATGTTTTTTTGTTAAATTCATTAAGTGGGAACCAAACTTTAATGAAAAAATGGATAGTAACTACAAAGATCCTATATGGATATTTAGTTCAGCCTTGCCATTTGATCTCAATCATATTCAAATCCTAAAATTTATTAGTGAGAATATATGAGACCTCATTGGAATGGAATTAGATTTTAGAAAATCCAATAACACCAAATTTATTCTAAACATGGAATTAGGCTAGAATGAGATTAAAAACAAATAAGTAATAAGTAATAGATCAATTTACAATCTAACTTTCAACAAATATGAAGGGAAAATAAAAGAAATTATCAACACAAATCTTTTAAGAATAGTCAACCCTAAATACATTAAAAAATCCTCTAATCTCAAGGATACACTCAAAATGATTATTTTAGAAATAAAAATCTAGACCTTCAAAGCTCATAGCTATTGTCGGTAGAAAGCATTAGTCGCAACAAGAGATTTAGCAAAACAAAAAATGGGAAAGAAAGGGAAGGAGAATTAGAAGAAGGAGAGATAAGGAAAGATGTTAGGATCATTTCATCAGTAGTCCCACAATTAAAGTCATAGGAACACAAAACAAAGAGATTGATAATACAACCAAAGAAAATACCATAAACTTAAGTAGCTTCAACTCCATAGAGAACAACATATCTAGACTACTACAATGTGAGCAATGTCTAAAAGAAAATATATTCTCAGAAGACATCAAAAGAAACATAAACCATTACAACATATTGACACATGACCTTTTACTAACTAAAAATGATATCAATGATCAAATGACAGTATGGGAACAAGCCCACAAGTTGCACCCCCAAAATCTCATCCAAACCAATATAGTAGAAGATAGAGTAATACAAAATAGAAGGAAGTTCAATGGAGCCAACTTAGAAGGATTAGCTAAAGCAATAAAAACTCCAATAAAAGGATCAAAAGAGGAAAAGGAACACCTAGAAAGAGCAGTCACAACCATACATGTAGAAGGTACAAATAGGAATGAAAATATAGAAATAGACACAATAGAGAGATTGAATTCTCAAAAAGAAGTCATTACAATGAATAATAAACCAAACACAACAACATTAGCTAAGGATAACCCACATTTGGAAGCATAACATGAAGGGAATAAAATGCAAGGAGCTCAAAGAGGCTATGTATCAGACAAAGGCTACACCCAAATAAATATAGTGAACATGGGAAATATTAATAAAGATTGCAACCAAATAATGACCAAAGAAGATTAGAACAACAAAATAAACTTGATATCAGAATAGGCAAAAGATCTCAAAGATAGTAGACACCCCTTGAATCATCAATCGGTGGGGAAAAGGAAGTAAGATCTGTATTACCCACTGCATCTTTAGACCATTGAGAGCACATAACAGTCATAAAAAGAGAAAAAGAATAAAAAAGGAACCATTACAAATTTTGGAAAAATCCATCAGATAGGAAAGACCCCTTTGAAGCAACCTATTTAGAATTGAACAACAAAGGGATCTAGAGTATAGAAAAATACAAGAACAATGTTGTTCCAATAGAGGTGGAAACCTACCTAAGCAGACTCAACAAGGAGAGCCAAAATGAATCAAAGAACTACATAGTATGAAATCATAATACCATCATCAACCACAATTGGAAATAGTTTGGAATCATAGACTCTCATGAATAGGATAAGTAAAACAAGAGGGAGATAATAACACAACACAAAGAGAACAACACCATGAATCAAATATTGAGAAGCTTAACATAAGTGGCCAACCACTTTAAGAAGATGAAGAAGATAATCTAGATGAATCAATTGCAAATAGTCTTAAAAATGTAGATAAATTTATGGATAAATTAGGAATAGAAGAAACCTTTGAAGGGATATTTGAACCAAGATGGAACAAAAAGAATAAAAAAAGAGGTAGGAAGTCACTTGTTGAACTTAGAGAAACAATAGGAAAAGAGGAAAACCAAAGGAAAATTGAAGATATTCTATATTAAGGAAAGGGGAAGTTCCTTTCCATGGCGTAATTAGGCTTACTATATGGAATGTTACAAAATTAAACACCCCTAACAAGAAGCACTTGTTCAAGAACACCTAAACATTTTTTGAATCAAAATTAATTTTAACATGCAAAACTAAACCAAATAAAGAAGGAGAAAGTTTCAGTAAAAAACTTGAGTTGTGAAAATTAGATATGATAGAATCAATAGGAGCTTTAGGAGGAATTGGGGTAATTTGGGACCCCAGGAAGATAGATTACAATAAAGTGATAACAATAAATAATTGGATGGGAGGAAGAACCCAAAACTTCAAAAATAACATCCAAGTTATCCTCGTCAATGTTTATGGACCAATCCCAACAACTAATAAGAAGGAAGTGTGGAATGAAATCATTGCATTTATGAGAAATCATCACACAACTAACATAATTATAGGAGGGGATTTTAACATCATGTTACATTTAGTAGTTAAATTTGGTGGCTCACAGAAAATATCACAAATAATGATAGATTTTAAAGAATGATTTGTAAAGGATAACTTAATCGGCATACCCTTGACTGATAGGTTATACACATGGACTAATAGAAGATTAGCCTTCAACCATATCATAGAAAGGTTGGACAAAATTATTTTTAAGGGAGTCCTCAGTAACTTCAACTATGCAATACATTCCTCAATCCTCCCCAATGTTAGACCAAACCATTTCCTAGTGAGGCTAGAGATTGTAGAACATAATAGATCCTCAAGAAATCCATTTAAAAGTGAGAAGATGTGCTTTTTAGATGAAAACTTCATGGAGAATCTCAGTCAATGGTGGTTAAAAGGGAAATTTTAAGGTTCTAAGATGTTTTTTTTTGGATCCAAACCTAAGGGAGAAAATATTAAGATGGAATACAAATCACTTAAATAAAAATTTTAAAGAGAAAGTATATAATGAAAAAGAATTGAAAAAGCTTAATGAAGAAGTAATTAAATATGGCATGTACAATGAAAGATTCAACAAATAAAAAGGGTTGCAAGAGAAACAAGAAAACATACTAGAAAAAGAAGAAATGTATTGGAAACATAAATCTCAGGAAAATTGGCTAATAGAAGGAGACCGAAACACTAAATTTTTCCACAACAACACCATTAATAGTAGAAACATAAATTTAATTTCAAAAATTAAAAAAAATAGAGGAGGCATGATAGAAGATTCAATAAAAATAGAAGACATCTTTGTCAACTATTTTAGAAATATATTTAATAACTATGAAAGTTTCGACCTCTCACCCCAAAACATAATGGGAAGAAGTATCCTAAAACTTATCACCAAAGAGGACAATTAACAATTAAATAAACCATTCTCGCTAGAAGAAAAAATAAATATATTCAGTATTAACCCAGGTAAGTCTCCGAGTCCAGATGGCTTCCAAGCATTCTTTTTTCAAAAAAATTGGGACATATTAGCCATCGACATATAGAATTTCATTGAGGCAAAAAGAAACTTGGGTTCATTATTGACTAAAATTAATAATACTTTTATAACTTTAATCCCCAAAAAAGAAAATCATGAAGACCCTAGGGATTTCAGACCAATCACTCTATGTAATACAATTTATAAAATATTAACTAAAGCATTAGCTAATATGCTAAAAATAGTTCTTCCAAAATTAATATCAAAAGAACATTTTGGATTTGTTCTAGGTAGATCTATCCTTGACAGAATAGTAATAATACAAGAAATTATTCATTCAACACAAATCAACAAGGAAACATGCATGGTAATAAATCTAGTCATACAAAAAGCCTATGACAAAGTAGATTGGAGATTCCTATGCAAAACACTAGAAACATTTGGCTTCTCCCATCAATGGACTAATCTAATCTTCAACTATTTAGCCACTCCTAAGATCTCTATCCTCATCAAAGGTACCCCACAAGAATTCTTCAATATATCGAGAGGAATTAGGTAGGGTGACCCAATTTCACCTTTTCTCTTCATCATTATAGAAGAAGTATTTGATAGAGCAATAAAAAAGGCTCGAGTGCAAGGAAATATAAGGGGAGTCACAGTAAAAAAAGGAATTCTAAACATCACACATCAGCAATTCGTAGACAACAACATCCTCCTAGGAGAAATTTTTGTAGTGGAAGCCCAAAATCTCAAAAAAATTATCAAATCATATACAAATGTATTAGGATAGATGGAAAATGTAGAAAAATCATAGACCTTCTTTCTAAACACAAAACTAGATTTGGAAAGAAGGACCTGTAACAAAATGGGATACAAAAAAGGCCTTTCCCATGCAAATACTTAGAATATAGCTGAATAAAAACATGAAGGATGTCAAATCTTGGAACCCCATAATTGAAATGATAGATTTAAAAAAATCAAAAATTGGAAAGGTAAATGACTAACAAAAGTTGGACAAACAACCAAAAATTAAGAAGTTCTATTTGGTATCCCCACTTATCAAATGTCATGTCTCCTGCTTCCCAAAGAAAACAAAAAGAAACTAGACAAAAAACTTAGAATTTTTTTTCTAGATTGGAATAGATGATAAAAAAGAATATTATGATGATTAAATGGGACAACACATGTAGACCAAAAGAGTTAGGGGGACTTGGCATCAAAAACCTAAATTGGAAAAATGAAGCACTAGGAACCAAGCTAGTCTAGAGGATGTATCAAGAGCAAGAAAGCAAGTGGGAAAAAAAATTGTAGCAAAAAATACTTAAATAGTATTGATCCTCTCTCACTATTCCAGACAAAAAACCCACTGAAAGGATCCAAAACCTAGAATTTTATGTTGCTATGTAAACCCTTGATAAGCAATAACTTAACATGGAATATAGGTATAGGAGAGGAAGCTTCATTTTGGGAGGACTAATGGGATGGGCTCCCCTTGGAAAATTGCAACCCCTATATTAATATCAAGAACACACTAACACACACCTAGGGTAAATATGTTAGTGATTATATAAAAAAAGTCAGAAGACGAACAAATGGAAAGGTGGGAATGGAAAGATATCAAAGATACAAACATATCTGATCAAGATAAAAGAATATGTTAAAAAGTCCTCAAACACAGGAAAGCAAATCACACAGATAGAAAGGACAAGTTAATGTGGAGAGGCTCAAAAAATGGAAAATACACTCTCAAAAAGGGATATGAATTAATAATTAACTCATAGAGATGGGAAAGTTGATATTCCTCTAAACCTTTGCTGGGACAAAGCTTTCCTCCCCAAGGAATGAATATTCATTTGGGAAAGAATACAAAAAAGAATCCTTGCAGCTGATAGGTTCACCAAATTTGGTTTTGAGGGACCTTCAAGGTGTCCACTATGCGAGGCAAAATTAGAGACGAGAAAATACTTGTTATTTCAATGTCCCTTTATGCACTTTTGCTAGAAATGGTTATGCAAGAAGCTTATTGGAATTCATTGTCCCTAGAAATCTATGGGATCACCTCAATAATTAGTCCAAACATGAAAATGTTAAAATATATAGTAGTCTATAGAAAATCTCGCCCTCTATCCTCATGGGAGACTGGAAAGAAAAAAATACAAGGATTTTCCTGAATGAAGAGTTGACATTATCCTCCTTACTCAACAAAATGGAAGCTAGCATAATAGAAGTGTTGAATAATGACCTAAGGAATTCAATGAAAGAAGAAGGGATGCTCACAAAGTGGGATACAAAAATGAAGAATAATTGGAATCACCTTATAAACCCTCCCCTAACTCACCTCAAATCAGACAAAAATGCCAAAATAGAATGCAAATGAGAACCCCTTGGAGGTTTGGAAAAATTGAACTTCAATGGAGCATCTAGAGATAATCCTAGCAAAGTAGGACTTAGGTGCATTAGCCATTCAAATAAAGGTAGTTGGTTTACTAAATGATCTAAATCTTTAGGGTAAATATTAAATAATATAGTGGAACTACAAACCCTAAAGGAAGATTTCAATCTAATTTTAAAACTAGGTATTAAGAAGCTAATTATTGAATGAGTCTCTTAGATTATACCAAATGCAATTAGACAAAGAAGCACGCCTAGCTAGAAGATCAATTCTAAAATTAAATATATATTATTAATCTTGGACAAGTTTGAGGAAATTAGGATACAACATATTTACCCTAATGGGAATAGTGAGGCAAACAATCTAGCAAATAAATGAGTCAATGATGAAGATATTAAGATTTTCAATAAACTATAATTATCTTTCAATTATTCAAATAGGTAGCATCTTAGGCATCCCCAAGGCCAATGATTAGATGACACTCAATTTTTTAAACATAAATCATCATCATCTAATTAGGAAACAAATTATGAGATTAATGATAATAACATTTAATATACATAGGAACTCATACTTAACCTTAGTTAACCTTCCTAGCTTTACACTCCTATATATATACCAAGGACATGAATTTTATTGCATCTCTCTAAAATTTCCTCTTTGGATATCTTACCCATCCTTAAACTTTGGTATAACATTGGGGGCCCTTTAACTCTCATGCATTTATTCTCTAACTTCACCCCTCTTCCCTTTGGCTATTTATCCATTCTTATCATCTCTTGTTATTTGTTCCTTTAAGCTTTAATCTTAGCATAGCTATATTATTTTCCTAAAATTTCATTTTTCCACCTATTACTTTCATCATTTATTTTCATGCTCTGGGGGAACCTCCTAGAAACTTCTAGACTCTTCTAGAGCTTTTGGGAATGTTATAGCACTTTGTTGGGTACTCTCCCATGCCTTTATTTAGCTTTTTACCTTGCCTTGTCTCCATCTAATTCTTGCCCTTTATCTTTTTCCATAACCCTTTCCTAGTTGTATCTTTACCATTAGTAGACTTTATTAAAGATGGATTATGTTGTCATCTTTTTTCATGCCTACGATGAACTATGGCCTTTACTAGCCAAGTTAAACCCAAAACATGGACTAGAATGCTTAGGGAAGTGGATGACATGACCAAGATAGTTGTAATTAGGGTTTTAGGGGATTTTTTTTTTAAATAGGACTACTCATGAAGGACTAACAGTGAAGTCATTGGGTCCTTTATAGCTTGTTTGAAAAGAGCTTAGGTCAGTCCTTGGAACATAATTCATATTTGCAATAACCTTTTTCAAAGATACTTGGCTTGGTGATCTTGATAATGATGTCCTTAGTATCACTGCTAATTTGGAAAATCCCTTCCCTTGAGGATTATATGACTCATCCTCCTAGTAGCTTGCTTCATGTCAAGATCCTTAGGAGACCTATCCTTCATATTAGAGACCAAGCACACTTCAACTCAATGTGGCCTAAGATGTAAGCCAACTTTCACTTTTTGTTAAGGTGATGAGGAATCATATGTAATGTGCCCCATTTTGAATGTAATATTAATATTAAATAAAAATTATAAACATATTTTATTATTATTAAATACATTATCATCAAATTGATATAATATAATATTACATAAATTATTATATTGATAACATAAAAAAAATTATAATTATGTAATGATATATTAAAATATATATAATATACAATAACCATAAAATAAGATATAAGATAATATTTCCTAAATAAATAAAATTAACAATAATAAAGAAAATCAAAATGAACAAATATAATGTATTATTAATCTAAACTAAATGTTCCATATAAATCAAGCAGATTGTAATGTGTAGACTTTTATAGACAAGGGAAATTAAAATTTAGTACAATAAGAAAGACCAATACTTATTTAGGAAGAGTTAAGGGGAATGGGTATTTAAATATACCAATAAATATAAAAGCTAATTTATATTTTAAAAGTGAGATTAATCAACTATTCAATGCATACATTGATCTATCCACCATCAGATACAACTATTTGATACCAGAGATATTTTAAGAAGATTGAAATCATTTCTTGGAGGATATTCATAACTGAGCACCAAAGATTAATACTAAACAAAGGGAAAATAATATACCAATGTGGATGTCAAGAAAAAAGAAGAAACATACTATCATCCAGGAGACATTATTAGTAGGGAATATAATATTTCAAAATTGGTCAATTTAGCAATAGGAAACCACATAGTAGTGGCAACATAGGATGAAAGAGTGCTAGCAAAAGACCATTAAAAATCCATCTAAAAATTCTACATGCCAGGAGTAGAATCAACACACAATAAATAAGGGATATTAACAAGGAATATGATAGAGCATTGATCAATAGAGAAAAGAATTAGTGACAATAAGTAATCTGGTAGTGATAGTAGGATACGTAGATAGAGATAAATAAGAGAAAGTAAATTGATAATATAAAAATAATATAAGAAGAGTCAATGAAAAAATTAACTTTATGTGGCACTTGCATATAAGGGAAGCATATAGAATAGATAGTGACCACTAAGTAAGAAACAAAAATTATAAATAAGAAGAAAAAAATTATGATTCAGATAATAGGATTAAAAGAGATGAGAACTTTATAGTTCTCATAGAGACCCACCAAGAGGGGAAGAGGACATTCATTGTGAACGTCAAGTTTCTCTAAAGGAGAGCTCAAAGACTAGAGAACATTCAAAATGAATTTTGAGATTCTAAATTGGAATCTAGGAAGAGATTCTTTGAGAAACTCAAGAGACAATATATATTTTAGTGCTTAATGCATATGTTAGAGAACAGAGGCTTGGTTAGAGTTGGGATCTTTTCCAAGTAATTAATGTTAATGAATACAACCATTAATAGAGATCCCAAAAGCTTTACAAGAAGGCTCTCAATATGATGATTTCCTAGTCCAGAATAATTCTCACTAGAGGGTTAGGTAAATCTGAAAAGAGTATTCTCTAAAAATTGGGAGTGGTTAGCTTAGGATTAGAAAATAATTAATTTAATGAAATTTATCTTATACTAACACTATTTTTAGGTTTACAAACAATTAATTTCATATTTTGGTTTATATTTTACTTTGTATTAACAAGTTGTTACAAGTTATAAGCTCATTATCCAATCCAAGAAGTAGGAACATTACAATCATCCTTTTTTTCTGAGGTAGTCAACTAAGAGACATCACATCATCCAAGAAGCTAACAATGATGGATCATCAACTAACTCCTTGCCTTTAGATACCAACCTTCTCCTATAATCAACTTTAGAAATCTGGATGACTTATACTTTATCCTGGCCAATTTTAATAAATTGAAGAAGAATGTGTCAGTGCATATGCCAGGTCAACTTGACTTCAAGGAGGAGGAAACCTAAGAGTACATACTAGTATTTTCTTTTTGGAAACTAAAATTGAGAAAATTGTTATGTTTTCATTGATGTCAAACCTTATTGGTAAGAAAATTCCATCTAATTTGAGTGTCATATCAAGATGATTGATGAAGAGGATTTGAAAAGATGGACATAAAAAAAGGACCTAGAAGATAGGTTGAGTAAGGAAATAAAATAGGCACTTGATTAGTTAGACTTTGACAAGATAAAGTGATTGTCTAATCATAAGATAAGTGAGTTGTACTAAAGCCTAGAAGAAGTGATCAAAGAATGACCAAATATATAGGTTTGACCAAGAAAAAGAACATAAGATTAAAGAACTTGAAGTTTATGTCAAGTGATGCTAGTGTCAACCAAGTGCTAGTATAAGCCAAGCAAATATAGTGCCAACCAAGCATAAGTATTGACTATGTGTCAGTATAAGTGCCAAATAGAAGAATTAGTAATGATTGAGTAATCCAATGATGACTAAGTGTCAGAGCACAATATTGGCCAAGGGACAACATATGATAGATTATGGGGAAACTATGATTTCCAACCAACATAGTTGATTTCTTGGAATATGTAAAGCATGTAGAAGATAAGGATGGATGACTAAGAGCATTTAATTGAAGGGAAATCATTTTTGAGCATTCATATGCAAGAATTCAAGGTGAAGTATGGAGAAGTTTCTAGAAGAGAAAAGAGGAGACAAAATTATGTAAGGATTTGATGAATCTAACCTAAACCTAAGATCTACGGTGATGTTTAAGTGATAAAATATCATAATTCATTATTTAAGTAGGTACAAGGGCTAACCTAAAAGAGGTTGGAGTAGTTGTTGATGCTATTGATTGGAAAACTTGAGCAAAGGGATGAGAAGAGTTGTGAAGAGTTGAAGTGTGATTACTTGAAGGGGTGCCAAGTAGATCAGAGATAGAGATGACAATGGAGACTAGTTAATGGATCATCATGTGAACCAAACTATGATATGTATTTGTAAAGTGAGTTGTATTTGTTAGATCAAACTTGTTGTTACTTTCTAACCATTGTATTAGCATTGAAATTCTTTAATCAAGGTGGCATTATAATGGAATTTTATAATGTCCTCTAACAAGGCCACCTAATAAGGTGATTAAATCCTCTAATAGGGTCACACCTAATAGTTTTTTTTGTAACCTTTAATAGGGTTAGATCCTAATAGAGATCACTTCAATAGAGTGAAAAAATGGTTACATGTTATTGGTAGTTTTTTTCCAAATTGGGTTTCCATGTTAAATCCTAGTGTTATACTTGTGTGGATATCATTTGAGATGATTTAGTGTTGATATTTTACATTCTACAAGTTTGATAATATATAGGACAATGGACTGCAAGTTTATGTTGATGATTATTTACTATAGAGATTGAGTTACTTAATGTTTAGATCTAGAGTATTTGAAGTGATTAAAATTTCAATTAGTACATCATGACCTTAGATAACTAATTCACCCCATCTCTTAGTTATTCTAAATTATTCTAACAATTGGTATCAAAACTTTGGTACTTATAGAGAAAAGTTTGAAGCTACTTAGAGCTAAAGATCAAGATGTACAAAAAGGAGGTGCCAAAGTTGAACAAATAGAACTTTTCTACATGGAAGAGTTTGATGAAGTTTCATCTAGTAGGAACTGAAGATGATGCAATATACTATACATAAAATGAACATGTGGCAATAACAATAGCTCCTCGGACAGCTGAGCAAATGAAAGAGAAGAAAGAACACAACTAGGCTATGTTGGAGATTGCATCAACCCTTAGCTATACTAAGTTTAATGACATAAAGTATTGCACTACTACAAAGAAAATGTGGGATATTTTGCATACCATCTATGGAGGTGACACAAATGTTTTGAGAAAAGAATCAAAAAGCTTGAGAGGTAAATTTGATGAAATGAGAATGGTGGATGGTGAAAATATTGTTCAGTATTGTAGAAGAATCAAAGAGGTGGTAAATTCTCTAAGAGAAGCAAATGGAAAAATTGATGATAAGATTATGATCAGAAAGGTATTGATAACTCTATTTCCTATCTATGTTATTAGATTTTCTAGAATACAAGAATTGATATGTACTCTTGATAATAACTTAACCTTGGAAAGTGTCATTGGTAGGCTTACTACTTTTGAGATGCCAAATTTTGATAATTTCATTCCTACTTTTGTTGAATCTATTTTTAAATCATAGTTGGTTATTAGTAAGAAAGGAAAAGGAAAATGTGTGACTAGTGACAGTAATGCTTCTGATAATGAGCTTGAAGCACTAATGGCAAGAAGAATTTCAAGAGGAAAGGGAAAATAAAAAGATAAACTTCTTATAATATGTTTTTCATGTAACAAAGTTGGTCATATTGATGCAAGGTGTCCTAACAAAGAAGATAAGGATGAGAGAAGGGAAAGAAAGTACAAAGGAAAAAGAGATGACCAAGATAATAGGAGAAACAAGGACTACAAAGACAAAGCTAATAAATCTTGTTATATTGCTAAAGAAAAAATTGATAATAAGTCTAATAGTAATGATAAAGAATTTGTCTGTTTTGCTATGTAAGAAGATTTTGATGAGGATAAGAAAATTGCATTAATTTTATATGTGAGTAAAGGTGATAGGTGGATAATTGATAGTGGTTGTTCACATCACATGACTGGTGATAAAAGTAAGTTTGAAACCATGGAACCATACAAAGTTAGTTGTGTTAAGTTTGGTGATGATGCACAATGTCTTTTGAAAGGTAAATGATCAATACAATTGATTGACAAGATCAAGTGTGAAAATTTTTATTGGGTTGAAGGACTTAACTATAACTTGTTAAGTATTTCATAGTTGAACAAATCAAGATACATTGTTGAATTCCATCATAGGAAGGCCAAGATACTTGATGTTACTACTAAACTAATTGGAAGTGGTGATTAGATAAGAGGTTAATTTTTCTATCTAGATGTATCTGATGAGACATGTTTGTTTGCACAAAATGAAGATATATGGTTATGGCATCAGAGGTTATGTCATATGAACTTTGATAATTTGGTAAACATTAGTAAGATGAAAAGAGTAAGAGGGTTACCAAGATTGAAGAAACCTGGTAATTTTATGTGTAAATAATGTCAATTGGGAAAAATGACTAAGTCTAGTTTCAAGAGCAAGACCTATTCATCTAATGATATTTTGGAATTGGTTCATAATGATCTTTGTGGACTTATTAGTGTAAAAATCTATTTTGGAGAAAAATATTTCATTCTATTTGTTGATTACTATTATAGGATGATGAACGTAATGTTTCTTAAAGAAAAATATGATGCTTTTCAATTGTTTAAGTGGTATTTGGCCAGAGTTGGAAACAAAATAGGTAAGAGTCTAAAGTGCTTGAGATATAATAGAGGAGGAGAGTTTAGCTCTAATGAATTCAACATATTTTGCAATGATAGAGGAATCAAAAGGTAGATGTCAGCACCTAGGACCCCTCCCCAAAATTGAATAGCTAAAAGGAGAAATAAATCAATCATGGATTGTGCTAGAACACTGATGATGGAAAAAAATGTATCACAAAAATACTAGAGAGAAGTTGTGAGTATAGTAGTTTATACTTTGAATTGAGTACAAATGTTACACCCTTGGAATTTTGTTATGGATATGCACCTAATGTGAAGTATTTTAAAGTCTTTGGAAGAAAATATTATATTATCAAAGATAATAGAAATGGAAAACATGATGCTAAAAGTGATGAAGGCATATTCCTAGGATATTCCACTAAGAGAAAAGTGTATAAGTGTTTGAGCTCTAACACTAATAAAGTTGTGGAAAGAAAAAATCTGAAAGTTGATCAACATGTAGAAAAGAATGAAGTTGAATGCAAGATAGAACCTAAAAATTATGACACATTCATTTATGTAGATGAAGGTGTTTCCTGCACCTTACTTGAGTAGGAGAATAAAGCTACTAAGCAACAATGAATAGTGAATGTTGAGCAATAGACTATCGGTGTCGAGAGTTAGTAAAATGATGTTGTGATACATGTAGTAGATGCCAAACATTAGGAAGATAATGCCAATAAAGAAGAACCTAAACTAGAACTTGGAGAAGAGATACAAAATGAAATTGAAATCAATTTTCAAGATGAACCTATGCAAGAAGAAAGAAGGAAAGAACTTGTACTAGCAAAACATGTGAGAAGACAACATGCACCTAAACAAATCATTATAGAAAAAGACTCTAGATTTATGAAAATGAAAAGACTTAGAAGTGATTCATGTTTACTTTATGAGGTTGAACCTAAATCAGTAAAATATGTTTTGGAGAATGAGGATTGGATTTAAGCAATGAATGAAGAAATTGAATAGATAAAGAAGAACTAGTATGCAATAGATATGCACAAGAAGAAGGAATTTATTATGCAGAAACATTTTCCCTAGTTGCAAGATTAGAAGGAGTTAGAATACTACTTGCATTTTCTTCTTACAAATGATTTAAAGTGTACCAAATGGATGTCAAATCTATATTTTCAAATGGAATACTTGAAGAAGAGGTTTGCATAGAATAACCAAAAGGATTTGTAGATCCTAACAAGAAGAAAATGGTATGTAAACTACACAAATCTCTATATGGGTTGAAACAAGCCCCTAGAGCATGGTATGAAAGGATGCACAATTATTTGGTAAAGATTGGATTTGCAAGAACTAATGATAACAACAATATGTACTTGAAGACTAGATGTAACAATGAGATGTGTCTATGTGAAATTTTGATGATATCATATTTGGAGGAAAGAATGCATTATGCAAGTCATTTGTAGATAGGATGAAGAAGAAATTTGAAATGTCTATGTTTGGTGAGATAAAATTCTTTGTTGGTTTACAAGTATATTAGATGGGGCTAGGTATCTACATTACTAAATCAAAATACATCAAGGAGATACTGAAAACCTTTGGAATAGAAGATTCAAAACTAGTGAGCACACCTGTGGCTACAAGACATAAGCTATCTAAGAATGATGATTCAACTGATGTGAACTAGACATTATATAGATCAATGATTGGGAAACTATAATATGTTGTTCATAGCAAACTTGATATTGCCCTAGTAGTTAGGATTGTTGCAAGATTTTATGCAAACCCTAAGGAGAATCACATGATGGCAGTGAAAATGATACGAAGATGTCTAAAAGGAACAGAAGACTATGGCTTATATTACAAGAAGAATGACAAGTTTGAACTGAAAGTATACACTGATTTTGATTGGGTAGGTAATGTTGATGAAAGAAAGAGTACAAGTGGTGGAGCTTTCTTTCTAGGAAAGAGACTAATCTCATGGAAAAGAAAAAAGTAGAATTGTATTTCACAATCAACACCTAAAGCTGAATAGGTGGCAGCAATAGTAAATTATTCAAATATTGTATGGATCAAGAAATTGTTGAAAGGTACGAAGGAAGAGATCACTGATCCAGTTGTTATCTATTGTGAAAACACAAGTTATAAATATATCAAAGAACCTTGTAATGCACACAAATACCAAGCATGTTGCTATCAATTATCATTACTTGAGAGAGCTAGTTCAAGACAAAGAAGTGATATTGGAGTATGTAAACACTAATTTTCACTAAGGCTTTACCTAAGGATACTCATGAACATCGAAAAGGTAAATTAGGGGTGATTCCCCAAGCTAAGACTACTTAAGCTGAGATGGAGCTCTGCATCAAATGATTTGATCATGATAACCTACAAATTGATGCAGAAAGTCATACTTTAGGAGTTGCCTAAAGTAGTGAAGAAAGAAGAACACAATGTTGTATCAGCCATTAGTTTAGATGACAGATGGTGAATAAGATTCAAATGTATTGGCATGAAGATATCTAAATGACGAAGATGAAGGAAAAAGATGAAGTGCCTTTGGCATTGTTGTCAAAGAGGGAGATAGTATTCAATTACCATGGAGTAATATGAAAGAGGGAGAGTATGTTAGTTACCATGGAAGAAGGAGAAACTATAAATGAGGAAGAAATAGTTATTCAACAAGAGTATATGGTGTTGCCAACAATACAAAGGGATCTAATTGATTTCATGATCTGATGTGATAGAGGGGGCTTATGTGTTGCATATCAAAGTTGCATAGATGAGAATTAGAATGAAACTAAATGAGAGAGATTGTTGGACATAGAGATGAGAATCAAAATGAAACCAAGGATATTAACTTAGAGGGAGATTCTCAAAGTAGTTCATTTTTTGGATTGCATGGTAACTAGAGGTATTTCCATCAATTCCAAAGAGGGAGATTGTTGGAAACTACAATTGAGATAATTTTTATTTTTTCATTGATGTCAAACCTTATTGGTAAGATAGCTCTATTTGATTTGAGTGTCATACCAAGATGATTGATGAAGAGGATTTGAGAAGATGGACATAAAAAAAGGACCTAGAAGAAAGGTTGAGTTATGAAAGGAACAACAATGGGCACTTGATTAGTTAGACTTTGACAAAATAAAGTGATTGTCTAATCATAACATAATTGAAGAAGATAGGTTTATTGAAGCCTAGAAGAAGTGATCAAAGAATGACCAAATGCATAGCTTGATCGATCAAAAGAGAAGAAGATTAAAGAACTTGAAGTTTATACCAAGTGATGCTAGTGTTGACCGAGCACCACTAAAAGCCAAGAAAATATAGTATCAACCGAGCATCAATATTGACCAAGTGTCAGTATAAGTGCCAAACATAAGAGTTAGTAGTGACCAAGTAATCCATTGATGACTGAGTGTCAAAACATAGTGTTGGCTAAGGGACAAAGTTTGATAGATTATGGGGAAATCATGATTTCCATCCAACATAGTTGATTTCTTGGAATATGTAATGTGGAAGATAAGTATGGATGACTTCAAACATTTAATTCAAGGAAAACCATGTCTAAGCATTCCTATGTGAGAGTTCAAGGTGAAGTGTGGAGAAGTTTCTAGAAGAGAAAAGTGGAGATGAAATGATGGAAGGATTCGATGAATCTAACCTAAACCTAAGATCTACAGTGATGTTTAAGTAGAAAAATATCATTATTACCTATTTAAGGAGGTACAAGGGCTAACCTAAAAGAGGTTGGAGCAATTTTTGATTCTATTGATTGGCGACCTTGAGTAGAAGGTTGAGAAGAGTTCTAAAGAGTTGAAGTGTGATTACTTAAAGGGGTGCCAAGCAGATCAAAGACATAGATGATAATGGAGGCCAGTCAATGGATCAACATGTGAACCAAATTGTGATATATATTTGCAAAGCGAGTTGTATTTGTCATATCAAACTTGTTATTACTTTTTAACCATTGTATCAATATTAAAATCCTTTAATCAAGGTTGACCTAATAGTCATTTATAAATCCTTTAATCAAGATGGAATTCTAATGGAATTTTCTAAATTCCTTTAACAAGACCACTCCTAATAGGGTGATTAAATCCTCTAATAGGGTTACACCTAATAATGTGTTGTAACCTTTAATAGGGTTGGCTCCTAACAACGCTCACTTCATAAGAGTGAAAAATTGGTGACATGTTACTAGTGTTTTTTCCCAAATTGGGTTTCCACATTAATTCTCGGTGTCATACTTGTGTGGATTTCATTTGTGATGGTTTATTGTTAATATTTTACATTCTACAAGTTTGATAAATATAAGGACAATGGGTTGTAAGTTTATGTTGCTAATTATTTACTATAGAGATCGAGATACTAAATGTTTAGATCTAAAGTATTTGAATTTATTAAAAGTCCAATTAGTACATTAGGACCTTGGATAACTTATTCAACCCCCCACCCCCCCCCCCCCCCAGTTATTCTAAACCATTCGAAAAAATTTAGGGCTGAATTTCAAGATCTTTTTTATTAAGATTTAAATATCAACATGTCTCCCATATTAGTTTTTGTCTCAAGGGTCCTTGATCTCTAGTCAAGTACTTCAGTAGTCATATGGCCTTCAAGCCTTTGATCAAGATCTATGTGCATTATATGTCAATATTATAGATATGTCATTCCATAAAATAAAGCTTCTAGTTTTGTTAATATTTTGTCATGTTAATATTATAGAGAGGTCAATCTCATAAATATAGTTACTATTTTTTCATCCGAAACATATGGATTAGTGTTTAGGTCTCAGTATTTGAATATAGTCACACATATTATAGTTTAAAATGTAAATTTATATATCAATATTGTAGAGCTATGGAAGAGTTAGCATGTAAGGAACATTAACAAGTGTTGTAAAATTCACAAACCAAAAACAAAAATCACATATATATTATACGAAAGAAAGTGCAAAAGAGAGTGCAAACTAAAGCAAGAGCACCCAACAAGCCTTCTTGATTGTGTAGATGTGTCCAATGATGGAGATGTATGCTCAAATATGCTTCAAGTCTTCAATGAACTGGAGCCTTCAAAGGGTAAAACATGGTGTATAAGGTGAGTGAGGATTCCTACAAGGAAAGGGTATGATTCAGTGATTTGTTCTTCAAGGGGCATTATGAGTTTGCATGAAAGTTGATTCTTTTAATTGTGAAGGGAGAGAGTTTCATTTATAGGTCAAGGATGTGAGGATGGAGGGCTAGGATGCAAATATTGAGGAAGGATAAGGGAGGGCTAGGATGCAAGGAAAGGGAAGCACATGGATTGTGCTTCTTCAAATCCATAGCCTTATGACAAGTGTCACAAGGGGATTGGATGTGAGAGGATAGGCCAAATGGATGGTCAAAGGGAGGAGTATGGAAGAAGGATGTAAGATTCCTTAAAGAGCATTTAATAAATGTAAGAGCCTTTAAGTCTTTTGGATAGGAATGTAAGAGGAATAGGATAAAAGTTTGACTTTGCTTTGGCTTAGGACTTTTAACCCTTGGTTAATGTTGTGCACATATTTTAGGGAAGGGATTAGGTTTAGCTTAGGAGAGAATTAGGATGCAAGTGGCATGTTAGAGGGATGCAAGTGAGCTAGCACTAATGAGGTCAATTAATTAGTTGGCTAAGCGAGGTTAGCATGGGTGAATGGGTTGGATTTAGCAAATGATAGGGATTTAGGAATAGTTAGAGGTTAGGGATTTGATTTTAAATGTTTGATTAAATCAAAGGGTATTTTGGAATTAAATTAAATATATATTATGTATAATTTATTTATTTTAATAGAAGAATAGGGATTTAATTAATAATTAGACTTTTGATTTGTCATTCAATTTTATCAGTTGGACTATAGTTGATCAAATGAATTAATTAACTAGGGGATGACATTGAATTAATTAAATATTAAATACTTAATCAATAATGCCTTAGGAGATGACTAAATAGGATTACTTAAGTGATGTAATTAGATTTAGGTGTCTACAAATATAAATGGAATTTATAAACTCATGTACAAAGGTCAATGTGATTCCATAGATCGCAAGACTAAGCTGAAATAGGCATTTCATGGTTTGAAATTGTTCTTGGTCCAAATATGAAAGGATTTTAGATTATCAACATTATAACTAGAGTTAAATTATAACATAACTAAAGGTTAATTGACTTTTTTTATATGTGGATTCATATACGTGATCATATCTACAACATTTCCTTGAAATAAGCTAGATATAATCAAATCTTTAAGTGGTTGTAATCTAATTGTAAGAATTGTTTTTGGAAAGAGAACTAATAGATCCTAACTAAGTGTTAAATAATTGGAAAGATGGTCAACACTAAAAATTATACAATCTCATATAAAGTGCAATTTTGATAATTGACTACACTCTACAGAGCATCTATAGATTAACACTATTCAAATATTAACTCCTAGTGAACTTAATCAAAATACATCTCTCAGAATTTCTTCAACTATACCATATGAATAAACCAAAGTAACATAAATGACCATGACAAAAGAAAACACCTATCCTAATATGATCACTTAATATATGAGGAATGGAAACTTAGTCCAAATTAAAATAAGGAACATGGTCACTTGCATCTAACAACTCCTAGATGCTATATAGAATTTAAACTTAAACAATATCATTGGATAACTTTGAATACAAAATCTCTAAATAAATGAATGACAAATAGAACGATACACAGGAAAGATCTTCCCATGCCAAAGTAAGTTAAGAATATAAAAAGTCTAGCATTTGGTAAGACTCAAAATGGGATCTATCACCTCATAATGATTTCTTTAAATAATAGATGTTCACATTCAACACTCTCTAGACCTTTATTTCCCTAAAATGATGGTGTTTAATCTAATCAAACAAACTTGGGCATTAATTAATAATTAAATTAGAAAGTATAACAATAGATGAAACTCAATTTGGTAAACATAATTAAAAATTTTCAAAAAGAAAAATCAATTTAATATAACTAGAATATACTAAGAAAAAAGATGTTCATTAAAATATGAACCATTCACTAAATAAAATTCAATAATTAGATTAATTCCAGAAAGCATTTCTCACAAAGAAGAATAGAAAATGAGTATAGAAAGACAAGGAAAGTAGTAACTCATTACCCGTTCATCATATCTAGAATCAATAATCACCAATAATAATATAAAACCTCATAAATAGAGGCAAATATTAATGTATTTATATAATTTAGATTGTTTTCATAAAATAACCTTTCTTGCAAGTTGGAAGTGCTTTTAAAGATGCAGGGAATCATGGAGGAAACCAAGATACATTCTCAAGATAAATCAGGAAATGGGTGTTTGACATAGTAAAGGGCTTGGAATTAAAGTTAAAGACACAAATAAATGTATAAACGGCTCTTTGAAATGTATAAAATATGTTGTAAGGGAGGGAATACCTTTCTATCTTCCTATGTTTTAAGGGGCATCTTTATTTTAAATTAATACTTTTGAAGGGAAGAAAAGAGGCAAAGAAGATTGTAAACTAATTCTGTTATAAGGGAGGGTATGCCCTCTCAAAGACCTTTGAGAATAACTCAAAGATAATTATAACATGTAGACAGGACATAAATGTCTCGGGCAACATCGAGGATTTTCTTCCCCATTGTTTTTCCTCCAATACCCACACTTTTAAAAATATTTTAATTACAATATATAGGGCATTATGCCTTTTACCAATAAAAAAATCTAACTAATGTTGTTGAAAAGAAATAAGGAAATGAATGTTTGCAATGTGCATACTATATACATAATTTAGACCATAGGAATTAAATTTAAAAGTATTTAGATCTATTATATAATAGCACAAACATCATATCTTTAGAGGTAAATGAAGTGCAAAGTTCAAGATTTAGACCCTGCACTACACAAAGTCAAAGGCTTGAGTACATGCACAAACCCTTGAAATAAGCTATAACAAATTGTGTTCATTTGAATGCAAAATTCTTGATAACATTAACTAATCAACTCTTCAAGAAACACTAAACTCTAAACAATATAAAAATAGTATAATATATTTCTTAATTGTAATAGATAGAGAAGAAATATTTTTGCAAAATACAGATATTCAAAATTCAACAATATTCTAGTTAAATTCAATTTTAAGCACTATGCAAAGTGTTTATTGATGTAATATTTATTCTATAAAAAATACTTCAGCAAAGGAATATATACTCCCTCCACATTCTTTCAACATTTTCCACCTCAAACAAATGATACAATAAAGACATGTATCAACACAATTTCATTATTATTTGGTTTGACTATACTACAAAATCAATAACATACTTGGAGAGATCCACATGCCTTCATATCTCATAATCTTAGTTTCATATTTATTTCCAAAGCCATATTTTAGGTTTAATATACTCATATATTGCAATCTTTTAAATGATTTATCACCAACTTTTCATTTCCCTACATTTGATTGATGAAAGCTTATCATTACAATTAGTTGTTGTAAATCATAGTGTCAGTAAATAGATTTTCACTTCAAGAAATCAACACATAATGACTAACAATGCCCAGACAGAAGCACAAACTCTAGTAATAGTTGGGTCGCTTCGTGATTGGAATGCGTAAGCACCCTTTGAATTATTTGGGTACAACTCCCCATGCAAGATTTTCAATGAATTATCTAACTTACAATTAAAATTCTTTTAACTGTAAAGCACAAAAGGTACACAAACTCTTATCCATAAACACAGAATAAATGCAAAAAGCTAAATGACTGAAAGTAAATGAAAAATGAATGACTCAAAGTCCATTCATCTAACCTTTACATTATACAAAGAATGCAAGAAGAAAGACAAACCAACTACTTACAAACACACAAATAACTATGGCCCAAAGTCCAAATGATAATCATGCATATAGTCACATGAGACATAAATACATACATAGAGAACTAAATTGATTCAAAGATCGATTTCAATCATAAAACAAATGTCCAAACTCAAAGGTTTGGTACACAAATCTTCTTTCCATGAAAATAAAAAAGAAAACAAAGATATTAATGTTTCTATCCTCACAAACTACAATCCGGAAATAAAAATACTCTTTCTCCCCTTCAAAAACAAGCAAAAGAAACTTGGTCCCTTCCTATAGCTCAAAGTCTCTGCCCCCACCCCCCCCCCCCCCCTGGAAACTCCTTGCCATAAATATCTACAATAAGTGACATTAGGTTTCCATAATTGAATATTGAAATAACTTTATAAAATTACTTTTTTGGTCCTCTTGATTATATTCGTTCTACTAAGAATGAAATTATATTTCCTCCCAATCATAAGATTGTTGGTGCTATTAAATAATTTGGATATTTCGCTTCTTTTTTTTGACCCCATTACCTTTGAACATAAAAATGTCCGTTAAGATAAACAATGTCAACTCAATGTGCCCCAATTTCATTTTTCATTTTGATAATGAAATCATTATGATGCTTGTAGAGGGGGAAAATTCAATTCAAATGTCAAACACCCCTAAACTCCTAACACTTCTTTTTTTTGTTTCCACCATGAGGACTGGTTATAATGAGTCACATCATTTCATAAGAGGCATTGATCTTATTGGCCTCAAATATCAATAGCTCAATATTTTCATCATAGGACCTCTATTTTAGAATGATCAAGTTTGATATATTTCTATAGGGATGCTTCCCATCATTTGGCATTTTACCCTTTTGGCAAATGGGCATAATTTCCATGTTGATTTTGTCCATTAAAACCTATGCACTGACTATTTGGATGCTTGTGCTTGGATGGTTAATTAAAGTATAGCTTCAATGTTGAGTGGAAATTTCATGATTTTAGCTCTTTCATGCATAGTTTGATGATTACCATTGTGATCTATTCATGCATGCATAATTATTGAATACCTTATAGGCATTTTATCAAATAGTATATCTGTTCTCTAGGGTTGCAGCTTGATATTGCATCTTGGAGTACCATGTCATGAATACTAAAGGCATTGACTCCTTTGTACATTGACATCATATCATTTGTCTTAGAGCTTGATGACTATGTGTCTTATGTGTATTGTTACCCAAAATTAGCCTGCTTGACTTCATTTTCTCGGGAATTGGCGTAACACAGACCTCCCATAAGCCACTTTCTGCATTAGATCATGTTTACTACACAAAAATCTTTATTAACTTTTCCTTTTTTGTGGTTGCATTCATCCTCATCCCAGCTAAACTTATTCACAATTTTTGAAACATCTTACAAGGCTTCTTCAAGATAGAGTGATTAGCTTCAAAATCCTTTGTAGTTGTGGCTTTCTAGGGTAGACTATCATGTCATTGTACATGGATAAATATCTTAGTATGAGGGGTAACCCACAATTGAAGGTTTTAAATGCATATAGATATGTCAATAGTTCGAGTGGACAAGAGAAAGCCTTTTTTGCATTAGTCTAGTACCCAAAGTTTTCATAAGGATGATATTGTTCTACCAGGGGAATGACTAGCCAAAGTCACTGAGGATCAAATCACTTGAATTAGGAGGAAGGGAATATAGATATTTTAATACCCATGATTACATCTGATGACTCATCCAGGTCTTTTAGCCTCCATACATCTATATCTTATCGTTGATTTGTGCAAGTGCAAACTTCGCAAAGATGTAAGTTTCTTGATTCTCAATATTTATAAACTGTCATATTAAACTATCCTAGATATTATCTGGAGTGATGCATGGGATGACCAAACCCTCTTTTTGAAGTGAATGTGGTCTTACTTCCCCTTAGACTATGGACGATTGATGTTTAATTTGGATTTAAGGTCGTTCTCATTAACTTAGAGAGCCCTAGTATATGGGAATGATAGTTCACAATCTATTCATTGATTTTTACCAAATCAACAGAATGGGCTTGTACTATTTTGCTCAACAATCCAAATATTTCCCCCTTTTTGGTGAATGTGAAGTGTGCTAAAATTCTTCACGATTCAAACTACAACTTGATCCCATGCATAGTAATCTATGCTCTGTATTTTTCTCCACTAAAATTGTGACTCGAAAACTAGATCCCAAACCTTCTAGGCTTGTTAGACCATTATGATCCAAAGTTTACTTGTATGTTCTAAATATTGAAGCTTTGAACCTACCAAAATTGAAAGTGCCAATTGTATAGGATCGAACCTTTGAATTGCCATGAACTTAGGAAACCAGATGGATCTTTGGAAACACTAGGACTTAACTTCAAATCTAGGCCTATATCTAAGAATCTTTAAATTTTGAAATAGACTCAATTTTGATATATTATGTGGGGTTATAGGACCATATGAACTCTTTGAACCAATCAAACCTCATTGAACCACTTTGAACCTGGTCCAAAGGAGTCCAAGACCCTAAACTAAAAAATTTATTACCAGGGGCGATATGGATCTAACATGGGCTTTGATTGTGGGACTATTTTTGGCACAAAAATAGAGAACTCCAATGATCTCTAGTAAAATATAACTACCTTATCCATTGGGCTATAGAGTCATAAAGAAGGAGAATAAGGAGTCTCTTGCAAAGAGGGCGAAGCGGAGTAAGGCAAAACCAAAACTCCTAAAATACTAGCAAGCCAAAAACTAAAACAAAGCAACTTAATCTACTCACAATGAAAATATACTAGGAAGAGACATATTTTCAAATATATTCATTGGCAAGAAAATTCTACCAGAACAAATGGAAACAAGAAAAACTTATGTGAGGCCATCCACCGATTGAGGGAGGCAGGAGCTATTTTAAAACAATAGACCATGCTTCAATAGGGAATCTCCAAAACACTATTTGTTAGCAACTCCTTCTATGTTGAATGTTAGACTAAGAAATTGCAAAACTTTAGCAACCCAACATTCTCTTCTGAATAGCCAATCTTCATCATAGAATTCTTCATTTTCAAGAGGTTTGTCCACAACATTTCTCAAACAAGATATCGTCTCAAACAGAACAAAATAATATTCACAAATCTCTTCATTAGCTAAAGAGTGGGTCTCTTGGTTTCTATTACAAAGAGCACTTTCCTTTCCACAACCATTTGCATCATGTTAATTTTAGATAAAGACTAAAATTCATCCAGCATAGGATCAAACCTCATATTAAAATTTACATCATCTCTATGAAGAACCAAGCAATGGTCAAACATGTAAGATGTTCCATCATCTCCTTTTATAGTTATGTCATCATTATTTTTATAATTTAAAACAACAACATCACACATGGGAGAGTGTAAAGAAGACTTATTCAACAATGCTTCACTTCTAGCTTAATTCAGATTGATACCTGAGCCAGTCCAAAAGAACTCATCCGTTTGAAGAGATGACAAAAATATGCTCATGATTTCTTCTTCTTTAGCAAGAGGTTTATCATTCAAAATTTTCACTAAGCTATCCATAGGTTGAAAGACAACCTCATAATTTCTTCCATCGGGGGGAGAATAAGGCTGAGAAATTTCTTGCCAACATGGAGCTCTACCTCACAAATCTCATTTTTTGAGTGACAAGAAGCTTTAATGGGTTGTTCACATTTTTTAAAGCATGAGGAATTACTACCAGACATTCCATTAAAAATAAAAGATTCAAATTCTAGTGACATGTTGTTTTGAACTTTTGTGCAAATTAGATTTTCTAAATAAAAATCACTACCATTAATTTCAGATTTGAAGCTTTCTACCTTAGGAAAGGAGAGATATCTAGATGCAATTTTTTTTTTAATAATTATCTACTAGAATTTTGATGCTATCTTGATGATCAAAGACTACATGATTGTAGGAAATGAAGTGAGATGATATTATCAGAGGTTCTTCATAATAAACTGCCAACTCCTCTTCAAGTTGTTGTGCCCTTTTCTTGTGTTCTTGGAGGTCTCTTAGCTTGTGAAATTTGATGCACATGCTTCTCCATAGTAGGGTAGAGTTTTAGTCATCTTCAAGACTTATATTTTCTCTCATAGCCTAAGAGACACTTTCTTTAAAACAATCCATGAACTCATGGAACACACTATCATCTATTTGATAGATTTTTATGAAAGGCGGATCTAGTCTTTTTCACCTTACAAATTTCCCCTTCAAAATGATGGATAAAATAGAGTTACCAATCCTACAAATACAAAGATATTTTTATAGAATAATTAAGGAAATCAATTTGACATTGGTCTTTGACTTTGAGTTCCCTAGTAGAGTCACCAAAAATTTGTTAGTAAATAGATTTTCACTTCAAGAAATCAACACATAATGCTCGCAATGTCCAAATAGAAGGATAAACTCTACTAACAGTCAGGTTTCTTTGCAACTAGAATGTGTAAGTACCCTCTAAATTATTTGGGTACAGCTCCCCGTGCAAGATTTACAATGAATTATCTAACTTACAATTGAAATGCTTTTAACCACAAAGCACAAAAGGCACACAAATGATTATCCATAAACATGGAATAAATGTGAAAAGCTAAATGACTAAAAGTAAATGACAAATGAACAGCTCAAAGTCCATTCATCCAACCTTTACATTATATAAAGAATGCAAGAAGAAAGAAAAACCAGCCATTTCCAAACTCAAATAACTATGGCTCAAAGTCCAAATGATTATCATGCATGTAGTCACATGAGACAAAATATATTCACAAAGAGTTGAATTGATTCAAATATCAATTTAAATTAGAAAATAAATGTCCTAACTCAAATTTTTGGTAGACAAATATTCTTTCCATGAAAATACAAAAGATAGCAAAGATCTTAATGTTTCTATGCTCATGAACTACAATCTAGAAATAAAAATACTCTTTCTTCCCTACAAAAACAAACAAAAGAAACTTGATCCCTTCCTATGGCTCAAAGTCTCCCCCCCCTTGAAAACTCTTTTTCATAAATAGCTACAGCAAGCAACATTCAGTCTCCATAATCAAATCTTGAAATAACTTTCTAAAATTAATTATTTGGTCCTCTTTGTGATATCCTTTCTACTAAGAATGAAATTATATTTCCTCCCAATCATAAGATTACTGGTGCTATTACATAATTTGGATATTTGGCTTTTTGTTTTTGACCCCATTACCTTTGGACATAAAAATGTTCATTAAGATAAATAACGTCAACTCAATGTGCCTTGTTGCATTTTTCATTTTGATAATGAAATCATTATAATGCTTGTAGAGGGGAAATATCCAATTTGAATATTGAACACCCCTAAACTTCCAACATTTCTTTTTTTTTGTTTCCACCATGAGGACCAATTATAAGGAGTCACATCATTTCATAAGAGGTATTGGTCTTATTAGCCCCAAAGACCACTAGCTCGATCTTTTCATCACAGGACCTCTATATAAGAACAATCAAGTTTGGTGTATTTCTATAGGGACCCCATCATTTGGAATTTTACCCTTTTGACAAACGGGCATAATTTCCATGTTGACATTTACCCATTAAAATCTATTCACTAGTTATCTAGATTATTATGCTTGGGTGGTTCATTAAAGTATAGCTTCAATATTGAGCTAAGTATAATTCATGATTTTATCTCTTCCATGCGCAATTTGATGATTACCATTCTGATCTATTCATGCATGCATAATTGTCAAATACCTTATAGGAATTCTATCAAATGGTATACTAGTTCTCTAGGGCTATGACTTGATATTGCATCTTGGAGTACCATGTCATGAGTGTTGAAGGCATCGACTCCTCTATACTTTGACACCATATCATTTGGTTCAAAGCTTGATGCCTATGTGTCTTATGCTTCTTGATGCCTCTGTCAACAATTCAGGTGGACAAGAGAAAGATTTCACTGTTGTTGGTGTAAATAAGTATTTACTATTTACACTTTACTTAAGTTTACTTAGGTTATTGCATTATTTTATTATTTATTAAGTTGACACTTAGGAGTTTGTGTACCTTTATGAGTTGTCATGTTGACAACACAGAAGTACGCAACTCTAATTCAGCACATGGTGTCTACAACACTAGAGTTTGCATAATTAACTGAGTTGTCATGTAGACAACACAGTTATTTGGACTCCTAATTAAGCACATGGTGTCTACAACATTATTTTTTATGTTACACCTTTGTAGGCTTATCCTCTCATCATTGCACTTACTCTTGTGCTTAATGGAGGATAACTCACACCTGGTGGACATGTGCTTGGTTTTATGACTTATCATGTTGCTAACTTCTAGGCATTCTAGAAGCATTCCATAGCCCTTTATTTACAGGCACTCCTAGTGTACTTATACATTGAATTGAATACTATATTGTTATTTTGATCATACTCTAGTCTATTTTGTTCTTGTGTTTGAGTTGCTTGGCCTTGGGTGAATTCTGCCCTAAGGAAAATTCTTACATGGTTTTAGAGCTAAGGGAGATTCTCATCACATAGCCATTGGAGACCTTGTTGCTTCATCTCTCAAAGGGATTTGATTCAGATTTAGAGCATTTGTGGTAATTAGGAGCGTCTAGAGCTGAAGTGGACCTCGCCATTGCATCTGAAGTGGTGATTCGATGAAAATTGATTATAAATTTGCCTATTTTAGGTTATAGTCAATTTTGAGGCAAAATTCTTTTGCAAACTGAAACCCAAAGGCCCAATTTGCAAGTTAGGTATGGTCTTTTATTTGATCTGCTAATTTATTTTTCAAATTTGAGTTTTAATTGTCTCTGCAATTATTTTTAGAATTTTGTATTTTTTGGAAAAAAAAAAAATTAGCCCCGTTGAGCTTGTCGAGAAATTGTTTTGCACAAGTACCGAGTAGTCACACCCTGACCCTGCACAAAATATTCCACAAAGAATATTCTTATTTCTGTTGGCAAGCACATACACTGGTGGCCATTCATATTTTTAGCTAATCATTACCGACTGAGCAAATAAATTGATGGTTAACTAACTGGCAGGCAACTAACCAAGGGGACAGCAAGTTAACCACCAGCCCAACCAACCTCACGGTAAGCTTGCTTTGGTTTCATTATTCGGGCTTTTGTTTTTAAAAACCACTCACTGCATACTCCCCACGAATGTGGGATTAAACCACTTTCTAGATTTCTATAAAAAAAATTCAACGACAATAGTAATTGTACTAGCCATTTACATTCAGGCACCCACAAATAGTAGACCCGACGATATTTTTAATTTCTCGGTGGCCATAGCATTGACTTTGGCACCAGTTTATTTGGACATGCAACATCCAACAAAGAGGCCACATGGTGATGAAGATCCTATCACATGGCAACAGCTGCTCCCTCTGCAGCCAACTCACCACCTAGTCAACTGCTCATTTGATGTTTGATAGTGATGCCACATAGGTCCAGTCAGCAAACACCTAGACATCTAGCTTATAACACATAAGCACCAACTAGATTGCTACATCCACCATCCATACTGAGCCACGTCTGCAGGTGTCATACATATCCATACAAGTCCATACGGCTAACATCAGTAGTCGTACATGTGACATCATCACCACATCAGCAAACTATTACCTTAAATTTGACAGCCATTTGACCATCACTCTTAGGCAATTTTGAACAATTGTGACAATTGTTTGATAGTCAAATTTAACATCCTATTTTCCTTTTTAGACCCCTCTTCAGATGTAGTTTTGATTTGCTAGTTTGTCTTTGAGAAGCCATAACTTGGTCATCCAGACTCCAAATCAGGTGCAATTTTTTTTTATTTTGGGTAGAATTTCCTAAACTTTTTAGTGGTGTAGCTATTTTCTAGTTTTGGTGCACGAATTTGTCAAAAATAATATTTTTTGGTTACTGTACCTATCTAATCCTACATTTTGCAACTTCAAACACTCCATATGAACTCATTTGGACTCCTTTATAGGTTTAATTTTTTTTGAAAGTGCATTTTTTTTGTCTTCTTTCCAGATCTACTATCAAATTGTAGGCTTGTGTGTACAAAAATACCACTTTCAGAAATAGGTCCTATTTTGCATTGTATTACTTCATAATTGTTGTATCTTTGAGCTACATTGTAAAGATCTAGATTTTTACTCTAAATAGAGGTTGTAATCAGCAAAATTAGAAGTCCAATTTGTCCATTTTGACAAGTGCCCTATTGTAAAACACACTACATATAAAGTGCCAAAATCATTCTCTTTTTTTTTTGTGGGGGGGGTGTTGATTGAGTGAAAGGGGGGGTGTATTGTGTCTCCTTGATCTTGTGCTCTTTCATTATGGGTTATTTTTCAAAGTTAACTCCACATAATAATGCTACTTGGAAAGAAAACATTAAGGAACCATTGGTAGAAAAAGGTTTACTGTGTTATGTAATTGGTGTAGCAAAGAAGCCTCCTGCTGATGTTGATGAAGCTAGGGAAGAAGACTGGGAATCTAAACAAGAGATGGCCCTAAGAACCTTGTTGAAAAATATCTTTGATCCCTTCAAATTTCACATTAGGAAGCTTACCGATCCAATAGAGGTATGGGCTAAACTTGAAGCATTGTATGGGATAGTAGATGAAGACATGGCTTACACCATAGAGGAAAAACTTCTCAAGTTGGATCCTAGGAATTTCAACACCATCAAAGACTATCTTACCCAAGTAGGCATGTGTAGGGCACAACTTAAGGATTGTGGTGAACCCATCAAGGATGGAAAGATGATCAAACACATCATGACTCATCTTCCACCTGAATATGCTCCTTTTGTTTCTAGTTATAATACTCACAAATTAACAATGGGTAGTGCCTATATTAAGCCTTCATTTGAGAAATTTTCAAAAATGTTGATCTTAGAACATGATAATCTAGTGAGTATGGGAATTCTCAAGTCTTCCAAGACCAAAGCCTTAGTAGCTAATGAAGGTAATTCAAGTGGTAAAAACTCCAACAAGAAGAAGAAGCAGTGGAGGCTAAGCCACAAGATGACACAATAATCATCCTCAAAACAACAATCTTCATCACATCAATCTTCTTCCACTCAATAATCTTCTTCACAACAGGAAAGTCTTCTTCCAAAAATAACCAAAAGGGGAACAATTCCAACAAAAGGGAGAAGAAAACTTGTTCCTATTGTAAGAGGAATGGTCATGATGAACATGAGTGCAAGGATAAGCAGATTGATGAATTGGTAAACATAATGAGGAAACACAAAATTGATCTACCAAATGCCTATAAGGATAAGGGATCTTCGACCACTTCAAAGGGTAAGGGACAAGCTTTGGTAGCAAGTATAAACACTGCTAAGGAATGGGTTCTTGATTCAGGAGAAACACATCATATGGGTGATTCAAGGGAGCATATTTCCTCTTTGAAACCATCAAATGTACCTTACATCTATGTGGGCAATGATACTCAAGTGGAACTAGAAGGCAAAGGAAATGTTGAGGTGGAAAATGGTGTCTTCAAGGATGTTCTACATGTCCCTAACCTTAGCACCAACCTTCTCTCCATCTACCAGATAACTCACTATGGATGTGGAAACAAAGTAGAGTTCCTCCCTGATATAGTTGTGGTGAAAAATCTCCAAGATGATTCTATGGTGGCGGTTGGTAAGGTTAATCATGAGACAAGACTTTATTCTTTCTCACATTTTGTGCCTAAGTCCACTTCCCTTGCCTTGTTCACTCATTCAATTACACAAAGTAAACTATGGCATGAGAGATTTGAACATCTCAATTATCGCTATCTTCAACAACTCAGCAGCAAGGATATGATCATTGGTCTACCTCAAGTCAAGTATTCAAATGGTGTATGTCTAGGTTGTGAAGCAGGCAAGCATCCCGAAGAGAAATATGACAAGGGGAAGCCTTGGAAGGCTACTATTGTTCTTGAATTGGTTCATAGTGATGTAGCTAGCCTATTCTAGTACCATCATTTGGTAAGGCCCACTATGTTCTAACCTTTATTGATGACTTTTCATAGTACACTTGGGTCTTTTTTCTTACTCATAAGAGTGAAGTATTTGATAACTTCATCACCTTCAAAGCTCAAGTTGAGAAAAAGTTATGGAAAGCCATCAAGATCCTACAAATAGATAATGGCAAGGAATATGTTAACTCTAGGCTTATAGACTTTTGAACTCATGAGGGTATTGATCTTCAACATTCAATTGCATACACGCCACAATAGAATGGTGTCACTAAAAGAAAGAATAGAACCATTAAGGAAATGACCACTTGTATGCTTCAACATAAGTCTTTAGATCAAGTGTTTTGGGCAAATGCCATGTGTTGTGCCAATTAGATCCAAAACAAAAGTCCCCATAAGGCCTTAGATGGAATTACACCTTTTGAGGCATGGTGTGGCAAAAAACCAAGTATAAAACACTTCAAAGTTTTTGGTTGTCTAGCATGGGCAAGGATACCTCCACAAAAGCAAAAGGCATTAGAATCACAAAGCAAACCATGTATATTTGTTGGATGTCCTAACCATCTCAAAGCATACAAACTCATGGATCCAGAGACACATGAAATCTTTTACAAGAGGAGTGTTCACTTTGAAGAAACTTGTCCAAGTTTGGCTTCTTTAAGTCCTTTTTCCTCCTTCATGGACAATGATCATAGTGATGATAGTGACTCGAAAGATGACATTCCTTCAACTTTGACTCATAGGACACCACCTTCACGGGGTCCACAAATAGTTGAGGACATTCCTTCTTCTTCCACTAAACCTAGTTGGGCATAGCAAACCCTTGATGCATCATGATCATTGGTGGGGAATCCTTCAAACATTCAAAGAACTAGGTCATAGCACAAATAATTTCCACATGTTTATATAGCCATTGCTTCATATCCATAGTCATTTAAGGAAGCATCAGGGATTCTAGAATGGGACAAGGCTATGGATGAAGAATATAACTCTTTGATTAAAAACAACACTTGGGACTTAGTTCCCCTTCCTAAGGGAAGAAAGGTGGTTCGATGTAAGTGGATCTATCAAACCAAATTTATAGTGGATGGAAGTGTGGATAAGCATAAGGCTAGACTAGTTGCTAAAGGTTTCTTGTAGGTTTCAGGTATTGACTATATAGAGAATTTTGCACCAGTCACCAAGATGAACTCCATTCGCTTGACACTAGCTATTGTTGTAGCTCATGGTTGGGTTGTACACCGGATGGATGTTAAGAGTTCTTTTTTGAATGGTGATCTCCACGATGAGATTTATATGGAGCATTCACAGGGGTTTGTACAGGATTCCACTATGGTTTTTAGATTGAAGAAGTCTATTTATGGTCTTAAGTAGGCTCCTCAGGCTTGGTATGCCAAGATGGATCCCTTCCTACTCTCAGCAAGATTCACCAAGTGTCATTCTAATTCAAATGTCTACATTCTTTAGAAGGATGGCTCAAACTTGATACTCATGCTTTATGTAGATGACTTGATCATTACAGGGAGCACTTCAACCATCATTGCTAGTGTCAAGACCTCTTTGCAAGATAGATTTTCTATGATAGACTTGGGTTTGCTACATTATTTCCTTGGTATTGAGATCACACAGTCTTCAATAGGGATCACACTTTCTCAACCCAAGTATGCTCTTGACTTGCTTTCTAGATCTCACATGTGTGACGGCAAGCTTGCTAGTACTCCCTTTCTTTCAGGTGTCAAGTTAGAGGCTAAGTATACCACTCCTCTTTTTGATGCTACATTGTATAGACAATGAGTTGGGAGCCTTATCTACTTGACACATACACGCCCTAATATAACATTTGCAATTGGCATGGTTTCTCGCTTCATGCAAGAACCACATGAGCTTCATTGGAAGGCCACCAAGGGCATCTTGCACTACATAAAGGTTACACATACACATGGGATACACTATGCAGTAGGTACAAGGTTCCAGTTGGTTGGATACACAAAATTAAACTATGTAAGGGACCTTGATTCTCACAAGTCTACTCTAAGTTATATATTTCACCTTGGTTCCAGCCCTATTTGTTGGCAGAGTAGGAAGCAAAATAATGTTGCTCTTTCTTTCACAAAGGCTGAATATTGAGGTACTGTCAATGCAACTATAGAGGCTCTTTGGTTACAACACATATTGAAGGAGTTTGGATTTGATCTACCTAAACCTACAATCATACATTGTGACAATCAGAGTGCTATTGAGATCTCTAAGCATCCAGTTCAGTATCAGCAGACCTAGCACATCGAGGTTCATATGCACTACATTAGAGAGCTGATACATGAGCAGATCATTGCACTACATTATTGTCCTATAGTAGAACAGGTTGTTGATATCTTCACCAAACCCTTCACTAAGGTCAAGTATACTCATTTGCAAGATCTCTTGGGGGTGCAGGATGTTGTAGAAAGGGGAGTCCCTTGACTTCTCTCTTCTTTCTCCTAGGAGGGATCTTTTCCTCATCTGAGGTCTTCTTCTCTCTCATCTTCTTATTGTACTTATCTCTCTTTTTGGAGGAGGGTTTTTCCCATGAGGTTTTCCCTCTTTCTCTGCTTTATGAGAGATTGCATTACATCATTGTATATACATCATTACTTTTGTACATGGGTACCTAACATGGCCTCGTAGTTGGGACCCATCATGCATTTGTGAGCTTAAGTGCATTCCCTTAAGTTTCACATAAGGGGGGGTGTTGGTGTAAATAAGTATTTACTATTTACACTTTACTTAAGTTTACTTAGGTTATTATATTATTTTATTATTTATTAAGTTGACACTTAGGAGTTTGTGTACCTTTATGAGTTGTCATGTTGACAACACAGAAGTACGCAACTCTAATTCAGCACATGGTGTCTACAACACTAGAGTTTGCATAATTAATTGAGTTTCCATGTAGACAACACAATTATTTGCACTCCTAATTAAGCACATCATGTCTACAATATTATTTTTTGTGTTACACCTTTGTAGGCTTATCCTCTCATCATCGCACTTACTCCTGTGCTTAATGGAGGATAACACACACCTAGTGGACATGTTCATGGTTGTATGACTTATCATGTTGCTAACTTCTAGGCATTCTAGAAGCATTTCAGAGGCCTTTATATACAAGCACTCCTAGTGTACTTGTACATTGAATTGAATACTATATTGTTATTCTAATCATACTCTGGTCTATTTTGTGCTTGTGTTTGAGTTCCTTGGTCTTGGGTGAATTTTTCCCTAAGGCAAATTCTTCCAATTGCATTTGTCTAGTACCCAAAGTTTGCATAAGGATGTTATTGTTATACCAAGGGAATGGCTAGCTAGAGTCACTCAATATCAAATCACTTAAATTAGGAGGAAGAGAAATTAGATCTTTTAATACCCATGATTACATTTGATGACTCATCTAGGTCTTTCAGCCTCCATACATCTATATCTTATCATTGATTTGTGCAAGCTCAAGATTCTCAAAGATGTAAGTTTCCCAGTTCTCAATATTTATAAATCATCATGTTAAACAATCTTGAATATTGTTTGGAGTGATGCATGGGATGACCAAACCCTCTTTTTGAAGTGAACGCAGTCTTGATTCTCCTTGGACTATGGACGATTGACATTTAATCTAGATTTAAGGTCACTCTCATTAACTTGGAGAGCCCTAGTATATGGGAATGATAGTTCACAATCTATTCATTCTATTCATTGATTTTTATCAAATCAACAGAATGGGCTTGTACTATTTTTATCAACAATCCACATATTCCCCCCTTTATGATGAATTTGAAGCATGCTAAATTCTTTAGGATTCAAACTGCAACTTGATGTCATGCATAGTAATCTTGCTCTATGTTTTTGTCTATTGAAATTGTGACTCAAAAATTGGATCCTGAACCTTCTAGTCTTGATGGACTATAATGAGCCAACGTGTACCTGTATGTTTTAAATCTTTAAGCTTTGAACCTACCTGAATTGAAGGCACCAATTGTATAGGATCAAACCTTTGAATTGTCATGAACTTAGGAAACCAAATGGATCTTTGGAAACACCAAGACTGAACTTTGAATCTGGGCCTATATCTTAGAATCTTTAAATTTTGAAATAGACTGAATTTAGATATATTTATATGGGGCTACAGGACCAGATGAACTCTTTGAACCATTTGAACCTCATTGAACCACTTTGAACCTAGATTTATGGACAAAATTTATCATACCCAAAAGCAACAATGTTTAGAAATCTCTACTTACTCCATTGAATATGCATTGTGAAATGTACCCTATCCTAGAAAACAAGAGAAAGAAAAATCAACCTTGACCAGAATTAGAAAGAAAAGGAGATGATATCTTAACAAATGTAAAAACCTAGTTAAATATAAATACAACAAAAAATAGAGAAATTGTAATATAATGAACTAGACAAACCCTACCTCAACCAAATATACAAACAAAATAGGGGGGGGGGGGGGGGTGTGTGGGGGGTGGGCATGGGGGGGAGGGGGGGTGGGTGAACAACTCAGTCCACATAGCATATCATCAAAAACTTAACATTATGTTCACTACTTAATTCTCTGTTTAGTATATGTACTGACTAATAGTAAAATAAACAACAATAAAAATAACATGCATAATATAACATTCACACAAGTAAATGACACTAGGAATTAAAGTGGAAACCCAATTTGGGAAAATCTACCAACTAACATGCTACCACTTTTTCACTCTTCTAAAATGAGCTTGATTAAGAGCCAACCTTGTTAAAGGTTACAAAACAAACTATTAAATGTGACCTTGTTAAAGGATTTAGTCACCTGTTAGGAGTGGCCTTGTTAGAGGACTTTGGATCATTCCATTAGGATGTCACCTTGATTAAAGGATTTAAAAAATGATAGTTAGGTCAACATTGACTAAAGGATTTTGATTTCCACAATGGTTAGAATGTAACAATAGGTTTGATTTGTAAAACACAACTCACTTTGTTAATTTAGATCTCCATTCGCTCATCTACTGGTTCATTGACTAGCCTTCGTTATTATCTCCATCACTAATATGCTTGGAAACCCTTCAAGAAATCACACTTCACCAATTTCCTCACTTCTCCTCTGCTACTATTTTCATAATAGATTCTCCTTATGATTGTCAATCAATAATGAACCAACCTTAGAAAACATCTCTTATGCCTCCTTAAATAGGTAATTTTAATCTTTTCTGCTTAGACATCAGTAGATTTTAGGGTTAGATTAGATTCATTGAATCCTTCCATCATTATGTTCTCCTTCTCCTTTCTAGAAGCTTCTCATCAAATCCTTGCCATGTATCGGTTAACAAAATCTCATCATGCATTGAATATTCTAGCTCATCAATCCTTATCATCCACGCATTTTGACTAATCCAAACTTTCAACTATTTTGGCCTCAGATCTCAAATATTTCATAAACTGTCAACTTGTTGTCCCTCGAAAATCACTAAGTTCTTCAGCTTGGTTATCATTGTGTAGCTCACTCATCACTATTTTTTCTTGCTCAACATTCACTATCTTGCTTGGTGGTTACGGATGCTTGGTCACTACTAACATTTCCTTCATCAACTTGCTCGACCATAACTATCACTTGATTTATACTGTTTGTTCGACTTCTTCTTAAGTTCCTTAATCTTATGCTTTATTTGCTTCATTAACTATCCAACACTAGAAAATGGCCAAGCTTAGAGTTTTACTCAACTTCTTGTCTTCTTTACTTTATTTAATGATTAAACAACACATTATCTTGTTAAGGACTAACTTATCAAGTGCCCATTGTAAGTTCACGATACATAACTTCTCTTCTCAACAATTTGACTAACTCACCTTACTATCTCCTCTTTTCAAATCCTCTTCATCACTCAAATGATATGGCACTCTACACTATTAGTAAATATCTTACTAGTAGGTTTGACATCAATGACAACATAACAATTGTAATACTTGTAGTTTCCAACAATAAATACAAGGAAATTGGACAAACCATAATATAATGAACTAGACAAACCCTAGCTCAACTAGATATCTAGAGGAAAATTAAGAACATTAAATATAGAGAGAAAATAGAAAAATCTTAGTTCAAATAGATTTTATTGTGAGATCTCTAATGGGAAAAACCAAAATCATCTAATAATAGAATTTTTTTAGCAAAAAAAATTCTCATACCTAGAAGCCTTGTTATTTGCAAACCTCCTCATAGGTAGTCAAATATGTTGCATAATCTTCATTAACTTGAAAAACCATAGAAAGAAAAATGATCCTTTACTGAAATTATAAGAAAAGCCAGAAGAGATCTTTAAAAGTAGAGAAACCCCAGCTAGACTAGATATACAAAGAGAAAAGAGAAATTGCAATATGATCACAAACCTATAGTAAATTATCAAATTTTACAATGTAAACCAAAAGCTTGATTGCAACTACACCTATTAAAAGCTCTCCTCAAATGTACCATTTCCACCTACTACTTCTCATAAATATTAGATTCTCAATAACACTTCATAATCTTGAAGTAAAAAGTATATTCTACCCATACGATCAAATCTTTCATATTAAAAGCACTTATATTACCTCAATGCTCCTACATCCTAAACACCAATTCAATTTCTAGAGTCGCAGGCCTATATTCTCTAGTTTGAACTAGTTACCTAGTCTTACTCTATATGTCCACCATAGAGACAAAACCTATCAAAATTATAGAGAAAAGAACACATAATTTATCTCATTCCTAGACATTTAATGTGTTGGAAATGTAAATGGGAAAGTAAGTTCTTAGCCAAGGGGGGGGAATCAACACTTCAAAATTTTACCATAAAAATAATTCACCATACATCCATCTCATAAGTTAACATATAAACTAAAATAAGTAATCATGCATCACATTCAAAGAAAACATAAATCAAAAGATAACACATAAGATTTTGGTTACCTAGAAACCCTCCAAAGAGAAGGTAAAATTGAGGTGGAGATAACACCCACAAATCTTCACTACTGCAATTCTAAAGTGTGGCCTATTATGGCTACAAAGTTTTGATCATAAACTATGATCTACCTTATGAGAGTTATGCCCTATTAAAGGCTTACAAGACTATTACGTCTCACCTTGACTAAAGGATTTCAAACTCACAATTAAGTAAGCACTCTGTTAGGAGATTTACAATTATATATTTTGATTAATTTAAAACAAGTTTTAAAGGACCGAAAACCTTTTACAAAAGTATGTTAGGGCTACTTTGTTAAGAGATTTACTTTGTATCACCTATCAAAATGATTCAACAGTTGATCCTTTGGTTAGCACCTTGTTGCTTGATGTTAGATCTCCTCTTTGTGTTTACCTCTTGAGCCTTCTGATCAGATCTATCTTCTCTAACCTTGCACTACTTATCTTCGTTCTTCTCAAACTAAATTTGCATTGTATATCTCTATCTTAGCCATCTTCTCCACCATGAAATACCTTTTATACTCTTAGCATTCATCTCCTTCATGCATGGTACTTTTCTTCATACTTAGATAGTCCCCCTTAGGGTTTTTTCATCTTAAATAAACATCTATAGGGATGAGCTAGGTTAAAATCAATGATTGTGGTTGATCTGTATTGCCACGTAAATCTTCTCTTAATCTTATTGGATACATGCATTGCATAGGGATTCGTAATATGAATGGATCCTTATCTCTTAAGATTAAAAAATAATGTTTATGTTGCCAAAAATGGTTTACATATAAGTTTGTACCATAACAAACATCTATGTCAAAAATTGGTAACTTGAAATCAATAAGCTCTTATGCTCGACCTTCATTGTGCTCTTTATGTTGATACTCAACTTCTGAATAACTCAACACTCACTTTGCTCGGCACTTAAATCACTCAACATACACTATTTACTCAGCACCTTCTACTTCCTCGGCCCTTGAGTGACTCGACACACACTACTACTTGACACTAACTATCATAGTATTTGACATGAATTGTCTAGAGTCTTACGCTTGACATACACTATCCACTCAACTTGCACTATTCTTTGCTAGATAATGACTAAGTGTTTTATGACTACCTTGTGAAAACCAAGATGAGATCAACAATCTCCCTCTTTGACATGAGTGGCAAAAACACTTTGTCATGGCATGTACACTCTTATTCTATGCCTAAGTCAGACAATGTATTATCTTTGCTCAACTTCAATAAAAAATTTCAAAATCTTCAAAATTTTCAAAAATGTTATCATTACCTTAACATGTTACTCCCCCTGAGTAAATACTTCATTTCATTTTTGTACCTTCATCTGAGTAGATATCTACCGTGACAAAATTCTCCAAAATTTACAAAATCTTTAATATCCCCCTTTTTGACACTTATCTCGTTTGGATGGTACACTTATAGTGTATTTGTCCAAAAATGGCTTATGTAATTCCATTATGATTCCCAATGTGGAATCCCAATTAGTATTAGTTGCATCTAAAGATTGAATATGTATTTCAAGATTTGTTTCCATATCTACTAGACCTTCATGTGTAGAAAGATGAGAATCTTTCTTCAATAATGTTTCTGCAAAGGTTAGTTCCTTCTGCAAAACTTCCATGTGAGGGGTCAACATGGACTGTATACTAATCATAGTTGATCTTATTCATGCATCTTGTGCTTGCAACATGACAAGCCTACTCTATGTACTAAATAATCTTTGAAAATGAGTTTGACTAGTGCCAGGAGCTTGTGTCAATGTAGTACCTATGAGTTATAAATCTCCTTGTAGTTGGTCAATTGACTATTGAGTCTCTTTGGTAAAGATATCAACATCACATAATTTCCTATACAAAGAGAAATTTTTTTCCAAAACTTTCTTTACACTCTCCATCTTAGTTGATAAATCAACTTGTCTTAGTGCAATGGAACTAGATATCTTTTCCATAACCTTAGTTTGAAATTTCTTCTCAGACCATTCCAATAATTTAACATTTGTCTCAATTTCCTCATCATTTATCTTGTCAACTATCTGTACAAGTTTCTCTATAATAGGCTTATTGGAAATAGAATCTAAAATACCAAAATTATCTACAAAATATCTCTAATATCATGTAGAACTTGTCTTTTCTTGTGCTCCCTCCTTAGAATTTCTTGTCTTTTCTTCCTCTATAGGGCCTCTTGAAGAACACTCATTTCTTCAAGTGTGATTTTTTATAGATCAAACTTAGGTAAAATAATCACCTTATCTAAACTCACATCCTCAAATGATGTAGTTTTAGCACTCGGTGTTGTGTTGGTAATTGGTCTTGATATCTGCAATGGAGTCTTTTGTCTACTCAGCCTTTGAAGAGTCTAACTACTGGGAATAGGTGTAGAGACTGGTAAAGTGACCAATGTCTATATAGCTACCCATTCCTCTATCTCAACAATTGTCTTATCCTCTTCCTTTTGATCATCCTTCTTTTGATCTTCATTGATTTTTAGTAAGGTGGATGTAGGACTAGCTTCCTTACTCTTTGCTTCTTCATTTCCATCCTTGTCAATGATTACAAGTGCAAGTAAAGTTGAGCTCTATAGACTAGGTAGTGATGTATCTAGTGTTGTTGCCTCTTTGTCTTTCATCTCAATGACTATTGTAGGCATTGTAGATGGTGCATTCGTAGGCTCATCTTTCTTCTCTAGGTTTACACCTTGATATTTTATCAACTCTTGTGATTCCTTCTCCTTTATTTCTAAAACCATGGATGGCACTGTAGATGTATCATTCTATTGTTCCTCACTAGATGCAATCTCAGCCTTTTGAGATTCATCAATCCCTCACCAATATTGGGTTAGAGCATGGCATGATTGTATTGGTGGATTCCAGTTGCAATTTCTTTATGTTCTCCTTACTTAGTGGATTAACATTCTGTGTAGAGTTATCAGGAATATCTTCAATGGTTATAGAGTCATTTTGATTCTCTTGCTCTGCATGTGGGGGACTGGTGCTCAACACATTGACATCTTGTACATTTGTGCATCTTCCTCATCTATGTCACCCTTATATTCTATTCTATCTTCCTTGGCTATTTCATCTTTCTCTTGTTCACCTTTCTCTTGCACAACTATTGTGGTCAATCCATTGATAGATTTACAAAGTAACTTACTTTGGGTTACAACCTCTTCAACATTATTCCTCAAAATATTAAATGCTTGATACCTAGGAGAAAATCTCCCTTTGTGTTTTTTCATTGCCTTTGTGATCATTCTCTTATCAAGTTCAGACATAATTGTGGCTAAGGTAGCCTCTCTAATTTGTTTTTCAGTTCCCAAATGGAACTTTCACTTTTGTTGAACTCTCTCATATAGAATTTTAGGATAAATTTAAAAATCTCTAATGTAGTGGTCTTAAATGGCCATCATATCATAAATATCCTCTTCATTGTTATTTTTATCCTCACTCCCTAATTTATCAAAATCAATATGTGAAAAACCAAATAAATCTGCATTGGTCTTTAGATTTTCACATAAGTTATCAATGTTAGATGAGGGGTTGTGGCTTACCACTTTGAATTGACTTAAGTCATCATATTTTATCTTCTCCTCATCTGAATCACCTTGTGGTTTGTACTTTCTTCTCAGCTTCTTAGCGGGTTGGCCCGGCTCTGCTATAGAACTCTCTCTCTTTTCCTTTAGCCTTTGTCTCTTTGGCTTGTGTAGTGGAAGCCCTTGTGCTTGACCTTGTCAAAGGTGCAATTAGCTTCTATTTTTCCTTCTTTGCCACTTTCTTGGGTTTCTGCACTACCTTCTATTGTGCTTTTCTTTTCTTGCCAATTTCTTCAGTTTCCTGCTCAACATCTTCTTTACCATCATATTTTTCTACTCCCAATCCTTGAGTCATCTCTAGAGGTTCTTCACCACCTTATTCTTCTTCTTCTTCTTCTTCTCCTCCTCCTCATCCTCCTTCACCAAAATTTTCTTTTAGCTTCTTCACCATCTTGTTCTTCTTTCTTATGACTAAGGTTGTTTGTAAGTTTATGATGATCCTTGATTTTGCTTCCTCATTATTTCCAAAGGATGTGGCATCCTTATGTATCTCTTCTTCCAATAGTAAAATAATTGTTGTTGAGGATTCATCAACATTAATCTCATATGGTAAAGGTCTTAGCCATCTTACCCTTGGAATTGTTACTTGTACATATGTATAGTCGGCATCAACTAGGAAATAGACATCATTATAATAGTATTATACTAGTGACACAAGAATCCTTAACCTCTACTTCATAGACTTCTTTCTTCATGTCTTGCTCATCTTTATATTTACTTTCTCAACATTTACCTTTTCTTTGCCTTTGCTGAACTTATTGCTCAGTGCAGGTAACCGAGTTGGGTAGTTTCTGCTTACATGACCGGTCTTAAGACAACTAAAGCATACAATCTCATTCAACCATCTATTGTAATTACCTCTAAAGTGTGTCCTAATACAATTTTAAGGGATATGACCATATTCTTGGCAATAGTGACAACTGTACCTTGTATTATAATCCCAATTGTAATAATTTCCATTATGGTGTACCTTGGTCTACTTGTTTGATGTCCACTTGAATTTGGATCTACATTCATATGCCTTGTGTCTACACTTCTGATAGTTATAACATTATCCTTCAAATCTCTTAGTATTAATGATCTTGGTGCTGCATTCATGTGCTTGATGTCCTTGCTTCTTGCAATTAAAATAATGTCTCTTGTATTTCTGCTTAGGGTTTTGATTTCTAGTGATGCTCCTGCAGATATTTGTTGTGTGACCCAATTTTCCACAGTGATGACAAGTGGGCTTGTTTTTCTTTCCTTTATTGTTCCTTTGTTCACCACTTCTAGATGATTCTCCTTCCTCAGTAGTAGAATATCCCAAACCAATAGTGTCATTGTTTGACCTTGGTGCTTCCGTCAGTTTTTTCAAAATACTTATGGCTTCACTAGGCTTATTAAGATTTTCCTTCTTTGTCTTCAATTCATTCTATAGTAGGGTATTCTATGTTTCCAAAGTTGTAATCTTAATGTCTTTCCTATTTAGTTCTTGATTTGCAATCATCGACTGATTCATCAGATCCAGTTGAATGGTTGACAACCTTTGCACATCTAATGACTTCTCTTCAAGTCTGTTAGCCAGTAATCTTTTGTCTTCTTCAATCATGACTCTATCTTCTTAAGCTTTCTTTTTCAATTTAGTTGTCTCACACAACAATATTGATTGAGCTTCATGTTCTATTTTCAGATTCCTAACCTCTTCATTTAGGGCTCCATTTTTTTCCATCAGATTTGCAATTGTTGCATCAAACTCTTCTAAGTTCCTATCATCAAATAATCCAGTAGTGTCTTCTTCTTGATATTGAGTGTCATTCTATTGAATGGCCAATTCCTTTCTTTTATTCAATGAATGTTGCAGTTCATCTCTTGCCTCCTTGAGGTGATGTAGGGCAAGTTGTACTTCAATCTTCTGGTTCTCAATAGTCTTTCCCAATTTGTAGACTTCTATCTTCAAGATCTTACCTCCAAAGCTATCAAACTTTCCTTTCTAGAGAAAATTTTTTTGATACCAATTGGTGGAAATGTAAATGGGAAAGTAAGTTCTAAGGTGGAGAGGTTAGTCAACAATTCAAACTTTTACCATAAAAATAATTCACCATACATCCATCTTATAACTTAACATGTAAACTAAAATAAGTAATCATGCATCACATTCAAAGCATAATGTAAATTAACACATAACACATAAGATTTTGGTTACCCATAAACCCTCCAAAGAGCAAGTAAAAATGAGGTGGGGATGACACCCAAAAATCTTCACTACTGCAGTTGTAAAGTGTGACCTATTATGGCTACAAAGTTTTGATCATAAACTATGATCTACCCTATGAGAGGCTTACCTTGTTAAAGGCTTACAAGACTGTTAGGTCTCACCTTGACTAAAGGATTTCAAACTCACAATTAAGTAAGCACTCTATTAGGAGATTTACAAAAGTCTATCAAGACTACTCTATTAAGGGTTTTACTTTGTATCACCTATCAAAATGATTCAATACCTAATCCTTCCATTAGCAATTTGTTACTTGATGTCATATCTCTTCTTTACTAGTTATCTCTTGATCCTTCTAATCAGATCTATCTTCTCTAACCTTTCACTACTTATCTTTGTTCTTCTCAAACTGATTCTGCATTGTATATCTCTGTCTTGGCCATCTTCTCCACCATGAAATGCCCTTTATAATCTTAGCATTTGTCTCCTTCATGCATGGTACTTTTGGATACTCCCCCTTAGGGTTTTCTAGTCTTAAATAAGCATTTGTGGAGATGGGCTAGGTCAAAATCAATGGTTGTGGTTGATCCTAATTGCCACCTAATTCTTCCCTTAATCTGATTGGATGCATCCATTTCATAGGGATTCATAATATGATTGGATCCTTATCTCTTAATATCAAAACTTAATGCTTATGTCGGCCAAAAATGGTTTACATAAAAGTTTGTGCCATAACAAACATCTATGTCAAAGATTGGTAACTCAACATCAATATGCTCTAATGCTCAACCTTCACTGTGCTCTTTTTATGCTAATACTTAGCTTTTGAATAACTCAGTACTCACTTTGCTCGACACCTAAATCACTCATAAAACATTGTTTACTCGACATCTTCTTCTTGCTCAACACTTGAGTGACTCAGTAGACACTGACTGCTCGACACATACTAGTGCTCAACACCAACTATCATATTACTTGGCATGTATTGTATGGTGGCTTATGCTCATCATATACTATGCACTCGACTTGCACTGTTCTTTGCTAGTAATGACTAATTATTTTGTCATTTCCTTGTGAAAACCAAAATGAGATCAACATAATGGTGTGACATTTAAGAGAAATGATACTATCCTTGCTCACCATTTCTTGTATTAGATTACTAGTAATTTAATTAGTAGACACACAACTAGACCACATGCCAAAGTATTTATATTAACTAACATGTACACCAATCATTGCCAAATTTTTATATAGTTTGCTAATCGAAGTATACATATTCAAATTTTCTCCATTCTCTTTTGGCTAATAACCCATGAAAACACGCATAACTAGCTTTTTAGAAATTTTAAAATATGCACAAATTTATAAACTATAACATATACATATATGTTGAAAGATTCTCAAATACTCTTGATTGAAATAAATGACAATTGCATTGAACAAATATTATACTATACTACAAGAACTAATGTTAACCTTGTTTATACATACTACTTGACAATTTTTTTTGGTTAGTAACAATAACATCTATATTGATAATTTGAGAAAATACTTTTAAAAAATGGGATTCAAAAGATCTTCCCATTATCAAGAAGGCATGGAAACCCAATGCCGAAAAGCACCCCAACTCTAAATAAACCAACCCTTAGTAGAAGACACTAACATATCACAGATTAAACATAAAGGTTACCATCTTGTGATTAGACTAGCCCACCCAAGACAAAGAAGCAAGAAACAAAAAAGAGCTAACCCCAACATGAGTCATTTGAACCAACCAACTACATATTCATTAGACAAATTAGGCATTCCTCATTCATCCATTGTAGCACCACCACCAACACCAACTCGCCTACCTCTGAAAGACTCAACATAAGCAAGGAGGAGAAAAATGTCCACACCCATGCCAATGACTAGAATAGTCGTGGACTCTGACATCACCACACCAATTGGACCCACAATAGGAAAAACACATACTTGGCCTCAATAGCCATAATAGACACACGTCGTGCCTCATCATCCACCAACAACTTGCCCTTCTTGTTGTTGCTCTCTAGAAGTTGTCATCATACAAAATGATGTCCACCACTATCCACTAGAGCATTGGATTTCACTAGGGTTAATTTCCTCCTCCTAACCACTTGACCACAAATCTTCATCAACTCCATGTTTATTCTGTAGAGAAAATACATAAAACCCCACCTAGCCATTAGTAGATGAGAATCAAGTGGATCAATGAACACCCAAACCATTAGAGGTTGGAGATCTCCAAGTCCACCACCAATCAATCACTAAGGCTGCTATTCCATACGAATAGCCACACCCATCTCAACATGATGGACAATTCCCTCGACACCACCACTCCATTTTGGTTCAATGCACTCCTTGGCAACAAACAAAGCCTCATGTTTTGAATTCACAACCATCAACCCAATTGCTAAAAATAGGGACGATGTGTCTAAATTGGATTTGAGTCTCCACTCAGTCTCCCAATAGTTTTCATCAAAAATCAGTTTCATCAGCTCCTAGAACAACTCCCCATCCAATTTGAAAACATGCCTCATATGAGTTACACAATCCCACCCTTAATTGATGCAATTTGCCCTTCCATGCCCAAAGAGAAGTTAGCCTCCATCTTCCCACACTCGACTATAAATTATTAAACATTTGTATGCTAACATATATATACACACATGTATACACATGTAAATATTTATATATTGTGACACACATAGACACATATATGCATATACATATCTATAATTATATTACCCATATTTATATTTATCTAATTCCCAACATTAATTAATATAGTACTATGTATCCCAAAATCTTTGAGAGGAATTTTAAATCATTACAATCACAACTCCCCTCCACTTTTTTTTGCTTGATAAATGACGAAAGCCTTATAATATATTAGAAAATTGAAGAATTACAGAGTTCTCCATTCAAATGGGCATTGGTAGGAAAGAACATAGTAAGAAAACCTCCCGTCTTGCCTGGGACCAAAGTCCTATATAGTACAAAAGTTAAAAGGGGCATACCCTAGTGTGAATTTGAGAACTAATTATTAATTGTATCACATAAGTCTTGTCAACTGACAAGCGAATAATAATCAGGTGGATAGGATTAGCAAGCTTGAAAAAAGATGAGAGTGCAGCCGAGATAATTGTAGTATAGCCAGAGGAAGAAATATGTCCTGCAACAAATAGGTTTGACTTCCACATGGGGATTAGTAGCAAGAGTTAGTGAAAAAAACTGAGGAAGGAGAGAACCAGAGCAAACAATATACTCAGCGCCCTTACCAACTATAGCCAATTCCTTCAAGTATTGTTTTATCATATATTGAATCTGACTATTAACCTTAATTATCCATTAGTAATCTAAGAATTAATTAGCCACTGAATTTTTTTATTTTTAATTTTAATTTTTATTTATTTTTTAATGCTAATAAATCTACCTACTATTTAGCTTAATTTAAATATTTTCTAGTTTTAAGTGCACTTTATTTTACTGTTACCTTACTATATTTGTTATTGATTATTAAAGTATATTTGATAATTTTGTGAATCATATTTGATTACTATTATGCTTTGAGAATAAAGACACCTGAATTTGTTATCCCTCAAAATCATATAATACCTTTTCTTGTTTATTGTTTTAATATTAATGGTTGTAGGCTAATTATTGAGTACAACTATAGCTCATTCTATCAAATATTAAATGATTTGACAGGGCAATTTAATGTTATTAATCTGTTATCTATCATTTTGAAGCGAGACCTGAAAATCCATGATGAAGCTAGTTATGCAAATACAATCCTAGAAGAGATGAGAGATTAATCCTTTGCTACTTAAATGACTAATACATATTCCTGAAGATAGAAAACAAATACATCCCCACAACAACCAAACAAATACATCCCCACAACAACCAAGCCTAAAAGACCTAATATGACAAAACAAAGAAGAGAATGCAAGAAAACCTCACCTAGCTCGTAAGCAACCCTAGAGGATTAAGAGATCTAAACACTGCTTAGGAGGATTGCAGTGGCCCCTGCATCCTAGAAGATGCGAAGACAAATCAACAAAGGTTGGAATGAGGACCTATCCAACAAATAACCCACCAAACAGATAGTAGGGCAACACCCATAAAACCACCCAAGAAGGGGAAAAGGAACCGCCAAGCCAAATTAGAATGCCTAAAAAGTTAGGCACCATTTATTTCCTTATATGTTTCCTTCATATTTTGATCTTCTAAATTTAAATCTGCATGTTCCCGTATAATTTAAAATATGAAAAATGTTAACTTGCAACTAGGTTCTAAAGGTAATAATACCATAATTCTTCCATACTTCATACATATAGGGGAAAACAAGTAAGAAGATCTTGAATCATCAAACATATATTGATAGATTTAAAAACCAAATTCATTAATAACTATTATATTGATCCGAGATGTGGAGAATAGGAATAACACTAATACTAAATGCCTAGCAATAGATAAACCTATCAATACTATATAACATCAAAATTAGGGAAAAAAGGGGGGGGGGTCCCAAAAAGGGAAACAAGAACCAAACCGCAAAAAATTAGAGATATAATCTGTTACCATCCGACCTACATAAGCCAAATGATAGAAAAAGGGGCCAAAAAGAAGAAAAACCTCAAAATTTGACATCCATAGAAAACTAAATGTGTAGGAGGAGCCCTCCAACTTAACCTCCCTTTTTCCAGTACACCATGATGATTTCTGCTATATCCTTAGGGTTCTCAATTTGGAAGTTCGACATAAATTTGGAGGAACTTTTTTCTTTACTGGACTTTTCCATATTTCGAATGTAGAAATCCAAATTTTCCAAGTTATCGAGCTCCACTCCCGATTGAATGTAGGAATTGAAGATGCAAAGATAATGTTAGAGCCACGCCTTGCTAAGATCTTCAATAATCCCCCACCACCTGAGAAGGAAATGGATATTGGCTTCCATTCTTGGCCACTCTTGAAAAAATAATACATTCTCTCAGATAATCAATGAGGGTCCTCTTGGGACAATGGCCAACTCAAAGCTCCCAAGTGGATGTGCCATGTAGAACTCAAGCATAGGAATTCTAAGCTTCTCATCTATGATCTCAACTGCCTCTTCAAGACCTACACACCAAGTAGGGTTGAAAACATTATAGCAAAGCCTGATAACTGCCCACTTTTCCACTTTGGCTCTGGCCATACACCTTATAAAGGAACCTACAATGTCACTGTTGGTTCTCTAGGAAAACTCATAATTGAAGACCCCTTCCCCTAAGACATGTATAATAGCTATCCTAGACATATCATCCATGGGATTCAATAGGCGGTTCCATCTTTTTGGTTTAACATTACCTCTAAAGGCCATGGTACACACCTCTGAGGAGTGGAATAAATTGACATTAGTCTCCATACTAACTCTATGTCCAAATCTAGCTTGACAAAGACATGGCAAAAAAGCTACATAAACCAAGACTTAGTTAAATATAAAACTACCAAACTTAAATGAAGGATCTAGAAGAGCCGAGAGTTTTGACATCATCTGATGATACCAACTAAAGGCAAACCACAACATGATGCCATTGATTTAAACCTAGTGTCGAGTAATGATGAAAAATTAATGAGACTAATGAGGAGAATACAAAGATGGGTGTTATGGAAAATATCAAGAAGGAGGCTAAGAAAGAGATAAGGGCTAGGCCTAGATACTAGTAGGATTCAAAAATATGATACCGAATACACTTACTACTTGCCTAAATCTTCAAATGATTTTCTTTCAGATATGATAGTGCTATTTTTATTGTTATTTAAATTAATTTTTTAATTAAAACTCTTTTTAAATTTTATTTTTAACTTTACATTTGTAATTCTATAAGAAGTCTTGATTAATAGCTAATAATTCTTCTCCATCTACCCCTTTGTTTGCTAAGTGACCTGCCACTTTATTCCCTTCCTGGAAGATGTGTAGAATCTGTATATCTTCAAAAAGATCTAGGAGATTTAATTTTTTTTCCAATTTAGAGTTTAAAACCCAATTTGGTGTCTCCTTGTAATGTCCTTGCTAATTTGGGGTAAGATTACCTGCAAAACCCTTTGTTAGAATTCATAAACAATACATTAAATTTTGCTATTCTACCTTCTAACTTATCCCAACCTTAAAGATGTCTCCATATTAGGATTGATAATCCTTTTGAGGATCCTCAGACCCCTGACTATCATCTGTCTTCTATGAAGCACACCCCTTAAGGCCCTTCCTGGAAGAAACATCTAGAGCCCTTGACACATATGCATATGTTAACATCAACAGAATATTCTGGCCTTTAACCATGCTAAGATCACTCTTTCCGAGTGGGACTCTCTTGATCTTGAAACAAGATCATTCTTTTCCCACCCGACTCTTTTGATCTTAATTAATAATCATTGCATTAAATAAGAAAATAAATAAATAGCTAAATTTATGTGCTTCCATGACAAGTCATCTTATTCCTAAATAATACCATTTCCTTGGTATTTTATGCATCTATCCATGTCCTTCCTTTATTGAGACCTTTATCGATGTAGCTAGAAGGCTCGGGCTTCATACATTGTACGCCCTGGTACATGCACTCTCGTACTCCTATCAGTTGATTGGATGCGATTAGGCTCAACCTTCTTTATTCCCCGCTCTCCTCAGTCCCATGGTGATTTGGCCCGATTTTCAAGTTGGATGTGTAGGTTTCTTGTTATGATCTCTAGTTGGTGGCTTCACTATACTTTGCTTTTGTTTGTATGCTTATTGTCCCTCGATCCTGATTATATGTGTTTTCAAATCCCTTCTCGCTTTCTTCCACCATCCTTATTGTGCTTAAGTACGACTAGCGATTGCCGATGTGCCTCCTAGCATCCGTCGGTTTGGAAGGTAATATGTGTTTTGTTTGTGTTTATTTAGTGATTTATGTTTTGTTTGTTCTTTTTATTAGTATTTTATGAATTAATATGTTATAGTGTTTATTTAAATGTGCCACGATTAATTATTAAGTTTATAATCCTTTGTAATCAATGGGATGACTTTATAATTATACGTACGTTCTATGTAACAACTATTCACATAAGTAAAAGCTCATATATATTTTTATTAATAATTGATATGAATTAATTTCATGAATAATCATTTACAAAGAATTGGTAATGAGATCATATGGTTTATAACTTAACCAAGGCTCATTTCACTCCCTTTTCCTAATGGCATTTAGGACAATATGTGAATCTTCTTCAATAATAAGTTTTGAGATGCTTAAGTTTAGGCGAATTTGGAGACCTTCTTGAAGGGCTTCTAATTCACCAAGGTTGTTAGTGGTGTATCCTATAGATTTGGCCCTTTTAACTGTCCATTTTCTAGAGTCATTATTAATGATGCATCCTATCCCAACAGTCCCTGGATTGCCTCTAGAGGCTCCATCGAAATTAAGTTTGGTCCAACCTCTTGGGGATGGACTCCATCTACAGTTGTCCCTCACTTCTTTATTCTTTTTTGTTTTAAACATAAGCAAGGGATTAATTAGATTTCTCCATCTCTTTTTCATTATACCATCCCATTCTGAAAAGGACCCTTCCTCTTTTGGAGTTTTCCTAGGATAAGAGTTTAAGGTATTAACAATATTGGCCTCCATTTTATAAGTAAGCTCAAGAGCTGTCATTTCCTGATTGTGGAATATTCTTTTGTTTCTTTCTTTCCATACTTCCCATGCCAGGATAGATGGGGAAATATTCCATAATTTTTCATAGATGTAGTTGTTGCTATCAGTTGGCCATCCCCTAAGATGTTCATCCATACATTTTGGCAAAGGAGTGGACCAACCCAACATGTGTTAGAGCCAATGCCAACAGTATTGTAGGTGATCAGAATCTTCACAATCATATTTGCATAACACACATCTTGAGGGGCCCTCACTACCCATCTTTCTAAGTTTGTAAGCAGTTAGAATCCTCTTTTGGAGGCAATCCACAAAAAGAAGCCTGCCTTAGGTAGACATGATGAGTTCCAAAATAGTTTGTCATTTCTCCCTAATTGCTTTACTTTCCTCTTAAGAATGATATTTTCATAAACCTTTTTTACTATTGATTTTAGGTCAATATAGTTTTCCATTCCCAACTAATACACAACCCCTTTTGATATTGTATACTGAAGATCTTTTAAAGATAAGAGAAAGTTAAATTTCAATTTATAAGCAATGTATTAGTCATTGCATTGCAGACAAACCAATGAAAAAATAAATGCATTATATACACTATTCACCATAAAAATTTAATTTTACACTAAACTTTATCAATCAATCCAAACTCCTAGATTTTTTAAATCTTTCTCAAAAAACTTTGATCAAACTCCTCGAACAACTGAGACAACCATAGGCTACTATTTTTACTTTAAAATCCCCAGAAGTTCTTGAGGCGTGTCCTGACCAAAAATATCGTTCAAGAAGCTCTGGAGTAGGGCAAAACATTGCTGATCTAACTGCAGGAAAACACTTGTTTATGGGCGGTCTCTGATCTGAGCGCGGAAGAGCTGAGTGAAATGATCATATGCGCGTCCGCCAGTTCGGATGGCTTGAGTGGAAAAATTGTAAGAATGTTCAGATAAAAATAATATGTTATACCAGTGTAAATACCTCGAGTTTCTCTACCATGGTGCGGCGGAAAGGGCACTCAGTGCTTTGCCAAGCCCAAACAAAAATTACAGTAACAAAAAATTCCTAATCCCGATTTCAAGCAATTACCAATAGATTAAATCGATCAGAGGCTCTGATGAATAAGGGTTTTTGACTCTTTGAAAGCAAAGGGCGTAAATTTGTGTCAAGAGAGGGTTTGTTCATAGAAACTGCAGAAAGGGTTTATAGCAGCAAAATGCTGGGTGGGTTGTATGGGGATCTGCCCCCACCTTCTTCTGCCTCCATAGACGAAGATGCTGCCAATGCCAGTGCGGCCGCTACAGCCGCCAGTTCAATGTGGTCGAGCAGTGCAAAAATGGCGCCGCCCACTCTGCGCAAGCCCACTCTCTTTGCTTCCCCTCAGTCAATACTCAGAAATCAGCAGCCCACGGCTACGGGAGCTAAATCCAAGGCTGCCGCGGCAGCTTCGACATTTCAGCCCAGGGTTACGTACGCTGAGCCTGTGGGGGTCGATGTAAAGGAAGCCCCTTTTCAGCCTGCTCTGGTGGGGGTAACTTCCAGTGTTATGGAGGAGTATGACCCTGCAAGGCCTAATGATTATGAGGAGTATAGAAGGGAGCGGAGGAGAAGGGCTATGGAGGCGGAGATGAGAAGGGAATTAGAGCGGCGACGACAAGAGGAAGAGGAAAGGGAGCGCGAGTTGGCTGCGTTAAGGGAATTGGAGGAGGCCAATGCAGTTGCCTCTTCCAATTCTGCTGCAGCAGAGAAAGAAGCTGCCCTCAACATCAGTGGTGAGGAAGCTTGGAAGCGGCGGGCAGCAATGAGTGGCAGTGCTGCTCCTCCAAGGTCTCCTTCACCTCCGCCTGGTGGCGGCGATGGAGGATTTAGTATTGGGAAGTCAGCAACTGGTGGGCTGGGTGTTGGTGCTGGTGGGCAGATGACTGCTGCACAAAGGATGATGGCTAGGATGGGGTGGAAGGAGGGACAGGGATTAGGGAAACAAGAACAGGGGATTACTACGCCTTTAATGGCGAGGAAGACAGACAAGAGAGCTGGGGTTATTGTCAATGCTAGTGAATCCAATAGGCCAGAGAAGAAGATAAAAAGTGTCAATATTACCGCTCCACCTACAAGGGTTTTGCTTCTCAGAAATATGGTATGTGCATTTTTTATGATGCATCTGTTCTTTCTGTTTGTCCCTGGGGAAAAAATGGAAGGATTTGTTCTATCAATCCGAAGATGTTTTTTTAGGGTATTCTCGAAATTATGCACGTTTTGTCATTGGATCAAGCAAGCAGGCAATATCCCGGAAGAAAAACTAGGCTGGACAAAATATTAACATGTAGATTTTTTCTCAGCTAATTGACTTGAAGTTTGTAGAAGATTTTTTATTAGGGTCTTGAAACAAAAACTAATTTGGACAATAATTAACATATAGAAATTTTCTCAGCTAATTGTCTTAATGTTTTAGAAGATTTTTAATTAAGATTGGTAGAACGACATTTCTAACCTTAATCATTTTTCTCAGGAACATAGCATATACACTTAGCAATTGTCTCATAGTTTGTATAATTTTTTTGGTTAGGGTTATTAGTATGACAATTATTTTTCTTATGAACATGGCATATACACTTTTGTTTTCGAAATCTTATGCTAAGAGAGCTTCAGTAGCTCAACATTATTCTATATCAAATGTTGGAACTTAAATGTATAGAGTATTGACACTAAAGTAACTCTGATGCAGTATCATTCATGAGTAGTGTTTCACAAGATTTCATTTCTCATGATTTTGAAGTGCAGTCTATTGTATTATGCTTTCAATTGGATTGAATTTAATATTCCAAATCGGATGATTCTAAGCCTTCATTTTAACCCTAGTATGTACACGAAATGATTATTCATCATCTGTATTTCTGAGGAATAAATGCTTAAGGAATTGAGTTCTTTGATTTATTGTGAAGATGGTTTTCACGTGCTTTTATAGGTTGATGGGATTGGTCTCAGAATATGGGGTTCAAGTTTTAGGTGTGAGATTTTATATTGAAGTTGGTTAATCTATTTTCAGCGGTCTTTGAAACCACTCCTATTTTCTGACTGTTAATGGTAAAACCCCGTATTGTTTAAAAGAATGCAGCAAGCTTGGTAATGCCCATATAATTGATATGGGCAGACACGGATTTTTTTGTAGTTTATCATGGCTATTTTCTGAATGTTGGATTCAAGTTTGCCTCGTGAGATTTTGAATTGAATTGTTGTTACCTATTTTCAATTTCCTATAAAACCATGTCTGATGCCCTGCTATTAACTGCAAAACCTCATGTTGTGTACAAGAGTACAGGAAATCTTCTATTGCAACATAAATAATACTGTTCTGGATACCTACCAAATGAAGCAAAAGCACCAGATATCCATAAAGCTGACAAAAATCTATTCACCATGTGAAAGAAAAACCTCAAATGCCCAGAAGATCACTGACTTAGCTTGTATGCTTCTTGAAACTGCTATAAAAAAATAGATGACGATGATGGTGATAGTAGGGATTATGTGTCATAAGTACATGATGCATTGTTTTATTTTACTACTACTAAATATGGGCGAAAAGGGTGCAACCTTGTTGATTCGTGCTTGAAGTGGAATTTATTCTAGTTGCCCTTCCCTTAATCAGAAATAGAAGCCACCTATGCATGCATATAGTTTTGCCATGACTGTACATGATAATTTTACTTCCCTTGGTTCCGTAGGATCCCACTATACAAAAATCGATCCATTTCAAGATTCTAGATTGTAACGATAATGTACAAGCACAGCTTATCGCAAATATGTATAATCTTTTTTACATCTAGACCATTTATCACTACTTTCATATAGTGTTATTCTGAGGCATTCTCTGCTGGGTTATGCATGACAACTCTTTTAATATGCAATGCAATACTCACAATGCCAGACATGCTAGTCATGTGCTTGAAATTGACTATTGAATATTTGTTTGGAATGTTTGTTGTTTTCTCAGGGGTTAAATGCCTGCGTAATCTGATGCCATAAATTTTTTTACATTCTTTACAGATTGTGATATTGATGCCATGAATTTTGGATGTAGGTTGGGCCAGGAGAGGTGGATGATGAACTTGAAGATGAAGTTGCCTCAGAGTGTTCTAAGTATGGAACAGTTACGCGTGTTCTTATCTTTGAAATCACTGAACCTGATTTCCCAACTGATGAAGCTGTTAGAATATTTGTGCAATTTGAACGTTCTGAGCAAACGACTAAAGCTCTAATTGATCTTGATGGACGATTTTTTGGTGGAAGGGTGGTTCATGCAAGCTTCTATGATGAGGACAGGTTTAGCAAAAACGAATTAGCACCTGCACCGGGAGAGGTGCCTTCATACCCTGCTTTAAAATTGTGAAATTTTTAAGTTAGGCTTCATCTCCCATAGACCGAACATAAGGGTGTTCTAATTACAATTGGAATAGAACGAGAAGTAGCTTATGACTTGTGCATCATGTCATGTTTGGTTTATCAAATTTCAATTTTTATTGCGCATGCTTTACATTTTTTAGGACATGTGAAATAGGAGAGGAAAATGCATTAGTCTTCTTTTTGGGGGACTCCCAATATCACCAAATTGTGCTGAGGCTGGTCAAGAAAATTGCAGATTAAACAATCCAATGTTTTTCTGCATTTAAGAAGAGATTTATATTTTAAAAACTTAAAACCTAGGTTTCAAACTTATAGTAATTTTCTGACATCATTAGTAGAATGTGGACCAAAGGGAGTTGTCTGTACTGCAAGACAATACTCTGGAGTCGAGACAGATGACTTTTAAAATAAACAGCCATCTTATTCGAGTCTGCTTTTTAGCATATGAATTTACTGAAAAGCGCTTCTAATAAAATGTGTTAATATCTGTGGATAGACTGGAGAGAGTTGTCCATTTAGGCTGCAATCTGAATTTGCAGAGATAAGAGATGTCTTTTATCATTATTTCTAGTGTTTGCTAATAAAGTTTACTTGACATTGATATAGGCGTGATGGATTCAAGAGAAGAGCTCCTTCTGCAGATCTCTCATGCATTCCTGTGCATCAGTAGAACTCTTTATATTACAATCCTAGAACATGAAAATGACAACTCTGTATTTGCTATTGAGCTTCTGTATCCTCCTCGTTGAGGAAAAATTGCACATGTTCACACAATATAAAAGGCCAGCAGCACCTGAGCATCTGAAACTTTTAGATCTTCATTAATTGTACCACAATAATATATTCTTAACAAGAGACTACTAGCATTAGAATTTATGAGTGAGAATTAAACATTTTTGCTGGTCTTGATTTGTACAAAATTTACCATTACACCAATAGAATTTGAAGTACTTGGCACTAAACAGTTTTTGCATAATCTGCAACTGGTGGTTTCTTTTCAAGAACTCAACTTCAAGCTGTTAATTGAATTAGGATGGCACAAAGTTGGTCATCTGATGATCCATGTGCATTACACAATGGTTTTTCTGTTTAGATTTTGGTCTCTGAATGAATTGTGTCTGGTATTGTGATTATAAATTAGACCTTTTTTTAAATAATAAAAGAATCATCACACGTATTTCAAGATGTTTTGCTTATTTGGACCTTGTTCTAACTCAACTGTAGAGATGGGGCTATTCGTAGAACCCATAGATAAACATAGAGAGTAATTTATGGAAAATAAGACCTAAGACGATTGCTTTTATTCTGCCTGCTTTTACATATTAGATGAAAGCATTTTGTGGCATGGCAGAACAAAAGTTATGTATACATGATCTTTGAGTACGGCGTAGTCTTTTGTTCAAGGGTTGAATCATTTGTGGTAGGTTTTTAATGAACAAACAAATTTATTTTGATGTCTCGTCTTGATCGGTCAAATTCTCTTTTTGAGGGTTGAATCATTTGTGGTAGGTTCTAATGAACAAACAAATTTATTTTGATGTCTCATCTTGATAGATCAAATTATCCTTTAGACTGTAAACTATAGCGAAACTGTATCCAGATAAAGAAGAGTTTGTTTCCTCTCCAGCCGAGGAGTGAAATGATGTTTTTCAATCGAGCACTTTCACTAAATTTTGCCGTTGTAACCAACTAAAGAAGAGTTTGTAACCTTTTTAAGGATGCTTTCCATACTGGTAAGGTCTGGTATCCTAATGATGTTTTTCATGTTATCTAGTTGTATGCTTCAATTTAACTAATCACTGTATGTCCTACAGAATACACCGGTGCAATTGTATCCAGTTTAAGATTTAGTTTGTTCCCTTTCCATTTGTATATTAAAATGATTTAATGATTGTTTAACATATGGTGGAGGTGTATATTTTGCACAAAACAGACCAAATGGAAACTTAAGTGTCGCTCCAATTTCAGCCCTCTCAATTTCACTTCAAGATTTACACACCTTTATAGTTTCAAATTTTTAGACCAGGGTTTTCTATTGTATATTCCTTTTTAGATCCTCCTAGGGTTTGTGCGCCTGTCATTGTTATTTTGTTGATATACATTTAGAGGGATCAAAGTTCCATTGGTTGCTTTCAATTTGGTCTACTCTGACCCTTGCAATTAGGGTTTTAATTTTAGATTTAATTACTCCATAATTTTTTAACGTTTTTGAATGAATATAATATAATTTAATTTTGGAGCTTAGCTTTACTATATTTCTTTATGCCATGAAATACGCGTAATCATAATGTTTTATGAAGGAGTGCTTGTTTGAGCCGTTAATATGGATGCCTAATCCAATGAGGGTAACAGTTATTTTGATGTATGCATGGAGAGCAATCCAAATCGTGTGTATGATGTTCATGTATAGAGGAGCTTGCTAGTTTAGCTAATGTTGAGAATTTGACACAACTGATATAACAAACCATTTGGACTAGGATCTTACAAAACACTAGTGTAAGTGCTGAAGTCCCATAACTAGTGTATCCATCTTTCCACCGTTACCATCGATCATCTTCTATAATTACATTCGACTCTTGTCAAATGGAACCCTCTCCATATAGCCAATGCTTGGGAGGCCGTCTTTAGATATGGCTCTCCTTCAGTCATCACTTGTATCCTGTCCATAATAGATCAGTCTCTCCCAACGACCTACATAGTAGAGCTGGACCAGGAGCTATCCATATGTGGGGGTCTCGTCTACAGTCGAGGATATCCCATAATTGGGTTTTTTTTTTACCCCTTCGATCCTGCTTTACAAGTTATTGTTGTCTAATGGAAAAGGCAACTCAAGGATACATTTGAGATATTATAGAATTGCGTCTGTAGACTAACTATATAATGACAAGCTATTATCAAAGGTACTTTAATGAACCGTAAAAGCTAATGCCATTGTTTGGTTCTTTTTATCTCCTGGTAAGTCTATTCATATGGTTGATGATTTGACAAATCTGTTTCTTAATCAATTCTAATGTAATGTAAGCCTTACAGTTTCCAATTTATTCGTTTGACCGGTTCCATCTTTGCGCTTTAGGATGAAATTTCTTTAATATTAGCCTTTAGTTTCCAATTTATTTGTGTAACGGTTCCATCTTTGTGCATTAGGAAGATTACGCACATGATTTGAATCGCAAAATATTTTTATTAAAGGATTCTTAAACCAATTGGAGATAATGTATATCTAAATAATGACATCATTCGTAGACTTGTGTCCATGTGTATAGATCATTGAGACTAACTTATGAGTAGAAAATGCTTAAAATATAGGCCTTAACATCAAAATGTAACATTGACAAGAAGTAAATTTTCAAACGGTAATGACATGCAGGAAAATGTTCATAAAGTTTCTACTTCACCTTTCCTTCATTTATATCATACATATATAATAATAATTTCACTAAGCTTTAGAATTCATGGATGATATTTTTCAAATCTTGTTAAGAGCTAATTTAATCACTCCCTCTTATTTGTTTAAAAGATCCCAACTTGTCTCATAGGACGTATAATGACCAAGCATATTGCTTCTTTCAATGATAAGGGTAGTATACTCAGTCGTACTTGAGATTTAAACATAACATGATCAACATTGAACGTTGATGTAATCTTCTTGTGGCACTCGTGAATAATTATTTGAAAATAAACATGAATCACTTCCTAAATCAAAAAGATAATTTTCAGGCACATGATAGCTATTGAACACTTATTGAAAACATATAAATATTTTTTGGATTTAGGACATGAGATAAATAGGTAGAGGGCCTAGTTTAGCTTGTTATTTATAGAGTGAGATTGACCATATCAAGCATTCATTTCAATTAATTCGTGTAGATAAAATAACTAAAAAATAAAGAGACACTAAAAACATCAAGAATTTTATGTGGAAAACCAAATGTGAGACAAACCATAGTGAGAATCACACCAACTATAAAAAGTGATTACAATGTGTTAAGCTCAAGGCCAAGGAAGCTCATTGCTACTTATTGGACTTGGAGGTTAAGGTGCACAACCTTAGTGTATAATACACGTATTAGATTATTTTTAGTATCCTAAGTTCTTGCTACATTTAGCTCATCCTTCTAAAATCTTGGTTAATGGTCATTTAGGCCTTCTTTATAATTTTCTATAATATAGTCTTATTTTTAGACTATGCTATTATTAGTGTCTATAAACTTTATTTTAAGAGTATATTGTTAATATAATTAATTATCCTTTTTTTTTTTTAACAATTTCATGATATCATAGCAAATTTTGTAGCAAGTTGGTTTTTGTAAATTAATGTTTGGTAAACATGAGAGCAAAATTAAATACTACAAAACTCGATTAGGTTTCTATTGCAAATATCAGACAAAGGAGCTTTTGAATTTTGAATTTTCTCTCATAGTGTCATGTCATCATTTTTGTGAGATGAAAGTTTGTGGATTTATTTTGTCTGGAGCTCACAACCATTAGTTGGTGCTTTTTGTGGCCACAACACACACAAGAATCTACACACCCATGAAACCCTCTTTTTCCTTTTCCAGAAAACTATCGTGGCACAATTTTTTCACCTACAAACTTCATCAAGTTCATCTAGTCTGTATCTTCACATGTTTCAACCTTTCTAGTGTGTTCTATCTGGCTTGATTTCCATGTCTTCACAATATTGAATCTAATATTGGATTCTTTAACATACTCACTATAGTTGCATTACCACAATGTATGATAATAGGTTCATTAAACTCAAATCCAATATCCTCAGCATCTACTTTATCCCAATAATTTAACTACAATTATTTGCCACTGCTATACATTCTACTTCTACTATTCTATATGAGATACACTCCTATTTATTTCTTAGCCAAGAAACTAATATTTGTCCCAAGAAAAATGCTCCCAAGAAAAATGCTCCACCACAGGTGCTCTTTTAGTCATCTACACATACTTCCCAATCATCATCAATATACACACATAAAGTGAAATCATGTGACATGTCATACCATAATCCATAATTAGGTGTGCCTTTAAAAAATATGAATTCTTTTAACTGTTGAATAGTGTGTCTTTAGGATTTGAGTGAAATCTTGCCACAATTCCGAATGCATTAGCTATATCAAGTCTAGTATTTGTTAAATACTGAAATCTACCAACCATAGGTCTATACTTTTTTTGTTCCACAATAGGGGATTCATTTGTGCTAGATAATTTACAACCAATTACCATAGGCATTTGAATAGGTTTACAATTTTCTAATGCAAATATTTTCAACAAATATTCAAGCTACTTAGCTTGTAATACGAAAATTCCATCTTTGTTTTGTACAATTTTCAATCACAAGAAGTATTTCATCTCTCCAATCATACTCATCTAAAATTCTTTCTTTATTTCTTCTTAAAATATCCTACTTGCTTCATCATTACCTCCAAAAAATAATGTCATCCATAATACTATGACAATCAGTAAGTCATTATCTTTCTTTCTTAGATACAAGTTACTATCAACATTAACTTTCACAAATAACTATTAGGCACCCTTCAAAACTTGTTTTCCTTAATAAAAAACATTAACTTTCACAAATCTCAAACTCGTCAAATGTTTATTCAATCTTGGTTACCAGGCTCTAGGTGCTTGTTTCAGTCTGTACAATGCCGTTTTCAATCTGCAAACCATATCCTCTTTATTTGTCAAAGGCAAACCATCACGTTGTTCAATGTACACCTCTTCTTCTATTTCTCCATTTAGAAAATCTAATTTGATATCCATTTTGCTAGCTGCATATGCCAAAAATAATTCTTACTGCTTCTGATCTAGCAATAGGTGCAAAAGTTTCTTCAAAATCAATTCCTTCTTGTTGTGAATAACCTTTACATACCAATCTTGCTTTGTTTCTCACAAAGTGACTTTGTTCATTCATTTTTTTCTTCCAAATGCCCATTTAGTTTCGACACGATTCTTAACTTTAGGTCTAGGAACCAATTCCCAAGTTTTTTTTTTCTCAATCTACTCTAGTTCTTATTTCATAGGATTAATCCAATAATCATCTTTCCAAACTTCATCATCATTATTACGCTCAACTTGAGAAATCAAACACAATTCTTCACTTCCTTTGTTCCTTGTCATAACTCCTTCGTCCTTACTTCCAATTATTTGTTTAGCAGGATGATTCTTTGCCACACTTTTGTTACATGTCACATGTTCAATTCTGATTTATGCTCTAGGCTTAGATTTAGCCTCTCTTCTTTGTGTTTCTCCTTGCAATCCAATCTATACATTAGTGTCAGTTTCATAAAATAATTCCCACTCAACATTATGAATGTTAGTTCTCTGATTATTTTCTACATCAGAATCTGAATCAAGTATCCTTTCCCGAATTCTGAACTTTTCATTAACTCTTAGATTAACACTTTCAACAATAGTCTTTGATCTTTGATTAATGCATCTACGTGCTTTGATTTTTAATGAATAACCAAGAAACATTCCTTCATCACTTCTTAAATCAAACTTTACAATATCATCACCTCTTTTAATATTACATTTATTTCCAAAGATTCTAAAGTACTTCACAGAAGGTGCATGTCCAAACCAAACTTCATAAGGTGTCTTACTAGTGCCTTGTCTAATCTGTACACTGTTGATAGTGTATATTGCTATGTTTACCACTTCTCTCTAAAATTCATGTGATACATTGTTCTCAAACACCATTTCTCTTTCTTCCTCTATTACTGGTCTTTTTTTTCTCTCCGCTACACCATTTTGTTGTGGTGCCTTAGGACATGAAAGTTGTCTCTTTATACCACTATCTTCAAAAAAAAGTTTAAACTCATTTGAAATAAATTCTCCTCCTCTATTAGATATCAAACATTTAATCTTTAAACCAGATTCATTCTCAAATCTACTCTTGAATATTTTGAATTTCTCAAAAGCTTCAGATTTATCTCTTAGAAATGCAACCCACATCATTCTAGTGAAATCATCATATAAGAAGCATGAAATACCTTTCACCATAGAATACTCTTGTTCTTGTAGGACCACTCAGAGCTGTATGCACAATCTCCAATTTTGCTGAAGTGGTAAATGTCTTGCTTGGAAATGAACTTTTCTTCTATTTTGCCAATATACATTTTTTCATATTATGTTAGTAGGTTTCACAATCTTAAGATTAGATAAGATAAGATAATATTAATATCCAACAAGAGACCACAACACAGGTCTATGGGACAGGAGCTTACAACCAAGAATATAGCACCAAATAGAACACCAAATGGTGCCAATAAAAGAGCAAGCACAAAACCTAAATAGGAGAATGAAGAAGAGTGCAAGTCACCCCAAACAAAACATGGTTTAAGGATCCTTCCTCAGAGGGAAGAAGGACAACAGTGAATGAGAAGGATGGGGGTGACCAAGGACTCTGTTCTGTCGCTAAGTGCTGCGGGAGTAGTGCCTTTGGTGGAGAGGAGCACTATGATGTTTCACTAATCTAGAGTGGCCAGTATCTAGGAAATTATACAATCACTTCATACTTCGAGTAGGAGATAAGGGTGAGAAGAAGGATGTGATAAGCTGTACCTTGGTCCGACTCGTGGGAAAAGATAACTACAAGTGTGGTTATGAAGTTGTATGGCTTCACGAAGATAGAGCGCAAGGCAACGCTGATCTGTGTACCTAAAGAAGTCCGAAAGGGATTTGCACTTTCTAAACAAACAAAAGAATCTCCCTTTGATCTTGTAGTATATGGGTCATCTGAAAAGGAAATGGGTCTCAGATTCTGCCTCTACCATGGTACAAAGTCTGCAAACCTGATCCTCTCTATCAATATGGTGGTCGATTTGAATTTGGAGTCAGTGAGAGCCCACCTTGAAGGAGCCAAGAGAGATACATAGGGCATGGGTTCATTGTCTATGTAAGAAGTTAGGAAAATCTCTAACTAAAATTATAGTACTGACCTTCACAATGTTATCAAAGTTGACATGAAAATATCTCTTATGCCATAACCAACTATCATCCACTTTAGCAACTAAAAAAGTCATTTCAAAAGGATTCAATTGAAATATATTACCTCTTGCCCTTGTACTTTTACCAATCAATTTACCATCTTTATCCTTGATGATGCAAGTCTTCTTGGTAAATTACAATTGACATTCCTTGGCAACAAACTATCCAACACTCAATACATTATGTTTAAAATCATCCACAAAGTAAACATCTTCAATGTTAGTCTTCCCAAAAAGTGTAGTAGAACCCTTTCCTTTTATGTGACATGTTGCATTGTTTTCAACTCTAACCACTACATCATCATAGCTATTGAATTCAATAAATTTATTCATAATATCCAGTCATATAATGAGAGCAACCACTATCTCTAATCCAATTAGACTTTTTATTTTTAATCTATGATACTAATGCTTTTTCTTCTCTTCTTCCTCTTTTTCAGGGCTTCGTTCTTTAATAGCAACAAATCCAATCTCATTATCCTCATTATCACCATCTTCTACTAAATTTATTATCTTAAAATCAACTTCACCAACCTTATCTACATAGAAATAATTCTTAGATACTTTTGACTTGTAAGGCTTTCAAGCTCTTTAAGGACATTTAGAAGAATAATGACCAAGTTCTTTGCATATTTGAAAAAGAGTATTTTGTTACCTTTAGGTTATCTCTTCATAAGAAAGGCAAGACCAACTTCAATATTCTTGTCATCTTCTTCATTTTATCAGCTGCTTCTGGCATAATCTCCACTTGTATTTGGACTCCTTGTCAATGTAGGCCTGTCTCTTTATACATTGAAGCAATCTCAACTCTAGGATATTCTTCATTTGTTTCATCCACATATCAAATGTCTTTAATCTTGCACAAAGAGTCTCTCTTGTAAAGTTAGGTGTATGAGGAATAACTTGTTCAATCATTTGTGCTTTTGTTTGTAAGTTGATGTTAAAGTCTTTGATATTTTCCATACAACTTCCTCTTCTGTCTTCTAATTCCTGCAATAATCTCTGATATTCTAAAAAAATATCTTCTCAGAGTTTCATCTTCCAACATCTTAGCATCTTGAAATAAACATATCAAACTTTGTAATCTAGCCTTTCTCTCATGATCATCACCCTCAAATATTTTTTGTAAAGCAAGCCAAATATCATTAGCAAGTCTCAAAGATTTTACTTGACCATATTCTACCTCTAGAAGGGCTGTCAATAATGTTTATCTAGAAAAAATATTTTGCATTAATAGATCTTTATCTATTTCTTCACACTCAACACACTTATCTTCTTCAATTATAGTCTTCTCATTTATTGTAACAAACCAAAATTTTGGACCCATACATAGCAAATTCATCTTCATATTTTCTTTCCATCATAATTAACTCCATCAAAATTTAGACTTTCTTTTCTGAAATGCTACATAGATATCCTTAAGTTGTTAAGATTTCCTTCAAGTACCTAATGCTCTGATACCAATTGTTAGAAACTAAAGACCACCAAGATAAATGAGAAGGAGGGTGTGTGAATCAGTTATGCATTTAAAACAACTCTCAATATCCTTATTGATTTTGAAACATGTAAATAGTAGATGCAACAACCATAGAAAGATAACCACGCACACTAACACTAAATATGTTAACTAGGGAAACCCTTAATTAGAGGGAAACCTCTGGTGGGGATGGTGCCCAAAAATTGATGTACTAATATAAAAGTTCCTTTTGAGAGGATAGTCCCTCTTAGGAGCCAATGAAATACAATTAGTACATATGAGTCCCTGATAGGAGACTTTGAATCCCTGTTAGGAGTTGAAAGGAGGATAACTGAACCCACTGTCCAAATAGCCTTAGTACTATTCTCACTAAATAATATAATATGAAGTAACAACTACCAAACCAATAAATTATCTTTATAAATTAGTTCCTTTTAAGCTCATTGTGCATCATCTAGACCAATCTCTGCTTTTATCAAGAGATATTCGTATTCGGGTTCACTCATACAATAACCATCTGCACTAGATCTCACTTTCAAGTTCGTATAACCAACAAATGATCTCACCGATCACAAAAAACCACACTCTACCATAAGGAAATAAACTTTCCTTTATATCAAGTCCTAAAGAATAAGTATTGATTCGGCCTTGAGGATTTCCCAATTTATAATAATAATATAGGACAATTTTAAGATATTACAATACATGTTATTACTAACTATTTTCACTACCTATGATAAATTTCAATAATTTTGCTTAAACAGACCGCCTAAGTGAAAATACTTTGTAAAATAGTACATATTTGTTGCTTGATAACTGCAAAATAGATTATAAAGTGAAAGTCAGTTGCTTTTTTGATTATAAACTTAGTTTTAAACATTATTATAATCATACAAAGAGAGAAAGAGTTGCAGAAATAATTTGAATAAGACAAGGCATGTACAAAAAGGAAAGATTATTGATTAAAAGAGATGTATATAATGTTTATCCACACAAGCCATGGTAACTCTTTCAAACAAACGGAAATGTTTAAAACTTAAAGGCTTGAATCTTATGAAGATTACATTTTTAAAGGAAATCTGAAGTTGCACATGAATGAAATACATTGCAACAAAAGTAAGAACATAAAACATTGAAAGAGGGATTCAATGGTTCTATCATTTTTTGATTGAGGGGGGCAATCTTGTTGTGATTGATGGAGTCCTCAGGTTCCCACATCCACGCTATTGCACTTGTAGAGAAAACAAGAGAGATGTCAATCACATGATATGACTGAGCTCACGAAAACACAAAATCTAATGTTCAATGTTCAAAGCTCTACACAAGAAATCAATTTAAATCATCTACACAAGGAGAAAAGGAAAGCAACATGAAAAAGAAGACATATTTTATACTAGTGTTGTTTCTTTCATGTGTAGACAGGTATGAAGATTGAGGTTGTTGAATGAACATGCATAAATTACATGCATGAAGCCTTTTGACTGAATAATGTAGAGGTAAAGATTGAAGATCTTGGGGAGACTATTGAGAGGGCATAGATAAATTACAAGTATGGAACCTTCCAATTGACCCAAAGTAGCTGATTGAAGACACCACGAAGATCATAGAAAGGACATGCATAAATTACAAGTATGAAACTTTATGGTCAAATCAAGAAGGGGCAAAGAGTGAAGACAATGAGGAGACTATTGAAGAGACATATATACATTACAAGTATGAAACCTTTTAGTTGAATCTTGGAGCAATTGAAGACAAACATAAAAGATTGACTATTAAAGGGACATGACAATTTGCCATGAAACCTTTCGGCTCAATTAAAATTGCTAAAGGAAGTTTTTATTGCTCCAAAAATTTTATACTGCTATAGGAGCAATTATACTCATATATGCATTACAAGTTGCTACATGAAGAGATTGTCTTAGCATAATGCTATAGGAGGAGCCAAGGTTGAAGGTTTAATAACATGAAGAGTTACTACAATATTATAGTCATAAGTATTGAAAGAATGCATAAATGCATATAAAAATACAAGTTCCATTGAAAGCTATAGTGAATATTTCAAATAGAACAAGGAAATTTTATAGCTAAGATATACCAAAGTAGGTGAAAATAGTAGCAATGAAAAACTGAGATATGAAATCAATAGACATTGATCAATTACATCGACACTTAACAATGGGCAGCTATAGGACTATGCCTATGGAAAAACAAAGGTATATAACAGATTCATTCCAAGTATTGCAATTAGTGACATTTACAACAAGAATGGTGCATTCATAAGAAATTGATTTGAATAATGAAGAAATGCAAACGTAGTGATCAACACTTACATATTGTAATAAAATGATGGAAAATGTGAGAAATTAAGATTACTTTGAGCGGTATTATTTTTCATTTAAGAGGTATGTGTTCATAATTCATGGAAGCAAAATGATATCACAGTGGTAAAACTAACATAATATGCAACAATCATTTTGTAACAACAACCTAAATGTCCTTTAATAAAGCTACATTGGTATAAAGATACAACCAACAATCTTAATCACATATATTGAAGGAAATAAATGATCAACACATTATCCAAGCAACATAAAATGGAGCTGAGATAATAAACAGACTCACAACTACAATAGAGAAATAAAAGATGTTATTTTCAGATTTCAAAAAATAGTGATCTTGCGTTTGAGTTTTAAAGAAAATGAGGACGCATCTCAAAAACTACTTTCTAGGTTATGTCTAGAATATGGGCATTTAGGGTCTACCATGGGTAGAATTCCTAGAAAAGAAATGACGAAATAGATAGACATGATTTTCTAAGAATGACATTTTTTTAATTTTATCCAATCTGGCTGAATATATGCTCCAAGAATTTAGTGAAGAAAAGAAACCACTTTCAGAAGAAAGCATCGGAGATATGAAAATCATTAATCATTATATCAACTAATGAAATGCACCCATAAAAGAAGAGGTCAAACCTTTATTCAGATGTTCACTTCCAAGAAGTCATGATTAGAATAAGAAGTTACAACCAATCACAAGAAAATAGGTACTACAAAAACCAAAAGCATGAGTCTAATACATTTTTCGTAATTTGGGCATTGAAAGTATTTATGATAATCACTTATTTGATATGTAACTCAAAACATAGGCCACACTGAAATGTTTTCAACAAGGCAGAAACAATATTGATAGCTATAGGAAATGTTCTCATAATTGATTTTAAACTCGACACAGTAAATGATGAGAAATAGGATGAATGCCAAAATAGTCAAGGTTGTCAAGCACAAGTTCATAACTTTCAAAATTTCATGAACATAATACAAAGCTTTCAGTATGTTGTGAAGAATATTGAGAGCTACAAAGGATGTATTCACAAAGAGCTTCAACACCTAAATACAAACAAGGGCATATTATGAAAATATTGCTGATCTGTTCATATTTGTATACAAACATAATTATGAATTAAATTCTTTTAAGAAGAATATGAAGATGTCATGAAAATAATGATCATTGTCAAATATGTTGTATTTCATAAAGTACATTTGAAATGATCAAAAGCAAAGACCTCTGATAAATTTACCAACAAACCAAAGTGGTGCTCAATTGTTGAAGTCCAACACACAAATGAGGTCATACTTTCCTATAGAAGAATGATTAAAAGATCAAACCCAATCAAAGAGTGCATGAAGTAGATACGTCTTCTTATGTTATAAAAATTTGTATATTGCAGCTGTATATTCACATATAAATTGGAGATCCACATTTCCAATATACTCCAACAAGGAATAGCTACATAAACCTCATGTCCAAATGACAAAAACTGAGGGAAGGGAAACAACATAAGATATATTTATTGAAAATCATCAAGGAGAACCCTCAAGAATGCAAATGATGTCTACATTTGTAAAGAAAAAGACTAGTTATAGCTTCAATACTTGTAGATGACGTTAATGAAATTCTAGATTGGTGGCCAATTTCAAAAGTCCAAAAATTAAAAAGAAAAAGTAAAAGAAGATCATGTGCAAGAAAAACTCATTTCAGGTTCCATTTTTGATATAGAAAAAGCTAAAAAGGCATGAGAATCCAAATGATATCTATTACTATTCACACATATCTCATAGAAGGAAAACCCTATACCAAGAATGAAGAAAGAAAACTAAACATCCATAAGGGTTTTTGAACAAATGAAATAGTAAATCATAGCTATTAGAGTGAGTTTTAGATTTATCATCTTAGAAAATGCACAATAACACCTAGTTGTGGCTGCCATGAGAACTCTCGAGTTACAACATTATAAACAAATATCTAGTAGCAGCTGAGAAAAATGTTCAAATGCCCAAAAGATCCAAGCAATAAATCAGAGTTGCAACAGCTTTAGAATGACATCCAAAACAATAAAACATCATTGTAGCAGACTCGAAGAGCCAGTCCAAAAAAGAAGAGATCTCTATAATGGAGGCTAGGGTTTCTTCAAACCCTCTTTCCTCTCCTTTCTTGATGCCTCAACATAATGAAATAACAAAATAATGTATTTTATTTCCTTTGCAAATTAGACTTCATTTCATAATGTTTCGGTTCACCATATATTATTGAGAGAAGGTTATGTTTATAAAACACAATAATATATATCTTTTTTTTATATTTACATATTATTATGTTAATTAAATTATTATTATTATTTTAATTGCATAATTTGAAAATGTAATTATTATTTTATAATTGATTCTTTATTAGTCAATTATTTTCTAATAAATTTAATGCAATTAAATAATAATTAAGGAGTAGTTATATTTTTGGAACTCAAAGTATCTGCCAGTTCGACCTTAGAGTTTATTTTCAGCTGAGATAGATGATTTCAGTCAACTGCATGCTACAGGGAGTGCTCTTTCAGTCATATGAAAGTTTAATTTTTTCATGCACTTATTGAGCACATAAGTGCTATTTTTGGCGAGTTATTGAGCAATTTGGGCCAATTATATATTTAGTTCACTTTGCGAGGCCATTTTAGGCACATTTTACATGGAGATACGTAGTTTGATAGATTATTTTTGTGGCTTATTTTTCACATCCGACCTAGGGTGTTGCATAGATTTTTGAGTAGATGAAGGAAAATTTTAGTTAGTTATCAGTTACACATGGGTTTGAGAGAAAATAGGATTGGTTTCTTCACAATTGAAGGAGTTTGATCCTTATTTTTCGTGCATTTTTCTCAAATCCGAGTTAGGGTTTTGAGCCCTATTTATTGTATTTTCACCTCATTATGAGGCCTCTTCTTTCCTACTCAAATTTTTTGCACATTGTAAATTTTTGAGTTGATTGTAGGAGCACTTTGTAGAAGATATTTTTTAGCATTTATTATACAGATTGATTAGTTCCTTATCATTGATTCTTGTGCAATATTGTGGGTTCTTTGCTTTTATGTTGTGTTTATCCTTCATTCAAGCTATATTCCTTATTGCATATTTGAATCTTGATACTTTTAATTGTAGGTCTTTGTTTGTGTCCATGTTCTTTTTCGTAGAATATTGGTAAAGCCTAGGTTTTCCTTTCAAAGCAAAAGATCTTAGGTCCTTGCATAATAACACTTTTGTAATTGCATGCTTCTCTAGGTATTGTGAACTGTTTGTATTGTTGTTAATTTGCGTTGATTTAATTGAAGTTACATACAAATCATTGGTGTATCACCTCATTTAGGATTTAGGTTTAGCATTCATCATTCTCAACCACTTCTCATCCCTTTTTTTGCATACAATTAGGTTTTTAGATGATCATTATTTAGGAACCGACTAGATCTAAAGATTCATCTCTCATTTTAGGACAACCCACCACCTGAGAGAGTTTCCATGTTTCAAAGGGATAGAAATATTCCATATCTTGCTATAGGCGCAATCTTGATTGACAACAGTTACATTATAATTTTACATATTTCCAAGATTATTAGCAACTTGCTGGCTCACAGGCTTCCTAACTTTCCACATGATGATCTTATGATTTTTCCCTCTTAAAAAAAGCATCTCTAACATCTTTTCAAGACAATTCCATGGCTATGAGGAGATAGAACCAAAACAATAGTACCTACTTTCCATAAATGTTGTTCTAAGGATGCCTTCACTAAAATCCTCATAGCTTCATCCAGTCTTTATATTTATGCACATGTTCTTAGCTATAGCATCTAGATATACTGCAGAACATAACCTCAAGTATGCATCAGTTGATCTTCTATCCACAAGCTGTGCCAAATGCTTCTTCCTTTGTAACTTTGCTAGTCTTCACAGAATAACTAGTATGTTGACATCAATGAAAAACATTATCATGAATGCAACACATAATTGTTAGCCAAAATGCCCTCCTGCCAAAAAATTGAATTCAAAAAATATAGCATGCCCAATGGTCGTATAAATTCAAATATTCAAATATTTATCTCACATGCATAGGGATATGTCAAAACCTTTATATATCTGTTATATTCCTAAGTCGTCGTCCCCTTATATTTAATGTTATATGATTTTGGGTTCAAGTCATGATCATGCGACTTCCCTTTTTGCATGGTTGCAAGTTGTCATGACTTAACCTTCAGGTTGATTGCAAGGGTGAGAAAAAACTATCTCCATGGTTGGCACATGGTCACAGTTTAAAGTGCTAACATCCAGTTAAGAGCGATGATGCAGCGATTGCTTTGATCACTTGGCCATGAAGGGTTAGGTCTAACCTAGGGTTCATGCTGTGAAATGCTAGTAATTGTAAGATCGTAAGTCTTCACGTGTTAGAGGTGAATAGGTGACCAACCTTGATTGGTCAAGGGTCTTAAATTGTGCAAGTGGCACAGTTTCATTGTGATCCTCAGATTTGGATAGATCCATGATTGTCACATTCCCACTTTTTAGAGATGCAAGGTCTTCAACTAATGTAGGGAAGCAACATGCCGACACATGAAGGTTGGTGGGTTTTGTTTCAACCTTGGGGTCATAAATAAGATGTTAGAGTGAGTTGGCATATGGAAATAAATTTCATTAGGAAGTAATAAGATGGAGAATAGAGTGGTTACATGTTTTGGGACTGTCAGATGCGAGAAGATCTATGATTGTCACTTTTTCACATTTTGAAGACGCAAGGGTTTTAGACTATGGGGAAGCGAAAAGTAGATAGGTGTCCTTGTGGGCCCAGATGGTGAAGCCAGAAAAGTTAAAAGATACTTGATTGAATGGTTGCACGATTAATAATTATAAGATGAATCAGATCATGACCATGTGATAGTAGTTAGAACATGGTCGATTGCATAATTGCAGGCATTTGATGGTAGTTGAAGGTTGGGCTACGAAACCATGACCTAGAGTAGGTCAAAGATCAAACATAAGATAGGTGAGTAGTTTCTAGTTTGAACTCAGTCATCAGTTTCAGATGATCAATAGTCGGTAGATGCCCGCATTTCCAAAATGAACAATCTAATGCAGGGATACACCTGTGTGCCACATGTCCCAGGTGTCAAAGTTTCAGAGGGCCCCTCTTGCCGACATTGTTGCAAGGTAATAATTTGTATCATGTGAAGTCTTTAGTGCTCAATCAAAATGTTCTTTTAGAGACTTCAAGGGTTTCACCTATCCGAGCTATAAAGTGAAGGGTATTTGACCAATTAGATTGTGGGAAAGGCATAAGATGAATGTTGGAAATAGTTGACCTGCATTTCTATCTGACTTGGCATGTTGATAATAGAAGAATACAATTGTTTAGTGGAAAATTTGATCTGCTCATTGATTACTGGGTACTTTCGCTATTTTCCATGTCAGTTTAATGTAAAAGGAGCATGCACTCATCACCTGGTAATCCATCTACCCATCTATGCATTAATGGCCACCATTCCTATCTTCTCAGGGTTGTTCTTTTGGAAAAATATTGGATTTTCATGCATCTGGATGCGTACTAGGATTATATTTTCTATACATTTGCATGATTTCTCTTTGCAACTTTAATTTTAGTGGTTGAACTTGGTTTCTTTCTAAAGTTATCTTAGTTATGCGTGAACTATAAAAGATAGTTTTTTTGCCCTTCCAAGGGTTGATTCTTTTTTATTTTCTTTGGCATTGCTTTGGCATGCACATTGTAAATTCCCTTTGCCTTGGAACTTTATGACATTCTACCTTATCTCTTTTATCTGTTGATATAATGTGTGAGATTCATTTGCCTCTCATCAATGTATTCTGGTTATCTATCATTTGCATGACTGTATCTCTTTTGGCCTATGAATGGTATATCATGAAACTTTTCTTCCTTATGTCATTTGTCTGGTTATCTGATCTGCATGTGATTGTTTGATTAAACAAACCTGAACCTATGTATTTTAATGTCATGATAGTTAACTATGCATGTATGGGTAGAGATAGGGTTGGACACTCTATTATGGTGCATCACCCCCTTAGGTTAGATTAGGTAGTTTTCTTTCATGCATTCTTTCTCCCTTTTCCTCTCTAAGAATAGTTAGGTGCACACTGATAGTAAGAAAGCCGACCTCCTCTAGAGATTCAACCTTAGAGTGCAAGTCCCACACTTGGAGGCTGTTTCCATGTTACACTAGGTCACCTAAGAAGTGGTTCCTCAGGAAAGGGTGCAAACTTTTGTATCAACAGTTTTTGGCATACGTAGTGGGTTAAGAAGATTCAACTACATAAGTCCACCGGTTAGCAAGTTGATCTAAATCCATTGAGAAATTGGATTTTTTACTTAGTGTTAGCAGCCTTTTGAGGTGTTTATCAAACACCATGGAAAATCTAGTGTACAGTCTACAGGTTTCATATAGACATAGTGCTAGTATGTAAAGATGAACATTGATATTTTGTGATTTTCAAGATTTTCTATGAAATTATAGTTTTTATGAAGCTCTAAAAATGGACCCATTTCATAGAAATAACTACTATTTCTCCCCATATCATGACAATGCTATTCCTCAGCCATCATATTATTAATTTCAATCTCAACCTCAGGCTACTTATAGCTAGTATGCTCAAAATTATTACTCTCCCTCTGCTCCTGTTCCACTAGTCTCAACATCCCAATATAAAGAGCTTAAATATATGATGTTGGAATGCCAAGAGATGATGGACCATTTACTTCATGAACAAAGTGAAATACTGCTAGCCCATGATAAACAACTTGAGGAGATTGCAAGGTAGCTTGAGTTTGATTTTCAACAATGGGATGTCCTACAGAGGTAGTATATACAAGAAACTTCTTGTTAGGCCTCTCCTCAACAACAAGAATCAGATAATTAGGCTCTCTTCCAATCTCAGGAGTGGGAGGTGAGAAAAGCTCAATTTGAGGAGCACCTTTCAAGAAGATTGGCTGTTGTAGAAGAAGAGACAAGGCTCAAGCTTGCTCAAGTGTAAGAAGCTGAAGCACAAGAGCCTCCAAGGAGAGCATTTTCTATCTTTAGATAGAAAAACCCTCCTACTTTGCAAAAAAACACACAAGATAAAAAGATCCACTCACAAGCCACATTGCCAAATCCATTTCAAGAAGAACCACCCAAACACAAAGTTTTCTAGCTTCAAAAGGAGTGAGCCTCCCCAGATTTCCATTCCTTGCTGCAATCATCAAGATCTTACACTTCTTCAGCTTAATGTTGAGCAATTTCCAATAAAGATGAAGGATATAGAAGAGGATGAGGTGGTTCCTACCCTTGAGGAACCATAGATAACTGATAAAGCTTTAGATGTGGAAGAAAGATTAGACCTATTGCTAGGAGAAGAAGAGAAAAATCATTAGTTGCAGCAGGAAGACAAGCATGGGCAAGAGGAAGAAAATATAGATGTAGGTTTTGATCTAGATGAGGATTTTTCTAGTATCATAATGAATTTTTTCTCAAGGCTTGACACCATACCAGTAGCTCCCAGGGATGTGGCTCATGAACACAGTGAAGAAAAGGTGGAGATTTTTCTTCACAAGAAGAAGAGGAGTCACTTCCAAACTAGTTGGTTGCTACCATTATAGAGCACAAAAATGTGGTCAAGGCTGATTGCTTAGACCCGAAGCCATCGAGAGGATGCCCCATCAGGCATCTAGATCTACAAAAAATTAGCAAGTTACCCTCAATTATGCTTACTCTTGAGCATGGGGGTGAAGATCACAAGGAGGAGCAATAAATTCATTCTCAAGAAGACGACATCCCAGTACTATAGTATTTTTTTTTCCCCAGCATTGCGAAGGAAGTATTCCATGTAGCAGTATTCTTTTCATACTTGTGATTCACTTGGCTACTCATGTACATGGGAGGAAAAATCAACTTGTGAGGAAGGACAACTATTTCAACAAGCTAGTTAATGGCTTTTTTTGTTTTTTTGTGTTGCAAATATTTGTACATATAAGAGTAGGTGTTTTTTGTTTTTTTGTCTTTTCTTGTTTTCCAAGAAGTGCATGAGAACAAGTTGTCTTCTGGAGATGGCAGTTTTTGAAGTTTTGCAGTTGTAGAGAATCAAGGGTAGGGTTATGATAATTCACAATGCAATAGGATCCATGATTTGTATGACTCTGTAGCTCAATGGATCCATAATGGTCACTAGTCAATGCATAGCAGGCTTGCATACCCCTTGAGTCACCAAGATTGTTAGCCAAAATCCCCTTTTGCCAAAAAATTGAACTCAAAAAATATAGCATGCCAAATGATCATATAAATTCAAATATTCATCTTGCATGCATAGGGATATGTCAAAACCTTAATACATCTGTTATATTCCTAAGTCTTCGGCCCCTTATGTTTAATATTATATGCTTTTGGGTTCAAGTCACAACCATGTGACTTCCCTTTTTGCATGGTCACAAGTTATCATGCCTTAACCTTCAGGTTGACTGTGAGGGTGAGAAACAACTATCTCCATGGTTGGCGCATGGTTGTGGTTTAAAGTGCTAACATCCAGTTAAGAGTGGCGATTAAATGATTGTTTTGATCGCTTAGTCATGGAGAGTTAGGTCTAACCTAGGGTTCATGCTGCAAAATGGTTAACGATTGTAAGTTTTCATTTTTTAGACGTCAATAGTTGGCCAACCTTGATTGGTTGAGGTTCTTAAACTATGCAAATACTGCAGTTTCATTGTGATCATTAGATCTAAATAGATCCATGATTTTTGTATTCCCACTTTCTAGAGATGCAAGGTCTTTAACTAATGCGGGGAAGAAATGTGTTGATGCATAAAGGTTGGTGGGTCCTGTTTCAACCTTGGGGCCACAAATAGGATGTCAGAGTGAGTTGGCATACAGAAAGGCATTTCATTGGATGAGATAATGACATGGAGAATAAAGTGATTACAAGTCTCAAGACTGTCAGTTGCGAGAAGTTCTACAATTGTCACTTTTTTGCATTTTGAAGATGCAAAGGTTTTAGACAATACAAGGAAGCAAAAGGTGGACACGTGTCCTTGTGGGCCCATATGGTGAATCTAGAATAGTTAAAAGATACTTGATCACATGGTCACACGATTAATAATTATAAGATGAATTAGACTGTGACCATGCGATAGTAGTTAGAACATGGTCAATTACATAGTCACAAGCTTTTGATGCTAGGTGAAGGTTGGGCTGCAAAACTGTGACCATGAGTAGGTCAAAGGTCAAATGTAAGATAGATGAGTAGTTTCTAGTTTGATCTCAACCATTAGTTTTAGATGATCAATGGTTGGTGGAGGCTTGCATTTCCAAAATGAACGATCTTTAGCAAATGTGAGGATACACTTGTATGCCACATGTCCCAGGTGTCAGAGTTTCAGAGGGCCCCTCTTGTCGACATTGTTGCATGGTAATAATTTGTATCATGTGAAGTCTTAAGTGCTCGATTAAAAGGTTCTTTCAAAGACTTCAAGGGTTTCACCCGTTCAAGTTGTAAAGTGAAGGGTCTTTGACCAATCAGATTGCAGGAAGGGTACAGGATGAATGTTGAAAATGGTTGACACAAGTTTCTATCTCGCTTAGTATGCTGATAATAGAAGAATATTGTTGTTTAATGGAAAACCTAATCTTCTTGATTGATTACTAGGTACTTTCTCTATTTTCCATGCCTATTTAATTCAAAAGGAACATGCACTCATCACCTGGTTGTCCATCTACCTAGCTATGCATTAATGGCCATCGTTCCTATCTTCTCAGGGTTGTTCTTTTGGCAAAATATTGGATTTTCATGCATCTGGATGCTTACCAAGATTAGATTTTCTTCAAACTTTAATGATTGTTCTCTGCAACTTTAATTTTAGTGGTTGAACTTGACTTCTTTTTGAAGTTATCTCAGTTATGCTTGAACTATAAAAGAAAGTTTTGTTGCCCTTCCAAGGGTCAATTCTTCTCTATTTTATTTGGCATTCATTTGGCATGCACATTGTAAATTATCTTTGTCTTTGGACTTCATGACATTCTACCTTATCTCTTTCAGCCATTGATGTATTGTGTGAGATTCATTTGCCTCTCATCAATGTATTGTGGTTATCTTTCATTTGCATGACTATATATCTTTTGGACTATGAATGATATATCATGAAACTCTTCTTCCTTGTGTCATTTGTCTGGTTATCTGATCTGCATATCATTTTTTGATTAAACAAGTCTAAACTTGTATATTTTGATGTCATGATAGTAATGTGTGCATGTATAAGTAGAGATAGGGTTGAGCACTCTATTTTGGTGCATCACCCCCTTAGTTTAGATTAAGTAGTTTTATTTAATGCATTCCTTCTCCATTTTTCTCTCAAAGAATAATTAGGTACACCTTGATAGCAAGAAACCTGGCCTCCCCTGAAGATTTGACCTTAGAGCACAAGTCCCACACTTGGAGGTTGTTTCCATATTACACAAGGTTGCTTGAGAAGTAGTTCCTTAGGCAAGGGTGCAGACTTTTGTGTCAACAATAACCACTGAGTAATGTATCTAGAAATGATAATATACCCCCCCATAGGAATATCATAAACATTCATGCTAAAACACACAATATGGAAAATCACACAAGGAAGATCTATCTATTTAATTAAAAGGTATGGAGCATGGAATTTTTGATTTCACCAAAATATAATTAGATGGAATGGTAGGAAATTCACTATTACTTTGGAGCTAAAGAGGAGGAATTCTTACCATATAGTAGATCTAGAAAGAGCCACTAATTAAGAAGGGAAAAAACATGTGACCTTAACCTTGCAATTTAGAGACCTCCTAGGCATTGACACCAAGTATGAGGATAGGTGATCTAATAACTATGTAAATATAACATACAAAAAGAAATACAAGTAATATAGTTAAGAATGTGTGCAATGTAATATCAATAGAGGAAGAAGGAAAAATGATGAATTTATTGTTGTTCGAAAGTCTATATTGACTTGATTCCTTTTTCGAGCCTCTAAAAATTACAAAATCTGATCCAAGTCAAACTCTATTTCTACATTGGATATGGAAAAACTAAGAGGTTAGGGATGGCCTCAAACTTGACCCAAAATTAGGAATGACCTCTACCTTGACCTAAACCAAAAATTGATACCAAAATCCCCATATCCGCAATGTAGACTATTGTATTTACAACTAAGCTATTATTTAAAACTACCTACTCATGGATGACTTCATATTCAACCTTGGAATGTCACAACTAAGAATGAAATAAATATCTAGAAAGTAATTCAAAGTAGTCCTTGGATTTTTTCTTGAAATTGTACTATGAATCTACACCCATGCACAATAAAGAGACATTTTTTGATTGGCGGGGAAGGGCTTGCCTTGGTCAAGCCCCAATTGAGGAATCAACCTTAAATTGAGATAAAATTGATAACAAAATGTTAACATGTAGTAGAAATAAATGTAACAATGTAGATTATCATAGCAATATTGATGCAATTATGTTTGATATATGTGATCAAGTATGTTAATGCAATAGCTTTTGACTCAATACATAACTAAGAAGAGAAATCATGTAAGACAAAACCTCATGTATGTATATGTGTATTGAATATGCATAAATGAAAAATTATTGTATTAAGATATATATCCTCTTTGATGACCACACTCCAAAATCTAGAACAAAGAATGAAGCTAGGTCCAAGAGAAGGAATACAAAATAAATGATTAAGATCTTGGATATTTGGATGAAGAAATTCCTTTCTTTCTTTCTTGATGAATCCTTAGATGTACCTTAAGATCTTGAGCATGGATATCTTGAGCGAATATAAGATGCTCAAATGAAGAGAGATGACCTTCTTTTATAGCAATTTTGAAACAAAAATGAGAAGGGTTGACTCAACAAAGTGAGAAAAAGTAGTATTTAACATCAGGCCCAAGATTTATCTCTAATCTAGAGGTGAAAGGGTCTAGAAATGGGATTCATATATGAGAAATATTGTAGGATCAAGGAAGATGTTAGTTCCAACTACATGATAGTATACTGGGGGGGGTTGAATCAATATACTCACTAAGTTAAAATTTTTAATGTGAATCCCACTTCACATCAATTTAGAGGTTAGTGCAAGCCATATCTCATCTAGTTAGGGCCAAGAAAAAATATACCACATGAAAATAGAAACACATAACATATTACTTATCTCATGAAAAATCTAGCTAGGGTAAAAACCACTGTGTATGAGTCTATCCTCACAAATTTTCACTCTTTTGAAGTACACCTGATCAAGAGAATATCCCTGTTAAAATATCACAACACTATAAGTGATAGGGAGAGGGGATGAACTAATAAAAAGTTCATGCTCTTGGTCTACCTCTGAGACCAAAGGTGTCTTACAAGATTGCCAAGTGGATCTATATGATCCCTCCTATCTAGAGACCCCCAATCCTAAGCCTCACTCCTCTATCTTGAACAAACTTCACTTCTTGCCATTTGCTAGGTTCTCATCCTAAGTGGAGAACACTTTAAGTTTCTAACTAAAATAGACGTTCCTAGGTCAATCCTTGTACACTAGATGCAGAGTTATGGAGATCATAAAAGACCTTTCAACACCTCTTGCATGGCATAAAGTAACCTTATGCATTTTTGTTTCTTACCGATTTCACACTTTTCCTTAAAAATAGGGCTACAAGAAAGAGCCCCAATTAGCGCTCTTGTCCCTAGAAATTAGGGATTTCTTCAATTTTTCTTCACTAAGAAATTTAAAATTTCTTCACAGACCTCCATTCATTTCATGAGCACTAACTAATTTTCAAATTTTTGTACCTCCAAAGTGCCATACAGTATCTCTGCAAAATCTGAGGGTTTTTAGGCCTTTACAAGGCCAATCTTCTATTTGGGTTTACTAGGTGCCTTAATAGATTTCTAGCACCTTTTCCTTCTTCCCAAGGGATCTTCACTTACTCTTCTTCAATCTCCATGCTCACTTTTCTATTGATCTTCACAACCTTGCGAATTGTGTGCTCTACAACTTCAATGTTCCCTAGCTGAGCATGCTCTGGCTCGCCTAGGACAAGAGCTTAAAAATGCCTCCATGGATTTTGAGGGACTTTCCCATTTCCAAATGGATGTACATAGAGTACACTCACTATCCCCAAAAGGCCATACTATTTCTAAGGTGGGATAGTGAGTTACATCTCTTTGAAATCCAACTGCCTGGTATAGGACAACAAACTAGCTGGAAATGAAAGATTTACAAAACAATGAAACAAAACAAAATAAATAAATCTAACCTACTGAAGAAGAAGTGTTCTAAACAAGTTTATATACAATTCCAACTAGTACAAACAATGAAAATAATGCTCAAAAACCCTCTTAGCTCTATATTTTTGTCTTTTTACAGTCAAAACTCAGGCCACAACATATAGTCTATATGCCGACTTCTAACTTCTGGAAACTTTAAGGTTTTATAAGCTAATATATGGATTCTTAGGTCTTTTCACCTCACATTTAGGGGGTTCCATCGACCTCCACCATGTTTGGAAGGGTTCTTGCAAGGTAATCAACAATTTTTGCAAAATTGTAACTTTTCTTGAATAACAACTTTTTTGCAATTTTTGTGTTGACATCTATTTGACATCTTATCTTGCCAAATTGGCTATCCTTTAGATTTTTTATTCTAGGAACCATTCCCTAGACTAGAGACCTATGTTTGGACTCCCTTAAGCTCCAAGGTCACTTGTTACTTTATGACAAGGAATACTTTGTTTCTAAGGCTATTTAATGATTTCCTATCCCCTAGTTGATGTTGCCAAAACACACTTAGGTCCTTGGACCTTTATTCTAAATACGAAGGCTCCCTTGGAGAATTTCACAAAAAAATTGAAAGTGGTGAGGGCCCTATGTTTCAAGGTGCCCTTGCACCATACTCCCCACGAAAGAAGCTAAGTTCCCTCTAGAGACAAAAGGTGGAGACCTATACCCTAAATTTTGAATTGATTCTTAGGGATCCATGTAGCCTCTAAGTCTAGTTTACCTTGCCACTTGACAAGGTGTTCTTTTTATGTGCCATGTCTGGTCTTGGTATGAATCCAAGAGTCCAATATCTTCTCTACTTGGAGCTTGGGCTTAGGGGGCATAGCTATTGTTTGAGCATCCTTCTAAGATTCCCCCACATGTTGTTCTACCTAAGTAAGAGGTCCATTATATCTAACTAAGCCTACTACATTAAAGATGGGGAAAATGGCTAGATCATCTGGTAGCCCAACCTTGTAGGCATTCTTCCCATACTTGGCTAGTAGAGGGCATTGGCCAAGTCTTCTCATCTACAACTTTTTTGATGTTCCCTTTTCCATTATTTCTTTATTAAGGTGAACCATGACCAAGTCCCCTACACCAAACTGTAGTTCTCTCTGCTTGAGATCAACTTTGTCCTTGATATTCTTGGTGTTTTCAATGAGGGACTATTTTACTTGATCATGCACTTCCTTCATAGATTTATTGAAATCTTCATCATAACCACTATTAGGTACTTGACTATCTAGGTTTCTCAATTCACATACACCTCTAGGATATATCCCATATACAATCTCAAAGGGACTCTTTCCTGTAGTTCTATTAATGCTATCATTATAAGAAAACTCTTCTTGGTAAAGGACTAAATCCCATGTCAAACCATATTCTTTAGTTAAGCATCCTAACAATTTTCCAAGTGTCTTTTTGACCACTTCACTCTAACCATCAGTTTGAGGATGGTAGGCTGAACTAAATTATAGATTGGTACCTAGTCTTTGCCATAAGTACCTCCAAAAGTGTCCCATAAATTTGCTATCCTTGTCAGCTACAATGCTATTTGGCAAGCCATGAATCCTCACAACTTCCTTAAAAAAAAAGAAAGAAATATGACTTGCATCATGGGTGATCTTGCATGGAATAAAATGACTCATTTTGCTAAATATGTCCACTGCCACATAGATGCTATCAAAACCACTCTTTGTTCTAGGTAAACCAACCACAAAATCCATACTTCCACATTCCCATGGTTTTCTTGGTATTGGAAGAGGCTGATAATGTCCTCTATTTGTAGAAGTCCCCTTTTCTCTTTGATATATGATGCATAGCTCAACATAAGCTCTGACATCGCTTTGCATTTTTGGCCAATAGTAGTATCTTTGAACCAATTCCAAGGTCTTATTTAAGCCAAAATGGCCACTCAAACTTTGATTATGTTTTTCTTGAATGAAGTTCTCCCTTGTGGATCCTTTTGGTACACACAACTACCCTCCTTTGAAGAGTAGCCCATTCTGCAATGTATAGTCTACAAAATCACCATGAAAGTGATTTAGGTGCTCTTGAAATGCCTTGTATGTTGCTAAAAAATCTCCATCAGGTTGGTAGATTTCTTTGAAATTATCCAATCCTATGGTCCTTACCTGGATTTCTTGGATAGTGAGCAACCTTCTACTCAAGGAATTTGCTACTTTATTAAGCTGCCCCTTCTTGTGCTTTATGGTGAAAGTATAAGGCTAAATACTCCACCCACTTGACATGTCTATGTCTTAGTTTATCTTGGGAGTTGAGGAAACTCAAAGCTTGATTATCAGTGAACACTACCAACTCCTTAGGAAAAAGATAATGCCTCTATTTTCTAAGGGATTGAACAAGTGCATAAAGCTCCAAATTAGAGGAAGAGTACTTTTGTTTTGCTGTATTTATCTTTTCACTAAAGAAAGCCACTAGTCTATTTCCTTGACTTAAGACTCCTCCCACTGCTATATTAATAGAATCACATTCTACAACAAAATGTTCATTAAAAGTAGGTAAACTTAGGATAGGCTTAGTAGCTACCTCTTTCTTCAATATCTCAAATCCCTTGTTTGCTACTGGTGTCCACATAAACTTGGTCTTTACTCCACCTTTGGTAGTGTCCATCATGAGAGCACATATCCTACTAAAGTTCATGATGTAATTTCTATAGTATTGAGCTAGGCCATGAAAAATCCTCACTTCACTAGCATTATTGGGAATTGGCCAACTCAATATTGTTGTAACTTTATCTTCATCCATTTTAAGATCTCCTTGAGATAGAAAAAAGCCTAAATATACTAGTTCCTACTTCATGAAATCATACTTGTCTAGATTGATGGTTAGGTATTCCTCTTTTATCTTAGACAATACAATTCTAATATGCTCTAATTGTTCCTCTTTACTCATACTGAAAATTAATATATCATCTAAGTAGACTACCAAAAACATACCTGTGAAGTCTTTCAACACCTCATTCATGAGCCTCATGAATGTACTTGAAACATTGGAGAGGCCAAATAGCATGACTAGCTATTCATAGAGTCCTACAGTGGTTTTTAAAGATATTTTCCACTCATCTCCCTCTTTTATTCTTATCTAATTATAGCCACTTTTAAGGTTTATCTTGGTGTAGTACTTAGCCCCTCCTAGGAAATCCATTAAGTCCTCAATCCTTGGTATGGGAAAGCTATACTAGATTGTGATCTTGTTTATGGCTCTAGAGTCTGTGCATAATCTCCATGTTCCTCCTTTTTTGGGTGCCAAAGTAGTAGGAACAACACACGGGCTTATGATCTTTCTTATCAACCCTTGATCCATTAATTCTTATAATTTCTCTGCAACTTCCCTATTCTATTTAGGAGTTAGCTTGTAAGGTGCCTTGTTTGGGAGAGATGCCCCTAGAACCAAGACTATTTGATGGCTGATTTCTCTTTGAGGTGGTAGGACTATAGGTGTTCCATCTAATATAATGCTCTTGAATTCTTCCAAAATCTGCTACACCTCATGAGGTATGTCCTCCTTCTTAGTCTATATTTCCTCCTTGGGTTTCACTACAATAGCATAACCCACTCCTTCTTCTTTGTCAAGAGTTTTCATGATATCTTTCCCCTTCAACATCAGCACATTAGGTCCACTCCCTTGATTATCTGAGTCAAGTAGTGACTGGATTTTATAACTCACTCCATCGTTCTTAAAGGTGTATGAGTTGAGCTCACCACTGTGTATGGATTTTCTATCAAATTGCCATGACCTACCTAGTAATAAGTGATAGACATCCATGGGTAAAACATCACATAAAATATTGTCTTTATATCCTCCTATTGTGAACTCAATCCATGCTTGCTCATTGAGCAAAACATGTTGCTCCTTGTTTAGCTAGGTGACCTTGTAGGCAGTGCTATGAGGTATTTTAGGAATATTGAGTTTAGCTATGGCCTCCTTTGAAACAATGTTATCAATAGACCCTGAGCCTATGATAACTTTGCAGACCTTCCCCATGATCTTACACCTCACCTTAAAGAGTGACATTCTTTGCTTGGGCTCTCCTTTAATTGGTTCTTTGATTAGAATCCTCTTTATCATTAAATTCTCACCATTCTTTGAATCCAATTGGATATTAGGTGACTTCACACTTGAAGCATATTCATGGATGTATGTTATTTTCTTTTCTCCTTGTGATGCTGATCACTTTTCAAGACACCTATAGGCAGGATGCCCCAATTTTTAACAGTGGTAATGCTTCATTGTAGAAAAGTAGGATGGTCCCCTTCCTCCTGGTGATCTACCTATGCTTCTATCTCTACTTGAAACACCTCTTTGACTAGTTTCTCCACTTTCTTTAGTGAGCTTGGACTCACCTTGGAATCTACTATCATTTCTTCTACCTCCATAGCTTCCCCTATGTCCTTTGCTATCTCTACCTCTTCCTCTATTCTTTGAGGTACGATCTTGCTTCCTCTTTCCTTTCTCTTCCACCTTTAGAGCCATTTGGTAGCACTAATGGACTATTTTAGAAGTGACAAGACTCATGTCTTCTTGGATGGACCACTTGAGCCCATTCAAATATCTTTCCAATCTGATGCTTTCATCTTCCACCACCTTGGACCTTAAGCATAATTTTTGGAACTCTTCAGTGTAAGAGTGCACACCCATCTCTTTTTATCTAAGATTCTACATTCTCCTATGCAACTATATTTCATAATCTTTAGGAATATAGGCTTGTATGATTTTATTTGCCATTCCTTTCCAAGTGACAATGGGGCTTTTCCCTTCTTTTTTCCTCTTTGTTTGAACAAATTTCCACCAGGTTAGAGCAGGTATCTCTTAGATGTTTTGAGCATTAGAGACACCATCACATTCAAAATGGTTCTCCATTCCTTCAATCCATTCCATGATGAGGTTTGGATCCATCTTGCCAATGAATAAAGGAATTCCTTCCAAGGCTTTGCTATTTATTGCTTTTAGTGCCTTCAAGAAAGGATCCTCTAGTATAATAGGGTCTGGTGTTGGGGCTTCTTCCTTCAACTCAATCTTTTTCTCTTTGGCTTCCTACTCTTTTTTCTATTCCATCTTGTCCTTCAATTTATCTTTAGTTTCTTAGACTTCACTTAACAACTATTCAAGTTGTGCCAATATTTCTCTCAAAGGCTTATTGTCTTCCTCATGTTCTTCTACCTTCTTCTCTTGTTCTTCTATCTTCTTGGATAATTTAGAATTGGTCACTATCTTTCTAGAACCACTAAATTTAGTAGGTGACAACATTTACCTTGATTTGCACTTGCTTTTCCCACACCTTTTATAAGGCTCTGATACCACTTGATAGGGAGAGGGGATGAACTAATCACAAGGTCATACTCTTGATCTACCTCTAAGGTCAATGGTGTTTTGCAAGATCACTAAGTGGATCTACAGGATCCCTCCTATGCAAAGATCCCACAATGCTAAGCCCCAGTCCTCTATCTTGAACAAACTTCACTTCTTGCCATTTGCTAGGTTCTCATCCTAGGTGGAGAACACTTTAAGTTTCTGATTGAACTAGACCTTCCCAGGTTAATCATTGTACACTAGTTTTAGGGTTATGGACATGGTGAAAGACCTTTCAACACATCTCTTCCATGGTATAAAGTAACCTTATACATTTTCCTTTCTTACCAATTTCACACTTTTCCTTAAAAAAAAGGCTACAAGAAAGAGCCCCAATTAGCCCTCTTGTCCCTAGAAATCAATAATTTCTTCAATTTTTCTTCACTAAGAAATTCAAACTTTCTTTACAGACCCCCATTTCATTTCATGAGCACTAAGTAATTTTTAATTTTTTGTACCTCCAAAGTGTCATACAGTACCTCTACAAAATCTAAGGGTTTTGAGGGTTTTTAGGCCTTTACAAGGGCAATCTGCTATTTGGGTTTGCTAGGTTCCTTAATGGATTGCTAGCATCTTTTCCTTCTTCCTAACAGATCTTCACTTACTCCCTTTTAATATCCATGCTCACTTTTCTATTGATCTTCAAAAACCTACAAATTGTAAGCTCTGCAACTTCAATTTTCCTTAGCTGGGCATGCTCTGGCTCACCTAGGGAAAGAGCTTAAAAATGCCTCCATGGCTTTTGAGGGCCCTTTCTTTTTCCAATTGGAAGTACGTAGAGTAAAATCACTATCCCCAAAATTCCATATTCTTTCTATAGTGGGATAGTGAGTTACATCTCTTTGAAAGCCAACTACCTGGTACATGACAACAATCTAGCTAGAAATGAAAGATTTACAAAACAATGAAACAAAACACAAAAAAATCTAACATACTAAAGTAAAAGTGTTCTAAACAAGTTTATCTACAATTCCAACTAGTACAAACAATGAAAAAAATGCTCAAAAACATTCTTAGCTTTGTATTTTAGTATTTTTATAGTCAAAACTCATGCCATAACATACAGTCCATACACTTACTTCTAACTGCTGGCAACCTTAGAATTTTAGAAGCTTATGGCTTCTTACGTCTTTTCCCCTCACATTTAGGGCTTCCATTGGCCTCCACTATGTTTGGAAGGGTTCTTGCAAGGTAATCAGCAATTTTTGCAAAATTGCAACTTTTCTTCCATAGCAACTTTTTTGCAATTTTTGTGTTGACATCTATTTGACATCTTATTTGCCAAATTGGCTATTCCTTAGTTTTTTAATGCTAGGGACCCTTCCCCAGGCTAGAGACCTATGCTAGGAATCCAATGATGAGTTCTTCCTTAAGCTCTAAGGTCACTTGTTATTTTATGACAAGGAATACTTTGTTTCCAGGGTTATTTAATGACTTCCTATCCCCTAGTTAATGTTGCTAAAACAAACCTAGGTCCTCATACCTTTATCTAAATAAAAAGGCTCCCTTGAAGCATATCACAACAAAATTGAAAGTAGTTAGGGTCCTATGTTTCAAGGTTCCCCTACACCAATAAGGTGCCACATTATTAGGGAATTTGGATAAGATGTATTAAGATATTTCCATGTTAAGAGAAACCTAGTTAGAGGACTTTAGAACACAAATTAATGTGTCACCCTATTAGGTGGCTTGTACAAAGAACCTGCTAAGGTCCACCCTCATTAGAATTTTCAATTAAAAAGGTAAGTGAAAAATAAGGAAGTGATCTAATAAATCAGCTACTGAAAAGATCTCTAGTTGGCTCTCTTGATCAATGTACAACTATGCTCTACCTTCTCGTGGCTTTACAATCTTCAAACTTTGATCACTGGTGTGTTTGACTCTTTTGGCTCTTGTAGAAAACTTCCTTGAGGTTCCATATCTTGGAAGCCTCTCCCAATATTTCTTTAGTCCAATATATCCTTGAAGATGACCTCTCCTATCACTCTTCTCCTCCTCTTTGAGATTCCTCTTAGCTCAGAGCTCTCTAGCTCTATGGCTAATCACTTGGCAATCTAACATTTTATCCTTTCATTATATCTTCTTTTATAGTTCCCTTTCAGCTTCACTTAGAAGCCTCATATCATGAATTCAAATCTAAATTCTCATCGTACTACTATATTTTCTTCCCATTGCAATAGTGACCTGCTTTTGTTAGATGTGGCATGTTTGTATAGGAGTCACGGGTGCAATGTACCTTCAATGGTTTTCCATGGTTAGGAAGAATTTAAATTAAAAATCTTCTAGTTTATCCTTGATCTCCATTTTCATCACCTTTAAATGCGATGTAGACTATACTCTTACCCTTTACATGACTAGATAGTCATTGGTTTCTTGCTTGATATTCATCATTATATCCAAGTTGGATTTGCTTGCTGATATGTTCACTTATTTCTACCACTTGACTGCTTGTTGTGCATGTAGTTTTCACTTTGCATCCTTTGTCTAAGTGGATCATCTTTGTCTTTTCCTTACTTGGACTCCTATATCTTCTTTTCTTATGTTAATTAGAGTTGCACATTATTGTACCTTACTGGTTGTGCCTTTCAATCATTTTTGTTTCCTTCATAAGTGTTCCCAATAATGACAACACCTTTAATGACTAAGTCTATCGACCTATTTTACTAGTCAGTCTTCAACACTTGGGCCAAAACTATCCCCCTTTGGAATTGATGGAAACACTTAATTGATTTGGACATACTCATTCTCTCCTTTCCTTCTTTCATTTTCTCCACTTGAGATAATCCACTTTCATGCGTTGGATTATTTGTATCTTTTCTTAAATTTTCATGTTTTTCTCACTTTTTTCTTCTTTCCTCAAATTCTCCCCCTTTTATAGGAATGCCAAAGGTGACTAGCTACTAGTGCTTCTTGTGCTTGACTGCTCCCCTGTGGAGTAGTCCCTCAACATTCTAATCAATCCACCTTTAGATTTCTTTAGTATGAATTGATGCCTGCATGACTAGGAATTTAGTTCAAACTAGATTGGGGTAAGACCCTTAACCTCTCTCTTAGACAATTAAATGTATCCTTTTCAAAAGGATTTTAGAAGATGTTTTCTAGTTATTCCTTGGTTGGTATATATTCTAACCTTACCCTTTTTTCTTGCACCCATTCCATTAGAAAATGGTACTTGATGGATATATGCTTAGTCTTTGAGTGCATAACATAGTTTTTTGATATATTGATTGCACTAATGTTATCATTGTTGATAACTGCTGATTCCTCCATTTTCTATTGAGTTCCTTCAAGTAGTTGTTTTTTCCAAACAAATTGAGTGTAATTTATTGTTGCAACAACATATTATGCTTCAACTATTGACTACAACATGCAGTTCTACTTCTTGTTGATCTATGCTACTAGTCTTCCTTAAAGAAATAATGCATCACTAGTTGTGCTCTTTCTATCATCTATATTCCCCACCCAATCAAGATTAGTGAAAATACTAAGTTCAAAAGTATCTTTGCAAGGATACCATAGGCCATTTTCTTCACTACCCTTCAAATACCTAAAGATCCAATTCATGACTACCATGTGTGATTCATCACTAGTTGTGCTCTTTCTATCATCTATATTCCCCACCCAATCAAGATTAGTGAAAATACTAAGTTCAAAAGTATCTTTGCAAGGATACCATAGGCCATTTTCTTCACTACCCTTCAGATACCTAAAGATCCAATTCATGACTACCATGTGTGATTCCTTTGGCTAGGCTAAAAATATGGCCACTATTCCAACTACTTGTGAAATGTCCAGTATCCTTTGTACTATGTATCACAACTTACCAATCATGAACCGATATAGTGTCTTGTTCACTTTAGGGCTTTCATTTTCCTTTGACAATTTGCAACTGGTCTATTGAGATAATGGGTGTTGCACACATTGTATAATATTGTTATATTTTATTATGTAATGTTGCACCTAGAATAATCAAGATGGATATGCAACATGTAAAGATTCCCATGAGATATAGTTGATGAGTTGTATTCTAACATTGTGATAATATTTCATGTAATTATTTAATATTGGGGAAAAGAATTAAAATTTCAATATTAAATGTGGTGTCAAGGGGTTAGGCAACATATTGTCTTAGCACATGGTTTATGTAATACCACTTGGTGGTTTTGTGGGACTTACTACTATATAATCAGCCACAAGGGTAGTTGTTGGAGTGAAAAGGAGAAAGGAAAAAAGGTAAGAGTCAAGTGGGACAAGGCTTGATAGGTTAGCCAAGGGAGCATTTGTGAAGGTTGGAAACATGGCATGAGATGTGTGGATTCATGCTTGTTCGAATAGATTGCTTGGTAGTGGCTATAGATTTGAAGGTTGCCATGGTTGTATTGGAATGGTATTTTTGCTTAAATAATACATGGTGATGGATGCTCTTGGAGGCTAGGTTTTTCCCTCAATGAGGGTTTCCTAGGGTATATCTTGTGTCACAATTTTTGTGGATACGTTGTCTATTCTCTTGCATGTGGATTTTAATTGCATATTTATTTCAGATCTATTATGGGTTATGTGGAGATGGTTATATTCTTTGTTGCATGATTTCATTACAAGCAGTATTAGAGCTATGGTTTTATTATTGTAACCCTAGATTGAATCTATAGGAATGCATGAGAGGATAAAAAAGGGAAAGATATATGAGTTGTTTATTGCAGATCTGAGAGTTTTGGGTTTTCTATTATGATGGAATGTTAGTAGATTCTTGGGCATATGAAATTGTTAGACAAATGGATTTTTTAGATGTTTCATTTAAATGAGGGTTTTAGGGAGAGCTTGCAAAAATGTCCTAGGTAAAAATAAACCTCACCATTAGATCTGGGTGAACATTTCCATAAATTTTGATATATAATATTCCCTAGTTTGGCCATGTCAAGAGGAAATCAAAGAGTTTTTTTAGTTTCATCTCGTGATGGCCATCTAATTTAATCTCATCGAAATTTCCGTCACAAAAAAATAAAATCACAGTAAAAATGGTAAAAAGACTATCTTAGATGATGATAACTTTCTCTCAGGATATCGGATTTCAGACTTCTTATAGGCATTGGAAATCTAATTCAAAGCACTACAACTTGGTGTAGGTTTGGTTATGTGATATTGATATTTTCTCAAATTTTAAGAGCCTAAAACTCAAATATTTTTATTTTGAGTATAGATTAGGGCATAAGTTGGGCATACAAAGTCAGATTTTGGACTTCGAGTAGTTAACAAAAAGCTCTTGGAGAGCTCTACACATTGGTTCATATTTAATGTAGGTTTGACATGGTTTATTTGGTGATATATAAATCTGAACAATTTATGGTATATATTGACTATGGTAGCATTGTGAGTTTATGACATTGCATATTTTGAAGATTTGGATTTGATGTCATTGTATACTCAATTCATATTTTAGATTAGTCTCATGATGATATGGTTATCAGTATTTGATTTGGATATGCATGATGACTTGTTGGGTCTACAAGTTGTGTAGTGTTATAAGTTGTCTATACTTATAGGTTACATTTATGGTTTGGTTATGGCTTCTCTTTGCCCATTGATCTTTCATTATTGATGCATATTCAAATGAGTGGCTTGGATTTAGGTTGTCTATGCCCTAAGTCAAATAATTTGCTAATTTTTCTTCATGAGATGTTGTTACCAGGTATAGTCATGGTGGAGGATTATAGTTGACTATTTTATGCTAATAGGTTGGACAGATTGAGAGTCATATGCTCAGTTCATGGATGTGATCATGGTGCCATGAATTTTGACATGACATGATTGGATATATAGGTACATCCTTGATGTTTATTAGTTTGGATTCTTGATTTGGTTATGGTGGTATATCTTCTTGATTGAGGATCATGGTTATTTGGTTTCTTTTGAGGAGCTCATGATGTGCATTTTGAGTTTTTTGATGGTTTGATGCCTTGGTTTATTCTCATGGTTAGAGAATGATTTTTTCATCATGATTTCATATATAGCTTGGATACATGCTTTAGTGGGAGCTTTTGACAGTGATGAGGTGATAATGCTAGATTACTTCCTAGTTAGGTTTGTATCTATTGAGATAATGGATGTTGCACACATTGCATAATATTGCTATATTGTATTATTTTATTTTATTATGTAATGTTGCATCTAGATGGATGTGCAACATGTAAAGATTCTCATGGGATATACTTGATGAGTTGTATTGTAACATTGTGATAATAATAACAAAGCATTTATTGATTCATCTCTGCTATACACCCTGTAACAATGGAGAGAAAATTTGAATCAGTTGGAGCTCTCTTAGGTGAGAAATTGGAAGGAGAAAATCTTGTGAGAGGTATCGATCTTGGTGGGAAAAATTTGGAAAAGTTTGCAGTAATGCAAGATGCTTTGGGTTCCAGTTCTACAATATGTGGGGTCGAGAAAACTCCTTTGGTTCCTGTACCCAAAAATCATGTGCTTTGACAGGAACTTGAAAATATTCCTCTGGAGAATGTGGAGAAGACTATAGATGGTAAAGTTGAGATCCAAGAGAAAGGGTAAGGAGAGAAAGGGACGTGATCTTCTCTATTTGGAAGGAAACCTAGATGAAAATCATCCTCCCCCCCAGTTGTATTGAAATCTTGCTGGGAGAAAGGTGAGTTTCAAATCTTTATTTTGGATCTGATTGTTGATTTCTCTATCTCTACTATAGAATGTACTCTGGTTGGAAAGTTTATGGGGGCTAGGCCAGACATAGATACCTTAAGAAATATGATAAAATAGAAATGGGTTATCCGTGGTCAAGTTGATATAGCTCCTATGATGAATGGTTTCCTTTCATTTATTTTTAATTGTAAGGAAGATATGAATATGGTCCTTTGTGGAGGGCCATGGTCATTTGGAAAAAGTTGTCTTACAATAAAAAAATGGGAACCAAACACGGACTTTTCTGATGCTTTCTTTTTAACTACTCCAATCTGGGTTAGACTTCCTAGTCTTCCTTTGGAATACATGCATGAGGATATCTTTAAAGGAATAGTGAGTTCCTTTGGGGAACTAATTACAGTAGACAATGCTATGGCTTTGAAATCTAAACTTCAAAGTGCTAGATTATATGTGAAAGTGGTAAACTTGAGCAACCTTCCTAAAAAGGTGGATCTTATTTCCAAACTTGGAAATAGGATACAAGAAATTTTAGATGAAGATCTTCCAAATTCTTGTTTTTCCTATAAAAAATAGAGGCACTAGGTGAATTACCTAACAAAAATAAGAATCAACCCAAGGTTGATAAGGAGGAGAAAAAGAAAGAAGAAAAGAATCAGAAGAGAGTTTGGAGACCTAAAGTTACTATTGAAAAGGGAGTAAAGGAAAATCTAAACCTTGAAAATTAGAAAACTAGTAAATTGTCAAATTCTTCCTTGAAGGATAACCTAAGCATAGAAAATTAGGAGAATGGATTATTGTTTCCTTTCCTACCTGAGCAAAACAATGAAAATATAGTTTATTTAATGAATTGGATGGTCATCTATCACAAGAATGATATAGAAAGGGAAGACCTAGTAGAGATGGAGGAAATAGAGGATGGATAAATTCTACATGATAAGAGCAAATATCTGGTTTTGGAGGAAACACACAATGTTGATTTTTAGCCTATTATGAGCTAGAATGTTGAATCCCACTCACTTGAAACACCTTTTTGCAATATTTCTAAAGACGAGGAAAGGAGTTTGGAAGGGAAGGATCCAAATCAGAAACAAAGTCAAAGGAAAAAGATTGAAAAGAAAAGTAATCCTATTCCTAAAGGAGTAGAGACTCAAAGTAGTAAACCGGACCAGCAAATAAAGGTAAAACCAAATGTTGGAACTCTAGAGAAACTTGGAAGGAGATCTACTAGGAAAACCAAAGAGCTCGAAAGTTTATAGAATATTGTTGATGGAAGATAGATAACTATTCTAGATTTTACCCCAAAAAAATTGCCATGAAAATCATCACCTAGAACATAAGGGGGATGAACAACAACCATAAACTTGATATTGTTCAAAATCTTGGTAGAGAGAAAAAGCTGGATATCCTATTACTTCAAGAAACTAAAATGGAGAAGGAAAGAGCTGAAAAGATTAAGTCTTTTAATGATTATTGTATTAAGGCAAGTAGTTTAGAAGGAGCTTCATGAGGTACTATGATGTTATGGAAAAATCTTATTTTTCAAGAACGGTTTTGAATGCTAGTAAACATTTCATGGTGGCTAAAATTATGAGCATTGATTAGAATAAAGTTTGGTATATTGTTAAAATGTATGCTCCTAATCTCAAAAATTCTAGGAAGAAAGTTTGGGATTCTTTGTCTATTATTAAGAGTAAATACTACTTTGGTAGATGGATCTTCTTGGGGGATTTTAATGTTCCCCTTTATGACCATGAAAAAAAGGGGAAAATGTGTGCCAGATGGATGGGAGACTAGATTTTATTAATAAAGAGGGCTTAATGGAGTTGGATCTTCATGGTATAGAATTCACGTGGAGTAATAAGAGGACATGTGAAGATTGTATCCAGGCATGTTTAGATAGAGTTCTTATTTCTTCTAACTGGACTAAGCATTTTATTTGCAAGTTAGAGGCACTTTAGAAAATTAGGTCGGATCATTTTCCCTTGATCTTTACTGCTGATAAGCCTAATATAAAAAATAACTATCCTTTTACACCCACACTTTGAGAGAAAACTGGCTGAATGGTGGAATATTGAAATTGATGGAATTTCTCTCTTCAAGGTAGCCTCTAAACTTAAAAATATAAAAATGAATGTTAAAATATGGAACAAAAGATGTTTTGGTAAGTTTTTTGAGAATACATCTATTATCAAGGAATATCTATGAAAAATTCAAGAAAGGATAGAGAAGGAAGGTTACACTCTTGCTCTTGTTAAAGAAGAAAATGAAAAATTAGTGGAATACCATGACATTGTTACTAAAGAGGAAATGTTTTGGAGGAAAAGATCTAGATTGGTCTAGTTGAATGAAGGAGATAAGAATAGTAGATTTTTTCACTTCTCTACTATGAAGCATAGAGCTAAAGCTCATATTTCAAATCTTAAGAAAGGTAACATTAAGATTTCTAAGGAAAAATATATCTCAGAAGAAATGGTCTCCTTTTTTTCCTCACTTATGACTGTTGATTCTAGTATTGATCCTAATAATCAAGCTAAAATTTTAAATGTTATTCTCTTTCTAATTTCTATAGAACAAAATAAAATGTTGGGTGCTATTCCTAAGGAAGAGGAAATTTACAAGGCTATTTTCTCTTTAGGAGGGGATAAATCTCCAGGACCGGATGGTTTTCCAATATTCTTTTTTTAAAAAAGAATGGAATTTGGTGGGGAAAGATGTGTGTGATGCTATTAATTTTTTTTTGGGGCTAAATGTATGTTGAAGGATGTCAATTCGACCTTCCTATGCCTTATTCCAAAAAAAATTGTGCTTGACTCTCCAGACCACTTGAGGCCTATAAGTTTGTGTAATTCCTTTTATAAGATCACTTCAAAAGTCCTTACTTCTAGGTAGCTACTGGTGCTACTATTTCTTATTGCTGATCAACAAAATGGTTTTTTCCCAGGTAGACAAATTATCAACTTTGTCATTATGGTACATGAGAATATTCATTCTTTAATTAATTCTAAAAATTAGGGGTTGATTATGAAAATTGATATTGCTAAAGCTTATGATAGAGTGGAATGGTCTTTTCTTGGAAAATTTTTACTAGCTTTTGGCTTTAGTAAAAATATAGTGAAGGTTATTCTACAATTGATCTCTACTACTTTGATTGTTGTGTTGGTGAATTGTTGTTCCTCTCAATTCTTTAGCCCCTCTAGGGGATTGAGATAGGGAGACCCTTTATCCCCTATTCTCTTTACCATTATGGTAGAATGTTTGGGGAGGTATATTGAGAAATCAATTTTGCAAGGGGAAATTAAAGGTCTTTAGCCTTCATCTCAGCCTCTCATCTGTTCACATGGTCAACTTCTATTCTTCTGCCTCTGGCCAACTGATTAATTGAAATAAAAGTTCTTCATTTTTTGTTAATACACCCATTATTAGATAGAACAAAATTGAAAAAATTCTTGGGTGCTCTATAGGTTCTTTTCCTTGTATCTATCTTGGTCTCCCTTTGGGGACTAATGCTCTTGATTCCTTTTGGGAAGGTCTCATTAAGAAGTTTAACAAGAAACTTGCTAGTTGGAAGGGTAACCTTTTGAGCCAAGCTGGGAAAATCATTATCCTTAAGGATTGTCTTCAAAGTATCCCTACTTATGCTTTGAGTCTTTTCAAAATTCCAATAAAATTTGATGAAACTATTAACAAATTCAAATGAATTTTCTTTAGTTTGGTACTGAGAAAAATAAGAGAATGGCTTTGATAGCATGGGATCAAATTTGAAAGCTTATTAGGGATGGTGGTCTAGGAATTAGGTCAATCAGAAGTATGAATAAAGCTCTTCTTGCTAAGCATGGATGGAGAGTGTATCATGATGATAAGGAGTGGAGTACTATATGGAAACATAAATACCTTTTTAATGCTTCTTCTTTTTCTAACTTTCTTTCTTATCCTAATGTTCTCTTCCCTTCTGCTATTTGGGGGGTAGTGTAGGGAGCTAAGAATACCTTAAGTAAAGGGTGTTCCTAGAAAATTGGAAATGGACTGAAGGTCAGATTTTGGGAAGATGCGTGGATCCTGGACCACCCTCTGATTGAGGATTATGAGGATTGGACACTAATTGATGAATGTAAGCAGTTGTATGGTAACGTGGTGGGACATTACTAGTATAACAATAGCTGGGTTAGCCTTACTGATATTATCCAAGACTTTCATAACATCCAAATTATGCTAAATGCCTTTTGTTTGTATCCTCATAAGGAAGATAAAATGATATGGAGTGCTGATGCAAGTGTGGATTCAAAGTACCTTCTATCTTTAAATCTAATGAGAAATAGGTTCCTCCTTTGTGGACTAGAGCATGGATAAAAGGTCTTACTCTAAAAATTAACATCTTTTATTGGATTTTACTTCAGAAAAAAAATCTAACTCAGGATAATTTGCAAAAGAGAGGTATCAATGTGGTTAATCGATGTAGCCTTTGTAAATAAAGTTATGAGGATAGAGACCACTTATTCTTATACTAAACCTATAGTCAAAAAGTTTGGAGCACTATTCTCAATTTTTGGAATACTGCTTGGATCCATCATAACAATATTGATTTGTCTTTTTAGAGCTAGACATGCCCTTCTAAGGACAGTAATGTTGGTTTCCTATGGAAGATTACTTTGCCCCATCTGTGGTGGGGAATATGGAAAGAAAGAAATAATAGAATCTTCAGAAACAAAGAAATGGCTGAGTGGGTGCTTGGCCAAAACATTGTTAGAGCTATAAAGGAAAATTTCAATTCTCAAAGAAAGTGCAATGAAGATTTCCAAATTGAAAATCCAATGCATTCTACGTTTTCTAAAGCTAATAAAGAAAATGTAAGATTGAATATTAGATGTAGGCTCCTCCAATATTATGGATCAAAGGGAATTTTGATGGCCTTGCCAAAGGAAATCCTGGCAGAATGGGTGTGGAGGGGTGCTGAAGAATCACTATTCTAATGTAATAGATGCTATTTCTATTCGTATTGGTACTTCAACTAGTCATAAAGCTGAGGCTACTGTAACTCTTTACAAAATGAGGATGTCAGCAAAAACTAGTTATCGATACCTTTGACTAAAGGAGACTCATTGAACATCATAAACATGCTTAATGGTAAAACCCTGACCACATGGTCTATTGATGCTAGTTTAATGGAAATTAAAACCGTAATGGGAAAATTTGAAAATTTACATTTTCTCACATCTACCATGAAGGAAACATTGTGGCTGATTGGATTGCCAACTAGGCTGTCCTATGGGAAAGTAAGCTGAGGTGGCATGATGACCTCGGTAGGAGCATGGATTTAAAAGCTCTTATTAATTATGATAGAACTCATGCAATGGAAGTAAATATTGCGTAATATTGGTAATTTAATAATAAATGAAAGTGGGAGTATGAAGGACAATGTTATATTCCCAAGGAAGTACCAAAAAATGAGTAACACCTGTGTTTGGCATGTAAGTGATTTAATGAGAACTTTTGCCAATTTTTGTTGGAATATCTAAATGGGAAGAATGCTTCTAAGAGTAGAGGGGGGGGGGGGGGTGAATCAAAAGTATTAACTTTTTGTCTTTTTCAAACCATCAATGACATGTAATTGAAATTAATCATACATGCATATAAACATTTAAATAACAATGAAAAGTAAACATGCAACAACACATAACACATGAAATTTTGGTGACCCATAAATCCTCTAGGAATAAGAAGGTAAAACTGGGGTGGGGACGACACCCACAAAAATTTACTGCAACAATGAGTTCAACCACTTCTGATGGTTTTTCCTGTTAAAAGTCCACCCTATTAAAGGCTTTACACACTATCAAATGTGACCTATTGAATGGATTTACAAACACTTTACATGAAGTGTCACCCTATTAAAGGATTTACATATATGCTATTAAACCCACCTAACTTAATAGGGCTTTCTCAACCTTCTCCAAAGGCTCTCCTATCCTTCTCCTAAGGGTCTCTTATCTTTCTCCTAAGGATCTCTTGCCCCTTCTCCTAAGGATTTCCAACTTAGCTATTAAGCTAACCTATCTCAATAGGATTTCAACTTTCTAATACAATTATGAGAGAGTATTAGAAAAAAACACCTAATTGAATGTAATCTCTTATTGCATGTCTCAGGCACTTGATCTGCTCTTTCTTCACTGATCTCTGCTAGATCTAATCTTTTGAACATGTCCCCTATTCTATTCTGATCAACTTGATATGTAGATGCTGTCCTTTCCAATTAATCTCTGACACCTATGTTCTGCAACAACCTTAGTTCTCAGCTTTGCTTCTTCTTCTTCTTCATACATCAACTCATTCTATGGTGCCATGACTTCCTTAAAAATATTAGTGGTTAGTTATGCATTGGCGATTAAAAAGGTTTCGATCAAATCCTTTGAATTTACCTATTGGCTGCATGCCACTCCAATTTTTTGATTGGCTGCATGTTGATTGATTAGGTGGATGGAAGTATTTGATCTTATCTCCTTATCTTCTTACGAGTCATGCATAACCATTTTACATCTTGGTTTGTGATGGCACAAACTCTTATGCTGATCCTGTGTTGCTCAGCACATATAGTCTTACTAATGCTCAACACATACTATTTCTGGATTGCTCGACATCAACTGTGTTTCTTGTTTCACTCGACACCTATTACATCTTATATTAATCAACACTTGTTACTTCTAAATTGCTCAACATATGTTGTTTCCTGTTACTCAGCATATGAACAATTCCTATTGCTTAGCATATACTACACTGTGATCTGCTTGGCATTAACTGTTACTTGGCACTATCTATGACTCGACACTAACTAAGATTTTGACTCGACATGTATTGTGTACTCGGTAACTATATGAAAATGGTTAAGTGTGTTGACACTCATTTGTCAATACTATTCGATCAATAATCACCCCCTTTTACATGAGTGTCAAAAACACTTAACTGATCATTTATGATCCAATCCTATAGAGTACATTCTTTACTTGCTTGACTTATATGCAAAATTTCAAAAATATTGAAAGTACCTTATGATTGCCCCTAAGTTATTTATGCCTTGTCATGTCTTTAAAATCTATACCAATGTGCTTGACTTCTCTGACCTTTTTCTTGTTTCTGATTTGTTCTTGTAATTTGAGCCTGCATGTCGTACCTGATCTATGTGATGTCCATGTTTTCATGTGATTACCAAAATCTTGTATCTCCCCTTCACTATCTCCCCTTCTTTGGATATTTACAATCATTCTACTTTATTCTCAAAATGAATGAAAGAATGTAATAAAAATGATCAAAATTTGTCAAAATTTGGTAATTACCCTTATTATCTGCATATCTCCTCAAATGCTATATCTCCCCCTTATAATATTATCTCCCCCTTTTTGACACTGATGTCAAAGGGTCCTATGGAGTAATGCCATGCTTGGCCAAAAATGTTTTATTCACCTCAAGGAGTACCTTCAGAGCTGCATCCTAGTTATCTAATGCTATATCAAATGACTTTTGTTGGATTGCAAGCTCTACTGCTAGATCTACAAGTCCTTCATGTGTAGAAATATTGAGGTCTTTCTTTAGGACTATCTTTGAAAACATTTTCTCCTTGTGAAGTATTTCTAAGTGGGGTGTTATGGAGGACTATATTTACATCAATTTAGCCTTAATATTTGCCTCCTCTACTGTCAATATAGCTAACTCTCTTTGAGTGTGAAGTGTCTAAGCAAAATGCTTCTCACTTTGAGGTGGATTTGTAAGCAACTGCATGCTAGAAATCTTTAGATTTCTCTCCAAGCTCAATATCTTTTGAATTGTCTCTTGTGTAAAATTGGAAAAATCACACAACTTGGTGTAAAGGGAGAAGATGTTCCCTAATACAACCTTGACTTTGTCTAATTTCTTAGCCAGGTCAACTTGTCCCAAAATGATGTCATTTGATATCTTTTGATTGACCTTTGCTTGGAACTTCTTTTCTGACCATTCCATGAGTTTAGCATTTGTATCATGGTCTTCATTGTTTACTTGATCAACTATATCTAATAGGTGCTCAATGATTGGCCTTGTTGTATCTGGAGGCTGTAGGCTGAAGGCATCCATGAATATATCTTCGATTTTATTAATTTCTTGCCTATATTTATATTCTTTCCTCATTGCCTCTTGTCTTCTCCTTCCATCCAACACACTTTGTATTTCGTTCATCTTCTCTTCAGTTAAAGTGCTTGAATCATAATAGGGTATTTTGATTTCTTCATCAAGCTCAGGAATTCCATAGTGAATAGTCCTAGCAACCCTAGTAGAGCTTGAGCCTGGTGTCCTGACTTGTAAGGCCAACATGTCAGTGCTCAACTACTAAAGAGGTTTGGTAGGAGTACCTACTTTGGGTAATTCAACCAATGTTTGAATCACAAATTCCTCCTTATCTTGTGTCTCTTCTTGTTCTTCCTCTTATTTTTCCTCTTCTTTATATGGCCAGGGGTGTACCTACTAGCTGTACTGATATATCTGTATCTACCCCTGCTGCTAGACTTGGCTCTTGAAGTGCTTGTGTAATTGATTTTGGTGGAGATGGAGGTGGAAGGCGTAAAAGTCTAGTAGTTTGAATAGTCTTAGGTGGTTCTTGTGGTAGCACCTCAACTTCCTTTAATTTTTCTACTAACTTTTGGAGTTCATCAACACTGACCAATATAGGACTTGTGCATAGTCTAGCTACTTGTGTTAATTGGTCAAGGATCTTTGAGAGATCCTCTATAGTCAATGGATTGATATTTTGACAAGAGGTGTCAACAACATCATTAATCTTCATTGTTTCTGCAGGTGTGATAGTAAAGTGAGGAGGGCTTGGAGGTGGTAGTTGTGTGTCTTGCACACTCTGTTCTTGCTCATCTTCTTTATTCATTTCCTCATTCTTTTCTCCATCTTTCTTCTCTTCTATCTTCTTCTCCTCTACTCTCTTTCTTCTCTCTTCTCTAGCCTCTTTTGGCTTTGCATTGGCCTTTGCCTTATATTCCTCATCAAAAACATCATCAATCTTTTTATACAAAACTGTCCACAATCTTGTAGATTTATTTACAACCTCATCAATCTTATTTTGCAATATAGAGAATTCTCTATATTTGGGAGTGAACCTATTCTTGTGCCTTTTCACTACATTTTCAATTTGAGTCTTTGTCAAGTTAGGCAATAACCTAGCAAGTGAGGACTCTCTTATTTCCTTCTCTATTTTGAGACAAAAATGCCACTTATCCTCTATAATCTTATATAACTCTTTTGGCAATTGGCCATCTAACTCTAGAGGTGTAAATTTGTATTCTACCATCATATTGTAGATAGATCCCTCTACTTTATTCTACTCATCCTTAGTGAGCTTATTAAAATTAAAATTCTTTAAAGTACTTAAGTCTCCATTCCTAATCTTTCCACATAATTTATCAATTGAAGACTTAGGAGGATGACTTACACTTTAAATTGACTGTTATCATTTGATTCAATCCTCTCTTCATCAGAATTAGGTTGAGCCATATATTTTCTTCTTTTCCTTGGCTCTTCTTTAGTCTTTTTAGTGGTCTTCTTCTTCTTAGCAGCTTCTTCTTTGATCTTTTGAGTGGTGGCCCTAGTGGTAGCTCTGGTGGTCAGCTTCTTCTTTGATCTTTTGAGTGGTGGCCCTAGTGGTAGCTCTGGTGGTCAGCTTCTTGGGTATGGCCCGTGCTACTTTCTTTGGCTTTAGCTAAGGAGTAGGAGGTGCCTTGGCTTTTCTCTTTATGACCTTGGCCTTGATGGGTTCTTCCCTGACTAGCTCTTCCTCGACACTCAATCTTTATCTTCTACTTGGCCCTATGTTAACTGAAGTGGCCCTTTTTCTGGCTCATCTTCACCTTTTTCATCTTCTTCTTCATCATCACTTATCTCCTCAACTTCCTTTGCTATCCTTGCTTCTCCTAGGTCTGCCCCAAATTTCTTTTTAAGCTTCTTGACAAGCTTATCATTCCTCTTGACTACACTTGCTATCTTGAGGTCCGTTACCACCTTTGATTTCACAACATCATAAGTTCCAAATTTCTTAGCAACTTTGTCAATTTCCTCTGCAAGCAATACAATGATGGCCGCTGAAGCTTGGTCTACATCTAGTTCATATCCCAATGGTATGAGCCATCTTACTTTTGGGATGACTACTTGAACATATTTATTGTCTATGTCAACCAAAAAGCAAATATCATTGACATATTCTTCTACTAATGAGACATGGATCCTCATTCTTTTCTTCATGGACTTCTTGAAGTCCTCCAAATAGCTTGTCATTTGGGCATCAAAGTTCTTGCCCATTGGTGCAATAAAACCATTTATCTGCTCAACTATGGTTTTATCCTATTCCCAATTAACTTTTTCTACTGATTGAAATTCCTTCATCAAATAGAAAAACATACAAACTAACACTGCTCAAAATTTACATTGAGCAACTTTTGATTTTCTAATTGCTCCAAGATTTTCATTGATCTATTGCATCATTAGCTCAGCAAGATCATAAGTGTGGTCCTTCTTTACAAGTTTATAGGCCACATCTACTGCTATGCAGGGTACACTGTTCATCCTACTTGATTGGTAAAATTTGTGAGATATCATCCTCACTGCAAAGTCAATAAGGGGGTCTTTGATTATGTCTATTTTCATGCCCCTATTGTTCCATTTGGCTCTAGTATTCTTTTCAATCACCTCCCTTTTATCACTCCTTAGGGTTTTAGGTTGATCTAGGGTTTGGAATCCAGTGACCCTATTGACAGTTTTATTTGTGAATTTCACTGAGCTAGTCTCCAACTAAAAAGCTCCATCATGTATCCTACTCAAGACAATTCTAATCCATTCAGTCTTGAACACGGTTGGGAAAGCTAGGGCTTTGGTCAAAGTCTTCTTCTCTACTATGACAAACTCATCTGTCAGCTTCCCATCTACACACAATTTCTTATAAGTGTTGGCAATCTACAAATCACCTATTGCCCCTACTTTGCAATTATAACACTTACGCACATCCTGAACCATGATAGCTTTATCAAGGATGGAAGATAGGGCACCAACAGGATCATTCTTGTATGCTACTTTTAGGATTGGCTTAAATTCAGGTTTCTTAACCTCATTGCTAACCAACTAAATTTCCAAACTATCCTTTCCCTTATCCATCTTAGATCATGATTCCATAACTGACCGAACTAGGGTTTACTATATCAACAGACTTAATTGACTATGTAGCTCGACACTTGAACAAAATACCTAGAAAACAATTGTAGTTGACTTGGGTAGCTGTTAGGTCTCTGCAATTCACATTTTGATCATTGGGAAATTACTTCTTTGCTTTGCACTTAATCACTCTTTGTTTGAATGATCAAAAAATGAAGGTTTTTCACTTTTATTAGGTTATAAACCTAGCATTAAATGTGATTGTGCATCCAGCTATCACTCGGCTTCTTCAAGATTTTCAAACTCAACATCCATTCTACTTTACTTAGTAGCCACCATCACTTGGCATCTATTGACTTTGTCAATCACTTGGCAACAACTATCAAGTTTAACTTGGCAATAACTAGACTGTTCAACTCGACTCGCACTAGATCCTTCCATTGGATGTACTTGATCCATCTCTTCTCTACCATGTCTTCTTCATATCAGCTTTGACATTTTCTTCATCAACCTTTTCTTTGCCTTTGTTGGCTTTAGTCTTGGGTGCCTTGACCTTTGTTAGACAATTGTTTCTGAAATGTCCAGTCTTCAAGCGACTAAAACAAGTAGTCTTGTTCAACCATTTGTTGTAGTTCCCCTTGAAGTGTGTTCTAATGTAGTTTTGAGGTATATGTCCATATTCTTGACAATAGTGACAACTTTGCCTTGTATTGTAGTCCCAATTATAGTAATGTGCATAGCTATTTCTTTTTGCATGCTGATTTGGTGTCCACATAGGCTTTGATCTACACTCAAAGGCTCTATGTCCATACTTCTTGCAATTATAGAAATGACCATCAAATCTTTGAGACCTTGAGACTTTAGATTTGCAATCTTGTGTCATATGTCCTTGCATGTTGCACTTATGACAATACCCTTGGCTTTTAGGTGTGTTCTACTAGTTGATCTTTCTACTCCTACAAACATTAGTAGTATGTCCTTTCTTATTATAGTAATGATAAGTGGGTTTTGAGTTCTTACCTTTGTCACTCCTATGTTCAACACTCTTTGATGTTTCACCTACTTCAATACTAGTGAATCCATGTCCTGATGTATCATTGTTTGACCTTGGGGACTTCAATAACTATTCAAAGTGCTTGATAACTTCACTTGACTTATTGAAGGTTTTTGCTATTTCTTTCTCTCTTTTCAAATCGTTCTACAATTGTTCATTTTGCATTCTCAGAGTAGAGATCTCAATGTATTTCATGTTGAGTTCATGATGAATGTTCATCATTTGGCTAAGTGTATCCATCTGCATGTTTGAGATCCTTGTAAGTTTAGTAGAATTCTCCTCAAGTCTATTTGCAAGGTTTCTCTTGTCATCTTCAAGCATAGCTCTATCTTCAACTGCTCTTTTCTTTTGTTCAGTGATTTCACATAGCATCATGGCTTGTGATTCATGTTCCATCTTATCTCTTCTGCTTGTACTCTATTTTTCTCCATTAGTTCTGCTATTGCTGCATCAAAATCTCTTGAGTCTCCCTTTGCAAATACTTCTGTGGTGTTAATCTCCTTGTAATGTATGTCATTGTCTGCTATAGCCATGTCCTTTCTTCTTTTCAAGGATTTCCTTAATTCCTCTCTAGCTTCTTCTACCTTGTGTAGATCGAGCTACACATCAATCACCTAGTTTTCAATGATCTTCCCAAGTTTGAAGACTTCCATCTTCAGATCTTTTTCTCCAAGCTATTAGGCTTCTTCTTGAGAGAACTCTGCTCTGATACCAATTGTTGGAATGTCTAAATGGGAAGAATTCTTTTGAGAGGTGGGGGGGATTGAATAAGAATTATTAACTTTTTATCTTTTTCAAACCCTCAATGACATGAAACTAAAATTAATCATACATGCATATAAACATTTAAATAACAATGAAAAGTAAACATGCAACAACACATAACACATGAAATTTTGGTGACCCAAAAACCCTCCAGGAATAAGAAGGTAAAACTGGGGTGGGGATGACACCCACAAAAATTTACTGCAACAATGAGTTCAACCACTTCTGATGGTTTTTCCTTGTTAAAGGCCTGCCCTATTAAAGGCTTTACACACTATCAAATGTGACCTATTGAAAGGATTTACAAACACTTTGCATGAAGTGTCACCCTATTAAAGGATTTACATATAGGCTATTAAACCCACCTAACTTAATAGGACTTTCTCAAACTTCTCTAAAGGCTCTCCTATCCTTCTCCTAAGGGTCTCTTATCCTTCTCCTAAGGATCTCTTGCCCTTCTCCTAAGGATTTCCAACCTAGCTATTAAGCTATCCTATCTCTATAGGATTTCAACTTTCTAATACAATTATGAGAGAGTATTAGAACAAAACACTTGATTGAATGCAATCTCTTATTGCATGTCTCAGGCACTTGATCTGCTCTTTCTTCATTGATCTCTACTAGATCTGATCTTTTGAATATGTTCCCTATTATGTTCTGATCAACTTGATATGTAAATGCTATCCTTTCCACTTAATCTCTGACACCTATGTTCTACAACAACCTTAGTACTTAGCTTTGCTTCTTCTTCTTCATTCATCAACTAGTTCTATGGTGTCATGACTTCCTTAAAAATATTAGTGGTTAGTTATGCATTGACAATTAAAAAGGTTCCACTCAAATCCTTTGAATTTACCTATTGGCTGCATGCTCACTCCAATTTTTTGATTGGCTGCATGTTGATTGATAGGTGGATGGAAGGATTCGATCTTATCTCCTTATCTTCTTATGAGTCATGCATAACCATTTTACATCTTGGTTTGTGATGGTACAAAATCTTATGCTGATCCTATATTGCTCAGCACATATAGTCTTACTGATGCTTGACACATACTATTTCTAGATTGCTCGGCATCAACTGTGTTTCCTATTTCACTTATCACTTTTTACATCCTGTATTACTTAGCACTTGTTACTTCTAAATTACTCAGCATATGTTTTTTCCTATTACCCAACGTATGAACAATTCCTGTTGCTTGACATATACTGCACTATGATCTGCTCTAACTATTACTTGGCATTGTCTATGACTCGAAACTAACTGAGATTCTGACTCGACATGTATTGTCTACTCAAAAACTATATGAAAATGGTTAAGTGTGTTGACACTCATTTGTCAATACTATTTAATCAACAATTTTATGACTGTCTTAGCTTTTCTCATTTTTTCATTTCTCCTACTTTGCAAAACTTCATCTTTTTGCAGTGAAAATAATTCCTTGATATGGGTGGGGAATGAAGAAAGCAGGAGCCTTAGAATTGCAAAGCATGGAAGGCTAAAGCCCATGTTTGGCAGATTTTGGAGAAGGGCAATGTTACTCCTTACTTAGAGCACCTTCATGGTTTTAAACCTCATATCACAGAGGCTTTTTTTAAAAACTGGATTGATGAAAGGGTTACTTTGCATGGTATTATGGTGCATCAGACTAAAGACTTCATCACTGAAGTCACAGGGCTTCCAAAAGATGGCATTAAGTTCAACAAGGGGACCAATATTTCAAATGTGGCTATCAAGAAGTTACCAAAGACAAAAGAGGTGGAGAAGAAATTGGAGAAAAATGGTAACTACTATGAGCTAAACTAGATTAAATTTTTTTGGGGGGACGTTCTCTCATGTATCTATGAGCACTTTATCCTTGACGGTAGGGAAAAAAGAGTTCATAAATTTCATTTTGTCTTTTTAAATCATTTTTGGTATAAGGATAGGATTTGCTTCCCATTTTATCTGATATTTTTGGTACTCCAAATCCTTCAAGCCCATATGAAAAATGATTCCTGTCCAGTTTTACATGAAGGGTTAATTCTTTTAATTGGAAATTATTATAAAAGTAAGGCTATCATTTCTTCCCCGACCTTTGAGAAAAAGAAAGGGTCTATTAGTGAGACATATTCAAGGAAGAGTAAGGGAGAGGAAGGGGTTAGTGTGAAAAAGAAGGGTAAGAAATAGGACACTTCTAAAAAATATGTTAAGAAAATCACAAAATCTGAAAACTCAGAGAAAAATGAGGAAATGTATATTGAGAATGAGGGGAATACTAATGTGGGGGACTTTAGTTCTGATTTGAATTCTTATTCTAGAAGCAAAGGAAAATTTGGAAGGGATGAGGTAGAGGAAAGTCACAAAAAAAAACACTAAGTCAAATAATGCTAGAGAAGAGGAAAAAAACCCGACTGAACAACCCTAGGAAGTTAGAGAGGAAAAGGTGGAGGAAGATACAAGAAAGATGGAGGAAGATACATGAAAGGAGAAGAATAATATAGAGGTTGATATGGAAAATAAGAAGGATGACCCTATTGGCATGGGTGTCACGCTTTCTTCCCTCCATACTACTAAACTCAAGGCTGATTCCTCTCTCCAAGGAGATTCTCAGATGTATAATGAGTTAATGACTCTGAAAAAAAGAATAGGGAAGATATAGCAGAACAAGGATACTAATAGGCCAAGATCCTCTAGATGGAAGTTTAGGTTGGCAATATCTCAAAAAAGCTTAAAGAATATGAACATGAACTTTGTCACTTAATCAAAGAGAGTTGCAACAAGATGGAACAAGTCACCTCTAGCCTTTGTGCGGTAGCTATCAGTTTAGAAAATAAAAATAATGAGGAAATCTTATCTCCTCATGGCCAAGCAAAAGACCTAGACAAAGTTCAAGGAATAAGGTGGTTGAGGCTACTATTGGTACCAGGATCTCTTTTTCTAACATGGTCTAGAATGCTATGGAGGCCAACAAGGAGGTGGTGAAATTGAGCAAGGAATTGCAATAACTACTAGTGGTGGTTTTGGTTTCTGGTTTCTATTTTTGGTTTTTTATTTGGTGTTTATTATAAACCGTTTGTTGAACTCTAGGTTCTAGGTCCTTGTAAAACTTGGTCTTGTTTTCTAGTCCTATTTTGTGGTTTTAGGTCCCTGTAAAACCTAGATTTGCTACTTTCATTCTGCAGGTTTTAGGTCCTTGTAAAACTTGGACGTGCTTAATTATCTATCTTTAACTTTTTTATGTTAAAGAGTTTTGAGTCCCTTCAAAACTTGTTTTTATCGTAATCTAAAACATTGTGATAATATTTCATGTAATTATTTAATATTGGGGGAAAAAATTAAAATTGTAATATTAAATGTGGGGTCAAGGGGTTAGGTAGTACATCATTTTAACACATAGTTTATGTAATACCACTTGGTGGTTTTGTGGGGCTTGCTACTATATAAGAAGCCACAAGGGTAGTTGTTGGTGAGAGAAGAAGAAGGGAAAAAGGAAAGAGTCGAGTGGGACAAGGCTTGAAAGGTTAGCCAAGGGAGAATTTGTGAAGGTTGGAAGCATGGCATGAGATGTGTGGATTCATGCTTGTTGACATAGATTGCTTGGTTCTAGCTATGACTTTGAAGGCTTCCATTGTTGTATTGCAATGGTATTTTTGCTAAATAATAGACGATGATGGATGCTTTTGGAGGCTGAGTTTTTTTTCTCTCAATGAGGGTTTCCCATGGTATATCTTGTGTCACATTTTTTGTGGGTATGTGGTTTATTCTCTTGCATGTGGATTTTAATTGCATATTTATTTTAGATCTATTATGGGTTATGTGAAAATGGTTACATTATTTCTTACAAGTTTCCTTATAAGTGATATCAGAGCTATGGTTGTGTTGTTGTATCACTAGATTGAATCCATGGGAATGCATGAGAGGATAAAAGAAAGGGCAAGATATATGAGTTTTTATTGCAAATTTGAGGATTTTTTGAGTTTGCTATTATGATGGGATGTTGGTAGATTTTGGGCATGTGAAATTATTGGACAAAAAGATTTTTTCAGATGTTTCATTTAACTAAGGGTTTTAGGGGGAGCTTGAACAAATGACCTCCTGGGTAAAAACAGATCTCACCATTGGATCCGAGTTGATTTTCCATAAATCTTTGATATATAATATGCCCTAGTTTGGCCATGTTCAAAGGTAATGAAAGATTTTTTTAGTTTCAGCCCATGGTGGCCGCCAAACTTAATCTTGTCAAAATTTTTGTCACAAAAAAAAAATCATAGTTAAAATGGTAAAAAGTCTATCTTAGTAAAAAAAACATAATGTTCTCTTAGGATATCAGATTTCATACTACTTATAGGTGTTGGAAAGCTTATTCAGAGCACTACAATTTGGTGTAAGTTTGGTTCTATGATTTTGATATCTTGTTAGGTTTTAAGAGCTTGAAATTTAGATGTTATTTACTTTAAACACAGATTATGACATAACTTGGGCATACAGAGTCAGATTTTGAATTTCAATTAGTCAACAAAAAGCTCTTGGAGAGCTCTACACATTGGTTTAAATTTGGTGTAGGTTTGACATGATTTATTTGGTGATGTATTGATCTGAATAGTTTATGGTATTTATTGACTATGGTAACATTGTGAGTTTATGACATTGTATGTTTGTAGATTTGGATTTGATGTAATTGTATACTTAATTTATATTTTAGATTGGTCTCATGATGATATGGTTATCAATATTTGATTTGGATATGTATGATGAATTGGTGGCTTGGATTTGGGTTGTGTATGCCCTAAGTCACATGATTTTCTAATTTTTTCTTCATGTAGAAGGAATGAGATGTTGTTATCAAGTACAGTCATGGTAGAGGATTGTGGTTGACTATTTTATGCTAACAGGTTGGACATATTGAGAGTTAGATGCTGGGTTCATGGATGTGATCATGGTGCCATGGATTTTGGCATGACATGATTCGATATATAAGTACATCCTTGATGCTCATTGGTTTGGATTTCTGATTTGGTTATGGTTGTATATCTTCTTGGTTATTTAATATTTTTTTAAGAGCTCATAATGTGCACATTGATTTCTTTAATAGTTTTATGCATTGGTTGATTCTCATGGTTAGTGGATGGTTTTTCATCATGATGTCATGGATAACTTGGATACATAGTTTAGTGGGAGTTTGTGATAGTGATGAGGTGACAGTGCATGATTAATTCATTGTTTGATCTATATCTTCTTGGTTTGGAGATCTTGGTTTCACTTGGTATTGACACTTTGGTTGTATGAGAATAGACCTAAATGATCTTCATTAAACAGATAGATTTTATGATGCCATAGGTGATTTGGTACCACGACTGAGTGAGAGTTGTTGGCATTGATATATTTATTGAGCATTTGCAAATGTTGAAGGTTTTTCTTAGATCTTGTTGTTGAAGAAGCATCTTTGACATTTGCATGGTGCACTTGTTATCTTCATGGTGTGTGAAGATAGATCTTGAGGACTCATGGGGTTATTGGTTATCTCCATGGTGTGTGGAGATGGTTCTTCATGGTATATGGAGATGGTTTTCTTCATGGCATGTGGAGATGGTTGCATCTTGAGGACTAATGTGGTTCTTGGTAAAAGTGTGGTTTATGTTTTCATTTGACATGTTATCTTTGGTTTGAGGATGGTTTCATTTTTATGTCATGGTATACTCTTGATACATATTTAGAGTTTTTTGACATGTTATAGTATGTTCATATGGAGCATGTTATTTCTTTGGTTAAGATGGTTTAGATCATGTTGTCATGTTTATGTTCCTAAGGCCATCACTGGAAATTTTTCAATGATCTTAGTTTAGTTTCTTGGTTTTGAGTACATTGATCATAAGATGGATACTTCATGATATTTCTATATTGTGTTTGGAGTTGGCATGGATTAATTGGTTATAGGTGCTCATGGATACTTAGAGATGGTGGTAATGCTGATTTCTCTTAGATTAGAGAATTATTTGTTGGGATAGTTGGTTGGTTTTAGCAAGAAGTTCGAGGGGCAGTCACCTGATATGGACTTGAGAGAAGATTGTTCTTAGATGAGTCTTGGTTGGAGACTTGGGTATCTTGATGAGTATTCTTATTCTACACTCTTCGTCTACTCAGTGGTTTGCTACTTGAGAGGTATAGCCCATTGTTTCTCTTAGTTGCATTATGTTTATGCTCATCTTTCATGGCTATGGATCTTGAACTATGAGTAAATGAGTTAATTTTGGAGGGTTCATTCGAGAGATTGTTTAGCATTGGTTATTCCATTTGCATGTGTTGTTATGCTAGTTCAGTTTGGGAGATGGTTTTATATTGGACATATTCTTTGGTTTAGGAATGGTTATTCCTTGAGTTAGGAATGATTTATGAGTTTGATCTTCTTGTGAGAAGTTTACATCCATGATTAGTTATATGGTATGGTTTGGGTGTTGTTGAAGCTTCTTGTTGGGGTTTTATGAAAGAGATCATACTTGCATAGTTTACATCTAGAGGTGTGTGTAGAAGGACATGATATAAGTTATGATTTGTAGTGTTTTTCTTTGGTCTTGGTTATCTTCCTAGATGTTTAATTTTTTTTACATTGGATTTTAGATTGGTTAGAGATTGTGATCATTGGTTTGTGCTCATGTATGTCATGTGAGAGATGACATGGTTATTCCTTTATATCTTTCCTCTATTGGCTATGGAGAACCTAGGAGACTATTGAAGATTTTTTATGAGAGTTGTTCTTGTAGGTTATTGGTTTATGTATTGTAGATGTCCTTAAGAATACATAGATTCACTTCTTTGAGATGTTGTGAGTGGATTAATTATGGATCTCACATTATCTTTTCCAGTGGAAACTTCTTGGTATATATGTGGTAGGTATTGCTCTTGAGGCTTGTGATTGTAGGTTATAGATTGGATATGTTGATGATGTGAGATTCACTTGGTATACCATTTTAGGAATTGATAGTTAGGTGGATTTGGCACTTATTGTGGGTGTTATTTTAGCTATGGATATTTTGACAACTACAGATGCATGTTATTACCTTTGGATCAGGTTTTTGCACTTGTCATTTTAGTTGGTACAATATTTTATGATCTTCTAATGTGACAGGGTGGGTGGCTTTCTCTTTGAATGGCTTTTGTGTATGTCCAGTGGTAGTGGCATAATAGGAGGTGAGATCATTCATATTTGAGATGTTGGGTACTTTGATTTTGTTGCAGATACTAGGATGGAACACATGGTCTACTTTGATCCATGATGGTGGATGTGCAGGGATGGATTATTCCCTTGTTCATTTATGTGGCTATGGATTAACCCTATGCAATGTATACAAGTGGGAGATTGTTGAGATAATGGGTGTTGCACACATTGTATAATATGGTTATATTGTAAAATTTTATTTTATTATGTAATGTTTCATTTAGATGGATGTGCAACATGCAAAGATTTCCACAAGATATACTTGATGAGTTGTATTATAACATTGTGATAATATTTCTTATAATTATTTAATATTGGGGAAAAGAATTAAAATTGCAACATTAAATGTGGGGTCAAGGGGTTAGGTAGCACATGGTTTATGCAATACCATTCGGTGGTTTTGTATGACTTTCTACTATACAAGCAGCTATAGCAGTAGTTGTTGGTAGGAGAAGAAGAAGGGGAAAATGAAAGAGTCGAGCAGGACAAGGCTTGATAGGTTAGCCAAGAGAGTACTTGTGAAGGTTGGAAGAATGGAATGAGATGTGTGGATTCATCCTTGTTCACATGGATTTATTGGTTGTGGCTATGTATTTGAAGGCTTCTATTGTTGTATTGCAATGGTGTTTTTGCTGAATAATACATGGTGATGAATGCTTTTGGAGGCTGGGTTTTTTTTCCCTTAATGAGGGTTTCCCAAGGTATATTTTGTGTCACATTTTTTGTGGGTATGTTGTCTATTCTCCTGCATTTGAATTTTAATTGCATATTTATTTTAGATCTATTATGGGTGATGTGGAAAGCATTACATTATTTCTTGCAAGTTTCCTTACAGTATCTTCTTAGTTTGGAGATATTGGTTTCACTTGGTATTGACACTTTGGTTGTGTAAGTATAGAATTGGAGAAAATTCATGTAGGAGATGGGTTTTATGATGCCTTGGTACCATGTTTGAGTGGGAGTTTTATTTTTGGCATTGATATATTTATTAAGTGTTGCAGATGTTGGAGGTTTGTCTTAGATCCTGTTGCTACAAAAGAATCTTTTCCATTTACATGGTGCACTTGTTATCTTCATGGTGTGTGAATATGGTTAGATCTTGAGGACTCATGGGGTTCTTGGTTATCTTCATGGTGTGTGGAGATGGTTCTTCATGGTATGCGGATATGGTTTTCTTCATGGCATGTGTAGATGGTTGCATCTTGAGGACTAATGAGGTTCTTTAGTTTGTGCTTTCATTTGACATGTTATCCTTAGTGTGAGGATGGTTTTATTTTTATGTCATGGTATACTCTTGATACAAATTTAGAGTTTTGACATGTTATAGTGTGTTCATATGGAGCATGTTCTCTTTGGTTGGGATGGTTGAGATCATGTTGTCATGTTTATGTTCTTGAGGCCATAGTTGGAACTTTGACATTGATCTTGGTTTAGTTTCTTGGTATTGAGTACATTGATAATAAGCTGGATACTTCATGTTGTTCCTATGTTACATTTGGAGTTGGCATGGATTGATTGGTTACAGGTGCTCATGGATACTTAGAGAAAATGGTGATGCTGATTTCTCTTGGATTAGAGAAGTATTTGTTGAGATGGTTGATGGTTTCAGTAGGAAGTCTGAGGGGCATTAACCTGATATAGACTTGAGAGGATATTGTTCTTATATAAGTCTTGGTTGGAGACTTGGATATCTTGATAAGCATTCTAATTCCCCACTCTTTATCTACTCAATAATTTACTATTTGAGAGGTATAGGCCATTGTTTCTCTCAGGTGCATTATGGTTATGCTTGTCTTTCATGGATATGGATCTTGAGCTATGGTAAATGAGTTAGTTTTGGTGGGTTCATTTGAGAGATGGTTTAACATTGGTTATCTCCATGTGCATATGCTTCTATGTTGGTTGAGTTTGGGAGATGGTTTTATATTGGGCATATTCCTTGGTTTAGGAATGGTTTATGAGTTTGATCTTCTTGTGAGAGGTTCACATCCATGATTAGTTATATGGTATGGCTTGGGTGTTGTTGAGGCATCTTGGTTGGAGTTTTATGGAGGAGATCATACTAACATAGTTTACATCTAGAGGTGTGTGTAGAAGGACACAATACAGGTTATGATTTGCATGGTTTCTCTTTGGTCTTGATTATCTTCTTGGAAGTTAGATTTTTCTTACATTGGATTTGAGATTGGTTGGAGATTGTGTTCACTACTTTTTTCTCATGTATGTCATGTGAGATATGGCATGGTTATTCATTTACCTATATCCTTTTTTGGTTGTGGAGAGCTTGGGAGACTATTGGAGATTTTCAATGAGAGTTGTTCTTGTAGGTTATTAGTTTATGCATTGTGGATGTTCTTGAGACTACATGAATTCACTTCTTTGAGATGTTGTGAGTGGAGTGGTTATAGATTTGACATTTTCTTTTGTAATGGGAGCTTCTTGGTATATATGTGATAGGTATTTCTCTTGAGGCTTGTGATTGCAAGTTATATATTGGATATGCTAATGATTGTGAGATTCACTTGGTATACCTTTGGAGGTATGGATAGTTGGATGTGTTGGCACTTGTTGTGGGTGCTATTTTAGCTATGGATATTTTAACAACTATGAATACATGTGATTACATTTGGATTAAGTTTTTGTGCTTAGCATTTTAGTTGGTATAGGATTTTATGATCTTCTAATGTGATAGGTTGGGTGGCTTTGCCTTTGGATGGCTTCTATGTATATTCGGTGGAAGTGGCATAATAGGAGTTGAGATCATTCATGTTTGAGATGCAAGATACTTTTCTTTTTTTGTGGGTACCAGAATAGAGCACATGGTGTACTTTGATCCATGATGGTGGATGCCCTAGGAGGGATTGTTCCCTTGTTCATTTATGTGGCTATAAATTGACCCTATGTAATCTATACAACAAGTGGGAGATTGCTGATATAATGGGTGTTGCACACATTACATAATAGAGATGGTTTAACATTGGTTATCTCCATATGCATATGCTTCTATGTTGATTGAGTTTGGGAGATGGTTTTATATTGGGCATATTCCTTGGTTTAGGAATGGTTTATGAGTTTGATCTTCTTGTGACAGGCTCACATCCATGTTTAGTTATATGGTACGGCTTGGGTGTTGTTGAGGTATCTTGGTTGGGGTTTTATGGAGGAGATCATACTGACATAGTTTACATCTAGAGGTGTGTGTAGGACACGATATATGTTATGATTTGCATGGTTTCTCTTTGGTCTTGATTATCTTCCTAGAAGTTATATTTTTCTTACATTGGATTTGAGATTGGTTGGAGATTGTGGTCACTGGTTTTTTCTCATGTATGTCATGTGAGAGATGGCATGGTTATTCATTTACCTATATCTTTTGTTGGTTGTGGAGAGCTTGGGAGACTGTTGGAAATTTTCAATGAGAGTTGTTCTTGTAGGTTATTAGTTTATGCATTGTGGATGTTCTTGAGACTACATGGATTCACTTCTTTGAGATGTTGTGAGTGGAGTGGTTATAGGTTTGACATTGTCTTTTTCAATGAGAGCTTCTTGGTATATATGTGATAGGTATTTCTCTTGAGGCTTGTGATTACAAGTTATATATTGGATATGCTAATGATTGTGAGATTCACTTGGTATACCTTTGGAGGTATGGATAGTTGGATGGGTGGGAACTTGTTGTGGGTGCTATTTTAGCTACGGATATTTTAACAACTATGGATACATGTGATTACCTTTGGATTAAGTTTTTTGTGCTTGGAATTTTAGTTGGTATAGGATTTTATGATCTTCTAATGCGATAGGTTGGGTGGCTTTGCCTTTGGATGGCTTCTATGTATATTCGATAGAAGTGGCATAATAGGATGTGAGATCATTCATGTTTGAGATGCAAGATACTTTACTTTTTTTGTGGGTACCAGAATAGAGCACATGGTGTACTTTGATCCATGATGGTGGATGCCCTAGGAGGGATTGTTCTTTTGTTCATTTATGTGGCTATAAATTGACCCTATGTAATCTATACAACAAGTGAGAGATTGTTGAGATAATGGGTGTTGTACACATTACATAATATTGTTATATCATATTATTTTATTTTATTATGTGACGTTGCACCTAGGATAACCTAGATGGACATGTAACATGTAAAGATTCCCATGGGATATACTTGATGAGTTGTATTGTAACATTGTGATAATATTTCATGTAATTATTTAATATTGGGAAAAATAATTAAAATTCCAATATTAAATGTGGGGTCAAGGGATTACGTAGCACATGGTTTTAGCAAATGGATTATGCAATACCATTTGGTGGTTTTGTGGGACTTGCTTCTATTTAAGCAGCCACAAGGGTAGTTGCTAGAGTGAAAAGGAGAAAGGAAAAAATGTAAGAGTCAAGTGGACAAAGCTTGATAGGTTAGCCAAGGGAGAATTTGTGAAGGTTGGAAACATGGCATGGGATGTGTGGATTCATGCTTCTTCACATGGATTTCTTGGTGGCTATGGCTTTGCAGGCTTCCATGGTTGTATTGCAATGGTATTTTTTTTGAATAGTACATGGTGATCGATGTTTTTGGAGGCAGGTTTTTCCCTTAATGAGGGTTTCCCAAGGTATATCTTTTGTCATAATTTTTGTGGCCATGTTGTCTATTCTCTTGAATGTGGATTTTAATTGCATATTTTAGATCTATTATGGGTTATGTGGAGATAGTTATATTCTTTATTGCAAGATTTCATTACATGGTCACCATTGGTATACTCACCGATTTTGCTCTCCCCATGCCGAATTTTTAAAGTATCTCCTTCACATACTTAGCCTATCTAATGAAGAGCCCCCCTTTTAACTAGGACACTTGAAGTCCAATGCAGAATTTTATTTCTCGGATCATGGACTTCTCAAACTCATTCTTTATGGGTTATGCAAAATCATCACTCAACATACCATCCCCTCCAAAGATGACATCATCCACAAAAATTTCTATAATTAGTACACCTATTTAATTTTCTTGTTTCATATATAGATTTTAGTTGTCACTAGCTCTTATGCAACCAATATTTATTAAATATGAGTGCAATCTCTCATACCAATCTCTTGGTGCTAGTTTGAGTCCATATAGGGATTTTCCCAGTCTACATACTTGATTCTTTCCTTGTTCATTTTCAAACCCCCTAGTTTGTTTTATGTAGACTTCTTCCTCCATAAATCCATTGAAGAATGTTGACTTCACATCCATCTACTATACCTTGAAGTTCTTGTGTGCAACAAATGCTAAGAGTATTCTAACTCCTTTTAGTTTCGCTATTGGTGTAAATGTTTTTCCATAGTCTATGCCTTCTTCTTGTACATATCCTTTGTAGAAAATTATGAATTCACATCCATAACTCCATTTAATAATGTTCACTTTACATCCATTTGGTATACCTTGAAGTTCTTATGTGCTACAAATGCTAAGGGTATTCTAACTCTTTTCAGTGTGGCTATTGGTTAAAATATTTCTCCATTGTCTATGCCTTCTTCTTGCACATATCCTTTGTAGACCAAATTCTTTCCTTGTTCATTTTCAAACCCCTTAGGTTATTCTATGTAGACTTCTTCCTCCATAAATCCATTTAAGAATGCTAATTTCAAATCCATTTGGTATACCTTGAAGTTCTTGTGTAATAAAAATGCTAAGAGTATTCTAACTCCTTCATAATGGTGATTTTTGCAAATTTTTCTCCATAGTCTATGCCTTCTTCTTGCACATATCCTTTGTAGATAAGTATTTCCTTGTTCTTGACCACTTCTCCTTCTTTGTTCATCTTCTTTTTGAACCACCATTTTTTTCTAATGACATTCTTATCATTAGGTATAGCTACTAAGGTCCATGTTTCATTTTTTAATATTTGATATATTTCTTCCTCCATGACCTTTCTCTAGTCTTCTTTTTTTAGAACCTCACATGTTACTTTTGGCTCTATGTGTGAGGGAAGACACATTGCTTATCTTTCCTTTCTTCTTTTTATTAATCCCACATCCTTGTCACCAATAATTTGATTTTCTAAGTGATATTTTCTCACATATTTGCCTAGTACTTGTTCTCCTCTAGGTGTTTCATCTTTTTTCTCTTCTTGTCAATACTGTCCTACTTGAGTTGGTATAACTTCTCACATAGGATCCTCCTCTACTGGTTCTCTCTCCTTTGTACTACTTGGTGGGATGTACTCAAATTTACTATAGTCCTTTAGCTCTTTCTTCATATCTTCTTCATTCTTTTTTGAGAATTCATCTACCTTTATGTTGGTAGATTCTACAATCTTGTTTGTCTAAAGATTCAAACATCAATAGGCTTTTCTCTTGGTAGAGTATCACATGAAGATACCTTCATCACTCTTAGGTTCAAAATTCCCTTGGTATTCATTCCTTTTGATGTATAATTTGCTTCCAAATACCTTGAAGTACTTGATAGATGGTGTGTGACCAAACCAGAGTTCATAAGGAGTCTTCTTTGTCCCTTTCTTTATTTGTACCCTATTCAAGGTGCACATAGATGTGATTATAACATTCCAGTATATTTGTACAAAATTATTTTGATCATCAAAATTATTTCATAGTCTATGATAGTTTAGTTTCTTGTCTCCATAACCCTATTTTGTTGAGGTGTCCTAGGAGAAAACATCTATCTTCTGATTCCATGCTCCTCATAGTAAATTTGAAATTCTTGTGAGGTGAACTCACCTCCCTAGTATGATCTTAAGCACTTCAATGCTCTACCAATTTCTCTTTCCACTTTTTCTTTGTAGAAATTGAATATGTGGTATGCTTTCAATTTCTCTTTCAAGTAGACAATCCACATCATTCTAAAAAAATCATTAATAAACAACATAAAGTATCTATCTCTAGATAAATTTTTTTCCTCATGGGACCAAACATGTTGGTATGAATCAAATCCAGTAAATGTTCTAAAGTAAATGAATTTCTAGAGAAACTTGAGCTTTTCAACTTTCCTAGTTGACAATCTTTACACATAACATTGTCAAGTTTAGTAATAGGGGGAAGACCCTCACATAGCTCTTCCTTCCTACTTTGACAATGCTTTCAAAATTTACATGACATACCCTTCTATTCCATAGTCAACTATTATTGATCCTAGATATCATACAATTATTGTTACAAAATGTTGAGGTATAAGATGATACCTCTACTTTTCTCTCCTATGGCTAGTAGCTTGGTTGTCTTATAAAATATTTTGCAAGAATCTTTGCTGAATTTGAACTTATAACCTTTGTACATTAGTCAAGCCATGCTAAAAAATTTATATTTCAAACCTTCTAATAGATATATATGTTCACAAGTAGTAGATTCATTAGGGTATAGTACCCTTACCTATTATCATGCATGGCAAGTTGTTACCAAACTTCACCATTCCCCCATCATTAGATTTGGCTTCATGGAACTTTCTCCTATCTCCTAAAATGTGGTGTGAGAAACCACTATCTATTATCCAAGTTTTTTGAATATTGGTGCTAGTTATTAGGGATCCCTTTACCATTTCTTCTATAATGGCAATGAAGGATACTTTACTCTCATAACCTTCCTCATCACTAGTTGAATCTACATTGGTCACACCTTATTTGGTGATATAACACCATTTCTTCTCTTTTTGTTTTGACCATCTCTTTCTAGAGCCTTTTGAGTAATTTTTTCTGTCCAGTCACTTGTCTCTGTTCTAACAGGTTTTGGACACCTGACATCATAATATCCTGCCTCTTTGTAGTTGAAGCATTTGAATGGAAGCTTATCTTTGTACTTCCATTTTCCTCTGAGAATTATTTTTGGGAACATATCTTCCAACTCTTCTTGTTCTACTTCTTTTGTGTATAGAATTTCTAGCTCCTTCTTGCATCTACATGTACTTGGTTCTCCTTTCTCTTGTAGTGTAGTAGCTGGAGAGACCAAAATTTTCAATGGTATCTTAACCCTTGGTGGTTGAATTTTGTCAAAGTTACTAAGTTCAAATACATTAAAATTTCTTATGAATGAATCAAATGATACATCCATCTTATCTATTTTTCTCAACTCTTGAATGGATGATACTCTTATGACATAATTGGACAATAAGGTTCTCAACATCTTGTTCAAGCACTCATCTTCTAATATTAATCCACCACATGATCTGATGGATAGCATGATGTCTTTTAATCACTTGCCATAGGATTTAATATCTTTATCTTCCTACATTCTTATGTCATCAAAATTTTTTCACATGATTTCAAATTTAGCCCTCATAATAGGCTTATCTCCTCCATGGACAACATTCAGTTTCTCCTACATTTCATGGGCTATTTCCAACTCCTCTACATATTTGTATTTAGAGTATGAGAGGGTTCTTGTAAGGGAATCTATCATGTTTTTTTGTATCTCCTTCTCTTTCAAATCTTCTAGAGTAAGATGGCCTTGTGGTTCAACATATTTGACCCCTATGTGGGTCCAATAAGCATCTCCATAAGTCTTTAGATGCATACACTTCTTTTATTATCATGAGCTATAGTTATCCTAATAAAACTTTGGTGCCTCCCTTTCGAACATATTTATCTCTTTCCTTGCACTATTAAACTCTCTTGTCCCGAGGAATGAGAATCTGATACCAATTGGTAGTCCCAACTATAGGTCAGTATAGTAAGAGGGGGAGGGGGTCTATCAGTATACTCACCAAGTTTAATGTTTTAATGTGAATCACACTTCACTTTGATTCATAGGTTAGTGCAAGCTATAGCTCAACTAGTTAAGGCCAAGAAAAAACACACCACATGAAAAAAAAAAACACATAACACAATATTTATCTCATAGAAACCCATCTAGGGTAAATACCATGGTGTATGAGTTGATCCTCACAAATTTGCACTCTTTTGAAGTGCACCCAGTCAAGAGAATATCCACGTTAAAATATTACATCAACACTATAAGGTGCCACCTTGTTAGGGGTTTTGGATAAGACTTGTTAAGATATTTTCTATTTAAGAGAAGCCTTGTTAGAGGATTTTAAAACTCAAGTTAATGTGTCACCCTGTTGGGGATTTGTACAAAGAACCTACTAAGTTCCACCCTCATCAAGATTTTTTATTGCAAGGGTAAATAAATAATAGGGAAGTGATCTAATAAATTAGATATTTAACTTATCTTGATATAGATATCTAGTTGGATCTCTTGATCGATCTGGAACTATGCTCTACCTTCTCTTGGCTCTATAATCTTTAAAATTTGATCATTAGTGTATGTGACTCTTTTGGCTCTTGCACACAATGTCCTTAAGCTATCATATCTTGGAAGCCTCTCCCAAGCTTTCTTTAGTACACCAAATCCCATAAGATGAACTCTCCTTTCACTCTTCTTTTCCTATTTGAGATTCCTCTTAGATTGGGTCTCTCTAACTCTATGGCTAATCACTTGGAAATCTAACCTTTTATCCTTTCATTCTATCTTATTTGATACTTCCCTTTCAACTTATCTTAGAAGCCTCATATTAAAAATTAAAAATTTTAATTCTTTCCTTCCTGGTAGTTCTGCTTCCTATTGTAGTAGTGTGAAACTCTTGTTAGATGTGGCATGTTTATACTAGAGTCATGAGTGCCTTGTTCCTTTGATGGTTGCCATGGTTAGGAAGAATTTAAATTTAAATTATTCTAGCCATTCCTTGATTTGCATTAAATTTGACGTAGACTACACTCTTACTCTTTACATGACTAGGTAGTCATAGGTTTCTTGCTTGATATTCATCATGATATCTAGGCTGGATCTTCTTGCTGATTTGTTCACTTGTTTCTATTGCTTGGCTCCTTTCTATACATATGGTCTTCACTTAGCATCCTTTGTCTAAGTGGACCAAATTTGTCCTTGCTTACTTGGGCTCCCATATCTTGTTTTCTTGTGTGACTTAGAGTTTCACAATATAGTCCCTTACAGATTGTGCCTTTCTACCAATTCTATTTCCTTTGTAATTATTGCCAACAATGATGACACCTTAAATGACTAAGTCTATTGATATATTTTATTGGTCAGCCTTAAAAACTTAGGCCAATAGAAAAATGATGACATATATGAGGAAAATGGTTAGAAACACATTTAAACATGATTTTTTTGGTTGGGAGAATAAATGGGAATCCATTCATAGAAATTAGTTGGAAAAGGAGTTCTTAGAAAGATTGGAAGAAGAAGGGACCTTAATTTTAGTAATTAAATACAAAAGGAGGTCCTAATGTACAAAACTAAACTAAGGAGGGATAAAAGGTCTTAAAATAAAGTTCTTCCATTATAAGAGGGTACACTCTCCAATACATCTAAGTAACTTTCCAACATCATAGTCCTTGCAGTATCAAGGATTGTTCTATTCCTTTTCTTTACTATCCCCATTTGTTGAGGGGTATTAGAGGAAGCCATTTGTCTTCTTATTCCATCTTCTTCATATTATGCAACAAATTCTCTTGAAGTTAACTCTCCACCGTGATCTAATATCAAACATTCTAGCTTTATGCTACTCTCAAACTTGAATTAAAAAAATAAATTGACTTTTCTTTCAAAAATGAAACCCACATCATTCTAGAATAATCATCAATGAATAAAATAAAATATCTCTCTCCATATCAATTCCTTGTCTTAGTTGGCAAACATAGTTTTGTATTCAAACCAATACTAAAATTCTAGTAAATCAGTATATGTCTTGTTCTTGAAAGTAGTTCTTGTTTTTATCTCACAATGCATTCCTTACATCAAGTTTATTAGGATTTTTCAAATTTGGCAAATCTCTCACAACATTAGAAACACTAATCTTTATAATGTTATCAAAATTCACTTGACATAGTCTTTTATGCCATTTCCAACTATCATCAATCTTTGCAACCAAAAATCTATTATTTGATGCATTTAAATGAAATATATTAGCTCTGGTCTTTGTATATATGCAATTTTAGTTTAAGAATCATTCTCAATAGTGCATATTCCTTCCTTTAATTGTAGATTATAACCTTTATCAACCGGATTTCTTAACACTCAAAATATAATGCTTTAGTCCAAAAAATAAAACATCATCAATATTATTTTTACCATCATGAGTAATTGAACCTCTTCCTTTGATAAAAAAAGGAGTGCTATCGACAAATCTAACAACATCACCATAATAGTTATCAAGCTTCAAAAATTTATTCACATCCCTTGTCATATGATATGAACATCAATTATTGATTATTTTTACACCCTTCTTCTCTATTTGAGTAACAAGGGATTTCTCTTCAATCAGAGGGGTTTCATCCTTAATAGTAGCAAAAATGAAAAATTCTCACTATTTTCAGATTCATCAATAGGTGTAGCACCTTCACTAGAAACATAATAATAGTTCTTTTGATATCTAGACTTGAACTTCCTTGGCTTATGTTTAGGAATTCTTTTAAAGCATCTTTTTGAAAAATGACCAATCTTATTAAATATAAAAAATTTAAAAGATATTTTGTTTCATACTTACCTTTATCTCTTGGTAACCTCTTTGCTATCATGTCATCCAATTCTTCTCACTTCATTTCTTCTTCCTCAATTTCTTCCCATTCCTTAACATGTATACCAAAACTTGCAGATCTAGTAGAACTTGAAGAACTATCATATGAATCAATTTTATTCTTTCCTTTAGAAATTGTCACTTTAAATGCCATTTTTACATTAGGTTAAAGTATCTCCAAGATTATTCATTTCAAAAGAAAAAAATGTAGTAACTAATGAGTTGCTTGTCACATTCTAAATTATTCTGATCTTCCCAATAGAAGCTACTTTGTTTCATAGAAAGATAGGACTTGAATTTTTTTGACACAATTTAATCTTTAGTAATGGTTCTTCCAACTACTCTAATTACACAAGAAAATTATATTAACTTATATACATATGTCTTGTTGTTCTCATCTTCACTCATTCTCATAGATTCCAACTTTCCTTTTAGACTTTATAACCTTTCTTGTTGTACAAACTTGTCACCTTCTTTAAATGATTACAATTCTATCCAAATATCATGAAAAATATCATCTTCCATCACATATGTAAATTTGGTGTCAACTAGAGAAATAAGGTTTCTTCATCTAAGCATCAACTCCATTCTCAAGACCTAGAATCTCGTAGGAGTCTTTTGTAACATTCCAATGCTTTATACCCTAAAAATAAAATTTGTAATCATTCTTCCTTTCCATAGTGCTTAGTTAGTTCCATAAAACTTCAAACTATCCTTCTTAAAGGCCATTGTAGGTCTACACAAGTGTTTAAGACTTAAGAATAAATACCAAAGTTCTTTGATACTAAATTTTAGGAATAACAATGCACCACACACAACTAAGAGGAAGGAAAATTAAACCATTCACAAATTATCAAAGATGATGCCTTAAATGCAATGCAAAGAAAATAACACCATAACACATAACACTAGTATCTTGCTCTTCTGAAAAAAATGACTAAGGAAAAAACCCCAATGGGGATCAAACCCACAAGATGATGTACTGGATCACATATATAGCCTTATTGAATGTATAATGGAGAATGCACATACAGTTAGGAATTTGCATGAAGCTCACTAATGTATTCAAACAAGGGAAATAACTCTAGTGCAATAGAAATCCAAATAAGGCAAGCGAAAAACCCAAACAATAAAAAATAATTTACTATGGAAAAAAATCCAATAAAAGGAACTGATCAAAACATCAATTATGCCAATACAGTTCCTTTGAAGCATTACACTAGATTTCTTTCATTCCTCTTCTCAATCAACTCTAATCTTGCTATGATTAAAAATCCCATCAATAAATTTGCACCATATCATCTCCTTATTAGTACACACACTAAATTCTCAAATGGATTCAATCTCTTATACATGTCTTAATCTCAAACACATATATTAGCTTAGTCTAATATGAGACCTAATACCAAAATAAATTAAATCAACCTTTATAGTTTCATATGTGTCAAATAGAACATATATTATTAAAATAATTAATACATTATTACTAAATAGATAATCATAATAACCCAAACAACACTTTTCCAGACTGAGTCACCCATGAAATAAATTCCCTTTGACTAGTTAACAAGAAAATTGACTTTTAAGCTAATAGTTCTCAAGAAAATCTAGAAATAAACACAAATTCATGTCTACATGAAATTTCTTGAATTGTAGATATGAATTCTACTCCATCGAAACTCATTTAATAGAAAACCAAACCAATGTCTAAAATAATGTTTAGTAAATATTGACAATAACCAATCTTTGAAAAATCCTCTCCAACTTCAACGAAATAGGTCACAAATACATGTGATGAAAACCATAACATGTAGACTCACCAAACAACATCCCATACCATCCTTACACTTAGGTTTATTCAATTGTGTCTTCCACCAAACCTATCTCTATGCCAAATCATTAACATGCATACCAAATGATAAACACACATGTTAAAATCAATGAAAAAATATTAATGCAAACATAACCAATTACAATTCTTGTCTCAAAAAAATCCAATGGTCATAATCCCAACATCTACAACATGTACCAATACTTATCCTTTTCCACAATATACTTCTATAGGACTTACAAACTTGAAGTGTATCAATCCCCACCCTAGAAAATGTGAATAATAAATGTAACTAAAAATAAAAAATACTCTCCAATAGACTTGTACTTATCCACATGTATATATACTAAAACTTGGATTATTAGATATATTTTAGATGTGAATAGGAACAATAATTTAGTCCATATTTAAAATCTCAAATTCAAAAATAAACTTTATTTAAAAAAGATAATATTTAATATTTTAGAATTAATAGATATTTTTAATTAAACCTATTACAATTAATTTTATCTAATCTAATTCACATTTTACATTTTCTATTATTTTTAATTTACCATTTTAAGGGATTCATTGATATATAAAAATTATAAATATTTAAAAAAATAATAATTTTCTCCTCTTTACAAGTGACTTAAATTTTAAACTTATTTTATATATTAAAATAAATGTTTATATAAAAGGTCCAATATATGATAAAATAGATGCTGACACTACATTATATAGAATGAATTTAAGTAAAGAATTACACATCGTAAATATTATTCACATTTTTCTATATATTTAATCCCTCTTGTTGAATGATTTTTCTTTTTTCTATTATAAAAATGACTTAAGGTATATTCTTTTTTTTAATTTTTAAAACTAACAAATGATTTTGAAGTTAGAAATAACAATTTAGTGCCCTTTTACTTTTGAGCTTATCTAAATCCATTTTGTTTCATTAATCAATGATTTTATTTTTAATTTTCATTGTTTTTGAAAATTGATTTAGCTTTTATTTTTTTCATTGTTTTAGTTTATTTTATTTATTTATTTAGCTAATAGGCTATTTGTAGGAGCTTTGTATTGTGCAAATCTTTCTGATTCCTAATTTTCATGACAATTTTTAAAAAATAATATTTTTTAATCAGCAAAAAGTAATAGCCATATTTATTTCTTTTACTAATTTAAATAGTATTACAATTATTTTGTCCCCATCCAAAGTGCATGCACTAGGGGAAGAAGATTGGGGAAGAAAACCTATGGTGTAGCCTGAACCCGAAGTCCTATGTACGATGAGGAGGCAAACAAATCATCCAATACAAATTCAAAGAGGGAATAACCTCATTTGCATAGGTCAAATGTTTGACCAAAGGTGGCATACCACCTTTTACATTTGCCTCCTTCTTGAAGACTTGGGTGGGCATACTCCCCTTACAAAGTAGGAAAGCAAATTTGAGAAATTAGGGAGAAAAATTTGAAAGAAATAACCCCACAGGTAGACTGGAGAAAAATGCATATGACCTCTTTGCCTTGACAAGTTAGCCCTGCAATGAATAGATAACAAAGAGAAATCCAACTATGAAAATATTTTAGAGAGAACAACATTATAATTCCACCCAATCAATCAAGGGAGTTGAGCATCACATATGGAACTGAGGCCTCCCCTTAACAAAGTTCCTACTAAAGAGTACAATTATAATTCCCATAAGGAAGAAGAAGGCTAGACAAGGGGAATGAGGAGGAGGGAGGGGGATCATATTGAAGCCATTATAGTAGAGATTACAAGATTAACCAATAAAATGATTCCTGAAAAGAAACTTAACCAATACATTTAATCATACAACCAATGGATAAGTAATTCATCAAAATACAAGGTACTTTTAACTAAATTGAAAGTAGCTAACCATCCTCAGGATAAAGATGCTTTTTTAAATTAATAGGATATAAGCTTAACAAAATGAAGCCAAAATTAACATTTAACATCGCCATATAAATATAAGCAAAGGGGATTAAGGATTTAAAATAACAAAATGGCCCTTAGAGGGCGGAGGAAAATAATGATAGTAGTTGGGGAAAGATGAGAATATGTGATCAAAAACTTCAAAATAAGGGAGAAATAATATCAATTATCCTTAAGGAAACTGCCATTAATACAAGGAAAATTCTACCCAAAATATTTGTGAACTCTTCATTATAAACTAGGATATAATTTTGAGAATTAAAAGTACCATCATTTTTGTGATTTAGTAGTTAATGATTTTGCAATGGTTCTTTTCCCTTGCCTAGGGTGCCCAATTTAGCTTCTAGGTATTCAATCATCTTCTTTCTTTTCTTCTCCTTGGAAGCTATCTTGATGTTAACTTTTATCCTTGCTTTGGCTTCTTCATATCTTCCAAAAGGTTCGGCCTCAACATCTATTTATTCTTTTAATTGTGGATCAATATTTTCACTTACAACATCATTATCATCTCATATTCATCAAAACTTTGTAACCACACATTCATTGGCTTAACTACTTGTACAAATGTATTGTCTGTATCAACAAGGAAACATATGTTATTGTAATATTTTGTGACCAATTCCTCTGGAGTTATCACACTCATTTTCATCCTTGACTTGAATTCATAAAAATATGTATTCATTGCATTTTCAAAATTATGTCCTAATTGAGTAACAAACTCATTGATTTTCCTTGTCACTATTTTATCTTGTTCCCATACAACATTACCTATACCAAGAAAATACTTCTAGGTATAAAAGAATATACAAACAACTAGAGAACCAACCCTACACATTGAATTATTTTCCTTCCTTATTGATGATATATTTTTTGCTAGTTGTAACATTTTCAACTTGACAAGATCATACTCATGATCTTTCATCACAATCTTCCATGCTTGATCCACAACCATACATGACACACTATTCAATCTAGTCAATTGCTAGAATTTGTGAGCAATGAATCTCACTAAAAATTCTATGCTTGTAATGGACAAACCATGTTCATTACACCCAACTCTTGTATCCACCTCAATTTCTCCTCGGCTCAAACATTTCATGATTTTCTTCTTATCTAGGGTTGGATAACCTGTAACCCTATGTATCATTTTCTTCATGATCTCCACTATCCCATTCCATAACTAGTACTTCATATCATGAACTCTTCTTAGAATAACTTTGATCCATTCGATTTTAAAATTTCTCAAAACTTCTAGGGCTCAAGTTAACCCTTTCCTCTCAATAATCTGAAACTCATCCTTCAAAGTTCCTTCATTATATAGTTTCTCATAAGCTTCCCTGATTTCATAATCTCCCACTTCTCTAATTTTTCACATATAACAACTTCTGATATCATGAGTCACAATTAATTTATGTGGTATTGAGGATAACCCAACCATTGAGTCTCCTTTTACATCAATCTCTAGAGCAATACCAAATTTAGCCAGAGGAAAGGCATCACTCTTCACTAGTTGAACTTTACTAAACTTTTGACTAATTCTAGTGGTCGATGAAGCTACCATTATCATAAATAGGGTTTGATGTTCTTCCTTCTCTACATACTCATCACTCGTTCACACTCTTTACTCATTCAAACTTCTTGATCAAATTGCTCCTTGAAATCTCAGTTGTTTCCTTGAATGCTAAAATCCTCTGCGCTTCTTCAAAAACATGGATGCAAGCTATGAAGTAATGCATTCAATTTTTTTTATTTACCTCTCTTTTGATTAATTGGGTACACCATTAATGTCACATACTTTTTTGAGTGGAAGCCATCTAGCATAACAACTTAATATCTTCCATAACCTTTGGTCTCTATTGGAGTGCTTGATCTATGTTGCAATGCTCAGTTAATGTAGATAATTTTACTGATACTCAAAAACCTATCAAAAGCTTTGTTCACATGAATCTTATATAGAAAGAAATACAATTTTGGCACATATTAATGTAAAGAATTTATGTATAACATATCATTTAGGTATAAAGTTCCATACATACCTCTTTTACTCAGTTAGAGATGACATGATCATCTTCTCCATTGGATTAGGTGACCTCAGCTCCATTAGCTCCACTATTTCCATCTTTTGATTTCTTTTTCCATTTTTGGTTCATTTCATTCCTTTCTTTTTCAATGTCTACTTTTCCTTTTGCTTTATCCTTTGTTTGATTTTCTAAATGTACTTGAGCTTTGCAATTTTTTCTTTGATGTCCAAATTTGTGACACTTGGAACATGTATTGTTAGATGCACAATTCTTATTTTTTTGATTTGGCTAGTAGGGTTTTGTCTTTGATCTTCATTCAAATTCTCTATGCCCATATGTGAGGTCTTACCCAACATGCCATAGTGTAGATGACATGTTTGCATTATGATACTTCTAATTATATGTTTTGATACACTTTTGAGACTATAGGGTCATGATATCTGTATTTTGATGATCCACACTTATGTCTACACATTAGGACCTAAATGATATATTTAATGATTCCATTCATGTTTTAATCTATTACAATTTCTTTGATAGAAATTAAATTGTAGAAATTCTTGAATGTCAAATTGTAAAGTTTGAGTGGAAATTAGGGTTAAAGGATAGATTGTGACATGCATTAGGACCTAATTCATATATCTAGGGACTCAATAGTTGTGGATTCAATATTTCATCACTATAATAGGAAGTAGATAATGAAGTTATTCATAATTTTAATTTGATTGTGTTAAGTGAAGTCTAGTGTTGATAAACAAAATTGGATATTTTAATGTTTCGAATGTTTTATATGAAATGATTAGAAAAAGGAAAGTTAAATGTGATAAGTGGATATTCTAATGTGAATTATACAATATTAAATTTTCATTCACATAAATACATGTATTTTTATATGATTATGTTGGACTACTGATGCTCGAGTTTAGTGTGCAAGAATTTAACCATGAGATTTAATGGAGAACAAAAGCTCAAACCACTATAAACATGACATAGCCAAAGTTGAATATATGGAAAGATTCAGACCTCATTGTAATGTATTTTATTTCATAATGTGAATGATATGTGTAAAAAGGTTGAATTCATGTATTATTGGAGACAAGTTATTTTAAATATAGTGTGTTGTTTTGTGTCACTTGACACTTGTGTTGTCCATGTGTTGATGACTTCTCATTTAGGGTTTTGGACAAAAGTCACTTAACCTAAACCTAACTCAATTCAATACCCAAATTAACCCCTTATGGTAGAGCATTAGGAGAAGTATCCATCAAGAGGAATTCGAATTCCAACTCCCTATTAACTTTTAAGAGTCAAAAAATGGTCCTAGGGTGTTATTTTGGTGAAAAGTAAGTGCTCTCATGATAGTAATATGGGTTAGGGGTCTAAATTTGATCTTTAGTAGGCCTAATGACCTTGGGAACCCTCCAAACAACTCACTTTCAAACCAATTCGAAATTTGAGTTGTTACATGAGTTTACCCCCACTTTTTCCACTTAGTCAAAATAGCAATTTTGGTAGGGACAAGGGTGTAAGAGATAGTGGCTTGATGTTTTTTTCCAAAAAAAAGATAGTGGGAGAGTCTCTTTATGGACTTGGACAAACTAGTAGGGGTTATACCCACTCTCTAACTTTAGAGACTCTGAGAGTTTGGAAGCTTGGAAGGGAGCTCTTCTACAACTATTCATTTCCATTTTACCAAAAGGATTCAAGGTTGGTTTCTTGTTGCCCATGTAGTATTTTTCTTCAAACCTGCATAATAGCATTTGCATTCATGAGCATGAAGTGTGAGTCCATATTGTAAGTAGACTTCATAGTATTGTATTATGATGTAGTATTCATGTAAATGTTTGAATGGTGATTCATATTGTGGGAAGATTGTGATATTATTGGGTTGAGATGAAATGTGTTGTTGCATTTGATTTTCCCTTTGTTTCTCCATTTTGTTATGTATGTTGTTTATTGGTGTAAGGATTTCACTCACCCTTTGGGAAGGGAAGAGAAATCCAAGGTGAAGGGGTTAGTTGGGCTTGAAAATATATTTGAGAACCTTGGAGTATGGGCTCCATTATATGCCATAATCATTCATATCTTGCTAGGGGTGATAAGGGAAGTATGATGTAGAAAGGAAGTTTATGGAGTATGGGCTCCAAGGAAGCTACAACTGGTGGCAGTATGTTTGGAGGATGATTGTGAAAGCCTTGAAAGAGCATGTAATTTGTTGATTTGTGAAAGCCCCGAAAAGGTATGAAATTTTTTTATTGCATATATTGTTTGATATGGAAAGTTTCCATTTGAAAAGCACACCTTCGCCCTATGTTCATGGTGCTATTGGTGAACCATTGTGAAAAATGTTTAGGATGGAATTGTTCAAGGGTTGTATTGTGATGTATATGCATTTGTAGGATTGTATGTGATACTACTTTTGAGCCTTGTTCCCGCTAGCTCAGGGGTGGACTTTTTGGAGGCCTATGGTTGGGAGGAGAGTACCCATGGTCCTTGTTGTTTTCTTGTGATGATTTTTTATGATTTTGGGCTTAAAGGAGAAATGGAGAAATCTTGGAATGATCATCTTGTGGATGTTTCTTGAAGAGAAAACTTGTCAATGTGCATTGCATTTGCAATGGAGAACTCTCCATGTTATTTGTATTGTTGTGAAGCATGTATTCATGTTAGCAGTATAGGGTTGTGGAGATGCAAATTGACCCATTGTGAGAGATGTGCATTCATATGTATTGATATGAAGAGAAGAATGTCCTTGATGATATGGTTAGAATATTAGAAGAATCCATATTAATTAGATTTTTTTTTTGCTTCATGTTCATGGGATTAATTAGGCATAAGTGAATCATGCTCATTATGAATCATGAAATAATATAAGGAAAGTGTATTAAAATATGTTTGTACATGAGAAGTATTTCAATAATGAATCTATTTTCAACAATTCATTCATTTGAAAGCTTCATCATTATAATTAAGTAATTAGATTTTATAATTGAACTTGTTCAAAGGAAATATATAAATTTGATGTAGAAAAGAAAGTGACTTGCATGAACTAATTATTAAGTTTCAAGTTTTATATTATATGATTCCTAGTGTTTTCAAGAGATTTATCAATATAGAAATATTCAGTACAATGTTAATAGTAATATCAAACTAACTATCAACCAACATTTCATACCATAATACATTAAAGTAAGGGAAGTGAACCTAGTAGGAGTCATAGCATAGAGGAAGGAAATATACCAACAAACAAGCCTGTACATGCATAATAAACTCTCTAGATTTTATATGAGTGGAGAATAATAGATAATAGTCATATTTTCATTGCAAACCAATATAATATTCTGGGAGAATCTTCCATATAGAATATCAATAGAATACTACCCCTAACCCAAAATCCAAATATAAAAATATTAAATCAGTACTTAGCCATTCAAACATGATCTACAAGGGAATAAATAAAATAAAATAAAATCATCCAAGTACATATAATCCTAGTAATCACATTCTTAGAAAAGGAAGTCAAGTCAACCTAATTAATAAGTCATATTATACCCTTGTAGGAGTCAAATTAGGAATTTGGTGGGGCATATAAAAGTAAGGGAAACATTATATTCAAAAAAATACCTGTATAAGGTACTTTCACATGTTAGAGGAATGGAGAGGGAAGGTGGTCCCCCACCTCTTCCATCCCTCTCCACACGATAACCCTCCCTTGCACGTGATTTTAGGCACTGACATGTTTGACCATTAGTTAGACCACCCCCATCTTTTAGTGCTCGAGCCTAGGTAAGGAAAGGGGGTCATATATAACTAGGGCCACATGGGTTTGGGAAAGGTAGGAAGTACACGATAATAGAAAGGAGAAGTTGTTAGTGGCAAGTAGGTGTGTGGTGTTAGGAAGTAATTCTAGCTAGGAAACAAAGGTAGGAAGTGTAGAGTAGGTTTTAAAGATATTTAAAAGATTTAATATTAGTAAAAGTAAGTTAGGAAATGGATAGAGAATGTAGGTTAGTAACTATTTGGGAATTTTTTTAACAATAGAAATTGTATTATTCATAGTTCCGATATGGAAGTTGGGTTAGTGTTAATGTATTTTACTGAAAAGTAAGATAGGGATTTAAGTGAGGTTAGTTAAGGTATTATTAGATAGTGATCATAGGGAAATTTTCTTAATTGCACAGTTTAGTAATTAGATATAAATATATGCATTGTGACCCTTTCTATGTGTGTAAAGTATTATATTGATTATACATTAGTATGTATGTATTAAGTAATAATATTATTATATGTTACTTAGGATGTATAAAAATATTAAATAATATATATCCCTTGATGCTATATTTAATCCATAGATTGAGAATATATAAACATAATCCTATTAAACAGTTCAAGGTATTTTTCAATTAGTAAGTTAAGTAGAAAGTTGTTGGAATTTAAATAAAATTGTATGTTGGTTAATATATCTAATTTAAGTAAAAAGGAAGCTAGTGGAGATTCTTTGTTAGTAAGTTAGTAAAATTCTTAGTTGTAGTAACAAGAAGATAGTTATAATTAGTTAGAGAAAAGTTAGGAAATGGAGTAACTAAATAGTAAATTGTGAGGAGGTGAAATTCTAGGGTAAACCAACAAAATCAATAATGACATCAAGTCAAGAGAAGTGTAGCATAGCTGATCTAGATAGTCATAATCAAGCATACCACATGTGCTCTAATTCTAACATCTTAGTGAGATCTCCATTCGTGTTTTGTATTTCAAGTGAAAATAAGAATAACATATAGTCCTAACCCTGATATGACATACATAAGCATACACATCAATAAACAAGATATCATAATTTGTAACCCTACCCTAGATGTGGAGATAAAAATTATATATATATATATAAATATTCAATTATGTACTCATTCAAAAACAATGCAATGATGAACCTATGACCGGAAGAATTATGATCTAGTCTATAGGAAATTACTAGCAAGCTTATAAACCCTAATTAATGTCAGTATTGAGGGCCAATGGAATTAGGAAATTTCCTTCACCAACCTAGGGATGTCGCATCATGATCATCAAGTTGTTCCCCTTGATTTGAGGTGCTGCTGGGATTGAATTTTCAACCAAACTTTTAAGGGTTACTTCAGAAAATGAATTATAGTATGTTGCAACCATAACCATTAGCCAATTACCTTGAGGGTTGTGTGCCAGACTCCTAGCCAGCCAATGATAACCTATTAAAAAATGTGTAGTTCCATATACATTCCCAAGTTATCCTTCGCAAAAAAAATTGTAGTTGTGTTTTTGCCTTGAAATTTTGGGCATGACACCATATTTCTGATAGTTATAGCAATATCCTTCAAATGTAGGTGTAGTAGGTATATTCCTTAGTCTTGACCTACACTTTGATGTCCATGTTTCTTGTAGTAAACACTGTAACCAATAAACTTATGTTTAAAATTTTGTGTACCATGTTTGTTTTGATCTAGATATTTGTAGTGTGACCAATTTTTCCATAGTGATAGCATATTGGTTTTTCTTTTGGCTTTGCATTTCTCATGTCTTCATTCTTGGATGATTCTCCTTTCTTAGTGCATGAATGCCCTAATCCATTAGAATGGCTTGATGACTTCATAATTTCTTCAAAGTATTTAATTTATTCCTTTGGTTTGTTGATTTTTTCCATAGATTCCTTCTCATTCTTCAATTCATTTTTTAATATCTCATTATGTGATTTCAAATTTCCAATTTCCATAGCCTTGTGATTCAACTTTTGATTTGCAATCATTAATTGATTCATTAGATCCATTTATGTATTTGTGAGCTTCTGCACATTTGATATCCTTTCGTCAAGTCTTGTAGCCATTATCCTTTTGTCTTCTCCTTCCATAGTCCTATCTTCTTCAACTTCCTTTCTTTGTTCAATCACTTCATATAGTCTCGTTGATTGGATTTCATGTTCTCTTTCCAATGCTCTTATCTCTTCATTGAGGAGTTTGTTCCTTTCAAGTATATCAACCGATGCTTTTTCATTTGGATTGATTGGTTCAAATAGACCTTCAGTGTCAAATTCTTCATAAGAATATTGCTTTATCTAGATGGAAATTTCCTTTCTCCTTTTTAGGGATTCCTTTAGATCTTGTCTTGCCTTTTCAAGTTTCTGTAGTGTAAGTTGGATGTCAATCACCTAATTGTCTATGGTCTTATCTAGTTTGAAAGCCTTCATCTTCCAAGATCTAATCTCCAAGCCTTTAAGCTTCTTTCAATGAACCATTGGTCTAGTACCAATTATTGATTTATGGAGGTGTAAACTAGATACTGGTTGGGGGGGGGGGGGGGGGGGGGTGTGAATCAAAATCTATAACAATTTATACTTTTCTTAGTTTCATCCACACCTTATAATGACTTGTGCATGCAAAACTATAAATGTAAACTTGTTGTAACATGTAAATAAGTTTAGTCACATGCATGAAAATAATAACACATAACACAATATTTGTTACCTAGAAACCCTCCAAGGTGAAGGTCAAAATGGGGTAGGGGTGACACCCACAAATCTTCACTATTGCCTTAATAAAGTTAACCAGTTAAGGCTACAATATTTGACCATAAAATATGATCTACTCTATGAGAATTCTATCTTTTTAAAGATTTAAGAAACTGTTAGGTTTCACCTTGTTAAAGGATTTTACACTTACAACTAAGTAAAGACTTTGTTAGGAGATTTACAAATAATTAAGATCACTCTGTTAAGAGATTTACCTTGATTCAAGTCTGTTAAAATTGATGCAGTACTTGACTCTCAATTTTCTCGATAAACTAATTTTGAGTCTTCTCCTTACTAACTAATCTTCTCCTTTGATTTGATAACACTTGTCTTTCCCTTTTTTTGGAGTTGTTACTGGTAAGAAAAATATTAGATGGGTTTAAACCTAATACCAGGAAGCATAAGATATATACAAGCCTAAGGATCAACTAAATCCTATATTTAGTAGGGCTAAATCTTAGTTCTAGGCCAACATTAATAGAGTCCTCAGGACTCACTTCACATTAGGCTCTATAGGGCCAAAGTGAGAAAACCTTAGGGATTGATATTATTTACTTGATATTATTCTCTTCAAAACTATCCCCTTCAGTAGAAATGGACAATGTTCTTCTATGATTTTCTTATAAACTTCCTAATCACAGTAGCTAACTATAATTAAAAGGAAAGGAAAAGAAAAGAAAAGTAGTGACCAACACTTCTAGTTCATCATTGCATAAAATGCTAAATTGATTGTTTATAATTTTTGTATTCAACAACTATATGAATCATCAGTTTGCAACTTAAAAATTAATGACCAATGTCTTATCCATTGTTATATAGAGTCAATACCAACAACTTAGACCTATTTAGTTAACTTGTAACTAAATCTATCAACAATAAGCTTTAAGTTTCATTCTTATCATATCCTTCTTACAAACCCTAAACCTTATCACTTATAGAAAGTAATTACTTAATTCTTTGAATTAACAATAATCAGTAAGAGATATACAATTCATTCAAACTAAATTAAACCAAAAAGAACTTTTCATTTCAATCTCAAGATCAAAGATATATAAAGAAGGAGACAAAACTCAAAGACATAGAAATATATAGAGAATTTCCTTCTTGTATTGATTTCTTTTAATTTTTTTTACAATACTAACAAAGAATAAAAAATAAATCAAAACTTTGGCAACTGATATCTGATATTTTTATATTCTCGAGTATACAAAATTGATTACATTCAAATAATTACCAAAAACTAGACGGAATATAAAAAGGGGCATAAAACATGAAAGATTCTACAGATTCATGACCTCTACTCCACATCTTGAGAATCCTTATATAGAGGATTGCAACAATCTTTAGATGGGAGGGTAGGTGTCAAAATTTATCTAGTCAAAATAAAAAGCAAAATAATTTTTAAAATTTACATCAATACATTTGTTGCAGTTGGAGAATAGACAGGAAAGTGGGTGCATAAAGTAGATGTCATTTATGGTAAGACTCTTTTCTTTAATTGTCGTGTCCTCTTCTACCCCCTTCTATATTCTCATAGTAGATTCATAGTTATCTCTATCTAATCATCCTCTTGGGATGGTAGAGCCTTGATGTCTACAATCAATTCCCAAATAGCTAAATCTGATTGTAATTCTAGCCAAGTAGCATCCCTTACTACATTTAATTCTTCTACATATTTATTCCACTTAGAATCAATAACAACCTTCACCTCTCTAGAGAATTTACTCATATCTTATTCAATTCTAGAAAGGAAATAAACTAAATCATATACAACATTTATGTCAGTCTCATTATTAGAATATGCCAAAAACCTTAGATGTCTCAAAATATCTTCAAAAGAAGAAGACCATTCATGCCATTCCTTAATATCTCCATTACTATTTATTATACCAGAAATGAAATTTGGTATTCTCACAACAATCAAATTCATTTTCCCTTGGATTAATTGCAACCTATAAAGAAACCAAGCAACTCCCATACCCTATTTATCATCTTTCTGGTATTAATGATTACCATCTTGGGTAAATCCTTTTTTTGGGGGAGTAGAGGGACTAGATTATCAAAGAATTAAGCATAGTTCCCCCAAGTTGTGAACACATGGGATAAAAGGTCTAATGCCTTTGAGCATTGGTATTTAGCTCCGTACAGGCTTATGTAGCTATTGCACACAATTTGTGAAAGAATTTGCTATGCACCAATTTTGTGCACAAGGAGATTCTGCATTGTCTTTATCTCCACCTCCTTAGCACCATCTCATTCATCAATATCCATATGTTGGGCCTTCCTTAAAACTGAAATATCATCTTCAATCTAAATTTTACTATCTTTTACCTTTGTAACATGTCTAGTTACAATCCTTAAGCTCTTTATTTCTTTTTCCATGTTAGCAATTTTCCTCTCCCAAATATAAGTCCTCTTCAAATTCTCTTCATACTTTTTTTGCATCAATGGATATACTATAGGTTGTGTATAATTGTTCTTGTAATGTATCCATTTTTCTCTTCCCTATTAATGATGCTATATTCACCAAATTGTGGATTTGGTCACTAGATATAGTAGAAACATTCTAAAAACCACATTTCCTTGAGGGGATTCCGTTATTTCTATAAGAGTTGGTTTATTATCATCTAGAGCCATGCTATATATTGCCATTGTTTTTTATCTATATTGAATCCAAAACCTTGTAACTCACTAGTGATATTAGTTTTTTCAGAAGAAATTGATCTTTCTTATTTCTTTATCTGATCCAACATAAAATAGGAACTAAGTTCCCAATCAGAAAAGAGCAACATTCCATTTCTTCTCACTAATTCTCTTGCCTCCTCAACTATGATATTCTCACTATTGGGATCATAATCCTCCAAACTCTGTTATAGTTCTACAATTTTCTTAGGTGAATCCCCAGGTTGCAACTACGGGGCAAGTTCATTCTATTTTACCTTATAAAGGAATAACTTAAATTCATCAAAATTTACAAATTAGTCATCCTTAGTGCAAATTATTCTTTCATCCAACATTTTGATTTGCAATTTAGTCATGTTGGGGATTTTTTCATGCTCACCTACCTATTTGATTAGAAAATTGTGCCTAATTGTATCAAATAATTTTGATCCCTGAGGCATAATTTGCACTGCCTTTCCTTTGACCTTATTAGGGATATGAATCATCTTCTATTTCTTTCTTCCTTGATCCCATGAATAGCTCTTTGGTTTATCATCTTCAACCTCTATATTTATAACATCCTCCTATTGAGGAGGTGACATTTCTACTCTATCTCTAAATTCTACAGGGACTTGAATGATTAGCTCATCAAAGTTATCTAGACACTTATTGTATCTATCTATGTATGTCACATCATGATGGAAACCCTTGAATGATGGATCTATAGCCTTCATGGCTTCTTCTATCCTCATTATCCTTTTCCAATTTAGAGTCCTCTCCCTACACACCTATGTTTATCGATAGTTCATGATGCAATCTTCTTCCCAGATTGGTTTTTTGTTAGGAAGGGTATATTTCCTCATTTCTTTAAGAGAAGTCATCACCAACTCATTTGGATCATAGGTCCTAGCTAGGATAGCGGGAAGTTTGAATTTAGTTAAACATTGATCTATTTCTTCTATGCCATCTTTTCCTATAAGAAAATAACTTATTTTAGTGTTTCTGGCTACAAAAGAGCCTTTCCTAACAATAGGGCCTAGATACTCTTTGTTCATCATTAGTAATTACCAGAAGAATTCTAACTAGCCTAATCTTTTAGGGACACACCTAGTAATATATGGGGAGGTTGAGGACAACCAAACACTCTTATAACAAATAAAAACACTCTTATAAGTTTTCAAATAGAAAAAAACTAGCCATATCATGGCTAAGTACCTTATCCTCATTTGGGAAAGCATATGATCTAACATTCTTACCCCTCTAGGTACTCTTTCATTTATATCTATTAACACATTCATGATTGGAAATACAAAATCATTATAGAAAGCAATAGTACTAGCACAGGGATAAAACCTTTTCCAGAAGTGAGTCCATAATTACACATGCAAGGTTTCTCCATTCTCCTTAGTAGCTTCAATGAAGTCTGGAATGATGTGCCCTATGTTCTTGAAAAGGATGATATACATCAATAATGAATAATGGAAAAACCTAAAGTTTCCCATGTCCCCCTTTTGAGCTACCTCAATTTCTTCATGCATTCTATCAATGATGTATTCCACAAAATCACAACAAACATTATGATTTGGATCCTGAATATCCAAAGCTATGATATATACATAACCTAGGGCATTCATGGTACTATCAAATCTGAGTGCCTTCTCAATCTCAAAGATGATGTATCAAAAATATTTCTAGAAGAACTAATGGAAATAGTTCCCCTACCTTCTTGGGAAAATCTCCCTTTTCTTTCTTTGATTTAGGAATGTGCCTCCTCATGACAGTTCTAGTGTAGAAATTTTTAGAATTCTTGAAGGTTTCATTCATTTTTTCTTTCTCAATTTTCTTCATGAGGGGCCCTCCTATGTCAAACAATTCAGTAAGGGTCTCCCTATCCAATCTATAGAGGACAATCATATCTTTTCTATAAAAGGCCTTGATAGTTAGATTATAAGACTTAATCAATGCTTTCATCAAATCAACATCAATTATCACCTCTGAAATTATTAAGTTTGCCATGTTTCTGATCCATGGGTTGCAGATTGGAGACTTTGCATACCTATTTTGATAAAAATACTAGAATAACTCATTTCTATTAGTCTTAGGCATAGTGACATCATTGTAGAAGGAATATACATCTTTGAAGACATGGGCATTCAGAGTTTGAGCAAGAAAATATACCCACTCTTCTACATACAAAGTTGCCAACTTTGTCTTTGCTTTCTCTATGGCCTGTGAAGATCCTTCCACATCAACCTGTGCTATCATCTTTCCTTCCTCTTGTGCCATGATATCTGTAACTAAAGATTTTAGAACAATTATCTATCAATACTGGCTCTGAGAAATTTGAAAATTATTGCAAATTTTAGTGCTCAAATTCTTATTCTTGACTTATGCAAAATACTATAACTGAGGAATTAGTTACATTAGGCTTTTAATGGAGATAAAATTTAGAGGATAATTTATGTGTCTTAATGTTGATGGGCATGGGAAATCTCAAAATTTGCAAAAGTGTAGAATTATGACATGTGTAACTACCCCTTTAATTCTTTGATGAATATTTTGATGGGACATAATCTCTGAAATCATAATGGGGTTTCCAATAGTCACTTTTTACTTATTATTTCCTACTTATGGCCTGAAGGCCACAACATCTTACTTTTTCCTACTACTTTGCAATCTATTCTCTATTGTTGACAACTAATCATGCGATCAAGTAATCATAGTTTTTAATCCTTTATTTTGCTTCAATTGTACAGTCACCATCTAATGTTAGCATCAAAACCTAACATCAACAACCTAAGACCACCTTATATTTATGAAGTCATGACATTGTGCATGGTTAAATATTTTAAAACTTTGCTCTTGCAAATTAGTGACACTTGTATTTAGCTTCAAGTTTTACTGCATCGCATGGTCATGGTTAAAATTCCTTTTATTTTTACTAGCTATGTGACCAAGTGATCAAAACCTTCTAACCATCCTCATTGGGTTGCAAGTAAACAATCCACATCCCTTTTAGTGATGTTAGTGGGTGATCAAACACTTATGTATCTTTTATAATAATGATTGTCGAGTCGCCACTTGCTTCTTTTAGTGGTTAGCTAACTTTATGACTATGCAATCCAACATCTTTTTAACCTTTCACCAATTCACGATTAACCAAAAACCTTTATTAACTAGATGCCTAACCAATTGATCAAACTAATCTCATAGTCACATCCACACTTTGATATAACATTTGTTTAGGGAAACTACTAGATCAAGGTAACCTTAACTACCTCACTCAATCGTAGTTAGGGAAAGACTTTATCACCAACCCACTATGACTCAGAGATCAAAGGGAAATTTTGACTTTTTTGGGTCATGATATTTTTTTTTGTATTTTGATTGGGGTCCTTAATCATGTGACTAACCATAGTCACATGGTCACACACTTAAAACAAAAGAACCTTTATCAAAAGATAAAATATATAAAGTAAAGTGCCACTCTTTGGCATTGAAAAAAATTAAAAGTGGAAAGCCTAAAAAAAAGTTTATGCTTAGGGTAAAGTATAATCATGAAAATCTTAGAGAAACCCTAGGTACCTGACATAAATAATAAAATCTTAAGATAAGGTATTTTTCCAGGGGATGAAAGAATATTGTGATTAACTCAATTTTCTCAAAGGTTTGGACAATTTGGTGACATAACTTGGGAAAAAGGGCTATTGGAAATGAGGGCCAACACCTTTCACATTTGCTGGTCATGAATAGATCACTTCTCTCTTAGATGATAATAAAACCCTTGAATGACTCCTTTTCTTCTCAATCCTTCATAGTATAATGCTCCATATTCGCACATATACTCTTCTCTTCTCTAACCTTCTCATCATGTATCTGATCCAGATTAAGCTCATTGCTATTTAAAGATTTCCACAAAGAGTTTTCTAGATAGTTCTAGGTTTTGTCTCTTCATCCCGATTGTTGAACATACACAGGGATATGTGATCCATGTCATGTAATGTTCTATAAAAACCTCTTCAAAACTTAGATAAACCTTCCAAGTCAACTTGATAATCATTTTTCCTAAAACTCTATTCCATTCCTAACTTTTACATAGACTCTGCATTGCTTGGTCTTTACTATTTTTAATTCTTGACATTTTTTTTCTCGACCTTTGTTAACCTTCTGATGCTCGACATATATTGTGCTAGACACATACTATATCACTTGGTACTCACATACTTGGAATTTACTTGGTAGCTAATAACTTGCTGAGTCATTAATGATATTAGTAATATAGAAAATCACTCTATGACCATAGATTTACTCAACCTCTATAGAAATTTCTTGATACATACTATCCTATGTACATGGCTCGACCTATGTAGAGTAGCTCGGTCACAGTGATAACCATCTAACTCTGTCTTATAAATGACTAAGTGATTGATACTAATAGACAACAATGGTTAGAGATACCAACAACTCTGGCTATGACATAGTCATTAGAGGCTTTAAAGGTCACGTGATTGCAGAAAAATCATCTCCTCTCCCTCCGACTACTAATAACAAAGCTGATGCCTTGGCCTTGCCTTTTTTTTTGGAGCTTTCAAAATCACTATCTATATCTAAGTTACATGTTGAAGGGGATTCATCCATTATTATTAATGGGTGTATTAAATGTCATGTATATAATTGGTCCATACAATATATATTGCATCAAGTATGGTGTCTTCTTGATTCAGTCCTTGATTGTTACATCATGCCTACTAATAAAGAAGGCAATCTATTAGCTGATTATTTGGATAATTTGGGTACAAATGGGGCTTATATTAACTCTTTACTTTACCCACTTAATCTCCTTTATTTCCCCAACTTAGTTTATATTATGACTAAATAATATGTTTAGAATAATGATTGAGCCCTTCTCAAATATTATTTGATACTAAATCATGGCTTCTCTGCAATTTCACATGTTTTAATTTTATAGATCTCACTTGTTCTTTTGAGATATTGTATGTAGTCCAGGCTCTTGGATTACACTTGCATCAGATGGCTTTCTAATATCATGGTCTCAATTGGAGTTTTGGATGAAGATCAATGATAGAAAATTTTGTGATAGTTTTTGGCTTGGCTCTTGGTGTTGTCTCCAACACCAAACAATGAATTGTATTCATATGAGTTTTGGGCTCTTTGTAATCACAATGTTCTAGATTTGGGAATCACAAGGACACGATTCATTAGTGTTGATAGATACTCTCTCTAGATGCAGTCTTTCTTCTTCCACATCCTAAATGTATCAAACAATGACCAAAGTTTTTCTTTTCTAGTTCTTTTTGCTGGGAACTATTTTTGAACCAGTTACTATTAATATAAATATAATGTTTCACCAAAAAAAAGAAGTTTTGAATTTATAATTTAATATAATTAAAAATTAATTTAAATAATATATTAAAAGATTATATACTATAATTAAGTTTAGACCTTACTAATCTAGAATCTAAAACCTCTCTATGACCCTTCAAAAAGAAGTGCTACAAGTATTAGTTCTTTTGAAGAAGAGAGAATAACAAATGATGTATAAATGAGAAGAAAATATTAAAAAATTATATTGGGGTATGCCCCTTTTAAATTTGTATTTTATACAGGAGCTCGGTCCTGGGCAAGATTGAAGGTTTTCTTACTCCATTCTTTCCTACTAGTGTCTGTTTGAATGGAGAACTCTATAATTTTCAATTATTTTTACTAATATAATATCCAAAGCTTCGATTGCTTACCAATCAACAAAAAAAGTTTACACCTTACTAATCTAAATTATAATCCAAATTAAATAATATTAATACACTTAAAAAAAAGTAATATAAATTTATTTATTTATTTATTTTATATTTTATAAATATATTATAATAGAAAGTACTTCTCAAGGAAATCACTTACCCCAATAAGACTACAAATAGGATAAGTTTTCACTCTTTCTATATTTTGTTTTAACTTCTAACTTCTAAAAAATACAAATGTTATTTCATTTCAGAATTTTCCTATTAGATGATTTCTTTTTTAAAAGTTAAAAAATAAACTAAAATAAAATTTTAAGTTTTACCTCTTTAACTTATATATTTATTTCCAAATTTAAAATTTAAGAATTGATTAAATTAAAACTTTCTTTTTAAAATTAGACTAATGAAAATTATTAGACTAAACTTTATTTATTTTTTATGAAGTCTTCTCGACAAAAATATTGTTCAAATATAAAATGATTTTTTCTCCAACTAGTAAATTTATTCTTCCTTATAATTTATTTAAGTTTTGGTGTATAATGACTTTATTTGTTAATATTAATATTTTTTATTTTTTGTGAATAACAATAGTTTATTGCCTTCTAATAATTTATTTTTAAAATTTTATAATTCCTTCCTTGTATCTATAGTTGGTATTTTTTCAATGACAGATTCAAAATGATTTACATTATTTAAATCAAATATTTTTATAGATTTATAAAATATTTAAATAAGATTTCCCTTGGTTTTTTTTACAATATGTGAAAATTATAGAGGAAACCAAGCCTATTTAGATGACAACAATGAAGATTTGTTGGTTGTCTTCCTTGCTACTCTTTCTCTTTCTTCAAACCTTCCATTTTTTCCCCTTCTCCCCTCCCATTTTATTGGCTTCAGAAATGCTATTTATACTTCTCCCATTGTTTGTAGTAGTTGGAGAAGTTCCATTTCTTGAATGCAATAATTTGTTATAAGGTTTGATTTATTAAATAAAACTAAATAAATTGTATATATATATGTTTATTTATTTTTTAATTAAAAAATGGTTGGATTCTTTCTTGACATTATAGTTTTGAAGGTAAGCTTTTAAGAATTACCACAACACTAATGCAAAGGACTAATCTCTCCTAATTTGTAAGTCATAGGTTTAAATTCCTAAGTTGGACAAATTGAAAGCTTTATTTGAACTAATTGTCTCATTTACTTAACAATACTAAATTTACCCACTTATATTTCCAAGGACTATGAGTAGTATAATGCTATTCTACTATACTAGTTCCTAAGAGGTTTTAGTTTCAAATCTTCAAAAGCAGGTAAGGCTTTTGTTAAATTATTTTTTATTTATTAAATGATACATTTTTAACTTTTTATTTATACCTCTTAATGATGCACAAATATCTTTAACAAATTCATATATTTAATGTCACAATCATATTAATTTGTATATTTATTCAAGCATTATATGTGTGGCACAAATTTATGATCCTATAAATATAATGTTAAATACAAAAGTAGGAAATCTTACATTAAATATTCTAATCACTTTAAAACACACATTAAGAACATATAAACCTTAACACTAACATCAAATGATCACATCATTCAATAAATTGATAAACACACAATTTCCCCAAATTGGGTATCTAACTCCTTAGCAGAGTTCTAGGTTCAAGGGTGCCTATGTGAATCAATATGATAAAATCTCAAAATCAGCAACTTACTCAAATTTTTAATGGAATGCCCAAATTTGTGTAGCTACATGGATTTGATGTCTGGTATCTACACACACCTGCATCATAGACCAACATAATATACAAAAACATATATATACATATACATGTGAAGATATAAATATAAGCAAGGAAGGATGAGTACAACATCATATGTAAATTTGATGTAGAGGCTCTAATATTCTAGGTGTTCTTCACCCCAAATGCTCCTTGTTTGCCTTAACTATCCAATGGTTAATCTTGACTAGTCTTCCCCTTGTTTAGGATCTTTAAGATCCTCAATATCAACTTCTCCTCCAAGGTATAATTGATACTTGGAAGACACCAAGGTTACAAGGTTTCACTATTCCAACTAGTTCCCCAAATGTCTAACCTTCTTCCCTAGTATTTTTTCCTAGAAACCAAAAGCCCTGCCTAGGATATTTCCACACATTCACTTGGACACTTGTTAGTCTTCTTATTCAATCTAGGGTCACTTTGAACCCTTTCCCATAATTCTAGACTCTCCACCAATCTAATTGGTCTCAAACTCTCTAGCAGTCCTAGTTGCATAGCTCCTATTAGGCCTAGTTTCCCTATTTTGGGCTATAACTCCCAAAAACTACAAATAAACCCAAAAAAGAGCTTGAAATTATTCAACATACATGTGAGTACCTTCAAATTCCAAAACCATGACTTCTAGTTGCACCCATAACCCTAGTTTCCACTAGGCCCTAGTTTTAGGCCTTTGGACTAGTGAGCATGAATAATTTCTAAACTATTCTACAAACCCTGTTTCATCTCCTTCCACCTCTTTGACTTGTTATAGGATCATCTAGGGCACCTAGAAATTTCCTTCACTCCTTTACACAAAGTTTTGGGTGCACGTGCTCAAGCACTGTTATCCCTATCTTGGCTCACTTATATTCAACAATCAACCATAGGGCTTTCCATTTGAACCAAGGAACTGATTGCAAAAAAAAAAAAAGGAATAAAAAAACTATGTATAGACTCTAACCCTACTTACCCCATGGTTTCAGCCAATTCCACTGGGGGGTTCTTAGGTTAGAGCCATTTCTAGCTAAACAACACTATGAATGGCACCTACAGACTAGTGGTCTTCAAAATTTCTTAACTCTAAACACCAAAAAAATACTATATATGAAAAATAAAAGCTATTGGAAACAATATATCCCCATGGGATTTGATCTTCTATACAAATCTGTACAATGCTGTATAGTAGCAAGAAACCACCACAGTCTACAAGAATATTGGTACAGAAGTACCAAAAATAATTGTTGTAATCCAAAATTCCAATTACCTTCTCCAAACATGAAATACATGCTTAAATCCCAAGAATGGGTGGTTATAACTAATCCAACCACATCTTGCTCCTTTCTTGCAAAAGTTTCTCAAGCAACTTTTCAACTTTGCTAGCAACTTTTGCGTAATGAGCCTTTTGTCTCATTTTATCAGCTTGATGGGTGAGTTTTAATTCCTTGACCCTAGATAGGATATGTAGGGTTCTAAAACACATATCAAACCCATACTACACTAAAATAGCAATATTCCTCTATTCTATAAAAAAAATAGAAACTTTTCACCTAGTGAGCACTATGGGCTCTTACAAACATGAAGTTGACCAACATTAAATCCAATCTATTGGATCTTGTTCAAACACACACATAGACCCCTAATCCAACTCAAAACTCACAAAAACATGCAAAAGGGGAGGTGTCCTACACCATACTCCCCTGGGACAAAGAACTCAAGTCCCTTGAGTTAGGAGGTCCTCAATGGTGACCCCATGTTTCATAATGTCTTCCTCTTTCTTCCAAGTAGCTTCAACATTAGGCAGTCCCTACCACTTGATAATATACTCCTTGTAGTTACCCTTCCTTGTCTTCCTAAGAACTTTAGAATCCACTATATTGTCCAACTTCATAGGTGTTGGAGTAGGCAAGTCTTTCACCCAATCATCATCCTCAAAAGCTCCAAGAGTAAACCGACTTGGTTTAAGGGTGGTCCCTTATAGGGATACATGTCACAAACATTGAATATTGGTGAAATTCTCAAATTATGAGGGAGATCCACCTCATAGGAGTTGTTGCTATACTTATGCATAATCCTTAATGCTCCTATCTTCTTCATCAGTAGCTTAATTGGTTTACCCTTGGGTATTCTCTCCTTTCTAAGGTAGGCAAGTACTAGATCCCCTACAATGAATTGCAAATCCCTTCTTGTTGGATCAGCTTTAGACTTATACTTCTCCACTTGCTTGTGCAAAGGCTTGTTGACTTGTTCATGAATCTCCTTCATCTACTCTACAAAGGACTCCCCTTGTGCACTCCTTTTTTCTAATAAATTGAGGCCTCTTAGCTTTAGGATCCCTCTAGGATGATCCCCATACACTATTTCAAAAGGTCTTTTGCTAGTGCTCCTATTGATGGCATCATTATAGGAAAACTCATCTTTCCCTATGATATGATCCCATGACTATCCATGTTGCTTTGTTAAGCATCTTATCAAATTTCCAATTGACCTATTCACTACCTCCATTTGTCCATATGGTTGTGGATGATAGCCTGAAGAGAAAGATAAATTTGTGCCAAGATTCTTCCATAAGGTCCTCCAAAAGTGGTCCACAAACTTACTATCCTTGTCACTTACTGTATTCATTGGCAATCCATGGGTCCTTACAATTTCCCTAAAGAATAGACTCGCAACTTGAGAAGCATCATTGGTTTGCATACATGGAATGAAGTGTGACATTTTTCTAAAATGGTCCACTACCATAAAGACACTATCATGACCCCTTGCTGTCTTTGGTAACCCCAATACAAAATCCATACTAAGGGACTCTCAAGGCCTTTAGGGTATGGCAAGTGGTTGATACAACCCACTATTGCTGCTTTATCCTTTTTCCCTCTTAAAAATTTGACATTGTTCTACAAACTTCCTTAATTGGACTACATCTTAGGCCAATAGTAATGCCCATTCACTTGTTTAAGTGTTTTTTCCACTCCAAAGTGGCCTCCCAAGCTTCCTTCATATTTATCCTTCATAATTTTCTCCCTCATTGAGCACTGGGGTATACACATAAGGTGCCCTTTAAACAATAAACCTTCTTGCAACACAAACTCACTGAAATCTATCTTGAATCTGTGTTGAAATTGTACACATGCCTCATAGGATTCTTTGAAGTCTTTGTCCTCTTTGTAGAGTTCCTTCAAATCATCTATCCCTACACTTTGTAGTTGTATCTCTTGTATGGCTAAGACTCTTTTTCTAAGAGCATCTATTACCTAGCTACTAACTCCTTTCTTATGTTTTATAAAAAATGTATAAGATTGCAAAGATTCTTCCCACTTCAATTACCTTTGATTCAATTTTTCTTGCCCATTGAAGAAACTTAGAGAATGATTGTTAGTATAGATAAAAAATTCTCTAGGTAAGAGGAAATGTCTCCATTTTTTTAAGAGCTTGTACCATGGAATATAAATCCAAGTCATAGGTGGAGTACTTTTGTTTAGCCTCATTTAAATTCTTTGAGAAGAAGGACACAAGGTGTCCCTATTGACTTAATACTACTCTGATGGCCAACTTACTAACATCACACTCCACCACAAATAGTTGGTTGAAATTAGGAAATTTAAGAGTAGGTAGCCCTACAATTATTTTCTTCAACATTTCAAATCCTTGATTTGCTACTACTATCCATTTAAAATGACATTTGATTCCACCCTTTATGGTGTTGAGGATGGGGGCACATACATGATTGAATTTTCTTACAAATTTCCTATAGTAGGAGGCCAAACCATAGAAACTCTTAACATCACCCAGGGGCCTAGGTGTAGGCCATTCCAAGATTGAGTTCACCTTATCAAAGTCCATCTTTACGCATCCATTAGCAACCACCAAACCAAGATAAACTAATTTAGTTTTAAAAAACTCACACTTTTCTTGATTGATCATAAACTTCTCTTGATGTATTCACCTATATACCATCTCCAAATGTTTCATGTGCTCCTTGTTGGACCTACTAAATATCAAAATGTCATCAAGGTAAACAATTAGAAAATTACTAATGAAATATGATAGCACTTCATTCATGAGCCTCATGAAGGTGCTAGGTGCATTTGTTAAGCCAAAGGGTATAAAAAGCCACTCATACAACCCTTCAGTTTCTTGAAGGCTATTTTCCACTCATCACCAGGCCTTACTCTTATTTGATGATATCTTGATTTCAAATCCACCTTGGAAAAGTAACAATAACCTCCTAAATTATCCATCAAATCTTCTACTTGAGGCATTGGGAACCTATATCTAGTTGTGATTTTGTTTATAGCCCTACAGTTTGTACACATCCTCCATTTATCCTTCTTAGGTGCAAGTGCTATAGGCACATCACATGGGCTTAAAATCTTTCTTATCAAGCCTTTATCCAACAAATATTGAATTTTCCTTGCTATCTCTACATTTTGACTTGGTGTCATCTTATAGACTACTTTGTTTGGCAAATTTTCTCTAGGTATAAGATCAATTTGATGACTCACATCCCTCTTTGGTGGATATGTACTTGGAAAACCATTATCCACTATGTCACAATACCTTTCCAAAAATGCTTGTACCTCTAGTGACATATTGGCTTTCTCCTTGGTCACTTCCTGTGATTTCACTATCACTACACAAAATATCCCTTTCTCCTTCTTCATAGCCTTTAGAAACTCTTTCCCACTCAACAATATCAAACTGCTTCCCACATTCTTTTCCTCACTAAGTTCTTGCAATGGTTCCATTTGGAATTTCTTTGCCTTGTTTAGTGATCACATAAGTGTTCTTCTCACCATCATGAATATCTTTGACATCATCTTGCCATGGAAATCCCAAGAGTAGGTGACATGCATCCATGGGCATTATGTCACATAGGAATTTGTCCTTGTACTCAACAATATCAAATTCAACCATACTTTGATCATCCACCATTATTTGTTGCCCCGTATTCAACCATGAAATATTATAGGGAGTAGTATAAGGTATCCTCCTTAACTTCATCTTGTCTACCATCTCTGTAGACATAATGCTCTTAGTGGAACCAGAGTCCACTATCAGCTTGCATATCTTCCCATGAGACCTACAAGTTGTCTTAAACAAATACTTCCTTTGTGGAGGCTCAATAACACTTGGCACCTTCAACAAGGTTCTTCTTAGCATTTGGTTCTCTCCATCCACTATTGGCCCTGCCTAGAAATGTGAGAAGTAACACTTTGTGTGTCATCCTCCTATACCAATTGATTTCTTCTTTCCCCCATGGAAGATGAGGTAGCCCTCTTAGGAAATCTACCCATTGTATGACCCACTTGGTTACAGTTATAACACCTGCCAGTAAAAATTGAATTAGTCCTCCCTTGTGACTTAGACCTACCCCTAGGAGGTCCTCTTCATCTATATCCTCCCCTCTAGAAGGATCCTCTGTACTAGTTATTACCACTTTTATAAGGAGATTGTACTTCATCAATTTTGTTAGGACCTTGTCCCCTTCCAAAGTTGCCTCTACCTCTAAATCCCTTATTATTGCCTCTTCTTCTTTGGTATGAAAAATTCTTCCTTCTAGCTTTATCCTCTTCCCACAAGGCCATTTGGAATCACTAATGCATGATATCAGGGGCCAACATGGTGATCATCTTAGATCCTTGCCTTAAGCCATTAAGGTACCTTGCTACCTTTTCCACCTCTTTTTCTTGTCTTCTAGATTTGACACTCAACGTATTAAACTCTTTAGTATAAGAACTTACTATCATGTCTCTCTACCTTAAATTCTATAGATTTTTATAGATCTAGATCTCATAATTAGTAAGCAAGAAATGAGCTTTAATTCTGATCTTCATTCTCTCCCATGCTACTATTTTCTTCTTCCCTACTACTACCCTATCATCTTGCATCATGCTCCACCATACTAGTGTTGATCCCTTGAACCTAGCCTTAGCATAACTGGCCCTTTTCTCTTCTTGCACCTCCTTGTAATCAAACTATTTATCAATGGCTTCCAACCAATCTAGAAAATCATCCCCATTTAGGCTACCACTGTACTAAGGGATGTTCTCCATAGTGTCCTTATTAAGAGACTTAAGGGTTTCCAAAAACATCCTTTTATCTTGATCCACCTCTTCCTTAATTTCTACTATCTCACCTATGAGACCTTCATCTTCCTCATCACTTTCATCTCCCCATTCTATGATATTTTTCTTGCTCATTGCATCTTCTTGGTTGGCCTAGTGTAATAGGTCCTTGAAAAAATCCACTATGGCACCCTTTCTCATTGCCTTTGGTGGTTTACTATTAACGTCTTGACTTCCTTCCTTGTCATACATGTACCAACCTAAAAGTTGACTATGGCACCACTTTGATGTAGAGGCTATAATATTCTAGGTCTTCTTCACCCCAAATGCTCCTTTGTTTTCCTTAACCATCAAATGATTAATCTTGATTGGACTTCCCCCTATTTAGGATCTCTAATATCCTCACTATCAAATTCTCCTCCAAGGTATTGTTGATACTTGGAAGACACCAAGGTTACAAGGTTTCACTAGTCTAATTAGTCCCCCAAATATTTAACCTTCTTCCCCAGTCTTTTCTCCTTGAAACCAAAATCTCTGTCTAGGATCTTTCCACACATTCACTTGGACACTTTTTAGTCTTCTTAGTTGATCTAGAGTCACTCTAAACCCTTTCCCATACTTCTAGATTCCCCACGAATCCAATTGGTCTCAAACTCTCTAGGAATCCTAGTTGCCTAGCTCTTGTTAGGCCTAGCTTCCTTGTTTTGGGATATAACTCACAAAACCTCCAAATTAACCCACACAAGACCTTGCAATTATTCAAGGTATATGTGAATAAATTTAAATTCCAAAACCCTAGTTTCCACTAGGCCCTACTTTTAAGCCTATTAATTAGGCCTCTAGACCAGCGGGCATGAATAATTGCTTAACTATTCTCCAAACCATGTTTCAAATCCTTCCACCTCTAAGAATTGTTAGAGGATCATCTAGGGCACTTATAAATGTCCTTCAATCCTTTACAAAAAGCTATGGGTGTATTTTCTCAAGCATTGTTATCCTAGTCCTAAATCACCTGTATTCAATAGTTAGCCATATGACTTTCCATTTGAACCAAGGAACTGATTGCAAAAACAAATATAAGAATAAAAACACTATGTAAAAACTCTAACCCTACTTCCCCTATGGTTTCAACCAATTCCACTGGTGGGTTCTTAGGTTAGAGAAATTTCTAGCTAAACAACACTATGACTGACACCTACAGACTAGTGATCTTCAAAATTACTTAACTCTAAGCACTAAAAAATTGAAAGAAAACTATCTATGGAAAATAAAATCTATTAGAAAATTCTATATCCCCATGGGGTCTGATCTCTTGTACCAATCCATACAAAGCCGTATAGTAGCAAGAAACCAACACAATCTACAAGAATACTGGTACAAAGGCACCAAAAATAATTGTTGCAATCAAAAATTTCATTAACCTTCTCCAAACATTGAATCCATGCTTATATCCCAAGAATGGGTGGTTATAACCGATCCAACTACATCTTTCTTCTTTCTTGCAAAATTTGCTCAAGAAACTTTTTAACTTTGCTAGCAACTTTTTGCATGATGAGCATTTTGGATCATTTTGTCAACTCGATGGGTGAGTTTGACTTCCTTGACCCTAGATAGGATATGTAGGGTCCTAAAACACCTCTCAAACCCATACTACACTAAAATAGCAATGTTCCACTATTCTAAGCCAAAATAGTAACTTTTCACCTAGTGAGCACTATGGGCTCTTAGAAACATGACGTTAACCAAAATTAAATCCAATCTTTTGGATCTTATTAAAACACACATAAACCCCTAATCCAACACAAAACAGAAAAAAACATGCAAAAGGGGAAGTACCCTACACCAAAATCCTACAGGAGTGACTACAACTGCCTCCCTCTTCCTACATACCTGATAAAGAGAGTACACATGCAGGATGGGTTAACAAGATTAGCTAAAATTATAATTATTAATAAAGTAAGTCATATGCATAATGTCAATGTAATTAATTTAATCAAACCATATCCTAAAATCATAGCATGAGATATGATCCACAACATGATACTAATTAGACATCTAAACATCCAAATACAAATATCCAATCATATTGTTAGAGAAAGCATTAATTTAATTTAATTTATTAAATTATCTTTACTCCATTCTTAAGATTTCTATTTATGCACTTGCATTTCTATTTAATAATTAAATATTAATTATTAAATCTCATTTTCCTCTTAGGGATTTTCTTTTAGGTTTTACAATCTCCTTCTATAAGGATTGATCATTTGTAAATTTCATTCATTCTTCTCAGTCTGATAATATAATTTTCCATATTCTTAGAGCAAAATCCTGGCCTCTTCTTTTTCTTTTCTTCTCTGTGATAGGTTCTTGCATGCAAGTGTTCTTCAATTTTGTGGATTTTTATTGCTCAAATCCTTCATGGTATTAGAGCTTGAACTACTGTAGCATGTTCTCATTTGGATAAAAAGAGGAAAGAGAGTTTGACATAACAAATATGGCTATTTTTAGGTATTTCTTGTGAAAATTGGGGGCTCTCTAAATTTAGAGCACTTTGAGGCCAAATAGACCTCATAGTTGGCTTCAAAAGATGTCAAAACCCTATTTCTATATAAAATACATCTATTTTAGCCAACTTTGCATTCTAAGGCAAAATTTTTTTTTCCTACCAGAGTTGTATGACCCTTAGTACACACTCCAAGGAAATTTTTTTAAAAAATGACAAATTTTTTCAAAAACTATGGTTTTTAAATTGCTAACCATATTATTAATACCACCATGATTTATAGACTACAAGCAATTTGCGATTAATCATTGAAGGTCACTATTCACTACCAATGGTCAAATATGCTTGGTTGTTGCTACGCCACCACACTACCTCTGTCACCTCGCTTAGTAGCCACCCATGCACCACTGCAATCGATTGTACCACCCAACCTCCTCTCCTACTCCACTAAGCCATCGACTTACAACCATGCAGAGGGCAAGTGATGAAAAGGCCAAACCACCCTTACCAACTCACAACCAAAATCACAACATGGAGACCAAGAGAAGAAAAAATGCTTCATAAAGCATCCATTAGAACTTGAAATTCATTACAATATTCTCCAAATGAGAGAACTCCAAATTATTACAATATAAGAGAGCTACCACACTAAGAGATTACACTTGAAGAGATTATACTTGAAGAGGTTATACTTCAAGAGCTTGATTACAAAATGCTCATATGCCTTGCTTAAATAGGCACTTACCACCCAAGATGTTACAAACACAAGAAATGTAGGATAAAAGGTAAATACAACTACCTTAAAACAAATATTAAATTCCCACCCAAATACAACTAAGCACCACTATGTGGCCCAATTATAAAATTACATTTCTTTTGTGGATCACAACAAATACTAAATGCATGATTTAAGGAACTTTCCACAAACTTTTAAGATGCCACCTACACACCTCGATAAATGGAATGACAACTATTTTTCTTATTTTTCTATTTATGCCACCTATGCACCTTGAAAATAAAATTTCCCCTTTCTCTCCTTTGTTTTCTATTTTTTATTATTTTTTTAAAAATTATTTTTCCTCTAATTTTTGTCACTTTGTCTCTTCTCCACAATTTTTTGTTTAAATTTAAATTTTGATCACATCACCTTTTTGCGATGCAAGATGCTCCTACATCAGACACCCATGGTAGGAATTTTTTTGTGAATATGAATTCACAAAATGAAGTAGCCATTGCTGATTTTTAATTTTTTATTCCTCTTCTTCCAACACCTCATTGGAACAAGTATTTGCCATTGATATATTTCCTTCTTTCTTCTTTTCCAACACCTAGCTGGAACAAGTGTCTGCTGCTGAAAATACTCCTCTGCAATGAACTTTGTCCAAGTATAACTCTCATCCTCCTCCAATTTAGCAACATCAAACCAATTGTCCTTTCCATACCGCACATCACTAAAAAGATTGCCATATAAACCATCATCATCAGCATCACATAATTCATAGAATTTTACCTCTATCACATATTCATCTTCACTCGCTTCTTTCATGTCATTAGCAAGGCATATAACTGCTTCACTTGTTTGATATCCAACTAAGACATTAAACTCTTCCTCCATTGCTGCAATCTTCAAATCATCTTCATCCACTTCAGGCTCATGATTCTTGTCCTCTTGATGCTCTTCCTCTTCTCTTTCATCTTCTTCAACTTCAAGTTCACAAATATTTTTCTTTTCATCATCTTGCTCTTCTTTTGTACCACATGTGTGATACTCCATTTTGCATCCAAAGAATTTTCAACACCTCTTTTTTGGTAACATGCTCTTCTCTTCTACAACTCAGGTTCTAATTCATTCACTTGCTTCTACAAATCAACTTGCAATGCCTCTTGATTTATTTCTCTCATCTTCTCAAACCTATGAATCCTCAGAATCCATCCAATCACAAAAGTCATCTTCTTCATTCTCTTCTCCATAATCAAGTCTTCATAAGACACATATCAGTCAACACAAGTACCTCGCACAAATTGCCTCTCAATCAGCAATTTGTCTACACACTTAGTTGAAATCACGATCCTCGTGCAAACTACCTCATAGTTAGCAACCTGTCTACACACTCAAGAACTTCTTAACAAACTTTGCCCAACCCAAGTCCTAGTGCAAACTGCCTCACATTCAAAAATCTATCCACACGCTCAAGAACTCTAGCTCTAATACCACTGTTGATGAAGGATCACACCACCCTTACCAACTCATAATCATAAACACAACAATATGGAGACAAAGAGATGAAAAATGCTTCGCAAAGCATGCTTTTATTATACTTGAAAATTCTTACAACATCATAAATATGACTTCTTCCAAAAGAAGTTTAAAATGCTTCAACATAAGAGAACTTTGAAATAAGAGCTTCCACAAGAAGAGTCTTCACACTAGGAGCTTCACCAAAAGATTCCACCAAGAGAACTTCCACAAAGAAGAGCTTCACCAAGAAGAAACTTTCCTTTTTTTTGGAATTTTTTTCTGCTATGGAGGCCTTGTTGGTTTTTTGGTGATATCTTTAGCATACAGAGAACTTTTTTGGATCTAAAAAAAGCATTGGAGAGCTGATTCTGAAACGGACATGATGGTGAAGGTATTTTTTGAATTTTTTTTCTAGTTTGGTACCTATTTTTTGTTCAAAGACAGATGATGCTTTCTATCTTTCAGGGGCATAACTTGCTCATTTTAGCTCCATTTTTCAATTTGAAAGAAGCATAAAAAAACTCTTTTTGAGTACTTAATGGATTCTTTTCAATTTCACTAGTATTTTTTTATCAAGTATTTGTGATACTCAACTGAAGATTTTTTTCTCTATTCTTGTATACAAATTTCTTCTGCAAGCTGGGGTTTAGTTTTTTGCATTATGGGTGGTGCTTTTTCATTATTTTTTGTTATAATAGAAGTGTATTAAAAAACTTCAAAACACTTTCTTAAAATAATGGCTGAGACCTCGTCTTGTCTAGTACTTCAAAACCCACATAACTATCACACATGAAAATCTATTATGCAACGAATTCTCTATTCAAAGGGTTTGTGTTCTTGTTTAGATATAATAAAACTAATGTTTCAAAGTCAATATCAGACTTTGTAGCATAGGAATAAGATAGATGAAGTCATGGGTTTGATTTCTTTGAGTGTTGTAGACATCCTAAAATTTTACCTTGATGACTCTTCCACTCAAGAAACATGGAACAAGTTCAAGGACTTGTTTGGTACCATCAATGAGTTTAGAGCACTTCAAATTGAGGCAAAGCTTACATAACTTGTACTAGATGCTTTTCCCTCTATTAAGGACTTTCTCATGAGGTTCAAACAATAGAGAACTTTGTTATAGGGACACAGGAAAGAGAAGACATAAAAGGAGTGCATCTATTTTATTATATCAAATATTCGAGGAAAATTTCAGATTTTCTCTTCTACCTTCCATTCCCCAATGGATGCCTTGGGTCCCAAATTTACCATGCCCACTTTTGAAGTTTTTTGTGATTGATTGACTAGAGAGAAATCTAGGCTTATATAGTTGGATACTATCATAGGTTCAAAGAAACAAGCATTGGTTTCTCAGAAATCTAAAGGGAACTTGAATCCCAAGATAGAATTAGTAGGTAGTGAGAGTTCCTTCAAGCCTACTCCTAAATAAGATACTCAGAAACCCACTTGAAAGGGTAAATCTTCAAAGTATGGTGAGTCTTCCTCTGAGGATAAGAAGTATACAAGTTATCCTTGTAGTTTTTGTGCCAAGGAAGGACATCCAATTTCTAGGTGTTGGAAATGTCTCAAGGCTTTAGAGGAGGAAATGCAACAACATAGTATTGCTTCTCTGAAGCCACCACCTCCTCCTTCAAAGAAAGGACATGCTCTTTCTACATGAGCATTGTCTTCTACAAATCTAATTGGATTCTTGATTTAGGTGCCTTCCACCATATGATACACTCAACTAATTTGGTTACCTCACTTGCTTAGAGTGTTACTACATAGATTACAACTGGTGACTCTACATAGCTTTCAGTTTAAGGTTTAGGAACTATCTCTTTAGAGGGTTGTTTAGTACAAGATGTTCTCTTGGTTTTGACCATTTCTACAAACCTCCTAGATGTCTTTCAAATTTTTCATTCTGGGTGAACCCACAATAATGGGTTCCACTTTAGTGGCACGAACAAAAATGAAAAAAATGTTCGCGCGAACTTTTTTTTTAATCATGTTCGTGCGAACCTATTTCGTATGTTTGCGCAAACATATGCAATAAATATGTCCACGTAAACATGATTTTCATGTTTGCACGAACATACGTTCGTGCGAACATGGTAAACGTGTTCGCGCGAACACCATGTTCTCACGAACATGCAAAATCACAAAAAATTTAACCTTTTTTTCATTTTGTTTTTGATATTTTGACTGCCATAATTACAGGAGAATGATCTCCTACTGTAAAATAAAAAATGTCAAAATGTGCTGCTCAGAGCAAGCTTTCCAACGACTATAATTTTAATACATAATTTAATCATTAAGACTTTCAAATATGAGTTTAACTCATTATAGGTTCATTACCAATTGAACATCAACCGACTTTGACACGTCGAGAAAATTAGTAAATTAGGTCAAAAAATTTGAAAAATATGGAGGAACTGGCTTATTGAGATACCTTTCTATTCAAAAAAAAAAATGGTTTATGATAAACCGACTTCAAATTATCTATGTCAAATGGAACGTATGTCTGAATTATGGTTCATGTCACTTCAAAACTTCATAAACTATACAATATTCAACCAAAATAAATCAAACCAAATGTATCCTCTGGATATTGATGTTACAAATCTAATGTCGAAAGAATTACTTCATTATCATTTCTAGAAAAAAAGTTATGTGTGTCAAACAAACTATTACTTTTTAAAATATTGAATTTTATTATGTACCACTTTTCGGAGGAGATAAAAAAAATTGACATAAATAAATTTTTTTTTTTAGATTAAAAAATATGGTTACAAAGTAGGAACAAAGTACTCAAAATCACTAGTTTATGTCATCTTGAAATTATTTATAGTTTTGGAGATATAGTCACTTGAACGTGACGTTTGTTGCAAAAATATTGATTTCAGTGTCAAAATTGGTCAAAAAGTGGAACCCATTATTGTGGGATCACCCTTCTGGCTTTGGTAAGATAGTTGAGTTATCACTACATGATGTGGTTATTCAAGACCTCCATGATCCTGACTAGGTTGTTGCTACTGAGAGTGTTCATCTTTAGTCTCACTTATATTAGTTTGATGACTTTGAGAGCTCTGATTCTACATGTGTTTCTCTTATTGCTCATGTAGAAATAGTGAGAAATCTTTGGCATGAACATTTTGACCATGTCAACTACAAATATCTACAACATATGAGTACACAAGAGCTATTGATTGGGCTACCTCAGATCTCTTGTATTAATGGTGTTTGTCAAGGTTGTGCACTTTGCAAACATCACAGAGATCCATTTTCAGTATGTAGATCCACACATATTAAGGCACCATCAAAGTTGATACATAGTGATCTTATATCATTCCCCACTCCATCCTTTTTAGGTGCTCAATATGTGCTTACCTTCATAGGTGACTTCTCTAGACACACATGGGTGTACTTTTTAAAGTACAAGTTTGATGTCTTTGATTCATTTCAAATCTTTAAGACATTTTTGGAGAAGTCATTAAGTCTTTCTATCAGGCGTATATGCAATGACAATGTTAGGGAATATGTGAATTAGTCTTTTAGATATTTTTGCACTAAGCATGGTTTACAACATCAGTTCATAGTTCCCCATACCCCTCAAAAAAATGTGGTTGTAGAGAGAAAGAATTGGATATTATGGGAGATGACCAATTGTATGATACAGTCTCGAGCTATGATTTCTTCATTTTGGGATGAGGCTATCAATTGCACCAACTATATTCAAAATATGATTCTTCACAAAGCATTGTGACATTTGACTCCTAAGGAGGCTTGGATTCATGTCAAGCCTGATGTTTCTATATTCCACATTTTTGGTAGTGAGGATTAGGCATTTCTTCCAAATGCTCAACAGAAAGCCATGTAGAGGATGAGTCAGCCACTAATTATTTTGGCCACTATGAGGATGTGAAGGTGTACAGGTTATTTGATCTTGATTCTAGAGATATCTTTTTTCGGTGAGATGTCCAGTTTAATGAGTATTACCCTTAGATAGAGCCTATATCACCAGTTTCTCTTTCACTACCCAATACTTCCTCTACTCCTCCACATGATTATGCATCCTTTGAGAAAGATCTTGAAATTGATCCCTCTTCACCACCTCCACTAGTTCTTCAAAAAATTCCTGAGGGGGCTCATGATACTATTAATGCATCAAGACCTATGTCAGTTGATCCTTCCGATTCTTGTCACAATTGTGCTCAGACTTCTAGTACAGGACTATTGAGTCATGACATTTCATATGAGCCATAGAATTTTTCACAAGAGATAGGACACTTAGAGTGGGATAGAGCTATGGATGAGGAGTAATGTTCTTTGATGAAGAACCACACATGGGATCTTTGTCCTCTTTTGAAAGGAAGAAATTTGGTTCTATGTCAGTAGGTGTACCATAAAAAATATGTTGTAGATGGTTCTATTGATAGGTACAAGGAATGTCTTGTTGTAAAGGGATTTTCACAGTTTGAGGGTATTGATTCCTCTGAGACCTTTTCTCATGTTGCCAAGATGAATTCTATTCACCTTGTACTCTCTCTTGTAGCTTCACAAGGATGGATAATTTTTTAGATGGATGTGAAGAGTGATTTTTTGCATGGAGACCTACATGAGGAGATCTATATGGAGAAACCTCATGGTTTTTTGTAGGATTCTTCATTGGTATGCAGGCTTTGGAGGCCTTTATACGGTCTCAAACAAGCCCATTGGGCTTGGTATGAGAAAATGGATTCCTTCTTGCTTTCTTTATAGTTTACATTCAATGTCATGGGGCTAACTTATTTATTCTTGTTTTCTTTATGAAGATGATCTCATCATTATAGGTAGCTCATCCTCCATGATATAGAGTGTTCAATGATCTTTGAGAGAGTAGTTTAAGATGATAGAGCTTGGAATTTTACACTATTTTTTTGGGCCTATTGGTTGTTCAGTCTTTAGATGGGATAGCCATACTCTAGCATAAGTATGCTCTTGATTGCTTCAATGATTCTACATTCTTGATTGTAATCCTGCTCCAACACCTTTTCAGTCGGGTGTAATTTTATCTACCACTTGCACTACTCCTATAGTGGATTCCACTTTATATAGACAACTTGTGGATAGTTTGTTGTACCTGACAACATACATCCTGATATTTCTTTTGTAGTTGGACTTGTCTCTATGTTCTCACAAGATCCACATGAGAGTCATTGGCAAGCTTCCAAACATATCTCGAGGTACATTACGGGTACTACATGTTATGGCATTCACTACACATCAGGGGATCCTCACATTGTTGGTTATATAGACTCAGATTGTGCTAGTGATATTGATGATCACAAGTCTATTTCTGGATTTGTTTTATGTGTTGGATCTAGTCCTATCACATGGTCTTGCAATAAGCAACATTCTCACACATTATCATCTATAGAGGTAGAGTACATGTCAAATGTGCTAGCTAGTCAGGAGGTTTTATGGCTTCGAAAATTGATGACAGAGTTTGGATTTGCTCCTAATAGTCCCACCTTTATTTGATGTGACAATCAGAGTGCTATACACATTTATCACAACCCAGTTAAGCATCAGTGAATCAAGCACATTGATATTCACATGCACTTCATCTGGTATTTGATTTAGGATGGATCTCTGAGCTTGGAGTACATTCCCACCACTAAACAAGTCGCAAACATCTTCACTAAACCTTTTGCATCCCTGTGGTATCTTTAGTTGCATTCTATGCTTGGGGTAAAGGAAGTTGTCCTTGGGGGGTCTCAATGATGAGTCCTTCTTTCCTTCTTTTCCTGCTATCTATTTTTGGAGTAGGGTTTTTCCCTTGTGGTTTTCTCTATTTCTCTATTTTATAGAGATTTTATTGTGATTGGGTACCTCATTAGGCTTGTTCCTAGGACCCAAGTTTTCTTTTAGCATTGTAGTTTCCTTTCTTTTTCATGCATTTTTTGTAGCTTTATTGTTGCTCATCTTAAGGGGGGTTGTTAGCATAAAGTATTATTATTTTTTCATTTATTAAATTAGCTTTTCTCCCTTCTTAAGACACCCTTTATTCACTTGCATTTCCATTTAATAATTAAATACTAACTATTAAATATCATTTACATCTTAGGGTTTCCCTTTTATATTTTACAATCTCCTTCTATAAGGATTGATCATTTGTAAATTTCATTCAGTTTTTTCAGTCTAATAATATAATTTTCCATATTCTCAGAGCAAAAATCTTGCCTCTTCTTTGTCTTTTCTTCTTCGTGATAGGTTCTTGCATGTAGGTATTTTTATTACTCAAATCCTTTACATATAATACTATTACTAGGTTGGGCATGACAAGACCTCCTACAATACATACATAGATGCATATTTTATGGAAAAATATCCTATCTAACTTCAACGAATTTCTTAAAAACTTTCAATAATCTATTTGAATGAACCTCCTTATGCCACTCATTATCTAATAAATTAATTTCAAATGACAACTAGAAAATATTTAAGACTACTTCTAATTGAAATAATAATGATCATTCTACTTTTGTATGATAGTTATTATAGTGGTGGGGCCACATGTTTGTTAAAAATGCCCTAAAATTAGGATTTTACTTTTGCTTAGATGGTGGGATTGTTGCTTCACCAAAATGAATTTAAAGTGCACTAGCATTTTCACCATAGAAAATAAGAGTCTTTTATGACCCACCTTTTTAGCATAAAAAATTGCTATGGATTCAACCTCTAAAAATGAAAAAAAAGTGACTAGAATTGTTGAGCATGGTATTTCTTTTCAACAACTTGCAAAACTCTTTAAATTTTAAAAAAATAATCAAATCTACTTTATCTTTTATCTACCAATGAGTAGCGAGAGTTGATATTCTTGGCTGAAGTATTTGACTAAAATATTGATATTTTGGATTTTCATATTTTTCAATTTGTATTTTAAAAAAAAAAATTCTTTTGAATAATCTTTAACTTGTTATTTTATCTTCAAATCGAGGAATCTCGTTCTTCATGTTTTATAATTCATGCATTATCTTGACCATTTGTTGATATTTCCTTTGTTTGCACTCTCATAGAGATTATATTTAAAATCATGTCCAATATCATCAATGCTTCTCATGTGATATTCTAATCCCCAAAATGTGTATTAGAGCTCTTGTGCAATATGTTCTACACTATATCATTTATATCTTAATATCTTAGCAATGTTGCTCCTCATCTTTTAGTATAAATAATGATTAATTTTATGTTCTTTAAAAGCTAACACTTTCAATTTTAAAAATTATGATAAAGTTCATTTTAGATTTCGATCTCAAGGCTCTGCTAGGGTTTTCTTGCTTCATGAGAACTTTCAATTTTTTTTGCGTACGACCTTTCGCTTGCACTCCCCTTCTATCGGCACTTGTCATACCGCATTTACTGCGGGAGCTTTAGGTTAGGATATAATGGCTCCGGCTAGCGGTGAACCAGTTGTTTTTTGTGTTCACGTTGCTGCTTCGGACTGCCATGGCACCGCCACCGAACAAATGCCCGCGCAACTTTGTCCCGAAGGTTTTCCACGAGGTAATCCTGATATTGTCCTTCCTTTGCAAGAATTTGAAGTTGCATGTGACTGGTTAGAACAACATACCTTGATAGGGTATTTTTTTGGTAGGACTCCCCCTAAAGCTATGCTCAGAGAATGGGTCAACAAAAGCTGGACTCCTCATGGCGTCCACCTTGACGCTGTGCAAAACCTTACCAATTTTTTTATTTATTTCGCTTTGCTAACCCGTTGCAAGCTGATGCAATTTTTACCAACAGCCCTTGGTCTGTGCGTTCCTCTCTGCTTATTTTTCAAAAATGGTCTCGAGACTTCTCTGTCTCGGACGATAAAAAGCTTAGGGTTCCTATTTGGGTCAAATTCCCAGGTCTACCCTTGCCCTGCTGGCCTTTTATTGAGTCTATTGCCCAAGCCCTTGGCAAAGTTGTTACCAAGGAGTCAGAGAAATTTTTTAATGCTCGCCCTCAGCGGCGTGTTTGCATTGAAGTTGATCTTTCTAAAGATCTCAAGGATTCTGTGGAAATCCAGACTGGCGATCAAACCTTCGCATAGAAGGTGCTTTACTTGAACCTACCTAACACCTGCTATAGGTGCCAGTCTGCGGAACACAAGATCAGGGATTTCCCTTTGGCCACGCCTAGGGTCAAACCCCAACCTAAAGCGACGCCTGTCAAGCAGGTCGAAGGAAAAAAAGAAGAATGGGTTACTATTGGGCGCAAAGGCAAGCCTGCCTTGAATCCTTTGGCCCCCAAGCCATCTTATGCGAAAGTTACCGCAATTCCTCCTGCTTCCACTGAAGTGTTAGTGCCTACTAGCATGGAGACGCCAACGGCTTCTGTTGCACTTGCTTCGGTTTCGTAGGTTTCAAACCCTGCTGGCTCGCAGGGGATTAAGGCAGTTGCCAGGACCTCATCCTTGGATGGGGCTCGTTCTCCTCTTGCAATCTCTTCCATAGTACCACCAGCAACAAGGCGTTCTCGCAGTCCTCCTGGACGTGCAGAGATATCAGGGGTCAAACGGCAGGCTGTAAGTCCAGAGGATTTCCCATCTGACTTTCACCCGGTTTCTACCTTTTTGTAGAATAGTTACTCCTCTCTCGAGGACGAGGATGATATGGAAGAGTTTTTATGAACTTCCTCTCTTGGAATGTTCGAGGTCTTACAAACCTCCCTAAAAAATTCTATGTCCAGGATACCCGTCATAGACTTGGGAATTTAGATTTGCTTTGCCTGCAAGAAGTTAAGATTTCTAGTTTCATGCTTTCTGCTGCATGCCGTGTCATTTGGCAAGATAGTGTCATGTTTTCTTCTCAGCATGAAGCTGGCCAAGGTGGTGTAGTTACTCTCCTGTCACCTCACCTTCATTCTGCTATTATTTTGCATGGTTCTGACCCCACACACCGTATTATTTGGCTTTTGCTTTCCATTAACAATCATTCTTTTGGAGTCATTAATGTTTATGCCTCCAATGATGCTGTGGAAAGGGCGCAAATGTGGGTTTGGCTTGCTGACAACTTGCTGCCAGCTACTTGGGTCCTGTGTGGGGACTTCAATATGGTTGAAGTGGCCTCTGACAAAGATGGCATTCTGCCTTTCCGTTGGACAGCTGGGGAAAGAGAAGCCTGGTTTTACATGCGTCATAAATTGGGCCTCTTTGATTCCAATACTAGCCACCGTCATGATAATGGGACTTGGCACACTTGGTCCAATTTTCGAGCCGGTCCTGACCGCATATTGAAACGTCTTGATCATGCTATGATCACGGCGCAATCTTTTTTTTATTTTTTTGAAGATCGTGATCTACCTGTCATTCCCCTAACAGATGTGACGTTGTCAGACCACTATCCCATTTATTTTGGCATTTCTTGTCAAACAACTACCCCCAAAGTGGTTAAGTCTCAATTCTTCCTCAACATGTCTGTGCTATTGCATGCCTCCACCATCTCCCACATACAACGTGTCTGGAATTTGGAACCATGCCCACATTCCCATCGAGGTTGGATTCAATGGTGGAATGATTCCATTACCAGAACGGCTCATTTTTTGCTCATCTACGGGCGTTAGCTGGCAATTTTTAGAAAATGATCTTATGAATCCAACACCCTTGCCCTCAAAAAAGCCTCTGAAGCACTCACCTTCAACCCCTTTGATGTGGATCTTCAACTTCAGCTTGCCAAGCTTCGCCATGAAAAGCAAATTGTTGATAACTATGCTGCCCGAGGAGCTCAAATCAAAGCCCGTCTCCACTGGTTTAAGGTTGGCGATAAAGCCTCGAAGGAGTTCTTCCAAGATCTCTGAGCTCGTCATACCAATATTGGGATTAAAAAGATAAAATAGGGAACTGATGTTCTTTCCAGTCTGCCAGACATCCTGCAAGCTTTTTTTCTTCACTATGAGAACGTTTTTGCTTCGTAGGGCCATTTGGTTGCTCAAGAGGAGGCTCTCAGAAGGTGTATTACTGTTACTCCAAACCGCCTCGCGGTTGAGCAACGCGCTTTCTGTGAGCAACTTCTTTCCCTCCGAGACCTTAAAGAGGCAGTTTACTCCATGGTGGATGACAAATCCCCTGGGTGTGATGGATTTCCTTGTGAATTTTACAAACATCTTTGGGAGCAAATTGGTCCTGATCTGCACAAAGTCTATCTTGAAGCATACCATTCTAAAAGCTTAGGAGCGATCATAAATAAAGGCAATATTAAATTCATACCTAAAGCTAGTGACCCTGAGGACATCTGCAACTGGAGGCTCATCACTGTCCGGAATGTGTTATAAGATCATTGCTAAGGCACTCTCTCTCAAAATCCGCCATATGCTTCCTCTAATTGTGCGGCCTGAAAAAATTGGCTTCATCAAATCCAGGTATATTCTTGAAAACAACATTGCTGTCTGGGAAGGTATGGAATGGGCTCGTAAGTCCAAGCAGCAAGCTATCTTTTTAAAGATAGATTTTGCTAAAGCCTATGATCGCATTGAATGGCCTTTCATTTTGGCTATGCTTCAGGCTCTGGGTTTTGGCCCCAATTTCCTTTAGTCCATGGAGATGCTCTTTGGTGATGCTAATGCTTGCATCACCATCAATAATTCGCAATCTGAAGCTTTTGGACTTTTTTGTTCCATCAGACAAGGTTGTCCGTTAGCTCCAGCACTTTATGTCCTTGCTGCTGAAGGTTTTGGTTATTTACTTGCTCACTCTGTGTCTTCAGGGCTGGTTCATGGCATTTCCTTACCTGATTCTTCCTCCCAGTTAGTCAATGGTCATTTTGCTGATGATTCTTTTCTTACTCTTCTTGAAGATGAAGAAAACATCAAAAATGCTTTAAATTGTCTTGACACTTTTTGTCAAGCCTTTGGCTCTGTCATTCAATGGCATAAAATGCTCTGTTACCAACAGTATTTTTTGCCAGCTCCACCTTGGCTCAGCCAATTCCAATGGAAATGGGTTGCTCATGGAGAAATTTTCCACTTTCTTGGCATTGCCTTTGCTTTCCAGGCTTCCCCTGTGGAATTTTGGAATGCTGTGCTTACAAAGATTACCGAAAAGCTTGATTATTAGATCACTAAGCCGCTTTCTCTTGCTAGTAAATTCCAGATTTGTTCTAAGATTTTGGCTGCCACCCATGTGTTTTATTCTTCTTGTTGGGCTCCCTCCAAAGCTTCCTATCTCAAATTAGAACGTTTGCTCAGAGATTTTCTTTGGGCCTCTGGTTCTGACCATCATGGTTTTCACAGAGTTGCTTGGGATTTCTGTTGTCTCCCAAGGGAATCTGGGGGTCTCGGCCTGCTTTCCACTCGAAAGCAGGGCCTTGCCCTCTGTGCTAAATGGATTATTAGAGCTATTTCTAGAGATGAAGCCTAGAAAATTCTTATCAGGCATTGCATCTCTTCCGGCTTCCCTGCTAACAGACTGGCGTGGAAGGGAATTGGTTTTCAGACCCTTCTCACTATGCGTGAACCAATGGTCATACAGGGCTCTTTCGTTATAAAGAGCATCTGGAAAGCCTGGGAAGCTGTTAAACCTTGGATTCGTTGGGCTAGTGATGAGTTTCGCAATGGGCTTTCCTTAAATCAACAGAACATTTGGTGGTCTCCCTTGTTTGCCTTCTAGGGTATTCCTCTTGCCAAGACTCAAGATGCCAGTGCTCTGCGTTTCCATAAACGTGGCATTCGCACTACCAAGGACATTTTTTCAAGAGTCACCATGAATTTCAAGTCTTGGAAGGATATGCAAGTTCAATACCGCCTTGTATGTGCCGATCGCCAGACTTATGAGCTTATGTTGTCTTCCATCCCTATGCACTTACTTCATAAAGTGGGGATTCAGTCTGTTCGACCTTGGTGGTATGATTGGAAGTGGTTTCCTGCCACTCCATTTACCAATTATAAGCCCAATATGGGATACAGATGGCTTTCGCCCCACCTTCCAATGGTGGACACGCTTAATCAATTGTGGCATTTGCATTCTTTGTTTTCTCAATGGAGAAAAATGGTTCGACACCATTTGGAGTGCCATTACAGAACCTAAGATTGCTCACTTTGCTTGGTGCCTTGCTTTCCAAGGTCTTCCCCTGGGGCCTCGGCTCAAGCACATTGGGGTTCCTGATCCCAGATGCCCCTTCTGTGACCAACCTGAGTCCTTTTTGCATATTTTTTGGTTTTGCAAGCGTGCTCAGAATTATTGGCACTGGATCCATGATTTTTTCAAGCCTTTCAGGCCCGAACCTTTTTCATGGCACATGATCCTGTTGGGTGATTCCCCCAGATTTCCTCGGAAGTTTTCCCAGATTTGGCATACCTTCAGGATGGAAATTTTATTTTCTCTATGGAAAGATAGGAATGTAGTTTTATTCACTCACAGTTTTTTGGATGTTAACATTGCAATGTACACTAAGGCATGCATTTGTAACAATGTCATTATGCAGATACAGGTGCAAGCTAATAAAGTTGCCCTAGAGGTTGCCCACTTACAGGAATTGTTAAAAAACTGGGACAATGCTCCTTGTACCATTGCCAGAGTGCCTCAGGATGCCTCGGCTGATACCTCCTCGTCTCGCGGTCGCCGTTCCAGACACCAGTCCTCTGGTCGCCATTCACACACGCCGCACTCCCAGGGTCCCCGCCACTACTCTCCCAGCAGTGGTCATGGCAGTTGGAGGCGCCGCTCCGCTTCCCCACCATGTGGTGGTTCTGGTTGGTCCCCGGCTCCCCCCCCTGGGCGGGCTTCTGGCCGGTCTCTGGCTCCTCCCCCTGGACGGGCGCACTCTGGCAAGTTTCTCCGGCTGGCCTTAGCTATTTCTCCTCCGCGGCCAGACAAGAAGGATGCGGAGACTGCAACTACCCCAGATCCTGCAGATGCTGCTGACGGCTGGACTGTTCCTAGTTTGCCTCACAATCCCACTGATGCATGGAGATTTCCTGATAAAGATGATCCTCTTCCCTCTGTTGGTACTGCCTTGGCAGCATGATGTTGTTTTAAATATTTTTTTGATGAATAGTTTATAGTTGCTGGCTGCGGCCATGTTGTTTACTCTGGCTTCGACCGATTGAACTCATTCGCGGGGTGATCCTGTATCCCCCGACCCTTTTTTGTGAATTGTAATCTTAGTAAATTTTATTAATTGAAAAGGACTATTCATCAAAAATAAAGTTTAAAAATTATTGTCTTCAACAATTTGTGTGGTAGACAATGCTCTTCATTATCTTTAGAATTAGGAGATAATCACTTCACATCAATATCATCTCTTCAATCTTAGTTCCATCTTCTTCCATGGTCATTTCTTTCCTTAATAGACTTTTGCAAAATTGAAGTCAAGAATATTTCTCCAAAGTTGATTTGATGTTATGTGATATTTCTCCTAGATTGATTTGATATTATGTGATATTTTTGATTTGATGATTGAATTTTCAAAATGGGAGATTGTAAGATATGAAACCCAACAATTAACTTTTCCCTCCAAACCTCTTAGTTGTTCGCATTCTAGTTAACATTTCTTTATAAATTGAATGTTGTTAGTGCACAATATATATTAAAAAATAATTCATAATAAAAAAGATTGATATGTTTGAAAGTAATTGTAGTCTTTATGATGAACCGCTAAAAATCTGCGTCGTCTTGCATTTGTCCCAACGGTGGATAATTTCTTCAATCCTTATTAAAATTTGCAAACCATTCAATTGCTTTGCTCACACAACGTGACATCAAATGACATGTTGGACACTTCTAGATGGCCGGTTTCAATGTATCAAATCTGAGATCTATATAATATAATTTTTCTCTTCTAGAATTTATTAAAATTAATTAATTATGGTCAAATCTAGCGTACACCTGACCATGCCGGCATTATCTTCAGGTCCACCTCCAACTGCTCAGCATTATCTCGTGCCGCCTTGCACAACTCTATGACAATAGTTTCTTATTTATTTTCCTATAAATTAAACGTCTGGGCCTCTATTCATTAGAGCTCAGATTCAGTTGTACTCAACCTTCAATAAACTCTCACTACACATAGATTGATAGCAGTCATGGAGGCAATGAATGGAGCTGATCTTCCACTTATCGATCTCTCTCTTTTTCCCTCCCAAAATGTTGATAAAAAACAGTTGGAAAGCCAAGAGTTTAATGAGCTCAGGAAGGCTTGCCATGAGTTGGGATTTTTCAGGGTGATAAACCATGCAATAAATCCAGCTCTCATTCAATCAGTGGAGAAAAGGATTCGAGATATGTTTGCATTGCCTGATGAAATCAAGAACAGAGCCATTTTCCCCATTTTCAACACTGGGTATGGCCCATCTTTAGTAGATGATGTGGCAAAAGACTCCATTCCTGAGAGCATGAGCTTTCCTTGGGATCATCTGCTGCCACACTCAGTTGAAAAAATCTCTGCAAAACTATGGCCACAAGGAAACCCTACATTCTGGTAATAATATTTGTATGTTCATTCTTCTATTTTAAGAAATTCAGTCCCAGTAGTTTATAACTTTATATCATCTCTAATTTGTTTGTGTAGCGAGGAGTTGAATGCATATGGAGCACAAATGAGGGAGCTTTCTCATAGGATTCTGAAGCTCCTTGTATGGAGTCTGGGTGTGGATGTATCCAGCAAGTCCGCAACAGAAATATTTGAGAGATCCTTTGGAAATGTAAGGATGAATTACTATGACAAGTGTAAGGAGAAGGAGATGATCTCAAAAGCTCACACAGACGTGAGTTTTTTCACAATACTGTATCAGGATGATGTTGGGGGTCTCCAGATCCGAACTAAGGAAGGAAAATGGATGGATAGTAAGCCTTTGCATGGATCTTTTGTTTTTAACGTTGGTGACATTTTACAGGTGGGTTTTTACAAATGCCTTCCTCTCTTTTATTTTTAGTCTCTGGAGTCATTGAGATCTTCTATTCACTCATTCATTCATTTAACAATTTTTTTGGTGGAAATCTACATAGCCCACTTAAGAGAAGACTTCAAATGAGACATTTCTTAACATAAGTATTATGAACATAATTAAATAGTTCACAGATTGTTTATAGATTAACTTTACAGCAATAGGTCAGCAATAAAAATGGTGTATATTGAGTTTGGTCATAATATAATATTATTTTTCCTTCAATTCTTTCATTTTGAATCAGTTCCAAGAATCACGGCGATTCATGCGATTCACGCGATTTGGCGATTCGATTCAAGCCAAACGATTTTTTGTGAATCGGTGAATCGAATCAGCGATAAAGGGTTTATGAAATAAGTTACTCATTAAATTTCAAGGGTTTTTTAAATTTTCCGATTCATGGCCGATTCGATTCCGATTCATGGCCGATTCACGATTTGATTCGGCCTTGCCGATTCCGATCCGATTCCGATTCTTGTTACTTTGAAATTTTTGATTATGGACTTATAGAAAATGATTATATAGAGTATAGTAGCAAAATCTTTATATGTGACTCAATTTAATTAGGTTATATCATAGCACACTTTCTTAATATATTATTGGAATTTTTAAGTGACATCTATTTTTGTGTAAATTGTTGTAGATGTGGAGTAATGGAAAATATCGAAGTGCTGAACATCGTGTAATATATGGAAAGTCAAATAAAAATAGACTTTCAATGGCTTACTTTTTTGATTTACCAGATGAATTTGAAATACGATGTCCAAAGGAGGTGATTGATGAAGAGCATCCACAACTATACAAATTAGTTACAAAGGGAGATACGGTGGCATATTTCAAGAAAGTAGGACCAAATATGGCTACTCCCCTACACTTCAGATTGCTATAAAATAACTTAGTTAAATTCAAATAAGTGGGTGTCATTATTTGTAATGTTTGCAAGTTTGTATTAGAATGTCTTTTTGATATATGAGAAAAGAAAATGTAATTTCATTTCAAGTGGTTTTTTAGGTACACATATTATTAATTATAAGACAATATCATAGATAAGTGAACATAATTGTTAGAAGTAGTGATGTTTCCTTGGTTATAGTTATTTATTTAATTGGGATAAACCAAGGTATCACTTATGTATTTTTGGTCCTCTAGTCCAAGTGTGAGGACATGTCATGTCTTTGTCCTCTTGTCCATGTGCGAGGACATGCAACTTTTTGTAATTCCTTTATTAAGGAAAATAGTTTATCCTCTTTAAAAGGATCATGACACTTGGCACATACTCTTATGAATGTGACATTCATTCACTTCAAAGTTACTAACTCCTTTTCTCGTCTCTATATGAGGTGTTCCTCTCTCATTCTTGACACAACAAACACTTTGTAGTTCTCATAATGAGCGCCCCCCCCCCCCCCCTCTCTCTCTCTCTCTCTCTCGGCATTTGCCTCATTCATATAAGTTACATGGGTTTTTTTTCCTTATTTTTCCTCCTTCAAAAATCTCTTGTCTCCTTGTGTTGATCTTTGAAATCAATTTTAAGCTTATGGATTTATGGTAACACTTATCTTTATAAAACTATATTTTATCCTTTCCATTCGTAGTTTTTTATTTGAAATATTTCTTTCAATAATATAGGTTTTTTACCATATAATTTTTTTATAGTTAATTACATTTGTAAGAGATGAAGTTAATAAAGGAAAATATTATTAATATTTTATGCAAAGGATGATTTCCAGGTGAGGGATATGAAAAGGGAGAGGATACAAATGAGGATGATGAAGTTGGATATCTTGGGTTTTCTTTGGCATCTCTTGCGCAATTGTGTCTAGAGGTCCATTTTTCCTTCTCTCTCATGGGCTTCATTTGCAAGGTTCTGGTAGAGGTTCTTATAGTGCTTTTCCCTATTTGGAGTTTTTTTTTAAATCAATAGGTTTGCCTTTTCTATTTTTGTGGATGCACTTTTTTTGTTCCTAGCTCAAAGGTTTGCCTATATTGGTGTAATATTCTCAAAGTCTATTGTCCTACTTGGTCTCCTCTAATTTGGCATGGATTCCTTCTACATTATCATGGTTCAACAATGGATGATAGTGCTATTTTTTGTAGATACCACCTCTCTTAGGCGGTTCATCCCCTTCTTGTTCTATGTTGTTGTACTTTTTCCTATTGTGGTTGGAGAAGGAATGGTTCTTGGGTTTCTTAGAAAGAGGGAGGAATGACAAGTAAAGAAACAGTTTCTTTAGCTTCCTCTATGACTCCTTTCAGTTTTTAGTTTATGGATTTTGGAACAAAAGTGTTTTTGAGGCTTTTGGAGTTGATGCAGAGGCTATAGATCTATGGTACTTTAAATCTCCTTTTTTTCTATTCAAGGAAGCATATTTCCTTTGGATTTTGGGTTTATAGTTATAGAGTTGGTATAGGTAGTTGGGTTTAATTTTTTAAGTTGAAGATATTTAATGCTCTTATCCCTTCTACCCTTGTTTCTTGCAATGACTTTCCTTTGCCCTAATCTGTTGGAGCAAGATTCTAGTTGTTATGAGTGACAATGTTGTTGGTTGTGGTTGGGTGTTAGCTATTTTGAGGATTTATTTTTATGTTCTAGCACCCTTCTCTCTCCTCTCTCTATACTAGGTTTCGATTTCCCTATCAGGTTCTAGTGTTGGTGTGACTTAGTTCTTAGTTTGAATATTGATGATTGAATTTAGGTGTGAGTATTTTAAGAGGATGAGATTTTAGGCTTCATGGATTTAAGATTAGAGAGGGGGATATAGTAAGAGAGGGGTAGAGAGGGAAAGAAGTGGTGGGGGAGGCAAGTGAGATAAAGAGAGAGATATGAAATATAGAGAAGAAAAAGAGGGACACAACTTGAGAGGTAGATAAATGGAGAGATGACTAATGGATTATCATTTAGGGTTTAGGGTTTGGGGTTTGTAGAAAGAGATAATTGAGATACAAATGGGGGACAGGTGGGGAAGACAAAGAGATAGGAAAGAGGGACATAATGAGAAGGGGAGAGAGGGAGACAAAACTAAATATTGAGAAGATGCTAGTATTATTGTCATTGATGTCAAAACTTTTATACTAGTTGATTTTTTTGTATTTTTTGGTTTTCAATTGGATTCTTCTGTTTTGGTTATGTGCTATGTTGAATTGATGTCCTTTATCCTACCATTGAAACACATCTTTGTAGTATGTATGTATTCTTTGGTATTTAGAAAAGAATTATATTTTTGCTAGAGTTTATTAGAGCTGCTAAGCTTAAAAGTTCATTTAGCCATCCCTGTTACATGGACATTCATGCAATGTATCAACATATTTCAATATATCACTAGTATGTTTCTAGATAGGTTCTATTTGGTTTTGACCATTGTTTGATTAAAATTTTTGTAGATCAAGTTATGGACTTGGTTGTGGCATTCCATCAATTCTACAATCTCATTAATTGTTCTACGAAATGTATTTATCACATGCATAAAGTTATATTTTTAGGTACTATGATAACACAATATGAATACTTCATATGTACAATCTATTTTTTATGTTTGGCACTGACCTATTAAAATATATTGAAATATATTTTATAATGTAATACAACATGTTTTATGGCTTGACCAAGACATATATTTATCTTATCAAAAGTATGATAAATACAAAAATAATTTTATTTCTGATAAAAAAGAAAGCAAGAATATGTTGAAGATGGTGTGCTATAGGTATATATTTCTATGACTGGACACTTGACAATGATATGTACAAGTAGAAATAAGAGAACATAAGTTTTTTATGAAGATACAATAAAGGATTACAAAATAATTAAGTTCTTCAGTTTTCCATTAGAGAAAAGAAGTACTGAAAGAATATTTGTCACTAGATAGGTTGTTGACAATAGTTATTGTGCTACTACCTAGAATTGCTTCATGCATATTTAGATCCAATTTCACTAATTCACATTTTTTCTATGAGACATATTTTTGTAATAATTATTTTGTATTTGGGTAGTTATCCCAACAAAAAATGAACCTACTTGTGGTGAGAAAACTAGTATTGAGCCCTTGTAAAAATTCCCTAACTAAAGTCACCTTAGCTAATTTTTACTTTAATAAGAATTAACTCCTCTATTTTTTTTTTCTCATCTTGGATTTCCACATTATGTGTAGTGTTATATGGTATTCATTATTCTTAGTTCTTTCACAATTTTATCAATCTTCATTATCTAAATGTTTTTTAATTACTAGTTTTATAAAGTTTGAGGAAAGTGTTTTGGAATAATTTATTCACCCCTTCTCATTTTTTGGTCCATTCAATAATTGTTATTAGAGCTTGGCCTCTAGAAGATAAAACTTAACTACTTGAGATATATCTAGGGCATTTGAATAGATGGAAGAAGAAAACTATATTGATGAGGATTAACATATCATGATCGATGACAATTAGAACAATTAATCAAAGATTGAGGAGCTCAATAAAAATATTAAGGAAGTGAGTGCATGTATCTCAAAGCTAAGTTTCAGAGTTCCTCTAAGCAACCCTACTACCTAGACATTCATGAAATATATCAAAAGATTTCAATATATCATTATTATGTTTCTAGATAGGTTCTATTTGGTCTCGCGGTAGTTATCCTGACAAACAATGAGCCCACTTGTAGTGAGAACACTAGTATTGATCCCTTGTATAAAATGCCTTAACCAGTGTCATGTTAACTAATTTTTACTTTGAGAATTAATCTTTTTTTTCCCATCTTGGGTTTCCACATTATGTGTGGTGTTATGGTATTTATTGTTCTCATTTCTTTCATGATTTTATTTATCTTCAATACATAAATAATTTTTAATTATTGTTTCAATAAAATTTGAGGAAAGTTTTTTGGAATAATTAATTCACCCCTCTCATTTTTTTGGTCAACTCAATAATTGTTATTAGAGCTTGATCTCTTGTAGATAAAGCTTAACCAGTTGAGATATATCTAGTATGTTTGAATAAATGGAAGACGAATACTATTTTGATCAAGATTAAAAAATTATGATGAGTGACAATGAGAATAATGAATCAAAGATTGAGGAGCTCAATAAAATATTAAGGAAGTGAGTGAATGTACATCTCAAACCTAAGTTTCAGAGTTCCTCTAGGAACCGTTCCTACTCGGACATTCATGTAATGTATCAAATGATTTCAATATATCATTATTATGTTTCTAGATAGGTTCTATTTGGTATCAAGGTAGTTATCTCGATAAACAATGAGCCTACTTGTAGTGAGAAAACTAGTATGGAGCCCTTGTATAAAATTCCTTAACCAGTGTCATCTTAACCAATTTTTACTTTAACAAGAATTAATATCTCTTTTGTTTTTCCCATCTTGGTTCCACATTATGTGTGGTGTTATGGTGTTTATTATTCTTAGTTCTTTCATGATTTTATCAATATTCAATATCTAAATATTTTTTAATTATTGGTTTAATAAAATTTGAGGAAATCAATATTTTGGAATAACTAATTCACCCCCATCTCATTTTTTTGGTTGATTCAATAATTATTATTAGAGTTTGGTCTTTAGCAAATTTAACTTAACCACTTGAGATGTATCTAGGATGTTTGAATAGATGGAAGAAGAATACTATTTCGATGAGGATTGACAAATCATGATGGGTGATAATGCATTAAAGAAGTGAGTACATGTATTTCAAAGCTAAGGTGATAGATCCAAAAAATCAGACAAAGGTATAAGGAATAAAGGAATTAAAAGAATCAAAAGTAAAGGCGACAAGTTTGGAAAATAACCAAATGATAGAAAAACTACTAAAGAATTTCTCAAGGACATTATAAATAAACAAATGGAGGAATGAAGGAAAATTAAAGAAAGATTCAAATGCATCATCTAAAATAATCATATTAAATAAATTTTAATAAAAGAAATTTTAAAACAAAAAAAGTGATTAAAAACACAAATTATACAAAAAAGAGGCATAGGCTATAAAATTATTTCTTCATCGATGTGAGCTTTTCAATGTCATAGAGCCATTTTTTATGCAATTTGATGAAGCCAGAAAGAAAAAATAGTATCAACAATGAATCTTATGTGCTTCACAAGTAGAGAAACAAGCTGAAAATGAGGGTATCAAAGTGAAAATGGATTTTTTATTTTTTATTTTCATTTAAAAAAAAAACTTTTACATAGTGTGCACTCCAGTGCGCACACACTATAGGGAGAACATACTATGGACTTTGGGTGACTAAAAATGAATTTGACACCTTTTTGGACCTCATATTTGTGCAAATACCTTGTATGTGCATATAGATGGGGGGCCAAAAAGAGGGTATAAGATGCCACATTCCCCCCCCCCCCCCCCTAAAATTAGCAAAGTATAAACTTCATGAGAAATTAAAGATTGTTAGACTCAAAATTTCAAGATGTGACATGAATAAGAGTAAATATAGTTTCTAAACTATAATCTTTGTTTGAAAATGGTGGAGATTAAGGCCTTGAAAAAGGCAGAGCACAAAAAGTGGTCATTATCTTTGAAAAACTATAATATAGCATCTGGTGTGCTCCCCCTAAAATGTTAACATTTATTTTGAATTTTTTAATCTCTCTCATAAGAAGTTAGAAACTCCGTATTTCTAAAGCTCCTAGGCATCCACAATGCATAAGAGGACCACACCTTTATCTTGCAAGTACAACATCGAGCAAGGTATAGTCCTAGAATTCAAATGTCACAAGTTTGCACATGGACCTTCTCCCAAGTTCATCTCCACCCCTCTCATAGAGGTTGAAGAATAATATTCTTCATTGATAATCCATTAATAAAATCTTATGACCACTGATCCTTTCATTTTTTACTCCTTCTAGAGGATATTTTGACGTTGACAATATTCTTTACACAATCCCTCTCACTAGCCATAGTTAAGCTCCTAGATGAGGATTTGTTGAGTGCCTCGTCTCTATTTCTAACTAGCAGTGAGGTTCTTGGGATCTCCTTAATAATCAATCCATTGTAGTATCCACCTCCTTTCCCATATGATTAATATTAGGAGGATAGTAATCTATCGATAGATTATCTGTGAGGGTCAAAATTGCCCCTACATATGTATATTAGGATATGTTCATACATGTTCCCAAGTAGCATGTGTGTGTTATTTTTGTTCCTTCCTAGGAGACCCTTGTATTTGGAAATAGAATATTTCTTGTCATGAACCTTATTCTATATGTTCCCTCTTCCTCTATATGTTGCAAATTCTAAATTTTTTAATTTGGGGATGACACAAAGCATTAGGCTCATTTAGTTACCCCTCTACATTGACCCAATTTTTAAAACTTTTGTTCACATCTGTCTTTTTTTAGATTGTTGGCATAATTGACCTAGTGATGGTAGGTGATTTTTGGAGTTGTCATGATACATATTTGATTTCTTGATGATCAATTATTGTGTTGTTAGTGATGTCAAGTATTGACCTAATGTTGGTATCATATTGTTGAGTATAAATGTGATGAATATGGTGTTGCAGGGACTTTTAGTGCTTTCTATCTTTGTGGGAGACTTAATTGTGTCTCTTAATAGATGTATGACTACTACTCTTGATGTCAATTTTTTAGCAAATTATGATTGAATGAAGGTCAAGAGAATGTTACTACTAGAAAAGTTAGTGCCAAGCAATACATGATTTGATTATTTTGTCAAATCTATGATGAGTTAAGTGGATCAATTATAGGAGAAGGTGGATAATGGCCCATAGATTCTTTAGCTATGACCTAAAATCATTTGAATGACCAATGAAAAAGTATTGAAGAGATAAACAAAGTTTCTAAAAAAAATGTGTGTGTTCTTAAGTTAGCGGTGGTAGATTGAGGATTGGTGACTGATATGAATGATGTCATAAATGTTGTCAAGTTGCTAATAATATGAGCCAACATTTCTTAATGTTTGGAGGTGACAATTTGGCATTCTAGTGATTGATGTAGACATGTCATGAAGATTTTAGAAGAAGGGATTGTTTGATCAAAATGAACATTTGAGTGTTCTTCACAAGTTCAAATGTAAAGTTAGTTGTGGGATGAAATGGAATAAGGAACTTAGTGTGTGCATCAAGATGTGTTTCTAGGATATGGTATATGACCACTATGTTTGAAACTCAAACTGGAATGTGTTAGGGAAAGTTTAATGTGGTGGAACAATTTAGGGTTTGAAGAAAATCATATATTTGATGAAGGTAAAATAATTGTGTTTTGATCATGTGGTGGTTATGAATGTGAGATCAAGCCAAGGGCTAGGTGAGTATGAAGCGAAGTGTTTGTGTGAGCTACATTGGATATGACCAATAATAAAGGTGTTTCTTTATAGGTCATTCTACATATAATGACAACACTAAAATCCCTTAACCGGGTGGAACCTAATAGGTCCTTTATTATAAATCCTTTAACAGGGGCATATGCACCGAGTTGTGGTGCCAAAAAGGTGACAAGGAATTTTTTTTTTTCCTATTTTAAACAGCGCGTACGCACTATAGCGCGCATGTGCTCTGGCTTGGGCAACCCAAGCCATAGTGTGTACGTGCTATAGCGCGTACGCGCTTTAAAAAAAAAAAAAAGTATATATGATGGGCTGCAAACCCACAACCCATCATTTTCATTACCATTTTCTTCTACTCCTACAGTGAGCAGCACGTACGTGACTTGAAGACTCAACATTTGCACCACCATTTGCCAAAATGCCTCCTCGTCGATGAAATTCAAGACCACAAGCGCACCCATGACGACGTCGTAAGTGATATAAACCTAACTTTGCATTGTTTGATATATTTTTCATATTGTTTTGTAAGTTTTTTATATTCTTTTGTAGGGTTTTTACAAATTTTATTTAGATTTGTTTATTTATTTGAATTTCAATTGATTTTTTATCAAGAAATGTTCATAATCAACCAGAAAATCCACAAGAACATCAAAACCCTCAAGAACCCCAAAACCAAAACCCTCCTCAAGAAGAAGAACAAATTCCACAACCCGAACCAATTGCAAGACCTCCACCAAGCACACAAGAAAATCTAAGAAATGAAATAGAGAGAGGCAAAACTGAATTAGAAGGAATCATTGCTCGGTTGAAAGAATCCAGACAAACCAATCCAATGAGGGCTCAATCGACATCATCCCTCAAATCCATTAACACTCAGATAGCCTCAATTAGTGGTCAGTTAGATATTTGGTGGGCTAAGAGGGATGAACAAAAAAGATTTTATGCAAATAAATTGTCATATGAAGATGTTAAAAAAAAGGAAATACCAAAAGGTAGTATATGTGCATTATTTAGAAAACCCAGTGAGCAAAATACTGTTGGAGAGGGTACTAAACGATTCCCCATCCATTGGTGCATACATGATGCTATTAGAAATAATTTTTGGGATAGATGGTGGATGGTTTTTGATGCCCCTCCTTGCAACAATCACAAGGTCCCCATGTATTTTTTGAAGAAATTATATTGTGAGTTTGTCCTTGGGGAGATCCCCAATTATTTTAATATGTTAGAATCCCAGGGTAGAGGTGGGGAGTCATCATTTGAGAGGCCCGAAGCACGTCGTGACCCTAATGTAGTTAGGGCACCCGTGGTGCATCTACAGCGTGAGCATGTGATTATTCCTTCAGTTGTGAAGGAACATGTAGAGGCCAGCACTCTAGGGACCATTAATGCTTTGACACAGACCCTCATCCATTCCACGAGCCCATTAGTTGAGGGGGAGCCTTCTATACGTCATGGTCACATGTGCACTTCATGCGGATCCCTATGCACATTTGGCACTCATGTCGGAGATGGTGCAGATGATGGGCTTGTCACTGATCAGTTCCTGAATGAGACATTTGGCATTGACACACAGGTAAATTACTAATTTGATCACATTTCATACGTATAGTGAATGATTAATTAATTAGGATTTATTGACATTGTTCAAAATTTAGGGTCAAAGTGTTCCTGGGCCTAGCAGTGATCCTCCAGGCCCATTTTTTGTCCCTTCGACGAGTCCTGAGGTATGTATCAATTTAATCATTTTAATTAATACATATATTTATTACGTAATCATATTAAGGATTGACCAAAAAAAAATGCATGTGCATCAGTTCTCCACAGGACCCTCAACCTTTACCACAGACGCAGAGCAGAGACATCATACGAGCTTCACACAGGTACAGTTGTTTCATGTTAATTTAATTCATTTGATTATATTTATTCCATGTTTCATGTTAGATATAATGTGTATTGTATGACGTACATCTCATGATGTCGGACACACCTCCTCGTTTGCGACAGTCTGTTGATAGTGGAGTGGCCGCAGCTGTGGCTAGCTCATAGCCACTGACAGAGGTATGAAAGAATTTTCTTCGTTTTAGTTGTTGTTTATAATAGTTAATCTCAAATTTTCTAATGTTATTTATAAGTGATTATATTTATTGAATTGTTGTAGGGTCTTGTCACGCCTGATCGTCCACAAGCATTTGAGGTGGACTTACAGAGTGACTATTTGTTGGCGGTAAGAAAATAATTGATTTTGTGAGTACATATATTTGATTTCAACGTATAATAAATATTGATTCATATCTACTTTCTTTGTATTAGTTGGACCTGGAGAGGAGCCTCAACAAGAGGTCAAGTGAGCGTGTCAAGAGGGCCCCATCATCTCCACTGTCTCCCTCCACACGACGGCAGAGGACGTCGAGAGACTTGTTTCCTTCCCCTCGTGGGAAGGAAAAGATGTAGTTGAGATATTCGATACATATATATAGAGACTTGTTTCCTTCCCCATGTATATATATAGGCATCTGAGAGACATATTCGATACACATTTGATGTACTTATGACATTCTATATTTGATGTATGACATATTTAATGTATGAAATTATTGGTTAATATATGATATGTTTGTTCATATACGACATTATTGGTTATCATAATATATTATGTGTTTGTTAATGTATATGAAATTATTGGTTATCATTTTATATTATATGTTTGTTCATGTATGACGTTAAATTAGATATGTTCGTGTATGACATTAAATTAGATATGTGCATGTATGAAATTAAATTCAATTGCTAGAGAGTTGCCATTATGTCTACCAACTAGTAGATGTTCTTTTTTGCTTTATTAGTATTTCTCAAAAATTGCAAAGAAGCTGTTTCTGGTAGTATCTACTATAGTCCTACTCAAATATGTTTTCAAAAATACTTAGTATGGCAAAGAAATGTCTATGGAAAGCTTGTCAAATAGGATATTGAAGAACTAAATGTGGATAGTCATTAGTACCCATCAATAAGAACACGAACATCTTTCTCAAGCAAGCCATATGACATTAGCAAGTAATTTATAAATTTCCTTTGCAAATAACTAGAAGATGCTATGAATCTTAATACAGAGTTAATCATGAACTCATTATTCCCTCCAAGAAGCATATATCACCCTAAGCCAATTAACCGACAGGATAAAAATTAATTCAATTTCAACAAAATTTTGAGTATAACAAGCATCTTAGGGATTCTTACAAGAATTAACACGATGTTCACAAGAGCATTACAAGTTCTTGTAATGCTATTTCACATATTGTAATCATATTCAGTTTTGAATGGTCATTTGTGTTACAAGCATAAATGTTCTTTAAGGTCTTTTAATTCTAGACATGAATTTTATTATGAAGCTTTTTTATGACAACCCACTCAATGCATATATTGTTGTTCCACATTATGCTAATTTGACTTTCATTGGTTGATTTGGGTCTAGACATGACGTTATTCACTACCTTTTTTATATATTATTTTTTTGTAGTGAGGTTTTGGCCTGAATGAATGTATTAATCATCGAAGTTGTGAACCTTGGTCAAGATCCTTACAAATATATTTTCAAATTGGACCTCAAATAGTTTTCTCAGTCACCCCCTGTACACAGATACTGAAATTGTAGTTAATTACAAAATTAATACTGAATTAACACAAGTTTAATTGAGAAGTATTATGTACCTCAATAGGCTAGATTATTATTGACCGGGAAGCTTTATCTTAGAGCAGTTGGTTTCCTAAATCTTTAGCGCAATGACAGTCTTATGGAATGTGGAATTAGGTCTGCTAGCTAAGGAACGTTCTTTAAAAGGTAGAGGAAACTCAAGACTCACATGTTTCCAATCAATATAAATGTTTAAATCGCTTCTCTAATTTTTTCTATTTATGATCTTCTTAAAACTTAACTTTCTAAATGCATTGATGGGGAAATAAAGATCTTCTAGGAACTAAAGGCTAATCATGTTTAATACTTACAATTCTCTGTTTTTATCTAATAATTTAAAAAAGATTGTACAAGTGTTTTCAAAGAGCAACACTTGTCACTAACATCATAAGAAGGAATATCCAAGGAGTCTTACCACTGATCCCCCACCACCAAATTCAAGAGAAAACAAAATTCCACTACTAAAGAGATAGTAACAATGATCATCCCTAGTCTCTCCCTTATCACAAAATGATTACCATCAAAATTTGCATTTCCAATTGTGTCATGTGCGTTGAAGTGATAGTAACATTTTCACTCTCTTACCTAATGTCTCCCATTTCTGAAACTCCTGGGGAAGGGCAAGGCCATCTTCTCAGTACTTCAAAATACAACGAGTTCCATTTTTTCACATATTGATAATCCTTGACTTAAAGTATAGTCGAAGTATTGAGAGCCCATAGATATGCCCCGTCAAAGATCGTAGCCCTGTGACATTTAGTGACCCTTAGGGACATTCTGGTTCAGTGTGCCTGAGAACATTTGAGCACTGAAGGGGATAGGAAGAGGTTGGGGATATGGTTTACCCGGCCACCCGGAGCTAATGGAGCAGACAGTTTGATCCCATGATGAAAGATGAGAGAGATTTGGCAGTTGGCAACTTTGTACTGGCCAACACTGCAAGTTTCAACATCACCCGAGATGGCATTGTAGAATGAAAAAGGAATGCGATCTCCAAAAATCGAGAGAGGTTATTGTAGGTCTTTAAAACATAGTCTTGCAGGAATTAGAATCTCATCCATATCTCGCACAAGCTTCGAGATATGCCCTGTCAAAGATCGCAGCCCTGTGGCATTTAGTGACCCTTAGGGACATTCTGGTTCGGCATGCCTGAGAACGTTCAAGCATTGAAGGGGACAAGACAAGGTTTGGGATAGGGTTTACTCGGCCACCCGGAGCTAATGGAGCAGACAGTTTGATCCCACTACGAAAGATGAGAGAGATTTGGCAGTTGGCAACTTTGTGCTGGCCAACACTACAAGTTTCAGCATCACCCGAGATGGTGTTGTAAAATGAAAACAGAATGTGATCTCCAAAAAGTGAGAGAGGTTATTGTAGGTCTCCGCAACATGGTCCTGTAGGAACTAGAATCGCATCCATACCTCGCACGAGCTCCGAGATATGCCCCATCAAAGATCGCAGCCCTATGGCATTTAGTGACCCTTGGGGACATTCCGGATTGGCGTGCCTGAGAACGTTCGAGCACTAAAGGGGATAGGACGAGGTTGGGGATAGGGTTTACCCGGCCACTCAAAGCTAACGGAGGAGACAGTTCGATCCCACGACAAAAGGTGAGAGAGATTTGGCAGTTGGCAACTTTGTACTGGCCCACACTGCAAGTTTCAGCATCACCCGAGATGGCATTGTAAAACAAAAATAAAGTGTGATCTCCAAAAAGTGAGAGAGGTTATTGTAGGTCTCTATAACACGGTCCTGTAGGAATTGGAATTGCATCCATACCTCGCACGAGCTCCGAGATATACCCCATCAAAGATCGCAGCCCTGTGGCATTTAGTGACCCTTAGGGACATTCTGGTTCAATGTGCCTGAGAACGTTCGAGCACTGAAGGGGATAGGAAGAGGTTGGGGATAAGGTTTACTCGGCCACTCGGAGCTAATGGAGCAGGCAGTTTGATCCCACGACGAAAGATGAAAGAGAGATTTGGCAGTTGGCAACTTTGTACTGGCCAACACTACAAGTTTTAGCATCACCCGAGATGGCATTGTAGAATGAAAACAGAATGTGATCTCCAAAAAGAGAGAGAGGTTATTGTAGGTCTCTGCAACACGGTCCTATAGGAATTGGAATCTCATCCATATCTTGCACGAGCTCCGAGGTATGCCCCGTCAAAGATTGCAACCCTGTGGCATTTAGTGACTCTTAGGGACATTCTGGTTCGACGTGCCTGAGAACGTTCAAGCATTCAAGGGGACAAGACAAGGTTGGGGATAGGGTTTACCCGGCCACCTGGAGCTAATGGAGTAGACAGTTTGATCCCATGACGAAAGATGAGAGAGATTTGGCAGTTGGCAACTTTGTACTGGCCAACACTACAAGTTTCAACATCACCCGAGATGGCATTGTAAAATGAAAACAGAATGTGATCTCCAAAAAGTGAGAGAGGTTATTGTAGGTCTTCACAAAATAGTCCTGTAGGAACTAGAATTGCATCCATACCTCGCACGAGCTCTGAGATATGCCCCGTCAAAGATTGCAGCCCTATGGCATTTAGTGACCCTTGGGGACATTCCGGATTGGCGTGCCTGAGAACGTTTGAGCACTGAAGGGGATAGGATGAGGTTGGGGATAGGGTTTAACCGGCCACCCAAAGCTAACGGAGCAGACAGTTCGATCCCACGACGAAAGGTGAGAGAGATTTGGCAGTTGGCAACTTTGTACTGGCCCACACTGCAAGTTTCAGCATCACCTGAGATGGCATTGTAAAACAAAAATGGAGTGTGATCTAGAAAAAGTGAGAGAGGTTATTGTAGGTCTCCGCAACACGGTCCTATAGGAACTAGAATTGCATCCATACCTCACACGAGCTCTGAGATATACCCCATCAAAGATCGCAGCCCTATGGCATTTAGTGACCCTTAGGGACATTCTGGTTCAGCGTGCCTGAGAACGTTCGAGCACTGAAGGGGACAGGAAGAGGTTGGGGATAAGGTTTACCCGGCCACCTGGAGCTAATGGAGCAGAAAGTTTGATCCCACGATGAAAGATGAGAGAGATTTGGCAATTGGCAACTTTGTATTGGCCAACACTACAAGTTTCAACATCACCCGAGATGGCATTGTAGAATGAAAATGGAATGTGATCTCCAAAAAGTGAGAGAGGTTATTGTAGGTCTCTGCAACACAGTCCTGTAGGAATTGGAATCTCATCCATATCTTGCACAAGCTCCGAGATATGGCCCGTCAAAGATTGCAGCCCTGTGGCATTTAGTGACCCTTAAGGACATTTTGGTTCGACGTGCCTGAGAACATTCAAGCATTGAAGGGGACAAGAAAAGGTTGGGGATAGGGTTTACCCGACCACCTGGAGCTAATGGAGTAGAGAGTTTGATCCCACGATGAAAGATGAGAGAGATTTGGTAGTTGGCAACTTTGTACTGGCCAACACTACAAGTTTCAGCATCACTCGAGATGGCATTGTAAAATGAAAATAGAATGTGATCTCCAAAAAGTGAGAGAGGTTATTGTAGGTCTCCGCAACAAGGTCCTGTAGGAACTAGAATTGCATCCATACCTTGCACGAGCTCCGAGATATGCCCCGTCAAAGATCGCAGCCCTATGGCATTTAGTGACCCTTGGGGACATTTCGGATTGGCGTGCCTGAGAACGTTTGAGCACTGAAGGGGATAGGACGAGGTTGGGGATAGGTTTTACTCGGCCACCCAGAGCTAACGGAGCAGACAGTTCGATCCCACGACGAAAGGTGAGAGAGATTTGGCAGTTGGCAACTTTGTACTGGCCCACACTGCAAGTTTCAACATCACCCGAGATGGCATTGTAAAACAAAAATGGAGTGTGATCTCCAAAAAGTGAGAGAGGTTATTGTAGGTCTCTAAAACATGGTCCTGTAGGAACTAGAATCAAATCCATACCTCACACGAGCTTTGAGATATGCCCCGTCAAAGATCGCAGCCCTATGGCATTTAGTGACCCTTGGGGACATTCTGGATTGGCGTGCCTGAGAACGTTCGAGCACTGAAGGGGATAGGATGAGGTTGGGGATAGGGTTTAATCGACCACACGGAGCTAACAGAGTAGACAGTTTGATCCCACGAGGAAAGGTGAGAGAGATTTGGCAGTTGGCAACTTTGTACTAGCTGACATTGCAAGTTTCAACATCACCCGAGATGGCGTCGTAAAATGAAAACGGAGTGTGATCTCCAAAAAGTGAGAGAGGTTATTGTAGGTCTCAAAAAATAGTGTTTAAAAATGCAAAAATAGTGGGGATTCCTTTGTATGGTTTGGGAGTTTGACCATTAAAACTAGAAATTGTCCTAGTAGTAAGTGCTGGTAATAGTTTTGAAATTTGATTGTTGAGTGTTGAGAAACCTCAAGTTTGGGATTTTTCTTGTTGGTTTGAGTCTATAATAACCATTTCCATCTAAAAAGTTGAGTGTTGAAACCATTTAAGAAGTATTTGCATAGTTTTCCCTAAAATTTGAGTGCATAAAAAGGGGTATGTGATTGCTCCCAAGGTGGATTTAGTGTTTTCTCCAAACAAGAGTTACATTTTATCTTTGAAGTCATCTAATATAACCAAATTAAAGGTGTTTGAACCATTTTGGGGTTCTAGAGACATTGCAAAGTAAGAGTTCTAGAAAGCCCTAGGGTAAAGGGGCTAGAAAGGAGGGTTTTGTAAAAACCATTGTAAAGTTGATCATGAACCAAAAAAAAAAAAGAATCCTTTAATTTGAGTCATGTCTTAAGACTTTTTTGGGTCATGGGAGTTCCAAAAGTCAAGGGATTGTGAGTTGCTTTGTAAATGGCCTCAAACTAGGCCTAGTTGGTAGACTGAAATAGCTAGTTTTGAGTGATATTTTACAAAACAAGTGTAGTTGGTTTTGGAGTATATTTTAGAGTGAGGAAAAGGGTATTTTAATCACCCAATAGTTTAGGAAGTTTTGTGGAAAATTTTGGAGAAAAAAACAAATTAGTGATTGGCAAGGGCTAGTTGGAACAAGCCTAGAAGAGGCAAAATTGAGAAAGTGTAAGAGATGAGTTGCAAGAAACAACTACTATAGATGATGAAAATATTGATGAGTTGTAAAGCGAGGGGGAGGAAATAACTATTGATTCCTTCCTAAAAATCAATGGCTTATTAGATGAACCAATTAACACTTTGTTGAGGAGTTATGGACAAAATATGAAGGGACTAGGTACAATTGCACCTAAAAATACCCAACCAGAAAACCTGAACCAGCCAGTGGACTATTATAGGAGATAAAACCTTGAGCATACAACAAACATTGATATTAGATTAAGCTTGCTAATGCAAGATTCACAACCAGATTGGTTGTAGGAGGTTGTCACAAACCTTGGGTAACCAAATACTTGTGGGGATGAAAATGTTTCCCTTTTAATTCCATCCCCACCACATGTTGACCCCAAGGATGTCATCTAATGGTTTGCAAATGGTGGCAACCATGATGAAATAAATAGTCAACAATTTTTTGATACCCAGGCCCAAAATGACTATGATGGAGATGTTGATTTTATACGTTACATGCCACTAGACAGAAAACAACATAGTGGTTTACCTGGTAGATTCCTATAGCTACCAAAGAAAAGGATACAAAATTCTAAGGAACAAGAGAGACTAAGAAGTTATTTGAGGCTAATGCACTTTACATGAAGGAGAAGATCTGGGATAGGAAAGATGGGAGAGAGGAAAAGATTGCAAGAAATGAGATCTTATATGCTATAGAGAGGGGAAAATGAGTTGCGGAGAAGGTTGCACTAAAGGAATAGAAGAGGAAAGAAAGAGAGGATAATCTATATGTTTGAAAGAGATATAGACCAAATATTGGAGGTGCACCTTCAACAACTATAGAAATTATATTTACAACACTAGTGGAAGGAGATGTAATTGCACTAGCCCTAGAATCAATTAGTATGCCCAACATACCTCTTCTCCCATAGCATAAATCACATTCTGATATATTCAATGCTCTAATCCATAGATTAGGAAATATTCTTACTTAATAAGTGTAACCCCAAGCATTGTCACCATAGTTGGCAACAAATGGTGAGAGTCCCAATCAACTAGTGAAAAAAATGACTAAGTTGATGGAGCTGAATCCTACATTACACACATCTCCTAGTAGTGGACAGGAGGATGTTGGGATTGGGAGCATAGCACCTATTCCCTTTCCCAATTTTATGGACAATTGATGGGAACTCAAGTAGATGGGAGAAATTCCAATTTTTTTGAAGTGATAAAGTTTTGTGATGTATTTAGAATATCTAAGATAGACTTAGTTTTTATGTGAACTAAACCATTCTTACATTACTATTTAAATGTATTTGTATTGTTATAATAGTTTGATTGTTGGTCATGGTGTAAAATATGTAAAGTTTAGAAATATAAATAGTTCATCATAGAGATATTATAGAATTAATTTATTTTAAATAATAGAAATAATCATAACAAATATATAGAAATAAAAATAATAATTTTATACAAAAAGTTTTAATTTATTTTAAATAATTAAATAATAGAAACATCGTAGAATTAATAATTCAGTATGATCATAACAAATAGACACTAAACAATCCCAAATTCAAACATACGAAGGTCCAACTAGAATAATGACTTTAAATAACCAAATACCAAAGCCAAACAAAGGAAATGGGACTTTTACCTTAAATGAATAAATTACATGAAGAAGGGTGGCTGGTTGTTTGGAAATCTACTTATTTTTCTTCTCTCCCTCTTGTCATCCAAGAGAACATGCAATGAAAGAAAAATATCATCACAATAAGAAAATATGAAAAATATTGTTCTATCTTTAAAAAAATTGGAGACATCAAAACATAAAATCTAGATTCTAAACAAATCAAAACATAAAATCTATGATTTAAACTAAATCTCATCACTTACGCATCATAAAAATATGGTCCACCTTAGTCATGTGGATAGTCTTGGGGAAGAGGTTGCAACAATGTATTTGGATCCAGTTGATCACTCTTTCTCTCTCTCCCTCTCTCTGTATTCAATCTAATGAGCCAACTGGATCTGCTCGACATTTTAATGTCTCAAGTATTGCCTCGTGGTCTGACTCGCGAACTCTCCAAAGATTCTTATTATGTGGTTTTCCACCATATTTTATCAAGTGGACATTTGATGCGACAATAGGATTTGAATAATGAAGAATCTTCCTCTCTGTTTGCCAATCCTCGAATAACCACAAGTTAGGGTTCTTCATAGAATATCGTCTAAGCCATGTGCCGGTTACAACCATCGCACCGACATGGTACTCTAAACCTTCACCATCTATAACCGAGTGATCCAATTTTTTTTTGGCTCGAACACAATGACAAAAATAATAATCTATCCCTTCTTCATTGTCTTCAGGTGCAATAACAACAAAAACATGGCCTGCAGTGACAAATGTACAAAAGGCGGTCATTAATTCAGAAAATACTTGCATAAAAGTTATAAAGTTACATATTGAAATTAAAAAGATATATAAATATATATATTACCAGGTTGCACTAGATCAGACAAGCAGTCAAAGTCAATAGACGATTCCATCTGTACGATTTCCAGTGCTTGTGGGGGACGATAGGTGTCAATTGGGTCCAAAATCCGTATATCCCATTTGTCCACCCATTCAGTCGACTCACAGTCATCCCAATTTTCCTTTGCACATGATGGACAAGAGCATGCCATTTTCCATGTGTGGATACTCCATGAACCTGCATCAAAGCTTCTAAAAGAGTGCAACTCACTAGATCCTGTTAGTTTGCAACAATCCTGATATGGTGCAATGTTAGTATTATCTATGAACCAAAAAAATCTATGAACCGTAGACTCACCTTCCTTACTTGGACCCATTGTAGCGTTACACCACTGGACGATGGATTTTGCATCTGTCAATATTGCTCCATCTTTGTACTTTAGTTCTTCACGAGCTAAGGCTCTTTTGATGCATGCGCCTGCACCATCGTGCTCTCCCTTTCCATGACTAACCTCTGTGAAATTCCACATGTATTGAATTCTACACAACTTGTGCATCCTGCTCAACCAATAGAACATCCATGCATTCTTGAATTGAGATGCACAATTGTCTGACCAAATAATGTGTTGACGATATGTGATGCACCTGTCAACCAAATCTCCATAAAATAGTTGAAAACAACCATGTACGAACTCTGTAGAATGTGATCGATCATCGCTGATGTAAAAATGGTACTCCCTCAAAATCTTCCTGTCATCCTCTGTACTTATAGGTGAATGCATGAATGTTATGTGAACAAATATGGAAACCTGTTGAGAAGTATAATACTTTGCTTGCACCTCATTTTGTGGTTGTAGTGTGTAGTTCTCTACAAAATCTACAACCGAAACAATGGTATCCAGTGGAAACGTATCCTTGCACAACTTGAATTGCAAATCCAGCCATCGAGCTCTATGGGTATGCCTTGCATACTCGTAAATAATGTTTTCACAAAAAATCTTCATGAACTCATACACTGGAATCTTTTCAATGACTAAATCACATCTTTTACCATGTTTCCCATCTTTTAGAGCATATGTCACTGTCTTAAATTTTCCATAATCTACTATTTCATTTCCAATTGTATGTGTACTATCCATATGTTGACAAGTTGATAAAAGTTGCAAAGAACCACAAAATAAGCACGTACCATCCAAGCATGATGTCTTGTAAAATTGTTGGCCGTCTCTTATTTCACATAAAATGTTGGATATGAATTCCCTTGAAGATCTTGGTGGCTCATTTATGTCACAATCCTGCAAAACAAACTGAGAATGCAAAATTATGCATATATGCCTAAAAACATCAAAATGGTTAGAGAATTCAATATGTATCCTACAACAACGAGTTGTGCATATGTGATTTATCTTCACATAAAAAGGTTTACCCATCTCAAAAAATCTTTGACTTATTCGAATTTGAGGATACATACCAATAAATTTTGCAAAAAATTGTGTCTGAGTTGTGTCCAAAAAATGTTTTGCATGTGGCTCGCGATTTTGGCTACCAATCCTCCTTCTAACAACATCTCTTTGATTAGGGGAAACACATGTGTTATTTTTCCAAAAATCTTCGATCAATGATTTCAAGGCTTCACTAATTTCTTTATCCTTTCGCGGTAGTCTACCACTAAATGTCCATAACTCATTTTTTGTTGGATCTTTCAATCTCTCACGCCTTAGCATGGCTCTCCTTAGAGTACCTCGACCAATTTTTAATTTTTTTCTTGTTTTTCTCATGAGTCGAGCTTTCTTCATTTGGCTACTTACTATTGTCGATGTAAGTACTCGTCTTGCGATATTACTATCTTTGGTGCGTGATTTAGAACCCACTTTGTCATAAGCATTCATTAGATTCTTTACAATATTTTTTTCATTTGAATCATCCATCGTTCTTAGCCCAAAAATCTTCATGATAGGCCTAAATTTTAAATTCCTCATCATTTCAACAAATAATTGGCATTGACCTGTAATATTTAATTCATCAAAAAATAATCTCCACATACGATTAACTTTTCTTTGACAAGTACGCTTGCTAATCTTGTCAAGTATTGATTTCAAAATGTTAGTATCAATATCAATCAAATATTTTGGTCTTCTAAAATGAATTCTAGAAGGTGTTATAATCTCTTCAATTCTCTCAACATTTTGAACATCAACATAAGGTTGAGTGAATTTCGTACCTTGAACCGAAGATGATGTGCCTTGGCAATAAGATGCAAAAGATGGAATATCACGTACTTGATGTGTTGATGTTGTGCCTTCAACATGACATGATGGAGTGTGTATATCATCGGATCTACAAATCAGTGTCTCTTCAACATGAGAGGACGATATGACTTCAACATTGGAAGATGGTGTAGTGGACGATATGACTCCAACATTAGAAGATGGTGTAGCTTCACAATTCAATTGTCTTCTTGAGCGTAACCGTCTCATTCGTTCTCTTTGTCTTTCCAATTCTTCCTCTTTGTTTCTTGGTACTGGTGGTTCTTGATCCTCTTCGAAAGTCAATTCTTTATTATTGCTTTGCAATTTTCTTTGCTCACGTAGTAATTTCATTTTATCTCTTTTAATTGCCAAATCTCTCTCCCTATCTTCATTTGTTTGATTTTTTGGTTTCTTCCTTGGCATGATGATGATTTCTACATGTCAAATTATTCAAACATTTGAATTACTTAAAATGTGTAAATTACAAATTATTCAAATATATATAAAAATTATAATTATTTGAATGAATACACAATATATATATAAAATGACTTGTCAAATTTCTAACCATTTCGAAATAAAATTTTATTGAAACATACAAATTTCAATGAATTCACTATATATTAAACAACATGTCAAATTATAATCAAATTTGTATCTATATATCAAAAAACAATATTTAAAATAGATTGCACTAACCTTTTCTATACAAGGAATATTCAAAAGTCTTCAAATCGTGTATCCAATGATTGAATTTGGTGTTTGTTAGCTTCCAAAAGTGTTTGCCACCTTGAAATAGTGTTTGTTAGCTTGAAATAGTGTTTTCCACCTTGAAAGAGTGTTTTCTATGTTGAAACCCACGATTTCTGTCGGGATAACAGAGTGTAGAACAGAACAAAAGCAGAGAATGAATGAAACGGGGCCCAAAGTTGCTTTTTGACCATTTTTAGGTGATTTCACATAGTACGTATGCGCTATATGAGAACACATCACTCTCCACCCTCCCTACTCTCTCTCTCTCTCCCTACTCTCTCTCTCTTCCTACTCTCTCTCCCTTCTCCCATCCCCTTCTCCCATCCCCTACACACTCTCTCTCTCCCCTCTCCCATCCTTTACTCTCTCTCGCTCTCCCTCTCCCACTGCCTACTCTCTCTATCTCTCTCACCCTCTCTCCTCTCCCATCCCCTACTCTTTAGATCTCTCATACACACTCCCATCCTCCCTCTCCCACTTCTTACTCTCTCTCTCTGCCACCTCCTACTCTCTCTCACACTCTCTCCCATCCCCTACTCTCTCTCTCTCACACTCCCATCCGCTACTCTCTCTCTCTCTCTCTCTCTTGGGCTACTCTCTCTCTCCCCTTTCCCATCCCCTAAACTCTCTCTTTTGCAGATACACACTCCCATCCCCCTCTCTCTCTCCCCTCTCCCATCCCTTACTCTCTAGATCACTCACACGCACTCCCATCCCTCTCTCTCCTCCTCTCCCACTCCCTCTCCCACCACCTACTATCTCTCTCTCTCTCAAGTTCTCTCTCTCCCTCTCTACTCTCTCTCTCTCTCTTCCATCCCCTACTCTTACTCTCTCTCTCTGCAATCCCCAACTCTCTCTCACACTCTCTCCCATCCCCTACTCTCTCTGACACTCTCTCTCATCCTTTCACTCTGTCTCTCTCATCTCGTACTCTCTCTCTCTCTATCACCTCCTACTCTCTCTCACACTCTTTCCCATCCTTTCACTCTGTCTCTCCCATCTCGTACTCTCTCTTTGCCACCCCCTACTCTCTCTCACACTGTCACACTCTCTCCTATCCCCTACTCTCTCTCTTTCACAGACACACACACACACACACACACACACACACACACACACACACACACACACACACACACACACACACACACTCCCATCCCCCCTCTCTCTTCTCTCCCATCCCCTACTCTCTAGATTTGTCACATGCACTCCCATCCCTCTCTCTCTTCCTCTCCCACTCCCTCTCCCAGGTCACCTACTATTTCTCTCTCTCAAGTTCTCTCTCTCCCTCTCTACTCTCTCTCTCCCATCCCCTACTCTCTCTCTCTCTCTCTCTCTCTCTCTCTCCCATTCCCAACTCTCTCTCACACACTCTCCCATCCCCTACTCTCTCTCACACTCTCTCCCATCCTTTCACTCTGTCTCTCCCATCCTGTACTCTCTCTCTCTCTCTGCCGCCCCCTACTCTCTCTCTCACTCTCTCCCATCCTTTCACTCTATCTCTCCCATCCTTTCACTCTGTCTCTCCCATCTCATAATCTCTCTCTGCCACCCCCTACTCTCTCTCACACTCTCACACTCTCTCCCATCCCCTACTCTCTCTCTTTCATAGACACGCACACTCCTATACCCCCACTCTCTTCTCTCCCATCCCCCCTATCTCTCTCCCTCTCCCTCTCCTACCGCCTACTAGATATCTCTCTCAAGTTCTCTCTCTCCCTCTCTACTCTCTCTCTCTCTCCCATCCTATCCCTTACTCTCACTCTCTCTCTCTCCCATCCCCTACTCTCTCTCACATTCCCATTCCCTAATCTCACTCTCTCTCTCCCATCCCGTACGAGCTCTCTCTACCACCACCTACTCTCTCTCACACTCTCACACTCTCTCCCATCCCCTACTCTGTCTCTCTTACACACATTCCCATCCCCCCCCTCTCTCTCTCCCTCTCCCACTGCCTACTTTCTCTCCCCCATCCCTTACTCTCTCTCTCCCCTCTCCCATCCCCTACTCTCTCTCTTTCATAGACACGCACTCCCATCCCCCCTCTCTCTCTCCTCTCCCATCCCCTACTCTCTAGATTTGTCACACACACTCCCATCCCCCCTCTCCCTCCCTCTCCCACTCCCTCTTGCACCACCTACTATCTCTCTCTCTCAAGTACTCTCTTTCCCTCTTTACTTTCTCTCTCCCATCCCCTACTCTATCTCTCTTATACACATTCCCATTCCCCCCCCCTCTCTCTCTCAATCCCTCTCCCATTGCCTACTCTCTCCCATCCCCAACTCTATCTCTCTTACACACTTCCATTCTCCCTCTCTCTCTCTCCCTCCCACTCCCTCTCCCATCGCCTACTATCTCTCTCTCTCTCTCTCTCTCTCTCTCTCTCTCTCCCTCTCTCTCCCATCCCCTACTCTCACTCTCTCTCTTTGCCACCCCTACTCTCTCTCACACTCTCTCCCATCCCCTACTTTCTCTCTTACACACACTTCCATCCCCCCTCTCTCTCCCTCTCCCACTCCCTCTACCATTGCCTAATCTCTTTCTCTTCCATCCACCCTCTCTCTCCCTCTCCCACTCCCTCTGCCATTGCCTACTCTCTTTCTATCCCATCCCCTACTCTCTCTATCTCTCTCTCCCCTCTCTCATTCCCTACTCTCTCTTTCACACACACCCATCCCCCCTCTCTCCTCTCCCATCCTCTACTTTTTCTCTCACTCCCTCTCCCTCTCCCACTACCTACTCTCACTCTCTCTCACTCTCTCTCTCTCTCTCTCTCTCACTCTCCCTCTCTACTCTCTCTCTCTGCTACCCCCTACCCTCTCTCACATTTTCACACTCTCTCTCTTTCTCTCTTACACACATTTCCATCCCCCCTCTCTCTCTCCCTCTCCCACTCCATCTCCCATCGCCTACTCTCTCTTCCATCTCCTACTCTCTCTTCCATCCCCTACTCTCTCTCAAGCTACTCTATCTTCCCCCTCTCCCATTCCCTACTCTCTCTCTTTCACACACATGCACTCCCATCCTCCTCTCTCTCGCTCTTCCTCTCCCACTTCGTCTCCCACCACCTACTCTCTCTCTCCCCCATCCCCTACTCTCAATCTCTCTCTCCCAACTTGTACTCTCTCTCACACTTCCTCTCTCTCGCATCCCCTACTTTCAATATCTCTTCCCATCCCATACTCTCTGTTTTCCACCTCTACTCTCTCTCTCTCACTTCCTCTCTCTTGCATCTTGTACTCTCTTTGCCACCCCTACTCTCTCACATTTCCTCTATCTCCTATCCTATACTCTCTCTGCCACCCCTACTCTTTCTCACTTCCTCTCTCCCCTCTCCTATCCCCTACTTTCTCTCTATCTCTCTCACACACACAAATAGCCATTCCCTCGCCCCACCCCCCCAGCTCTCTCTTGGTTTTGGTATTCAAAGCTTTGCATTAAAACCAAGCCTAAGGCTTGGTTTTTCCTTGGAGATCCAACCCAAAGGTTTGGAGTTTATAAACAAGTCTGAGACGTGTTTTCTAGCAAACATACAAAAAATGATTAATTTTTCTTGTGTGCTCTCCTTCAAGATTTCTCGTGGTTGGGTATCGATAAAATCAGGTTACATAACATTATAGGTCTCTGTGTTAGCTATCTAACCATATAATTTATTTTTAATTTGAACTATTTTAAGTCTTTCATCTATAATTTCTTTTGAATTTATGTTCATTTTTTGTCAAAAACCACCATGTACTAATTGGGCTGTAGATTTTAGCTCATTCATCAAATTTTGTAACAACTTAGTTTTTTAGAAACTAGACTCCATTCTACACACTTTGAAAAAAAGAAGTTTTGATTTTAGATTAGTTTTCAATCGTTTCTAGGGGGAGCACACAGATATTTCACATTTTTGGGATGGGTCTAATTTAAAAATTCATTAAAAACAAATACACATTATAAAATTACCCAAAAAATCTGGGATAAACTACATAGTGTTAGGTAACTTTTGACCAGAGTGATTAAATAATTTCATAAAAAAAGTTAAAATTTTAGGGGGGCCACACTTTTTACTATGTTATATTTTTTTGGAATAAACAGTACCACTTTCTGTGGCCCCCTTTTTTGAGAACCTAAAACTAAACCATTTTGAAAAAAAATTAGTAGTTTAGAAACTAGATTCAAAGGACTATGACTTTTGTTTTTGTCATATCTTAAAATTTTGAGCGTAACTATCTTCAAATTCTTGTTGAAGTCCAGAATTTGCTGATTTTAGGAAAAAGGTGTCCACTTGTACCCCCCTTTTGGCACCACAACTTTGTGCACTTACCCATAGGGTGGTATTGTAATTAGTGTTTGTTGAGATTATGTGTCTTGCATACATTGCATAATATCATTATATTATATTATATTATTTTATTATGTAATTTTGCACCTAGGAGTACCTAGATGGACGTGCAACATGTAAAGATTTCCATGGGATATATTTGATGAGTTGTATTGTAACATATTTGATGTAATTATTTAATATTGGCAAAAAGAATTTAATGTCCAATATTAAATGTGGGGTCAATGAGTTAGGTAACACATGCGTTATGTAATACCACTTGGTGGTTTTGTGGGACTTGCTACTATATAAGTAGCCACAAGGATAGTAAAAGACAAAAAGGAAAAAAGGCAAGAGTTGAGCAAGACAAGGCTTGAAAGTTTAGACAATGGAGCATTTGTGAAGGTAGGAAGCATGGCATGGGATATGTGGTATTATGCTTGTTCAAATTTGGATTGCTTGATTGTGGCTATGGATTTGAAGACTTACATGGTTGTATTGCAATGGTAATTTTGTTGAATAATACACAGTGATAGATGTTTTTGGATGATGGATTTTTCCCTTAATGAGGATTTTCCAGGGTATATTTTGTATCATAATTTTTGTGTGTATGTTGTCTATTCTTTTGCATGTGGATTTTGATTGCAAATTTATTTTAAATCTATTATAGGTTATGTGGAAACAATTATATTTTTCTTGCAAGTTTCCTTACAAGTTGTATTAGAGCTATGATTTTATTGTTGTAACCCTAGATTGAATCCATGGGAATGTAGGAGAGGATAAAAAAAAAGGCCAGATATATGGACTTTGTAGGTTGTTTATTACACATATGGGGGTTTTAGATTTTCTATTATGATGAGAGGTTGGTAGCTTTTGGGCATGTGACATTTTTGGTCATATGAGTTTTTTGGATGTTTCATTTAAATGAGGATTTTAGAGGGGAGATTGCAGAAATGATCTCATGGGCCAAAATAGACCTCACCATTGGATTCAAGTCAATGTTTCCATAAATGTTGATAAATAATATGCCCTAGTTTGATCATATAAATAGAAAATGTAAAGCTTTTTTAGTTTCAGTCCATGACGGTCATCAAATTTAATCTCGTTAGAATTTTTGTCACAAAACAAAATTCATAGTGAAAATGGTAGAAAGGTTGTCTTTGTAAAATAACTGCAACTTTCACTGAGGATATTGGATTTCAAACTTCTTATAGTCATTGGAAAGTTAATTCAAAGCACTACAACTTAGTGTAGGTTTGATTATATGATTATGACATTTTATTAGGTTTTATGAGCCTAAAAGTTAGATATTATTTATTTTGAGCATAGATTTGGCCATAACTTGAGCATACAGAGCCAAATTTTGGACTTCAATTAGTCAACAGAAAGTTCTTGGAGAGTTCTACATATTGGTTAAGATGTTGTGTAGGTTTGATATGGTTTATTTGGTGATATATTGATATGAATGGTTAATGATATATATTGACTATGATAGCATTACGAGTTTATGACATTGTATATTTTGGAGATTTGAATTTGATGTCATTATATACTTAGCTTATAATTTAGATTGGTCTCATGATGATATGGTTATCGGTGTTTGATTTAGATATGTATGATGACATGTTGGGTCTACAAGTTGTGTAGAGTTGTAAGCAGTCTATACTTACAAGGTGCATTTATGGCTTGGATATGGGTTGTCTTTGCCCTTTGATCTTTCATTATTAATGCATATTAAAATTGGTGTCTTGGATTTGAGTTGTTTATGCCCTTAGTGACATGATTTTCTTATTTTTTCTTCATGTAGAAGGGATGAGATGTTGTTACTAGGTACAATCATGGTGGAGGATTATGATTGACTATTTATGTTGATAGGTTTGACACTTTGAGATTTAGTTTCTTGATTCATGGATGTGATCATCGTGCCATGGATTATGGCATGACATGATTGGATATATAGGTACATTCTTGGTGCTCATTGGTTTGGATTCCTTATTTGGTTATGGTGGTATATATCTTCTTGTTTGAGGTTCATGTTAGTTGGTTTTTGTCTAGGAGCTCATGATGTGTACCTTATGTTCTTTGATAGTTTGATGCATTGGTTGATTCTTATTGTTAGAGTATTAATTTTTTTATCATAATGTCATGGATAGATTGGATACATGATTTAGTAGGATCTTGTGACAATGATGAGGTGTTGGTGCATGATTAGTTACTAGTTTGGTTTGTATCTTCTTGGGTTGGAGATGTTGGATGCACTTGGTACTGACATTTTGATTGTGTGAGTAGATTTGGAGGATTTTAATGTAGGAAATGGATTTTATGATGTCATGGGTGACTTGGTATCATAGTGAAGTGGGAGTTGTTGGAATCGATACATTTATTGATTGTTTGTAGATGTTGGAGGTTTATCTTAGACCTATTGTTATAGAAGCATATTTGATATTCTCATGGTGCACTTGTTATCTTTATGGTTTGTGTAGATGGTTCTTCATGGTGTGTGGAGATGGTTTTCTTCGTGGTGTGTGAAGATGGTTGTATCTTGAGGATTCATGGGGTCCTTGGTAATGGTGTGGTTCATGCTTTCATTTGACATGTTATCCTTAGTGTGAGGATGGTTTCTTATTATGTCATGGTATACTCTTGATAGACATTTAGAGTTTTGACATGTTATTGTATGTTCATATGAAGCATTTTATCTCTTTAGTTGAGATGGTTTATATAATATTGTCATGTTTATGTTCCTAATGCTATGGTTGGAATTTTTACATTGATATTAGTTTAGTTTCTTTGTATTGATTACATTGTTCATTTGTTGGATACTTCATGATATTGCTATGTTGCATTTGGAATTGACATGGATTGATTGGTTATAGGTGCTCATGGATACTTAGAGACAGTAGTGATGTTGATTTTTCTTGGATTAGAGAAGTATTTATTGGGATGGTTGATAGTTTCAATAGGAAGTCCAAGGGACATTCACCTAATATGACTTGAGAGGATACTATTCTTAGATAAGTCTTGGTTGGAGACTTGGATGTCTTAATGAGCATTTGCATTCCCCACACTTGGTCTACTTAGTGGTTTACTATTTGAGGGGTATAGCCCATTGTTTCTCTTAGGTGTAGTATGTTTATGTTTAACTTTCATGGATACAGATCTTGAGCTATGGTATATGAGTTATTTTTGGAGGATTCATTTGAGATATGGTTTCACATTGGTTATCTCCTTGTGCATATGTTGTTATGTTTGGAATATTCCTTGGATTAGGAATGGTTATTCCTTGGTTTAGAAATAGTTTATGAGTTTGATCTTCTTGCGAGAGGAATACATCCATGATTAGTTATATGGTATGGTTTGGGTTTTATTGTGGCTTCTTGGTTGGGGTTTTATGGAGGGGATCCTACTTGGAACAATTTACAGCTAGAGGTTTGTGTAGAAGGACAATTTACAGTTTATGATTTGCATGGTTTCTCTTTGGTCTTGGTTATCTTTCTAGATGTTTAGTTTCACTAACACTAGATATGAGATTGGTCGGAGATTATGATCACTAGTTTGTATTCATGTATGCCATGTGAGAGATAACATGGTTATTTCTTTATCTCTTTCCTTTGTTGGTTTTGGAGAACTAGAGCAAGTGTTGGAGACTTGTTATGAGAGTTTTTACTATGGGTTATTGGATTATGTTTTGTGGATGTCCTTGAGACTCCATGAATTCACTTCTTTGAGATATTTTGAGTGGATTGTTATAGATTTTACATTATCTCTTGTAGTGGGAGCTTCTTGGTATATATGTGGCAGATATTTCTCTTGAGGCTTGTGATTACAAGTTATAGATTGGATATGTTAATGATGTGAGATTCACTTGGTATACCTTTGGAGGTATGGATAGTTGGATGGGTTGGCACTTGTTGTAGGTGTTATTTCAGCTATGGATTTTTTGGCAGCTATGAATACATGTGATTACCTTTGGATCAAGTGTTTGTGCTTGAAATTTTAGGTGGAACATGATTTTATGATACTTATGTGTCACATTGGGTGGCTTTCTCTTTGGATTGCTTCTATGTATGTCTAGTGGTAGTAGCATAATAGGAGGTGGGGTCATTCATGTTTGGGATATTGGGTACTTTGATTTTGTTGTGGGTACTAGGATGGAGTACATGGTTTACTTTGATCCATGATGGTGTATGTGCTAGGAGGGAGATTTTCCTTGTTCATATGTGGCTAAATATTGACCCTATGTAATGTATACAACAAGTGGGAGATTGTTGAGATTATGTGTATTGCACACATTGCATAATATTTTTATAATGTATTATTTTATTTTATTATGTAATATTGCACCTACGATCACCTAGATGGACGTGAGGCATATACAGATTCCCATGGGATATACTTAATGAGTCACATATTGTAACATTGTAATAATATTTGATGTAATTATTTAATATTGATAAAAGTAATTAAATGTTCAATATTAAATGTGGGGTCAATGGGTTAGGTAGCACATGGTTTATATAATACCACTTGGTGGTTTTGTGAGACTTGCTACTATATAAGCAACCACAAGGGTAGTTGTTAGTGTGAGAAAGACAAAAAGACAAAAAGACAATAAGGGAAAAAGGAAAAAGGAAAGAGTTGAGCAAGACGAGGCTTGACATGTTAGCCAAGGGAAAATTTGTAAAGATAGGAAGCATGGCATGGGATGTGTGGTTCATGCTTGTTTACATGGATTGCTTGGTTGTGGCTATGGCTTTGAAGGCTTCTATGGTTGTATTGCAATGGTCTTTTTCTGAATAATACATGGTGATATATGCTTTTGGAGGCTAGGTTTTTTTTCCCTCAATGAAAGTTTCCTAGGGTATATCTTGTCTCATAATTTTTGTGGGTAAGTTATATATTCTATTGCATGTGGTTTTTAATTGCATGTTTATTTTAGATCTATTATCAGTTATGTGGAAATGGTTATATTTTTCTTTCAAGTTTCCTTATAGTGTTCTAAGTCCTCTAACAAGGATACTCTTGATAGGGTACATATCTTAACAAGGCTAGAGGTAAAACCCTTAAGTAGGTGGCATGTAACATTACATTGTAAAATCCTAATAGGGTTAGGCTTTCGACAAGGCATACTATAGAAGAGTGCACAATTTGTGAGTACTAATTCTCACCATGATTCTTGACCAAATTGGGTTTTCAAAAGACTAAATATCTATGTAAATATTACATTATCTTGTAGATGTCTTATGTGTTTTATGCTTTTATTTTATGCTGCTAAGTTGATATTGTGACAAGGGTTTAAGAGGTTGAAAAGTTGTTCTTTTGGTTGATTATTAATTCATCATTCCTCTTAGTAATATGATCCCTTAGGACTAACATTTTTTACCTTTTCCCAAGTAGTGTGTTCATGTTAATTTTTTTTACCTTTTGGAGTACCTTTGTACTTAGAAATGGGAGGTTTCTTATTGTGATCCTTCTTCTACATGTTTTGTCTTCTTCTATATGTTGTAATTATTGACTTTTAAATTTAGGAATGACAAAAAGCATCAAGAGTATTTAGGAACCCTTCCATGTAGACCCATTTTTTAGTATTTTTTTACATTTGTCTTTCTTCAAATAAATGTTCAAATGGAAGTGATGATACACCCCCCAAGAGTGGATTTTCACCCATGCTTCTAATTCTGACACTAATCTATCAAATTTCCCTAAATCTTCATGAAGGATGTTGTGGAAAATATGTGTCACATTATCCACCTTCCTTCCTTGGAATGGTATATTCTAACCTTAGAGAAAGATATCCATTAATTGAGGGATGTTTTATGTATTTTGTCTCTACACCATAGGTTTTTCTCTAAATGTTTTAGAAATTACCTTTTCAACTCACCTTAGTAGGGAAAAATGAACCATCTTTCTTTAGTGGGGACTAATCTACTATCATCCTTTAGTGGGGACAATCCACCACCTCTTCCTAGTAGGGCCCAGTCTACCATTTATCCATTCAAATTTTAGACAGAATCCACATAAAGGTGCATGTCATAGAGACATTATCATGAAACACTAATGTTTGTGAATCAATACAATCATATAGATTTTTTTAAGAGTTCCTTGTAAGGATTCCATCTGGGTTGTTAAAAATACTCCCTTTTCATGTATTTGATCGAGGTCTTGATTCACACTCTTTGGTTCTCAATCACTCTCTCACATTTACTTGATCACTCATTTGACTTCTTTCTCTCCATATTGCATTCCACACTCCATATTTGTTATAGGTCCAGCATTATTCAATCTCTCTAATCTCTCATGATTAAGTCTACAATTAACATTTGAGCATTTCATCTAATACTTGGGGAGTTCCTCTCTCAGTTCTTTTTATCTCTTGAGCATATATCCTCTTTATTTTAACTTTTATTTTTTTCATGTCTATTGGCTATCCATGGAGGTGAAGACACAAAAGTAGAGGTTTTCAATGAGTTAAACCTCTCAAACAAACCAATAATTTTTCATGTTTGTTCTTTTGTAGGTTTTCTTTGATGTAGGTTCAAGGGTTTGTAGGAAAGTAATCTTAGGACTTCTTTATCAACCACCAAATTTGGGTTTAGTTTCTCTATTATCTCTTCCATATTTCATCTATCTCAACAAATGGCTTATAAAAAATACACATTTTATCTCAGTTAAAGTCCACTTAGCATATCTCATTCACTTCTGAGCACTTAGAGTAGTTTTACTGCATTTATTTATGTTTTGTTTATTTGCATTATCTTTATTTATGCTAGTAAGTTAACATCTTTTTTTTTTTTTCATTTTTTCCATTTATATATTACATATTCCATACTTTTTTTTATCTAAGATGTTAGTGCATCGTGATGGTGTCCATTAATCATGTTGTTATCCTCTAGGCTGCACTTTTGGCCAAGATAGTGAGCTTGAGAACTTTAAGGTGGCCTCATAGTTTCTAGTCCATTTAGTTCCCATAGTAAGAAAATAAATTAATATTATTTTTAATATATTTAATTAATGTCTAATCAATAGTTAAACACATACCTCCTATCTATCACATCAACTCAACACTCACATCAAACCTTCAACTTAGGTCTAGTCCTCCTGACACTCTTAGCCATTTAATTAAGTTGGCTAGAAGGGAGTCATGTATCCCTTGAAGGCCCTAGTCAACCTTCAAAGTTAGTGTATTATTTACTCTTCCACAATTACCTACTTAGGAATGTGGAAAACTAACCCCACATGACCATTTTTTTTCTTAAGTATGTATTTTTTACTTAAGCAGTTGGAGTGTTCTCATGAAAAATAATAATAATGGGAAAATGACAAATTGAAATGTTTTCCTAATAGTGTGGAGAAAATAAAGTTTAGGAATTAAAATTAAGCTTTGGAAAAAAAGAGGGTTTGAAAATAAGCAACAACTACTTATTAAAAAAATGTAAGGTGACTCCACAAATTTCTCCTTCAAAAGTTAAGCAGTGATTGCTAGCAAAACTAAGCTAAGTAGCCACATGGGGACCTTCTCTAACTCTCATGAAGGGAGGAGGTGAAACATAAAATTGTGAGGTTTCATGATGTGATTACCTATTTTGGAGCACATTTTCTAATCCCTTACCATGTGAACAAAATAGATAATGAATTAATGAATAACTAATAGCTTTATGAAATGAGTACTTATTTAAAATGTGCACCTATTCAAGAATTAGATCCTAATTGAACTAGTTTAAAAAATGAATTAGTTTAGTTTTAGGACCCTACTCTTAAAGGCAAGTACACAAAATGGTGTATAAAAAGGGGGATATAAGTGAACATTTGTTCTCCCAAAATATGGTAAATGTAAACTTCAAATAAAAATTCAAGGGTCATGCACTCAAAATTAGGAGTTGTATAAATAATAAAAAATGTAGTATTATGAACCTAGTTTCTAAACTACTATATATTTTTTTTAAATGGATAAGATTAAGTGGGTCAAACCTACAAGACAAAAAAAGTTCCTAATTTTTATTTTAAAAAATATGTTTATGTGTAATTCACAAAAGGTGTCAAATTACATTTAGTATTTTTAAAAACCCTTTAGTAGGATGATAGTTAAGGGTGAAATCTAGAAGTTGTGTATTTTCTATTAACTACTAGGGTTTCCATTGTATTAAAAGATCAACTTGAACAAACAACTAGACTTATAGAAGACACATGAGCCTATTAAACCATATTGTGAATTCAACAAGGAATATTGGCCCACTACCAACAATATCCCTCCTAATATTACTCACCATGACCTGTAAGGATTTGAATATGTGACCAAGCTCTGATACTACTTACTAACCATTAGGGTAGTTATCACACCAAAAGATTGTCTTATCAATGCCTAATACAACCACTATACTTATAAACAATACATGAGGTTGTTAAATCATGTCACAAATCCAATAAGGATGTTAGCCCATGACCAACATTTTTTTATAGTTTTTTGGTCGAGTATTTTTTTAAATAAGTTTTTGAAGTGATTAAATCCTAAAAATATGGTACTTGTTGGTGTGTTTGGTATAACTTACATCAAACTGATTGAAAATACAACTTTTTAAAAAAGTGTGTAAAACCAAGTATGGCACAATACAATATGTAATTTGTAGCTTCTCATACATAAGAAATTTCAAAAAAAATGCATTTTTGACTGAAAAAAATTGAGCTTCTCAATCCTATGGAGATTGAAAAACCCTTCCTATAATTTTAAGAGCTTCAATGGGAGAGTGGAGTGGAGTAGAGTGGGAAGGGGTGGGAAGTTTGAATTGTTTGAGTGGGAACTCAATAGAGGTACATGGATCCTAGTCTATGAGATCTGAGCAAATTAAGGACAACATGAATGGTGAAGTTGCAAAGATGGGGACCTATGTGACTTACAACCACACCCAAGGGATATTCCTGCTCATGCAATATATAGAGCATTGGGAGGAGGGAACCCTCAAGCTTGGGGGAAATGGAATAAAATTTTTGGTGTTAAACCCATAGGTAACTCATCTTCTCCCAAGATTATTGATTAATCTAATAAGGAAAAAGATGTTTTTACTATAGAAGTTCCCTCTGAAATCATAGACCACAACATTTTGGGAATGGCGGTTACCCTGATGGGAAAATTTATTGGCCCTTGACCTAATATAGATCTAGTAAGGACCTTTTCTAGAAACAAATGGGAATTGAAAGGGCAAGTGAAGTTATGGCTATGGAAAAAGGGTTTATGTCTTTCGAGTTTACCTATCAAGAGGATTATTCTAGGATTCTCTATGGGGGGAACTGGACAATGGGTAAATCTAGTCTTATTCTTCAAAAATGGAATTCCAATTTGGATTTGAGCAATGATTTTCTAAACCAGGCCCCGATTTGGATAAGGCTTCCTAAACTTCCCCTAGAATACTGACATGAAGATGTTCTGGTTAGCATTGCCAACTCTTTTGGGGAATTTTTTTCCATAGATCCTATCACAACAACCAAGAAGAGACTAACTTATGCAAGGTTATGTGTGGGTGTGGTTAAAGAACAAGATATGCCTTAGGTGATTCAGTTGTAGTCACATTTGGGAAAATGAGTGCAACAAATTGACTATGAGTCTATTCCTTTTGCTTGTTTTCACTATAAAAAGCTAGGACACAAAGAAAATGCTTGCCCAGTTATCAAAGACTAGGAAAAAGGCCAGAAAAGTAAATCTCAAAAAGGGAAAACACAACCAAATGTTTCCAGTTGAGGCACCTAGAAAGGCATGGAAGGAAAAATTTCACATGATAAGGTCCAAGGGAGAGATGGTCTTGTGCCTCCCCCTATGGAACCCAACACATTGAATGATAGTGCAAAAATGGGGGATGTTGCATCTATGAAGAAATCACAACATATTGTTCCTTTGGAGGATAATAATAAGATTCAGAAAGTCTTTGAGCCAAAGAAGAATAACACTATGGAGGATAATGCAGGAAAGGATCTTTTAGGAAATATATCTCTTAAGGTGGACAAAGAAGGAAAGGAGGTAGCCAGAATCACAGAAAACCAACTTGTTGTGGAATATACAAACTCTCTGGATGGGACTCTCATGGAAGGAGTGAATAAACCATCTCAAGATAAAGGGGTATCTTCATCGATGGTTAGTAGATTCCTAAACAAGGTCTCAAATTTTTGACTTAAGAGTTTATCTCATTTGGAATCCCTTTTTGACAGTTGCAAGGACACCAATGAGAACCTGTGGACTCGAGTTAGCCATAAGAAAAAGAAAAACAATAGAGACCCTTCTCTAGCCTCACCTATAGCAATGAGGAGCAAGGCCAAAGTGGATATTGGAGGAACTTCAAGCACCCCAAGTAGGAAGAGCTTGAAACAAATAAAAAAGGAAGAAGTAAGGAGGAATATCTTAGATAAAACTCAAAGGACCATCAAGGAAGCATGTCATAATTTTAAAATATGAAGATTATATCCTAGAATATTCATGGACTCAATGGAATCCATAAACAAGAAATTATCAAGAATATGATTAGTGATCATAGGGCAGATCTTTTTTTAATTCAGGAAACTAAAATGAAAAAGGAAAAAGTTGAAAATATTTCCTTTGGTAAAGGATGGAGAAACTTGGCCGTTAACTCAGATGGGGCATCTAGTGGTCTTCTTACAATATGGAAGAATCCCTTGGATGCTAATATCATTTTTTATGAAGATAATATCTTACTCATGAATTTTTTTGACCCAAAGACTTTGAAGAGATGGTTTCTTCTTAGTCTATATGCCCCCAATACTAAGAATAGCAAAAGAATCTTTTGGCTTAAAATTTTGGAATTAGTTTCTTAGATTGGGGAGTCTAAGGGAATTATTATGGGAGATTTCAATACCCCCCTTTTGGCAACTGAGAAATTAGGAGGTCTTCTGCCTGATGTAGAAAGTAGGCAACATTTAGCTAACCTGATAAGGGACTTAGCTCTTGTGGATGTGGATCTTGGTGGGTGCAAGTTCACATGGTCCAACATGAGATTAGGATCACATTGCATTCAGGTGAGACTAGATAGAGCTCTCTTAACTATGGATTGGATGTGCCAGTTTCATTACAAGCTCTCTTCACTGGTTAGGCTTGGTTCAGACCACTACCCTATCTCTCTTTGTATTGATAGAGATAATAGAAAAAAAGCTTTTCCTTTTAGATTAGAGAAGATGTGGTCAGTGCACCCTATCTTATTTGATAAAATCAAGGAGTGGTGGGAGATAGAGGTTGATGGAATGACAATGTACAAGGGTATGTGTAGGATCATGGTGTGCCAAAAAGTGGCGATGTGAAAAAAATAGACTTTGAAAAAGTCTAAAAGCGCTTCAAAATCCGATCTAAGTTTTTTTCACCTATCTAGGTACCAAACCTAGAAAGTAAGGTCCAACCCTTATCAGATATCCAATTTGATATCGGATACCTGATATTATCAGATATCTAATATAATATCGGATACCCGATAACACCTAAAAATATATAGTATGAATTATATATAAAGTAATATGAAATAATAAATTAGTTATTACATTATATAATTATAAAATAATAAATATATATTACATTATTTATGAAGATTAATAATTTTATATTTTGAAAATCATTCACAAATATTAATATGAGTAAATTATAATATAATCGTATAATATAATATAATATAATACATTACCTAATATATAGTATTATAATATAAACTATAATATATAGTAATATAATATAATATAATACATTACTTGACTCGTGAGGTGTTTCAAACCATGGGATGACGTGACACATATTGAATATCCAATATTGTATCGAATATTCGATATTGTATCAGATATCCAATATAGTATCGGATACTCGATATCTATTAGTAGTTATAAAAAAAATGCAACTCACGAGTTATTTTCACAGGGTTTTATTGTGTGCAGCACTCGAATATCAGGCTTAAGATCGGATATATGATATTAGGTTTTAAAAAAAAAAAAAAATCAATTTTAATATAAATTTAATAGATTTTATCATGAATTTATTAGTTTTAGTTGAATTTAGGGTTTTTTGATAGAAATTGTTAAAATTAAGGTTTTTTTTTTAATATATATTATGTTTTGGAAATTAATAGGAATGGTTGATCAAAATGATGACACTAAGGCAAGGAATAATATTCCTTGTAACCCCCCACTAAATGATCCAATGCCCTCGCAAAACTATCCACCAAATGATCCTTTACCCCCTCAAAACCCTCCTCAAATTGAGGATTTGATAAATAAAAATCTCATCGAATTAAGGGGTTTGCCAAGAGCATATAATAATGTACCCATATTGGCTCCTATGTTATCCACATTAAACACCATAGTGGATAACATTGAAACCCTTACCAACCAACAAAATGCCACTTTTTATTGGCGTGATGAAATGCATGAGATATTTGATGATGGCTTGGACTATGATGAGGTTGTGGCCCTCAATACAACCAAAGAGGATTTGGCTAGCCTTTTTGTGAACCCAAAAATGGGTATACCAGTGGACAAAAAAAATCCAAACTATCTATTAAATGGTGCACAAATGACGCTATATATGCAAACTTTTGGGATCGTTGGTGGATGGTTTTTGATATCCCTCCACATAGCAATTTAGAGGTGCCATTTTATTTCCTTAGAAAATTATATGTAGAATTTGTGTTGAAACTCAAAGTGAACTATTGGAGCATGAAGCCCAACATGGGTGTAGGACTAGGAGCTCCTTAGGATAGACCCTCTTCCCAGTGGAAGAAAGTTGGCACTTTTGTCCCCCTATTGATATCTCCCCCACTCCTTGAGTGTAACATCTTGAGATTATGGTAGAGGCTAGCTCTTAGAATATTAGAGCCATTCATAGGCTAATTAGCCTGTTGATATCTTAGGCTAGGTCAGTCTTGCCTCCCCGTGTTGATGATTCTGTTGCCAGTTCATTAACGGCTAGCTCATCACACATTTGTGTGCCTCACACTTGCATTACGTGCAAGAATATTTTCCTAGGTCCCATAGGTGATCTTCTTGAGTATCATTTTGTATTAGATGAGGATACACCAGACACACATGCAAAGGCTACAGACCTTGATGCAAGAGAGGAGGAGAATCCAGAGGCATGGACTCCTTCAGTGTTGATACGTGTATAAATTTTTTTGTTATGACATGTGATTTAAAGTTAATTTTTATAATAGAGTAATTTTAATTTTTAAGCCATACTAACTTATACATGTATGTGATCTTCATTCATGTTTAGTTGATGACCAAGGAGGAGCTCAGATAGATTGATGATGTCATGCTCTCGGCCATTTCATTTGGCCTCGAGACATCTACGGTACATTATGTTGTGTTATCATTATTTTTTCTATTTGATATTGTAGCATATATGGTTGCTAATATATTTTTCATCTTGTAGAGACCACTTGTCTTGGGGGGACAAAGTGTGGGGGATGAGCTAGCACCCATTGACAAAGGAAAGGTAATTAGGTGCTTTCTATTTGATTAAATATCAATGCATTATTGTAAAATGTTTGTGGTAATTAAATTAAATTACATTCTTTATTTTATATAGGACGTGGCTACTGGTGATGAGCTCGTACAAATTCCACATTGTAGACACTTAGGCATTTTCATTCACACCAAGAGCCCCATTGTATGTATAAGTATCATTTATTTTTTATTTTCCTTATCTTCATAAATAAATTCAAAATTGATTTTCATGATATTAACTACTACTATTTTGTATCTCATAGGAGACTCCTAGTGCACATGAAGTTCGACGAGAGAGTTATGTAAATTTGATAATGCAACCACTCTATCCTGAAGAGGAGCCTATAATAGTAAGTTTTAGTTTGAATTCATGATTAAATATATTATAAATTTAGCATGCTATGAATTTTAATGTTATAGTTTAAGTTGTAGATTCCTCTAACAAACATATTTGAACATACACATTCCACAATCAATGAGGTACAAGCATTGCCAAGGGCATACGAGAGGGCTCCCAACCGACGCAGGAGGTCGATGAGAGAGGTGTTTATTATGAAATTTTTATAGTATAAATATTCATTACAAAAAAGATCATTATGCATTTGAGTAATTCAATGTTAGATACAAAGAATCGTATAAATTTAGTAGTCTAACTTTGGGTTTTCCTTTTTTGTTTATGTAGGAGGCATCTGATCAACCTAGTGTAGTGAAGAGGTTGCATTTTGATCATCCACCAGCACCTTAAGATAGTATAGTTGTCATATGATGCATCATGAGACATTTTGAGATGGCATATGCCACATTGCTTTTAGAAACATTGATATTATACACATTTTGATGGCATGATCAGCCACATTTTGTATATGGATCTATGTATTTTGATATATATTTGAGTACTTTGTCTATGGATACATGATCTTTGATATATATTTGTGTAATTGTCTATTGATACGTGTATTTTGATATATATTTTTGTCATTTATGTGCACAATGATATACATATTAATTTAGTATCTAGTATTGTTCAATTTATCATGGATCATGTGTATTGTTCATGTTTATGGAATATCATTAATTTTGATTATGTTTGCTATATTCGATTTAAATGCAATAATTTGTGAATAACATTTTAACAACCTGTATTATCAAATTTGGATGCAATGTTTAATTTGAAGTGCTATCATGACATAAACACACTTGTTAACCTCCTACACAAGGTTTAGATAACCCCAAATCTGATTTTAAACTCCACCTTCAACCTTGAAACTAACTCTTGGCTTCAAATCTAATCTCAACATAGTTAATGACTCCACTTCTCAACCATGGATTCTATTCCCAACCATGAAATCATTCCTAGACTCATAATCTTTGATAACTAGCACTTCATTTTGTTACTATCCTCATACTACAACTTTTCAATTTCAACATAACCTCAAAATATCCCAACTTAAGAGACTTGATTGGATCAAACCTTTTTCACTTTTTTACTACCTCTAAAAAAACGAGATAGGTTATTTTAGTCCTCATCATTGTTGTCTTGTAGCATTTGACGGTTCATCGATAGTCCTCACGAGCTCCAATTTATGACCCTTGAAAGATCGACCTCGAAATGCACTTAGAGTACCTTGAAGACTCCTCGGTACGAGGTGTTCACGGATGATGAAGTGTCTTTGTGGCTAGAAAAAGGGTGTCACTAGGGTTCACCCACCTATCTGGAGCTAATGGAACTAATGATTAGATGCCAAGCTCAACAGCTTAAAAGTTATGTTGTGGTGCACCTATGAACTAAGGCATACTGCAAGTTTTGACATCGAGCGAGATCCCTATGCTGAATCCAAATGGAAGGTGATCTATCAAAAAAGAAATAGGTTATTTTAGGCCTTAGCATCACAATCCTATAACATTTTATGGTTCATCAATAGCCCTCACGAGCTTTGAGTTATGACCCTTGAAAGATCAACCTCGAAACACACTTAGAGCACCTTGGAGACCCCTTGGTACAGGGTGGCCGCGGATGATGGATGATCTTTAGGGCTGAAACAAGGGTGTCACTAGGGTTCACCCACCCATTCAAAGCTAATGGCACTAACAATTTGATTCCAAGATCAATGGTTTCAAAGTTATGATGTGGTGCACCTATGAATTGAGGCACACTGCGAGTTTCGGCATTAAGTGAGATCGTTGTGCTGAATCCAAATGGAAGGTTATCTCTTGAAAATGAGATAGATTATTTTAGGCCTCAAAATCATTGTCCTATAAAATTCAATAGTTCATCAATAGCCCTCATGATCTCCAAGTTATGACCCTTAGAAGATTGACCTTGAAACGCACTTAGAGCACCTTGGAGACTCCTTGGTATAGGGTGGTCACAGACGATGGATGATCTTTGTAGCTGAAACAAGGGTGTCACTAGGGTTCACCCACCCATCCAAAGCTAATGGCATTGAAGATTTGATGCCAAGATCAGTGGTTTCAAAGTTACATTGTGGTGCACCTATGAACTGAGGCACACTGTGAGTTTTGGCATCAAGCAAGATTGTTGTGCTGAATCCAAACGGAATGTGATCTCTCAAAAATGAGATAGGTTGTTTTAGGCCTCAACATCACCGTCCTATAGAATTTGACATTTCATCAATAGCCCTCACGGGCTCTGAGTTACAACCCTCAAAAGATCAACTTTGAAATGCACTTAGAGCACCTTGGAGACTCCTTGGTACGAGGTGGCCGCGAATGATGGATGGTCTCTACGGCTGGAACAAGAGTGTCACTAAGGTTCACGCACCCATCCAGAGCTAATAGCACTGACGATTTGATGCCAAGATCAGCGGTTTCAAAGTTATGTTGTGGTGATCCTTTAATATCATAGAATGCTATTTTTATGCACTTTTATGGATGTGTATTTGGAAATTGAATAACTTTTGCAAAATGATTGATAGGGGCTTCAAACAAAAACCAAAATCTTATAAATAAACAATGCCAACTTATCAATGCAAAAAGTTCACCCTTCAACCATCTGGTTAGTGATTATTCCATGTATTGATGTGATAAAAAAGTGCATAGAATGGTTAGTGATTGTGCATACCTCATGTATGTGTTACTTGATTTTATTTTTATTTTTGATGAGATGTGGTTGGTATGTGATCAATTAACAAGCTTTCTTAGCATGAACATTGTTTGATAACCAATCAATTTTCCTACTAATTCAAATGGGTGTGCCTAAGGGCTCAACATGTTTGGGTGATATTGAATCCACACAAAAATCATTAGCTCTTCTAGAGATGCTAAAGGGTGTGTGCAAAGGGACTAGCATCCTTTAATATTGTAGAATTTCATTATTGTGCATTTTTATGGATATGCATTTGGAAACATGTCATGCATTCTTGAAAATTCTTTTTATTAGACGTACTAGGTATGTGAATGATCAACAACCTTGTAGTTCATTAATGTTATTGGACTAAGAACCAATTTTTCTCTCAGTTGGAAGGGTGGGCCTAAGGGTTCAACGCTAATGGGTGATGTTGAACCATCTTGGTAATGACTAGTTCATTTGGGGAGGCTTGAGACTACATGCAAAGGGATTCTTGTCAATTTTACTCTTGTTTCAAGGGGTGGGCCTAAGAGCTCAACATGTTTTGGTGATGTTAAATCACCATATTAATGAATAGATCATTTGGAGATGGTAGCTAACCAAATCTTAGAAGATTATTTTTATAGTATTGCAAAAGTTTTTTGTGAGAACCTTGCTACTGAAAATTCAGAGTATATGCATTTTTCCTAATGATTCTAAGCATGAATGCAAGATGGATCCATTTCTCAAGAGCATTCAAAAGGTTGATACTTGTTATGAAATTTGAGCTACCTTAACAAAAGGAGGGGACTCCTTGACCATGGATGATGCAAAGATAGCAGAATGGAAGCAAGCATCAAGCCAACTCCTACACAACCTCTATCAAAATGGACAAAATGAGGATTTTGTTGTTCTAGGAAAAATTATTGATAGGGACTTCAAACCAAAACCAAGATCTTCTAAATGAACAGTGCCAACTTATCAATGCAAAAAGTTCACCCTTCAACCATTTGGTTTCGTACAACACATGATAAATCAGGAAAAATGCACTGGAAACAACAAGTTTTTATTGATTTGAGAGCAAGTACAATGTGTTTTTTCAATTTATCTCCTTCTTTGAATGTTCAAAGCCTTTATAGGCTATTTGCATCTGATTAAACCAACCTATGGACAATTTTAGCCATTAGGAGTTACATTTTAAAAAGTTATCAAGAAAATTGCAAAAGTTATTAAGCAACTTTTTGTAATTTTTGCGCTAAGACAACTTTTATTGCAAATTTGCTTGTAAATGGATTCCACAAACTCCTAGGGACCCTACTAGTGTCCTAAACACCTAGACTTCCTAGAAAACATAGAAATAACCAAAAATCCACTTTATTGGACCAATTGATGCCCAAGGCTTATAGTTGCACCATGGGGTCTTGTGTCCATTACAAAAGTGAATGATCATAGGGAGATCATTAGATCTATCCCTAGACCTTATAGGAGACAAGTTAATATCAGGGGAAAAATTAATTTGGTAAGCATTTTTGCCACACTTTTCCAATGGAGGAACAATTGACATGGTTGTAATAATGCATGGTAATCATGATGAACCAACAAAAAGGAGAAACACTATAGAAGACAGCAAATTGAGCTTAAAGTTTGTGCTTTCAAGATCACATTATTAGAATATACAAGGGTTTAACTTTGACAATATACAAGATCACATTATTAGAATAAAATAATGAGTAAAATATACAATGGAAACCTCACACCATAAAAATAAATGAAATGCATTGATAAGACATGTAGTAAAAGGCTTACACAATATTAGCATCATAAAATCACTTCTTGTTTCAATGCCTCATTGTGAATGAATATTCAAACTTATTGACACCTTCCCCAAATTATTTTTTAAGGAATCAAGTATTCTACTTGTTCATCCATATTTTTTAGATTTGTATTATTTGATTAGTTTGATAAAAATGGTTTTAATAATCATAATGTCAGCTCTATGTCAAATAAGAAAAAAAAACAAACTTGTAATAAGATATCCGCAAGAAATTATCTTTCATTGTCTCCTTGCTTTAATACTCATATAGGTATCAATGCTCTAAAAATTGTCCTTATAGCCTTGTATCACATGCAAATATGATTTTCAAGAATTTGTTCAATATCTTCCTCTTATAATTCCTTACAAAGAACCTACCAAAATACAAATTAGAATGTGTAACTAATTTAACCTGTCTTTTTCATTATTACAAAAACCATATACAAAAAAACTTCACATTTTACATCATAATACATCATAAATCTTAGGAATTCTCCCCAACACCTCCACCCCCCCACTCTTTATGATTTACCTACATTCCAATATCATAAAAAGATTAGTAACTTATTGTATTAAACAAGATAATCATTGGTTCACTGAGTCATTATGAAGAAAATACAATAAGAAGTAAATATACCTAGTTGAGTATTACAGTAGGGTCCTCTCTCTCTTTTAGGGTCTCCAATAGGGCTTCATGATCAACATTAGTAATAGTAAAAATTTCTTTTACTTTTAGTCTTCCTTGATGCTTCAACAACTTTACATTTGTTGCTATAATAAGATGTGAATATATGAGAATTATTTTTTTCTTCTGATAGTCTTCAAATGTGGGAATTCCATTCCTTCTAAGCATGTATGTCCACAACCATGTTCCAATGAAAACCATTGAACCAGTAGGATATGTGAATCCATCATCATCTGTGATTAGTTGTGCAAGCTTTTGTTTACCTCTTACACAACGTGCTATCCAATAATTAGATTTCTCATCATTCCCCTGTGGTGCAACCAATGCAAAGACATGTCTAGCTGAAGAAGATTTGATAGATGGTTATTCTCAAGTGAACTTTCCATGTCATCATTTCTGATAGAGGGTATAATAGACAATGGAGTAAGATAATGTGGAGCCTATGTGTCCACCCACTCACTCGACTCACAGTGATCCCAATCACACTGAAAACAACTAGGACAAAAGAAAGCTAGTTGTCATGTCCAAATGGTCTATGTACTAGAATTAGAGCTCTAGAATGAATGTATTTTTGATGAGTCTCTCACTATAGCACAATCTGATCTATCACCTATGGACCCTTCCTCGACCAACCAAAAAACTTGCGTACCACTGAATCAAGAGTCCCCCCCTGTGATAATTCTAAACTACACCAATCAACAATGCTACGAGCATCAAGAAGCTCTGTTGCTGAAATATTCATTTGCTCCTTAACTAGAGCCCTCTTCACACATGCCCCTGCTCCATCATGTTCCCCTTTCCCATGGCTGGACTCAAAAATACTCCAAATATGAGGCACCCCACTCTCTATGTGCATCCTATACAACCAATAAAACATGCAAGCATTCTTGAATTGACATGTACAATTATTTGATCAAATGATATGTCTATCCATAACAATTGCATGCTCATGTAAGAAATCAAAATAATTCTTGAAACAATGTTGCACAAACTTGTGAGAGTGAGATCTATCATCACTCATATAAAAATGATACTCTCCAATAATCTTTCGATTATCTTCCACACTATCAAGGGCATGTCTATATGTTATGTGGATGAAAATAGCAATCTGAATGGAGTTGTAATACTAAGATTATGTCTCATTTTGAGGTTGCAATGTGTAATTCTCAGCAAAATCAACAACTGATATAATAGTGCTAATGGGAAAAGTCTCCTTACACATTCTAAATTGTTGATCCAACCATTGAGACCTGTGACTATGTCTTGTATACTTGTAGAAAAGATTTGCCCTGAAATTTGAAATAAAACTAGCCACACTGATTTCTTTTCCAACCAATTCACATCTAGAGCCGTCACCCCCACTCTTCAATGTGTATTTCACCATTTCATATACCTTTTTTTTTACTATTGTCTTTCCAAGATCTTGTTTGCACCCCTCATGGAACCATGTGTCAAACTTGGATAAGCTACCACATCCTGAACACTTCTCATTTAAGAAAGCATTTCTATAAAAGAAACAACCATCAACTCTATGACATAAAAATTGATCTAGCAAGTCTCTTGATGATTTTGGAAGCCCATTAGCACCACAATTCTCTAACATTTCTTTACTATGCAAAGTAGAACAGATGGAGAATAATAATTCATGGTGCATAGAAAACTTGACATGATATTTGCAATAACATGTATTTTGAATTTTAAGTGACACACAATAAAATGACTTCAAAGATTCAAAAGCCCTTTGTGATAAATGAAGACTTGGATAACTCTCTAAATTTTTTGAACAACATGGTTTGACTTACCTCTAAATAGTGTTTAGAATGTGGTGTGCAGTCTCTGATGCCAATTCTCAACTTTAATACATCTTTGGCATTGGGTGATACTCGTGAGCTAGAGTGCCCAAATTGTGTAATTTCTTCTTTCACATCATCGAATAGCTTCTTATCAAAACGTGGAAGTCTCCCACCAAATGCCTATGTTTCATTTTGAAGAGGATCATCAATTCTCTCTTGTCGACTAAGTGCTCTTCTCAAAGTAGTATGATTTAGGTTCAAATCAATATAAGTTTGTCTTATATATCTACCCTTTTTCAAATGATGACTTACCAAAGAGGTTGTAATAACCCTTCGAGCAGCTCTGTTATCCTTCTCCCTGCTATTTTTCTCAATGTTATTGAGAGCACTGAAAAAATTCTTCACAATAATGGCATTTCTTTCCAACTTTTTATTGACATGAATCTTCAATTTGGGAAGCATATGTCTCATCTTTTGCATCTTTAATAAGTGTATAAAAAGTTGACATTGCTCCATCACTGTCTTGTTGCAGAAAACATCTTATCTAGTCTTGAAGCCTATAACCAAATGGTTCTTTCTAATTTTTCCCCCTTCCAAATTGGTAATAATTATTTTATCAATTTCAATTATCCATTTTGGTGTTCTAGAACCTTCATGTCGATTATAATTAGGAGATATGTAAGGTTCTTTTGCATTAGGTTCTTGTGCATTGTCATGTTTGACATTGTCAATTATGCAATTTACATTATGATCTAGTAGCATTTCCTCCTCAAAATTTTAATTCTCTAAATTTTCAATTCTAGCATTATCATTTTCAATTGGTACATTTTCATACCCCAACTGCACATATTCATTATCTAACTCTATGATTTCACCTTTGACTAATTCATCATCAACTTGACTGACATTTAACATACCTTGTCTTTTCCTTCGATGTTGTATTTTGTCTCTTTCCCTATATGCTACAATGTCTTTATTGGATACTTTCCTTTTGCGTTTAGCCTTTTGACAACTGTTGCTCCCCATTTAGATGACAATATCAGACACCTAGGGATATATTATCAAACTCTTTTCGATTGGTTGGGCCCCAAACCATGACTTTTCCTAAAACCCATGAAAAAGACCCACAAAAAGTGATGTTGTCGAGTCTGCAATGACAAGAAATATTTGGAAAAAACCATGCAAGTAAAATTAGATATCTGATCTAAGATCGGATACCCAATTTCATATTAGATATCCGATATGAAATTGGATATCTGATATTGGCTGGCACAAAAATATTAGAGGGAAAAACAAATTTATGAGTTATGACTAATGAGTTATGAAATATATAAATATATAATAAATAATCTATAAATATATAATATATATATATATATATATATATATATATATATATATATATATATATATATATATATATATATATATATATATATATATATATATGAAATTAAATGAAATGAAATTATTATTATTTTATATAATAATGTAACTATTAATATATAATAATATATTATGTTATTATTATTATTATAATCTATAAATATAATATATATTATAATTATTTTTACTATATTATTATTAAATATAATAATGTAATATATTATATATATGTTATTAATATATATTATTATTATTATTAATATATTATGACCTAGGGACATATTATAATTGTTTATATGGGTCAAAAGGGGGAATAGGATAATCTATGACCCCTTTTGACACATTCCATGACGACATATGTCTCTAAGGGTCCTAGGACCCTTAGGGACATATATCAATCGTTTATATGGGTCAAAAGGGGCCATAAGAGGACCTATGACCCCTTTCAACATATTTCATGATGCCATATGTCTCTAGGGGTCCTAGCACCCTTGGGGACATATTATAATTGTTTATATGAGTCAAAAGGGGTCATATGATGACCTATGACCCCTTTTGACACGTTCCATGATAAAATATGTCTCTAAGGGTCTTAGGACCCCTAGGGACATATTACAATCATTTATATGGGTCAAAAGGGGCCATAGGATGACCTCTGATCCCTTTTGACACATTGTATTACAACATATATCTCTATGGGTCCTAGGACCCCTATGGACATATTATAATCATTTATATGGGTCAAAAGGCACTATAGGATGACCTATGACCCCTTTCAACACATTCCATGATGATATATGTCTCTAAGGGTCCTAAGACCCCTACAGACATATTATAATTGTTTATATGGGTCGAAAGGGGCCATAAGATGACCTGTGACCCCTTTCGACACATTCCATGATGATATATGTCTCTAAGGGACTTAGGACCCCTAGGGACATATTATAATCATTTATATGGGTCAAAAGGGGCCATATGATGACCTATAACCACTTTCAACACATTGATTACAACATATGTCTCTAGGGGTCCTAAGAGCCCTAGGGACATATTATAATCATTTATATAGATCGAAAGGGGTCATAAGATGACCTATGACCCCTTTTGACACATTTTATTACAATATATGTCTCTAGAGGTCCTAGGACCCCTAAGGACATATTATAATTGTTTATATGGGTCAAAAGGGGCCATAAGATTACCTATGACCCCTTTCGACACATTTCATGATAACATATGTCTTTATGGGCCCTAGGACCCATAGGGACATATTACAATCATTTATATAAGTCAAAAGAGGCCATAGGATGACCTATTACCCCTTTCAAAAAATTGTATTAAAACATGTCTCTAGGAGTCCTAAGACCCCTAAGGACAAATTATAATTGTTTATATGAGTCAAAAGGGGTCATAGGATGACCTATTACTCCTTTCAAAAAGGGGTCACAAGATGACCTATGACCCCTTTTGACACATTCCATGATGACATATGTCTCTAGGGGTCTTAGGACCTCTAAGGACATATTATAATCATTTATATGGGTTGAAAGGGGCCATAGGATGACCTATGACCCCTTTCGACACATTTCATGATGACATATGTCTCTAGGGGTCCTAGGACCCCTATAGACATATTATAATCATTTTTATGGGTAAAAAAGGGCCATAGGATTACCTATGACCCCTTTTAACATATTTTATTACAACATAAGTCTATAAGGGTCCTAGGACCCCTAGGGACATAATATAATCATTTATATGGGTCGAAAGGGGCCATAGGATGACCTATGACCCCTTTCAACACATTCCATTATGACATATGTCTCTAGGGGCCCTAGGACCCCTTGGGACATATTACAATCATTTATGTGGGTCAAAAGGGGCCATAGGATGACCTATGACCCTTTTCGACACATTGTATTACAACATATGTCTCTAAGTGTCTTACGACACCTAGGGACATATTATAATCATTTATATGGGTCAAAAGGGGTCACAAGATGACTTATGACCCCTTTCGACACATTTTATTATAACATATGTCTCTGTGGGTCTTAGGACCACTAGCGATATATTATAATCATTTAAATGGTATGAAAGGGGCCATAGGACGACCTATGACCCCTTTTGACACATTCCATGATGACATGTATTTTTAAGGGCCCTAGGACCCCTAGGGACATATTACAATTGTTTATATCGATCAAAAGGGGACATATGATGACCTATGACTCCTTTCAACACATTGTATTATAACATATGTCTCTAGGCATCCTAGGACACTTAGAGACATTATAATCATTTATATGAATCGAAAGGGGCCATATGATGACCTATGACCCTTTTCGACACATTCCATGATGACATATGTCTTTAGGGGTCCTACGACCCCTACAGACATATATAATCATTTATATGGGTTGAAAGGGGCCATAGGATTACCTATGACCCCTTTCGACACATTCCATGATGACATATGTCTCTAAGGGCCCAAGGACCCCTACAAACATATTACAATCATTTATATGGGTCAAAAGGGGTCATAAGATGACCTATGACCACTTTTGACACATTTTATTATAACATATGTCTTTAGGGGTCCTAAGACCCCTAGGGACATATTATAATCATTTATAAGGGTCGAAAGGGGTCATAAGATGACCTATGACCCCATTTGATACATTTTATTACAACATATCTCTCTAAGGGTCCTAGGACCCCTAGGGACATATTACAATTGTTTATATGGGTCGAAAGGGGCCATAGGATTACCTATGACCCTTTTCAACACATTCCATAATGACATATGTCTCTAGGGGCCCTACGACCCATAGGAACATATTACTTATGACCCCTTTCGACACATTCCATAATGACATATGTCTCTAGGGGCCCTAGGACCCATAGGGACAATCGTTTATATGGGTCAAAAGAGGCCATAGGATGACCTATGACCCCTTTCGACACATTGTATTAAAACATATGTCTCTAGGAGTCCTAGGACCCCTAGGGACATATTATAATCATTTATATAGGTTGAAAGGGGTCATAGGATGACCTATGACCCCTTTTGACACATTTTATTACAACATATGTCTCTCGGGGTTTTAGAACCCCTAAGGACATATTATAATCATTTATATGGGTCAAAAGGGGTCATAGGTCTTTCAACACATTCCATGATGACATATGTCTCTAAGGGTCCTAGGATCCCCATAGACATATTATAATCATTTATATGGGTTGAAAGGGGCCATAGGATGACCTATGACCCCTTTCGACACATTCTACGATGACATATGTCTCTAAGGGTTCTAGGACCCCTATGGACATATTATAATCATTTTTTATGAGTCAAAAGGGGTGATACGATGACCTATGGCCCCTTTCGACACATTCCATGATAACATATTTATCTAGTGGACCTAGGACCCCTAAGGACATATTACAATCATTTATGTGAGTCAAAAGGGGCCATAGGATGACCTATGACCCCTTTCGATACATTGTATTACAACATATGTCTCTAGGGGTCTTAGGACCCCTAGGGACATATTATAATCCTTTATATGGGTCAAAAGTGGTCATAAGATGACCTATGACTCTTTTCGACACATTTTATTACAACATGTGTCGCTAGGAGTCCTAAGACCCCTAGGAACATATTATAATCATTTATATGGGTTGAAAGGGGCAGTAGGATGACCTATGACTCCTTTCAACACATTCTATGACAACATATGTCTCTAGGGGCCCCAGGACCCCTAGGCACATATTACAATCATTTATATGGGTCAAAAGGGGCTATAGGATGACTTATGACCTTTTTTGACACATTGTATTACAACATATGTCTCTAGGGGTCCTAGGACCCCTAGGGACGTATTATAATCATTTATATGAGTTGAAAGGGGTCATAGGATGACCTATAACCCCTTTTGACACATTTCATTAAAACATATGTCTCTAGGGGTCCTAGGATCCCTAGGGACATATTATAATAATTTATATGGGTCGAAAGGGGTCATAGGTCTTTCGACACATTCTATGATGACGTATGTCTCTAGTGGTCCTAGAACCCCTAAGGACATATTATAATCGTTTATATGAATCAAAAGGGGCCACAAGATGACCTATGATCCCTTTCGACACATTTTATGATGACATATGTCTCTAGGGGTCCTTGGACCCCTAGGGACATATTATAATCATTTATATGGGTTTAAAGACCTTTCGACGCATTTTATTACAACATATGTCTCTAGGGGTCCTAGGACCTCTAGGGACATATTATAATTGTTTATATGGGTTGAAAGGGGCCATAGGATGACCTATGACCCTTTTTGACACATTTTATTACAACATATATCTCTAGGGGTCCTAGGACCACTAGCTATATATTATAATTGTTTATAGAGGTTGAAAGTGGCCATAGGATGACCTATGACCTCTTTTGACACATTCCATGATGACATATGTGTCTAGGAGCCCTAGAACCCTTAGAGACATATTACAATCATTTATATGGGTCAAAGGGGGCCATAAGATGAACTATAACCACTTTCGACACATTGTATTACAACATATGCCTCTATGGGTCTTAGGACCCCTAGGGACATATTATAATCATTTATATGGGTCAAAATATTTTATTACAACATATGTCTCTAGGGGTTCTAAGACCCCTAGGGACATATTATAATCATTTATATGAGTCGAAAGGGGTCATAGGATGACGTATGATCCCTTTTGATACATTCGCTAATGACATGTCCCTAGGGGTCCTAGGACCTTAGGGACATATTACAATCATTTTTATGGGTCAAAAGGGGCCATAGGATGATTTATGACCCCTTTTGACACATTTCATGATGACATATGTCTCTATGAGTCCTAGGACCCCTAGGGATATATTATAATCATTTATATGGGTCAAAAAGGTCCATAGGATGACCTATGACTCTTATCGACACATTCCATGACAACATATGTCTCTAGGAGTCCTAAGACCCCTAGGGACATATTATAATCATTTATATGGGTTGAAAGGTGTCATAGGATGACCTATGACCCCTTTCAACACATTTTATTACAACATATGTCTTTAGGGGTCCTAGGACCCCTAAGGACATATTATAATTGTTTATATGGGTCGAAAGGGGTCATAGGATGACCTATGACCCCTTTCGACACATTCTATGATGATATATGTCTCTAGGGGTCTTAGGATTCTTAGGAACATATTATAATAATTTATATGGGTCGAAAGATGTCATAGGATGACCTATGACCCCTTTCGACACATTCAATGACGACATATGTCTCTACAGGTCCTAGGACTCCTAGGGACATATTACAATCATTTATATGGGTCAAAAGGGGCCATAGGATGTCCTATGACCCCTTTCGACACATTGTATTACAATATACATCTCTAGGGGTCCTAGGACCCCTAAGGACATATTATAATCATTTATATGGGTTGAAAATGGTCATAAGATGACCTATGACCCCTTTTGACACATTTTATTACAACATATGTCTTTAGATGCCCTAGGACCCCTAGGGACATATTACAATCATTTATATGGGCCAAAAGGGGTCATAGGATGACCTATGACCCCTTTTGACATATTGTATTACAACGTATGTCTCTACGAATCCTAGGACCCCTAGGGACATATTACGATCGTTTATATGGGTCAAAAGGGGCCGTAGTATGACCTATGACCCATTTTGACACATTGTATTACAAGATATATCTCTAGGCATCCCAGGACCCCTACAGACATATTATAATCATTTATATGGGTTGAAAGGGGTCATAAGATGACCTATGACCCCTTTTGACACTTTTTTTTTACAACATATGTCTCTAGGGGCCCTAGTACCCCTAAGGACATATTACAATCTTTTTTTGACACATTCGATGATGATATATCTCTCTAGGGGTCCTAGAAATCTTAGGGACATATTATAATCATTTATATGGGTCTAAAGGGGTCATAGGATGACCTATGACCCCTTTCAACACATTCCATGATGACATATGTCTCTAAGGGTCCAAGGACCCCTAGGGACATATTATAATCATTTATATGGGTCAAAAGGGGCCATAGGATGACCTATGGCCCCTTTCGACACATTCCATGATGACATATGTCTCTAGGGGTTCTAGGACCCCTAGGGACATATTAGAATCTTTTATATAGTTCAAAAGGGATCATAGAATGACCTATGACCTCTTTCAACACATTCCATGACAATGTATATCCCTAGGACCCTTAGGACCCCTAGGGACCCATTAGGAATGCATCAAAAGGGGTCAGTAGGGGCTCTAGGGACATATGTTGTCATGAAATGCATCGAAAGGGGTCATAGGTTAACTTATGACCCCTTTTGATGCATTTTATGACAATATTATATTTAATAATAATATAATATTGTATATTTTAATATAATTATAATATATTATTAGATTATATAATAATAATAATCATATATGTTACTAGATTATAGATTTAATAATAATAATAACCATATATATTATTATATAATAATAGTCATATAATATTAGTATACATATATTTAATAATATAAATTATATCATATATATTACTACATTATTTTTAGTTATAATAATAATAGTTATATTTATAACTATATTATATTTAATAATAATAATCATACATATTACTATAATATAATAATAATTATAATCATATATAATAATAATAGTTAATAATAATATCAATGTCCATACTTTTTCCAAATAAAATTTCTTCTGAAACACTCTAGAGTTTCCCTCTTAAATTTATTTCCTCTCAAATTTTCCTCCAAATTTCTATTGAAAAATTCTAGACATGATCGGGGTACCCAATTTGAATTCGGGTATTCGATTAGCCTTGGTATTTACCAAGCCTATTCGGTCAACCCAAAAAACATGTTTGAGAAGAGTTTCACTGACACTCAGACTTCGGGTAACCATCTGACAATGTTATTTTCATTGAAATTGAATGAAACAAAAAGAGTTTTTTTATAACATTCTCAAGATTCCATCGATATAATTGTTGTCAAATTTTGAGTTTGATAAGTATTTATTAGTGAATTTTCAATGAAGATGATTGTAAAGTGTTGATTGACATACTAATTGAAAAATAGCTATAACTTTCAAATGGTATAACATTTTTTATATCCAAAAGTTGCATCATGTTCTATGCTTGACCTAGTAAATTTAAAAAATAAAAAAATTTGATAAAGTTTTCTATTAGTTAAGGTGGTTAGACATGTGAGTTTTTTTTTTGAAAAATTTTTAGTAGAAAATTCATATTTAATTATTTATTTGGAATAAAAATACCCAAAAATATGCGTCACATCCAGGCATGAGTCTAATTTTTATATCTATAATTATATTTTAACAATATTATCATTTGATTTTGATTAAGGTGGTCAGACATACACCTACTTTTTATTTTTTCCCTAAAATTTTCATAGTACTACATTAAAATCTAAACTTTTGACTAATCAATTATTGTTTTCTCTAGATAAGGCCTAGTAGTTTAGAAACTACATTGAATTGCCTACATATTATTTTCTTACAACTTTTTGATCTAAAGTCCAGAACCACTTTAAAATTATGTGTAAAGTTGACATAATCCTGATTTGATGATTTTTCATTGCCACTTAAGTCCATAGTTTGGTTGACCATGATCCTATACATACCCACAAGGTAGCCAAAAAACTAAGATTCATTAAATCTAAAATTAGGACATGGAACAAAAATGATTGGAAATATTTTCCAAACTAAAGAAAGGATTATGGAAGATCTGGTAGAGGTATAGGAAAAGATCTAGAATTGGTGGTATGATGAAATTAAGATGAATACCAAGAAGGACATCCTTGCTAATCTTCAGAATATTATTGGAAAGGAGGAAATGTTTTGGAGACAAAGGTCAAGGTCAATCTAGCTCAAAGAAGGGGATAAAAACTCAAGATTCTTTCACCTTTCCACTATGAAACATAGGGCGACTAATAGAATCAATCAGATTAAAAAGGTAAATGATATGATAAGGGAAGATAATGAGATAGCTGAGGAGGCCATCGGGTATTTTTCCTCTATTCTTACTAAGGATCTCAATTTGGTTGAAAAGGATCAAAATATTATCATTGATATGATCCCTTATGTTATCAATGAGGCTCAGAATTGGGCCTTACTGGCTATTCCCAAGATGGATGAAATTAAAGAGGTAGTATTTGATCTGCCTATTGAAAAGGCCCTTGGTCCAAATGGTTTCCCCACCTTTTTCTTCCAGATATACTAGGACATCATCCAATATGACCTGGGCAAAGTTTTTCAAGAATTCTTTGGTGCTAGGAATCTACTTAAAGAAATTAATGCTACATGTTTGGTCTTGATCCTAAAAGTTACTCTGGTTGATTCTTTTGGGTCTTTCAGCCCTATTAGCCTTTGCAATTCTCTCTACAATATTTTTGCTAAATTTTTAACTAATAGAATGATCAAATTACTTCCTGCGATTATTGCTTCACAACAATCTAGGTTTGTGCATGTTAGACAAATTCTTGATTCCATCATTGAGTTCCATAAGTTATTCATTCTTTGGAAGCTAGTAAACAGGGAGGGCTTCTTGCTTAAACTTGATCTTTCTAAAGCTTATGATAGGGTGGATTGGGGTTTTTGGATAGGGTGCTTGAAGCTTTTGGTCTCAACTCCAGAGTGAGGAAGATTATTTTTCAACTGATCTCATCCCCTACCTTTGCAGTTATTGTTAATGGTACCCCTTCAGATTTTTTCAAATCTTCTAGAGGTCTCTGCCAGGGGGATCCTCTATCTCCTATTATTTTCATCATCCTTGCTAAAGGTTTGGGTAGATTAATCAATTCCAAAAGAAGTAGGGGAGATTTGGTGGGACTAAAACCTTCTTTAGGTCCTCTAGTCTTTACCCATTAGCAATTTGTGGATGATATGATCTTGGGAGGTGAGACCTCAGTTAGAGATGCTTGGAGTGTCAAAGTTATTCTCAATACCTATTCCAAGGCCTCTGGTCAGCTAATAAACTGGGATAAGAGTTCAATTTTTTTTGCCAATACTCCCCCTGAAAGATAGAGGAAAATTGTCAACATCCTGGCATGTAATATTGAGACTCTTCCCTCCATTTACTTAGGCCTTCCTTTGGGATCTAAACTGCCTGACTAGTTTTACAAAATCTCACCGATAAGTTTAATAGAAAACTAGCGGGCTAGAAAGGTGTTACTCTTAGCTAGGCTGGAAAAGTTTTATTGATCAAGTCTAACCTCCAAAACCTTCCTACTTATGCTCTTAACCTCTTTACTATCCCTCACCAAGGTTGCTACTCATTTGGAGGTCATTCAGAGGCAATTCATTTGATTTGGCACCAATGAGAACAAAAAATACTCTTTGGTGCCTTAGGAGAAAATTTGTAGACCCAAGAATAAAGGAGGCCTAGGATTAGAAAGTTGAAACAGGTTAACAATACTCTCAAAGCTTAAAAAAATGGAGAATCTCCAATTCTAAAGGAAATGGAGAGATATTTTGGAGCTAAAGTATCTGGAAAACCTTAGTCTCAAACAATTCATTAACAAAGAAGTTGATCCTAGGGGTTCTATTATTTGGAGTGGCATACTGAGAACTAAGGGCTTTACCTTTGATAAAGCTAAATGGAAAATTGGCAATGGAAATGATATCAACTTTTGGCATGATGATTGGCTCAGTGTTGGCCCTATCTGGGAAATTGAACCTTTCAGCAGATGGGCAAATATCTACATTGATAGATTTGGGAGCACAGTGAGTGACTACAGAAACTAGAATGAATAGATTGACTTGGCTAAGATTTCCTTGGATCTGAAGGCAATCATGGACCTAATTAGACATATCCCCTTATCTCTCAAGAAATACTAATTAATATGGGGGGAGATTTCTAATGGCATTTACATTGTGGGCTCTAGTTATTAGAATCTTCAAAATTTTGGTCCTTCCCCAGTGTGGGCCAAAGCCTAGTTCTCAGGGTTCATTCTAAAAATCAACATCTTCTTTTGGATTCTTCAAAATTGCATCCTAACGGTGGATAACCTCACAAAGAGGGGTCACATGATGCCTAACAAATGTATTCTTTGTAAAAATCAATGTGAGAGTGTTGATCAACTTTTCATCCATTGCCCTTTCATTAACAGTATATGGTCTCTTTTCCTATTTTTTTAAAAAATATATCCTTGTGTTTTCCTTCCAACATCCTAGATGTGTTTGAGAAATGGAACCATGGGAGATTTGGTGGTTATTATAGGGTTTTTTGGTATTAGACCCTTCCTCGTGTTTGCTGGGGGGTTCAGAAAGAGCACAACAATAGAATTTTTAGAGACAAGGAAGCTTAGGGTGAGGTCATTTTCCACAAATGCTTTAATTATCAAATGGATAATTATTCCACTATAAAAAGGTCATATCCCCTCTATTGCCAACAATGTTAATAAAAAAAGTAATAGGGAAGGGTGTGTGTGGTCATTGCCACCTAAGGGTTGGTGTAAAGCTAACTTTGATGGGGCAGCCAATGGCAACCCGAGAAAGGCTGTAGCCGGTGGTATTATCAAAAACAACTTTGGCAAATGTATTGCTATGGTGGTGAAACTCAAACCAACCACTATGCTGAGGCTACAGCGGCTCACTATATCATTAAGCTGGCTAAAGACATGGGTGTGAGAAAATTATGGATGGAAGGAGATTCAAAAAACATAATAGATTGCCTAAATGAGAAGAATAAACCTACTTGGATAACTAAGAATATTATAGAAGAGTGAATTTTTCTTCTTAAATCATTTGAAGAAATCTATGTGGTTCATGAGTACTGGGAGGCCATTCAAGTGGCTAACAACTTGGCTAATTTGGCCACCAAGTACAATGAAATGGCCAATTAGACAGAAGGTAGTAAACTCCCATCAGATATCAAAGATATGATTGAATGGGAAAGGATCCCAAGAAGATTGGGCATAATTAAAAATCATTATGAAAGATAATACAACTTGGGGGAAGGTTAGATATTTGATGTATACACTTATTATGATAGTTAGTGCTTTATGGGGAATGTGCAAAAAAGTGATGTGGAAGTACAAAATTACTCATACTTCTCACATCAAAAATCTATATCCTCTTAATTCAATGATAGATTTTAGATTTCTTGATAATAAAATTGATAATAGGTTAAATAATATGAGAAGATACTATTTTAATCTATTTTTGAAGGGTTTTGATAGTTGGTCTTTTCTTAGCATCAAGGGTAGAATGGTTGGGGAAAGGTATAGTAGGGAACTGGAGGATGAAGCCCAAAAATGATGTAGGAGGTTGAAGGTCTGGAAATTTTTGAAAAAAGGGGAACTCATGACCTTTATTGAAAGGCTCCATGGTTGGAAGCCCTTAATCACCAAGGCTATGGTTAAAAGTTGGAATGAGGGCATTGTGAAAATTGATGGAGTCAAGTTTACTGTTACTGAGGATGTTATTTCTACAATCATTAGTATTCCCATCATGGGGAATTTTTTTTATAGAGACTTGAAAATATCGAGCCAAGTGGTGGTGGAGTTTACTACTTGGATCAAGAGGAGAAGAAAGCTTTGGTGAAGAGAGGTACCCATTATCTCCCAAGTTCAATAAAGCAACTATGGCAATTTGTTTTAAGAGATATTATCAAGTATATCACCCTTAACACTAGATTCAACCGACTATGCACTTACCACTTCATGATTTTAAATCACTTTAGGTATGAGGCAAGAACTTCTATCCCCTTTTATCTTTACTCTTCAATGAATGAAAATATAAATGAATATCAGGAGAAGCACACTAGGAATCCAACACTCCATGAGGGGCTTTTACTTTTAATCTATGAGTTCTTCAAAGCTAGGACAATGGGTAAACAAATTAAACCTATAAAGGAGGGTAAGAAGGATAGAGTGGATTCATAAGAGTCAAAAGATAAATATCTACCTTCAGATACTGAAGATAGCCTTGAAATGGACACTAAATTAGATAAGGATGATACTCCTCAAAGAGGCTCTAGGAAACACAACATTAGACAAGAAAATAATTTAAGTGATATTTGATGTAAAAAAAGGGTTAAAATCATGGAGAGCTCCATGAGGATCATTGTAGAAAAAAGCTACAATATCCTTAAGGAAGCCAATGAAAACATCAAGATCCTTAACAACAATGGAGGATCATAGAACTAGTAAGGAAGAAGATTTAACCTCCTTCAACACCAAGGAAAAGACACCTGAGGAAGCACACAAGATCCAGCATGAGGAAGAAGGATAATAATCAACCAAAAAACTACAAAAAAAATGTTGGTCATGGGCTAAAATCCTCACTAGATTTGTGACATGATTTAACAACCTCATGTGTCATCTATTTAATTAGATTATATTTTTCTATGCTTAAAATTTAATATACTTGAAATTTTCATGTGACAATTTTTTGGTGTAAATTGTTGTAGATGTTGAGTAATGGAAGATATAGAAGTACACAACATCGTGTAGTATATAAAAAGTCAAATAGAAATAGGTTGTTAATGACTTATTGTTTTGATTTACCATATAAATTTGAAATATGATGTCCAAGGGAGATAATCGATGAAGAACATCCACAACTATAGAAAGTAGTTAGAATTGGAGATACTCTTACATATTTCAAGAAAGTAGGACCAAATATGTCTACTCCATTACACTTTAGATCATAATAAACTAACTTAGTTATATTCAAATAAAAGACTTTCATTGTTGTTAGAAATTTTCTATTAGAATGTTGTTTGATGTGTATGTTACTAATTATAAGATAATATCATGAATAAACATAGCATAGTTTTTTCACCATACAAAATATCTCGATAGTTTATTTAATTTGCAAGAAATGAAGTGATAAACGAAAATATTACTAATCTTGTATATGGAGAAGGGTTTCAAGTAAAGGATATGTGAAGGGAGAGGATCTAGATGATGATGAAGTTAGACCTCTTGAGTTTTTTTGGCATCTCCTTTGTGATTTTGTTTGGAGGATGCCATATTTTCCTCCTCCTTGTCCATGGGATTAATTTATAGAGCTCTTGTAGAGGCTCTTCTTGTGCCTTTACAATGTCTTTCCCAATTCCTAGTTATGTTTTCATCAACAAATTTTCCTTTTCTATTTTGGTGGGTGTGCTTTTTTATTGTTTCTAGTTTGAAGGTTTGTCTACATTGGTGAAGGATGCTGAAAGTTTATTGTCCTACTTTGTCTCCTCTAGTTTTGCATGATTTCCTTTTGTATCTCTATGGTTCAATAGTAGATGGTAGTGCTCTTTTTGGTAGATTTCACCTCTCTTAGGTGGTTTGTCCCATTCTTGGGCTATGTAGTTCTAATGTTTCGAACTTACATGGGTAAGGCAGTAATGGCTCTTAGGTTTCTTAATGAGAGGGAGGTGTAAAAGGAAAGGAAGCTCTTTCTTTAGATTCTTTCATGGTGTTAACCATACAAGTATCTTTGGCATGGAGAATGAAAGAAGTATGATGTGTTTTCATTGATGGCCAAGAGTATGTAATTAGAAAAATGTGTGAAAAATGGTCAAAGAAAGAAGAAGATGAAGGACATTTACTGCAACTAGTCACCAAGTTTCATTGATATACATCTTGGAAGATCCATGTTGGAACAAGTAGTTTGGAGTAAGTTTTGAGTTGATTTGAGTCATCAACAGAATGAGTCACCAATGATGCAACAAAAGGAAAAAGCAAAGCAAAAAAAGAAGGCAAGGATGAAAAGTTACCATTAGTTTAGAGAAGGATTGACAGAGCTACCAATCTATACCCTAGGAATAAAAATTACGGGTCTCCTATGAATGTAGCAAACATGGAATTCAAATTTTGAATTCAAGATTGAGTAGTATAATTTTGGTCATGGGTAATTGTTCCCTTCAATAGAAAATAATAGGTATATACAACTAAATTAATTATAGTTGTATGGTGTGGTAATTGAAGGTTGCTAGTACTGTGAAAATGAGAAGAGAACCAAGAACACAAGAACTTAGAAAGAAGGAAATAGGTAGAGGTAACTATTGTAGAGAAAGGAAGAAGGATAAGTGACATGCTATTACATACAACCAAGGGAAAGGTGAGAATATAACACTCACCAAGAAAGTGGGAAGATCAATGTATCTTTGAGGAGATAGAGAAGAGATCTTCATGGAAACCCAGCTCCACTCTCAAGGTCGAAACACTTAGTGTGATTTCTTACAATTACATCTATTTGTAAGCTCCTTACAGGGAAATCTTCATTAGCAAGCTTAATGTAAATCCTGTAACAAGGTGTCTCTCAGAAGGAGATTTGTAAATCCTCTAACTAGGTAGCTTTGACAAAGATTTTGTAACTCTAACAAGTTGTAAGCACTCCTAACAGTGTGTGCTTCTAGAAGAAGCACTTGTAGCTCTTAATAGGGCACCCCTTTACATGCATTTTAAGGATTAGTGGGTATATTATCCCCACCATGGTTTTCATCCTCTCATCGAGGGTTTTCATGTAAAAAATATTTGTGTCAACTTGATGAATTATTTTGCATGTGAGTTTACTTTCTTCTATCTCACTATATTTATCTCAATTTTAGTTGTAAAGTAGATCACATTAAAATTAGTTGAAATGATTAAAGGAGCAACCAAATTTGTGGACGGTACTAATCCGCCCCCACCCCCCTCTCAGTACGATTTGGGACCAACAATTGGTATTAGATCTCAAACCCTTATTCCAATGAGTCTAACAACTTTAGGGAAGATGTAATGGCTTTGCTAAGAAGACAACTGGAGGAATCCTTGGACACTTTTGAAGATTTGAAGGACAAGATGAGAAAGTCCTTAGCTTAGGGAAAGAAGTTGATGCGAAAGCTCAATGAAAGCCAAGAATTTATTGAATATCAATAGAACAGATCAAAGGAGTTAGAGGAAGTCATTTTTGACTTATGACTGAGATAGAGTGGCTGGAGGAAACTTCTACACAACTAAGAAAAGAGAGAGAAGAGCTAACTAGAGAGGTTACTAAAGCGTAAGATGAATGAGATGTTACCATCTTGATAAGAGATGAAGCTATTGTAGAAATAAGGAGAGCGGTGAGTTCATTACTGAGGAGAACAACCATCCCATCATGGGGCAGTTCATGGAATTTACAAAACAAGTGCTCAAGATCACTAAATAGCTAAGAAGATCAAATGAAAGAAATGAAAAACTAAGGAGATTCAATGAGATCTCTGAGAAGATTGATGAGCAACGGAAGGCTCAAAGAAAAAAAAATAGTACAACCCCTCTTGGTTACCAAGGTGACAACAAGACCAAAGAGGGAGAGACCTCTAAAGCTAAATAGAAGAGCAACAACAAAATTGGAAGCATGTCTCGAAAAGGTAAGGTTATTACTAAACCAACTTGTAGTTTTTTGTGAAAAGAAAGGGCACACATCTGGTGTGTGTTGATTTAATAAAATTATGCTTGTTCAAAAGTATACCCATGAATGGTACTACAACAACTACCATCTCTATGACCATACTATACAATAGTGTATATATTATTTTAATGAAAAAAGAATAGTTGGGCATTGCTATTATTGTAACAAATATGGAAATAGAGAATAAGATTGCAGAACAAGAGCCATAGAAAATCAAAGGCCTCCCAAGGTAATCAGATCCATTATAAGGGACAAGTTCTCCACACCATTCTATACAACTTGTGGAAATGAAGGTCATCTCGCACTTCAATGCAAGTTGAGGATGAACCCAAGAAACTGCACCAAACCATGGAAAGATACCCAACTTACTTGTTATATCTACCATAAGATAGGTCATCTTATAAGGGACTATAGATGTAGTAGAAGACTAGGCAGTAAGACCTTGGAAAAAAGGAAAATAACAAGATCATGGCATAGATAGAGAAGGACTTTTCCACCAAATGGACAAAGAAAAATGAAATGGCTAAAACTAAGCTAGATGAAGTAAAAAGCTTATTGATTAGTGGTAAGACTTCATAAACTGACTAAGAAAAAAAAGCTTAGAGGGGTTAGATGATAAAAGGAAAAAAATCTATAAATTAGTCCCCTTGTCTAAACTAGCAGCCATATAAATAAAAAGAGGAAGTGTTGATACTAAGACAAAGCGTAACTTGTTGGAAGATATAGTTGTAGAAAGTGATTGTTGAAAAGGAGATAGGAAGCATTAATGATATATGCCATGTGGCAGGTGTATATGAGCAATGTTAGTATGCTAATAGAAACCAAATTTAAATAAAGCTTCTACAAACTAAACAAAATTCATAAACTTCAAGATAGACTAAAATGAGCTCTCAATTGAGAATATGAACCATTAATGGGCTCTCTCAATAAGAAGCTCTCTTGTTGAGTGGCTTTGTCTAAATAGATAGGATGTATGCTCAAGCTTATGCTTTAAAAAGGGCTTCAAATGGACTAGTTGGAATTTGGGTGTGAGTGTATGGTTTTGATGTAAAATGGCTTCTTAAAATGGCATTCTGACTTTACTTCATGGATTGTGTTGTTTTGCAAAGGGGAAGGATCCAATTTATAGGCAAGAGACTTGAGAGATTGAGGGCTAAGATGCAAGGATGGGGAAAAGCTCATGGAGGGCTCAGATTGCATGAGAGCAGAGTACATGGATTGTGCTTCTTTGCAGTCAATCAGGGAGTGACAAATGTCACAGGGTGAGAGGATGGAGGAAAGGGGAAGGATGAGTCAACAAAGGAGGCTCAAGGGATAAAATCTTCATAAAGACCCTCATAATGGCTTGTAAGAGCAATGAAAGGGCTTGGAAGAGTCATTTATGGCCTAGTGGGCTTCATAAAGTTTTATGGTTGGGATATTTTGAGGGAGATGAGAGGAATTTCAATTTGGGCTTGATTAGGAAGGTTTTAAGCTTGCTTAGGATTGTGCAAATGATTAGAGGATGGACTAGGATGGTTTAGGATTAGCTTAGGGATAGGCAAGTGGATGGCATTTAATGAGGGTAGGTGAAGGAGGAGATATTTGTTAACTTTGGCTTGGGTTAGTAAGTCTTAACCCATTTTTAGGGAATGTGACAAGGTTAGGAGGGGATTAGGATTAGGTTTAAAGACATCTTCTAGAAGAGTCTAGACTTTGGATGAGGATAAAGACTTTCTAGAATAGTCTAGAATTTCTTAGGATGAGGATGAAGACTTTCTAGAAGAGTCTAAAACTTCTTAGGATGAAGATAAATTAGATTTTAGAAAATAAATAAAGTTTTATTTATTTCAAGGGTTTGGGTTGAGGATATATTTATTAAAACTTTTTTAATAAACACGAGGATTAATATTTAATCATAATTAAATATTTTGAGTTGGGATTAGGGGTAGGAAATGATGGGATTAGCCTTTAATCAAAATTAAAGAAGGATTAGAAGATTTTGGAAGAGGTTAATGGTCTTAAGGAAATTGGCCAAGTTTTGGGCAAAAAATAAATTTTTAATTTATTTTGGGTTTTTTGGTCAATTTATTAATTAAATCATTAATAAATAAGATTTAAACATTTTTGGGGGGGATTCCTTAATTAAATATTTTTAATTAAGATAAAGGGATTTAATAGCATAAAAATAAATTAATTAATTAAATAATTAATTAATTAATAAATGATGATGTCATCAGAAATTTTTTTAGAAAATAAAGATACTTTATTTTCTAAAGGATTTAGGTGTCTACAGTAGGTAAAATATTTTCCTAACTATTGTAACCCTAAGGTTACAATTCTATGACATAAACACTAGGATCAAGAGTGATTTGATACTTTGTATTGTGAAATAAATTGTTCTTTGATTCTGCAAAACCCTAAGATCTGAAAAGGGAAGTTATGAAAGCATTAACTACAAGAAGAATCCTCCATGGTTTTAAAGAATACTAAAGAAAGCAAAAGAAATGGCTGAAGAAACTAACAAGGTAAACTTGATCGATAGCAAGCAAAGTAGTCACCTCAAGTACTAAGAAATCATAGTAAGAGGGAAGGATGTTGATGATGAACCTCCATTATCATCACTACATGATAATGTATTACTCATAGAAGATGTGAGTGCATACCTAAAAGTCGAGATATAGGACATCGACAACAAGGAGATAAAAGAGACTTACGACACATTATGCTTAGAAGGAGCCCTAAAGGAAGACAACAAACATTTGGTAGAGTGCACATTAAGAAGAGCAGTGGAAATATCCAATTTCTTTCACAAGGAATGGGTAAGATTATTTTTTATACATAATTAATGAGTGAATAGTATGGTTAGACAAACCATACATGATCATTATGATCCTAATTGAAAGGGTAATTGGATTCAATGTGTCTAGAATTTATCTATCAATGAATGTGATCTCAGCAAGGCAAGCAACTTCATTGGTTGGAGGAAAGATGGCACATAATGAAATGGGATGTGGTTGATTGTTTAGTTGTAGATTGCTAGAAGAAAAGTAAACAAACTTGAAGCTATTATTAAAGTAGAGAGAGAAAGGATGAAGATTGGAGAAATGGTAAAGGGGATGTGAAACTCCAAGATTTCATTGATGATTTTAATAAAAAACTTAACAATTGGGAGACAATTGAGGACCAAATTATTAAGCTTAAAAATCAAGTTCTCTCAGAATAGGAAAATGGAGATGATCAATGCTCTCATCATTATGAAGGAAAATTAGTCCCAACTCAACAAGAAACTTGCTAAGTTGTCCTATTACAAAAAGAAGTATGCTGGATAAAACTAACCTCTCTATTAGATCCATCTAGGCAATATTAGAAGAAAGAAAAATTAAAAAAGACTAAAAATAAGAGAATTTGTAGGTGACAACTAAGGATGATATTGCCTCTTGTAAAGTGGCTTCTACTAAGCCTCCTAAGCATGCCTCCTTTCTAGAGAAGTCAAAGGAGCTCAACAAGTAGCTATTGGGTTGTTGTGTTGGTTCTTTTGGTTTTGGCATGATGTGTTGGTCTTGTTTGCTAGCTCAATATTTTATTTTTATTCTTGGTCCTTTGTTTGGTTTTTTCTAGTTAATTTCTATTTCTATTTCCATTTTCATTTCTAGTTCATTTTTGTTAGTTTAGTTTCTTGCATTCACCTCTAGTGAGTTCTTTTTGAACTATCATTTAAGACTTGATGGTATTTTTCTAATATTGGGTTAGGGCCCTCTCCTAATTTATCAAATTAGAACTACCAAAAATAATTTTTTTAAATTTATTTTATTTTTATATTAAATTGATCTAATATTATTAACATTATATAATGCAATAACATAATAAAAATTATTTGAATGTAAGACAAGAGCCTATAACACAATAGTGAATTGGGATGCGGCTATCCTCCCTACAAATTGTACCATTGACTAAATTTCAAAAAAATATATATATATAAATTTTTTTTTTAAATTTTCAACATTTGATCTTCATGAATTCAAATCAAATTTGACCACATACCCTTATTTTTAAGTTCCCTCAACTAACATTTTAGGAATTCTAAATACACTTTCCCCTACTTCAAAGCAATGCAATTGCTGAAATGTTATGGAGGAGTGGGAACAGATCTCAACGACTCCTGCAACCTTTGCCTCACTGCAATGGATTGCCAGATTAGGTTCAAATTTCTTTTATGAGGAATGGTGAATATTTATTAATTCCAAGTTGCCTGGGATGTATTCCAAACTACTTGGAATGAATCTGCACCCCACACCCGAAAATATCAGCTTCTTTGACAAACTGTAGCCAATGCTCGGGAATTTCTTTAAGAAGGCTATCCATTCAATTGCCTTTTCTTACGAATGTGACGTCAAATCTGACATTATAAGCACTTCTATATGATATCAACTTGACTAGGCCAGATTTTGCAATCGAAGTAGGTAACTTTTTTCCTAATAATTATGATAAAATATGTAGGGTAGCTGTAACTAACATAATAATCTATATTAAAGTTTGATTTCTAAGCAAAATGTGTTAAATAGTCAAAATTAACTTCTTCTTTTTTCAAGTTTAATTTCTTCCTTAGTGTGTGATGTTTAAGGATGGCCCATCATTATCTAAAGATCCACTCCAACCACTCATAATTATCTCACCTGCCTACCTCAACATGGAGCTAATCCTATGACTTTCATTTATTCAATACAGCTAAATCACTCAACCTTCAAATAAACCATCTCTACTAACAGATTTATAGCAGCTATGGAGGCCATTAATGGAGTTGACCTTCCACTTATTGATCTCTCTCTTTTTTCCTCACAAAATATTGATAAAAAACAGCTGGAAACCCAAGAGTTTAATGAGCTCAGGAAGGGTTGTCATGAGTTGGGTTTCTTCGGGGTGATAAACCATGGAGTTGATCTAACTCTGGTTGAGGCAGTGGATAAAAGGATTCGTGAAATGTTTGCACTGCCTGCTGAAATCAAGAAAAGAGCCATTTTCCCCATTTTCAACACTGGGTATGCCCCATTTGTAGTAGATGATGTAGCAGATGACTCCATTGCAGAGAGCATGAGCTTTCCTTGGGATCACCTGCTGCCCAACTCAGTTGAAGAAATCTCTGCAAAACTATGGCCACAAGGAAACCCTGCATTCTGGTAATAATATTTTGTTCACTTTTCTACTTTAATAAACTCAGTGCTAGGATTTTTAGGTGCGGGCTAATCTCTCTAGACAATATAAATGCAGCAAAAAATTTTCAAAAAATTTGTTGTTTTCGATTACAAAATATACAGATCAATGCTAATTTTTTTTTTAAAATTTCATTATGTTTTCATTTTTTTGAAATTTAGTCAATAATACAATTTGTAAGGAGGATAACCGCATCCTAAATTTTATACCATCTCTAATATTATTTGTGTAGCGAGGAGTTGAATGCATATGGAGCACAAATGAGAGAACTTTCTCATAGGATTTTGAAGCTCCTTATTTGGAGTCTGGGTGTGGATGTATCCAGCAAGTCTGCAACAGAAATATTTGAGAGATCCTTTGGAAATGTAAGGATGAATTACTATGATAAGTGTAAGGACAAGGAGATGATCTCAAAAGCTCACACAGACATGAGTTTTTTCACAATACTGTATCAGGATGATGTTGGGGGTCTCCAGATCCGAACTAAGGAAAGAAAATGGATGGATAGTAAACCTTTGCATGGATCTTTTGTTGTTAACGTTGGTGACATTTTACAGGTAGGTTTTCTCAAATGCCTCTCTTTTGCAGTCAACCATATGTTCTCTTTTAACATTTTTTGGGATTTTCTGAAAGTCATTAAAAACTTTTATTCATTCATTTAACATACTTTCATAGAAGCCCAGATAATCCACCTAAGAAAAGACTCTATGTGGGCCAATTTTTTTAATATGTATTTTTTTACCATAAATAACTAGTTCCTAGATTATTAGATTGATGCCATAACAATGTATCAGCATTTAGGTCGATTTTGTTTATATTGGAAAACAAATTTTCTTCCAACTCCATCATTTTAGTTATATAGATATATAGAAAATGATTGTATAAGTATAATAATAAAAGCTTTATATGCTCTTTTTTTAATTATAAATATTAGTTTTATTAAAGACTCAATTTAATTAGATTATGCTATAGTATGCTTTAAAACTTAATATATTATTGGAATTTCAAGTGACATTTATGTTTTGTGTAAATTGTTGTAGATGTGGAGTAATGGAAGATATCGAAGTGCTGAACATCATGTAGTTTATGGAAAGTCAAATAAAAATAGGTTGTCAATGGCTTATTTTTTCGATTTACCAGATGAATTTGAAATACATTGTCCAAAGGAGACAATTGATGAAGAGCATCCACTACTATACAAAGTAGTTACAAAGGCAGATACTCTCGCATATTTCAAGAAAGTAGGACCAAATATGGTTACTCCCTTACACTTTAGATTGTAATAAAATAACTTAATCAAAATTAAATAAATGGGTTTCATTGTTTTTAATGTTTGGGACTTTGCATTAGAATGTTGTTTTCACATATGACAATACCAAATGAGTTTGTTGGGTCTATGTGTTATTAATTATAAGAAGATATTATAAGTAAACATGATATAGTTTTTTCGCCATACAATATACACAGTATTCACATAATTAATTACATTGTAAGAGAGGAAGTTAATAAAGGAAAATATCATTAATCTTGTATGCAAAGGATGGTTTTCAAGTGAAGGATGTGCAAATGGAGAGGATGCAAATGATCATGAAAAAGTTTGACCTCTTTGATTGATGTAGGCATCTTCTATGTAGTTGTGTGTGGAGGCCCCCATTTGCTTCCTTCTTCTCACCCATAGGTTTCATTTGCATTGTTCTTGTAGAGTCTCTCATTGTGCCTTTGCAATGCTTTTGCCTATTTCTAGTTGTGTTCTCATCAAAGGATGGTTTTCAAGTGAAGGATGTGAAAAAGGAGGATGCAAATGATGATGTAAAAGTTGGACCTCTTGGATTGTTGTAGGCATCTTCTATGTAGTTGTGTGTGGAGGCCCCCATTTGCTTCCTTCTTCTCGCCCACATGCTTCATTTACATTGTCCCCATAGAGGCTCTCATTGTGTCATTGTAATGCTCTTACCTATTTCTAATTGTGTACTTCTCATCAACAACTTTTCCTTTTCTATTTTTTATGTATGTGCTTTTATTGTTCCTAGTTCAAAGGTTTTTCTACATTGGTGGAGGATGCTCAAACTTTGTTATCCTACTTGGTATCCTCTAGTTTGGCACACATTCATTCTACATTCTAGGGGTTTAATAGTGGATAATAGTGTTATTTTTGGTAGATGTCACCTCTCTCATGTGGTCAATACCCTTCTTGGGCTATGTTGCTCTATTTTTTCCCTATTTATGAGTAGGGGAGTGGTGGTTCTTGCATTTCTTAAAGAGAGGGGAGTGTGACATGTGAGTCTAGTCCCTTGCTTTAACTTCCTCTTGTTGGAAATATAAGAGGAGTAACTAAGAGGGGAGGGGTGAATCAGTAACCACAAAAACAAATCCAAGATCCCTTAGGATGTCAATACAATTCAAAATCAAATTTTGCTCATACTGAAATACTATTGTAATTTGATTAGCACTTAATCATTCGGTTAATACTGAGTATATGCACTGTTACTCAGTTAACACTGAATATGAAAATCTTATGATATTAAATATGATTAGCCTTCATTATGTAGTGCCTCTCCCATTTGACTTTTGTAAGTCATCCTGATGGATGCACCCTTGCTGATCTTTTGTTGTGGTGGATCATGATTGTGACCCTAAGTGGTCTACACCATTGAGATGTTTGGATTTATGTTTCTTTATCAGTTGCGTTGATTATGCTTTTGACTGATCTTTGAGATTATGATGTGAATTTTGGTTCACTGAGGTTTGTGCCAGTGGTTACCAGGATCAATGTGGTATCATGAGGTTGTTCCGTGATTACCCTGAGATGTGTGCAGAGATTGCACTATGCTCTTTTACCATGCTACACTGGACTAGGTTCCTATAGTAGTGGTTAGTCATGTTTATGATTGTGTTTGCTTATGTGTTTTAAATGCCTTTTTAATGCAGAGTAATCAATCATTATTAAATGCTTAAGTAATTAGAATGGATTGTTCTTGTTGGATTATTTGGTTATGTGTTGCAGACATTTACCTTGTTTTATTTTGATCTAAGAGATATCTGTTCTTATGTGATGTTTTACATTTGAGATGACCTGAGGGTCAAATGTTACTCCTTGATTCCAGTATCACAGATATTAGACTACTATGTTGTTCAGTTAATCATATTGCATGATGATGCCATTTTGAGATGACAGTGTGTTTTATGATGATATCTGGTTATCTGGTATTTGGACATACCTCTGATTTTGTTATGTGATGGATTTAATGCTATGGTTATTTACTTCATCCCTGCGTTGTTATGTTTTATGCGAACGTGAGTGATGTAAATAGATTATTTTAATATAATTAAATAAATGGTTAAATTAGGTGATTTAATGCATTTATTGCTTTGGCTATGTTATTATATGCAATTGCACTTGATCGTGTTGTTTAGTGTGCAGGATTTATATCCCTGACAGTGGCACATGGAGTTAGTGATTCAGCCTTTCATATTTTACCAATGTCGTCCTTGTATGGTCGACGTATCCTTTATAAAAATGTTTAATTTAAACCTTTCGGTGATTATTAAATCCGAACTCATTGCATTATGTGATTAGACCAGTAAGCGTGTCTGTGCATTTAAAGGTTCACATTGTCGCAAAAGTTGTTTAAGGTGACTTTTGTGTTTTTGGGTTTTTGGGCTTTTTATTTGATTTATTTTAATTTCTGGCAGCTTTGCTATAGATGAATTCCTATTTATAGGAATAGCCTATTTTCGTTTGGGTCAATTCGGAGTTTAACTAGATTGGCTGGTTAAATGCCCTAATCGATTATTCACCCGAAAAGTGAATAAATATCCAAAGAGAAATTTAATTCCTCACTTCTCACTTTTAAATTAGAAAGTTGGAGAGTGAAACCCAAAATTTTCTTCATGAGGATTTACTGTTTTTTTCGTTGTGGGAGCTACGGGTGTGGGATCGTCGCAAGGTTGGGCTCGTTGGATCCAGCTCGGGCAAACCTTGGATTGTCGCAATTTTCAGCCACTTCTACGAGCGTTTTATTTTTTGGTTCAGTTTTCCGTTTTGCCCTTTTGGCTGTAAGGTAGGGCTTTCCTATTTTATTGTTTCTGCTTCTATTTTTGGTAGTCGTTTGTTTGGAGGCTGAGAACTAGTGTTCCCCTCCGTTTCTGTAAGCTAGTTCTACCCGGTTGGGCGGGTATGAACATTTCCCTTTTTTTGGGATGAGGGTTTGGGATTTTGCACTGTTATGCTGGCCGTTTTTGCATACGGTGTCCAATTCCATTTATTTTTGGATTTTTGGGGTTTTTGAACCCAAAGGCCAAATGGGTTTTAATTTTGAAGTTTTCTAAATTTTTGGGATTTTTATCTCGTTTTGCGTGCCGCCCTATTTTCTCGGGTTTTCTTGGCACAATGTGGGTCGTGGACCTTGATGATCCATTTGGATATCAATCAGACCACTTTTGCACTTTTATGTTGCATTGGGATGCGTGTTGCATCTGTACTCCCGACGTTGTGTTCGGTTGAGTGATTTTATACTTGTTATGGTTTTTGTTGGACCTTTTCTTTTGTTTTGTGAACGCTAGGATTCGTGTAGAATCCATACTCTTGGATTGAGGCCGGTTGAGTGAGTTCACGATGTTTGGTCTTGTTACATCATTGGGATTCGTGTAGAATCCATACTCTCGGATTGAGGCCGATTGAGTGATTTCATGATGTATGATTTTATTGGCTTTGGGATTCGTGTAGAATCCATCCTTTCCGTGTTGCTTTCAGTTGGGTGTTTTCTTTGCATTATGTTCTCATTCCTGTCCTTGTGTTATGATCTTTGTGATGGTGGTGCGCCACACACGAGTACGTGCGCGTACATTTGTTGGGTGACTTGCAAGGCCTGATCTTCCGTGAATTTGACGAAAGTTATGATCATTGGGGTTGGAATGGGAGTATGCATGCCCACAAGCAGTTGTTGTAGGATGAGCATGGGTAGGGTAGGGTAGCATCTGGAGGGGGCTTCTATCTCGCAGCTCGGCGTTCATGGCGCCGGAGGTTGACGAAGGATAAGAAGTTTTAAGCAAGTAATAACTAAATAAAATGTGTGATTGTTAATAAAACTTAAGATAAGTAAAATGTGTGAGCACCCAATTAAGTTCGAGGACACAATGTGTGAGCACCCATTTAAGTTTGAGGACACACGATCCGAGCTTGGGCTTTTCGATGCCAAGCGACTCTCCAGGATGTCAGCCCCTACTTAGCAACCTTTTGAGTGTCTGACCAGGACCTGTACTCCTTGCATTGTCTTAGGTTCTTGGTTGCAGCCATCATACTGTCTAGCATGAGTGTTAGCCATGGATGTTCTTTTGTGTGTTTTTGGTTGGATCATTATCTCCATCAACACAGCGAGTGTGGACCTATGGGTGCCACGTGGTTGGGTGGCGTAGCTACCTTCACCACTGCTAGGGATCGGTGTACAGAGATGATCTTTTGTCCTAGTGCGACCATTGCTGGATGTCTTCACTTGGTACTTCGGGTTTCGGAGTATGCTTTCTTGTGATTTATGCTTTCATTGGGATGCTTGTATATCATGTTTAGATGATGTTAGCTTACTTGACGCATTCCCTTATCATGATGTTTAGCATATGATTAGATGAATTTATTTGATTTAGTAGTATATCTGTTGCTTACTGCTGTTTAGCATGTGATCGGTGATGTTATCTACTGTAAGATTATCTTATGCATTATCACTAGCATGTTAAATTTTCTTATGCTATTATTGTTGCATGTTTTTAGTAGTGACGTCCCTATTACGATAGTACCGACGATCTGGTCGGTGGCTTGGGATGTTACGCGTGGGGGATGGCTAGGACCCACGATGGTCTTATGATGCTATTGACGTTGGGAGGATGTGCGTACTTAGTTTGGTTGTTTAGTTCTGTTATATTTTTGTTCACTGCGATGTTTATTTCAGTGTGTTCTTTGCTGTTGTAGTTTAGATGGATAGATGTTCTTCTTTATGTGTTATTCTTGCACTCGAGTGTTCTTTCCTCGAGCCTTTGTGGATCCGGTACTCCCTGGTGTGGAGGTTATTTGCTCCTTTTTGGTTCTTTTTGCTTTTGGGAGAGTTTTTATTTTCTATGGGCGACATTTGTTCAGCATGGTGTGAGACTTTAAAAAGTATCGCACTCCCATGCAAACTATGTCGTACAACACTGTAAAGTATCGCACGCCTTCTTGAGAAATGTCACATGACACTGGAAGAGTGTCGCACGCCTTCTTGAGAAATGTCGTACGATGCTGAAAAGTGTCGCATGCCTTCTTGAGAAATGTCGTACGACACTGGAAGAGTGTCGCACGCCTTAAGGAGAAGTATCGCCCTCCCTTAGTAAAAAGTGTCTCACGATTTTTGTGAAAAACCTGCGCGTGCCATCAGCAGGCACTTTTCTTCGTGATCCGATCTTTTTGAGAGTGGTTTTGGATACCCTTTTGGGCGTTTTTCAACCCTATGTTGTTGCATTTTGAATTTTGTCGGTTTCTCTTGAAATTGAGTTTTTGTGTTTCTGTTTTAGTCTCTTGGGGTTTAAAATATATCATTTAAGTATAAGTTGAACTTAAGATATATTTTAATATATGCGACAAATTGTTTGAGATAGGTTTCAGACCTCTTGGAGATAAGTTATGGATTTTAGGAAATTTCAGGGCTTCAAAAATCCAAACTTAGCCAATTTTCAGGGCTTCAGGATTTCAGGCTTAGCCAAATTTTGGGATTCTGCATTTTACCCCAGCTTGGTGTTTTGTTGATGAGTGGTTGTTTCTTGTGCCCTCATCAAGTGCGTTGTTGTTGTTGGCTTTGTTTGTGTGTGTCAGTTTGGTAGTGGCATTTGGAGATTCGTTGGTTGCCAAGATGGTGGTGAAGTCTTCCGTTGCGATCGTTGTGATCCCTGTATGATGTTGTCATGTGCATTCATACTTGTAAAAAAAAAATTCTTGGCTTGTATTTCATCCTTGTTTCCAAGGATCTCCGGGCGGGACATTACACATTAACTTGCATAAACATAAAGCAAATAACATGAACACATATGGCATGGCGATTTAACATGGAAACCCAATTTGGGAAAAACCACCAATTGCAACTAGTTATTGTTATTCACTCTTCTGAAGTGAGCTCAGTTAGGAACCAACATTGTTAAAGGTTACAAAATACACTGTTAGGTGTGATCCTATTCAAGGATTTAAATCACCCTATTAGGAGTGGCCTCGTTAGAGGTCTTTAGACACTTTAATCTAGAAATGCCACTTTGTTAAAGGATTTGGCAAATAGTTGTTAAGCTAACTCTGTTAAGAGATTTGATAACCGCTACAATTATTAGAGAGTAACAATGATATAACTTGATTGCTGATACAACTGTATCTTTGATTTCAGATCTATGTTATGGCTTCATGTAATGTTCCTGATTATGACATTAGATTATAAATCCTAACTCTGCATGTATTTTTTTATAATTTCTTCTAATATAACCTTCTATCTCTATTTGTGAGGTTCACTACTCCTTAATATATTTTGAAATAAGAAAAGTTGTGCCTTTTCAAATTATATTTATATATCATATTATATTTCTTATATATATATATATATATATATATATATATATAATAATAATAAATCTATTAATTTTTTTATAATTTCTATTCCATATTTAAATATATGATCATATATAATATTTATATTTATATTTATTTAACCATTATTATACTTATCTAAGTAACATATTATTGTGCCATTAATATATTCTTATTTACTTCAATAATCATTATATCTTTGTAATTAATTTATAATGAACTTATAATATAATTTTTTATTTATTCATATAATGATTGAATATATATATATATATATATAATCTATTCATTAATAACTACATGTATTTCATTCACCTATATTACCATAATTAGGGGACATGATAGTCCATCCTTCCTCAAATTGCTTGTCCTCAAGCAATGATTGTTTACACTAAACCTTTCTTGTAAAGTCAATATACAAGTTATAAACTAGAAGGCAAGAATACATAAGGCATGCATGCAATTAATGTTGTAATGCATGAAGTAAATATATGAGTACTTGCAGACATGAAGCATACACGATGTAGACAAATGAAGACACAATGTAAACACACATTACACATGTTATGCAATTCCTTGATTTTGAACCTACAACTACAAAATCATTAGTACACATTCATATACTTGTACCAAGGAATACCAGTTAGTACATATAAGTATACTTTCAAAGAAGCTAATAATTTAAATTAGGAAAAAATAGCTATATTGTCCCTACTTGCAAGAGCTTATAATATTGTCCTTTTTTTTTTTTCCAAGGAATCAATTTAAAAGATTGTTATTGCATTATTTAATCAAAATAATTCTTCATATATGTATATATTCATATCCTATTGATTACATTGTATATATAGGCTAGGTCACCTGGGGATTGGACAAGGAAATCACATTAAAGGCTTGACAAGACCTTGGTCCTCGCCTTTCAAATGGATACCTTCCATCCCTCACCATGTCTATATGTTGTACCATACCACAATCGTCAAAACATCGTAGTGGGGTCCCATAGCTTGATAAACCTAAACCCAAGAGTTGGCATAAACCCCTCTTATCTTAGGACTCAGCCCTACCCTCTTACCCACCTAGTTTCTTACTGATTAACATAATCTTGGGACCATTACTTCTTAATGATTGCCTTACTAGAGTACTCGGGTATTGTAGTGGGGTCCCATAGCTCGATAAGCCTAAACCCAAGAGTGGAATACATCCATCTCTTGCCTTAGGGATCAGCCCTACCCTCTTACCTACCTTGTCCTTTCCTCATTAATATGCATTTCCAATTTATTTTTAATCATTTTATTTTGATAATTAATCATTAAAGAAGTAATTTCATTATATTACTATTTCTTATCATTGCCATTTATATTTAACATTTGATTATACATTTACATTTCTCTCTTACTAATTTCTTATTTACTAAACAATAGACATTTTAAACCTTTTAATATTATTTACTTATGCATTTAATTATATATATCAAAGACTCAGACTTCCTTACCTGGATTTGTAGTGATCTGTTGTCCTTTTCCACTGCTGACATGGATGTCCCCACTCCTTAGTAAAAATTTATCTTTATATTCTTTATATGCTTTTCAAACTTAATATTAATAATAGGATAACTTCAAAGTTATCTATTGTGAACACTAGTTGCAAAAATATGATGATTGTGGTCTCAAATGGAACCCCCTTAAAAAAATACTTGTGATAGAATGTTTCCCAACCATTCCAACTTAACCTTATTCAAACGCTCAACCCAAATTTTTAAACTAGTATAATAATAGATTTCCCAACACTCATTCATTCTTTCACTATAGAAATAATTGGTTGATTATTGTTGCATTGATGGAAGTGGCACTCTTATCAAATCTCTATTTGTAATCTATGGATAATAAATAATGGTAACATCTGAGTTTGGTAATCAAACACTTCATCAATGAAATACTATTTGTTTGAGTGCACATTATTGGCTCTCTTAAGAGTTATGTGACTTTGTATTTTCAATTCGAATTATAAGAGCATTCTTCATAGAATTCAGACTAAAGTTTCAAAAAAAAAAAGGCATCAATAATCATTAGTAGTTTTCCCATAACCCACTACATGGTTGATGGTTGTTAGTAGATTTTCTTTAAACATCAATAGATTATATTGAGGTGTCTTATCTTGAAACTATCCCTCATTAGTGTCTAATCTTTTGTTCACATTCTTACATTGCATCAATTGGGAGGATAGAAGTTTGTTAGTAGAGCATTATTTTTTGTTGACTCCTTAGTCCATAAAGTCTATTTCCTGCATGTTCAATCACCAATATTCATTTGCAATGCCAATGTATAATGGGTTGTACAGGCGTGTATAGTTAATTGTGTTTGTGTATGAAAGCTAATTTCACTCAATATTGGCTTTAAGAAGAAGCCTCAAATCACCTGATCTAAACTCATACATAAGACGATGACTCATCAATAGATATGCTTCTCTTAAGTATACCATGACTTTTGGTAACTCAATAACCCTAATTCCCTGACGTGTTCATCGTTCCATACTATCAATATCTTTCTAAAAATCTCCTTTTGTTTCTGCCTGAATAGTGGGACCTTATGGTACTACCAGTGAAGACATGGTACTAAGTACCATATGCGAGATTTTTCTTTCCATTTTCAGTAGTTTTTTTACAAAAGGTGGCCAATCAAAGTTCGTAAATCCATGAAAAAAACTCTAAGCAATGGATTTCAATGGGATACCATGATCCTGAATTCTCTCATTGGCATGTTTATGGAATGTGGGAGAATGGTGATGAAATATCATGATTTGTTTCATGAAATACTCAGCTCAGTAGATTCGATGCTCAAATCTTGCATTGTTGGAAATATATAACCAAACATTATGTTTTGCAGACCGACTCAGCCTGACTCCAAGAAGATTCTATTCATGTTAGGAGTAGAGAAGAACAATACGTGTGCCTAAAATTCCAGGTTATTCCTTAAGGATTCCTTTAATAATTTACTCATCTTATGATCTTTGTTATTTTTCTCATCACGGTGGCAATAGGATCTGCTCAAGCTTGGTATTACTAATCATAGGTGCATTACTTCAATTAATAATATTAGGGTCATAATTTTTCTTGGGCTTCCCAAACAGATCCTCTATAGTCCTTTTGATGGTTAATAGTACTCCTCATGCATAGAGCAAACTCAAACTCAAAAAGGTCTCTTCACGGAAAAGCTCAACAGTGATCATGAGAGAGATTGCCAATCAATACCAGTCACAATTTAAGTCACCAACATTAGACTGTCCATCCAAAATATTTTCCTTCATTGCTAATAAAATATCAATCTTTGGTCTCTCCATGATTTGATATTTAAAAAAAAGAATATCTACCATAGACTTTCACCAATATCTGCATTCCATGTTTAATATCTGCAACACCTTATGATATGGATGGCAATCAAAGATTTCAAATATTCATCTGAAAGTTTTGGACCACGATGAAATTGAAGACACCACTTAATGAAATTAATCATCAATGTTAAAAGTGTTGCAACAGATGAGAATTCAAGGCTGGTAGGAGAATCCGGCTCTGATACCACTGTAATGTCCTTGATTAGGACATTAGATTATAAATCCTGACTCTGCATGTATTTTTTAAAATTTTTTTCTTTCTGATATACATTTCTATCCCTATTTGTGAGATTCACTACTCCTTAATATATTTTGATTTAGTTGTGTCTTTTCAAATTGTATTTAATTATATTTATATATCATATTATATTTCTTATTTATATATATTTTTAATAATAAATCTACTTTTTTTTTAAAAATTCTATTTCATATTTAAATATATATGATCATATATAATATTTATATTTATATTTTATTATAATCATACATTGATAATATAATTATTTATATTTATTTAACCATTATTATACTTATTTAAGTAACATATTATTGTGCTACTAATATATTCTTATTTACTTCAATAATCATTATATCTTTGTTATTAATTCATAATGAACTTATAATATAATTTGTTATTTATTCATATAACGATTGAACACACACACACACACACACACACACACACACACACACACACACACATAATCTATTCATTAATAACCATAATTAGGGGACATTACACTTGAATACTTGATCCTCCTTGATCAAATAAAACTTTGCAGCTCGATCAACTCAGGATACTCTGATATCCTTCCAATTCACTTGATTGATCTTTTCAATCCCATGCTTCTCTCCATTCAATCCCACAACTTGACCTTGTACTTATCATTTACCTTGTTAGTCAGCTTGAATATACTTTCAAATATTCAATATTCATCCTTTAAGTCAGCTAGACTTAACAAATAAATTCATCAAACTAAATATACTAACTCAAGAAAATCCTTCATTATTTGATCCGGCTTGGTCAATACTAACTTAGAAAATACTTTCTCTAGACTTCCTTTGTTAACCACATGAATTTAGTTAACACTGCATCCTGAACCGAATTCCCTTTGGTAATCAAGTGAGCTCAGTTAACACTGGTTCCTTGCCAACTTCTCTTTAGTGCCTGATTGAACTCGATAGACACTATCTTCTTGGAAACTTCCTTTGGTGTCCAAATGGACTCAGTAGAAACTGTCTTTGAACTTGATTATCTTTAGAACACTCGAAAAATACTAGAAAGTATCTTCATCACCCCAGTAAGCTCGATAGACACTGACTGGTAAAGACTTGACATTTTGTGTAACATCAAAGACAATATACAATTGAACAATTGTTTTCAACAATCTCCCTCTTTGGCATTGATGGCAAAAAAACATATCATAATATAATGGAATTTTTAGAGAAAAATAGAAGTAAGGATAATATCCTTAGTTTCATTATGATTCTTATCCATGAGAACTCCTTCTATCAATGTGAACTCCCTCTAACATCAATCTCTCCCTTTGGAATGATTCTCTAATTATTCTAATTGCAGTTTCTCCCTTCATCAGCAAATTTTCCTTCTTTACTCTTCATTTGACTTGATAGCAAAATCTCCCTTTTTGACAGCTCATGCCAAAAACATAAACAATCAGAAAATTTCTTGATATTTACAAGAAACTCTCCCTCTTTGAGATCTCATGCCAAAGATAGCATTCAATGAACTACCTAATGTATTGATTCATATGCAATATGCCCTTTACAATACTGCATCAACTTGACCGATCTTCAACATGCTTGGTTAATGCATCACTAAAATTTTATTACTGAGATTCAAATAGGGGAATGATTCCTAGCCTATCTCTTAGATACAAAAATGCACCCTTAGGTAATGGCTTGGTGAATATGTCTGCAATCTATTCTTTTGTATTCACATATTCCAATCTTAGCTCTTTGTCTTACACCAATTATCTCATGAAATGATACTTTATTGCAACATGCTTGCTTTTGGTATGCATCATATGCTTCTTGAAAATGTTAATTGCACTGGTGTTATCACAGAAAAAACAATTGGATCCTTGATTTCTTCCTTCATACTTGTTGATAGTTTTTTGAACCAAAGAATATTTGAATACTTGACTATTTCAGCAACATATTCTACTTCTGTTGTTGATTGAGAGATACAGTTTTACTTCTTGCTTGTCCAAGATACTAACCTCTTTCCAAAAAAGAATGTACCACCACTAGTGTTTTTTCTATCATCAATGCTTCTTGTCCAATCAACATCAGTGAATGACTTCACTTCAAAGTTTCCTCATTTCTTATACCACAAATTATAATTTTCAATATCCTTTAGATACATCATGATTCTTTTTATTGCCATTATATGATTTTCTTTTGGATTAGCAAAGAATATTGCCACTATTTCAACTACTAATGCTATATCAAGTCTTGTATGCACCACATATTGAAGTTTTCCAATCATTGATCTATATGTAGCCTGATTTACGTCCTTGGAATCATCATCTTTGAAAATCTTATGTCCAGTAGACATAGGTGTTCTAACTAGTCTAGAATCCTCCATTACAAACTTCTTCAGTATCTCCTTGATTACTTTGATTGAGTAATATAGATACAATCATTCTTCTATTGAATCTACAAGCCAAAAAAGAATTTGATCTCTCTAAATATTGACATTTCAAATTCCTTACTCATTTCATTAGAAAAAATATATACGTAAATCATCATTTCCACTAAATAATGTATCATTCACAAAGATTTCTACCAACACAATCTTCTTATCTGGTCCTTCTTTGATGTATAGATTGTTGTTATCATTAGTTCTTTGAAAACCAATCTTTATGAGATAATTATGTAACCTTTCATACCATGCTCTAGGGGCTTGTTTGAGACCATACAAAGCTTTGTGTAGTCTACAAACCATGTCCCTTTTTCTAGGATGAATGAAGCCTTCATGTTTCTCAATATAGACTTCCTCTTCTAAGATTCCATTTAGAAATATTGATTTCACATCCATCTTATATACTTTAAATCCTTTGTGTACTACATATGCAAAGGGTGTTCTAACACCTTCTAGTCTAGCATCAGGAGTAAAATTTTCTCCATAGTCAACACCTTCCTCTTGAGCATAACCTTTGTAAACTAGCCTTGCCTTGCTTCTTGAAACTTCTCCATTTTCATTCACCTTATTTCTAAATACCCATATTGTGTCAATTACATTTTTATCCTTGGGTATGGGAACAAAAGTCCAAGTTTTGTTCCTTTCAATTTGATCAAGCCCTTCATTCATTGATTCAATCTAGCTTTCATTCTCTAATGCATCTTTGACATATCTAGGTTCAAATTCAGTAAGCAAACATGTACCTTTTAATTTGTTCCTTGTCATTATACCAATTGACTGATATCCAATGGTTTTCTTAGGTGCATGATGCCTTTTGACATATCCATCAAGTCTGGGCTCCTTTTTTCTAAAATCACTAGATTCAACATTATCTTTTGAATCATGCTCGGGCCACACTGACCGTGACTCATGTCCATTAGACTATGACTCGATTTCCACTTGCTGAAACTTAGGTCCTTCTCACCATGACTCAGGTCCTTCTAATGACTTAGGTTGCACTAGCTACAACTTGGGTTGAATTGGGAATTTTGGGGGACTTGGGTGGTAAAGGTTGTTGACTCCCAATTGCATTAGATAAAGTGTCAGGCTCATAGTAAACAAAGTTTCTATAGTTTTTAGGTTCATTACTGCTTTTTTTTTTTCACTCTTTTCTATAAACTCATCAATCTTCACATGTGCAATTTCTATAACTTTATGAGTAGATAGATTTAGACATTTACATGCTTTGCTCTTATTGGAATATCCCAGAAATATGCCTTCATCACTTTTCACATAAAATTTTCCTTTTCTTGACCCCTTCAAAATATAACATTTGCTTCCAAATAATTTGAAATAAAAAACATTAGGTTTATAGCCATACCATAACTTGTAAGGTGTTTATTGTGAATCTTTCTTCAACTATACTCAGTTCAAAGTATGAACTGTAGTGATGATTGCTTCCTTCCAATATTTGATAGCAACATTTTTCTCTATCATCAGGGTCCTTGCACAATCTATGATTGATCTATTCCTTCTTTTAGCTATGCCATTATACTAAGGTGTACTAGGTGTAGAGACTTGCCTTTTGATTCCTCTCTCATTGCAGAATTCATTGAATTCATTAGAAATGAATTCTCCTCCTCTGTCTGATCTTAAACATTTTAGTTTCTTTCCTATTTCTTTCTCCATTCCAGCTAGATACCATTTAAACTTTTGAAAAGCTTCTAATTTATCCTTTAAGTACATTATTGTCATCATTCTAGAATAATCATCAAAAAATAAAATAAAGTACTTATCTCCACAATATCTTTCTATGCCAATAGGTCCACAAAGGTCTATATGAACCAACTCTAGCACTTCTTCAAAATGATAATTTTTCCTTTTAAAACCTGTCTTTCCCATCTAACCAATTTGACCATTCTTGCACATGCCCATGTCAGGTTTCTTGAGACTTGGAATGCCTCTCACTCTTCTATTTTTTCTTATGTTGACTAAGTTATCAAAATTTGCATGACATAACCTCTTATGCCATAACCAACTTTCTTCTACTTGAGAAATGAAACGTGAATTTTCATGTAGATCTAGGTAGAATAGATTACGTTAAGTTTCCTTTCTAGTAACAACCAGATTTTCTTTCCCATCTAGCAAATTGGCCTTTCCATTCATGAATTCTACCTTGAATCCAATGTTATTCAATTAAGCCACACTAAGTATATTATGCAAAGTCCTTCAACCCAATAAAAATGATCACATCTAAGATCATTATTTAGTGTAATATAACCTTTTTCTTTCACATAACATGGTTCATCATTGCCAAATCTAACACTTTCACCATCATAGTGTACCAGATTCTCAAATTTAGATTTATCACCATTCATATGGTGAGAACAACTACTATCAATAATCCATGTATCATTCTTACTAATATGTGAGATAAGGGCCATCTTATCATTCTCATCATCTAATTCTTCCTTAATAACAATATAGACAATTTTATCTTCTTCACTACTATCAGAACCTTTAGCAATGTAAGAAGATTTTTAACTTTTTCCTTGTAGCTTTTGAAGTCCTCCTTACCTTTTTACTTTTCATGCTTATTTTCTCCTTTACCTTCTCTATTTGGACACCTTGCAAAAATGTGACCAACTTCACAAAAAAAGAAGATCAAAGGAATTTTGCCTTTGTACTTCAAGATCTTCATCAAAACCATTTTCATCTTCACTATCAAATTGGCTTTTAGATTTTACAATTTTCTTCTTGAGTGATAGCTTGGCTTGAAATGTAGACTCAAGGTTGTTAGAGTTAGGAACATAGTTATCATAGTTATCTAACTCAAATGTTGTCAACCTTCTCACTTGTGCATCTAATGTTGTATCATTCTCAGGATTGCATCTCATCTCTTGAATTATTGAAACTCTAATTGCATAGATAGGAAGAATTGTTCTGAGTACCTTACTTACCACTATCTCATCATCTATCTTTCCTCCTGAGGCTTTGATTGCACACACAATCTTTGATCCTTTCACAATATTTTAAAATATTTTCATCTTCTCTCATCTTCATCTGATCAAATTGACCTCTAAGACTTTCTCCCTTACCTCTCCTCACATTGTCATCACCTCCATAGATAGCTTTCAACTTGATCCACATCTCATAAGTAGTACCACAGTCTTTGACTTCATCAAATTCCCCATAGTTGAGAGTTCAACCAATATCAATCATCATAATGTTATGATTTTTGTTTTCTATAATTTCTTCAAGTTATAATTCTAGTAGGTGCCACATATTTAGTGTCTAGGTACTTTAGGTCTGAGTCTCCAATGGTTTCCAAATGCAATCTCATGAGTTCCTATCATGCCTTGAAGTTATCTCTATTCATCTTAGGGATCTCCCTTCTATAAGACATCTTGATCTTTAACTCAGGTCCTTGAAACCTTCTCTGCAAGCACCAAAAGCTCCAATATCAATTGTTGGAAATATAAGAGGAGTAACTAAGAGGGGAGGGATGAATAAATTTCCACAAAAAAAAAATCCAAGATCCCTCGATATAATTCAAAATCAAATTTTATTGAAACTGAAATACTATTCTAACTTGGTTAGTATTGAATCACTCAGTTAACACAGTAACTTGATTAATACTGAACATATGCACTATTACTTGGTTAACATTGAACATGTAGATCTTATGATATTAAATGTGATTACCCTTAATTAACTTAGTTGTAGAAACATAAAGCAAATAATATGAACACATATGACACTAGGATTTAAAGTGGAAACCCAATTTGGGAAAAACCACTAATTGCAACTAGTTACTGTTTTCCACTCTTCTGAAGTGAGCCCTGCTAGGAGCCAACCTTGTTAAAGGTTACAAAACATATTGTTTTTTATTAAGTAAAATAGGTTTTGAAGGGTTATTGAAACCCTTTACACATCAAAATATTTTCAATGGAGCTCGAACAAAAGATACAATAGACCAGAGGTGAAATATGTCACCAACCAAAATAAGGTGACCACAGTGGCCTCATAGATAACACAATACACTCTACAACCAAATAAAACTCAATACAATCATTTAGGAACCTTTAATCCCAAAAGAGTGAGATCTAAGAAGTCGATTAGAGGATCGTTGGGAATGTTTGGGTGAAAGTACAGATTTTTGTAACCTTTGGTGCTAACTTTGAAGTTCTGGCTGAATTGGATCCAGCCGAGTGCATTCCAGGGGGACCGAATTCGGTCAAAAATGAGTGGCGCCAATTGTGTGCCAAGTGGCATGTACAACTTGGTAGGGGTCTGGTCAAAAGTAATCCAGCCAGACCCATTCTAGCTAGAACCAATCTGGATGGAAACCCATAAATTATATAACCTGCATAAAGACAAATCCATGTGTCATTTTCATCAATTGAACTTCTAGGAATTGTGGAGTGGGAAGAACTACAAGAGACATTTGGTCGGATCAAGCATGTTAGCAATTCCTCCTCATTTTTTAATATGATTTATGTTTTATTTTATGTTTTCTTAGGTAGGAATATGGTTTTTAATGTGTATAATATGCTAAATATATTTTATTTTATGTTTTCTTAGGTAGAAATATAGTTTTTTTTCTTTTTTTCTTGTTTTTTAAAGAGGGGTAAATGCTTTGACCTAGAGCTATGAACTACTGAGGCCACAAACAAGGCACCTCATCCCCATTAGATTTGAACCTTGATGGCAAAGACAAAAACTCAACAACTTAACCATCACAACATGCCACTATTGGCGTAGAAATATAGTTTTTAATGTAGATTATTTTAAAGAATTCAATTTTTTTAACATTCTTATATGTTTATATTTTTAAGTACTCTAATATTAGATGAAGTTTAGAAAATGTATTGAAATTTAGTGAAACTTAGAAATTATTAGAGAAATTATAAAACATTATTTATAGAAAATAGTAGAAAATTATATAGAAATTTTAGATTCAATTAGTTTATAATAGTTAGAAAGTTTTGAAACTTTAGAAAACAATAGAAATAAATTATTAAATATATAGAAAAATAGTTAGATGTAAATTAGAGAATTTAAATATTTTTATTTTGTTTTTATTATAAATCATTAGAAATTGTTATAAAGGTAAAGATTTAGAAACAACTATAAACTGGTAACTAAAACCATCAAATTGAACTAAATCAGACTTTACCTCTTACCGTGAGCACAAAAAAATTATAATTGAAACCTTAACATTGAACCTTAAGTAGGAGCAAAACTTAACATTAAATGTAACCAAATCACAATATTAAACCTAATCTAACTCCTATATTGAACTTTAAATCCAAATATGTTGACCTAAACTACTCTCTAAACCCTAAATTTCTCTTTAAACACTAAACCACTCTCTAACCATATAATTTGAAAACCTCTCTCTCTCTCTAAACCACTCTCTAAACCCCATAATTCATAACATAACTTCATCTCTCCCACTCCTAAACCCATAATTCCTAACATAACTTTATCGCTCTCCTCTATCTCTCTCTAACTCCTAAACCCCATCATTCTAGACCCTAAACTACTCTCTAAACCCTAAACCACTCACTAACTCCTAAACCCCATCTTTATAAACCCTAACTTCATATCTCACTCTCTCATAACCTCATCTATCCCAACCCTAACCCATAATCCCTAACATAACTTCATTTCTCCCCTCTGTCTCTCTCTATCTCCTAAACCCCATTGCTCTAAACCCTAAACTGTTCTCTAACTCCTAAACTCCATCACTCTAAACCCTAAAACACTCACTAACTCCTAAACCCCATATTTGTAAACCCTAACTTCATATCTCACTCTCTCACTCTCTCATAACCTCATATATCCCAACACTAACCCATAATCCCTAACATAACTTCATTTCTCCCCTCTATCTCTCTCTAACTCCTGAACCCCATCACTCTAAACCCTAAACCACTTGCTAAATCCTAAACCCCATCTTTGTAAACCCTAACTTCATATCTCACTCTCTCACTCTCTCATAACCTCATCTATCCCAACCCTAACCCATAATCCCTAACTTCATCTCTCCCCTCTATCTCTCTCTAACTCCTAAACCCCATCTTTGTAAACCCTAACTTCATATCTCACTCTCTCACTCTCTCATAACTTCATCTATCCCAACCCTAACCCATAATCCCTAACTTCATCTCTCCCCTCTATCTCTCTCTAACTCCTAAACCCCATCTTTGTAAACCCTAACTTCATATCTCACTCTCTCACTCTCTCATAACCTCATCTATCCTAACCCTAACCCATAATCCCTAACATAACTTCATCTCTCCCCTCTATCTCTCTCTAACTCCTAAACCCCATCGCTCTAAACCCTAAATCGCTCTCTAACTCCTAAACTCCATCACTCTAAACCCTAAACCACTCACTAACTCCTAAACCCCATCTTTTTAAATGCTAATTTCATCTCTCTCTCTCTCTCTCTCTCTCTCTCTCTCTCTCTCTCTCTCTCTATCATAACCTCATCTATCCCAACCCTAAATCACTCTCTAGCTCCTAAAACAATTGTAATGTAGTTAAGATTTCTTTATATGTTGTACAATAGGTTTGTTTAGAAAGATTCATTTAGCTGGTTTTGATTCAATTAGTTTATATAATAATCTATGTATATATGTATATGTATGCATGTGTAGATCTCTATTATCATCTATCTAGATTTGTTTATTTATACCTTTCATCATTATGGCATCAATGGGTATTGATTCTGGACAGGCCAGTGTACATGGTCATCCTCATAGTGGTTCATCCCATAGATTGACTACTAGTACCCAAGATAAGTAGAAATTATTCGATGATACTATTCAGTGCTTACAGAGTGTACTTGATATGATTGATCAAAATCTATAGGCTTCACCTACCCTACAACATAGGGATAAAGTAATTGTGATTAGAGATGACCTTATTAGCATGATGCACATTGTCAAGGGTTTTAACCCTTACGATAGTGTTAGTTTGGACACTTTTTATAGTGCTTTATCCCATTCTATTGGTGGTGGCTTGTGATGGAGGGAGATAGATGATATGGTCTCAGTAGAGAGTGTTAAGAACATGTTCCCACATTATCGACCTTTGAAAAAGGTCAAAGGGTACCGTGCTATGAGGTGTACTAATCCATTGGTGGCACCTTTCATGTATCCTTTTTGGTTGGCCACACATTACATGTGACCCCAAAAGGATGAGTTCCCTTTATATTTCTGCAAATAATTATCTGCAAAATTTTATCTGCATTGAGAGGTTGATTACACTGATATCCCTGGGCGTGTTGGGCAGGGTTAGGGCAGGTTCTCAGATAAATTCAGACACCCAGATGCTCCTGTGCCCATTAATAAACAAGCATTGATTGGTCCAAACCTTTTGGTGATGCCAATATGTTTGGAGTTAACTGCAACTGGAGATAGAATGGTAGATGAAATGCATAGAGATGTGTATGATAGTATTGCCACTATTGCTACCCAAGTGCATGAGATGTCTTTTGACTGAGTGCACAAATACATGACATGGTAACAATCTACTTCTACACATGGTTACACTATGACATCAACTTCAGGTGATGATATGTATCATGAGGTTAACATCCCATCTCCAGTAGATGCCTTCATGGAGTCTTTAGTGGACTACTTGAGGGCTATGGGTACACATTTGTCCAGTGATCTTTTTTTTGCCTATCGAGCTATATAGTTGTTGACCAGATAGCCACTTAGTGTAGTGCCATCATATATGGCTAGTGTCATCGAAAGTACATCAAAGGAATAGTGTGGTCAAGGGTAGGAGGACATATATGTTGTAGCTATAGCTCCACCACAAACCACAGTTGAGGAGGATGCAACCCACCTACCGAGGTAGGTTTTCGCCCACCACAATGTTCATTGTTCATAGATATGCTCACGGATCCTACACTTGACATCAAAGATGTGACCTTTAGGGATACAGACTTGAGTGAGATAGATAGGCATATATTTGCGATGATGATGGCATATGGGGACTTGCAGACACCTATGCATCCTGTGTAGTAGGAGACACAAGTAAAACTTTACAAACATGTCTATTTAATTGGACCTATAGATCCATCATTTAAAACTTTAGTAAAGTATAACTTCTGACATATTTGTTTATTCTATTACATACAAACTACATCTACATCTTGTGAGGGCGGAGATGGATAGATAGCTGTTGACCCTAGTTATCATAAGTCACAGGTAAATTTAATTGTACTTATGTTATTATTTAAATTGAATTTGTATAGATGCGCATGATACATTGGTTCTTATATTGGACACAGGGTTCACGATCTCATCTCAGTTGATCACATCATGAAGCATGACGTGATCATGTTTGATATTCATATATGTCATATAAATGATGTTTGATATTGATTTACGATGATATCATTTCTAGATTTATAGCTATGAGACATATTACATTTACAGTATGCATATTTGATAGTTGACCATTTACATTTACAGCACACATATTTGATAGTTGACCATTTTACATTTACAGCTATGTGACCATTTACATTTATAGTTGACATATTTTATATTTTCATGAGTTATGTGAATGTTTACATTTATAGTTGACATATATGATTTTTTCATGAGTTATGTGACCATGTTTATTTTAAGACATGTTAACTTTATATCCCCATAAGATAGTAGTTAAGCTAGTTCTATATTAGTTCAATAACTTATGGTCCATTAATTAGATATTAGAACTAGATCACCTATTATTTTAATAATTTTAAACCTGTGTGTATGATTTCAAATATATATATATATATGACTAGTTAGATTAATTTTTTTTCAATTACATGTTTGAAAAATATACATGTATGGAATTAGTTACATCATTTGATCTTTTACCTTACATGTATGAAAATTCAAATCATATAATTAGAATTTTTAATCAAGTCATAACCATCTATTAGGAAATCAAAATCATATAATTCCATCCTATGTATAATAATCAAATCAAATCATAAAAATGTCTATAATCATTTTAAATCAAATCACAACCATCTATTAGGACATACAAATTATATAAATTCATCTAGATAAATAATCATCAGATCAAATCATATAACCATTTATCTACATGTCAAACATAAAAGCATAAACAATCCAGATATCAAACATAAACACATACATCATGGATATGTTGGAAAATACAAAAATCTATGTCAAATCATAAACATCGTGCATAAATAATCTCTCGATACCAATCATAAATCTTAAATATAATGTGAAATCATAAATTTAGCACATAAGTCATCAACATGTTAACCATAAACACATCAATAATCTATGCATAGGTCTTTAAACATGTATAAGTATTGAAAAACAATTAATGTACATGTAAATTTAGAAATAAATATATTATTTTTAGATAATTGTTAATGTGTAATAAATTTATGTGTTGTATAAATTAATGAAAATATGTGTTTCATAATTGTCGTGCTACAAGGTGTAAAAGTGTACATAGAAAATGTACATGTAAATTTAGAAATAAATACATTATTTTTTAGATAATTGTTAATGTGTAATAAATTTACATTTCTATAAATTAATGAAAATACATCTTACATCATTTTCCAAGTGTTTTATAAAAGTATACAAATATACAAAAAAGAAAAACATGTGTAAGTATTGAAAAATAATTAATGTATATATAAATTTGAAATTTTTTTATGAATCATTAAACTTATCTAGATCATTACGGAAGTTGTTGATACATATGGCCAGGATCCTCTTTATCTTTAATAATCTCCAACAACTTTTCATGGTCCTCGATATCCAACCTCCACTTTGGTTTTCTACATCATTTTTTTGGCATAATGTCAAACTAAATCTTTATGGCTATAATGCAAAACTTTTTGGCCAGGCATGTATTTAATAAATTGAACACCATTGTGGTCAATTTTTGTTTGTTGATAATAGGTGCCTACAAGATAAGATTTATACAATTCATTTCATACTCTTAATAATATAAAAAAGAAATAATTATTTACAATTAATCTATCACTCTCTAATTAGTTGTATACATCTCATAAGAGGATAATCTATACCTTCTATAACAACTAAATCAATTGGATAAGACTTGTTATCATCATCTGTACATGGTTCAGTCAACTTGATTTTTGCTTTTGTGCATCTAAGTAAATAATAATACACACCTTCCACATTTTTAGGATCTACATTGACAACAAAGATGTCATCTACAAATGAAGAAAAATAATGTAAACTATAAATAAATATATATGAAGACAAATTAATATTAAAATGAAACATGTTTGTAGAAACTCACTTGGAACAACTAAATCAGAAACACATGCATAATCAGCTGAATACATAGGATTATGAATGTCTATCTCATTGTCATCTTCTTCATAAAGGGGTACTTCTGATTATGTTTGTCCATGTCCATTCAAAGACATAGCCAGTCACAATATTCTTGCATTGACCCATTGCATTGTTTTGAATGCAAACATCACAAAAAATGATTTTTCTCTTACTTGAATTACTGGAGGTTTGTGTTGTCCAGTAGTCATCAATTGATGCAATCTTCTAATTCTAACAATGGGTTGACAATTGTAAGGATTTGATTAATCAATAGCTATAACACATTAAATTGGCAAGTATCTATGTCACTAATCAAAATATTAAAGTGATCCTGTCAAAGAAAAATGGAAATCTTACCTTTCACTTCCCAAAAACAATGTTTATTGTATGTTGTATCACGAGGAGAAAAATAAGATTTCCACCATTCAACAACTTGATTTGCTTTGTCTATCTTTGCACCTATATAGGAAAGAAAATTGTAGATCAATTTTAACAAAATATAAAAGAATTATCTAGCAAATGGTCATATACGTCAAATTTGATTAGTACATAACAATAAATTATACTTGAAATTTCATGTTGGAAAAGTGCACACTTTACACAAGCTCCTACTCCATTATGCTCTCCTTTTCCATGACCAATTTCAAAGAAGTTCCAAAGAAACTTAACATTTCATCTCGCATGTTGTGTTGCAAGCCAATTGAATGCTTTTGCAGACTTAAATTACCCTAGGAAAAAAATTAAAATAAATTTATGAGTAATCAAATCTATATATAATTAATTGTTCTATTAATTAAATATGTGCATGAAATTTTAAAGTTTAACTTTCAAATACACTTACCAGCACAACCATTAGACCAAATCCAATGTGTTGAAGTATTTATCCCATGATTTGCAAGATCATCAAAGAACATTCCAAAATTATGAGCTACATAGCTCCTATCATGTACCTTATCATCACTAAGATAAAAATAGAATGCCTTGATGATAATGTGTTCATCTAGCTCAACACTTTCTACCCCATCCACCTCAAATTGTGCATGTCTATAGGAAACTTGTACAAAAATTGCAATTTGATCTGAGTGATAATATTTAGCTTGAATTTTAGATTGAGAAGAAAATGTACAGTTTTTAGAGAAGTCTACAATTGATAGAATACATCCTTGTGGAAAACAAGTTTTTGAATCTCAAAACTATTTGGCTTGCCATCTTGCACCATGATAATGTTGGATGTGTGGATAAATCATAGTTCTGAATTTATCCATAAACTCACCATATGGAAAATTGCTCTCCTTCAAAGCTATTTTTTTTATTCTTCTCCATTCCTTGTTCGATAGATCTCATACTCAAATCTATTCCACACAATTGGTGTTGAAACATCAATATTGTCCATTTCATACATAAATTTTTGCAACTCTTCACAATTTGTGCATGCATTTTTAATGCATTCTACATTGAATTCATTTGACTCTTTAGCATTATCACATAACAAAGACTTGACAAATTGTAGTGCTTGCCCCTAGGTCACATTTTTGTTATCATTGTCGAACTCTTTTAGAGCTATTTTTATGTTGATGGTTAGCAGCATTGTTTTGAGACTATCAGATATTGTGCTATGGATTTAGTTGATATGTGATGAGATCACTTGAACTTTACATTTCATGTATGCATGATGATTATTACAGTGTTTACAATTATTAATGATGATTAGTTAGATGGTTTATTATTATTATATGTGTTTTATTATGGATACTTAACCCATACTTGCATGTGTATGGTGTGCGTGTTTTCTCTTATGTATGGCATTTCTAATATGGTTAAGGAAGGGAGTCGTAGTCACCTGCTAGTCGGGATCTGCACGATGCACCACTTCCTGCCATTGCCTGTTTAGTTTAGTATATATTGTGCTTGTACATGCGTAGTTTTTATGCAGGTTGCAGGTACCAGGTATCGACTTCCCTGAATTGCCAGGATGAGCATACCCTATTGCATTATCTCAATGGTAAGAGAGGGGAGATAAATTCTCAAGTCCAAATCCCAACCCTTTAAGCCATTTGTTCTAATTGAAAATTAGGACAAGTATCTGAGTTGAGTACCCTCCGAATACATTGGATGACATAATTTGTGATATTAACCCTTGGTTTGATTTTGTATGTGTTTTGCTATAGTGGGTTTTTTGTATTTTATTTTATGAGTCTTTGATGTATTTTTTATTAATTAAGCCTAATTAAAAGATTTAATTAATGGTTTAATTTAATGGAAAATTAATATGGTATTTTAATATTTATTTTATTTAACTAATTAGGAAATTAATTAAATAAAATAATTAAATTTGAAGATAAAAGTTATAATTTTAAAAGTTGGAATGTTACGCACAGAGGGATGGCTAGGGCCCACAATTGTCTAATGATGCTATTTACGGTTGGGAGGAACCGTGCATTTAGATTAGATGTATTTTATGATCATGGCTATCTTTTATGATGGATTTTTATATCTTTATGATGATGATGTATCATGTATGATATTTGGTTTCATTTATTTTAATTGCATCATGGATTAATATTGGATGATGATGTACTTTATTTACATGGATGTTTATTCTTTTAAGCCTTTTTATACCTTGTGACATGTACAGTGGATGATTGAGCAATCTAAAATGTAATTACAAAAAGGACACTTGTATATTGTTTAAGAACATTGGATGTATCATTGTTATTTCATAAGGATGTGATGTTAGATGAATAGTTATGATTAGATGTGATTCAACATTAAGGGATCCATAAAGAATGAAACTTGTTATGTATGTTATGTTTACTTTTATTGATTTGTTGCTATTGCTTCCGTTATTAAGTATAAGTTGTAAATGGTTTATCTTTTATGTTTTTAAAAAAAAATTATTTGGCAAACTTAGTGATATTTTAGATTTAATTCTTTGGATCCCTTGGCGGGGCATTACACAAATTGTGTTGTGCTTCTAGGAATTATCACATCTGGCTTAAGTGTTGCCATAGCTTTTCTAAAAGATTTCAAATAAAGATGAAACTCAACATGATTTTGACAACAAAAAGTTTCACATACCTTATTTATGCGTACAAAACATGGGTGCAACCTCTCAAACATTCTTTGGAAATTTTTCACATTTGAAAACTCTCTTTTGAAAGCTTCAAATAATTCACTTTGTGTTGTGTCTACAAAGTGTTTTGGATGTGTTATTTTCATACCTGTCTCTTCATCTTTGATTTGTATAATGTCTCTTCTATTGGAAGAAACACGTGACTGGTTGGTCCAATATTCAACAACTTGTCTTCTAACATCTTCAGAAATTCTATCATTACAAAGAAGTTGACAAATATTAACCCAATTCGTTTCAATGTTCTCATCAAGAAAATTTCTCCTTTTTATGTATCTTTAAACAGTTCTTCTAGATAGATTGAACATTTCAGAAATTGCTCAAACTTGGTTTTTTTGTGACAAGTCCTTTTTCATAACCATAGTCATCAATGCTCTTCATGCAACACTTAAATCAGCTACTCGACTTCTGTTATCAATAGCATTTAATGTATCTCTCAAATTCTGAACTATTATTGCCTTCGCATTATCTCCAAAGCTTTTCTTATTGTTCACACCTAACAACTCTAGGATAGGACTCATTTCTCTTTTCCTAAATAATATGACAAATAATTGTGCTTTACCAAGCAAATATTTATTTTCAAAAAAACCTTCCACATATTTTTCAGATGTAGCTTAATTGTGCTTTTAGGCATCATGTGTTTAGATGATTCAATTTCTCTTAAAAGAGAGTCTTTGTCCATCTCCATCAAACTTTCCAACCCTAAACCATATTTTCCAAATGTCCTAATACTTCCTGGAATTTCAACATGATCTTCGTCAACTTCAATCAATGGATCTTCAATTGTTGGTTCTATATTACGTTTTGTCCATCCTTTCTTCTAGTCATCTCTGATTCGATCACATCTTTTTGCTCTTTTCTCTTTATTCCCCATTGCAAAAAAAACCTGAATAGAGAGGTTGATATCACCTGCATACAAAAGACTTTCAAATTCAATTATATAAATGCTGGTAGATCATAGACAATTTAGAAAGAACTATCAACATTAGAAGGTTATTATATTTGACTGTCTATAGCACTACAAAATCTTAAGACAAGTAGCTGCATTAAAGCATGTTGCTAAATTTAGATTAACCAATTTATTAAGTATATTAAATAATTTAACTATTTAATAAATTTAATATAGTTTTCATAATATTTTTGAACACCTAAATTCATTCTAATAATTTATTTATATCAAATTAACTAATAAATTCTAAATAAACAATAAATTTAATAAATCAATTTCAACACAAGAATAACTTTTAAAATCTAATTTCTAAATATTTCTTCAATAAGGTTTCATTTAAAACTCTACTTTTTACTATTACAAATGCAATTATGAATTAAATATAATAATTAAAAAAATAAAACTTTACCTTTAAAATTAAAAAAAACCTATTTATTGAATTAAATATAACAATTTAAAAATATAAATTTACCTTTAAAATAAAAATATATATTTTATTGAATTAAATATAACAATTTAAAAAACAAAACATTACATTTCAAATAGAAAACCTATTTTATTGTTTAACTTTATTGAATTAAATATAACAATTAAAAAAATTAAAACATTACATTTCAAATAGAAAATCTATTTTATTGTTTAATCTTTATTCAATTAAATATAACAATTTAAAAATAAAACTTTACATTTGAAATAAATAAAAAACATATTTTATTGTTTAAACTTTATTAAATTAAATTTAACAATTTAAAAATAAAACTTTACCTTTAAAATAAAAATATATATTTTATTGAATCAATAAAAAAATAAAAAAATACATTTGAAACCCTATTTTATTGAATTAATAAATAATAAAACAATACAAGGGACCTTATTATAATAAAAATTAAATTTAATATTCAAAATGAATACATATTTTAAAATATATCTCTTAATTAAAAAATATAAATGATTATATTAATTAAATGTATAATTATTTTGTATATTTTTATCTTGATTTATTTTTATCAAATATAACTAAAATAACACATGAAATACTTACATTAGAAATTATAGTAAATAAATAAAAGATATATTATTATTTGATGAATTCAATTGTAATTAATTTAGATATTTAAAAAAATAATAATCAAGATTTTTTATTTCAATTGTTTACCAACCAAGTCATATGGGCAACCTTGCCCGTGTGGGTTTTTCTATCAATGTAATCCGACCAAACAGAATTCGATTTGATTTGGTACGACTAGATCCGATCTGGCCGGAACTGTCTATGTGTCATCCTATGTGACACTTTCTTTCATGGTTTTTGTAATTTTGGAGAACTTGACACTTCATAGGCCAATTTCATCATCAGAATTAGGGTTTCAAAAAAAATTAAAAATACCATTGGATAGAGCTTGTAGTAAGAATTATGTCAATATAATTTTTTTATAGGTGACCCAATATCGATTATAATAATTGCAAAATAATGCAAGTAGGTATTTCAACATTGAAGATGATGCACATTCAGAAAAATATAAAAATTAGCAGATGACAACAACAAAAAATTAAAATGGTTAATTGTTCTAGAGAAGAGAGTCCTCTTCAATAATATATAACATTTGTAATTGTTAACATAGATTTACTAGGGAAAAGATGGTGCGAATGAAAAACTATTAAATTATGAAAAGTTCAACTTTAAATAGCTATAATTTGAAAATTTCTTTTTGATAGTTCTAGGTACACATGTCGTCAACAACATAGTTCAAATTTAGATGAAAATACATTTATTTGCAATTATTTATGTGGTGGGAACTATAACCCCTAACTTGCTTGATTTTTAACATTATAAAAAAAGGTCATTGAAAATTATAAAAACATACTATTTTTATTTTTTAAACATGTTTGTACTTTTACCCATTTGCATTTTTTTCCTTTAACCTTTCCAACTTTCCTCCACCAGAGAAGCCTCCTTCTCCCAAACCAAAGCATCAACATGTGACCCAACTGGAGAAATAGGAAAAACCTCACTAGAAAAATTGCGCATAGGAACTTGAGCCATAGAGGGAGGGGCAACTTGGGGATCCACCTCCAACAATGGATCAATAGCCTAGTCAAACGGGGCAGAGCTATATGCACGCACAACAACCACAATCATGGGGGAATGCATAGGAGAAGAGCCTTTGAGGATAGAGTAATGTTGAACCAAAGCCCCAGATGACCAAGAAGGTATTTTCTTTGATTTCCTTATTTCTGCAGGACAAAACACTACAATATGTCCTATAATGCCATGCCCGGAGATCCTTGGAACAAGGATAGATAAAAGCCAAACAACTTTTTTTTTTTTTAACAAGAATGGATTGCACACAACAACCAACATACAAATATTGCAACGGAAGACTAACCAAACAACCAGACACCAAAGATCTCCAAGCTTCACCACTAACCAAAACATAAACAAGAAAACAATAGAGAGCAACCATGCTAAAAGACAAAAGATGACTCCTGAAAATTGGCTAAGTGTGAGTTTTTGAAGCCTTGAAATTTCCTAAAAATTTTATCTTAGCTTGCAAAGGTCTGGAACCTATCTCAAAAGACTCATCACATATATTAAAATATATTTTTATGTACAACTTATACTTAAACGTTATACTTTAAACCCCATAGGAAATTAGTTTTGAACTAGGAAGGTGCAAAACATAACAGGGCATCCAAAACCAACTTCTAGAATTTTCCTAGCCAAGCCTAGATACCCCTTGTTTTTCACACTAGGACAACTGACTAACACATTCTCACATGAGAAAGTGCAACATGCCATGCGAGAAACTTCCCTCCATGTGAGGAAGTGCACCAAATGGTGTGAGAATGTACTTAGCCCAACAACCAAGAAACATAAAACTGGTGTTAGGTTTCACGCAAGAAAGTGCCAAAATTCATGCAAGAAAGCCCAACACACCACATGAGAACTTGTATTCTTGCACAAGAAACTACAATTTCACATGTGAATCCAAAACAAGCCAAAAAGCATTAAGGGAAGAAAGCTAGAAAATCAATTCCTCCACATTGGGGAGTACCAGATCCACATATCGAGGAAAAGACACTCAAACAAATAATTGAAAGAAAAAAGCTAAATCTAACCATCTAACAAACAGTGAAGGGAAAATAACTGAAAGAAACATCACAATGTATAGAAATAACGTCGCAATAAACTGAAAAACCAAACTAAGTATGCAGTTTCTCCCAACTGCATCATGAGACCATCATGGGTCCTAGCCATCCCCCACGTGTAACATGCCATACTTATGACCAGATCATCAATGCTATCTTATGGGGATGTCAATACTAAAATGTGGTACAACATAAGAAGAAGGAAATATAACATGCTAGAAGTAAAGCATAAGATAATCCTACAAATCAAATTCATCATCTAACACATGCTAAATATCATAACAAGGAAATATGTCAAAACTAACATTATCTAAACATGATATACAAGCATTCCAATGAAAGCCTAAATCACAAGGAAGCATACTCTGGAACTCAAAGTACCAAGTGAAATCATCTAGCAACGGGTGTACTAGAATAAAGAACCATCTCTGTACACCAGTCCCCAATAGTGGTGAAGGTAGCTATGCCTCCCAACCATGTGGAGTTAGTAGGTGCACTCCCGCCATGCTAATGGAGGTAATGATCCAGTTGCAAACACACATAATTTTTTTTTCCATGGCTAATACTCACACCAAAGAGTATGATGACTAAAACCAAGATCATAGATAATACATAAACTATAGGTCCTAGTGAGACACTCAATGGGCTATTAAGTAGGGGTTGACATCATGGAGAGTCACTTGGCATCAAAAAGCCTAAGCTCAAATCGTGCAGATTCAACTCCCTTAACGGAAAGGCTCTAGAAAAAATTATTATCCTAAGTTTTATTACCACCCAGTGTGTTATTTAGTTATCACATAATTAAAACTTCCTCTGCCAACCCTCTAGGCACAATGATCACCAGGCTATGAGGTACAAGCCCCCTCCATATGCTACCATACCCTTTCCATGCTCATCCAATGATGAGTACCTATAGACATGCATATTCCCAACCCAAACCCAATGATCATAACTCCTAGAAGTATCACAGAAGATCGAGCATTGCAAGTCACCCGCAAATGTATGCGCACGTACTCATGTGTGGTGCACCACCATCACAAAGAGCATAACACAAGAACTAGATGAGAACACAACACAAAATATCACTCAACTAAAAATAGTCTCGGGAGGATAGATGTAGCACATATCCCAATGCAACATAAAAGTGCAACAATAGTTTGACTCAATTCCAAACAGATGATCCAGGTCCATGACCAAACTCATGCCAAGAAAACTCGAGAAAATAGGGTGGCATGCAAAATAAGATAAAAACCCCAAAAACTAGAAAATTTTAAAATTAAGACCCATTTGGTCTTTGGGCACAAAAACCTTGAAAATCCAATAAAATTTGGGTTCAGACACTGCCTACAAAAATGACCAGTATAATGACATGAAACCTCAAACCCTCATGCCAAAAATAAGGAAAATGTTCATACCTAACCAACTAGGTAGAACCAACAAATAGAAATGGAGGGGAACACTAGTTCTTAGCCTCCAAACAAACTACTACCAAAAATAGAAGCTGAAATGAAGTAGAAACAAGAAAATAAGAAAGCCCTACCTAATAGTTGAAAGGGATAAAATGGAAAATAGCTAGGTAAAATAAATAACCTGTAGATACTACTGAAAATGATGGAAAAGAAAGGTCTCCCTAAGCTAGATCAAATGAGTCCATCCTCACAAAGATCCCATGCCAGTAGCTCTCAAAATGAACACAAGAACAATCCTTTAGAAAAGGATTTTAGAAAAAGCTCTCCAATTTCTAAATTGAAAAATCGAAAAGTGAGGAATTAAATTCCTCTTTCCATACTTATTCACTTTTTGAGTGAATAATCAATTAGGGCAAATAACTAGCCAACTTAGGTAAACCCTAAATCAAACTAAATGAAAATAAGTTATTCCTAGAAATAGGAATTCATCTATGGCAAAGCTGCCATAAGTTAAGTTCAATAAAAATTAAAGCTTAAAAACCCAAAATCACAAAGAATAACTTAACCACTTTTGCAACAATGTGAACCTCTAAATGCACAAACACACTTACTAGTCTGATCTTATAATTTAAATGAGTTCAGATTTAATTATCACTAAAAGGTTTAATTTAAACAATTAAATAAGGATACGTCAACCATACAGGGACAACATTGGTAAAATATGAATAGTTGAATCACTAACTTCATGTGCCACATCCAAGGATATAAATCCTGCACACTAAAATACACGATCAAGTGCAATTTCATATAATATCATAACCAAAGTAATAAATGCATTAAATGAATTATTCAAGCATTAATTCAATTATACCTAAATAATCCATTTACATCACTCACATTTGCATAAAGCATAAAGAGACAAGAATGAAGTAAATAAACATAGCTCAAAATCCATCACATGATAGAATCAGAGATATGTCCAAATACCAGATAATCAAATATCATCATAGACCTATTGTAATCTCAAAATAGCATCAACATGTAAATATGATAAATTGGACAACATACTAGTAAAGCATCTATGGTACTAAAATCAAAGTATAACATCTAACCCTTACGTCATCACAAAGTAAAAATAATAAGATTATCAAGTATCTCTTGAATCAAAATAAACAAGGTATAGACTAAAAACACAAGAGGCACTACATGTCTTGTCCTAGAGAAGACCCTACAATGGAAAGGAATTCCTTCATAGACTAGAGTCTAAATCCAGGAACCATTAGGGACCTCAAGTTTGATCTTCCTCAAGGAAGCCCTTTGAAGTATCAACCACAATGAGGATGTGAGCGTAAATAGTATGCATAGTATTACAAGATTTAGAATCCACCATTTGGAAGTCACCAATGGCATCTCCCATAGCTTTAAGAACCAAATCCAGCCACAAGTGAAGGGAAAGATTCAAGAGCTTGATTCAAAGAGGCATATGAGAAAAAGATTCAAATGTAGGGTCAAAACCCTCATGCTAGGGTTTGGCCACCAAAGGGTAACGATCCTTCGAGCTGAAGTGACTACACAAAATAGATCTCCTTTGATCAGCAACATCAAATTTTAATATGAAAAAACCCCTAGCCATAGGGTAAATCTGGATAGATTTAGTAATTAGTGGGTCATAGTGCTTAGAAATCCAAGCATGAAGAGCCTGAAGGGAAGGCCAAAATCCTCAAAATCTAAAAATAGCTGCCCTCTCAAAGAATTCCTCAATCATATGAACAAATTATTTAGCAATAACATCCTCCAAATCCAACCAGATAGGTGTGCAAATCATGATAGGAGTCACAACCATGGAAAAAACTAGACGATCCACAACTAGAACCCCCAAACCATGGACATCAACTTTGAAAGCTATCACATCCATAAAAGAGGTAGCATTGCTACCAGAAATAGAAGTAGAAAACCTAACCCTTGATCCACCACTAGAAAAAATAGGCTAAGCAGACATAGCCCCAAAAACCATTTGGCCTAGGTGATGGTGGAAGTAGTGAGTGGGAGGGAGAAATAAGTGGGAGAAAGCTTACAAAACATATTATTAGTTGTGACCTTATTAATGGATTTAAATCACCCTATTAGAAGTGGCCTTGTTAGAGGTCTTTAGACACTTCAATCTAGAAATATCACCTTGTTAAAGGATTTGGCAAATAGTTGTTAAGCTAACTTTGTTAAGATATTTGATACACTACTACAATTATTAGAGAGTAAAAATGATATGACCTGATTGATAATGCAACTGTATTGCTAATTTTAGATCTTTATTATGGCTTGAATACTTGATCCTCCTTAATCAAATAAAAATTTGTGTCTTGATCAACTCAAGATACTCTAATATCCTTCCAATTCACTTCTTTGATTTATCTTTTCAATCCCATGCTTCTCTCCATTCAATCTCACAACTTGAATTATATCATTTACCAAGATTGTCAAGTTGACTTGAATATACTTTCAAATATTCAATATTCATCCTTTAAGTCGGCTAGACTTAACAAACAAACTCATCAAATTAAATATGCTAACTCAAGAAAATCCTTTGCTAGTCAACCTAGCTTGGTCAATACTAACTCAGAAAAGACTTTCTTTATACTTCCTCTATTAACTATGTGAAATTAGTTAACACTGCATCCTTAATTGAATCCCCTTTGGTAACTGAGTGAGCTCAGTTAACACTAGTTCATTGCTAGCTTCTCTTAGGTGCCCTAGTGAACTCAGTAGACACTATCTTCTTGCAAACTTACTTTGGTACCTAAGTGAACTTGAAAGACACTGTCTTTGAACTTGCTTATCTCTGGAATGCTCGACAAATACTAGAAACTATCTTCATCACTCGAATGATCTTGACATACACTTACTAGTAAACACTTGACATTTTGTGTAACATCAAAGACAATATATGATTGAATAATTGTTTTCCAGTCCTCTATGGGTCCTTCCTTTTTTAGTTTATCAATTTTGGAGCAGAAAAGTTTTTGAGGTTTTTAAAGTTAATGCAAAGACTATGAAGCTATAAAATTTGGGGTATCTTCTTTAGTTGTTTGGGGAGGTATCTTTCCTTGGTTTTCTGGGTTATTAGTTGTAGATATACCAATATAGGTGGTTGAATTCAAAATCTGTAAGAGAGAGGGATTTGATGTTGTTGTCCCTTCTTCTCTTGTTTCTTTGCAATGGGTTTCCTTTGATAAAATTCTATCTCATTTTGAATAAAGATTCTACTAATTATGTGGAAAAAAATATTGGTTTTGATTGTGTGTGATAATTTTTGTGGTTATATTTTTATGCTCATGTACCTTTCCCTCTCCTCTCTCTTTGCCAATTTTTTTGTTGCCATATTGGGTTCTATTGTAAGCATCAACTAGTTAGTTCTTGGCTATAGCATTGATGGATTTGGTTTTGTGTGAACATTTCAAAATCACCAATATTTTTTGAGTTTGTACCCTTTTATCTCTCTTTATAATGGATCTATTCTACCTTGGCAGGCTATGATGTTGGTGTTTATTGATGCTAGGATACAATATTATTGGATATGGTTGGAAAGAGTTTTTTAAGAGGGAAGATTTGTATGTGCTGATATCCTTTCCTCTGCTCTCTCTATATTGGTTTCTCCCACCGTACTAATGACCCTTTCCTTCTTGGGTGCTAGTTTGACCTCTATTTTCTTCTTGGTGACCCTTGGAGAGGGTATTACTAAGATTTTTGAATTTATTCTCTTGGATTTCTTGGCATCCCACTTTCCTATTGAGGATACCTTTTTTTTGTTCATTTGTTTCTCAATAATTTCTCCCCCTTGTTTGGGGAAAATCTCTACTCATGCTATTTTTATAGGACCCTATTGTTTCCCTTTAAAAAATTTCTTACGTGGGTGGATTTCACACTTTTTATTCCTATATCTCTTTATTTTATTTGAGTGGTCTCCTATGAAAGTGGATTTCTATATTCTTTTGTAGTAGAGAATTTAGTAATGCTCTTGATGCTCTCTTCTCATATTTTTCCTATTAAGGTGGTTTTCCCTTTAGTGGAGGCACACTACAACTATGTAGGTGAGGATTATTTTAGTGCAATAAGTGTTTTCAATTATTAAAATGGTTATTCTTACTAGAATTTTTTCTTCCTATTTTATTCATGTTGAGTTTATTTCCTCTTTTATTGAGGTGGAGAGGAGAATTCTAGGAAGGTAGGCCATTATTGTTGGGAAGCTTTTGGTACTATTTGTAGGTTGATTTTGGGAACCATTTCAAAACCCAAAGTAAAGGTTTGGAGAGCCTTTCAAAATCATTTCTTGGTGCCTTTAGATAACCATTTTATTCTAGTTGGTTCATTTTTTCTTATCTTTTAATTTATCATTGTTAAGATTATGGGAGCATTTCCAAAACCCATTTCTTAGGTTGATGGAACCTAAAAAATTCCTAGAAATATTTTCAAGGTTCTGAGATCCTATAAAAACCCTTTGTATAAAGCATTGATGGCTTCAATATTTTTGTGTTATAGCTAGATCTTCATCTAATCATTCTTCTTTTTGTTACCATTTATAGTTGCTTATGGATTTGTGTTTAGTTGTTTCTGGTCTCTTGTAGTTGTTAGTTTGTTAGTGGCTTCTAGATCCATGCCAAAGTAATTTGTATAAGGTTTTTGGGTCACTTAAAATCATTTTTTCCTAATAATCTTTTTATGATTTATTATAGCATAGAACTACTTGAATTTGACCAAAAAATTGAAATGAGATGGAGGCCAACTCAAGGAAGTGCGTAAAATTATATATTTTTTATAATTTTGTTGAAGTTTGAAAAAACAAGGGAATTAAAATCATTAGTTGGGATCTTATGAGTCTTATATATCTCTTCTATTATAAAAAAAAAATTCCTCACAAAATAATCTTAGTATGGAAGAGTAGTGACAAGAGAAAATAAGAATATATGAAAAAGAAAAATAATATCATCATCTTTTATAAATGGATAAGGAAATATTTGAAACTTTAACTTTTGAATTAATTTAGATGACATGATATGAATATTCATAGTGCTCCTCTTCTTAAGAGAAAATGAATCTAGTTGAGAAATAATGTATAAGTAAAGATGAACAAAATGAACAAAATATACTGAACAAATAAACCATGACATTTAGAGGCAATCACCTATAATGAAGTTTATTTTATCTCACTAGTTGAAAAGAAAAATAAGCTAAAAGGAATTTTTTATTCAATTAATATTTCATTGATTAATATATTTTAATAATAAATATCTAAAATTTATCGAGCTTTATTAATAAGAAAAGTAATTTAAACATATTTAATCATCATACTTTCTTAAATATTATTTAATATTTTAGTTATTACAATAGTGGTACCAATCTTGTAAAATTATTCAAGTGGGAAGAGTAGGGGCATATTTCAAATTCTAATCTTTTAGAAGGAGAATTTATTGTCGAAGACAATAATCTTTGAATATTTTGAAAGGATTGTTCTTTAGTGGTGGTTTTTATTATTCCTCATGTTCTACTATTTGTGGGCAATGGTTGGATCTAGATATTCGAGGATCTTTTCCCTTTTCTTTCTTTTGACCCAATATTTGGTCATGTTCTCCTAGTTAACACATTCTGTGTAGTGTGTTTATGTTGTTTGGCATCAACAAATCCTTATTGTCTATTTTGGAAGAGGTGTAATCTTACTAGAGGGCTTCCATCCCCATTACTTCCTATGGATTTTTTTGGTGTGCCAATGATGCTAGTGTATGGGGATAAAAGCACTACTCCTATACCATTTCTATACACTACTATGTCTTTTGCATATAGACATTCTTTCTCTATTCTCTAATGATTTTACAATAATTTTTCCTCCATGTTGTCATAGCTTGAGATGGAGGTGGGTCTTCCTATTCAATTTTTTCACATGTCTATGTACCTTTTTTGATACATGTGGTGTCTTAGTTTTTGTGAAAGGGCTTTGGCCTTGTTAAATGTCCACAACCTTGTATTATTTATGGGTTTTTATCCTTTGTAGTGTTATCAGAATGAGTTGTGTTATATGCAAACTTGCTACTTTATCTAGAAGAATGAGGTGTGGTCCCCATTTTAGGGTCGTATTTGAAAAGCTCCATTTTTCATTTAGAGGTCTATTTATGTAGTCTTTGTAGATAGAGATGTGCTGTGGGGATTTTGACTAAAATAACTATGTTGGTTATTGACTCATTCAATATTTTTGGTGTGTTGTGATGAGACTCAAAATTGTATCTCCAATTTTGAGTCGCATTCTAAAACTTTGAGTCAAATTGAGCACCTATAATAGCTTTTTGTGCATGAGTACCTAATTATTGTTTTGAGACCTATGAGGTGTTTTATGTTTCTAATACCTTACATTCAGTATATCCATGCATCCCATGATGATAAATTGTCATTCCTAACTATGTTGTGATGTGTCAAACAACAACATGAAGCCTAGTTTACATTTGAATATCTTCCACCTAGTTATGTTTCATGACTCATTGCTTTGGGAGTGTTTATTATGCATATTAGAGAACCTATTTTTTATTTTTCAAGTCATTTAAAATTTTTTTGACTAGGTTTTGAATCCCTCAAAGTTGGTTGTTTACTATTGTCATGATGATGCATTTTAGTTAGAATTCCAAGAAGCCATGTTTGATCAGTTATAACTTTGACCTAGTTGACCCTAATCAAAAAATTCCTTTTACATTGTATTCTAGGTATTAGAAACTTTATATGTTCCATGTTTGAGCCTATGATGATTTCATTTGGCTAGTTTCTAAATGTGATTCCAAATGCAATTTGTAAAACTTTATAGGTGTCAAAAGATGCAGATTGATCGATAACCCTATTCGAGATGTCATGAATCTAAATTCATGATAAATGAGACAAAATAGATTATACCATTGTGTTCTACTCTAAAAAATATTCAAATGTGCCAGTTTTCAAGTCCTGATAAATTCGTCTACACACTTTCCCAAGTACATTCCATTTGTGAAAATGACTATTCTGCCAGTGTTTCCAATTCTGCAATTTGGAGTACCCCACTTTGAATGCCTGCCAAATGCACCCAATTATTCATAATGAGCCCAAATCATATACTAATACTCTCCTCATGAAGGTAAACCAATGCCCCAGTTCTTGTGCCCCTAAATATCAATTTGAACTATTTTCGAAGCCAAAACCAAACATGCTTTATTGTTTTCTAACATATTTATTTGTAGGTAGTTCAAGTAAGAAGCTTTGACGGTAAATATCTTTTGAATAAGATGTCATCATGAGACAAAATCTGATAGGGTAAGAGAATGTCAAACAAAAAATAAATGTATTTATTTTTAGGGCTCAACCAAGTGTTTCAATCAATTTTTAAATCTAACTCATGTTAGTGTAGTTTTTTATTTTTCCTATTTTGCTAGGTTTTTCCTACACTTTTAATAATTTCGCTTAGGTTAATAAAGCATGTCTTATTAGGTGAATGGTTGTGAGGTGTCACCTTCCTACATGTAAGCATCAATTAGCTATCTTGGGAAGATACTTTGCTATCTTTAGTCCGATAGATGGTTGCTCCTTATTGGTTGGTGTTGCCACCTCCTCCCACTTCCTAGCCTATATAAGCATGCTAGCTGGCTTGTATTTGTATCTCTTATTTTTGCATCCTCTTAATGTTATTTTGCTTCCAGCATTTGCATAACTCTCTTGGAGACTAACTCTATGATGCTATTTTGATTTTGTATCATTTGCATTCATAGTTTAGATATTTACTCTTTGCACTAGTTTTCTGGGTTATTAATCTTATCAGATTCTAACATGGTATCAGAGCTTTTCTATGTGCAAGAGTAGATTTTAGTTTCCTTATTTGAGAGATTCTGGGGGGGGGGGGGGGGGGGGGAGGGGGGCGCAAATAAACTTTATTGTAGTTTTTTGAAAAATGAAGTATGCTCTTCTCTTGCATCTTTGGATGATCCTGAGAATCATGAAAGTTTAGAAAAAAATAGTTTTTCTCTGGGGTTTCAATCTCAAATCTGACAACCAACTTGCATATTTGGAGTTTTCAATCAATTTTGCAGGTTCCAGCATGCCATTGATGGACTTAAGAAGCTGATCCAATATTTTCATGTCATATTCTGGTTGCTAGGGTCATTTTTAAATGTTTGGAGCCATTTTTTACTGTTAAAGGCGTATGATTTACACTACAACAACATCTTCTGTACATCAGCAAGAAAAATGCTTTCTGGGTTTTGTTTGCAGCCCCAAAAAACCATCTGGGTATCTTTTAGATTTTGCATGCAAGCTGTATATTTTGCAGAATCAAGCATGCAAAGCTACAGCCATACGCCTCTCCATTGGCAGTCGCAGATTTGAACGCAGTTTTCAAATGTCTCGTTCTTGCTCATACGGACTCCGATTTTTATGATTCTTATTATGAACTTGGCTATTTTTTTTGTGCTCTATCCACTAGTGGAGTTATTTTTTGATTTTCATGCATGAATTCTTCAGAAATTGCAGATTCTCAGTCGTGACTGTGCACAGTTCTCATTTTGGAAACTTCGGAGGATCATAACTTTCTCATACGACCTCGTATCGAGGCGATTCTTTTTTTGAAAGTACATGATTTTTTGAGTAGATCACAGTGGTGCTATTTGTTTCTTTGATTATTGTGCCCAAGTTTCACTTCTAGCATAGGCTCTTCATTAGGGTTTGTAATGCATTGAAATCAAGACCACTAAGTATTTCTTTCTAGTGGCAGTTGAAAATGCATTAGAATAAAGTGCCAAATCATATTTCTTTGGAGGGGGGTTCTTTGATTGAGTAAAAAGGGGGGGGGCATTGTTGTGGCTGAGTTCTCTTCTTTCTAGCATTTCTTCTCTGCATTTCTTCATCATGGATCAAACAAATATGCCCATCCTAACTCCATACAATTATTTTGAGTGAAAATCACGCATGACAATTCACTTAAGGAAAGATGGATTAAATAGGATAACTATGGGACTTGAAACTGAACCTGCTAAAGATGAAGATAAGCCTAAGTGGTTTAACAAATGTGATGAGGCATTTGGAACATTGTGTTTTTCTATTTCTCCTGACTTGCTATTTCACATTGAGTCTTTGGATACACCAAATGAAGTATGGACAAAGCTAGAAACACTACTTGGCACACAAGATTCAATGAGGGGTCATATGTTGGAAAATGAATTAATTAGTTTGAGTCCAGGCAATTTCAACACAATCCAAGATTTCTTCACCAAATTAAAATCACTAAGGGTGCAGTTAAAACAATGTGGAATTGAAAAGAAAGATGAACAACTGATTCTTAGTATTCTCTCTAAGCTAAGTTCAGAATATTCTGTGTTTATCTCTACCTTCTATGCTACTAAGGGTGCACTTGGTACTCAATTCACCATGCCATCTTTAGATGATTTTGCTATCAATCTCACTTGAGAATAGGACAAGCTAATCCAGATGGGCATTCTTAAGTCCTCTAAGTCACATGCCTTGGCTGCCAACCAAGGCACAAAAGAACAACAAGGAAAAAGTAGTAACAACAATAGTAAGGACAAGAAACAAAAGAATAGCGAGGAGAAGAAGAATCAGATGTCGGTTTCTTCAAAAGCAACTATTGATACACCATCTTCCAAGGGCGATAAGCCTAAGAAAGAAAAGGTCAAATGTGCCTATAGTAAAAGACCTGGTCATAATGAACATAAATGTTTGTAGAAATAACTTGATCACTTGACATACATTCTTGAGAAGAATAATATCAGTGTTCCTGAGTCTATCAAACAAAGTTATAATGAAGGGTCTAACAAGGAAAAAGAAAATAGCAAGGGGAAAGGAAAGGGCAAGGCCCTTTTTGTAGTTGCTTCCTCACCATCCACTTGGGTTCTTGATTCCAATGTTTCACACCAAATGGCTTCATCTAAAGAAGAACTTGCATCCTTGGAGCCATGTACTATGCCTTCTATTTTGATGGGTGATAACACTCTTGTTGAGGTGTGTGGGAGAGGGTCTGTTGATGTGGGGGATGGTACATTCCATGATGTTCCTTATGTACCCTCATTGTCAACTAATCTCCAATCGATACACCAGATCACTCACACAGGTTTAGGCAAGCAGGTTGAGTTCACTCCTAGTTCAGTGGAGATATGTGAGTTGCACAATGATTCTATAGTTGTAGTTGGGAGAGTAGATCATCAGTCACGACTCTATATGTTTTCTCACTTTGTTCCTGATCCTCCTTTGACTATTTCACTCACTCACTTTAATGATGTGAGTAGATTATGTAATGAGTGGTTTGGCCATCTTAACTTCCACTACTTGCATTAGCTTAACCAGTAGAGCATGGTCACAGGGTTGCCTTCTACTTTGACATTGGAGTCACTTGAAATACATAATAGATCTTCTGATGGGTCAGATTCACTTGAGCAGTCTTCTACCTCCACTTTTGATGCAGAGAGTGATTCAGAGGACTCACCTCATTCCTCTCTTAGTCATCATTTATAGGTTGATGATTCTCCTCTAGATTCTCCATCTTCTGGTCCACTTTGGGCTAGATAGACCTTGCAGTTTGTAGGTGATTGGGTTGGGGATCCATCAGACACCAAGCAGACTCGTTCACAATTCAAGGATGCTCTACATATCTTCATTGCTACTGCCTTAAATCCACAATCCTTTCATGAGGCTTCTGGTATTTCTAAGTGGGATATAGCTATGTAGGAAGAGTATAGTTCCTTGATGAGGAACCACACTTGGGATGTTGTGCGTTTTCCTAAGGGAAGAAAACTTGTTCAATGTAAGTGGATCTACCGGACAAAATTTGCAAGCTTTGCTGGGGGTGTGGGATGCTTCATCTTTTGGGGGGGCCTCTTCCTCTCACTTGGAGTCCTAATTTTCTTTGGGGAGTCTCTTTTCTCTCTCTTTTGGGGGAATTTTATGTACATGGGTACCTCATCAGGCTTGACTTGCCGGGACCCATTTCTACATCCACCTAAGCTTCGCTTATGGAGGGGTGTTAGTGTAGTTTTTTATTTTTCCTATTTTGCTAGGTTTTTCCTACACTTTTAATAATTTCACTTAGGTTAATAAAACATGTCTTATTAGGTGAATGGTTGTGAGGTGTCACCTTCTTACATGTGAGCATCAATTAGCTATCTTGGGAAGATACTTTGCTATCTTTAGTCCGATAGATGGTTGCTCCTTATTGGTTGGTGTTACCACCTCCTCCCTCTTCCTAGCCTATATAAGCATGCTACCTGGCTTGTATTTGTATCTCTTATTTTTGCATCCTCTTAATGCTATTTTGCTTCCAGCATTTGCATTACTCTCTTGGAGACTAACTCTATGATGCTATTTTGATTTTGTATCATTTGCATTCATAGTTTAGATATTTACTCTTTGCACTAGTTTTCTGGGTTATTAATCTTATTAGATTCTAACAACTCATAGGCCTTCCTATCAGAAAGTTACAGCTTACAAAAGGGTGAAAAATGAGTTTTAAAATCACAAAGCAATGATTGCTTTGGAATCCATTTGGCATGACTCGCTCATTAGATCAATCTGATAGTTCATTCATTTGAAAAAAAAAAAATTTAGCCACACCCACTTTGGGGTGCATCTAACTTCATCAAGCATAAAATTTAGCTCTATTATAGCGTGTGAACAGGTCTGTATTCCCAGACTTAAAATATTTGCACATCTTAAAAATATTCTCATTTACATCAATTCAAGGTACAATACACATAAGGAGTATCAAAATATTCACAAAAGATTGAATTATGCCTCCACAAAAATGCATCTCTTTTATGGGGACAGTGTGAACAACATGAGTGGAAAGCACTTGAGAAGGGTTTATGGATTGGCATTATGTCACCCTATGAGAAAAAATGTATGGATATCAAGATGCAAGACTTAGTATTTGGTTCTCTTACAATTTCTTTGGAAGAAGAATTCCAACCATATCAATTGGCTTTCTTGGGTTGATGCCTTGTGATGCTTATTTTCGCATCTACTGTTATGTAGTTGCTTCCAACAAGGTAGAAAAGAATGATATACATTATCTTATATGGTTTAATTATTGGCTTTGGGTCTATTATTCTACATTATTTATTAGGATTGGTTCATTCGATTCTTGAGGAGTTAGGGTTTGGAGAGGAAATGTTTAATCCCATAGCGTTGTTAGTGCTACTATGTATCATATTCACAGGAGCTTGATTAATGGTAGGGGGGAATCTTTTCTAAAAATACTAGATAAGGCTCAAAATTCTAAGTTTTTAAGGACACCATGTGTCTTTTGAGCCATGACAGTGCTCCATTTATATATAAGAGCTCAGCTTAACATTTTAGGGAGACACATCTTCATTGAGCAAGCTAGAAGGTTTGAAGATCTGGATCCAATGGAGTATTATTAGCAAGAAATGTAGAAATACGATTTGTAGATAAGTGAAACGCATCATTAAAATTGGTCTTCTCCAATAAAATCCTACCTCCTATTTGTCAATAAAAAGGATGAACAATTTCGAATGGAGAAAGCCCCAATGCTCAAACATGGATTTGAAGTAGTACATATTTATGCCTTCTACAAGATGTAGTATGTGAAGATTGAAGAAATATTGGGTCAATTTTAAACAATGAACCTAAAGTGCAAAGACCAAAAGCCATGTAGAAGAAAGAAACAACAAAATCTGACATGTAGAGACCCAGTTGAAAGTTACATATTGAGAACCATGTGTCGAATCCGGAAAACACTCTCCATTCCATCAATCCGTGAGGTTGATTGCAGCGGAACACCCTTTTGAATTTCTTAATGTGATTTCTAAATGTGGATATCTCTGAGAAATATTGTTTGAAGGCATGGGATGAGATGCCATTGGGATTGCTCAGACAAAGCATGAAAATGGGAATAGTTTAATATATCAATGTGTGAGGAACACCATCAGTTGCAAGTAGTTTTTATGTGAAAGGTGACTTAGGGATTTAATCCCACATTCATAAAGTAGGAGGCCTTTTTGTTTTTTAAATACCACAATACACTATCCCATGGTGTTTTTAAGACACATGGCTTTTGACGCCACAAGCTCATGCGTGAGGGCCCACCCATGGATAGAGGTGATGTCAACTAAATTTTAATCACTCACACAAGAATAGGAAGGAGATGACATTGACCCCAACAACCAACAGATATGTGCCACATGGAACAAAATTCGAGGTAGTACCCACAGGTCATGTATTCACAGTGGTTAAGCCACAATTAGGCTTAACTACGATGCTGATTTGAAAATGTTAAAGATAACCACATTGTAATTTTGTAGCATTTAATGTTTGGTTAGCAAAATGGTGACGATTGTACAAAAATGCCTATTTTGTGTTGTTGTAGAGGTTAACCCATGGTTAGCAAAAATAGGCACGAAAGTGCAAAGTGAGTTAATCACATGGTTGCTTGGGTAAAGATGTGGCTAAGGGTTAAAGTTGTGAAGTGGTGAGAAGATGGCATGTGGCAAGTAGCTAGTGACAAAGTGGTGAGGTGGCAGGTCTAACCAATCAGGTGATGACATGCGGTGCTCATGTGGCACTCAACTAGAGGTTTGACCAAGGTAAAATGAGGAAAATGTGAAATTTGAAATATCGAGAATATTTAAAAATTTACTTCAAAACGGTTGTACACTAATGAAGAGTTGAAAAATATGGAATAAAATTGATTTTATTGTATCATTTTAACTATATTATTTTTTAAAAATTTCAAACATTTAAAATGCCATGTTCATGGCCAGGGGCCTAAAACTTCAAATGAACACTAGAGGGGTGATTTTTATCTGAAATATGGAGTGTAGTATACCATTGGAAAGGGGAGAAATTGAATTTTCAATTTTTTTTGTAAAAATAGGGGCATTCTCAATAGAATGAGTTTTTTTTCATCATTGAGATTCATAGTAAGTTTGAGAGAAGACATGGGGGGGTTTTGTTGGAAATAATCAAGACTAGCTAGGTTACTGTGTAGTGCCTGCCCCTAGTTCACATTTTGTTATCGTTGCTGAACTCTTTTGGAGCTAGTTTTATGTTATTGGTTAGCAACTTTCTTTTGAGATTATCAGATATTGTGCTATGGATTCAGTTTATTATGTGATGAGATCACTTAGACTTTATATTTCATGTATGTATGATGATTATTACATTGCTTTCAGTTATTAATGATGATTAGTAAGATGATTAATTATCATATGTGTTTTCTTATGGATACTTACCCCATACTTGCATGTGTATGGTGTGCGTGTTTTCTTTGTGTGTTTGCTTTTGTATGGCGTGTCTGATGTGGTTAAGGAAGGGAGTCGTAGTCACTTGCTAGTCGGGATCTACATGATGCACCACTTCCTGCCATTGCCTGTTTAGCTTAGTGTATATTGTGCTTGTACATGTGTGGTTTTTATGTAGGTTGCAGGTACCGGGTATCGACTTCCCTGAATTGCCAAGATGAGCATACCCTATCACACTATCTCAATGATAAGAGAGGGGAGATAAATTCTCAAGTCCAAATTCCAACCCTTTAAGCCATTTGTTCTAATTGAAAAATTAGGACAAGTATCTGAGTTGAGTACCCTCCGAATACGTTGGATAACATAATTCATGATATAAACCTTTGGTTTGATTTTGTATGTATTTTGGCTATGACGGATTTTTGTATTTTTTACCTTTGTGAGTCTTTGATTTATTTTCTATTAATTAAGCCTAATTAAAAGATTTAATTAATGGTTTAATTAAATAGAAAATTAATATGATAATTTAATATTTATTTTATTTAATTAATTGGAAAATTAATTAAATAAAATAATTAAATTTGAAAATAAAAGTTATAATATTAAATTTGGAATGTGACAATATTTATTGGAGCTCATTTTTAAATAAATGACTAAATAATATTATTATTAAAGCTAATAAATATTTTAGCAATTAAGTTTTCGAAAATGAAATTTAAAAGTGGAAAATATATTTAAAATTATTAAAAGATTCTAAATCTCATGTAATTAAAATATAAATATATTAAGATTGAAAAGTGGAATTATTAAAGTTAGTGCATGAGATTTAATAAATAAATAAATAAAATTGAAAAGAGTAAATTAAATATTATATTAATATTTTCTCACATAGGAGTTGGCAAATTCTTGAGAGTTGTCATGTAGACAACACAGGAGTTTGCACTCTATGAATGCACAAGTTGTCTACACTTAGAAGTTAGCATTTTATTTGAGCACATGGTGTCTACAACCTTAGGACTTATCTAGAAGGTTGGAGAAGACCCATGCTTGGTTGTCAAGCTTATCTTCTAATTGTTTCTAGAGACACTCTAGATGCATCTTAGAGGCCTTTAAATTGAGGCTCTCTTAGTGTGTTTTGAAGAAGCTGAAGTAGAAGCTGAATGGAAGCTGCAAGTTACAAGCTCATATTCTTCTTCATATGCTCATATATTTTCTACATGCTTCTATGCATCTTATAGCTCTTCTAGTCACTTGGAGGATTCGATTGGCTGGATCTTAGAGGAATTGCGAATGATAGAGAAGGAAGGGATTTTCTATGGACTTTTGAGGTGTGGCATTTAATTAGCATCAGTGTCCAGGTGCACTCGTGATAATCACATATTCTCTTTGCACTATTTCTCTTCCTGTCTTTATCATATCTGTTATATGTGTCTGATTACTCTTTGTGATTGAATCTACAATTGAATTGGAATCTAGATATTTTGTTGGTTGAGTAGAAAACAATAGAAGAACCCTAGATCCAATTTAGGAGAGAAATTAGATCTGAATCGAGTTTGGGCACGAATTAGAATCAATTTGGAAGAAAAAAAAAAAAAAAAAAAGAAGAGAGAAGAAGAAGATGATTTATAGTTTAACCTATTGGATGGAATTAATGGATATGTTTAGAAAACAATTATTTAGAAGGAAAAATACTTATTTAGAAAAGTCCTTTAAATCTAAGTATGCATTTTCTCTTGTAAATCTGCATATAAATAAATACATATATCTGTATTTTAAATATAGTGATGGTTGATAAATTTTTTTGTATATATATATATATATATATATATATATATATATATATATATATATATATGTATGTATATATATATATATATATGTATGTATATATATATATATATATGTATGTATATATATATATATATGTATGTATATATATATATGTATGTATATATATATATGTATGTATATATATATATATATGTATGTATATATATATATATATGTATGTATATATATATATATATGTATGTATATATATATATGTATGTATATATATATATGTATGTATATATATATATGTATGTATATATATATACATACATACATATACATACATATACGTATATACATATATATACATATATACATATATGTATATATTTGTGTAAGTTGAAATGAGAAACCTTATTAATAAATTCGGATCGCATGGTATAAATTTGCATTGAAGAAACGTTTATTGAAAACGTTATTTAAAATAAATTTAACATAAAATATGGGAGGGTGAGGGGTTTTACCCCACCCCACCCCGCTTTAATTGTCACCGCCTCTGCTGTCATCTGCAACAAACACTGCTGCTACGGCAACAGGTACGCGGCAGTACTCTGCTGCTGCGGCAGTAGTGCTGCCGCGATGCCACGTAAAGCGGACAGGCCGACAGGCCTTTATAAACATTTTTATATAAGCGTTTGGTATTATTTATAAAATTGGTCCACTCCCACCGTGTTGAGGAGATAATCTCAAGTCCCAAACAGGCTATCAAAATCACATAGCACAAGTCTCTAAAGTCCAAAAATCCTAAAAGTATGCTAACTCAAAGGTTCCATCACACAAAACTGACATCTAATTTCCAGAGGCACACAATGACATGTAGGAAACCTACTCTGCAAGCGAGAAAGTGTCATCGCATTTATCTCGTACAAGTTACCCTAGCAGTTAGCTAAACTCCACGGGTCCATACAGATCTCATGCGGCCACTAGTATCCTCTCATACTGACGAGGCATACTACGGAATGCAAGGTCACAACCATGCGTCTCACTACTCCCATCCTAGCCTGTACAAGCGCTCAAGGCATGGGCGAGAAAATCAAAACAATTATCTTTTTAGGTTCATTTAATCCCCATTTAGTGTGTAAATGTTATCACTTATTAACCAAACTTACAATGAGTTACCCTGGCAGCCACTTAGGGCCCCCGCCCCCATTGCAAGCCACTTCCCAAAACTACAAGTAGATTACCTACCTTAAGCTCATGGAATCATAATCACCACAGTCCTGTACAAGCGACTGTAAAGAAAATCCAAAAGATAATTCATAAAAAGAATCATCAAATATCCACAATATAAGCATCAAATATCCACAATAAGAATCATCAAATCTCCAAGATAAGAATCATCAAAATCTCCATGAGAATCTGGAAAAACATCCATAGAAAATCATGACCACAATAGTTCTCTATTGGCAACTGAAGGCATCACTGATAATCATAAGTATCCATTGGTTCTCAATAACCAAAAAATATCATCACATCCATTGGTTCTTAACAAGCAACCAAGAATATCTCAAAATCATACTGATCGAAGACTCCAAAATGGTTGAGTCAAACATGTCACAACATGACATCATCAAGAGATAAATCCACATTTCATTCCCATCATGGCAACTAGAAAACAAATCAAGGATAACTGATCGATGGCTCAAAAATGATTAGCTCAAGTGTCTCAGATCCATATACATCTCAGCTTCACACATGAAGACTGATGAACAAATACAAACATTTCATAGAGCATACAATCACATTACCATGGTTGGGCTTATAAAGATCGAGACCAAATAAAATCAACATGCCATCACATCTCATAACCCCCGAGCCTCTGGTAACAACCTAGGACTGGTCAACACTAGTCAACCCAAAAACCCAAAACAAGAAGCATATAGAATACACGATGCAAACACATGTTTTGGTTTTGCTATATTACATAGTTGAATAATGTGTAGGGGTTTTCAATTTTCTGTTTGCAAGTATACTTTCAAGTGTCTTAAGTTTCTTCATTTGACCTACAAGTCAACCCATTTGTTCCCCGATAGCATTATCCTTCCATTATTAAGAATTACTTTCTAAAACTAACTTAAGGATAAACATTTACTCATTAAATTGATCATCATTGACCTTTAATTAAATTGTTCTCTTTATTTAACTAAGATCCATATTCAAATTGATCAACTCTTCTTATCGTTACTTCAACTTTTCACATAAAACAAGGATCATTAATCATTAAATTATAAGAGAACCAATTATCATTCTTCGAATAAGATATCTTAACTTAATTAGAATGATCAATTAAATCCATCAATTAACATAGGCACACCCTCTATAACCTATTATCATTCTAATCATTCTTAATTAAGACTAAATTAAATATTATTAAAATTTAAGCCTTTAATTCAATCGTTATCATCATTGACAATCATATAATATCTAAAGTCATAATTCAAGTCATAAGACTTATCAACCTCAATATAGATAATTTACAATCTCGTCAATTAATTAAATCTCCATTACATAACTTAAGTATTAAATCCGATTAACTCTAATTAATTGATTTAATAAATAATTTCAAACCATCAACCCAATGAATATTAATTAACTAATAAGTTCAAAAATAATAACTTAATAATATTTAATGACAAGCTATAATGGGAATCTTATTAAAGATCACATTCATCATTCCTTATGAATACTAATGTTTCCTTAATTAATCCACATTATCAATAATCATTTAGATCATTAAACTATTATTTATTAATAATTTGCTAAACCCAACAAACATTAATAAATAATAAACTCATCAAAACTATTATTACTCGTTCTAGAGATCCTTACATAAACTTCATTAGTTAATATTTAACTAACTCTTAACACTATTAAGACGTACCAATAATCTGTTTAATAACTCAAATTATAACGATGCTATCCACTTTCATTAAAGTCTCATAGTATAAATCACCATTTCTAAATTAGATATTAAGAGTCAACTATATCATTAGCTAAATGAATTATTTCAAGCGAAAACACTCTTTTTGAGGTATTATTAATCCAAATGTTCACTCAAAATTATTATCCAATATCCAAGGTTGAGAGATCCAATTACATTAAATAATTTGATATATCAACCCCTAATCTTCATCTATTAGTGAGCCTAAATTTAAAGTTAACGTCTCTTAATTTAATGTCAACTTCATTAAATCACTATATTCCAATTCATTTGAATTAATAATTTAATTATAACTTGATAATATCTATTAACAAATTTTCCAATAAGTTCATTTTCAATTTCAAGAACCCAACAATAATTCAAATAATCTTTATTTGAACTCATTCCAATTACATAAATTTGTCAAATCTAAATATCAAACAATATAGTTGATTAACCTGAACATTGAAATTACATTGATATAATATTATAAATTTCATTAATATTATATATATATATATATATATATACATATTTATATATATACATATATATAATATATAAATATTTAATAATTTCATCATACTTAAAATCGAATTTTCTATATTATATATATATATATATATATATAACAAAAACTTTAATAAAACTTAAAATAATTTTATAAATAATATCAAATGCTTATATAAAAGTGTTTATAAAAGCCCGTCAGCCTGTCCGCTTTACGCGGCATCGCGGCAGCACTGCTGCCACAGCAGCAGAGTACTGCCGCGTCAGCAGCAGTGTTTGCTGTGGATGACAGCAGAGGCAGTGACAATTAAAGCGGGGTGGGGTGGGGTAAAACCCCTCGCCCTCCCATATTTTATGTTAAATTTATTTTAAATAATGTTTTCAATAAACGTTACTTCAATGCGAATTTATACCATGTGATCCGAATTTATTAATAAGGTTTTTCATTTCAACTTACACAAATATATACATATATGTATATACGTATATGTATGTATATGTGTCTATATATATATATATATATATATATATACAATATTTGTTATCAACCATCACTATATTTAAAATACAGATATATGTATTTATTTATATGCAGATTTACAAGAGAAAATGCATACTTAGATTTAAAGGACTTTTCTAAATAAGTATTTTTTCTTTTAAATAATTGTTTTCTAAACATATCCATTAATTCCATCCAATAGGTTAAACTATAAATCATCTTCTTCTTCTCTCTTCTTTTTTTTTTTTCTTTTTTTCTAACAAATTGATTCTAATTCGTGCCCAGACCCGATTCAGATCTAATTTCTTTCCTAAATTGGATCTAGGGTTCTTCTATTGTTTTCTACTCAACCAAAAAAATATCTAGATTCTAATTCAATTGTAGATTTAATCACAAAGAGTAATCAGACACATATAACAGATATGATAAAGACAAGAAGAGAAATAGTGCAAAGAGAATATGTGATTATCACGAGTGCACCTGGACACTGATGCTAATTTTTCCACGCCTCAAAAGTCCATAGAAAATCCCTTCCTTCTCTATCATTCGCAATTCTTCCAAGATCCAGCCAATCGAATCCTCCAAGTGACTAGTGTAGACACCTAAATTTGATTACACTGCTTTAGTAATCTAATTTAGCCATCTCTAAAGGAATTATTAATTAAATTCTTATTTAATTAATCCTTTGCCATCCCTAGTTGATTAATTTAATTTAATCATCTATAGTCCTAATTGATAAATCAAATAATCTATTATTTATCAATTAAATCTTTTTCTCCTATCTAATTCCAAAAATCCCCATTTATTAAATAAATCTATTTGATAAATGAAATCCTCAAATTCAAAAACCCCTAACCTATCTCTAATCCTCCATTTAGCCTAATCCACCCCATCCACCCATACTAACTTAGCTTAGCCACTAACTCACCCACCCTCATTAATGCCATCCACTTGCACATCTCTAACATCTCTAATCTAATCCTAAACCCAAGCCTAATCCACCCCCTAATATTGTCACATTCTCTAAACAAGTTTAAAACTTTCCTAAACCAAACCAAAGTCTCCCCTCAAAAATCCCAATCACCAAGTCATGAGTGCTCTTACAAACCATAAAAGACTCTTACAAGCCCACTCATGACTCTTACATCCATCTTCCACACTCTTCCCTCTTCCACATTCATTCCTCTTACATCTCTCTTACATACTCAACCCCACTCATCATGCCTTTAACCAACCCTTTACCCTACCCTCTCACACTCATCCTCCTTGTGACAAGTGTCACCTTCCCATTGGTGCTAAACAAGCACAATCCATGTGCTCCCCTTTGAGTGCATCCTAGCCCTCCTTAAGGCTTCATCTCCCCTTGCATCTTAGCCCTCCATCTCTCAAGCCCTTAGCCTATAAATTGAATCCCATCCCAAGCCATTTCAATCAACAATCTTTGAGCTAAAGTTACCATGCTCTTTTGAGAGCCAAAAGCCATACCCATACGCTTATAATGCCAAATTGAGAGCTCACAAAGCTACCAATTTGCTATTATCCATCTCCACCATTGAAGCAACTTTGAGCATTTGAGCATACATCCACATCAAAGGACACATCTACAAAATCAAGGAAGCATGGAGTGTTTCCTTTTTTTGGGTTTGCATTCCTTAATTGTTTCTTTTGTCTAATCTCATATGTGAATATAGTTTTAGTTTGTGAATGTTTGCTTTAATGTTAATTTTCTTTGCACACTAAGATTCTTATTTTACATTTTGGCATGCCCGGTGGGACCCCACTATGGGTCATTTAATCATCTATATGTCATTTTTTCTAACCATCTAATGTTTCTTGTTGTTTGAGTGTGTTGTAGGGTGTTTTTCTTGTTTTTGCAGGTTAAAGAATGCACTTAGGAAGAAGAAATACCATCTAAAAATCCAAAAATAGCAAAAAATTTTAAAAATTCTAAAAAAATTCGCATTTTGCAACGTTTTTCGTGCAGTGTCGTCTCTGCAGTTTTGGCGTCTACGCCTACAAACTGTCGTCTCTGTCGGCTACTATGTCGTCTGCGCAACCAAATCGACGTCTCTGCATTTTGGCATCTCCGCATGGTTTTCTGTTGTCGGCGCTTCCACTAGACTGTCGTCTATGTATCCTCAACCGTCGTCTTCGCAGATCTGCATCTCCGCCAGCTACTATGTCGTCTCTGCAACTTGTTCTATCGTCTTCGCCGTCGCCAATCCAAATCGTTGTCTACAAAAATCCACGTCTGTGCAAATCAACGTCTCCGCCACCGCCAATCCAAATCATCGTCTGCACAAATCGGCGTCTCTACTTGTCACCTGTTTTCTGCGCCGCAAATCTGTTCTGTCATCTCCGAATACTAGCGTCTCTGTGTTAAAATTTTAGCAACCATTTTAAGCATTTTTATGCGTAGAAAAAACAACAAAAAAAGTTTTAAAAAAAATTTCCATAGTTAAGCTCTCATTTTTGAAGATTTTGGCTAACTAACTAAATTGCTTTTTTTTTGTCTCATTGCAGGTTGGAGCACATATGGAACCACTAACCATGTTTCTTGCAGGTTTTCATATTGCTAAAAAATGAACTTGAATGTTTAACCATTTGTCTTTGAATGCATGTTGCTAAAAAAATGAACTTGAATGGTTAAACACATTTTCCATTGAATGAATGTTGCTCAAAACACACTCTTGAATGTCATGGATTAAAATCAACTTTCCTTGGAATGCATGCTTAAAACAAAAAATCCAATCTTGAATGCCAAGGATCAATTAACCATTGCAATATCAAGCACTTCATTTGGAGCTTCTAAAATTGAACAAAACAAATATCTTTTCCACATGCAATCTAGGTAAAGTTTGATTTTTGGACATTTAAGAAACTTTGTTAAGTTAAAATACAAATTTATAAAAATTAATTTGAGTAGTTCCTTGGACTCACCTCTTTTCTAATCACCCATCAAATATTAACCATTGGTTGCAATCTCAGCGCCATTTATGGGGATGGGTCTACTTGAAAAAGGTGTTAAATGTTCCACGATCTAACTCACTCACTTGGTCTTTGACCGTTTGCTTTAACTTTATCAAAATTCTTAAATGGCCAAAACTCTAGATTAAATGGATCACACTTCAAGTTTGGGCACTAAAATTGAACAACAACTGACGTGGAGAGCCTCCGGGCACGTGCTTGAAATCGAATCTCACACACTTTTGTTTTGGGCTTAAAACAAACTCACACTCAATCTTGAATGCCTTAAAAAAAATTAATCGATACTTGACGTGGAGGGCCTCCGGGTGCTCGAGTTTGCTTTTGTTGACCCTAACTCTTCTTATTGTTTGCATTCTTCGATTGATTTACTTTTGTTGGCACTTCAAGTTGGAATTGAACATTGTCTCTTAAACATGAGTGCTTGCAAAGTCTAGATTAGCACACATAAGAGTCAGTTGGTAAAAGAACAAGCGTGTTTTTTAGCCCAAGGTCATCCAAGTCTTCTCTCCCCTTGTTGTCTTTCGAGGCCATCTTGGGTGCATAAGATTAGGATCCAAAACCTTGTTTCTTTTTAGGAGGCCTGCTTGGGGATTTAATCACCCCTTGGATGACCTCAACTCCAGCGTTCCAGCGGAGTATAAGAATCGGGAGGTGAATCGAAAGACACCTCTCTTGGGATCAAGATTTTTTCATTTGAGCTAAGCCTCAAGGAACTTTATACCCTTGAGAAGTGAAAGAGGAGAAGTGGGTTATCGCTCCTCTCGGCTGTGTGACATCCTTTTGGTCTCATCTATGGATTTGGGCCTCACGTACCTTGCGTATATCGAGGAATCTCTAGCTAAACCAGCTAACAGCCTTGCAGAAAACCATCTAGGATGTTAATGTGTTTGGAGTGACTGATCGAAACATTTGTAGAACATACACACTCCTCAGCGCAGGTATCACATTCTGAGAACCACAAACTTCTATCTAGGTGTTCCTATCTATTGCTTGTTTTTATTTATTGAATGAATGTTTGCCAAACTTGGTCAATCCTAGCTTAGGGCACACTTAGCGTAGTCACTGCCTATTTTAGAAGTTGAACAAGTTGAAGCAAAACAACTAAGATTTTTCCCAAAGCCAAGCAAATTCAGGAATTTATGCCGAAACAACCCAAACTCAAACAGAAGTTTCACAAGGTCAAACTCAAGCCATCTCTAGCATACCAAGAACTTTCAGCCAAGAGAAAGGAAATAACACCAAGCCCAAGAATTGCCAAACTCCACAAAGCAGAGGACAAAGCTATCGACGAAGCACTTCAAGAGGCTTGGTTAGAGCGCACCATCAAATTTAGCCAACGTCCAGGAGTTAATCCTGCTTATGCCTTACCAATTAGGCATGATTTCTATGATTAGACACCCTTGTTTCTCCCCTTCTTCTTGGATAAGCTTCACTTTAGAGTCATCTTTGTAGAAAAGCCAGCCATCTTAGGTTATCCCCTTAAGCATTATTAGCTCATCCATCTCATTTAGAATCAAACCATCTAGCCAGCAATCCAAAATCTGCACATCTAAGCTTTCAAAATTGTTGTCACCTTGCTAAAAGTTTGCCATTCCTAAAATCTTCCAAATCCACCAATCTCGCGAAGGTTATCCCTTTAACAGAGCTTTGTCTAGGGTAATCTAGCTTTGTCACTTTTTATCCCTCATCACCTTGAGCTAAAGGTTGGGATCCATAAGTGGTCAATCTCGTAATCTTCCTAAAGGATCATCAGTCTATCCTTAAGTTGACACAATCACCACCAAGTTTGCACATAGGAAAGCAGACCTTTTGTGCTTTGACAACATATCTTTGAAGTTAGAATCCCCAACCCAATCCTCCTTAGGTTTTTTCATATAGCTTTGCCTCAACCTAGGAAATCATTTGCATAGAAAAGCCTTCCCCCTTTTGCATCCATCAACATTATTGCATCTCATCCCTAGGAGCATTTTTCATGCCACCCATCACTCGCTTAGCCAAGAAGAAAGAAACAATGGAGCCCTATCATTTGGATCGAATAGCCTCACCCCCCTTGAGCACTTAGCCATCCTTCAGCCCAGAGCAAGCTATGCCATCACTTACTAACATTGAAGCTTTCATGAACCAACCAGGAAATGCAGTATTGGTAAACACCATTATAGACAAAAACAAAGAGACAATCATGGCTAATTTTTGAAGGGACAATGTAGGAACCTTTGACTTTGGAAGACCCCCTCCATTATCAGATCCATCTCACCCATTGTTTGGGCAGCTGCCACCACCCATAGGCTCTTATGATCCAAATTATCCTCAATATATTCCAGAAGAAGAGCCTCCAGCCAATCCATATGACCCAATAGACCTAAACATACCATCATCCACCCAAGTTGAAATCTCCATGCCGCAAGCCAACCCAGCCACCACCACTCCATCCTTGGTTCATACCTCTCTGCTGCAAACCCCCTTTACCCAAAACACCTCACCGTTCACCCCCTTTGCTATTGCTGCTACTCCCCAACCCAGCCTTCCAAATCCACCCATCTCCCAAATTAGTGCTAGCATCTTTGGCCAACCTCAGCAATATACAAGAGGGATGCCACCCATGGGGCCAAGTAATCAACCTTTCATCGCCCCCAGCTTGTTCACCACAGCCCAAAGCACAATCCCATCATTTCCATTAGGTCTTGGGAGCTCAATACCACCAGCCACAAATCCACAAGCTACTACCTTCACTCCACAAAGCTATCAAATCCCACAAGCTACTGCCAATCTTCTACCATGCTCCCAAGTGACCCCAGCTCTTGCCACCACTCTACCAAGCTTCCAAATCTAGCCACCAAGCTATCAAACCCCATCAATTCCATTCCCAAGCTTTCAATTCCCACCACCTCCATCACCAACTAATCCATTACCTCCTATTACCAACTACTTTTCAATGCCACTTCTAGGAGGTAATCCACCACCCCAGCCAACCACCAATTATTTGCAGATACCATCCCAAATGGGGGCACAACCCACATATATTAGTCAAACCCCACAAGCCCCCCGATCCTTTCCCCAAGCCTCACAACCATCTTATACCTTACCTCCACAAAGCAATCCATTTATCCCATAGCCAGCTTATGTTCCTCAATCACAACCTCAAATCCCATATCAACAGCAAGCCTCACATTACATGCAGCAATATGTGCCACCTCCCCCTCAACAACCCGTCATCCACCATGTAGCTGCCCAAACAATGTACAATCCCTATCAACAAATCCCTCACAGCCATCCATATTCAGTGGCCCCATCCAGCACATACCTACCTCAAGGCACTCCTACATTGGGGGCACCCCAGCCATCACCTATTAATTCAGAATGGGAGCAAATGAAGACAGCTCTGAAAGCCATCCAAGAAGGGAATGATTCAAAGACATTCAAGTTTGAGAATGTGTGTCCTTACCCATTTGATAGAGCCATTACCACGACACCATTTCCCAAACACTTTGAGGTACCTAAATTTGACAAATTCAGAGGAAAAGGAGACCCTGTCACACATATCAAAGAATTTTACATGCATTGCCAGGATGTGGCATACAATGATGTCTTCCTCTGGTGCCTTTTTCCCAAAAGCTTGGCTGGACCAGCTCTTGAATGGTTTTATAGAATCCCCTATGGCACAATTAAGAACTTTGCTGAATTATCTGAGGCATTTGTAGCCCAATATGCCCATCTTGTTGAAACAGAGCTATCAATAGTTGATCTTGTCCACACCAAGCAAAAAGGTGGAGAAAGCCTTGCCGAATACCTGCAAAGATGGCAAACCCTTACCACCCACATATCCTGCACCTTGCCAAAATGCCATGTGGTGAAAATGTTTATTGATAATGCACATCCCAGGTTGGCTCACCACATGACCATGAACTGTTTGCAAACCTATAAGGATATCGAAGAGAAAGGAATGATCCTTGAGCAAGGACTCATCAAAGATGGTGTGGTAAAGATTTACAAAGAGGCCAACCAAAATCAATAACACTCCAATGACAAGTCTAAGTATTGGAACAAAAACAAGCATGTTGCAACAGATGGGGTTACTGACACCAGACATGTGAATATTGTTGGTCCTTCTCAAAACTAGTCTAACCCACCATATCAAACAAACAACCAACAAGCTATCAATTACCAACAATGAAATAACCAAAGCTATCAAAACCAAAATACAAGACCCAACTTTCAAGGGTCTAACAATCAAGCTAATGCCATCAATGTAGCTGCAGGGCAAAAGCCCAAATTCCAACCTGCACCTAGAAACTATACACCCCTTGGTGAGCCATTGGATGTTATTTTTGAGAAATTGGCTAAGGAAAACCTCATCAAATTTCCTCCTACCCAGTAAATTGATCCAAGCCAATCCAAAGTTGCATGGTACAAGGACAATGAGTATTGCAAGTTCCATAGGGTAAACGGTCACACCACCCTCAGATGCATGAAACTGAAAGACTATGTGCAGGACCTCATTGATCGGAAGGAAATCACTGTTGGTGCCCAAACCTCTCCCAATGTAGGCTTACAGATTTATCAAAATTCTTTTCCTCCACACAACAACCAAAATCCTGGAAAAGCACCTATCCAAAACAACACCAACAACCGCCAGCCAAACCAACAGCATGGGAAGAACAATGACCACACTTCATCCTATATAGACTATGGTAGCCTTATAGGTTGTATATCTAAGAAAGAGCCTTCTGTCAATGTTATCAATATTCGAGGACCAGACAATGAGTGTGCGGTCACCACTCGAAGAGCGCAATTTAACATCACAGGCCCACCAGTTTCATCAGCACCATCAGCTCCATCAAAAAGCTGGTATAATATCTTGGAACACCTTGGGAACATGCCAGCCCAAATCTCCATTTTAGACCTTCTCCGCACTAGTCTTGTGTATAAAGACATCCTTGATAGTGCTCTCATAGAATCCCGTGTCCCTTCTAATATCAATGCTACTGATTTTTGTAATCTTGTTGGACACCTTTCATCCTCATGTGCCCTATCTTTCAAACCCACCGACATACCCGTGGTTGAGCCAGATCACACCCTTCTGCTTCGCATAGCCATCATGGTATCCAATTTCACCATGAAAAGAGTAATGATAGATAATGGATCAGCCTTGAACATTTGCACCCTAAAATTCATAAAACAAGCTGGGTATACTGAGGCAGATATGATCAGTGAAGTTATTACCATCAAAGCTTATGACAACTTGGAAAGAACCACAGAAGGGACTATTTTGCTACCAATCAAGGTTGGGCTAGTCATCCAAGAGACAGTTTGCCATGTTGTTGATCTAAACTTACCATTTAACATCCTCCTCGGTCACCCATGGATTCATGCTATGAAGGCCGTTCCATCCACCTACCATCAGTGCATCAAATTTCTGCATCAGGGCACTAAGGTAACCATCCATGCCGATCCAGAACCCTTTACTTACTGCAATGCGGTTAAAGCCTCATATACAAATCATTGCCCTTGAATAGACATCGGTACAACCATCGCCAGCTCATCCCACACTTGTAATGACGCAGAAACCATCCTCGCCTCCACCCTATCTACTGTAAAGATCAACAACAAAGGCTGTGGAGAATATAGTCTGTCAGATGCATTTGTTTTCAGAGTAATCCCACTTGATCCACATACCCATGGATGGCCAACATATCAAAAAGCTAAGGAGATTCCACCTCCTCGATACAAACAGTTTGGCCCAACCACCTTTGTGTCCTCAAAAACCCCTCTTCATGAAGAGCTCACTCTAGATATCAACAATTGGTTACATAAGGATGCACCTCCAAGAAATCAAGCACGCCTTGATCACTTCAACCAGAAGTATCCCCAACAACATAAGCTCATCACTAAAAAATGAAACTATCAAGGAGGTGGACTAGGACTAGAAGAAAGGGGCATGTAATGTCCCATCGAAGCACATAATTGGGAAACAAAGTCAGGTCTTTGCTTTGGCATACCCACAACCGGGGGCACCAATGAGAACGATCACGCTTTTTCAAAAATCCACCGCGACCTTGTCAAAATCGAAGACATTCTGGAGAAAGTTGAAAAGAGAGCCTACGATGATATCCCAGACCGAATCTTCCTAGGAGACTCTGTTCTCCAAGAACTATCCATCCATCTCATTGACCTACCACTCGCTCATCCACAACTCATAGATTGGGACCAACCAAGTGTCATACATATTGATGAGTTCACATCAGAGGAAGCACTTCTAAAATTCATGGGAGCCAAAACTCCTCATAAGAAGACAAAGCCAGATTTTGCCTACATCTACAAGCTAGATCCCAAGGGGTATTTTGGAGAAAATTCCCAACCTAGTTTTGATACACCCAAAACTGGAACTAAGGTAAATTTGGGACTAGCTAAGGTAGCGAAGAGAACCCCTCAACAAAAAAATCCAGAGCCACAAGCAGAACATGAGGATTTAGTATTGCCTCCTCAAGATAATCGACTAGAGGTGTCTTCTATTCTAATTGAGGATACTAGAGAAGTCAACATTGGTTCTTCAGAGATCCCTAGAATTGTTTACATTGCTGCATCCCTATCACAAGACCAAGCTGACCTCCTCTTTGAGGTTTTACGAGAGAACATTGGTCAATTTGCATGGTCATATCAGGACATGCCAGGACTTGATCCAAAGCTTGTAGTTCATCATCTTGCAATCGATCCAAAGATCAAGCCCGTCAGACAAAAGCTTAGAAAAATGCACCCCAAGGTGGCATTACTAGTCAAAGCTGAACTAGAAAGAATGTTAGCTGCTAAGGTTATCCGACCTATCGACTACTCAGAGTGGATCTCCAACATGGTCCCTGTCGCTAAGCCTTTCGGTGACATCAGAATCTGCACTGATTTTAGAGATCTAAACAAAGATTGTCCAAAGGATGATTTTTCCTTACCCAACATAGATATGATTGTAGATCTTACAGCTGGACATGAAATCCTGTCCCTTATGGATGGATTTTCTGGGTATAATCAGATCAAGATTGCAGAAGAGGATCAGCATAAGACAACATTCACTACCCCCTGGGGAACCTTTTGCTACACCATGATGCCTTTTGGCCTAAAGAATGCTGGGGCTACCTATCAAAGAGCTATGACAGCCATTTTCCATGATCTTATCCATAGCATTTTGGAGGATTATGTGGACGATATCCTAGTCAAATCTCACACCTTCATGGATCATCTTGCTGACCTGGAGAAAGTCTTTGATAGGTTGGCCCAATATCATCTCATGCTAAATCCCAAGAAGTGTGTCTTTGGGGTCACATCTGGCAAGCTTCTAGGCTTCATAGTTTCTAAACGAGGTATAGAGATCAACCCCAAAAAGGTCAAGGCTATCTTAGACATGCCTCCTCCCCAAACACTACGATAGCTTCGCTCTCTTCAGGGAAAACTTCAATCTGTCTGGCGCTTCATCTCCCAACTTGCAGATAAGTGTACACCATTTTCACACTTGCTAAAGAAAAATGAGAACTTCAAGTGGGATCTTTTGTGTCAACACAGCTTCGATCAACTCAAGCAGTATCTCACCAATCCTCCTATCTTGGTTCCACCAGTTCCTGGTCATCCCTTGATCTTGTATATATCAGCAACACCTACTGCTCTAGGGGCACTTCTAGCACAACATGATGATTATAGTAGAGAGAGAGCCATCTACTATATTAGTAGAACCCTAGTTGGTTATGAACTCAATTACACTCCTATGGAAAAAGCTTGTTTGGCAGTTGTTTTCTCAACTCAAAAGCTTTGCCACTATATGCTAAGTCATACCATCCAACTAGTCTCTAAGGTTGATCCTCTCAAGTATATGCTCTCTAGAATAGCACTCATAGGTCAGCTAGCAAAGTGGGTTATGCTACTAAGTGAGTTTGACATCCAGTACGTGGACAAAAAGTCAATCAAAGGGCAAGTTATAGCAGATCACCTAGCTGATGCACCTCTAGTAGATGCATATCCTTTGCTCACAGAATTCCCAGACGAGCATATCTGCCTAATTGAAGAACAACCCTCATGGAAGCTTTATTTTGATGGCTCATACACATCTCATGGATCAAGGGCAGGAATATTATTAGTTACACCTCAAGGAGATTATATTCCAAAAGCCTTCAAGCTACAATTCCCCAACACCAACAATATAGCAGAATATGAAGCTCTTGTAGTAGGGTTAAAGATAGCTACTGAATGGAATATCACTGAGTTAGAAATCTTTGGTGATTCTCAGCTCATCATCAAACAAGTCTTAAATGAATATCAAACCAAAGATGAAAAGCTATTACCCTACAAAGAGCTAGTTGATCAGCTGACCAAGCATTTTACAAAGCTTCAGTTTACACAAGTGCCTTGAATGTAGAACAAGGCAGCAGATGCCATGGCCACTATCGGCTCGCTCTTGGAAACTCCCCAAGAAGCTACGCAGTATGAGTTTTTAGTTGAGCATCTCCTCACACCTGCCTATGCGAATGAGGATTCAAACTATGTTTGTATCTTGGTTGGTCCCCAATCCCCTTGGTACCATGAAATTCATGCTTACCTTAACGATGGTATCATATCCCCTCACCTCACATGTACCCAACACCAGAACCTCATCCAAAAATCATCCCGCTATGTTATCATAGCCAATACCCTATATTGTCGGGGTTATCACGATACTCTCTCTTGATGTTTAGATGAAAATGAGGCCACGATGGCCTTAAAAGAAGTACATTCTGGACTTTGCGGTGCCCACACGAGTGGTATTGTCCTAGCATGAAAAATCCTTAGAGCAGGCTACTATTGGCCTACCATTGAAGAAGACTCTTGTGACTTTGTCAGAAAGTGTCTCCCATGTCAGTAGCATGCAAATCTTGTGCATGGTCCAACACAGGATCTACAGCCTATTGCACCACCTTGGCCTTTCACTTGTTGGGGCCTTGATCTAGTTGGAACTATCACACCTCTCTCATCTGATGGACATAAATGGATAATAACAGCTATAGACTATTTCACTAAGTGGTTGGAAGCAGTCCCCTTAGTCTCAGCTACAGGAGTTCAAGTCTCCAAGTTCATCTTGTACCACATTGTTTGCCGCTTCGGCATCCCATCCACCATCTTCACTGACCACGGAGGTAACTTTGAAAATCTCAACATGGAAGAATTATGCACTTCCCTCCGCATCCATCACTGCTTTTCTAGCCCATATTTCCCACAAGGTAACGGCCAGGCAGAGGCAACTAATAAAACCCTCCTCAAAATCCTAAAGAAAGTTGTCAATGATTCCGGCTGTGATTGGCACCTTCAAATAAATCTGGCTCTATGGGCCTATCAAACTTCCTTCCGTACATCCACAGGCACAACTCCATATTCCCTAGTCTATGGTGCCGAAGCAGTATTACCTATAGAAGTTGAACTTCCCTCACTACGCATATCTTTGCAAGGGCAAATCTCAGATGAAGAATACAGAGTAGCTTGACTCACCCAGCTAGATCTCTTAGATGAGAAGAGACAACAAGCCTATGACCATCTCACAGTCTACCAAAGTCGTCTCAAAAGGAATTTCAACAAGAAGGTGCTCCCACGACACTTTCAGCCAGGTGATATGGTCCTCAAAGAAAATATGAAAGTCCAAGCAAATCGAGAAAAGAAAGGCAAGTTTGAACCTACATGGCTTGGTCCCTATGTGGTTACTGCCTCCTTTGGCTCTGGAGCCTATCAATTATCTACACTAGAAGGAGAACTCTTGAATGATCCCACTAACATCATTCATCTCAAGAAGTTCTATGCTTGAAGATCTTTGGTATACCCAACTTTTGAAAAATACAAAAAAAACAGTAAAGAGAAATAAGCATCCAATGGTGAAAACTTGGCAATTCAAGCGCCTTGGATAGGTACCTTGGTGAAAACTTGGTAATTCAGGCGCCTTGTGTACTAAAGAATAATCCATTATCTATCACTATCCTATCCCTCATCCATCCACCCACCATCCCATAAAACGCATGCTTGTTCCCTTGGTGTTCCAATCAAATATCCAAAATCTGATGGAGCTTGTAAATACCTCCTATACAGCTTGTAAATCTTGTACCAAAGCTTGTATTATACCTTTTAAATCTTGTACCATACCTTGTATATCTAAATCTTGTCCAAAGCTTGTACCATACTCTAGCTTGTAGATAATCTTGTATCCTAGCTTGTATCCTATCACATGCACACACAGAATCCCATTTTCCTTAAGCTTTTCACAAACCATCTACCTATCCACCTATCAACTATTATAGACATCCCATCCTTCACAAACATTTCCATCTCACAAAAAACAAAACATGAACAAACTTGTACATTTGTAACATATCTTGGTCTGTCAGCTTGTACATCCTCTTTAGCTTAGTATCATTGTATCTATCCGGCTTTCGTGTTAGTTCATCCTTGGTCAACATCTTGCACACATCGCACACCTTGGTTAGCTATTCCAATACATCCTTTAGCTAGATCTCCTATCACCAAAATGTTATCCTTCTTAGTTCAGCTTGCCAGATGCATCACTCATCCCGATCCATCGGCTTAGGTGCTCTCCGATAGGTCCTTGCAGGATATAGCTTTCCTCATGTCTGATCTTGGTCCATTAGTACCTCGTCCTACCCATATCGTTGGCAAACAGTTCTCTTTTGGATTTTCACTTTCTTTTGATTTGGAATCTTCCCTTTTGGGTCTTGAAGTATCTTTTCCAAGCAATCTCCTTGTTCCCTCCTCAAGGTTGCCACGATCTTCCATATCATGGTATGCTGCGAATGGGGCAATTAGAGCGTAAGGTCTTGATCAGGTCTTTTGCTTGTTTTCCTTTTCTTCTTGTGGGTTACCTAGTGTCATTTCCACGCTGCTTCCTCTGGGATTCATGTGTGATACTGGGGCAATCCTTGCGTGTTTGTTTCGAGTCAGTTCGTCAATCCTCTGGACAGTTGGTAAAAAGGCCTTGATGTTCTTGGTAACCTTGGCAATTAACCAATAGTCCTATAGCAAATCTAGTGCTCAACTACATGGTGGTACTTCTCTTTGAAGTATCCCCCCACTCAAAAAGCTTCAATGGATTCCCTTCACCTCCATTATCCCCCATCCATATCCTACATATGTCGCTCCTACCCTAGCTCATGCATCAGTATCTCTTTGAATCACTCCTCACGCTCAGCTTTAGGGATCCACAATCCTAGTCTTAGGGATCCACCAATCAAATCAATCCACCAAGCCTCATCTTTCGAGATCCACAATCCTAGTCCTAGGGATCTCCGAAACCCATCTTTTGCTAATCTGACTCTTTGAAATCTTGTTGCATCAGCTTTTATCATCCCATCATCCCTCCCCTCCTCCACAGATTCCTTTTATAGCGCTCCACTCCTCCATTTCCCCCCCCAATCCTAGAAAGTCTTAAGCTTGCTTTACTTTTGTGCCTCTGATTTCCCTTCATCATTCTCCCATAGTGAGAGTTTGAGCTAATTCAGCCCCTTCTCTTTGCCAACCTGTGTCTTAGCTCATCTCAATTTCTTGTACTTTTCAAGAAGTCGTCGAGCCTCATTTCTCTCCCCGTCGCCTTCTTGAGGGGGCATCATCTAAGTCTAGTCTCTCCTCTTCTTATCCAAGATTGGGGAAACCTTGTTGCTAAAACATCTTCCTCATGTCGTCTTCATTCAAACTTCTTTGAAATAGTTTTGTCTCAACACTATGTCAAAGAGGGGCAAAATGTAGACACCTAAATTTGATTACACTGCTTTGGTAATCTAATTTAGCCATCTCTAAAGGCATTATTAATTAAATTCTTATTTAATTAATCCTTTGCCATCCCTAGTTGATTAATTTAATTCAATTTAATCATCTATAGTCCTAATTGATAAATCAAATAATCTATTATTTATCAATTAAATCCTTTTCTCCTATCTAATTCCAAAAATCCCCATTTATTAAATAAATCTATTTGATAAATGAAATCTTCAAATTCAAAAACCCCTAACCTATCTCTAATCCTCCATTTAGCCTAATCCACCCCATCCACCCATACTAACCTAGCTTAGCCACTAACTCACCCACCCTCATTAATGCCATCCACTTGCACATCTCTAACATCCCTAATCTAATCCTAAACCCAAGCCTAATCCACCCCCTAATATTGTCACATTCTCTAAACAAGTTTAAAACTCTCCTAAACCAAACCAAAGTCTCCCCTCAAAAATCCCAATCACCAAGTCATGAGTGCTCTTAAAAACCATAAAAGACTCTTACAAGCCCACTCATGACTCTTACATCCATCTTCCACACTCTTCCCTCTTCCACACTCATTCCTCTTACATCTCTCTTACATACTCAACCCCACTCATCATGCCTTTAACCAACCCTTTACCCCACTCATATATGAGCATATGAAGAAGAATATGAGCTTGTAACTTGTAGCTTCCATTCAACTTCTACTTCAGCTTCTTCAAAACACACTAAGAGAGCCTCAATTTAAAGGCCTCTAAGATGCATCTAGAGTGTCTCTAGAAACAATTAGAAGATAAGCATGACAACCAAGCATGGGTCTTCTCCAACCTTCTAGATAAGTCTTAAGGTTGTAGACACCATGTGCTCAAATAAAATGCTAACTTCTAAGTGTAGACAACTTGTGCATTCATAGAGTGCAAATTCCTGTGTTGTCTACATGACAACTCTCGAGAATTTGCCAACTCCTATGTGAGAAAATATTAATATAATATTTAATTTACTCTTTTCAATTTAATTAATTTATTTATTAAATCTTATGCACTAACTTTAATAATTCCACTTTTCAATCTTAATATATTTATATTTTAATTACATGAGATTTAGAATCTTTTAATAATTTTAAATATATTTTCCACTTTTAAATTTTATTTTTGAAAACTTAATTGCTAAAATATTTATTAGCTTTAATAATAATATTATTTAGTCATTTATTTAAAAATGAGCTCCAATAAATATTGTCACATTCCAAATTTAATATTATAACTTTTATTTTCAAATTTAATTATTTTATTTAATTAATTTTTCCAATAAATTAAATTGAAAAGAGTAAATTAAATATTATATTAATATTTTCTCACATAGGAGTTGAAAAATTCTCGAGAGTTGTCATGTAGACAACACAGGAGTTTGCACTCTATGAATGCACAAGTTGTCTACACTTAGAAGTTAGCATTTTATTTGAGCACATGGTGTCTACAACCTTAAGACTTATCTAGAAGGTTGGAGAAGACCCATGCTTGGTTGTCATGCTTATCTTCTAATTGTTTCTAGAGACACTCTAGATGCATCTTAGAGGCCTTTAAATTGAGGCTCTCTTAGTGTGTTTTGAAGAAGCTGAAGTAGAAGCTGAATGTAAGCTGCAAGTTACAAGCTCATATTCTTCTTCATATGCTCATATATTTTCTATATGCTTCTATGCTTCTTCTAGCTCTTCTAGCTGGATCTTAGAGGAATTGCGAATGATAGAGAAGGAAGGGATTTTCTATGGAATTCTGAGGCATGGCAAAATTAGCATCAGTGTCCAGGTGCACTCGTGATAATCACATATTCTCTTGCACTATTTCTCTTCCTGTCTTTATCATATCTGTTATATGTGCTGAGGAGATAATCTCAAGTCCCAAACAGGCTATCAAAATCACATAGCACAAATCTCTAAAGTCCAAAAATCCTAAAAGTATACTAACTCAAAGGTTCCAACACACACAAAATCGACATCTAATTCCTAGAGGCACACAATGACATGTAGGAAACCTACTGTGCAAGTGGGAAAGTGTCATCGCATTTATCTTGTACAAGTTACCCTGGCAGTTAGCTAAACTCCACGGGTCTATACAGATCTCATGCGGCCACTAGTAACCTCTCATACTGACGAGGCATACTATGGAATGCAAGGTTGCAACCATGTGTCTCACTACTCCCATCCTAGCTTGTACAAGCGCTCAAGGCATGGGTGAGAACATCAAAACAATTATCTTGTTGAGTTCATTTAATCCCCATTTAGTGTGTAAATATTATCACTTATTAAGCAAACTTACAATGAGTTACCCTAGCAGCCACTTAGGTCATTTTACCCCACCCCACCTCGCTTTAATTGTCACCACCTCTGCTGTCATCCATAGCAAACACTGCTGCTACGGCAGCAGGTACTACTGCTGACATGGCAGTACTCTGCTGCTGCGGCAGTAGTGCTGCCGCGATGCCGTGTAAAGCAGACAGGCCGGCGGGCCTTTATAAACGCTTTTATATAAGCGTTTGGTATTATTTATAAATTTTTTTAAAAGTTTTATTAAAGTTTTTGTTATATATATATATATAATATAGCGAATTCGATTTTAAGTATGATGAAATTATTAAATATTTATATATTATATATATAAATATATAAATATGTATATATATATAATATTAATGAAATTTATAATATTATATTAATGTAATTTCAATGTTAAGGTTAATTAACTATATTGTTTAATATTCATATTTGACAAATTTATGTAATTGGAATGAGTTCAAATAAAGATTATTTGAATTATTGTTGGATTCTTGAAATTGAAAATTAACTTATTGGAAAATTTGTTAATAGATATTATCAAGTTATAATTAAATTATTAATTCAAATGAATTGGAATATAGTGATTTAATGAAGTTGACATTAAATTAAGAGACGTTAATTTTAAATTTAGGCTCACTAATAGATGAAGATTAGGGGTTGATATATCAAATTATTTAATGTAATTGGATCTCTCAACCTTGGATATTGGATAATAATTTTGAGTGAACATTTGGATTTTAATACCTCAAAAAGAGTGTTCTCGCTTGAAATAATTCATTTAGCTAATAATATAGTTGACTCTTAATATCTAATTTAGAAATGGTGATTTATACTATGAGACTTTAATGAAAGTGGATAGCATTATTATAATTTGAGTTATTAAACAGATTATTGGTACGTCTTAATAGTGTTAAGAGTTAGTTAAATATTAACTAATGAAGTTTATGTAAGGATCTCTAGAACGAGTAATAATAGTTTTGATGAGTTTATTATTTATTAATGTTTGTTGGGTTTAGCAAATTATTAATAAATAATAGTTTAATGATCTAAATGATTATTGATAATGTGGATTAATTAAGGAAACATTAGTATTCATAAGGAATGATGAATGTGATCTTTAATAAGATTCCTATTATAGCTTGTCATTAAATATTAACAAGTTATTATTATTGAACTTATTAGTTAATTAATATTCATTGGGTTGATGGTTTGAAATTATTTATTAAATCAATTAATTAGAGTTAATTGGATTTAATACTTAAGTTATGTAATGGAGATTTAATTAATTGACGAGATTGTAAATTATCTATATTGAGGTCGATAAGTCTTATGACTTTAGATATTATATGATTGTCAATGATGATAATGATTGAATTAAAGGCTTAAATTTTAATAATATTTAATTTAGTCTTAATTAAGAATTATTAGAATGATAATAGGTCATAGATGGTGTGCCTATGTTAATTGATGGATTTAATTGATCATTATAATTAAGTTAAGATATCTTATTCGAAGAATGATAATTTGTTCTCTTATAATTTAACGATTAATGATCCTTGTTTTATGTGAAAAGTTGAAGTAACGATAAGAAGAGTTGATCAATTTGAATATGGATCTTAGTTAAATAAAGAGAACAATATAATTAAAGGTCAATGATGATCAATTTAATGAGTAAATGTTTATCCTTAAGTTATTTTTAGAAAGTAATTCTTAATAATGGAAGGATAATGCTATCGGGGAACAAATGGGTTGACTTGTAGGTCAAATGAAGAAACTTAAGACACTTGAAAGTATACTTGCAAACAGAAAACTCGAAACCCCTACACATTATTCAACTATGTAATATAGCGAAACCAAAACATGTGTTTGCATCGTGTATTCTATATGCTTCTTGTTTTGGGTTTTTGGGTTGACTAGTGTTGACCAGTCCTAAGTTGTTACCAGAGGCTCGGGGGTTATGAGATGTGATGGCATGTTGATTTTATTTGGTCTCAATCTTTATAAGCCCAACCATGGTAATGTGATCGTATGCTCTATGAAATGTTTGTATTTGTTCATCAGTCTTCATGTGTGAAGCTGAGATGTATATAGATCTAAGACACTTGAGCTAATCATTTTTGAGTCATCGATCAATTATCCTTGGTTTGTTTTCTAGTCGCCATGATGGGACTGAAATGTGGATTTATCTCTTGATGATGTCATGTTGTGACATGTTTGACTCAACCATTTTGGAGTCTTCAATCAATATGATTTTGAGATATTCTTGATTTCTTGTTAAGAACCAATGGATGTGATGATATATTTTGGTTATTGAGAACCAATGGATACTTATGATTATCAGTGATGCCTTCAGTTGCCAATAGAGAACTGTTGTGGTCATGATTTTCTATGGATGTTTTTCCAGATGCTCATGGAGATTTTGATGATTCTTATCTTGGAGATTTGATGATTCTTATTGTGGATATTTGATGCTTATATTGTGGATATTTGATGATTCTTTTTATGAATTATCTTTTGGATTTTCTTTACAGTCGCTTGTACAGGACTGTGGTGATTATGATTCCACGAGCTTAGGGTAGGTAATCTACTTGTAGTGTTGGGAAGTGGCTTGCAATGGGGGTCGGGGCCCTAAGTGGCTGTCAGGGTAACTCATTGTAAGTTTGGTTAATAAGTGATAACATTTACACACTAAATGGGGATTAAATGAACCTAAAAAGATAATTTTTTTGATGTTCTCGCCCATGATTTGAGCGCTTGTATTGGCTAGGATGGGAGTAGTGAGACACATGGTTGCGACCTTGCATTCTGTAGTATGCCTCGTCAGTATGAGAGGATACTAGTGGCCGCATGAGATCTGTATGGACCCATGGAGTTTAGCTAACTACCAGGGTAACTTGTATGAGATAAATGCGATGACACTTTCCTGCTTGCAGAGTAGGTTTCCTACATGTCATTGTGTGCCTCTGGAAATTAGATGTCAGTTTTGTGTGATGGAACCTTTGAGTTAGCATACTTTTAGGATTCCTGGACTTTAGAGACTTGTGCTATGTGATTTTGATAGCCTGTTTGGGACTTGAGATTATCTCCTTAGCACGGTGGGAGTGGACCATTTAGGTTCCACGCGGTTGGGTGGTAGTGTTTTTTTCCACTCTTATCATTTGAGATCCGTCCGAGACACCGTGGCTGGAGTATTCTTGATTGGTATTTATCTTCATTCTGTCCTTGGAGCATTATGATTGATGATATACCTTATGATGGATGTATTTACTGGTATGTTTCTTATATTGATGATTTGCATATGTTAGATGATGTTATCTTATGCTTTACTTTGCATGTTAGTAGGATGTTTTAGGAGTGACATTCCTACTATGATAATATCGATGATCTCTTCGGTGCTTTGGAATGTTATGCGTGGAGGGATGGCTAGGATCCACAATGGTCTAATGATGCTATTTACGGTTGGGAGGAACTGTGCACTTAGTTATTTATCTTACATGATGGATGTTTATATCTTTTGTGATGTTGTATCATGTATGATTTATGGTCTCATTATGTTATTGCATCATGGATTAATATTGGATGATGATGTACTTTATTTACATGGATGTTTATTCTTTTAAGCTTTTCATACCTTGTAACACGTACAGTGGATGATTGAGCAATTTGAAATGTAATTCTAAATGTACACTTGTATATGGTTTAAGAACATTGGATGTATCCTTGTTATTTCATTGTTAAGGATGTAATGTTAGATGAATAAGTTATGATTAGAAGTAATTCAACGTTAAGGGATCTTTAAAGAATGTAATCTGTTATGTTATGTCTACTTTCAGTTGGATGTTGCTATTGCTTCCGCTATCATGTAAATGTTATGAATGGTTTTATCTTTCATGTTTTAAAAAAAAAATTGTTTGGAAAACTTAGTGAAATTCTTTGGATCTCTTGGCAGGGCATTACATACTGAGAGGGGAGGGGTGAATCAGTAACCTCAAAAACTTTAAATAAATTCAACACTTAGCCATATAAATCATTCACCATTCATTCATCTAATTTACTGTATGCATGAGAAACGATAAACATTCATAACACATGAACACAGTATTTTGGTGACCCAGAAACCTTCCAAATAGAAAGTAAAACTGGGGTGGGGATGATACCCACAAAACTTAACTACTGTAGTATAAAGTTGGCCTATTAGAGTTTACATTGACTACTTCTGATGATCTACCCTATTAAGAATGATTTGGACTGCTAGGTCCACTTTGTTAGAGGTTTTACAAACATACAATGAAGTATGCACTCTATTAGGAGATTTATACAAAGACTATTAAGTCTACCCTATTAAAAGATTTAGAATATTGATTCACCAATTAGGATGAAATAGTAGATCTAACTTACAACTTGATTGCTAAATAGATCTTTAAGTATAGATCACCTCTTGTGACTGATATGTTTTTGTTGCTCCTTGATTACCTTGTTAAATACTCTACTCTGTTGCTTGATTTACATTCACTTCTTCTCAAAACATTACACATCCATTCCTTAGCATACCCATTATCATCTTTCAAATGATACAATACATTACATATATACCATTTCAATAATTACAATTGCAAGGTCGGCTAAAACAAAAGTAAACAAAATATTACTGAGTCAGCCAAACGATAGAAAACTTGGGCTCTTCAAGCTGACTTGGTGACCTTTTGATACTCGATGTCCACTGCATTACTTGGCATCATCATGCACTTGGTACAAGTAGAAGCACAGTCCATACTAATCACACAACATAGCTTGGAACTTGGTAACCATTGGAGACTCAGTAGATATAGTGTTACTTAGTAGATACCGAATCCTTCGTTTACCTTGCTATCACTCAGTAAACACTACATATCTATCACTCAGTAGAAACTAACTTCACATCACACAAGTTGATGACTCGATAGACACTATGAAGCTCAGTGACCACTGACTATTCACTAAAAATTGTAAGCTTGGTAAACACTATTGAACTACACATTCACTTGGTAGCTTTAGGAATGCTCGATGTGAACTTCTTAACTACTGAACTTACAATGTAACTAGGTGATTCCACAATAATGGGTTCCACTTTTTGACCAATTTTGACAATGAAATCAACATTTTTGCAACAAACATCATGTTCAACTGACTTTATCTTGAAAACTATAAATAATTTCAAGATGACATAAACTAATAATTTTGAGTACTCTGTTCCTACTTTGTAACCATATTTTTTAATCTGAAAAAATAAATTATTTAGGTTAATTTTTTCATCTCCTTCCAAAAGTGGTACATAATAAAATTCAATATTTTTAAAGAGTGACAGTCCATTTGACACACATAACTTTTTTATTAGAAATGATAATGATGTAATTCTTTCGGTGTTAGATTCCTAACATCAATATCTAAAGGATGCATTTGGTTTGATTCATTTTGGTTGAATATTGTATAGTTTATGAAGTTTTGAAGTGACACAAATCATAATTCAGACATACGTTCTGTTTGACACAGATAATTTGAAGTCAATTAATCATAAACCCCCTTTTTTTTAATAGAAAGGTATTCCAATAAGCTAGTTCCTTCATATTTTTCAAATTTTTTTTGACCTAATTTACTAATTTTCCTGAGGCATCGAAGTTGGTTGATGTTGAATTAGTAATGAACCTATAATGAGTTAAACTCATATTTGAAAGTCTTAATGAATATAATATGTATTACAATTATAGTCGTTGCAAAGCTTGCTCTGAGTAGCAAAAATTGGCATTTTTTATTTTATAGTAGGAGATTATTCAATCTCAATTTTAGGGGTCAAAAGAGCCAATTTCATTTTTTCTCCAAAAAAAACACCAAAAATTTGTAATTTGACATGTTCGCACAAACTTGTCTAATATGTTTGTACAAAAAAATGTTCACACGAACATATAAAACAAAAATCCAGCAACCAAAAATTTAATTTAACATGTTTGCACGAACATTTATAATAATTTGTGTTCGCGCGAACATACAAAAAGGGCAAATTTATCAAGATCTCAAACGGCAAAGTGGAAGTTTAATCACAAAATTTCCGTTTCAAATATGTTTGCACGAACATATAAACAAGGTATGTTTGTGTGAACATAGAACACTTATATGTTCAAGTGAACATAGTTAGCACGTTCGGGCGAACATACGTAAAATTCTATATGCAAATTTTTCATCATTTCACAATTTCTTTCGTCCCTCAAAAGTGGTACCCAGTATTGTGGGTTCACCCAACCACTAAATGCTCAGTATAAATTGTAGACTAAGTGATGAGCTCGGTAAGTATTCAGAATCGAATAAGTGTTGTCACTAATGACAAATACAACATAATTCCAACAATCTCCCCCTTTGGCATTAGTGACAAAAACACTTATGAGCCAAAACTTATGTACACTGACATACTACTTTTTGATTTTTCAAAATTGATCTTTGTAAAGTTGTTGTATATACATATCTTACGTATCTCCCCCATACATATGGCATAATATATACATAGCTTTTATCTATACATATATCAATCTATTTTCTCCCTTGATTTCTCCACATGTCTCTTAGTATCTCTTTACTTCCCCTATTCTTATTATCACATACTCCCCCTTTTTGACAATAATGCCAAAGGGTATATAAAATATATTCAAATAGAGAAATCAAAATGTGAGAGAAATTTGGAGTTTACCTTGAGAATAAGAGCCAATGTCTTATCCCAATTATCTTGCAAAATCTTGCAGGTGGAGAGGGCCACTTGAACTTCTGCAAAAAGTTTAATCATATGATCTGCTACTAAAAAATTGTTATCTTAGATCAATGTTTTTGAATATGCAATATGTTTTTTCATTGGGTCCATAACTGGAAGGATAATATTTTGGATATCAATCAGTGTAGACCTAATCCTAGCTTCCTCTCTGAGTAACTCTTCTTGTATTTTTGACAAAAATTTCACCTTCATGTGATGTGATGAGCTTGAACTAGGGTCAAGCTATAACCTTTGAGCACTAGCCTTTATGTCTACATCAATCTTATTCAATTTCTCCTTTATATCCTTGGTATACTCGGTAACATCACAAAGCTTACCAAAAAGTGATGTTACATTTGTGAAGGATTGTTCAAGGTTGCTCAAAATTGAGGATAATTCTACTTGATTTATAGTAATGTGTTGAGAAATGTGCTCAAGCACCTTATTATCAAACTTCTTTTCTACCTTCTCAATGAGCTTCTCTTGGCTAGAAGTGTCCTCATTGAACTTATTCATAGCCTCTTCTAATTGTAACAAAATGTGGTTAGATGGATCAACATCAACACCTATAGCCTCAGTAATTATATTTTTGGCATTCTCAATTATTGTAAAATCTCTGTCTCTCTCTTCTCTAAGTTTCTTCTGCCTTGCCTCTTGCTCTAAAAGCTTACTGACTAATCTCATTTCATTAGCTATGTCAGTATCCAGATCTATCTTAGGAATAAAAATTTATTTTTCCAAGTCTATGTCTTCATCAATTGCTTTCCCAATAAGCAGAAGTTTTAGAGGAGTCTTTGGTTTTACTTCTGTGCTTACTTCCTTGGACTTAAAAATAGTAACAATAGTTGAAGTAGCTGAACTAGTAGAAAAAACTTGGATTGGTCCAACTAAAGGAAAATTGAGAGAGGTACCAACTATATCCAAAATTGATGTGCTTCCCAAAAATGATGTACCAATAGGTAATGTACAAACTAGAATATTTACAATTGAAGAACTGACTGGCAAACTTACTGAACAAGGAGCAAAAAAAGTTGACACAATTTGTGAACTAGCAGTTGTGCATATTATTGAAGTAGCTTGCTTGGGAGCTAATGAAGAGGGTTGCAACTTAGTAGATGAAGTGACTGACATGTCCATTTAAGATACCTAGAGCTGTGAGGTAGCAAGTGTAGATGATATTTCTAATGTATTTGCAATCAATCCTACTAAAGCTAACTCCAACCTTGATGATGTTGCAGGCTTAGGTGGAGAGTGAGGAAGGAAAGCAATGACTTCTACTACAATCTTCATTGGATCATCTTCTTCATTTTCTTCCTTGTCTTCCTCATCAGTTTCTTCCTCTTTCTCTTCATCATCAGCCCTTAGTGCCTAATAGTCTTCAACATCAAATGTAACACATGGAGTGTTATCATCCTTGATCTCAACTAGGTCATCACTAGGCTTATGCAGATGATAGATGTTTCTCCACATGTTTGTTGCATCTCTCACAACATGCTCAATATCTTTTATTAAAATCAAACATGTGTGGAATATGATCATCATTTTACCTTCATTATTTTTCATGGCTGCCTTTACTTTTGCATCAGTAAGGTTAGACAATAATTTCTTCATGGATTGTTCATAAATATCCTTGGTTCTCTATGCAGTTGACTCCCATCTTGGCTGCAATCTCACTAACAATTCTTTTGAGATTTAGGGAGGAATCTGGTCTGAGGAATACTTCCATTTTTCCATTTTGGTGAATACCAACTCCTCAATTTGCATCTTCTCAGCATCAGTTCTTATTTCAAACTTTAGAGCCTTGAAGTTTGTGATGCCAACTCTTCTTCCATCTATTTCAGTCTTTCCTAGAAGGTAAGTGTGGGCTTGCTGAGCAGAACTTCACCTTTACCTTTTCCTTTGCCTCTACTAGTGAAAACAACTATGGAGGCCTTTGGAGGTTTTGTAATGATTACCCTCCCTTTCTTCTTAGCTGGTTTTGCCTCCTTCTCTGATTCTTTCTCTTCTCCTTCTCCTTCTTCTTCTTCATCCTCTCCTTTTCCCTCGGCAAGCATTAGAGGGCCAGTGGCAGTTTTCATCTTTTCTATTTTCCTCTTGCCTTTGCTGATTGCTTGAGGTAGCCTGATTTCCAGTTCAATTTTGGCTTTTGCCTCATCATATGTGCCAAAAACTGGTTACTTAGGGTCTACAGGCTCATTTACTATTGCTTCAATGATGTCCCTAGTTTCATCAATATTAACCTCACAAGGGAGAGATTTTACCCATGCAACTCAGGGCTTGACTTCCTGAATGTATATTCTATTATAGTCAACCATGAAACACACATCATCTTTATAATCCTCAACAAGTTTAGCAGGAATCCTGAACCTGTTGTTCATTCTTTCCTTGAAATCTTCAAAATAGTTGTCCATAATACTATCAAAATTTACACCCATTTCTACAATAAACTCATTTATCTAATACAAAATGGAAACATCCTTTCTCCACACAATAGAACCTTTGGATGGAAAGAATTTTTTCACATAAAAGAAAAGACACATCAACAAAAAACCAAATTTACAAGGGTTGTTCTTTGATGTTCGGATGTTGTCCATATTTTTGTTTAATTTTTTTAATAGTAACTCTGACAGGTCAAATTTCATGTTTTTCTTTACAACTTTAAATGCTAAGTCCATTGCCTCACATGGAACACTATTCAATCAACTAGAGCTGTAAATCTTGTGGGCAATTACATGAATACCAAACCTTAACTCCACATCAGAAACGACGCTAATTTTCAAACCTCTACCATCCCACTCAGCTAAGGTTTTCTTCTAGAGTTCATCTTGACCTAGGGTTTTGGTAGATTTTTCTTTGTTTAGCATGGGATATGGGTATGAAGATGGGTACGAAGAAAGTAGAGGAGATCAATAATCTTGTGAATCATCTTTTTGGTAATCAACATGGGTTATTCTAACCATAATTGGCCATTGTGCACATGACTAAGAATATATCTAATCCATTTTATCTAAAAACTCCTTGGTAGGTGTGAGAAATGGGTCAACCCTTTTGTTTCAAGATACTTATGCTTAGGTTTCAATGAGCCATCAACACACATTTTCTCTAAAGTACTATCCATTTCTAGGGTTCCTATCTCTTGAATAGAACACTTAAAATGAGTGTGGATATTGTTAATTTGTAGTACCTTTGCTGCAGTTTGGGATTGTGCACCATTAGAGTCGAGTGCCTCTGCAACTGCTGGAACTAGCTTGAAATTTGGCGTTTTCCACTCTATAGCCATAACCAACATTTTTGAACCCCTCTTTGCCTTGCTACTACTAGTGCTTTTGGATACCATTGCTGCTTGGTAAATGATGGAAATTTTTGAACAAATTTTTCACTAGAAATTCACTCGAAATTGCTTGGAATCGCTTGAGTGCACTTGGAAATCTCTTAGCTCTATGAATACTAAAGAAACAGTGAAAAATGGAGTTGAATTCTACCTTTTTTGCTGAAAACTTTCCATTAATGCTAGGTACCATACTGATGTAGTGCATGATAGAGTAGCATCCACTCACTAGCTGGATAGAAACTTGTGACTTGGTGATCAAACAAAACTTTACTACTCCCGACCTATCTTGGTTGAGTCTATGGCTAACCTTACTCGGTATGAACTGAACTCATGTGATCCTTTTATATCTAAAATATTGATTTGGATCTTCTACTTTCTTTCATTTGGAACTATTTGAGATTTAGCTTGAAGATATAGTTTCAGTCCTTCCTTTGAAGAATCTAATTAGAAATGGTGGAGTCACCCACTTCTTGAGTAACATTGCCATCATTTGAATTGTCTTGCTCGGTAGATTTAGGAATCCACTATTGTCTCATCTGCTTCCTAATGTTATCAGCTTTAGCTTTCTTTTCATCTTCAACTCTTCCTATGTTCATGTAGTATTTAGCTATATGACCAACTTTAGTGCATGTATAACACCTTACTATTGAATCTCTCTTTCTCAAGTGATGCCTTGTGCAATCCATGCCAATGTGTCCTTATTCTCCACAATAGCAAAATCTACACCAAGTATTGTAATCCCAACCAAATATTGCTTTGACAATTTGTTCAGCTGGATTGAATGGTCTGGATCTACATTTAGATTCCTTATGATCTTGTTTCTTACATTTGTGACATTTGCCTTCAAATTTTGGTTTCTCCTTGCATTCATTAGCTTTATGACCATGTTTACTGCAATTGTAACATTTTCCATTGAATTTTGTGTTTCTATTGCTCCAACATTTGTTTGATGTATGACCTAACTTACCATAGTGATTGCAAGTAGGTCTTTGATTCGTTTGGGCACCTTGTTTGGAAGATTCACCTTCTTCTTTGTAACTGAACTTTTTCCCTATGAAGATTCTACTCACTTTGTTGAGTCAATTGATCCATGTCTACTTGGGATTTCATCATCCTTTCATTGAGTTTCTTTTTAGAGATTAGATGAGCTTTCAATCTTTCATTGATCTATCTTTTAGTGATTAGATCATTCCTTAAGCTTTCATTTTCAGATCTTCAATTCATGATTTCTTCATTTGCATTGGAGAGTTGATTGATAAGACTTTCTTGCTAAAGGAATTGGTTTTGATTTGCATTTTTCCTTGCCTCCAAGTCTTCACTTTCCTTATTCCTTTGTTCCAAGCTTTCACACATTCTTATTGACTGAACTTCTTGTTCTCTTTTCAATTTTCTTACCTCTTCTTGTAGAGAGCCATTCTTTGCTAGGAGTTCTTTGATTGCCTCATTAGCTTCATCTGAATTGCTTGATGGGAAAAGGTCTTCAATCTTTTCTTCAACATATTGATGGTCATTCATTTGTCTTCCAAGTTCCTTCCTTCTTTTTAGGGATTGGGAAAGATGCTCTTTTTCTTTCTTCAGTTGAGCTATGGCCATTTCCAGATCTAGCTTCTCATTTGCAATAGCTTTGTTAACTCTTGATGCAGGAGCATCCAATGGTGTAAGGGCAATCCTGTATCACTCAAAAAAATATGTTTAGAAATAGTTTCTTTTTAATGTGTTTTCATTTCTAGATACCCATTTGGGTCAAATAAAGGTTCCAACTCTCACAGTTCCACTATTAGTGTTCTGGGTTAGAGTTTTTAAGCACCTTGGGATATGTGTAAATGTTGAAAAAATAGGACTATGTAATTGAGCCATAATTATGGTGAGTTAGAGGGTGTAAATTGGAGGGATGGTTATATTTGTAATTTAGAACACTCCAAAAAAGGAATCAGGTCAAAAGGCTTCATGGTTAGAAAGTTATTACAATTTTTTAGTTCCTAGAGACCTCTTAAGAGCACTTCAAAGTCATCTATGGGAAATAAATGGACTTATACAGGGCTCAAAAATGGGGGATGAGAAAAGCTGATCCATAGGGTTGTAGAGCACTTCGAGGGCTTTTCGAAAATGTAAATGGTTTGTTAATCGAAGCTACGGTTCAAAAGTTATGCCTCTCGAAAGTTCAACTACCATTTTTGGATTCTTCTAATTTTACATCGACTTCTAACGTGATTTCTAGAACCTTCTATTTTGGTGGTGGGTGCCAACTATAATATTCTAGAATGTATTCCTAACTCTAGACCATTTGGGGCTTATTTAAGAACATTTCTGACATTGTAAAAACAACACTTAGTGGAGTTAGATAGAAGGTACTATGTGGAGGATTTCTTTCTCCAAAATCTTATTGTTGTAAGCCCATAGGGCATTTTTTTAATAATATTTTCCCTTTTCCTATGTGTTCATTCTAGTCTTTGGTTGTGTCTCCATCAAGTGGTATCAAAGCGGTTTTTCTTGTGTGTAGATAGAGCACCGACTTTGAGGTAGTTTGCACCAGGACTGTGTGGTTGTGGGTTTGAGTCAAGAAGATGCCTCCACGAAGAGAGTGTGGTGGGAGGGTTGGAGCTATTAATTCTTAGGAGGTTAGAGCCCTCCAGAGGCAAGTTCAAGCATTGTAGGAGGAGATCTATAGAGGACTGAATGTTGCTACAGGCAACGAAAGTGAGGAAGAAAATGAAGAAGAAGAAATTGGGTAGGAAGGGGAAGGTGAAGGGGAAGTCCTAAATTAGGTAGAGGAGAGCCTCTTTAGGGCCATTTCTAAGCTTGGAAAAAGACCTAAAATTGATGTGGATATGTTTTCAAGAAATCTAAACTTGGATGAGTTGATCGACTGGATCAATGAACTAGATGAGTATTTTGAGTATGAGGATATTAGGGATCTAGATAGGGTTAAGTTTGTGAAGGCCAAAATGAAAGGCCATGCAAAAATTTGGTGGCAAGAGATTCAAATAGAAAGAAATAAAAGAGGAAATGAGAAAATTGCAAGATGGGATCGCATGGTGGACAAACTAAAGAAGCAGTTCATTCTTGTTGACTACGAGCTTCATTTGTTCAAGAAAATGCAAGGATTAAAGCAAGCAGGAAAATCTATCCAGGAATATATGGAGGAATTTTACTGGCTTCTTATTAGGGTAGGGCGTGTAGAATTAAATAAGGAGAATGTTGCCTATTACCTCAGTGGGTTACGACCTAGCATTCAAGAGAAGTTAAGTCTTGTTAGAATGACTAGCATTGAAGAGGCATACACGTTTTCCCTATGAGTTGAAGAGAAGCTAAATAAAAGGTTTGAAGGAAGGTAAAGAGGGCATGGTCAAGGAGGAAGGGGTGGTAATAGGTCATCTGGAGGCCAAAATGAGACCCAAAAGAAAATTGAAGATGTGGGTACTAGTAGAAACCAGAGAAATGAGGGTTTCAATTGCTCCCATGATCAAAACTTAGGAGATCAGAGATGAAGAGCTAGAGGACACAGAAAAGGATCAGGAAGAGGAGGCTTCCATGGTACCTATTTTCATTTCAATGAAGAAGGTCATCATGCTTTTGAATGCCCTCAATGACAAGGAAGGACAAATAGGAGGGCTGATGGTCAAGCAAGGGTTGCTCATGTGGATGAATATGCATAGTCTTCACATTCTAAGGATTTAGAAAGTGGAGAGGTTCTTGTAAATGAAAGGGTCTTACTAAGTGGTGAGATTGAACCTTGACAAAGGAGGACTTTATTTTGTACTAGGTGCAAGTGCAAGGATAAGTGTTGTGATGTGATTATTGATGGTGGCAACATTGACAACTTGGTGTCTAAAGAGATGGTTTCTAAGCTAAAGCTCAAAAGGGAGAAACACCCACAACCCTATTAGATTTCTTGGGTGAAGGATGATCATACGGTCCTAGTCAATGAACAATTTTTGGTGAAGTTCAAGATTGGGAGTTACCATGATGAAGTTCTCTGTGACATTATTCAAATGGATGTCTGCCATTTATTGTTGGGAAGACCATGGAAATTTGATAGACATGTTTTACATGATGGTCATGCAAATAAATACTCTCTAACCAAGGATGGAGTTCACCAAAAATTAAAGCCTATGATAAAGGAAGGTGAAAAGGTATGCAATAGTGCTAGGATATGTCTTGTTGATGGAAGAAATTTTTTGGATGGTATGAAACATTAGTGTATGTGTTATGCTTCAATTCCTAGAAGAGATAAGGATGGTAGTAGTGAAATTCCACCTAAAGTTTTAGGCCTCTTAAGTAAATATGGAGATTTCATCTCTGATAATGTTCCAGAAGGGTTGCCACCAGTAAGGCAGATCAGTCATCAGATAGATTTAATCCCTAGAGCTAGTTTTCCAAACAAGGCTGCTCATAGGATGACTCCTACTGAAACTAAGGAGCTAAATAGATAGGTTCAAGAGCTATTGAGGAAGGGTTTGATTCGAGAGACACTGAGTCCATGTGCAGTACCTATAGTACTTGCACCAAAGAAGGATGGAGAGTGGAGAATGTGCATCGACTCTTGAGCTATAAATAGGATAACCATCAAGTATCAGTTTTCTTTGCCAAGAATAGATGATCTTATGGATTGCTTGAGTGGAGCTTAGTACTTCAAAAAGATAGATCTCAAGAGTAGCTATCAGCAGATATAGATCTAAGAAGGAGATGAGTGGAAGACTACATTCAAAATCAAGAAGGGTCTATATGAGTGGTTAGTCATGCCTTTTGGACTGACCAATGTGCCAAGCACTTTCATGCGGCTTATGAATGAGGTACTAAAGAAATTCTTGGGAAAATTTTTTATTGTCTATTTGGATGATATTTTAATTTTCAGCAAGACTTTGGATGAACATTTATTACACATTTGTAGTGTCCTTGAAAGGTTGAGGGAGAGAAAATGTTTATTAATTTGAAGAAATGTAGCTTTTCAAAAAAGGAGTTAGTCTACTTGGAGTTTGTTGTATCATTTGAGGGTCTCAAAATGGATCCAAAAAAGGTAAAAGCCATCTTGGAATGGCCTACTCTAAGGTCTACTACTGAGGTAAGATCATTTCATGGTCTAGTTAGTTTTTACAGAAAGTTCATTAAGAATTTTAGTGACATATGTGCACCCCTAACTAAAACAATAAGGGGAGATAGAAAAGAGTTCAAATGGACTATAGCAGCTGCAAGGAGTTTTGAATTGTTGAAAAAGAAGGTGACAGAGAAATCGATATTGGCACTTCTAGATTTTAGTAAAGTGTTCCAGGTAGATTGTGATGCTAGTGGCAGTGCTATTGGGGCTATATTGAGCTAAGAAGGTAAGCCTATTGCATATTTTAGTGAAAAATTGAATGATGCAAAGAAGAGGTATTTTGTTTATGACTAGGAGTTCTATGCAATAGTTCAAGCCTTAAAGAAATGGAGGCACTATTTATTTCCAAAATAATTTGTCTTGTATAATAATCACCAAGCATTGCAGTACCTAAATAGCCAAGGTAAATTTAACTAGAGACATATGAAGTGGATAGAATTCTTGCAGAGCTATACATTTGTGTTGAAACATAGAAGTGGAAAGTCTAATAGGGTTGTAGATGCATTGAGTACGAGATAGTTGTTGCTTACATAATGCATGTTGAAGTGGTTGGATTTGATGAACTCAAGCATATGTACCCTGAGGATCTTGATTTTGCTAAAGCATGAAAGGCTTGTAGAGAACCCATTACTATAGACAGAACCGGGTGGCTAGACTATTTGATTCAAGATGGTATGTTGTTCAAGGGTAGTCAATTATGCATTCCAAGGAGTTCCATGAGGGAAAACCTGATCAAAGAGAAACACAGTGGGGGAATGGGGAATGATAGGACACTTTGTTCGAGATAAGACCATTGCCATTCTTAGAGAACATTATTTTTGGCCTCAATTGTCACAAGATATGAAGAAATTTGTGCAGAGTTGTCAAGTGTGTCAAGTAGCCAAAGGATTTAGTCACAATACTAGACTTTATCAACCATTGCCTATTCCATCAAAGCCTTGGGAGGACATAAGTATGGATTTTTTTCTTGGATTACTGAGGACACAAAGGGGTAATGACTCAATATTTGTGACAATTGATAGGTTCTCCAAGATGGCACATTTTATCCCATGCCACAAGACTCATGATGTTGTACATATTGCAGATTTGTTTTTCAGAGAGGTGGTGAGACTACATGGTCTCCCAAAGAGTATTGTTTTCGACAGAGATACTAAATTTCTAGGGTATTTCTGGAAGACTTTATGGAAGAAGTTGAGGACAGAATTGAGGTTCAGTTCCACACATCATCCATAAACTAATAGATAGACCGAAGTTGTAAATAGAAGTTTGGGCAATTTGTTGAGGTGTTTAGTGGGAGATAAGCCCAAGCGGTGGGATATGATTCTACCACAAGCATAATTTGCTTACAATAACTTTGTAAATAGGAGTACTGGTAGATCACCATTCCAAATTATGTATGGAAGTAGCCCAAGGAATGAACCAGAATTGAGGAAGATGGAGCAAGGGGAGAGGACAAGTGCTGAGGCAAAAGAATTTGCTAAACATATCAAGAGCCTACATGAAGAGGTCCATGCACACATTACCAAGATGAACCAATAGTATAAAGCTAGGGCTAATCAAAGGAGGAGGCATAAAGAGTTTCAAGTAGGGGATATCATTATGGTACACTTACGAAAGGAACGGTTTCCAGTGGGTACTTACAACAAGTTGAAGATGAAGAAATTTGGCCCCTATAAAATTTTGAAGAAACATTACTCGTGAAATGCATATGAGGTGGAGTTGCCAGATGGGATTCATATTTATCCTATCTTCAACATTTTAGACTTAATAGAATACCATGTGGATGGTGCAGATGAGGTTTTGATGCTAGAACCATGTCCAATTCCTAGTTCTAAGAAGGAGGAGATAGAAGAGATTATAGATAGTCGTGTGGGTAAGAGTACCATAAATAAGCAATATAAGGAGTACCTGGTGAAGTGGAAAAGATGACCAATAGAGGACTCAACTTGGATATCAGTAGCAGAGGTTTCCCATTTGGGTTTTCCTCTACCATAAAGTGATAGGATCACTTTTCAATCTACCCTAGGTGTCTGATGCAGGAGCATCCAATGGTGTAAAGGCAATCCTGTAACACCCAAAAAAAAATGTTTAGAAACAGTTTTTGTTTAATGTGTTTTCATTTTTTGGATACTCATTTGGGTCAAATAAAGGTTCCAACTCTCACAGTTCCACTATTAGTGTTTTGGGTTAGAGTTTTTAAGAACCTTGGGATACGTGTAAATGCTAAAAAAATAATACTATGTAATTGAGCCATAATTATGGTGAGTTAGAGGGTGTAAATTGGAGAGATGGTTATATTTTTAATTTAGAACACTCCAAAAAAGGAATTAGGTCAAAAGGCTTCACGATTAGAAAGTTATTACAATTTTTTGATTCTTAGAGACCTCCTAAGAGCACTTCAATGTCAGATATGGGGCACTAAATGGCCTTGTACAAGGCCAAAAATGGGGGATGATACCCACAAAACTTCACTACTATAGTATAAAGTTGGCCTATTAGGGCTTACATTGACCACTTCTGATGATCTACCTTGTTAAGAGAAATTTGGACTGCTAGGTCCACCTTGTTAGAGGTTTTACAAACATACAATGAAATATGCACTCTGTTAGGAGATTTATACAAAGACTATTAAGTCTACCCTATTAAAGGATTTACAAAATTGATTCACCTGTCAGGATGAAATAGTAGATCTAACCTACAACTTGATTGTTGAATAGATCTTTAAGTATAGATCACCTCTTGTGACTGATATGTTTTCATTGCTCCTTGGAGACCTTACCGAATACTCTGCTCTACTGCTTGATTCACATTCACTTCTTCTCAAGAAATTACACATCCATTCCTTAACATACTCATTATCATCTTGCAAATGATACAATACATTACATATATACCATTCCAATAATTACAATTGCAAGGTCAGCTAAAACACAAGTAAACAAAATATTACTGAGTTGGCCAAACAGTAGAAAACTTGGGCTCTTCAAGCTGACTTGGTGACTTTCTGATACTCAGTGTCCACTACATTACTCGACATCATCATGCACTTAGTAGAAGTAGAAGCACAGTCCATACTAATCACACAATGCAGCTTGAAACTCGGTAACCATTGGAGACTCAGAAGATATAGTGTCACTCCATAGATACTAAATCCTTTGTTTACCTTACTGTCACTCGGTAAATGCTACATATCTATCATTAGTAGAAATTGACTTTATATCACACAAGTTGATGACTCGATAGACACTGTGAAGCTCAGTGACCACTAACTATTTGATAAACACTGTAAGCTCAGTAAACACTATTGAACTGCACATTCACTTAGTAGCTCCAAGAATGCTCAGTGTGAACTACTTAACTGTTGAACTTACAAGGTAACCACTGAATACTTGGTATAAACCATAGACTAAGTGATGAGCTTGGTAAGCATTCAGAATCGAATAAGTGTTGTCACTAATGAAAAATACAACACAATGCCAATAGTTTTTTGGCTCCAAATTCGTGGAAAATGTTTTTAAGAGTATCATTTTGCCTCTAAAGTCATTTAAAACTTGTTTTGGCATAAGTTTTAGTGAGATTCATATCTTCTTGCATATTAGTTGCATGTTTCCATCTTCTGAAGATATTTTTCTCATTTAGTAGAGGCAAGAGGATAAGATCTAATTTTTACTTACAAGAAGAGAGTAGAGAGAATTTTTTCATCAACAGATGGAGATTTTTCAAGTGGACAAATGGCATCATCATAGTAGATCTGAGATTTTCTTCTATTCTTTTAATCTCTTATCTTCTCTTTCTTTAGGGTTGATGGTTGGTTGTTTTTAGACTATTTAGCAGAGCTCTAACTATGATCTCTCTATATTTGAACCTCATTAATGGAGTTAATATAGACAATTCTAGTCTATTCAACTAGTTTATGAGTTATTTTCATGCATCCTATTATATTTGTTTCAAGGAAATGAATAAAAATGTAGCAACAAGTTTATCTTCAATCTTATTCTTGCCTCCTATTCATGTTGTCTATAATATTTTGTGGTTTATGAAAAAAGAGATTAAACCCAATTACAACTCCTTAAAATTGTAAGTCTTAATATGTTTTGTTGTTTGGACAAAGAGCTTAGTAAATGCTTGATGTATTTGACAAGATTACAGATTTCATGAAAGGATAGGTCAAGTATGAGATTTAGTTTTGATGTAGATGTCTCATTCACAAAGTTATATGATAGATCAAGAGTCTTGATATATGAGATGTATTAATGATTTCCAAGGATGTGTATTAATAATTTTTGGAATTTCTCAATAGATAAGGCACTGGTTAGCTATAGGATATATATGTTTTTTGTTCATACCTTGGTTTTGTTGATAATCAACACATTAATGAAAGTATTTTCCTTTTTATGTTAAAGAGATGAAAGGATTTACCATCACTTAGCTTGTCAAGCTCATAGGTCATGTTATTAGTTATTTTATGTCTTTGTTGTTTGCATAAGGAATAAAAGAATTTGGGTTTCAATCTGCTTTATCCAAATTTAGATATATGTTTTAGGATTTGGTACAATATGAATGAATATGAGGTCTACCCTCCTAGGTTTTGTAGAGCCTAAAGTATAAGAAGGGGTACAGCCTTATAGTTGGCCCTAATCTTTGAATGGGTATGTTGAACATGGGAATTAGCCACCCCTAGATGTACTTTGTTCTCATCATCAGGTTTTTGAAACTTGTCATTTTAAAATACCAACAAAATGGTGACTCTATTGGGGAATTACTGAATCTATATAGTAGACAAACCTTGAGAATTTGAAAAGAGATCAAATATGGTTAGAAGAAAGACATGTGAAGAATTTTCTACAGCAGCAAGGTTGTGAAGTGTTTTCCATTTTCTTGCTAAAGATTCATGTTTCCCAATAATACTTTATTCATTTACAAAAACACCTTTGAAATTTGAATGCAAGTTGTATTGTTACTAGTGAATTCATCTTCAATTAGTTTAGTTGTGTTCAAAGTGTTTTTGTGAAATTAGAGTTAAAAAGATCAAAAGTTTTCTCCCTTTTCTAAGTGTTTGATGATTTGCAAGTACCACAAGTTGAAAATTCAGTTCAAATTTTTCAAGTGATAATCATGTTTTAAATCTTGTCTCACAAGTGTGAGTGGAAACTCTCTAAAAATCTTTGTATCAATTGTAAATTAGTTTTATGTAAATTTTTTTGAAGGATTTCCAACTTAGTTGTGCAGTTCTGGAAGTTTTGTAACAAGATCTTGGCAAGAAAAGAGAAATTATTAGTCCTTGTTTTAAGTGTTGTATGCATTTGTTGTTCTGAGAATTTGAATGTTAAAAAGTGAATCACAACATTGATTTCTTCATCCTCTTCAAGGAGGTGGTAGCTCTACATAGTTTTGATAAATGGTGTGAAGAAGTTGAGGTTTACACCCATTCCAAATCAACAGATCGAGTTCAACATCAACACTTATGGTATTTTGATTTTCAAGTGTTCTCTTTTCATGAAAGTCAAATGAATAAAATGGTTACCTCTATTCAGTGATTGTCAACACTAGGAGAAAGAGGTAGTTAGAAGTTTCCATTTCAAGATGGAATCATATCTCATATCTAAAGTTAGTTTACCAAGTAATGAAAGTGTTCTTGAAGATATTATAGAGATAAAAAAGGAACTCTACAATTAGATTGTAAGATTCATAAGAAATACAATAGGAAGTATTCAAGGTCTAGGAGATGATCAATTTTATATGAAGTTAAAATCAACACTCATGGAGTTTCATTTTTCTTTAAGACCTAAGGAATCTTTGTTACCCATTGTTTTCCCTAGAAGTCTTTATGCCTGATTCAGTTGATTGGCTAGCACATTTGAAATTACAAAAGGTTTTGAAAATCGAAGAATATATCAAGAAGATGGAAAGTAATTTGTATAATAATAGAGTTTATGTTAAATCTTCTAATGATGATATTGAATGTGATGAAAGTAATAGTGAATGTAGTCAATCCATAGATGATGATAATGTGTCTTGTGATCATGAAGATATGGATTCTAGATCTAGTGAATCATATGATTTTAGTTAGCAAGATGAAGATGGATACATAGCTGAAAATGAATCATGTGATAGTATGTATACGAGTGTAGAAATTTACAACAACGGTATGGATAACTCTTCTTGTGATGAAAATTAAAATGGAACACCTAGTGATGAGGTATTGTGCAAGGAGGAAATATGTTTTAATAATGATTCTAATTTTTTAGATTGTCATTCTAATGGTATTGCTGTTATAATCTTTATAGATCAACTAGATTATGATCATAGCCAAGAAGAAGAAACTTGTGATGAAGTCTTGTTAAGTGTTGATGAAATTTCAGAACTATTGGCTCATAATATTGAAAGGTATGAAAACATTTCTCCAAATGCTCATGATGTCCCTTGCTATTTTTTTTCTCAAGATGAAGTCCTTTCCCCAAAATTTGATGCTGAAAGTGATATAAAATCATAACATTCTTTGTCAGATTTTGGAGGTGTATGTGATAATGGTTCAAGTGCCAATACACATGAAGGCTTGTCTTATGTGGAGAATACTATTAGGGAGAACTTTTATACTATTTTAGATTCTTTTCATGTTGATGATAGTAAAGTTGGTCTTGATTGTTCATATGATGAAAAGGAAAAGGTTGAAGATTGTAAATCTGATTCTAAGTTTTCCTTTAATGTTGATGAATCTTGTGGTGATAAGTTCAAAGTTCATTATAACAAGTTGTTTGATGAAGACTGATTATGATCAAAATATTTTGTGTGAGCACTTTCATCATAGTTTTTTAAACATGGTGACCATTCAGTTCTTTAAGGGTGAAGAAAATTTAACATGTGACAAATCTGACCAAATGAGTAACATGACTGCAAGTGAGAAGAAATCAAATTTTATGCATTCTTTACACCATGTTATACAAGGTGAGTTGCAAGTCCTTGACATATGCAACTCTTTGATTGAAGTAGAATATGAAACCTTTGTGTTTCATGTTGATAGCATGCATTAGTCATATGCGAATGAAGATTTTAAGTTTGATTCTAGTTTATATGAGCATGCTAATTTACTTTTTCATAGTGAGTATGATGTTGAAGAAAATTATGATTGGTATATGCACTATGAGAGTGAAGAGAGTAATTTTGTTTTGCCAAGTTAACTAATGGAGATTGTTGATTTTGTTGGTAAAACTAATGAGAACGATGTTTTCAGCTTACCTCATGAAAATGGAGATCAAAATTTGGTATATGATAGAGCTAAGAAGTTTTGTTGAAGTTTCAGTGGCCTGGGGCCATCGTTTGTACAATTTAGGAGGAGCTTTCTTACTTTCAATAAGTTGTTTGAGAGTTTTATTGGAGTGGTCTACTTCTTCCAGATATTTGAATCCTTGTCATTCCCACAAGTGACATGCATCCCCAGACAGAGCCACTAATGGGACTCAAAACTGCATCTCCAATTTTGAGTCCCATTCTAAAATTTGGATTCAAATTGAGCCCCTATAAGAGATTTTTGTGCATGTGTACCCGACTATCATTTGGAGGCCTATGAGGTGTTTAATGTTTCTAACACCTTGCATTAAATATATTCATGAATCCCATTATGATAAATTATAATTATGAACCATGTAGTGAAGTTTCATTTTGAGCATTGTTCAAATTTGTATTTTTGTTTAAGTGTCAAACATTGATAGGAAACCTAGTTTACATTTGAATATCTTGCACCAAGTTATGTTTCACGACTTTTCACTTTGGGAGTATATAGTATACATATCAAAGAGCCTATGTTTTAGTTTTCAAGTAATTTCAATTTAATTTGATTAGGTTTTGAATCCCTCAAAGTTGGTTGTTTACTATTGTCATGTTGATGCATTTTACTTAGAATTCTGGGAAGCCCTGTTTGACCAATTTTAACTTTGACCCAGTTGACTCTAATGATAAAATTCCTTTCCCATTGTATTCTAGGGGTCAAACACTTTCTATGTTCCAGATTTGAGTCTATGAAAAATCCTTTTGACTAGTTTTCAAACAAGATTCCAAATGCTATTTGTAAAATTTTACTGGTGTCAAAAGGTGCAAATTGATCAGTAAACTTGTTCAAGATGTCATAACTCTAAATCTGGGATAGATGATACCAAATAGATAATATCATTATGTTATACTCTAAAAATTCTTCAATTTTTCCAGTTTTCATGTCTTGACAAATCTATCTGCACACTTTCCTAGGTCCATTCCGTTTGTGAAAATCACTATTCTGCCTATGTTCCCAATTTTGGAATTTAGAATACTCCACTTTGAATGCCTGCCAAATGCACCTAATGATTCATCATGATCCCAATTCATAGACTTGTACTCTCTTCATGATAGTAAACTAATTCCCTAGTTCTTGTGCCCCCAAATATTAGTTTGACCAATTTTTGAAGCCAAAACCAAACACGCTATTATTTTCTAACATGTTTATTTATAGGCAGTTCGAGTAAGAAGCTTCAATAGTCAATATCTTTTGACCTAAATGTCATCATGAGACAAAATCTAATAGGGTAAGAGAATATGGAAAAAATAATCAATGTGTTTATTTTTAGGGCTTGGCCAGGTGTTTTAATAAGTTTTTAAAGCCTGCTCATAGGCCTTCTTGTTAGAAAGTTATAGTTTACAAAAGGGTGAAAAATGAGTTTTAAAATCACAAAGAAATGATTTTTTTGGAATCCAATCAATATGAATTTCTCATTGGATGAATTTGATAGTTTAGTCATTTGAAAACAATTTTTTTTAGTTGGACCCACTTTGGGGCCCAACTAACTTCACCAAGCTTAAAATTTAGGTATATTATACCTTGTGAACAGGTCAGTATTCACAAACTTAAAATATTTGCACATCTTAAGAAATATGCTCGTTTACATCAAGTCAAGGTACAATACTCACTAGGAATATCAAAATATTCATAAAATATTGAACTGTGCCTCCATAGAAATGCATCTCTTTTTGATGGAGCCAGTGTTAACAACATGAGTGGAAAGCACTTGAGAAGGGTTTATGGATTGGAATTATGTCACCCTATGAGAAAAAATTTATGGAAATTAGAATGTAAGACTCAGTATTTGGTTCTCTCATAATTTCTTTGGAAGAAGAATTCCAATCATACTGCTTGGATTTCTTGGGTTTAGGTCTTGTGATGCTTTTTTTAGTCTACTGTTATGATGTTGCTTCCAACAGGGTGGAAAAGCACAATATACATTACGTTATCTTATATGGTTCAATTTTTGGCTTTGGGTATGTTATTCTATGTTATTTATGAGGACTAGTTCATTCAATTCTTGAGGAGTTAGGGTTTGGGGAGGAAATGTTTAATCCTATATCATCGTTGGTGTTATTATGTATTGTATTCACAAGAGCCTGGTTATTGGCAAGGTAGACTTTTCTTTAAAACTAATAGATAAGGTTCAAAATTCTAAGGTTTACAAGGAAGAAATGTGCCTTGTGGGCCATGATGGTGTTCCATTAATATATAAGAGCTCATCTTAAGATTTTAGGGAGACACATCTTCATTGAGCAACCTAGAAGTTTTGAAGATCTGGATTCGATGGAATTTTATTAGCAAGGAAGGGAGAAATACAATTTGTAGATAAGTGAAACAAATCATAAAAACAATTCTTCTCTATCAAACTCTTGCTTCCTATTTTTCAATAAAAAGGATGAACAATTTCAAATGGAGAAGGCCCCAATGCTCAAACATGGATTTGAAGTAGTACATAGTTGTACCCTTAGCAAGATGCAATGTGTGAAGATTGGAGATAGATTGGGTCAATTTTTAAAAATGAACTTAAAATGCACAAACTAGAAGCCAAGATAGAGGAAAGAAACAACAAATTCTTGCATGTAGAGGCTTTATTAAAAGTTAGGTATTGAGAACCATGTGCTCAATTTAGAAAACACTCTCCATTCTGTCAATCTATGAGGTTAATTGTAGTGGAGTGCCCCACCCCCTCCCCCAATGCCTTAATGTGATTTTCTAAATGTGGATATCTCTGAGAGATGTTGTTTGAAGGTGTGGAAGGAGATGTCATTGGGATTTCTAGGACAAAGCATGTAAATGGGAACAATTTATATCAATATGTGAGGATCACCATCAATTCAAAGAAGGATTTTTTTGTGAAAAGTGACTCATGGATTTAATCCCACATGCATAAATTAGAAGGCCTTTTTTTTTTTTTAATACCACAACACACTATCCCATAGTGTCTTCAAGACAGATAGCTTTTGAAGCCGCAAGCTCACGTATGAGGGCCCACCCATGGACAAGAAACTAGTTGGAGGTGATGTTAGCTAAATTTTGATTAGTCATATAGTTAGAGGAAGTAGATGATGTAGACCATAGCGACTAATTGGTAGGTGCCATGTGGCATGGAATTTGAGGTGGTCCCCATAGATCGTGCATTCACAGTGGTTAAGTTGCAGTTAGGCCTAACCACAACAATGGTGTGAAAATGTCAAAGATAAGCACGTCATGGTTTCACAAAATTTAAGATTCAGGTAGCAAAAATGGTGGTGATGGTGCAAAAATTCCTATTTTGCATGGTCATATAGGTTAACATGTGGCTAGTGAAAGTAGGTGCAAAGTTGTGAAAGTGAGTTAACCACATGGTCACTAGGGTTAAGATGTGGTTAAGGGTTAAAGTTGTGAAATTGTGAGAAGATGACATGTGGCAAGAAGTTAGTGACAATGTAGTGAGGTGCTAGGTCTGACCAATCAGGCAATGATAAGTGGCGCTCATGTGGTAGTCATCAGGAGGTTTGACTAAGGTAAAATGAGGAATATGTGAAATTTGAAATTTTGAGAATATTTAAAAATTTCCTTCAAAAGGGTTCTATGCTCATGAAGAGTTCAAAAATTTGGAATAAAATTGATTTTATTGTATTGTTTTAACTATATGATTTTTTTAAAATCTCAAACATTCAAAATGCTCTATTCATGGCCAAGGGCCTAAAACTTCAAACGAACACTAAAGGAGCCATTTTATCTAGAATATGGAGTGCAGTATACCATTGGAAAGGGGAGAAAGAAAATTTTCCATTATCATGGTTAGAATTTGTACAGGTGTTCATCAATAAAAATTATAGGCATTTTTGTAAAAAAGGGGCATTCTTAGTAGAATGAGTGTTTTTCATCATTGAGCTTTAGATTCAGTTAAAGAGAAGACATGGGAGTTTGTTGGCTCTAGATTTGGGGAAAATATTTATAATAGTATCATTTTTCCTCTAAATTCATTCAAAAGTGGTTTTGGAATAAGTTTTAGTGAGATTTATATCTTCTTGCATATCAATTGCATGTTTCCATCTTTCGAAGATATTTTGATTAGTTAGTAGAGGCAGAAGGATAAGATCTAATTTTTAGTTACAAGACAAGAGTAGAGAGAGGCTTTTCATCAGTAGATGGAGGTTTTTCAAGTGTAAAAATGGAAGCATCATAGTAGATCCAAGATTTTCTTCCATTCTTTCAATCTCTTCTCTTCTCTTTCTCTAGGATTGATGGTTGGTTGTTTCTAGACTATTGAGCAGAGCTCTAGCTGTGATCTGACCATTCATGTGCATCATTTCTCTATATGTTTAAACAACATTAATGGAGTTAACGTAGATAGTTCTAGACTATTTAGCTATTTTATGTGTTATTTTCATGCATCCTATTGTATTTGTTTCAAGGAAATGAATAAAAATGCAGCAATAGGTTTATCTGTAATCCAATTCTTGTCTCTTATTCATGTTGTCTGTAATGTTTTGAACTTTATACATAAAGAGCTTAAACCTAGTTGCAACTCCTTAAAGTTGTATTTCTTAATATTTTTTTCTATTGGAACAAAGAGCCAAGTAAGATTTCATGATTGATAGGTTGAATATTGTCATACCCCAAAATTGGCACATTGCCATGTTAACCAATTCTCATCTATTTGATCAACCCTAAAGTCCTATGTCACTAGGCAATTCTTATTCTGATTCTCACTACTTGACTTGATTGTCAAATGTAGAAAAACCCTAATATGTATTAATCACACTATTTATTTAATTCCTAAGGTATCGACTTGAATTAGCTACATTAAACCTATTTGATTAGATTTAATTTAATTTAAAGTGTTTATACTTTAAGTAAATTAAATTATCTCCTAAAGCTAATGTACCAAGGAATTAAATATATTTAATTTAATAATGCCCTCACTTTGATTATTGGATTTAATTATTCAATTAATTTAATTTTATGCATTTATGAAGTCATATTTCACTTTATTAAATTAAATAATATCTTCAAATCTTCTCTTCAATTCTGAAATGGAAACTCTAAGTGATCTATCTCTCAAATTGGAATTAACTTAGTTAACTCATTCCCACACTCATGTGAAACTTATTTAACTCTTCATCACATTTAGATTTAAAACAATTAACTTCACCTGCATAAGGTAGTTTCCATCTCAATTGAATCTCACCTTCAATCTTGACCATCCATCCAAATTGATCTTGACCGTTGATTGATTTCAGGAATTCTATTTAAGAGGCCTTTAATTCCTCATTACTGGGGTGGGAATTTGAATTGTACTAAATTAATGTTGAATTGCATACTCATTTTCTTTATATTCCCATAGCTTTCATTTCTTAGCTTTAATATTATATAGATTAAAATGTAATCATATAGTTTAATTTTCTTTATCTGTTATTAGATTAATTGCATCTCTCATCTAGATTAATTGCACTATCATTTAGCTATATAGATCCTTCATACTAAAAGGTCTAGTTGCTTGCTTTTCATTTTGAGAGAAAAGGAAAAATCCTTCTAGTTAGAAGGCATCAGGTCGCGCTCATTAGGTTACTCGGATGAACAATTAAATGTTCATTTTGGGATAATCTCTCAGGTAAAGATAGTGTTGAAGTGTGTGTGAGGATTAGAGGCCCAAAATTCATGCATACATTTCTAGCACCCACTGTGGGGTTGGAAATCAATTTTTCTAGCCATGTCTTATTCTTTTTTTTTATTTTAATGTTTCTGTCACACACGTTCGTATAGGTTTCCAAACTTTTGAACAAGAAATCTCATTTTTGTGCAAAGATTTGAAAATTTTGCCTCTTTCTTAGCACTTCCTTATGTGAAAAAGTGCATAATTGTGCAGTTTCTGACATGGTGCACAACATTTTCTCATGTGGGTCTGTGCAAGATTTTGCATAAAATTTTGCAATAGCACATGCAAAATGTAGTTTTTCCAAAATTTAGTTTATCATTTCATTTGATTAACAGTTTTCTCTGAAGCATTTACTTTTTTATTTCTGGTTTTCTACAACATAACTATGGTTTGCAAGATCCTTGACAAAGACACCTTTATATAAACACTTTAAACATGAACTGACTATGTGACTACAGGACAATTGCCAAAGAAATGCATGTCAAAGATCAATTTCAAACCCACTTTAAACATCATGTCTTTTTCTTGCTTTCCATAGTATAATTAGGGCTTATGAACTTCATAGGATGTAAGATAGGGGAATAGGGGAGTATGATCTTTACCACTTGGAGGTCATGACCAAGGATAAATCAAAATCCTAGAAGCCTCTAGAAGATAGCATTTGAGGGAGGCAAGAAAGTTTGTGGTTCTCTAGTATGAGTCCTCTTCTATGAAGGGATGATGATTTCCTTTTAGGGAACCAAAATCTTGAGAAGGACAAGTCTGGATTGATTAAGCTAACTCGGTGATTAACATGTCTTGTGTGTTTGGGAAAGGTGATGAGGTAGAGGAGTATGCTATTTCCCCTTGAGGGAAATCAGAAACTCGGACCCTTAGATCCAAACAACCAGTTCAAGTCAACCCTTAGAGGGCCTACCAAAGTGATCTAACGTTTGAGAATGACCCAAGTGAGCACACTCTTTTTGCTAGAGATTCCAACTCACTATAATAAAGAAGCTTTTTAGATTGAAAGACTCCAAAGCCATATTAATTTCTTCCTCTTGATTCCTAATATCACATATCAAGAAGAGGCTCTATCTCTTGCACTAGCCAGTGCTAGCCCCAATCTTGCTAGTCAAGTGTGTGCACTTTCATATGCTAGTGTGGACTACTGGTCTGAACTCTACTTGTAGAGCCACTAAGGATTAATATGAATGGAACCCAAGTAAACACTTCTTAGTTAGTTGCTACCCAGTTCACCTCCAAAAGGGGGCATAATCTTTGTGCAAGGAAGGGGAAGAATCTCTCCTTTAGAGCTCACCATAGGCATGTACTTGGGTGTTGGAAGGTGGTATACATGCTTGATCCCTACCACAAGGGTGTTCATTCAATGTATATATTATTGAGACCTTGGAATACACCAAAAACACAGGTGACCTCTAGTGGGGTGACATGACTGTATGAGGTAAATGCATGCACATAAGTTGTGGGACAAAGGTTTTGTTTCCCCTACCATTTTTGGTTATAGGGATAAAGTGTGTTTTTTATCGAGTCTTAAACTTGTCCAAACCTATCAAAACAAATTGAAAGTCAAGACTCCCCCATCCCTCTGAGTTGCCTTATCCTCGGTTGGATTGTATTCAACTACTGCTTGATTCCTGTGTCTCTTCTAAAAAAAAACTTGTCTTGTTCAAAACCAAATATTGTCTAACAATTTGAAAACCAACTTTTCTATCTATTTGAAAAATATCAAAACAATAAAAAACCTATCTAGAATACTCTGAAACCTTCAAAATTTAGTCTCAGTTGTTAGTTTGTTACTTGTTTTTGTGCCTAGTTTTTCAAATTTTTGCACAAGAACCTTTTGGTCGACACTTCTTCATGTGGTTCTATCTAGATCTTCATGTAGTCTTGGAAAATCTCTGCATAAGATCTTGCAACCTTGTCCTTTTTGTCAAAATCTCATTTTCTTGTCAAGTTAGCACATCCTCATGCAACTTTACACAAGTACTTGTACGAGAAACCTTCACAAATTTTTTTATTCTAATTCTTCACCTAGTTCTCTCTACTTTCTCATGTGGCTCCCAAGGAATCTTTGTGTGAGATATTGCCTTAAAAAATTTAAAACTGCTTGTTAGAGCTATTTGTGCTCTAAAATATAGTCTGTACCTACAACTTGTTACCTCTTTTCTATTTGCAAATATTCTCAAATAGTGACATCTTTCTTAGCTAATGACTTGTGATCTACACCTCAGCTAGTCTTGTCTCTTAGTTATCTTGATCTTGTCCTTTAGTGCTGGTCATACTTAGTCGCATGATAGTCATGATCTTTGGCTATTCTAGCCATTAATCAGGCAACTCATACCTTAGTATACAACACTCTTATCTTACTTTTTTGAGGCTACATTCTACTGTGGTCATTGTCTAGGTTTTTCTTTCTGTCCTTGTCTATGACTATGGTAACAAGAAGCAGAAATGTGTTTTATCCCCTTAGGCTTGGGTGAGGTAGAGCTAGTGGTCATAATCATGGCAGAGGTTAGTTTCCAATTCATATATGGTCTGTGTTTAGTTCATCTAGTGGTGAGTCTTCATGATCTCCTTCACCTATCGGATCACCTTGTGTTTAAAGAATGTTCTCTATCAACTTACAACAAACTAGGAACCCCTTGTATCAAGAGGATCCTAAAACTAGCAAAGGTCCTACATCTCCAAACAACACAGCTGAATTTTTATTCAGAGGACCTTTCCAATCAAAACATATGAAAAGCATTCACATTCCTTCAATGGTTGATCATGAACCTGAACATGGTGAACATAGTAGAGACCAAGATCAATACAGAATTGAATGGTATAAGGAACCTCTCTTTATTGATGAGAATGAGGAAGAGGTATAAATACTCCCTAAACACATCAAAAATTCTTTTAAGGAAAAAAACTTCTAGAAGATCATGGAAATCGTGCTTAATGAAGAGAAAGGGAAATACTTTCTAAAATTTTCCAAGGAGGGAGCTAAGCTACCTCATCACTTTAACGTTGAGACTATCATTACACCTGAAGAGGAAATTGAAACTTTCAAATTGCAAAAATAGTTGAAGATCATGCAAGACTAACTAGCCCAAATGATACATAATAAAGAAAACCTACAAAAACATACACCTTAGAAACTCTTTGTCCATTCCTATTTGACAAGACTATAGACATGCCTCCTTTTCCAAGAGGAGTTGAGCTATCTAAGTATGATAAGTACTTTGGAACTACCGATCCCCAAGATCATTTGTGGGAATTTAGGGCATTGTCTATGGAATTTATGCATAATTAGACATATCTCATGCATCTATTCTCAAGAAGTCTAGGTGGTCAGGCTATGAAATGGTTTTCACACTTGCCTACTGGTATCAAAACATTTGATGAGATTGCTAACCTATTTTTCCAATAGTATTCTCACAACATCCAACACCCAATTAACATTTGAGACTTGTGTAACCTTAATCAAAAAGTTGAGGAACTTTTCTTCACATTCCTTTAGAGATGGAGACAACTTTACACCAAATATTCATGAAAATTTCCTAAAATGGAAAAGCTCAATATCTTCATTGATAACCTCCTACTTGATTTTGGGTATAGAGTTCAACTTCAAGGTCCACACACCTTCGAAGATGTGGTCACACAGGCTATCTATATAGAGGAATTCATGGTTAAAAAGGGTGAACTTACCCTTCGAAAGGACACAAAAAAAGAATCCACCTCTGACAAGGACAAACGCAAGTACATGAACAAAAATCAAGAGGTCATGCATGATGGAGTTGTTGAAAACATTACTCCTAAACCTACTAAGGCAACCTTTAATCTTACAAACAATCTCAAAGCATCCAAGAATGCTGAGAAACCTCCTTCTGACAATAAGACATCTAGAAACAAATTGAAGAACACCTCTTAGGTCTCATGCCCAAAATGATAGTATAAACCTCTTGGTGAACCTTTGGATGTGGTCTATAAGACCTTGCTACAAAAAAATATCATTTCTCCATTAGAAAACTCTTGCCCTTATGATCTGCAACCATGAACACCATGGCAAAAAAAAACTACATTTTGTGCATATCACCAAAACAAGGGTTACAAAACTAGAAACTGCATAAACTTGCATCACAAAGTCCAAGATTTGGTTGATGATGGTGACATTGTTGTGGACAGACATAACAAAAACTTGGATCACAAGGCTTTCAAGGAGTCATTCCCTCAATACAAAAAAAGAGAAAACTTGAAACCAAAACCTAACAACAAGGTCAACTATACATACTCTAATGATGATGATGAGATAGTCTGCATGGTTGAACCTGTGGATGTTGAATACTATGATGTCATCACCATCAAGGGAAAACAAGACAAAACTAAACCTAAGCAACTATTTATCTTAAGGTGTGCTTCTTCCAATACATCTAACAATCAACCATCACAATCTTGTGCCAATGTTGTTACACATTCTTGTTCTAAGTTGGTACTCAAAGGCCCTATGCCTTCTACTTTTGATCTCAAACAATAGAAAGACAAACCTCTTGCTAGTCCTTCTAGCAAAGGAACAAACCTTGCAACAACTTCTACAGTTACTAGCTAAAGTATCCTTGATCGGTTATAGTGAGCTAATGTTCAAATCACAATCTTTGAGCTACTCAAAATCTCGCTTGCTCATAGGTAAATTCTCAACAAAGCCCTTACTGAGGCAAATGTACCTCAAGATCTTGATCTTGAGAGATTCCAATCTATTGTAGGTCATCTGACCTCACCTTACTATATGTCTTTCTATGAGGAGGATGACAATTCACTGAATCATCCGCATATTCAACCTCTACACATTGAAGTCATGATACACTAAAAACATGTCTGTCATGTGCTCATCGATAATGGAGCTGGTTTAAACATTGTCTCTACTACTTTTCTCATACAACTGGACTATTTTGAAGAGTCCATTGATCCCTATCATAAGATCACTATCAAAGCGTATGATGAAGTTGAGCAAGAATCTTTAGGTTTGGTTGTGTTTCCTCTTAGTGTTGGTCCTATAGAAAGGGATGTCACTTTTCAGGTCCTTGACATTCCCTTGGCTTACAATATTCTACTAAGAATACCATGGATACATGAGATGCACGTTGTGCCATCCACATACTATCAATGCATAAAATTCCCATTTCATGCCTTTGAAGTCACCATACCTGCAAGTACTAGATATACCTATAACATTCTAAAATATATTGAAAACTTTGTGCCTACTAATAGGTAATCTACAAACTATCATGACAACAAGCTAAAGCAAATTGAGCAATCATTTAAGCTAAAGGAAACTGGAATGGGTGAATATCACATGGAACTAGTTCTGTCTCTGACATCTATTCCTGAGTCTCCTCATCATTATGGGAGACCATCAAAAGAAAACAAACCTTTTTTTTTGACACCACAAGCTAAGTTTGATGGTACTTTTGTCAAAGTTACTATTCCTCTTGAGGAGGAAGCTGAAAATAGAGCTATTGCTATGTGGATTTATAAAGAGGAAACTCTAGTTGACCTCACCAAATAGTCTTGTGAAATTACTCCTGAGAAGTATGGTCCTAGTCTTAGGTTCATGAAATGATTTGGCTATAAAGGAACAAGTCCTATTGGATGCAAAAAAAATGGTCTGATTGATCCTATCAAGGTGATAGCTAGAAGGAATCAAGACACATCTAGTCTAGGCTTCAAGAAGATTGCCTTCCATCTAGGGAGTAACAAATTCATACCAGAACCTGAGAGTTCATCTGAATATGAATCACAACCTAAGTATGATGACCATTATGATAATGCTAACAATAAGGATACTTATCCTTATCCAATTCCTGATGATCTAGCTAAATTCTTTGTAGAACCAGATGACTTTGTACCATGTGTCAGCACCATGGATGGTGATAGTGATTCTTCTGAGGATACCACTGGTTCACATCATACCCATCAAGAAAAAGGAGAGTGTACTCATGCTTTACACATTGAGTACCTTTGTAAAAATATAGATGATGAAGGAGAGTTTGTTCCTATCACTGTTGGGGAATTCTATAGTCTGTCTCCATGTAGTATAGTTTCTCGAGAGTATGAATTCAACTCTCTCTCAAAAGAAACTACAGAAAAAGACATAGATCAAATTCATGTCTATGAAAACCTCCTTGAATTAGTTGAATCATCTAGGGTTAGGTTAGATGAGTCCTATCCAACTAGTGTCCTCGATTCTTCAATTGATGATGTTAGTGCTCAAAGGCATTCAAACACACTTGTAGATGAAGCCGCTCTAGATCTTGAATTTCTTGTTCAAGAATTTAATGATTATACCATGAATGCACTTGGACCCACCACATCTCTTTCACTCACCTATCCTGAGCTCATAAACTAGAATTCTAATGCATCTAGTGAAGTCCTCACATTCCATAATGACTATGCTCTTGCCTGCTACTTAAATGATGTCAAACTAGTAATGTCTTCCACTAGCAAACAAAGCATCAACATGACTGAAGCTAACATCAAATATCTTAGTCATACAATCAAAAAGAAAAGAAATAAAAGGTACAATGGTGAAAACCACATTGTGGCAATGTCAGAACCTAAAAAGGTAAAAATAAAAGACATATCCAAGGGTAAAAACCTCTTTGAGCTGCCTACGGATGAGATATTTGATGCACTCCCTAGTCATTTTTAGGAAAGATCATCAATTTTGATAGAGCCAATAGAGCCAATCAACTTGGGAATAGAGGAACAACCTCACCTGATACATCTTGCACAATCGCTATCCCTAGAAGAAAAAGAGGAATTCATCACCTTCTTCCAAGAGAAAAAGATAAACTTTTCATGGACATACTCAAACATGCGAGGATTAGATCCTAATCTCATTATGCATCACTTATCTATTGCACCAAGAGTTAAACCAGTCAAACAAAAACTTAGGAAAATGCATCCTCATGTTCCATTATTGGTCAAAGTTGAACTAGAAAAACTTCTGAAAGATGGTTTCATAGATGCTATTGACTATGGTAAATGGATATCAAACATCATTCCAGTCTCCAATCATGAAAAATCTATCAGAGTCTGTACAGATTTTTGAGATCTAAACTTATCATGTCTGAAGGATGATTTTCCACTTCCTAACATTGATATGATAGTGGACATGATGGCAGGATATGAGATGTACTCACTCATGGACAGTTTTTCTAGTTATAATTTGATCAAAATTGCACCAGAAGATTAGGAAAAGACTGAATTCACTTGTGCATGGGGAACTTTTTGTTGGAATGTGATGCCATTTGGTCTAAAAAATGCTGGTGCTACATATCAGAGGGCAGTCACTACATTTTTCATGACATGATGCATAAAACAATGGAAGACTATGTCGATGATACTCTAGTTAAGAGCACAAAATGCCACACTCACCTTCAAGATTTGTGACCTATCTTGGATCACATTGAGAAATTCAGTTTAAGATTTAATCCCAAGAAATGTGCATTTGGCATAACATCAGAGAAACTATTGGGCTACATTGTGCTTACAAAAGGAATTGAGCTCGATCTAGAGAAAGTTCAAGCAATCATGGACATGTATCTACCTTATAATATCAGTCAGATGAGGGGCTTACAAGGAAGACTCCAATTCATTCATAGGTTCATCTCACATATGGTGGATAGGTCACAACCTTTTACCAAGACTTTACATAAAGGCGTGAAATATAACTAGAGCCAAGATTGCGATCAAAGTCTAAAAACAATAAAGCAATACCTTGGTGATCCACCGATCCTGATGCCTCCTATTCATGGGAATCCTCTTATTTTGTACATCTTAGCAACAAAGACATCTTTAGGAATCTTGCTAGCTCAAGAGGATAATGATAACAAGGAAATTTCCATCTACCGTCTAATTCACACACTGATCTCCTATGAAAAAAATTATAGTATCATTGAGAAGGCTTTCTTGGTAGTCGTCTTTGCTTCCCAAAAGTTGAGATACTACATGCTTGCCCATACTACACGTCTGGGTTCTAAAATTGATTCATTGATGTACTTACTTAGCAAAGTAGCTTTAACAAGAAGGTTGGCTAAATGGGTCATGATACTAAGTGAATTTGACATTCAGTACGTTGAACAAAAGGCTATCAAGGGGCAAGAAATTGTTGATCATCTAGTAGAAGCACCGATGTAGAGTCTTCTCCCACTAAACATTGATTTTCTTGATGAATCAAATTTGACATTCACACATCAAACTTGGGTGATGTTCTTTGATAGTTCTTTCACACAAGAAGGATCTAGTGCTGGGTAACTATTCATAACACCATAGAGGTATTCACTTCCTAAGGCATACAAGATACTATTTCCTTGTATGAACAATATTGTAGAATATGAAGCTCTCATTAATGGTATGAGATTTCAGTTGAATGGAAAGTTGATCAATTGAACATCTTTGGTGATTCACAACTCATAATCAACTAGGTTAATGATGTATATTAGATGAAAGAAGAGAAATTGATCCCTTATAAATGCATGGTGGATGATCTGAAGAAATACTTTACTCATATCACTTTTCAATAGGTTCCTCGAGAAAATAATAAAGTGGTTGATGCCATGACTACTCTTGCTAGTGGAAATGTTACTCTACCATGCCTATGATACCCCTGAATCTTGGATGATCAATTCTATTGTAGGACATGATTCATCCTACTACCACCACATATATTCCTATCTGCATGACCAAACTATCCTAGAAAGTCTAACCAATAATGAAAAACATCACCTTATCTGCAATGCTTCATGGTATATCATTATTGCTAATGACTTGTTTAGGAGAGGTCTCAATGGAACACTCCTTAGGTTTCTAGAATCCAATGTGTCCAAACATACTCTAATCAATTTCCACAAGGGCATTTGTAGATCTCACTCAAATGGCCTGACACTAGCTCGTAAACTTATTAGAGCTGGTTACTATTGGAAGAATTTGGAGCAAGAGACAATTAAACATGCCAACTCCTACAAACAATGCTAGCTCCATGGGAATTAGATTCATGCTCCAACTAGAGAACTGATTCCATCTATCACACTGTAGCCATTCCAACAATGGGCCTTCGATCTTGTGGGTCAGATTCATCCATATTCTTCAAATGGACATAAGTTCATTATTACTGCTATAGACTCCTTCACTAAAATGGTAGAGGTAGTCCCTCTCTCCATAGCTAATGGAAAAACTATGGCTTTTTTCATCATGAATTACATCATATGTAGGTATGGTGTGCCTTCCTCCATTATTTCTGACAATGGAGGATAGTTTAAAAACAAGGATGTAAAGGAATTGTGTAAAAAGTTTAGAAGCATGGAACAAGGCGATCCTAAAGATCTTGAATCCCATAGTTAGTAAATTTGGAAGGGACTAACACCTTAAGATTAATCTAGCTTTATGGGCTTACAGAAAAAAGTATCAAAACTCCAATAGGTACAATGTCCTTTGCTTTAGTCTATGGAGTGGATGTTGTGATATCAATTGAGGCTAGGATCCCTACTCTAAGAATCTCCATGAAGGGCCTCATTATTGATGATGACTATAGAATATCTTAGCTTCAAGAGCTAGTATTGTTAGATAAACATCAGCAAGTGGCGTGTGATCATCTTTGAGCTTATCAATAGTGTATGTATAGAAGTTACAATTAAAAAGTTAAGCCACATGACTTCCAACTGGGTGATCTCTTTTTGAGATAAAACCCTAAGAATCAACAACAACGATACAAAAAGGGAAGTTTGAACCCAACTAGCTTGGTCCCTACATAGTCACTGTAGTATTTGGATTTGGTGCTTACCAACTTTCTACAACCAAGGGAGAGGTGCTCAAGGAGCCCATCAACACTCTTCACTTGAAGTAGTTCTACAGTTGATCCAGTTTACAAGCTCTCTGTATATATCTAAATGTCCTAAAAAAAATCTAAAAATTGCAAAAAGTCCTAAAAAAATCAATACCTTGGTGAAAACCTAGAAATATGCCCATTGGTAATACCAAAAAATTAATTGGAAAACTCAAAAATACAAAAAAAGAATCAAAAAAGAGAAAAATACAAAAAAAATGAAAAAGGAAAAAAGTGCCATTGATGAAAACTACAAAAATAGGCATCATGGTAGCAAAAAAAAGAATCTCTACCAAGAAGGTGAAAACCTAGCAAATACGTGCCTCTTGTTTCAAATGCTATATCTTGCAGTGCAATCTTTTGGGTTCATGTATAGTTACTTTCCTACTTTAGTTTTTTGCTTTCACTCATGTATCCATGGATTGAATCTTGTCATAACTCAGGGGCAACACCCTGCAGTGTCATAGGAATCTCTCATGATAGTCACCAATTGTTCTAACTATGTCTGCCTACTATCGCTAGTGTCACTTTTTGAGATTCCTCTCATAGAAGATCTCCTTAACAATAGTCACTAGTTGTTCAACTACATCTACCTACTATCGCTAGTATCACTTTTTGAGATTCTTCTCATGGAAGATCTCTTGTGTTAGTCACCAGTAATCCTAACTATATATGTCTACTATCTCTCAGTTTCCTACTACAGTTCTTTTTACTAAAGATTCCTCTTTGACTTTAGTCACTAGTTGTTCTAACTATTCCTATCTATTGTTGTCACCCTACTAAAGAGATTTATTTCATCTGTGTTCTAGACATTGACACTTGACATCAATCCTATAAAATAGAAAATGAACTCAATAAAAAACTTGTTTCAATATGTTGAGCATTTATTTGCTTTTTTTTCTTTCACTTTATCATGTCTCTTTGAGAAACTCGACGATGTCACTTTTGACTAGAGAAGTGAGAATTGGGGACATGATCTTTTCTTTTTTTTTCTATTTGTGGCTCACTTCCAATGATCTTGAGCGTTAATATAAGAGGGGTGTCCACTATAAGAGCCTCAATCTCATATTGAATGGCCATGTGTACCTCAACTCCTTTTCTATGGACTCTTCTTTGAGGTTGTTAGAGTGAATTCTCTATGCTAAAGTAACTACTAATACTCATCTTGCTAAGTGAACGTACAGGTCACTATGAGTATATCTATCACATTTTTGTCTCAATTTATGAATGCAAGGGTCATTGTTGACATAAAACTTATTGGTTACTTAGCATAAGAAGGATCTTTCATGTGTCTGGTGTGTCTACACATAAGAAACATTTTGGTCATCCTAGCTTTTATGCTTTGATGCTTATGCTTGCTTGCTACATTAAAAGGGACAAATGCTCTAGTCATTTTGGCTTCTTGTGCCTTGAATGCTTAAATTTAATCCCAAAAAAACTAGAATGTGTTATATTCATATTCTCATGATTGCAATGTTAGTGGGAATTGTTGGACACATGGGATTTATCTAAACACTCAGTGATGATAATTGTCAAAGCTTGGTAACTACACCTAGGGTTCTATCTGCTCTAAGGTTTCATCTAGTATCATCTTGCATTGCATAAGTACATGGTTCGATGACTAATTCATTTACATCCATTTTGATGAGGGATCATTGGCTCCTTCAAACTGTCATGTTTCTTCATGGCTACACAAGTGTTTGTTTCTTTGGTTCATCCTCTTGCTCCTCAATTAATACCTATCACTATCAACAAAAACATGGAACACTACATGAAAGGTTAGTCCATTCACATTTTACATTTCATACATAATTTCATAATCCATCTCATTTACACTACATTCATACATCAAATCAAATTTGCATTCATACATTACATCATATTTACATTTCATAATCATAACATAAAATATCTCATGTACATTAAATTAAAAGATAGAAAGTGACACATGTAAATAGTGCTCAGCTCAAAATCTCATATATATATATATATATATATATATATATATATATCAAAAAGAGTACAACGGTGCAAAAAATGTACGCTACTCGAGCACTATCGACCAAAAAGGTACAAAATGGTGTTGGCACACCAATAGATACAGAGCCAGATCAAAATTGGAGTAAAAAAGAATCTAACTCTCTTCTTCCCCCTCACCTCCCAGTGGCAGAGGAGGAGGAGGAGGCAGTGGAGGCATTTCTAGTCTCACTATAGAGTACACACCTCTCGACTCTCAAGCATATCATGAAAATATAGGCACTTGCTCTACCTCATTTGGCACAACTACTGAATAAGCTGCAAAATAGTAGGGTGCTCAAGCTAAGTATAGCTAGATCTCATCTTGTTGTTGCTCTAACCTCTGTGCTACTCACTCTAGCTGCTCTTGCAACTCTTAGATCTCACACTCCCAGTTCATAATCTAGGAGTCTCTAACAACTACTTGGATCAATAGCTCTCCAAGCTATCACTATGTGACCTATATCCTCTCTCTCGGTCTCCTCATGGCCTCTTGGGTTTGTGTCAGGATATCTCCACCCTGTGGTTTAGCATGTTGATCCTACATCTCCTTATCACCGTGCCCAGTTGGTTGTTGCTCCTCTCTACAAGGTCTCTTCATGTTGCCTCTCACCTATCCTACTCCCACCAACATCTGGGTCTAATCCCATCTATCTCGATGGAATCTAAACCTATCTAGTCCACTATCTCACTTGCAATGGTTGCTCTAGCTGTTGTAGTGGTGCCTGAGGAGCCTGCACTAGCTATCTGGGGGCTTCCATCCCTAGTGGATCTATAAAGTGTGGGAAGGGATGACTCATAAAATATTCTTGGTAAGATGGTGTAATCCCTCTATCCACTATGGCTGGCAGATAGACCCACTGGGTCACAACTGAGTTGCACACATCTATCATAGACCTCCTAGGATCTAATCTCTGTGACCATCTATGCTCCAAATCTCTAGCTAATCGTGCATAGGAGCAATACTCCTATGATATATCCTATAGTCTCCCATACTATTGCTACACAAGTAAGCGAAAACCTCTACTATTTGTACATATCAACCTATCAGTGGCCATGGTGCAAACATTTAACTCAACTCCCAAGGTGCATCATCACAGCCCTTAATGTCTCCAGGGCCACTATACTACAAATACCAAGTCATCGAGATAGGCCCTCCATTGGTTAGTCTTCCCTAGAGTTGTCTAGGTAAGCTAGCTTCTATATCTACAAATATAGGGTTCCATAGGCTACCTTTCATCCTCAAAAATGGGCCTCATGACTAGCAGATGCTCCCATGCCTAGATCTGAAGAACATAGACCCCGATGGCCATGCTCTTCCTCTCATGATACACTATCTCATGCATCTCATGATACATATGTGTGCGCATGCACAGACCCCACCCATATCTCTCTAGGCTCTCTAATGTCATCTTTAACGTCTTGCCCCATCCACACTCTAATCTATGTTGCACTCTATCAGGCATCAAGAAACAACTGATAAAAATCCCAAAAACTGATTCCAACCTGTGAGTAGGACCATAAGTATGCACAAGCTCATCCCATGTGATCACTCTACCCATAATGAAGTCCTACTAAAATATGGCCTACAATGCCTCTATACCTACCTGGAGAACTATGTCATAGACAACTCTTAACCCGTGGAAAGGGATCCTTAGTATCCGATAGATGTCCTCCAATGTGATAGTCATCTCCCCTAATGGAAGATGAAAGGTGTTCATCTCTGAATGGAAACACTCCATCGATGTAATCAGCAGGCTGTGATTCACCAATATTAGTGGAATCTAGCATAGATATGACAAAACCCAATCTATCTATGTGTGCCATATCCACGTCATCGAGCTGCCACAACAAAGCTCTGTATGGTGGGCAATAGGATCGAAATCTGATATCATCAAAGTTAACCTACACACTAAGAAGATAGATGTAGGAGTTTTAAAATTTTAAGAGATGGAATTAGAGTCTAGATCCAAAAATGATTTACTAACTCTTGAAAGTGTTCATGCAAACATTGCTAGGTTGAAAAGGAAGATTCATAATAAGACTATCATAATGATAAGAAATAAAATTGGTGATATCAAGGGTCTTAGTAGATTCCAAATTTAGAAAAAATTTAAGTTACTAGTTATGAATCTTGACAAATTTTTTAGACCTAAGGATTCTTCATGGCTAGTGGTACTCTTAGAAGTTTTTATGCCACATTTAGTTGATTGGTCAGCCAAGTTAAGGTTAGATAAGATTTGTGAAATCCAAGATTTTATCATGGAGGTTGAAATTCCTTTGAAGACTAATGAGTCTAATGTTAACAAATGTAATGAATCTATTGAAAGTGATACTAAATATGAAGAGTCTCAGTTTTATGAAATAGATGATAGTAATCAGCAATTTGCTAATATGCATAATGTGGATTCATCTTTTTATGATGATGATTGTCAAGAAGAGGGAATGTGTAACAACAGTAATAGTCCTTCTTCTTGTGATGAATGTAAATGTTCTAAGCTATCAGTTGTTGAGGTATTTTCGAAGGAAGAAGATCTATGGTATAATCAGAGTTCTGATTTTTTACAATCTGTTACTAACAAGTCTGCTATTACAAATATCTCAAGCTATCCAGATAATAATCACAGCCAAGGAGAAGAAATTAGTGATGAAGTCTTGTTAAGTGCTGATGAGATTTCTGATTTTTTGGCTCACGATTTTGAAAGGTATGCTAATCTATCCAAGGATGCTTGTGCTTTGCCATGTTTTGCATTTCCATATGGTGAAGTCATTTCCCCTAAATTTGATATTGAAGAGGATGTAGTTTTAGAATATGTTGTGTCAAGTTTGGGAGGTGTATGTGATGGTAATCCATACATCAATACACATGACGACTTCTATGTTGAGAATGAAGACGTAGAGATAAAGTCAGTTGCTGGTTCATGGTTTTCTTGTTTTCATAAGGCTAAGATACTTGTTGATAGCTCATGTGGTGAGGAAAGAAATAGTAATGAATTAGCTCATTCTAGTGAGTTATTTGAGGGAAAATTTGATACGGATCAGCATATTGTTAGAAGGCAATTTCATGATGATTCTTATGATTTAGTATCTAATCATTTTGTGGAATATGAAGAAAATGTAGTGTATGTTTAGTCTAACTTATGGAGTACTGATATTACAAATGAAGAGAAATTAGATTTTGCATTTTCTTCATATTCGAATGCACAAGGTGAGTTACCATCTGATTCATGTAACTCGTTGAATGAAGTAGAATACCAAGCTTTTGTCTTTCCGGTTGAAGGAATCCATGATTTATTTAGTGGTGATCAATTTTAGTTTGATGTCATTTGTTATGATCATGCTGATTCATTTGTTCATAGTGAGCAAGATGAAGAAAATATGTCTGATTTTTATACGCACTATGAAGATGATGATAGTTTTGTTTTGTCTAATGAGCTGATTGCAAATGTTGATGTGTTGGGTGAAGCAAATATAAACAAGAGTTTCAATTTTCCTTAGGAGAATACAGATGAAAATCAGGTGTATGACAGAGGTAAGAAATTTTGAAAAAATTTCGGTGGCCCGAGGTCATCGCTTGTACATAGTAGGCATAGTAGTTTCCTTGCTTTCAATAAAGTTGTTCAAGGAGTTTTTGAGTTCAGGTGTGTGGTCTGCTTCTTCCAGAGATCTGAATACTTTCCATGCCCACAAGGGACATGCATCCCCAGACAGAGCCACTATTGGTACTCAAAATTGCGTTCTCATTTTGAGCGTCTATTTGTAATTTTGAATCAAATCAAGCCCTTTAAATGCTGGTAAATGCATATGTACCTGGCTATACCTTTGAGGCCCCTAAGGTGTTTAATGTTTCTAACACCTTCTGTTCAGCCTATCCACTCATTTTATCAATTTAAATTACCATTCCGAATAATTTTGTGAAGTCTCATTTTGAGCTAGTGTCAATCTGCATTTTCACCTGTGTCAAATAGCGACAAGAGACTATGTTTGCATCTAAAAATCTTTAACCTAGAAATGTTTCATGATTTTCTGCTTTGAGAGTATCTAGTATCCATACTTGAGAGCCTATGTTTCAGATTTTGAGTCATTTTGAATCCATTTGACTAGGTTTTGAATCCCTCAAAGTTGGTCATTTACTATTCTGTGCATTTGGGTAGTTGCACATAATTCTGAGAGGCCATATTTGATGAGTTATAAATTTTGACTAGTTGACCCAAATGATGAAATTCTTTTTGTGTTGCATTGTAGATGTCAAAGACTTGTTATGTTTCAATTTTTCGCTCATGAAAAATCCATTTGCACACTTTTCCACATCAATTCCATTTGCAAAAATCGCTTTTCTGCCATTGTTTCAATCTACAAATTATGAGTAGCTTACTTTGACAATTCGCCATTTGCACCTAGTTATTCATCATAAGCTCAAATCATAGATTTATACTCTCCTCATGACAAAGAACCAATGCCCCAATTTTTGTTTTCCCAAGTGTCTATTTGCCCAATTTTCAAGGCCAAATCTGAACTCAGTTTATTGCTTTTTAACATGTTTTCATGCAGGTAATTCTGAGAGGTCAACTTTGACAGCGAATATATTTTGACCCCAAATTCATTATGAGACAAGATTCGACAGGGTACAAGTATGTAGAATAGAGAATCAGTGGGTCAAATTTTAGAGCTTGGTCAAAGGTTTGGGTTAGTTTTTAAGGCTAGTCAATGGACCTCCTGACATGAAATTCATACTTTGCAAATCTATGGTAAAATGAGTTTCAATTGACATAGCAGTGGTCAAATTTGTTTCAAATTAGTATCAGGCCACAAGTGGATCAATTTGATGGTTCAAGTGTTTGAAAAAAGAAAAAAAAATTAGCCAGACCCACTTTGGGGCCCGACTAATTGCATTAGAATGCTGAGATATGGATCGGAAATGGAGAATGTTTGAGCAATAATAAGACTTTCCTGATTATTGCATCATCTTAGTAAGACTGCAAAACTTTGTGAATCAGAGTGAATTGTATGACTTCCTTATTCACAAATGATCATAAAAGTAATTTCTAAACATACCAAGAAGGATCCTCAAAATCTCTTCAAATGTGAGAATATTGAGGTTACTAAACATGCACAGAGGAGTACACTTTGCATGAAGAAGACAAATATCATAACAAGCAGATCCAAGCAAGTATTGTACAAACTCTTCAGCAACAATTAGAAGTTGTTGCAAGTTGCCGCACCACTGCAAAAGCAACTACAGTAGTTATAGTCAGAGAAACACATGGAAATTTTCAAAATGATCAGAATCAAAATATAAGAAATGGAGTAGAAAGTAGAAGCAATCGACAAAAGGAATGATACACTTACTGCTCATGAAGAGAACACAATGCTGGAGCATTCTTCTTTTGGTGAAGAACAATCTCATGAATACATGAAGACAAAATGCAAAAGAAAGGCTTCAAGATCTTTATGTGAAACTTTAGCTAATGTTGATAATAAAAGTGAAGGTCATGAAGAAGTTGTTTCACGGCATTAGAAAAGGAGAAGCCCATTTCAATCAAATAGAGAGCAACACACGGCATTGAGACAAAGTCATCGACAATCAATAAGATCAACAAGGAAGTGGCGTGGTCAAAAAGAAAAAATGCCAAAGGAATATAGAGATGTAGTCCACACTTTTAAAAAGGAAAACTAAGTCACGGCTTATAAAAGGAGCCACCCACACATATTTAAGAGGAGAATCTAAAGTATTCAGAGCAGGTGAGGAGTCGGCATGTTTTAAAAAGAAACTCCACACACCAATGAAGCAAAGGGCAATTTTAAAAATGTAAGGCGTCAAAAGAAGAGAACAACAACAAACATGAAGGAGAGCCCATGCCTTTAACAAGGACCTGCACTAAAAGAGAAGTCAACTCCAACTATAAACAATGTCTCCATGTTTGGACAAGGATCTGACCATTTAGAGACAACTTAAAAAGAGTGAGAAGTTGCTACATGAAATGCTAAGGATTATGGAGAGCAACCCTAGACCCCAAGCCGACTGAACAAAGCCATGGCATCCATGCTGGAGACTAGGAGATTCACGCCAATTGAGAAAGCTATGCCCACAGCAAGTAAGGAGCAATCCTAGGCCCACGCAATGCAAAGAGAAGAACACAAATATTTCAAAAGCCATCTAATGTAAAAGATAGAATAGTCAACACATGTTTAAAAATAAGTAGCCACGGCATAGAATAAATAGAGGAGATGCCCACAAAAGCAAGGGATACAAAAGAGACCCAACAGTAGCCAAGAAGAGCTATCCACACTATGAAAAAAGAAGTTAGAGTTTTCAAAAGAGCCAAAATGCCCGAATGCAAAGGAGCGTATGAAGCTGGCAATCACAAAGCCAACACACAAACAAGAATAAGAAACCATGACATAAGGAAGACTACCCCACGTATAGGAAAGAATCCACAGAGTCTGCACTAGGCAAGTAAAAAATGAAACCCACGGTAGTAAAAGAATAAAAAGCTTCCCCATGCATATTGAAAGTCACAGGTAAATGGACAGGGGAGTGATGCCCTCTAATTCTTTAATCCCATATTGCTCATGGGAGAGATATTATACTTGCAAATTGAAAAGGAGCCTCATGTAGCATAAAAGAATAAAAAGCTTCCCCATGCATATAGAAAGTTGCAGGTAAATGGATAGGGGAGTGATGACCTCTAATTCTTTAATCCCATATTGCTCACGGGAGAGATATTATATGTCTTTAAATACTAAAATAATTAATATGTCTTGTGTCTTAAGGGACACGCCTTTTTAAAAGGGAAGTGTGTAGTGGAGGATCCCAGTCGGCTAAGGCAAAGTAAAATTTTGAACATGCATGCAGATTGAGCCCATGTGGATGTGAAGATGCTGATGTGGATCCAGGCGACAAGATGGCACCATGTGGATGATCGAGTAGGTGTCATTATCTTGCCAACCGAAAGTTCTCACTAGTTAATATGGTGACTTGGCAACTATCTAGGTGTCATGATGATGGATTGCTAATGTGGATAGATGGAGCTCACCAAAAAAGTCAAAAAATCTGGCAACTCGCTACCTTGCTAGCCGAAAAATCCAAGGTTTTCTGGCTAGCAGCATAGCGAATCACCGAAAAGCCTCCAAAATTTGATGAGAGTTAGAATGAGATGTGGGTCCAACTTGTGTCTAGAGGCCAGTTCTATGGTGACATGTGGTGCTATTGGATGGTCAAAGCAAATCAGAGATTAACAAGTGGCATTGCCTAACAAAGGAGTTATAATTTCAATAAAATATCTCTTTATTGCACGTTCATTCAGATTTGAAAAGTTTGTTTCCAAATATTGAATTTCTATAGTTTGAACTATAGATTTTTAAAAATTTTAAAATTTCTTCTTTTATTTGCCAAAACCATGAATAGAGGCCTAAAACTTCAGATGGCCATAACTGGAGCATTTTTTATCGAAAATAGGCGCTCTAATATACCATCAAAACTGGGAAGATCTAAATTTTTCAAATGTGAAGTCAATTTGTGCATAGGTCTTCACCAATTCATTCTATAGGTGAATTTGTGTCTCCTAGGGTATTGGCAGTAGAATAGGTATATTTGATCATTGAGCATCAAAGTTTGTTAGAAGACAGATTTGAAGACATTTTGAAGCTTGAATGTGGAAAAAACAATTTGGAAAAGGTTATATTTGCTTCTTGAGGTTATTTGTAACTAGCTTTTCACTTTTACCATGTGTAGACACCTAAAAATCCTTTAGAAAATAAAGTATTTTTATTTTCTGAAAAATTCCCGATGACATCATCATTTATTAATTAATTAATTATTTAATTAATTAATTAATTAATTTTTATGCCATTAAATCCTTTTATCTTAATTAAAAATATTTAATTAAGGAATCCCTCCCAAAAATGTTTAAATCTTATTTAAACATTATTTCCTTATTTATTAATTATTTAATTAATAAATTGACAAAAATCCTAAAATAAATAAAAAATTTATTTTTTTCCCAAAACTTGGCCAATTTCCTTATGACCAATAACCTCTTCCAAAATCTTCTAATCCTTCTTTAATTTTGATTAAAGGCTAATCCCATCATTTCCTACCCCTAATCCCAACTCAAAATATTTAATTAAGATTAAATATTAATCCTCATGTTTATTAAAAAAGTTTTAATAAATATCTCCTCAACCCAAACCCTTGAAATAAATAAAACTTTATTTATTTCCTAAAAATTTAATTTATCCTCATCCTAAGAAGTTCTAGACTCTTCTAGAAAGTCTTCATCCTCATCCTAGGAAATTCTAGACTATTCTAGAAAGTCTTTATCCTCATCCAAAATCTAGACTCTTCTAGAAGATGTCTTTAAACCTAATCCTAATCCCCTCCTAACCTTGTCACATTCCCTAAACATGGGTTAAGACTTACTAACCCAAGCCAAAGTTAACAAATATCTCCTCCTTCACCCACCCTCATTAAATGCCATCCACTTGCCTATCCCTAAGCTAATCCTAAACCATCCTAATCCATCATCTAATCATTTGCACAAGCCTAAGCAAGCTTAAAACCTTCCTAATCAAGTCCAAGTCGAATTTGCTCTCATCACCCTCAAAATATCTCAACCATAAAACTTTATGAAGTCCACTAGGTCATAAATGACTCTTACAAGCCCTTTTATTGCTCTTACAAGTCATTATGAGGGTCTTTATGAAGATTTTATCCCTTGAGCCTCCTTTGTTGACTCATCCTTCCCCTTTCCTCCATCCTCTCACCATGTGACATGTGTCACTCCTTGATTGGTTGTAAGGAAGCACAATCCATGTGCTCTCCTCTCATGCAATCTAAGCCCTCCATGAGCTTTTTTCCATCCTTGCATCTTAGCCCTCAATCCCTCAAGCCTCTTGCCTATAAATTGGATCCTTCCCCTTTGCAAAATAACACAATCCATGAAGTAAAGTTATAATGCTATTTTGAGAGCCAAATCCATACTAAAGCCATCTATCCACACCAAAAATCCACAATCATCCATTGAAGCCTTTGGAAGCATATTGAGCATACATCCTATCTTTTTAGACAAAGCTACTCAACAAGAGAGCTTCTCATTGAAAGAGCCCATTAATGGCTCATATTTTCAATTGAGAGCTCATCTTAGTCTATCTTGAAGTTTATGAATTTTGTTTAGTTTGTAGAAGCTTTATTTAAATTTGGTTTCTATTAGCATACTAACATTGCTCATATACATTTTGGCACGCCCGGTGGGACCCCGCATGGGTCATCTTCATTAGCTTTTTTAGTCAAGTTTTGTATGTTATTTGCTGATTTTGGCTAATTTTTCTTGTTTTTGTGATTGGTAGGATTGTATAAATTGGTTTTGTAGGTCCACATGAGCATGAAGAAGACAAAGGAACTCATAATCTATCTCATAGTGTTTGCAGATTTTTCAAGCTTATAGGTGGACAAAGAACTTGAAATTCTTCTTCCTCTTCTTGTCTATATTCTTCTTATTCCATCTACTTCTTCTTCTTCTTCTTGTGGGAGATCTTAGCCTTTTTTTTTAAGGAAGCAAAATCATACACACTTCTTTTTAGTGCTTAAAATGAACCCCCAAATCATACTTAAATCCATTGAAAATTAAAAATTTGCAAAAAAAAAAAAATCTTTTAACAAGTGAAACTAAATCAATCTAATCATTTTCATCCTTGCAACATCAAGGTTTTAGATGCATTCATGCAAAATTAGGAACACTTCATTTTTGAGAATTTAAAAAGAACTTCAAGTTTCCATTTCAAAAGGTTCAAAATCAACACTAAGTGCACACTAAAGTTCTTTTAAAAAATCTCATGAAAACTAAGAGTCCTAAATGGTTTCCAAAAATTGTCCTAAAAGCTTTGTTATTTGTTCCAAACAAATGTCTTATTGCAAAATCTTGAATGTTTTTTAGGTTTTTCATGCATCAAAACAATCTAGGAATATCATTTTTGGGCTTAAAACATGCAAACTAGAACACAAAATCTTGAATGAAAAGCAAAGTTCAAAGAGTCATTTTCACTTTTGAGTCCAAAAACAATCTTGAATGATCTAAGGTTAAAACAAAGCACTTCAAAGTTCTTCAAACAACACACAAAATCTCAATCTTGAATGCTCAAAGGAAAAAACTTGAATGTTTAATCACTTGTCTTTGAATGCATGTTGCTAAACACACTCTTGAATGCCATGGATTAAAATCAAATTTTCTTTGAATGCACATTAATCTCGCTCACACTTCATTTGGGCATAAAAATTGGACAAATCTTGACTCGGAGGGCCTCCGGGCGCGCGCTTGGCAATCGAGTTTTACACATCTTTGTTTTGGGCTTAAAATAAACTCACACTCAATCTTGAATGCCTAAAAATCAATGAACATCGCATGGTTTTGATGCATTTTCAATGGCGCTCGCATTTCTTATGTTGACGATCTCTCGACTTTCATTATGCTAATGACGTTGTCAAATTGGAATGAACATTGTATGCGATAATCACAAGTGTCTTCAATCATAGCTTACAAAATTTAAATCATCAATTGGAATGAACGTGTGTCTTTTAAAGCCCAAGATCATGTATGTGGTCTTGTTTTACACTTTTTAGGAGGCCTGCTTGGGGATTTCATCACCCCTTGGGACGACCTCAACTCCAGTGTTCCGACGGAGTATAAAGATCGGGAGGTGAATCCAAAGACACCTCTCTTGGGATCAAAATTTTGTCACTCAGGCTAAGCCTCAAGAAACTTTATACCCTTGAGAAGTGAAAGAGGAGAAGTGGGTTACCGCTCCTCTCGGTTGTGTGACATCTTTTTGGTTTCATCTACGGATTTGGGCCTCACGTACCTTGCGTATATCGAGGACTCCCTAGCTATAACAAATTTCATCCTTGTAGAAAGCTTCCTAGGATGTTGGTGTGTTTGACGTGCTTGCTCAAAACTTTTGTCTGCTTGTTTGTTCAGAGCTTTTGAATGAATGTTTGCCAATTTTGGTCAAAATCCCAGAAAAGTAGAAATCTTCCAGCTCAAGGCATACTTAGCGTAGTCACTGCCTTATCAAAAAATCATCCAAGCTCCCTTGATGCAACCGAATCTATCTAGTTCTTTGCCTTAGAACAATCCCAAATCCAAAGTCCATCCAAATCATCCCCCTAGCCAGCTAGCAACCCAATCCAAAATCACCCAAGCCTTTAAAGAGTTGTTGTCACTTTGCCAAAATTTGCTATCCAATCAATCTATCCTACCAATCAGCCAATCTCACCAAGGTTATCCCTCTGACAGAGCATTGTCTAGGGTAATCTAGCTTTGTCACTTGCATCCCTCATCACCTTGAGCTAAAGGTTGGGATCCACAAGTGGTCAATCTCGTGTCATGCTGATAGGATCATTAGTCTATCCTCAAGTTGACACAGCCACCACCAAATCCAGCACATAGGAAAGCAAAACTCTCACCTTTTGATAGCGTGCCCTTGAAGTCTTCCATCCACAGGAAAGCCAAAATTCTCCAGCCAATCCTCCTTAGGTCTATCATACAGCTTTGACTCTCCCTAGGAAATCTTTCATCAGCCAATCCAAAATCTGTGCTTAATCCAAATCCAACGATGAGCTTCCATGTTCATCCATACGCAAGACCCCATCCCCATCAAACTCATCATCAAAGCATGAAGTACCAATCCTATCATGATGTGTTTGGTCGCATTGTCGTTGCTCCCGCCACCTCCTATTCCAATGATGATGAAAATCTTGTTGACTATGACGGGTATATTGAAAGCCTTAGAAACATTCCCCCAAGCATCCCCAAAAATCCAAGAGTTATTCCAAACTATCTAGTCATGCCATCTGATATTCCAGCTTCCCCTCCATCACCCCATCAACCAAGCTTCCAATCTTCCACCCCCATCACACTAGCTATTCCTGTCAATCCACCTCCACCTTCGACACACGAGTCTCCAAGGAATCTCCTAGAGGAAATACAAGAAAAGTTGCCTCCAACAGTCGATAAGCCATGTCATCTAATCCAACCATGTGAAGTAGTCAGTGATGAAACTTCCCCATCTATAATATCACCTCCATCTCCCATAGCTATCATCCCCATACCATCCATCAAATTGCTTAAAATCCTTCCACTTGCCGCAAGCATCAAAATCCCACCACCTATCAAATCCCTCCAAATCCTATCCACATTGCCTCCAAGCATTTCCCAAATCTCTCGTAATGACCCTTATGCATCCATCTTCTACTCACCCATCTCCACTACTGAATCTCCCATCTATCCATCCGCTGCCTTTGAAGAATCCATCCCTTCACCTCCTATCGCACCATCCACTCCAAACCAATCCTATCAAGATCCTGTCCAAAAGCATGTTGACATCCCCCAAAGCATAAATGAAGATACCATCGTACCATGTCTTCCATCCATAGTGCAGTCACCATCTCCTCCATCTCCAAAACCTCAAGCCATATCTCCTCCACTACAAGATATCTTGTCATCCCACCAGCTACATCAAGATCCTATCCTTCCATCTCCCCCGCTCCATGCTTCCATCTTACCACCTATCCAAGCTATTCCACCATCTATAATCTACCCTCTTGGTTCACTTACATTCATCCATGGTGGCCCTCTCTCAGCAGAAGAATTAAGAACAGTATCTCCCCATTGTAATACACCTAATAAATCACTTCTACCATTTTCTGCAAGCAAAAAGTTTCCTCAGCTTGTTCAAATGCTCAATCGATGGCATTATCAAGGTCAAGGTTTAGGACCACAAGAGCAAGGAATCAGAGAGCCTATTATTGCACAAAAAAATCTGGGATTTCATGGTCTTGGATATGTATCCAAAGGCTCACCATCTAAAGGTGTTGGTACACCACACCCCCAAACCAAGCCTATCTCCAAGCCCACCATGCTAGCCTCCCATCACTCCTTCAAGAAATCTTATGTCATCCCCCCTCCACCATCTTTGCAACCCAAAACAACCTACCATATCCCCCCTTCATCCACTAAATCCATTTTGGGTCCCTATGTCCCAAAATCTACCATCCTCCATCCTCCTATCAGCCATCATAAAAATCCTATTCCATCCATTTCTATGCAAGATCAACAAAGGCACATATCAGGGCACATCATCCATCATCATCCCCCTACATGCTCTTTTATATCCTCTCCATCTCACAAAGCTTCTCCTAACCATCTTCCCAAAGCTTACCACAACAATGTAAATGCCAACTTCAAAATGCATAAAGCTAAAAATCCACATCCTAGGCAATCATATGTCTATTCTAAAAGACATACTCCAAAAAGGAAAAATCCAATCAAAGAATGCAAAACAATGCAAAAGCCTATGAAAAAAAAATCCAAAACCATGTGGATCCCCAAGAAAAAAGTTGAAACCCAATGCATAATGGCATCCACCATTGCTAATCCCCCATCTAGTGACTCATGTCCCCCATCTCCTAACTCCATCTTGGGTGCCTATATCCCCAAGCATGCTTCCACAAATCCTCCATCACGCCCGCATCTACCATCTATCCCCCATATGCTCTTTTCACACCCGTTCCAACATGTGCCAATGTTGCTCTTGCAAGCATCCCCATCTCATGCTCCTTTCTAGCATTTTCATCCCTCCATCTCCTACCATCAATCCCATCTAATCCGATCTATTGCATAAATCACACATCTGGTGTACCAACAGCTAGCAACAAAATTGAACATTCCAACTGCCAGTGAAAAATCCCAAAAAAGCCAAAATAGCTGAAGAAAGCCAAAATCATTCCAGCTAAGTCCAAAGTCAAAAATTAAAAAAAAGAAAAGAAAAATAAAGCGTCCACTGGTGAAAACTTGGCAATTCAAGCGCCTTGGACAAGTACCATGATGAAAACTTGGCAAACAAGCGTCATGCGTAATCCCGCCATCCCCAGCTTAGCCTATCACCCTCATGCTTTTGGTCATCTCTTGACATCCAACTCCATCTTCCAATCTATCCACCTATCCTCCATCCTCCAGCTTCCATCTCACACCATCCACTAATCTTATGCAGCTTCAGCAATCATCTCAGTTATCATCCATCTCCTTAGCCCCTTTAGCTTTTTCCATCCTAGCTTCAATCCTATCACATCCATCATAAGACCTCCTTCCGCATGTTATCTTCTGATTGGGGGCACTATATTCCTTGGAGATCTTGTCTTGTCCATCCTCCCTTGTCATTGGTATCTAGCTCTAGGCTATCCTCATGCAAACCCAATGTCATCTCTTTATATCCATCATAATCCTAGCTATCTACCATCCTATCCAGCCATCTCATCCTGCTCCTCTAGCTATCCTTGGTCACAAAATATCTCATCATCATTGGATGCATCTTGCCAAATCCATATCTTTTGCTATCACCCCACCCTTAGCTTTCGCATCTTGCACAACATCGAACCATCCCGCTATCCTATCATCCTGAGCTTTTGCCTGCTTGTAACTATCTTGGTCCGTTAGCTTGTACCATATCTGTATTAGTTCACTTGTAAATATCTTGGTCTTTCAGCTTGTACATCCTCTTTAGCTTAGTACCACTGTATCTATCCAGTGTTCATGTCAGTTCGTCCTTGATCAGCATCTTGCACCCATCACCCATCTTGGTTAGCTATTCCAACGCATCCTTTAGCTAGATTTCTTGTCACCAAAGTGTTATCTTTCTTAGTTCAGCTTGCCAGACACATCACTCATCCAAATCCACCAGCTTAGGTGCTCTCTGATAGGTCCTTGCAGGATATAGCTTTCCTCATGTCTGATCTTGGTCCGTTAGTACCTCGTCCTACCCATCTCGTTGGCAAACGGTTCTCTTTTGGATTTTCACTTTCTTTTGATTTGGGATCTTCCCTTTTGGGTCTTGAAGTATCTTTTCCAAGCAATCTCCTTGTTCCCTCCTCAAGGTTGCCACGATCTTCCATATCATGGTATGCTGCGAATGGGGCAATTAGAGCGTAAGGTCTTGATCAGGTCTTTCATTTGTTTTTCTTTTTTGCTTGTGGGTTCTCCAGTGTCGTTTCCACGCTGCTTCCTCTAAGATTCATGTGTGATGCTGGGGCAATCCTTGTGTGTTTGTTTTGAGTTAGTTTGTCAGTCCTTTGGACGGTTGGTGAAAAGGCTTTGATGTTCTTGGTAACCTTGGCAATTAACCAATAGTCCTATAGCAAATCTAGTGCTCAACTACATGGTGGTACTTCTCTTTGAAGTATCCCCCCGCTCAAAAAGCTTCAATGGTTTTCCTTCATCTCCATTATCCCCCATCCATATCCAGCATCCGTCTCTCCTACCCCAGCTGATGCATCAGTATCTCTTTGAATCAATCATCACTCTTAGCTTTAGGGATCCACAATCCTAGTCTTAGGGATCCACCAATCCAAATCAACCCACCAAGCCTCATCTTTCGAGATCCACAATCCTAGTCCTAGGGATCTCCGAAACCCATCTTCCGCCAATCTAACTCTTTGAAATCCTGTTGCATCATCCTTATAATCCCCTCATCCATCTCCCTATCCTGGATTCTTTTTTATAGCGATTCGCTCCTTCATCCTTTGCAATCCCTGAGATCTTAAGCTTGCTTCCTCTTGTGCCTCTGATTCTCCCTTTATCATTCTCCCATAAGTAAGAGTTTGAGCTAACTAAACCTCTTCTCTTAATCCAATTTGAGTCTCCTTGCTCATCCCAGATTCTTGTATTTTTCAAGAAGCCACCAAGCCTCGCTTTCTCTCCCCGCTGCCTTCTTGAGGGGGCATCTCATAGTCCATTCTCTCCTCTTCTGCTCTAGCCTTGGGCATCTTATTTTCTTATCTTTGATGTCATGCCACTTGCGGCATCACATCAAAGAGGGGCAAAATGTAGACACCTAAAAATCCTTTAGAAAATAAAGTATTTTTATTTTCTGAAAAATTCCCGATGACATCATCATTTATTAATTAATTAATTATTTAATTAATTAATTAATTAATTTTTATGCCATTAAATCTTTTTATCTTAATTAAAAATATTTAATTAAGGAATCCCTCCCAAAAATGTTTAAATCTTATTTAAACATTATTTCCTTATTTATTAATTATTTAATTAATAAATTGACAAAAATCCTAAAATAAATAAAAAATTTATTTTTTTCCCAAAACTTGGCCAATTTCCTTATGACCAATAACCTCTTCCAAAATCTTCTAATCCTTCTTTAATTTTGATTAAAGGCTAATCCCATCATTTCCTACCCCTAATCCCAACTCAAAATATTTAATTAAGATTAAATATTAATCCTCATGTTTATTAAAAAAGTTTTAATAAATATCTCCTCAACCCAAACCCTTGAAATAAATAAAACTTTATTTATTTCCTAAAAATTTAATTTATCCTCATCCTAAGAAGTTCTAGACTCTTCTAGAAAGTCTTCATCCTCATCCTAGGAAATTCTAGACTATTCTAGAAAGTCTTTATCCTCATCCAAAATCTAGACTCTTCTAGAAGATGTCTTTAAACCTAATCCTAATCCCCTCCTAACCTTGTCACATTCCCTAAACATGGGTTAAGACTTACTAACCCAAGCCAAAGTTAACAAATATCTCCTCCTTCACCCACCCTCATTAAATGCCATCCACTTGCCTATCCCTAAGCTAATCCTAAACCATCCTAATCCATCCTCTAATCATTTGCACAAGCATAAGCAAGCTTAAAACCTTCCTAATCAAGTCCAAGTCGAATTTGCTCTCATCACCCTCAAAATATCTCAACCATAAAACTTTATGAAGTCCACTAGGTCATAAATGACTCTTACAAGCCCTTTTATTGCTCTTACAAGTCATTATGAGGGTCTTTATGAAGATTTTATCCCTTGAGCCTCCTTTGTTGACTCATCCTTCCCCTTTCCTCCATCCTCTCACCATGTGACATGTGTCACTCCTTGATTGGTTGTAAGGAAGCACAATCCATGTGCTCTCCTCTCATGCAATCTAAGCCCTCCATGAGCTTTTTCCCATCCTTGCATCTTAGCCCTCAATCCCTCAAGCCTCTTGCCTATAAATTGGATCCTTCCCCTTTGCAAAATAACACAATCCATGAAGTAAAGTTATAATGCTATTTTGAGAGCCAAATCCATACTAAAGCCATCTATCCACACCAAAAATCCACAATCATCCATTGAAGCCTTTGGAAGCATATTGAGCATACATCCTATCTTTTTAGACAAAGCTACTCAACAAGAGAGCTTCTCATTGAGAGAGCCCATTAATGGCTCATATTTTCAATTGAGAGCTCATCTTAGTCTATCTTGAATTTTATGAATTTTGTTTAGTTTGTAGAAGCTTTATTTAAATTTGGTTTCTATTAGCATACTAACATTGCTCATATACACCATGAAGTTACCTTGACATCAAAAATCAGTTATGATGTTGAATCAAAATGTCTAAGATTCTTTATGCCTAGTAGAGGCCAAATGATGGGATTTGATATGTAGTTATAGAGAGAATGTAGAGAGAAGCTTTTTCACCTTCTTGGAAAGGAATTCTGAGGGTACAAATGTCAATTGCAAATTCAATCCAAGTATTGCTTCCTTCATATTTATTTCTTTCTTCTTCTCTTTTGCAAGGGGCTTGGCAGTTTTCTTCGAGTAATACCAGCATGGTTCTAGTGTTTTACTATTGAAACCAGGATTTTAGATGGTTTTACTTCCTATCTATCGAGTTGTGCTCTAGCAGTGAAGGCCACACATCCACCCTATGCAGATTTGCATTTCATTTTCATGTGTTGTTTCTAAGATATGATAATGGATGCTAGATTATGTGACATATCTTGAGCTTCATTTAGTTTTATCAGTCTAATGTATTCAGTCTTTCCATGGATGGATATAAAAGAGGATTTACAAAAATTATCTAGGTTTCCTTATTTTGTCTCCTAATTCTTCATGTGTTATTAACTTTGAGATTAAATGGATAATCTTCATTTAATTTAAGGTAGCTTGGATGAGTTGGGTATCAGATCTGTTGTTGCTTTTGATTCAAGTAGTCAAGTAAATGCTTCATCATTCTGATAAGGTTTTTGAGTGTATGTAGGGGATATTGCATAAGAATGGGATTAGGGGATTTTAGTTGATAAACTTGATTGTAATTCAAGCAAGTTAGGTCATCCTACTGGTAATGACTCTATGAATCAATGGATAAGGCATTGATCACTAAATCAAATGTAGGCTGATATGAAGGTTTTTTGCACAAATCATTTTAATCAAAATCAATTCAGTATTTCATGTTTTGTAGTGGAGTGAAAATAATTAACCCTCACTCAACTTATGTGATTCATAGATTTGCATTTAGCTACTATAGATCTCTATTATTGCATGAGTTATTAGGAGATATAAAGGGTTTTCATCTACAATAATTAGGTTCAAATTTATGTTTTGAATGCACTGGTACCATATCAATTGAATTTGAGGTCTACCCGCCTAGGTCTTGTAGAGCCTGAAGTGAAGAAGGGTCAAGCCTTATAGATGGCCCAAGACTACAGTCAGGTGTATCTGTCATAGGAAGTTGCTAGCCTTAGATGCATTTGTCTGGTTTCTTGGTCATTTTCAAAACTGTTAAATCAAGAGCCAACAATATGTACTATGCACATTTAAAATCAACTCCAAGCAATGAAGATAAATAAACCATTAAATTTGTATATTTTTTTGCTAACCTAGAATAATAACACAAGTTCTTTAACATGCCTCGAGGATTTTTTTTGAAATGTAGGGCTATAGTATGGATCAACAGCCACAAGAAATGCATGGTGATGATGGTTCTTCTTTCAGACAAGTAAAACTCAATGTTGTTGTACAAATTAGATACAAGAAATATGTTAATGCATATGTTTTATTATGTCGTATTCTTCACTACTATTTTGGATTGATTTTAAATATAGAGCTAATAATATTGCTCTTGCAAATGAGTGTTGATTAGGACAAGAGAAAGGAAAAAGTAGTCCACAAGGATGAGGAGTCATGCCATGATGAGCTGGTTGAATTTACTATTGATTTTAATTCAACCCCCGATCCTATGGTTGCATTGAAAATTTTGATTAATGGTATAGGAAATTAATTATCACGAGTGCCATTAACTCAACCTTATACTCCTGCAACACAAAATATGATTGATAGGTTGTTGATCCTAGTTCACACATTTACAATAAGTATTAATGTAGTTTTTAAATATAACTAAAGTTCAATAACATTAATTTTTTGGTATACTCTTTTATTGATGTCATTAAATAAAATGCATGTGTTATTTTTTCAAAGGATAGTAAAGATGTTAAGGAGCAATCCCCTAGAGGGTGATACTTTAGGTGGTTCAAGTACATCACATGTTCTATCTTACACCTGTGTTTTTCTCAAACAATATTTTTTTAATAGCTCTAACAATCTTGTTTTATTTTGCTCTAACAATCTCCTTTTTTCAGCTCCTACCATTGATCCTCTATTCACTATGTTGCCTACTACAAGGAATAGAACCGAAGAGGCACTACTAACTGCAAATTTGGCAACACATAGCTCGGTGACAGATGTGGTTGCACTGCCTATTGGTAAGTCAATTCCTCTTTTTCTCTCTCATTTTTCATGTGTTTATTTCACTTGAACTATTATTTCTTAGGGGGCATTTTGTAATATTGGATTCATTTTATGCAGGAGATGATGAGGACCTTCCTGGGTGTTCTTGTGTTAGATGTACAAGAACGTTAAAGAATTATGATCAATTGCTTGTTAGTAATGAAGATGGTCTTCCCTTAAAAGTACCCCAACTTCTGGGTATGTTAAAGATTGATCCTTTCTTTTAATATACAATCTTATACTCATAATCAAATGCACTAACCTCCCATATAGTCCCTTGCAATATGTACTAATCACATTATTATTTTGTAGGTAATAATATATTTTATGAAAAACTTAATGATGAATGTTTGTATATATTTCGGCTAATCATACGCATAGGGTATCATATTTTGATTTCATTTCTATATCATGTTTCCTTAATTTGATCAATTTTTTCAAGTAAATTAAAAGGTAGCTTCAGTCATTATGAATCTAACTATTTTTTCCTTTTCTTAAAAGGTGGAATTTGCAAGTGAAAGAGTTAAAGGACCAACTCATTGATGTCATGACATCGCTTTTTGGACTCAATGTCTTTGAAAGACTTAGGCTCCTTGAGAAAGCAAGCCAAGCTTTGAAGTACATTAGGTTAAACTACAAGACCCAAATGGAAAAAAAAAAACAAAAAACCTTGTTATCAGTGGCCCCCCTATATTCCCATTATTGAGTGGGATAATCTTATAAAGGATGCCACTGAGATAAAAGCAAGAGATGATGGAGAATTGGTACCACTTGACGAAAGAAGGTATGTCATAATATTAAGAATGAAATTGTGTAATAATTAATCTTAATAATTATGTGATTGAACATATTTCAAACTTTACATAGGTTTCCTAACACATAAAAGGTAGTTGAAGCAAGAAAATGGAAGCACTGGCAGCACAAGCTCGACATGGGTGGATATTCAAAATTTGTTGCATGAGTTGTAAGTATAAGTAAATGAAAAAGCATATGCAAATATTTATAAATTGTAAACAATTTGGTCTTGATGAAATTGATTACAAAAAAAAATCATGATACCAAGAAAAAGTGTAGGCCATGGAGTTTTAAAAAAAAAAAAATCTGAAGAGGACAAGAAATGAGGCTAAACAAAAGGCTATACAGCAATGGCTAAATGACTCTGAGCAATGAGTGTGCAAGTTTCTTCTATTGGATTGGTTGATGAGGTAAATAAGTCAATTGAATTTTATTTAAAATTGAATACTTTAGCAATTACTATATTTGATATTAAGTTCCAAAAAAGGCGTTATATTTTTTTAAAGTAAGGAAATAATGATTATATATTTGTTTAAAAAATTAAAATGAATATATTTATACGGATTAAAATGAATGATTAATATTTCTCAGTATTTGTCTTGTATTTATATGTATATATTTTTGATAAATGCACCAATTATTTACATTAAATTGCGGCCTGCCAATCTTGATACATCAGCTGAGCACCGTGGAGGTGGCAATTCGAATGTGGATCCTAGTACTCAAGGTATATATTTTCTATCTAATTTTTTATTTCTGAATTATTAATAAAAAGTAAATATATTAAATTTAATTTGGTGTAGCAATACAAATTTAACTATAATATATGTTGAGATTATTAAAAAAAATCTTGTATTGCAGTTGCAAGGGATGCAGAGGTTGTTCATGATGAGTGTGTTGAGGTCCAAGCTGACAAGCAAGATAATGTGGTTGGACAAGATAAAGAGTGTTACAATGTTCTGTAAAATCTTTTAAGTCTCATTTAAAAAAAATTTAACCCTTTTATTTGTTATTATACAAGACTTTCCTTTGCAAAGGATAGTGAGTGCACATTCACAAGTGCGAAAAAATACTGATGACGACATGGATATGCCTATGCAACAATATAGGGAAGGACAAAAAAAGAAAAAAAGAAAAAAGAAATGATTCATGTAACTTATGTAATTTATTCATGTAACTTATGTAATTTATTTATGTAACTTATTTGATAATGATTGATGTTATCATGTGATAATTCATAAATATTATATTTTATTAATAGAATGAATGAATTTTAGATGTTAACAAATAATTTAGATTTTTGGGGGGCAGGGGGAGGGGGCAGGCAAATGAGCTTCCACCTTCATGTGCTTGGTCTTGATTAGTAGAGAATATTAAACTATTCTCAAAACCAAGTGAAGCTCAACATTAACCTATGATTGTATGACAACTAACTATGTGAATCTCTTGGTTTTAGGCAATGCAAAAGGACACCACAGTCAAACTCATTTATTTATGAAATTTAGTTGCAGTGTATGAAGTATTCAAAAGAATGACTTACTATGGGATTGCCTCAAATTGTTCTTCTCTAAGGTATTATATTGTTTCTATTTATCTTCAATCATGTTTAATTGCATTTGATAACTTTTGTTGTAAATTGGGAGACATGAAGAAGAATTTGAATAGTGGAAACAAATGATATTAGATCATTCTAAAGTATACATTGATTCATGAACTATTCTCATTATTTATTTTGAGTGTGGTGATATGTTGAATAATATTATGGGGAGGAAGCAGAGGATCCATAAGTTTGGTCAAAGATTTGTCTTCAGAATATGGTTAAATTAGCAAAGGAGGCCACCACAATATGTAATGTACTTGAACCTATGTTTCATTTTTTTGATAGTAGGAAATGTAAGGAAACTTAGGTGCAGAAACAGCTTCCTACACTAATCTCATAAGGAAAGTATGATGCAAATCCTATTAAAATCTTCTACACTTACAGATTCAATATCATGTAAACAACAATATTGCAGCCAACCATGCATACAGAAAATAGATAGAGAAAGGAACACATAACACAAGGATTTTCCGGTGGAGGAAAACCTTTCGGTAAAACAAACCCGCCCCTCCAGAACCTGCACAATGTATTATCTTCAAAAAAAGGTTACAATACACTTGCAGTGCAAGCTCAACATTGATAACAGAAGACTCCAGTAGCTACTTGCAGCACCAACAATACACCTTTTTTGCATCGCATCTCTTCGCAACCCTAAAAATGCTTATAACATGCACTTCACTTTAGGGCTACTCCCAAAAGGTAAACCATATTAGGGTTTTACCATTCTTCAGGAAAATAGGAACCCCAAAAAAAATTTTGGGGCGATGCCCCAAACCCCACTATTGGGGTAGAGTGTACAGTACCCAAATATCTTAGTTGCCACATGTCTTCACCTATCATTGAATCTTCCTAACATAGCTCTTACGTGTCATAGGAATCCGTCATAATCGTTTTAGTCATGATCTCCTTACACACAATTCAAGATGTTGACACATCAACATTATTTGCAAGAAATACATTTTACAAAAAGAATAATAAGAATAGGAATTATACAAGGTTGAGACACCTTATTCCTAACATTCTCCCACTTGTTGAACACCTTGTAAGAGCAACAAGAACATAACAGGAACTAACCGCTATAGGCCAAAAGGCCCATAGACTCCTAACACCATCTGAACTTTTCAGTGCCCACTGGTTTCGTTAATGCATCTGCAACATTCTTCACAGTATCTACCTTCTCCAAATTTACCTTTCCATCTTCCACCATATCTCTCAAAAAGTGATACTGCACATCAATGTGCTTTGTTCTGGTATGGAAAGTTGGATTCTTTGTAAGGCAAATAGCACTTTGACTATCACACCAAATAGTAATCTGTTCTGCATCAACACCAACATCAGAACACAATCTCTTAAGCCAAATGGCTTCCTTACAAGCATGAGTAGCAGCCATGTACTCAGCTTCTGTAGTGGACAAAGAAACCACAGGTTGTCGCTTGCTCATCCAACTGATGGCACCACCAAACATAGTGAACACATAAGCACTAGTGGATCTCCTACGGTCAATATCACCTGCCCAATATAAATCCACAAACCCATGAATACAAACTGAATGCAAAAATCTAGAAGAGTTACCACAATAACATATGGAGTAATCTGATGTACCTCTCAAATATCTGAATACTCACTTAACTGCATCCCAATGTATCTGTCCAGGATTAGCCATAAATTGACTCAGGACTCCCACTACTTGGGAAATGTCTGGTCTAGTATAGAACATAGCATACATAAGACTGCCAACTGCATTAGCATAAGGTACTCTACTCATGTCCTCCACCTCACTAGGAGATTTCAAACAATCATCTACAGATAACTTTGTTCCCATAGGAATAGGAACACATAGTGGTCTACAATCTGCCATGCTGAACCTATCCAACACAGACTTCACATACTTACTCTGACTCAACCAAAGTTTTCTGTTAGACTTGTCTCTACTGATTTCCATACCCAAGATGTACCTAGCTGCCCCAAGATCTTTCATCTCAAACTGTGATGACAACTGAGATTTAAAATCAGAAATCATACCCTTACCCTTCCCAAACAGCAACATATCATCAACATATAATGCAAAAATAAGAAGGTGATCATTTTCAATTCTGAAATAAACACAATGATCTGATTTCAATCTTACAAATCCAATTGACAACACAAAGGCATCAAACTTAAGGTACCACATCCTAGGAGATTGCTTCAAACCATATAGAGATTTCTTTAATCTGCAAATTAAGGATTCTCTACCTTTAACAATGTAGTGCTCAGGTTGTGACATATAAATCTCTTCCTCCAAATCACCATGAAGGAAAGTTGTCTTCACATCCATCTGTTCTATCTCTAAATCATATGATGCAGCAAGAGATAACAAAAATCTAATGGATGTCAACTTGCAACAGGAGAGAATATTTCACCATAATCTATTCCCTCTACCTATCAATACCCCTTTGCAACCAATCTAGCTTTGTACCTTTCAACACTACCATCTACATAGAATTTCTTCTTGAACACCCATTTACAGCCAAAATATTTTCTCCCTTTAGGAAAAGGTACAAGGTCCCATGTTTTTTTTTTCTCTAATGAAGCCATCTCATCATCCATAGCCTCAATCCAGGAACCTACATCTTCCATGCCCAAAGCCTCTTTCATAGATCTAGGCTCATCAGTGTTAGTAATCAAAGAAAAAGCACAACTGAAATCTAACATAGAATAACCAAACCTTTGCGGTTGCTTTCTTTCTCTCATGGATCTCCTCAAGGGCTGAGGTTGAGGTTGTTCTTCCTCTTCTTCTAAGCTATCAGAGCTGCAAGAGCTCTCCTCATCATTAGACCCAACATGGTCTCTCTATTCAGTCTTCTCAGGGGTAGGAGGCAACTGAACAACATCTTTTTCCTTTTCTTTTTCATCTGGTTGTAGCACAATAGGAGAATATGTTAGCTATCTAAAAATAACATTTCTACTATACAACACCTTACTAGTCACAGGATCCCAAAGCTTGTATCCTTTCACACCAACATTGTACCCGATGAAAATACATTTAACAACTTTGTTTTCCAACTTAGACCTTTTCTCCATTGTAACATGTGCATAAGCTTCACAACCAAAAATACGAAGATGTCTAATTGAAGGCTTCTTACCAGACCACACCTCCATGGGTGTCTTACCAACAAGGGCTGATGTAGGAGATCTGTTAACCAGATAACAAGCAGTGGCCACAGCTTCGGCCCAAAACCTTTGTTCTAAACTAGCTCCACTAAGCATACTCCTAGCCTTCTCCATCAGTGTCCTGTTCATTCTCTCTACAACTCCATTTTTCTGTGGGGTATACGGAGTTGTCTTATGCCTCTCGGTACCTTGTTCTTTACAGAACTATTCAAACTCTGCTAAGCAAAACTCACCACCATTGTCAGTTCTCACACACTTAATCTTCTTGCTAGTCTAATTCTCTACAAGGGCTTTAAATTCCTTGAATTGACTAAAGACTTGTGTCTTACTTTTAAGGAAATAAATCCATGTCCTTCTATTGTAATCATCTATGAAAGATACAAAAAATACAGACTTGGCGATTGAAGGAACTTTTACAGGACCAAATACATCAGAATGAATAAGATCCAAAACATCAAAAGATTTGTGAGAACTAGAGTAAAATTGAACACAATTTTGTTTACCATATACACAGTGTTCACAGAAGTCGAACTCGAGATTGCAATCATTTAACCCCTCAACAAGATTTTTATTTTTCAGGGTTCTGAGACCCTTCTCACCAATGTGACCAAATCTCAAATGCCACAACATTGTCTTTTCTACAAGAAGCTTTCCTTTCAAAGTGTTTGCACCCTTAGGTACACTTGTTGCACTACCATCAGAACCACTAACCACAGTCTTCTTTACTGCTTGTTCAGATGGTGGGGATGATGTGATAGCTACTCTCTTCTTTGAAACAAAAGAACTATTACATTGAGAAATGTGTGCATCAAGCTGAAACAAAGTACCTCTCCTAGTACCCTTAGCAAGCACCATATCTCCTCTCATCATCTTACATCCATCTTTAGAAAAAACAACTTGCACACCTACATCATTTAGCATACTTATAGATAATAGGTTTCATGCCAAACCTGGAATGTGCATAACTCCATTGATTCCCTTTACTCGTCCATCAAGAAATTTGATAGTGACCCTTCCGCGTCCAACTATCTTTAGGTGAGAATCATCACCCAAGTACACCTTTCCACCATCAAACTCTTCATATCTTGAGAACTAGCTTCGATGAGATGTCATGTGAAAAGATGCACCCGATTCAACCAACCAGACATCATCAGATGCATGGGCTGCCAAAGCTACGATGAATGCATCGCCATCTTCTTGAGATTTTTTAGAACCAGAATCTAAGGCTTTCTTCTTCTTCTTAGGCTCTTTACAATCTTTATAGAAGTGCCCAGTCTTATCACAGTTCCAACATTTTGCCTTGGACTTATTGGAATTCTTTGACTTCCCACAGGGTTTGGATCTACCCTTATTGCCAGACTTATTGTCATTTTTCTTCCCTCTTTTCGTGGATCTCCCACAAACAGCAAGGGCTTCTTTTTTTGAAATGGAAGCCTTTCTCCACATCATCCATTTTGAAGGTGACTAATGTGCTTCCGAGAGCCATCACAAGATAGTCCCATGAATCCGGTAAAGAACACAAAAGTGTGTAGCAACGATCCTCCTCCTCTAACTTGACACTAGCTGATGTCAACTGTGCAGCCAAAAAATTAAATGCATTTAAATGATCTGTTAAGGATCCACCTTCCTCCATTCATAGAGAATACAACTTCTTCCTGAAGAATAACTTGTTCACCAAATATTTGGCCTGATACACGGCCCTAAGTCTCTCCCACAAACTATATGCGATTTTCTCATCTAGAACATTCAGAAGGACTGCATCGGTTAAATAGAGTCTTATGAGACCCTTAGCTTTATGGTCTTTGATATCCCAATCTTATTGAGCTATAGTTGCTGGTCTTGTAGCGCTTGTAGTCGCTTCCCATAGGTCACGATCTTCCAACATGTCTTCCATCTTGAGTTTCCACAACTCAAAATTAGTGCCATTAAATTTGTCCACCTCCATTCTTCCATATGATGAACTCACCATCTCAATCTACAAATAAGATTCAGGATGCTTTGCACAATACTCCCACTCAACTTGAGATTAGCTCAAAAAATCCTACCCAACAACTAGGATCAAAAGTTGATCAAGCTCTGATACCACTTGTAGGGCCCATTTACAGTTGCACCAAAAGCCATGACTGTTAGTGAACATGGAACACAACATAATTAACCACTTGTGGGTAGGGGAGCGCATCGCATCACCCAACAATCTCCCCCTCGACATGCATACCAGGTGCTTACGCAGGTCGGGAAGGCACCGAGGAGATTTGAACCCATGACAAGGCCAAAACCAGGCTCTGATACCACTTGTAAGGAAACTTAGGTGTGAAAATAGCTTCCTACACTAATCTCATAAGGAAAGTATGATGCAAATCCTATTAAAATCTTCTACACTTATAGATTCAATATCATGTAAACAACAATATTGCAGCCAACCATGCATACAGAAAATAGACAGAGAAAGGAACACATAACACAAGGATTTGCCGGTGGGGAAAAACCTTTCAGCAAAACAACCCCACCCCTCCAAAACCTACACAATGTATTATCTTCAACAAAAGGTTACAATACACTTGCAGTGCAAGCTCAACATCGATAACAGAAGACTCCAATAGCTACTTGTAGTACCAAAAATACACCTTTTTCACATCACATCTCTTCACAACCCTAAAAATGCTTATAACATGCGCTTCACTTTAGGACTACTCCCAAAAGGTAAATCGTATTAGGGTTTTACCATTCTCTGAGAAAATAGGAACCCCAAAAAAATTTTCAAACCCCACTATTGGGGTAGAGTGTATAGTACTCAAATATCTTAGTTTCCATGTGTCTTCACCTATCATTGAATCTTCCTAACATAGCTCTTACGTGTCATAGGAATCCGTCATAACCATTTTAGTCATGATCTCCTTAAACACAATTCAAGATGTTGACACATCAACATTATTTGCAAGAAATACATTTTACAAAACAAATAATAAGAATAGGAATTATACAAGGTTGAGACACCTTATTCCTAACAGGAAACACTAGTCCCTTCATAATCGACTGACACTATGTGTTCTATATGACATGCAACACTTAATGGAGAAAGCAGGTAAAATTTATAATTTCACAATTTATAATCATTGTTGCAAATTACAATATGCATAAGTCAAACTTCATTTGACATCTCTCGCTAGGTTTATATATGATATCTACTTATTTAAATTTTGAATTTTACTTTCAAAATATTTTGGTTAAATTATAATTTATATGTGAATATTTCAATTTGCAGGCCATTCTAGTCATTTTCTATTGTCCATGCTCATTAAACATCTTGATCATAAGAAATTTGTAACACTAATGAATGTTCTTAGAAACTTTGGCCTGTGTTGAAACTTTGGATTCTTGGATATTTGTAGGGATTGTGGTGAAGTCCTCATTGAATTGGTGCTTAGCGAAGAATAATATTAGAATGCTACAAGACTATCATGCTTCACTAAATATCATAAACATTTACTTGGCACTATTGATGTCAATGGTCCATTATTATTTAGTGCTTTGGAAGACAAACATTGTCATATTTCTTTGGAACTTGACAACTAACATGTTTCCATGCAAGAATGGCATCTTATCTAGTGACAATTACTCAACAGTGTGACTATGATTTTGTGAATAAGGTTAAGCTTAATTCTTCCTTTATCGTAGAATGGACTCATTGGTTACCTTCTTTGCCAAGCGAGAACTAAAAATTTTAATGTTCCTTATATTAATTAATTCACACATGCTACATAGGAGGGTCTAGTCATATATTTCCCAGCCTCATGGTTATCCCTTTTGTGCCTAGGTTACTCTATGATCTTGCTTATTATTGTCTAATTTTGGAGAGTCAATGTCTCAAGAAAGAGTAGAAAACTCTTGAAATAGTTGAGCTTGTATTGAAAAACATCAACATACCATTATTTCAAACTCTGCAAGACCTGCCATCATAGAAGAGGTATCTCTCTTAATAAATCTGATCTTTCTCTTAACTATGATCTGATACCATGTTAAAGATGCCATTTAAGATCAAAGTTCTAATTATTCATCAAGTCTGGAATCACCAAACACCAAAATGAGAGAATATTAATAGATTTTGATATATGTCTTAGATTTGAGAAATTGGTATAAGTATGTTAAAGATCAAATTTAAGATAAAAGTTTTGATTACTTATCAAGTCTAAAATCACCAAACAAAAAAATGAGAGAATATTAATAGATTTTGATATCTCTCTTAGCTTTGAGAAATTTTCTAGGCACGTATTGGAGAAGAATAAACAAAGAGTGGTGCTTTTCCTGCTACTTTGCAATACAAAATATATGTATAAGCTTGAAGAAGAGATGCCCAACATTGTGCTTGTGCCCTTTCCATATGATAATTTAGACATTTTTAGTCCTTGGGATACCACTTTCTCCATTGGATAAGTACTGAAATAAGAGTATTGCATTTTGATATTTTTTCATTGTTTTGGCCTCTAATATTTCTAGAAATAATTATTCTTTGGTGACTGACATATACCAAACTAATCACAACAATAATGCATTTGTTACCAATATGATGCAGAGGGGATTGTGGTTTAACTAACCAAACATAGTTTTTCATAATAAGGTCTTAATGACCATCCAATAGTCTACTCGTTAGTGGCCTTCCTAAGGTATCTAACAAGAAAATCCAGCAATTCTTGGTAGAGTTACAAACTCTCCAACCAAACAAACCTTGAAACTTATTCCTTCCCAAGGACTACCTTTCCACAAGCACTTTACTAACTAGGATACAATCAAATTAGAATTTCACATAGAGAATAAATGTGTTTATATATTACTTAGACCCAACATGTAACCATAGATACTTTGGTTCTTGTCCACACAAAAAACCATAATCCAATTTGTTGTAGTAAGGGACAAAAGAGACATGATAAAATTAGCCCTCGTAATGAGGTATTTGAGTTTTTTCTCCTACAAATCCTAAATGAGCCCCAAATTAAATTGCATATTTAGAATCTCTTTTTAGGCTATGAAATACTATCAAAGAACGAGAATTTGGTTTTTCTCCTAACTCCCTTTACCTAGATTGAGTAGGATTAGCCCCTGATTTATAGATTTAGGACCAACTCGCTCTGTAAGTTACTATTGAAAATATTCATTGGACATCTCTATTACTATCAGAGAAGTGTTACTGATAGACTTATAATATAGTCCAACTTCCATTAACTTTTGATATAAATAGATCACTAGATTCTTCATCTTGTATTTATATTCTCATTGGGACTTATTTTTAGTTTTCTATTGATTGTTCACCGTTATATTTTCCAATTTGCTTCCAGTGTTTTCACATCACTCTTTCTTTGTTTCTACCCAATTGTCTATTTGTTCTCATCTTGAATGCTTCCTTTTGGCATAGGGTGAAATCATTTGTTAGACAAAGGATTTGTATCTTGTGGAGTAATATGTTTACAAGAACAAGAAATAACTCCTTCTGTTGTCGTCATTGTAAAAAAAAAATTGCATCTTTGATCTCACACAAACCTTGATCCAGTATTTCCTTTTATCCCTCAAATTTTTGGGATGGGGAGGATGGTAAATGATTAAAAGAACAAGAAAGGGTTAAAATTATCTAGAAGTTATTATAAAAAGAGAAATTTGCATAGATCATAAAAATAATAACATAAAAACTTATTACAATTACATCTATGTTGAAAGCTAGATAAGTCCTATCAAAAGAAATTAAAAAGATATTTTGTATGTCTCATGGATACCTTCTCATCTAGAAAGTTCTCATATTCAGCGAATACCAGCCTCTCAGCAAATTCAATGTATGAAGTGGGTATAGACTCAAAGGTTCCATCAAAAAAATGAAAAACCATAGAATCAGCCACTATTGAGCTTTGTAGAAATTGACCATCAGGGATGATTGTTCATAAGAGTTCAATAAAGTTAGCAAATAGTACAAAAACTTGAATTGAATACAAAAATTAATAGATGATAGCTTTCTATTTCAATCAGAAGATTATAGTGAAGTGTAAACCATAATAAGTGTAAGCTTTTTTTGTTTTTTTCTTTGTTGCCACAAGGTATTCATTTGACCTAACCTAGTAGCCATTTGGGGTGAGCTTAGGGAAGACTAGTCCTTGGGGATGTACCAAGCAACTTGCATACTAGGTGCATTAGGTGAACCCAAGTTTTGGAGTCAAAACCGAGACCACTAGGGAGAAAACCCAAGGTTTAAGCCAACTCTGCTACCCATGTGGCCTAGTAAGTTTTGAGTATATGGTAACCATTATAGAAAAGTGCATGCCTATCTTTTCCTATATAGATAATGAAGTTTGAAAGGAAAATTGAAGAATAACTCACCTTTCAAGATACTTCCTTCTAAATTGAGTTTAAACTTATTGGATTGGATAAGCTCAATGAAATTTTCAATTTTTTTAACATCAAGTTTCAACCTATGCACAGAAATCATCAAATGGTTCAAGGCATACCCATTCACAAGAGTCCATGCTACATATTCACTTTCCCTACAAAATGTAGAAATTAAAAATTTAGAATATGTACACCATAAGAACATCTAATTAAATATCCAAACAAGACTATTATTAAATGTGAAGTCTGATAGAAAATCAAAACTGGCAAACATATTTAGTATTTACTATGAGCAATTTAAGAATTGGAAGGGTGTTTCCTTTCATGCAAGCATGAATACAAGAACATAGAAAAAGAAGGGTTTCCTTTCATGTAAAGTTACTCTGACCTGAAATTCTACTTTTAATAATTTTTCTATGACATCTTCGGATTTTTTTCACCGACATGCAATCTTCCAATGGAAAACATGATCATCAAAGTCCCTTATTGGCTCATTCATTCTCATGGCTTGGGTTATATTCTTAGCTTGAATGTTCAAACATTTTGTGCATAGTCATGATTGTGGACTGAAAATTTTGAACCAAACCAATTTATTTTTTGTTTTTCAACAAAAATCAATTGATTCTCTTGATGAATCATGATGAAAAGGGTCTTTGGGAATGATGAGTTTGGATCTTGTATGGAGTAAGAATTGGTCTTTGGAGAATATACCAACAATAGGTGATCGAAAGGAAAGGGCCAATGTTATTTTTTTTAGCCTTGATGCACATTGAAGATAAAATGAAACACATCTATGTAAGGATTTCTTAAATGTTGATGAAATGAGCCAAGTGAAAATTGTAGATCTGTGTTGAAGTCTCCACACTTGGCCATATTTTTTTAAAATACCATCAACTAGAAATTGACATTGGTTCTCATGAGTAGCACTATGCCAGCAAAATTAAAATAATTTTTAAAAAGAAAAGTTTAAGTCATAAGTCCAATTTCACTGTAAGTCACAAATTTTTGAAAAATCATAGCACTCACCTTCAAGTAGTTATCAATTTTAGTCTTCAATATATACTTAATGTTTGTTGGATCCATAGTGAAAAAGAGTCTAAAACCTGTGGGGCTCACCTTGAATGTGGCCATTTGCATTGTAGGTATGTGGTCAAACCATGTTGATGGTGGAAGTTTGTTGTAAGTTCGGAAGTAAAAAGATCCAGGGTCAATATCTTGTTGTTTATACCTAGTTAGTTAATCAACAAGATTGTGAAATCCTCCTTTGCAACATCATTGTTTGAAAGGTCCTCCTCCAATTCCTCTTCTAGTAGCCAATTTTTTTTAATATTTCAGCAAGCCATCGCAATTGCAATGGCTGGATTTGATGGAATGACATTGGGCGAACAACATTTGTGTTTCATGGTCTTTGCTATTGTGACGGATAAATCAGATAGATATTTGTCACACCCATGGCACTATTATCGCAAACCATCACAATTGTGACACTAACTCCGATGGATGGGGATCGCTATTGTGATGGCACAGTGAAATTGTAAGATGTCGTAATTGCGATGGTAGCTTGTCGCAATTATGACAACATGACTATGAACTCTTGGCCTTAGGTTCTACCAAATTGGGACATCATTTGCCATCCCAATTACGATGGATGAGATTTCCATCACAATTTGCGATGCCAAGAGTCTGATGTCCATTCAACAGGAGCCAATTCTTGGTATTATCGTTAGGATGATAGATGATCATTGCAATTGTGATGGCCTACCATCACAATTCAGGTCCACATGTAGTAGTGTGGGAGTGTTATAATTAGTAGTGTCAATCTAAACAAGAGTAATGTCCTCAACATTTGATGTGTTATAGGGAGGAGGAGAAACATCCTTAGTAGGCTCCTTTGGCCTCTTAGTTATATCATGAGATTATATTTATTCTTCTTCTTTCTCTATTCCCCTAGATCATCCCTAGTATCAATATCATCATCATTTTCCTTGTAGAGATTCATCAAAGGGGGCATCACCCTAGGGATTTTTATTTTCTTCTCAAAAACTTTTTTCTTTTAGCCATTTATTTCTTCTTTGGATTAGCCCATTTACCATTTTTCTTGTTACCTATGCCATCTTCATCTTTCAAATTTGAATCCTTGCTAGCATCTATCTCTAAGAAGTTCTTATCATCAAATGACTTGAAGGCTTTAATTTCATCCTTGGAATTAGAATTAGCCTAGATAGATGGCCCAGTCACACTAACCTTAAGGTTATCATATATGTAAACCATTAGCTCATCATGAATAGGGGGTATGTAACCTCCTAAGTTTGAATCCCATTAATGCTTTTTTTTAGAGAGGTAAAGAGATAACAATGGATAGAAATTTTCTTATTATGTCGAAAGTGGTATAAAAAAAATGGGTTAGTGCACACTCTAGAAAATCGATTGTCCAAGGTAACATAGTATATTATTTCCCTAAGCACCATCCTCCAAATTTTCTTGATGGATCTTAGGGAATAATATGTCTTTCTTAGTTTAACTAAAGCCTCTCTTTCCTCCTCATTCTTACTAAAGACATTAACAATAGAATCAAATAATTTCTTATCATGTAAAACTTCTTCCCAACAACTGAGATTTAAGTAACTTGAGAAATAAATTCCTCATTCCCAATGAATTTTTCCACTAAAAAAACCATAGAACCCTCAACCAAGCTCTTATGGACAAATCTAGTAACAAAAAGATTACCTCCATGAAGATGCTCCATAAATGGGGTGACACTGCTTGCCTCCAATATCTCCCAAACTATCTTTATTTTCCTCCATTTATCATAGGACATGAGCTCTCTTTACCTCCTCTAACTACCCATATTAGCAATCTCAAAGCATTCCAACAAGCTAGAGAAAAAATTAGAAATTCTAGAAGGATGAATCCAATCAAGAAGAATATGGTAGACAAAACAACAAAAGAAGAGGAAGGGAAAACAAAAAATGACAAAAATATGGCATTTAGAACTAGCTCCAAGTATAAATTCCTAGAGACTATGTGAAGGAAAGTGGTAATAATTACCATGACTATCATTAGAACATCTGACTTTCCTTGTAACCATAAAATCATCTCTTTGGAAAACTAAATTAGTCATTTTGAAGTACTCCCTCTTTATCATGGATCTCATCATAATTAATATATGATATGATATCAAACTAGAGATTGACTTCCCCTTGCCACCTCACTTATTAGATCTAACAACCACATTAGCCAATGAATCTTCCATAAAGTTGGACTCCCTCAAGGTATGAGAAATATTTATTTTTTCCATCAAATTAAGGATTTCCATCACATTTGAGATGATATTAGATATAGTACACGATATATTTCTCAACCTGTTCAAACAACTAACTATATTTTTTGAATATCCTTCAAGACAAAGTTTGGAAACACCTAAGTCCTTGGCCAACCTGAGACCTTGAAGGTCAGCCATAGCCTCTGCATAATAATTAGTCTCTTTCCCCAAGGGGAGTTCCATGACAACAATGCATTGACTAACACAATTTCTTAACACTCCCCCGCTTCCAATTAGCCCAAGTTTTCCTTTAGCAGGGCCCCATAATCTTTGAATATAAGTTTGTCTACTAGCATGCTTTACATTTTCCCCAAAGTCCACCTTTTATTGATTCTTGGTCTTTACCCATGTTGATTAATGAGTATATTTTTATCTATGACTAGATTTAACCAAATTAAGTAAAATGTGCATCATACATAAGGGGCTCATTAGAGATTAATTGCTAAAATAATACCTAGATTCATCCACTATAGATTGTCTCCTCATGAGACGCATGAGGAACTAGCTGAGCCATAAACTCCTCATCCTCTACAAAATTTCCAATAGAGTGATAAGTAAACAAAATAGTGGAAGCAAAAGACTAATTACAATTACAATCAGCATAGGCCCCAAATCATCATTTGGGTAATTAGAGAGTTTTACCAAAAGATTGATCTTAGGATTATCTGAGGTAGCCTAATCCACATCAATCTGATAAGGCTTGTTAACCAATTTTGAAACATTTATAAATTTCATCCCCTAAAATTCTTAAACAATTTTATTTTTCTTTTATGGGAAACCCTTAACCCAATACTCAACTTTTTTACAATGGAAACAAGCAAAGGGAATGGACACAAATTCTAAATCTTGAGTCCAGATACCCAACTCAGAGTTAATACAAACTTCCATTGGAAAATGACTATTTGATACTAATACAAATATAGGCATGCACCAATAATCTCCTCAAAGCAGTGACAGGGTTTCGAGAGATCAACTCCCTAAAGCAAGCAACAAAACCTTGGAAGATTTCACCATCCAAAATTCGTAAGGGGAGATTAGGAATCTTGGCCCACACTAGAGTCATATCACACACACAATCTTTGTGAGAAATCCTTAGTTTCCACTTTTTAAGGGACAACAAAGAATTACCTAATATCCACTATCCACTTGCCAAAATATCTATAGATCTTCCTCAAAAATTAAGGCAAAGGAACAAAAAATTTAGGCATTTTCACAACACCTGTTTACCCCTTCATATTCAGTTTCCTTGCAACCTAGATTGGTGTCTTAATGTTTAGTCGAGGACCAATGAAGAATAATCCATAGAGGCAATGTTGTTGTCCATAGTGGAATCCAAAATAGAGATAGAAGTAGTCCCAAATGCAAGATCCACACAATGAGAAATATGGATAAAACACTTACCTTTTCAATGGGCCCCAAACAACATCATTGACTGTTTCTTTTTACTTCGGTGCACTTGACGAGAATCCCTTAAATTAAGGTTCATTCACTAGGACACCCCCTACAAGCCAATCAGCGCCACCTTCTAAGGAATCAAGTTGCCCTCCCAAAAATCCTTAAAGATTCATTTGCTACAAGAGGCTTGAAATTTTTCCATACATCAACAATGCCATCGAAGCCACCACTTCCATTGTAATAGTTACTTCTTACCCTCCCCAAATTCAAACTTCCTACTCTAGTCAATGTTTCATCCACCCTCTCATAATAATAAAATATGTCAGTGAATTATCAAATTTGATGATATGACATTGAAAACTAAAATAAATATAATTTACAATTGAAATTATTATAAATGGGTCCTTGCTTTATTGGTTTATTTGAAAGGTTCTTGATTGAGCCCACCAGAAATTAAGCTTTGGTGAGAAATTCAAACCTCCTACTCTATGCAACCTCTTGTCCACCCTCTCATAATAAAGAAATATATCAGTAGATTATTATATTTGATGATATGACTTTGAAAACTACAAAAAAAATCTTTGTAATTTACAATTGAAAATATTTTAAATAGATATAAGTATTTTATTGATTGATTTGAATGATTCTTAATGAACCCACCAAAAATTAAGTCTTAATAAATACAAAACTAACATAAAAAAAAGAAGAAGATGATATCAAATAGGATCTTATTCTATGCAGCATAAGACTTATGCTCCCAAACAATCATATAATTACTAGATATGGCTGTTGAGAGTCCTAAAATTAACATACACGACTCTTGACAGGCATGGATTCATTTTAAATCCACCCATAATTATGATTGTGCAAACTCTTACGTATCTTATGCAACTATTGGATAAATATTTATGACTGTAAGTCACAATTTATCCTATGAATGGAAGCGAAATTGTCTTGGAACGTGATGAGAATTGTGCTACCAAATCGTCATGTCAGATATCTTGAATTTGGAAGCACGTTTAATACTTTGCAAAAGGCGTCGATTTTAACTGATTCGAACATAAATTTCTTCGTTCCCCCATTCACCAGGAATTGATTTTCTTTTTAAACCTTGTATGGAGATGATGTTAATAGTTTAACCTCTCCGTAGAAAAAACTTGACACATGGGACCATTTTCCTGTATAAACAGGAATTGTACTCTGCTTGTTTTCTTAATGTAAGATGTGTGAAATGCAATCCAAACTCCTTGGAATGAATCTGCACCTTCAAGCTTCTTTAACCAAGTATGGCCAAAGCTCGGAATCTTCTTTTAAGAAAGTGACTCCTAATCCTTATTGAGAGTTTCCAAGAAGTGACTTTAAATTTGATATTTCGCACACTTCTAGATGGTGTCGACTTGTCCATACTAGAAGAAGATCTTGACATCTAAACTACCATGAAAAAATTAAACCTCCAAGTCAAACCTTAATGTATAATGTTTAAATCATCAACATCTAGACATGGTAAATTTTTCTTATATAACCACAAACTGACCACTGCTAAATCATTCAGCCTTCAATAAATTTTCATACACATAGATTGAGAGCAGTCATGGAGGCAACGAATGGAGCTGATCTTCCACTTATCGATCTCTCTCTTTTTCCCTCCCAAAATGTTGATCAAAAACAGTTGGAAAGCCAAGAGTTTAATGAGCTCAGGAAGGCTTGCCATGAGTTGGGATTTTTCAGGGTGATAAACCATGGAATAAATCCAAGTCTCATTCAATCAGTGGAGAAAAGGATTCGAGATATGTTTGCGTTGCCCGATGAAATCAAGAACAGAGCTATTTTCCCCATTTTCAACACTGGGTATGGCCCATCAGTTGTAGATGAAGTGGCAAAAGACTCCACGCCTGAGAATATGATTTTTCCATGGGATCATCTGCTTCCCAACTCAGTTGATAAAATCTCTGAGAAACTATGGCCACAAGGAAACCCTGCATTCTGGTAACAATTATTGGAATATGTAGCTTTTATGCTTTTTATGGTTCTCATAACGTATGCTTGACATGATAAGTTTTACAAGTCTATGTATCTATGTAATGAAGCAACTGTGAAAAAGTTCTTATTCTCTTTTCAATCAAACGAGGAATTTTTTTGTGCTGAAAAAATCATTGCTTTCTTTTTCAAAATCATCTGTTCATGTTTGTGCAGCAAGGAGTTGAATGAGTACAAAACCCAAATGAGGGAGCTTTCTCATAGGATTCTGAAGGTCCTTGTATGGAGTCTGGGTGTGGACATTTCAAGCCAATCTGCATCAGAACTGTTTGAGAAATCTCATGGGAATCTTCGGATGAATTATTATGACAAGTCTACAGAGAAGGAGAAGATCTCAAAAGCTCACACCGACATCTCGTGCATCACAATACTGTATCAGGATGATGTTGGGGGTCTCCAGATCCGAACCAAGGAAGGAAAATGGATGGATAGTAAGCCTTTCCATGGATCTTTTGTTATTAACATCGGTGACGTTTTACAGGTAGATTTTGTGCACACTTCTAATCGTTTTTGTTTTATTTCCCTATTTTGAAATATATTCTATGGAGAATTTCCTTTTTATACTGTATAATTTGAGGACTTTTGTCCTTTTTCTTTGTATTGAAAGAATGCAGATTTACAATTGAAAGACAGTCAAAAGACTGTCAAGAAAGAATAAAACAGCATAGATATGAATATTAGAACAGTGATAATAGCACAAATATAACTACAGAGCTGAGATAAACAATATAGAACAATGTCATAACACACTCTTCAACCTTGGCCTTGCAAAAGGAACTTAAATCCTGAGTGATACAAAACTTCATATTGTTGATCAGTTGGTTCATTTGACATTTGATGTTTTGAATTCATAGCTCAATTTTGTAAGTTATTCTACGACTCTGCTTGTAGATAAGAGAAGAGAGAAATCAGATAATAAAACATGTCTAAGTTATTCTACGACTCCGCTTGTAGATAAGAGAAGAGAGAAATCAGACAATAAAACATGTCTAAGTTATTCTACGACTCCGTTTGTAGATAAGAGAAGAGAGAAATCAGACAATAAAACATGTCTAAGTAAAACTTTACCACTGCAACTTTTGTCTAAGTAAAATTTTACAACTACAACTTTTTTATGATGATTATTGCTATTATTAAAGACTACTTTACATCTGTTTTTCCATAAATGGAATAAAATAACATGACAAATTCCATTAGAAATAATATTGCTATGAAACCCAACCCCGAGCAAGGCAAGGTTAATTTGTCTAACCAACCCACTTCTTTCCATTTGTCTTTAATTGAGGCAATGTGTTTTTTTTTTTGAATAAGGATTTTCCAAGGCTTGTTACCTTTATTGTCCCTTGTAATTATAGTTTGTCACCTTGGCATTCATATTATCATATTAATATATTTATTTATTTATTTTAATTATGATATGGTTCATAATTATATAAAATTAATCAAGCAATTTTATGATGATATAAATATGTATAAATTGTGATTTTTTTTTAATAACGATAGTAATTTTATTTAATTAAAATTCTATTTAATTTTATTTAACTTTACTCTTATTACTTATTTAATAAAATCTTATTATTCAATTATAATTAGAAATGGGAACATGATAAACAATCCTTTATTCTTGTGTTTATAGTTGAGATAGTTAAAAAAATATTTAGTAACTTTATTTCCTTCTTTTATCAAATGTAACTTGGATCTAATTTTAGCCCCTTGACCTTTGTAGTTATCAATTTTGTGATGTTGTATCAACAATAAAAACTTATAGATTAATATTGGTAGGATCACCACTAAGGAGTTTTATGTCATGAGAAATTTTTCCTTGCAAGATTTATCCTTACATATGTGTTACCAAGCAATTTATTTGCCAAACATGTGAAGGAAATCAATGCATTGAATAATGGTCTCACACCACCAATCAATCCAAGAATCTCCTTTAGTACGTTCAAAAAGAGAATTCCTAATCTCTTCAAGAGAACCCAAGTAAATTAGATTTTTTAAGTGAGAAAAGTTGAGCTTAAATGGGATGGCATGTCCTTATTTAATTTTTGGGAAAGGTAAATGCTACAAAAAATAGGATAGTGGTTTGAAAGGGTAGTGGAAAGATCCACTTGAACTTATTGCATGAGGGAATCTACATCCAAAGAGATGGGTTGAAACCAACATTAACATTTGTATTTAGAGCTTGAGAGACTTTGGACTTTGATTGCATCATTAAGAATACAACCAAATGGTCCATTGTATCAGTAACAATACAACCAAATCATCATTATACTACAAGATGATTGAGCATTTAGTAATATGTTGAATAACATTTTAGTTTTGGAATCAATATGTATTTTACATAGTATTCTTCCATTAATTAAAATTTTATTATTGTAAGTCTTGTTTTGGTTTATTTTGATATATTTAATAATTTGTAATTATTGTTGATGGTTTATTTTTCCAACATGATGTTATAGAGAATACTTGTGTCAAATTATTTAATGAACTATTCTTAAGATGAAATAGATATTATGTTCTTTCTAATGATGGATTATAGAGTGTGATCACTGATGTATAGCTAAGGCTTGTGAGGATATAGAGAATACTTATTTCATATTATTCTATGATCTATCATTAGAATGAAATGAGTATTGTGTGAGTTCTAACTTTAGTAGTAGATTTTATATATATAACATTGATGCAAATAATATCTTATGTGAAATATTTTGTTCACATTGATGATATAGATCAAGAAGTGTGATGCAACCAATAAATACATAAAACTCTTATTCAGATATATCTTTAAAGATTGTTTTTCATTAAGATGAATTATAAAATAACTAATACTATTATAATGTATTAAATATAGACATGATATATTAGATAACTTTTTTTTAAATAAATAATTATCATTTTAAATGATATATTTAGTATAAAATAAACTTTGTTCAACAGATTCTCTCGTGATTTAGAGATAGGTATATTTATTAATAAAAAAATTGGACTTCTTATAACAAATGTTGTATATTTAGTTTAAATTTGTTAGATACTTTTATAGTGATATAGATAATTATATATAGAATATGTGTATTTAATTTTTTTCTATTATTATGTTATTACTAATAATATTATAGATGGGATGTAAATAATATGAAGTGAAATGTTTTATAAATTGATATGTTATTACAATTATTGCAGATGTGGAGTAATGGGAGATATCGCAGCGCTGAACATCGCGTAGTGTATGGAAAATCAAATAAGAATAGGTTATCCATGGCGTATTTTCATGATTTTTTGGATGAATTTGAAATTCGGTGTCCAGAAGAAATAATTGATCAAGAGCACCCACAACAATATAAAGTTGTTACAAAAGGAGATATTGTAGCATATTACAAGAAAGCAGGTCCAAATTTGTATACTCCTATACACTTCAAATTGGACCAGTAAAATATATTATATTTAAATAAAATAGTTCCATCTAACATCATGTTTAGAATTTTGTAATAAGATGGAAATGAAATATAAATAAATCTCAACTAATATGTTGACCATACTTTATTATTCAAGTAATATTGTTATGATAAATTAAAAAAGATCTTATGCCTATATTCTATTATCTTTACAATTTCAATGATCAAAGGATTTTTTTTTTTTAAAGAATAGCTTGAACTTGTAACTTCTTACACAAATATACTAATCAAACAAAAGTTACCTTTTTTTCAAAATTTAGGAGTTGATTAATTAATAATGTATATGTAAAATGTTATGTCCCATTTAAAATTTAAAATTTAAGATTTAGTCAACTCTTACCCATTCATTTCTCACTTTCACTAATAGCTAAATAAATACATGCTACATGATTTTTTGTAAAGTATGTGTATTTAAAGGTAATCATTTTCCTTCATTTGACTATTTAATTATAATTTTTATATAAATTACATTCAAAGAGAAAAGAATTATGAAAGAAAATTAATAGTGCATTATAAGTCTAGAAACTCATCATAGAATAAGATAGTGAAGTGAGTAAATGAACATCTTGCAAGTGGAGGAGAAAATTTATAAATAGTACTACATTAATTTATTTATTTTTATGGGTAGTACTACATTAATTGTTAGATGAGACATTTCCATCTATATCAAAAAATTGGAATGATAGCTTTTAACCCTCATAAATTTCAAAATCTATTTATATTTTAAGTCAAAATAAATGGAGAACAGATTTTTTCTAATGAACGACATTTAGAATTTAGTATCATTTTCAAATTATTCTTCTATTTATTAATGCATCTACATAAACTATAGTTACTTTACATTTAGCTTCTTAGGTTACATTTACTCTAGAGCTACATATGATTACAGCTCTTGTTTAATTATTATAATTAGATTTATGTTTATTTTTATGCTTCTAATTATTATACTATCATTGTTCAAGCTTATAAAAAATATTATTTATTTCTCAATGCGAAATGTAGTAACTTTCTTAAAGTGAAAATTTGATCAATACTTTTTAATATTCTTGAAGATAAAAATAATAATAAGTGTTATCTAATTACAAAAGACACATAATTATAGTCACATAACCAAACATTATATACTTGTATTTTTTGGAGTCATTTTATACAATGTTTGGCCAAAAAAAAAAAAAATACATCATATATTTATTTTCTAAAAACTACTTTATAGTATCTTTAGGTCTTATAACTAGTTTTTAATAACTTCATAAATGCAAAATTTTAGAAAATCTTGGATTATTTGTAAGAATGAATAAATAAAGATTTTCTATTTTTTGTGCAACTATGGTGATTTATTATAAGAGAATTTTGATACTAGGCCATATGTCATGGGCCTTGACATTAGGATTTTCACTTTAAGGGATACATTTTAGGTATACTTTGGTGTCTATCATATGTGTCCTAGAAAAATGATTCAAAAAAGTAATCATTTCAAATTTTAACATTTTCATTTTAAGATCTTGTCTTTTTATTTATAGTTAATGGGTCAAAGCTTAGATTGATTATTATTATGTGTTGACATTATTTTTTTTGTGTTCAGCTCAAGTAGACTCAAACCCAAGATATCTCACATGAGAGGCTCACAATTTAGCATTGTTTTATGAAGGCTCTTGCCTCTTTTAAGATCTCATCTTATTTTTAATTATCATATATAGTTTTTTAATTATTAAAAAATTAACCTTGTGATCCATATATAAGCTAGTATCTTAGTCATTATGGGGCAACAACAAATTTTGATAGTGAAGGTCTACCAAATTTATCACTCAACTCTATAATCATGAAGGGTTGTCTAAAAACTTGTGAATAGGTGTAGTGTCACAAATTGTATCCCTTTATTGATGAAGGAACTTTGGATATTAAGAGAAGATGAATGATTGTAAAACAAATCTTCAATTGAAAACTTCAATAACCTCCTCAAATAACAATGTGCAAGTAAATAACATAGACAAAAACATAAGAACACCAAGATTTATGTACAAAAACCAAACTAGGAAAATAATGGTCAACACTTTCTCAAAAAGAAACTTCACTGAAGTATATAATCTAACTATAAATATTAGGAGCTCACTACTTTGGGACACCAATCAGAGGTTTACTTCCACTACTACATTGAATATTAATAAAGAAGAAGGTTCACTGAATTGCAATACAAACAAGAGCTCTCTACTCTAGACTTGCATATAGAGTTGAGTGGTAATTCTAAGTTGAACCTCTAATTACATAGACTCTACACATATATCATTCATGTTGCATACTAAAATAATCAAACATATCAATTTTGTATATCTAAGCTTCCAAAAATAAAATCCTCATCACTAGGTGAACTTCAAGAAGATATTAAAAAATAATGTACCATATCGATAGTCAAATAAATCCATAAGATAATCATAACATGAACCTCTAATAAATAAATATTATAAATCTCCCATGGAATATCACTAACTTTAAACTCATAAATTGGTACTCAAATTGATTTGATAGGATTGTATAATGATCTATGAAACTCTATCTTTATTATTCATAGTAAATCAAGAAGTTGAGCTATAAAATCCCATAACTCAATTTAATGAAAAAATATTAAGCATTTTAATGTTGGAATAAGATATATTGTAGGTCTTTTTCCATTCTTCTTCTAGGATCACACTTCAAAAATCCAATTTGGATGTTTGTACTGAAACATTTCTTGAACACTCAATTTTGTTGTCTCTTCTATACTTATTTAAATGTCTTTAATCCATTAGTATGATTAGAACAAGCATTGTAAAGATGTGGAATGTATAGCATTCATATAATTGACAACTTCTAAATGTGATGTTTGTTTCTAACAATCTCCCCCTTTGGTATTGGTGGAAACACTTAGTGAAAAATGATTACCTAAAATGCCAAACAAACGAACTACTCCAAAAATAAAATTGTATCCTCTCCTTTGATACCTCTAGGATGAACAATCATTTGTCACTCTATCTCCCCCTTTGACATCAATGGAAAAGGTAGATGGGTTCACAACCAAAATTTATACCCAAAATCATATATATTTCACATATGTACAAGTATACTAATCATATGTATAAAAAAAATTATGACATCTAAAAATGTATTCCTAAGAGTATCAATATCATTGTCCCAACTGTTCTTCAGACTACCAATAATCAAGCTCTTTACACATGTTTTGTGGGAAATCTTCTCATCTAAATGAATATCATGTGCATTGGGAGTATTATAAGTTGTATTAGACTCTTCCAAACCACTAAACAAAATGTTCATCTTAGAAGGGTTATAAAACTTTAAATCTCACTAATCGCACCAATCACTCTCTCCTTGTCTATAATTAGGATTTTGATTTTTATCTAATATAGAAACTACTTAATTTTCATGAGTGGAAACTAAAATTCTCAAGGGATAAAATGGCATTGATAATCTGGACAAATAATTCTCACTTGTGTTTATCAACTTCTCCAAATTATCATCACACTCAGGATATAGAATGTGTGTCTGATTAATTTTTGTCCTTTAGCTCAATATTCTTAACCCTTTGTTAGGATAAACCAAGGACAAAAATAACAATTACATGCAAATAAAAAAATATTACAGACACAAGACACAAAGATTTGATGTGGTTCACCCAATTCCTGGGCTATGTCCACTAAACAACAAGTCCAATATTATTACAATTCAGTGATTATAACCTAATTACAATCTATAATCCCTTACAGCTCAATACCACCACAAGAAGCAAGTTTTACATCACACCTTATGAAAATCCCTAACCCTAAGCCCTTTTATACAAGTATTTTTGTCACTTCAAGGTTAAAATTAGTTACAACATGTTAGCCCAAAAATTCTGATAAAATAGCCCCCAAAAAAATTCCTCAAGGAATATGCACCCAAACCCTCTACATTCATGGCCTATCTTCCATGATTGTATTGGGGGCTTCCGCCCCCAAACCCTTACTCAGGGCACAGCTTGACCTTGAACCCTATCAAGGAATTATGGAGTATGTACAGTATTTCCCTTATCAGTCACCACAAACTAACAATCTCCCACTTGGGGATTGACCAGGCTCTACACTAGACAACAATTTCCCACTTGGAGATTGATCATGTAATAATGTCACTACTCCATGAGGCTCCCACTCGATCAAAATACCCTAGACTTTGTTGTTCTTTTATTTTGTTTAGTCTAGAAGACCAACCAAAGCTGAAGAGGAGTTCAGCTTCTTCCTTTTCACTACCTTTGTAAACGTATCTATTAGATTTTCATTTTTATTTTTATTGTCTATCATTTAATTTCCATCATCCAAAACTGACTGAATGAAATGGTATCACAACTGCATGCATTTTGTCTTTGAATGCATAGTAGAATTCTTCACAAGATGATTGGAAATTTGGCTATCTCTAAACAAATAATTATACCTCTGTGGGTGTCTCAATTCTTCCATGAAAAATTGAAGCCATATCATCTCCTTGATTGCCTCTATAGTGGCAACATACTCTGCTTCTATAGTGGATAAAGCATTAACATTCTATGACAGAGAAACCAGGCTCACTGTTGCCCTACCAACAGTAAAAATATAACCTGGAGTACTCCACCTAATAATAATATCCCCTACCAAATATGAGTCAACATAGCCTTGTAAATTAGTAGTAGAAACACCAAAATGTATACACTTACTAGATTTTCCTCTCAAATATTTGAGAATCTATTTTATTGCATTCCAATGCTCAATTCTTGGATGACTCATATACCTACTAATGAATCACACTACATGTGCAATATCTAGTCATATACATACCATAGCATACATCAAGCTTCCTATAGTTGAAGCATAAGGTACCTTGGACATCTTATCCTCCTCTTATGCCTTAGGACACATCTCCTTAGTCAACTTCAAATGACTAGGTAAAGGTGTGCTAATAGCTTTAGCATTCTCCATAGAGAAACGTTACAACACCTTCTCAAAATAATGAGCCTGAGATAATGTCAATTTTCTGTTCTTCCTATCTCTACATATTTTCATACCAAGGATTTGTTTTTCTACACCCAAATCCTTCATAGAAAATGAATGTGCTGATTATTCTTTTAACCCCTTAATGTTATCCATGTTAGACCCAACTACAAGCATATCATCAAAATATAAATATAAAATAATGTAGCTATCATCATCTAACCTCTTAAAGTAAATACAATGATTTGAATGACACCTACTATATCCATGCTCATGCATAAAATTTTCAAATATTAGATACCATTGTCGAGGTGTTTGTTTCAAGACATATAAACTTTTCTCCAATATGCACACTATGTTCTCCTTACCTTTGACCTCAAATCCCTATGGATGTGTCATATATATCTCTTCATCCAAACTACCATGAAGGAAAGAAGTTTTAACATCAAGTTGCTCCAAATACAAATATTCAGTAGCCACAATACTTAAAATAGTGTGAATGAAAGTCATTTTAACAATAGGATAAAATATATGGGTATGTGCAGGATCATGGTGTACCAAACTATGGCCTTAAGTGGCAGTGAAAAATCAGCAAATCAGGGTTATGTCAACTTGTCACATAATTTTAAAGTGGTTATGGACTTTATATCAAAAAGTTGTAAGAAAATAATCTGTAGGAAATTGAATTTAGTTTCTAAACTAATAGGGCTTATCTGCAAAAAAAAAAAAAATTGATTGATCAAAAGTTTGGATTTTAATGTAGTACTACAAAAATTTCAAGGTGAAAATAAAAATTAGGTGTATGTTTGACCACCTTAATCAAAATCAAATGATAATATTTTTTTAATATAATTATAGATATAAAAAGTAGACTCATGCCCGGATGTGATGCATATTTTTTTGTATTTTTATTCCAAATAAATAATTAAATATGAATTTTCTACCAAAACAATTTCAAAAAAAAAAACTCTCGTGTCTGACCACATTAACTAATAGAAAATTTTACCAATTTTTTTTTTTTTTTAATTTGTTATACTAGGTGAAGCATAGAATGCGACACAACTTTTAGATTTAGAAAATGTTATATCGTTTCAAAGTTATAGCTATTTTTTAATCAGTATGTCAATTAGCACTTTACAATAATCTTCATTAAAAATTAACTAATAAATACTTATCAAACTCAGAATTTGACAGCAATTATATCGATGGAATCTCGAGAGTGATATTAAAAAACCCTTTTTGTTTCATTCAATTTCGATCAAAATAACATTGTCAGATGGCTACCCAGAGTTTGAGTATCACTGAAACCCTTCTCAAACATGTTTTTTGGGTTGAGCGAATAGCCTTGGTAAACACCAGGCCTAATTAGATATCTAATTTTAAATCGAATATCTGATTTCAAATCGGATATCCAATCAGCCCGAGCAATTTTACACTCCTATTTGGAGGGAAATTTCAAAAGGGGGATTATTTTCAATTTTAAATTTGGAGGGAGACAAATTTAAAAGGAAATAAATTAAAGAGGGAAACTTTAGATAGTTTTAGACAAAAATTTATTTTGGGAAAGTGTGGACATAAATATTATTATTATTATTATATATTAGTATAATTATTATTACATAATAGTAATATGTATGATTATTATTATTAAATATATATATATAGTAGTGTTATATGACTAAACTATTATATATAATAATATTTATGGTCATTAATATTATTAAATCTATAATCTAGTAACATATATGATTATTATTGTTATATAATCTAATAATATATTATTATTATATTAAAATATACAATATGTCATCCCTATCACCCCCTTCGATTCTAATATGTCCCCCTCGACACATAAGAATGATTCTAATATGTCCCTAGGGGTCCTAGGACCCCTAGCGACATATGTCATCATGTAATGGGTTGAAGGGGGTCATAGGTCACCCTATGACCCCCTTCGACCCATATGAACGATTCTAATATGTCACTAGGGGTCCTAGGATGCCTAGGATATATGTCATCATGTAATGGTTGACAGGGGTCATAGGTCACCCTATGACCCCCTTCCACCCATACGAAGGATTCTAATATGTCCCTAGAGCTCCTAGGACCCCTAGGGACATATGTCATCATGTAATGGGTTGAAGGGGGTCATAGGTCACCCTATGGCCCCCTTCGACACTTAAGAATGATTCTAATATGTCCCTAGGGGTCCTACGACCCCTTAGGACATATGTCATCATGGAATGTGTCGAAGGGGGTCATAGGGTGAAGGGGGTCATAGGTCACCCTATGACCACCTTCAAACCATAAGAACGATTCTAATATGTTCCTAGAGGTCCTAAGACCCTTAGGGATATATGTCATCATGGAATGTGTTGAAGTAGGTCATAGGTCACCCTCTGCCCCTTTCGACCCATAAGAACAATTTTAATATGTCCTTAGGGGTCCTAGGACCCCTAGGGGTATATCTCATCATAGAATGTGTCGAAGGGGGTCATAGGTCACCCTATGACCCCTTTCAACCCATAAGAATGATTCTAATATGTCACTAGGGGTCCTAGGACCCCTAGGGACATATGTCATCATGGAATGTGTCAAAGGGGTTCATAGGTCACCTTATGACCCCCTACGACCAATATGAATGATTCTAATATGTCCCTAGGGGTCCTAGGACCCCTAGGGACATATGTCGTCATGTAATGGGTTGAAGGGGGTCATATGTCATGGAATGTGTCAAAGGGGGTCATAGGTCACCCTATGACCCCCTTCGACACATAACAACGATTCTAGTATGTCCTTAGGGGTCCTAGAACCCCTAAAGACATATGTCATCACGGAATGGGTTGAAGGGGGTCATAGGACCAAACCATATGAATGATTCTAATATGTCCCTAGGGGTCTTAGGACCCCTACTGACATATGTCATCATGGAATGTGTTGAATGGGGTCATAGGTCACCCTATGACCCCCTTCGACACATAAGAATGATTCTAGTATGTCCCTAGGGGTCCTAGGACCCCTAGGCACATATGTCATCATGGAATTGGTCAAAGGGGGTCATAGGTCACCCTATGATACCCTTCAACCCATATGAACAATAATAATATGTCCCAAGGCGTTCTAACACCCATGCGGACATACGTCATCATGCAATGTGTCAAAGGGGGTCATAGGGTTCAACACATAAGAATGATTCTAATATGTCCCTAGGGCTCCTAGGACCCCGAGGGAGATATGTTGTCATGGAATGTGTCGAAGGGGGTCATAGGTCACCCTATGACCCCCCTTCGACACATAAGAATGATTCTAGTATGTCCCTAGGGCTCCTAGGACCCCTAGGGACATATGTCACCATGGAATTGGTTGAAGGAGGTCATAGGTAAACCTATGATCCCATTTGACCCATATGAATGATTATAATATGTCCCTAAGGGTCCTAGTACCCCTAGAGACATATGTGGTCATGGAATGTGTTGAAGGGGGTCATAGCTCACCATATGAACCCCTTCGACACATAAGAATGATTCTAATATGTCCTTAGGAGTTCTAGTACCCTGAGGGACATATGTCATCATGTAATGGATCAAAAGGGGTCATAAGTCACCCTATGACCCCTTTTGACCCATATAAATGATTCTAATATGTCCCTAAGGGTCCTAGGACCCCTAGGGATATATCTCATCATGTATTGGGTTGAAAAGGGTCATAAGTCACCCTATGACCCCCTTCGACACATAAGAATGATTCTAATATGTCCCTAGGGGTCCTAGGACCCCTAGGGACATATGTTGTCATGGAATGTGTTGAAGACCTATGACCACCTTCAACTCATAAGAATGATTCTAATATGTCTCTAGGGGTCCTAGGACCCCTAGGGACATATGTCGTCATGGAATGTGTCAAACGGGGTCATAGGGTGACCTATGAGCCCCTTCGACCCATAAGAATGAATCTAATATGTCCCTATGGGTCCTTGGACCCCTAGGGACATATGTCATCATGGAATGTCTCAAAGGGGATCATAAGACACCCTATGACCCCCTTGGACCCATAAGAACAATTCTAATATGTCCCTAAGGGTCATAGGACCCCTAGGGACATATGTCGTCATGTAATGGGTTGAAAGGGGTCATAGGTCACCCTATGACCCCCTTTGGCCCATATGAATGATTCCAATATGTCCCTATTGGTCCTAGGATCCCTAGGGACATATGTCATCACGTAATGGGTTAAAAGGGGTCATAGGTAATCCTATGACCCCCTTCAACCCATATGAATGATTCTAATATGTCCTTAGAGTTCCTAGGACCCCTAGGGACATATGTCATCATGTAATGGGTCGAAGGGAGTCATAGGTCAGCTCATGACCCCCTTTGACACATAAGATCGATTATAATATGTACTTAAGGGTCCTAGAGACATATGTCATCATGGAATGTGTCGAAGCATAAGAATGATTATAATATGTCCCTAGAGGTCCTAGGACCCATCGGAACATATGTCATCATGCAATGTATCGAAGGGGGTCATAGGTCACCATATGACCCCCTACGACCCATAAGATCAATTCTAATATGTCATCATAGAATGTGTCAAAGGGGGTCATAGGGTGACCTATGACCCCTTCCGACCCATATGAATAATTCTAATATGTCCCTAGGATTCCTACGACCCCTAGGGACATGTCATCATGTAATGGGTCAAAGGGGGTCATATGTCATTGAATGTGTTAAAGTGGGTCATAGGTCACCCTATGACCCCCTACGACACATAAGAACAATTCTAGTATGTCCCTAGGGTTCCTATGACCCCTAGGGAAATATGTCATCATGGAATGGGTCAACCTATGACCCCCTTTGAACCATATGAATGATTCAAATATGTCCCTAGGGGTCCTAGGACCTCTAGGGACATATGTCATTATGGAATGTGTCAAACTAGGTCATAGGTCACCCTATGACCCCCTTCAACACATAAGAACAATTCTAGTATGTCCCTAGGGGTCCTCGGATCCATAGGGACATATGTCATCATGGAATTGTTCAAAGGGGGTCATAGGGTTCCTTCGACCCATATGAACGATTCTAATATGTCCCTAGGGGTCCTAGCACCCCTAAGAAGATATGTCATCATGAAATGTGTCGAAAGGGGTCATAAGTCACCCTATGACCCCCTTCAACACATATGAATGATTCTAATATGTCCCTAGTGGTCCTAGGACCCCTAGGGACATATGTCATCATGGAATGTGTTGAAAGGGCTCATAAGTCACCCTATGACCCCTTTCGACACATAAGAATGATTCTAGTATGTCCCTAAGGGTCTTAGGACCCCTAGGGACATATGTCATCATGAAATTGGTTGAATCCCTATGACCCCCTTTCACCTATATGAATGATTCTAATATGTCCCTAGGGGTCCTAGGACCCCTAAGGACATATGTCATTATGGAATGTGTCGAAGGGGGTCATAGGTCACCATATGACCCCATTCGACACATAAGAATAATTCTAATATGTCCCTAGGGATCCTAAGAACCCTAGGGACATATGTCATCATGTAATGGGTCGAAAGGGGTCATAAGTCACCCTATGACCCCATTTGACCCATATGATTGATTCTAATATGTCCCTAAGGGACCTAGGACCCCTAGGGACATATGTCATTATGTAATGGGTCAAAGGGGGTCATAGGTCACCCTATGACCTATGACCCCCTTTGACACATAAGAATGATTCTAATATGTCCCTAGGGGTCCTAGGACCCCTAGAGACATATGTCATGATGGAATGTATCAAACAGGGAAATAGGTCACCCTATGACCCCCTTCGACACATAAGAACGATTCTAGAATGTCCCTAGGGTTCTAGGACCCCTAGGGACATATGTCATCATGAAATTAGTCAAAGTGGGTCATAGGTCACCCTATGACCCCATTCAGCCCACAATAATAATTATAATATGTGTCTAGGGGTCCTAGGACCCCTAGGGACATATGTCATCATGGAATGTGTCGAAGGGGGTCATAGGTCAACATATGACCCCCTTCGACACATAAGAACAATTTTAATATGTCCCTAGGGGTTCTAGGACCCTTAGGGACATATGTCATCATGTAATGGGTCGAAATAGTTCATAGGTCAACCTATCAACCCCTACCTATGACCCCCTTCAACCCATATGAACAATTACAATATGTAGAGACATATGTCATCATGTAATGGGTTAAAGGGGGTCATAGGGTGAACACATAAGAACAATTCTAATATGTCCCTAGGGGTCATAGGATCCCTAGGGACATATGTCATTATGGAATGTGTCTAAGGGGTCATAGGTCACCCTATGACCCCCTTCGACCCATAAGAATGATTCTAATATGTCCCTAGGGGTCCTAAGACACCTAGGGACATATGTCATCATGGAATGTGTCGAAGGGGGTCATAGGTCACCATATGACCCCCTTCGACTCATAAAAATGATTCTAATATGTCCTTAGGGATCCTAGGACCACTAGGGACATATGTTGTCAGGGAATGTGTCGAAGCTGGTCATAGGTCATCCTATGACCCCCTTCAACCCATATGAATGATTCTAATATACCCCTAGGGGTCCTAGGAGCCCTAGGGACACATGTCGCCATGGAATGTATCAAAAGGGGTCATAGGGTGACCTATAACCCCCTTCGACCCATATGAACTATTCTAATATGTCCCTAGGGACACATGTCATCATGGAATGTATCACAAGGGGTCATAGGTCATAGGGTGACCTATGACCCCTTTCAACCCATATGAATGATTTTAATACCTTCCTAGTGGTCTTAGGACCCCTAGGGACACATTTCATCATGGAATATGTCAAAACTTATGACCCCCTTCAACCCATATGAATGATTCTAATATGTCCCTAGGGGTCCTAGGACATATGTCATCATGGAATGGGTCGAAGGGGGTCACAGGTCACCCTATGACTCCCTTTGACCCATATGAAATATTCTAATATGTCCGTCCTAGGAACTCTAGGGACATATGTCATCATGGAATGGGTCGAAGGGGGTCATAGGTCACCATATGACCCCCTTCATCCCATATGAATGATTCTAATATGTCCCTAAGGGTCCTGGGACCCCTAAGGACATATGTTATCATAGAATGTTTCGAAGGGGGTCATAGGTCACCCTATGACCGCCTTCAACCCATATGAATGATTCTAATATGTCCCTAGGGGTCCTAGGACCCCTAGGGACATATGTCATCATAGAATGTGTTAAAGAGACTTATGACCCCTTTTGACCCATATGAATGATTCTAATATGTCCCTAGGGGTCTTAGGACCCTTAGGGACATATGTCATCATGGAATGTGTCGAAGGACCTACGACGCCCTTCGACCCATATGAACGATTCTAATATATCCGCAAGGGTCCTGAGATCTCTAGGATAATATGTCATCATGTAATGGGTCAAAGGGGGTTATAGGTCATCATATGACCCCCTTCGACCCATATGAATGATTTTAATATGTCCCTAGCAGTCCTAGGACCCCTAGGGACATATGGCATCATGGAATGTGCTAAAGGGGATCATAGGTCACCTTATGACCCCCTTCAACCCATATGAACAATTATAATATGTCCCGAGGGGTCCTAGGACCCCTGGGGACACATGTCGTCTTGGAATGTGTCGAAGTGGGTCATAGGATGACCCTTTTCAACCCATATATATGAGTCTACTATGTTCATAGGGGTCCTCAAACCCCTAAATACATATGTCATCATGGAATGCATTGAAAGGGGTTACAGGTCATCCTATGACCCCCTTTGACCCATATAAGTGAGTCTAATATGTGCTTACAGGTCTTAGGACCCCTAGGGACATATGTCATCATAGAATGTGTTGAAAGGGGTCATAGGTCATCCTGTAACCCCTTTCGATGCATATAAAATATTGTAATATATTCCTAGGGGTCCTAGGACCCCTAGGGACATATGTCATTATGGAATGTGTCAAAAGACCTATGACCCCCTTTGACCCATATAAATGATTGCAATATGTCCCTAGGGGTCCTAAGACCTTTAGAGACATATGTCATCATGGAATGCATCAAAAGAGGTCATAGGCTATCCTATGACCCCCTTCGACCCATATAAATGATTGTAATAGGTCCTAGGACCCCTAGGGACATATGTCATCATGGAATGCATCGAAATGAGTCATAGGTCATCCTATGACCCCTTTCGACCCATATAAATGATTGTAATATGTCTCTAGGGGTCCTAAAATCCCTACGGACGTATGTCATCATGGAATACGTCAAAAGAGGTCATAGGTCATCCTATGACCCCCTTCAACCCATATCAACGAGTCTAATATGTCTGTAGGAGTCTTAGGACCCCTAGGGACATATTTCATCATGGAATGCATCAAAAAGGGTCATAGGTCATCCTATGACCCCCTTCGACCCATAAAAATTATTCTAATATGTCCTTAGGGGTCCTACGACCCCTAGGGACATATGTCATCATGGAATGTGTCGAAAGACCTATGACCCCCTTCAACCCATATATATGATTCTAATATGTACTTATGGGTCCTAGGACCCCTAGGGACATATGTCATCATATAATGTGTTGAAAGGGGTCATAGGTCATCTTATGACCCCCTTTGACCCATATAAACAAGTCTAATACGTCCCTAGGGGTCCTAGGACCCTTAGGGACATATGTTATCATGGAATGTGTCGAAAGGGGTCATTGGTCATCCTATGAACCCCTTAGACCCATATAAAAGAGTCTGATATGTCCTTAGGGGTCCTAGGACCCCTAGGGACATATGTTGTCATGAAATGCACTGAGAGAGATCATAGGATGACCTATGACCCCCTTCGACCCATATAAATAATTCTAATATGTCCCTAGGGGTCAGACATATGTCATCATGGAATGTGTCAAAAATGGTCATAGGTCATCTTATGACCCCCTTCGACCTATATAAATGATTCTAATATGTCCTTAGGGGTCCTAGGACCCCTATGGATATGTTATCATGCAATGTGTCCAAAGGGGTCATAGGTCATCCTATGACCCCCTTCGACCCATATAAATGATTCTAATATGTTCCTAGGGGTCCTAGGACCCCTAGTGACATATGTTGTTATGGAATGTATCGAAAGGGGTCATAGGTCATCCAATGACCCCTTTTTACCCATATAAATGATTTTAATATGTCCCTAGGGGTCCTAGGATGCCTAGGGACATATGTCATCATGGAATGTATCGAAAGGGATCATAGGTCATCCTATGATGCCTGTTGACCCATATAAAAAATTATAACATGTCCCTAAGGTCCTTGGACCCCTAAGGACATATTTTGTCATGATATGTGTCGAAAGGGTCATAGGTCATCCTATGACCCCCTTCAACCCATATAAATGATTCTAATATGTCCCTAGGGGTTCTAGGACCCCTAGGGACATATGTTGTCATGAAATGTGTTGAAAGGGGTCATAGGTCATCCTATGACCCCTATTGACCCATATAAATGATTATAACATGTCCCTAGGGGTCTTAGGACCCCTAGGGACATTTGTCATCATGAAATGATTTGAAATGGGTCATAAGTAATCCTATGACCCCCTTCGACCTATATAAACGATTCTAATATGTCTTTAAGAGACATATGTCATTATGGAATGTGTCGAAAGGGGTCATAGGTCATCTTGTGACCCCCTTCGACCCATATAAATGATTCTAATATGTTCCTAGGGGTCCTAGGGCCCTAGGGACATATATCATCATGGAATGTGTCCTATGACCCCCTTCAACCCATATAAATGATTTTTATATGTCCGTAGGGATCATAGGATCCCTAGGGACATATGTCATCATGGAATGTGTTGAAAGGGGTCATAGGTCATCCTACAACCCCCTTGGACCCTTATAAACAATTTTAATATGTCCCTAGGGGTCCTAGTACCCCTATGGACAGATGTCATCATGAAATGTGTCAAAAGGGGTCATAGGTAATCCTATGACCCATTTCGACCCGTATAAATGATTCTAATATGTTCTTAGGGGTCCTAGGACCCCTAGAGACATATGTCATCATGGAATGTGATGAAAGGGGTCATAGGTCATCCTATTACCCCCTTCGACCCATATAAATGATTCTAATATGTTCCTAGGGGTCCTAGGCCCCCTAGGAACATATGTCATTATCGACCCATATAAATGATTCTAATATGTCCCTAGGGGTCCTAAGACTCCTAGGGACAAATGTCATCATGGAATGTGTCGAAAGGGGTCATAGGTCATCCTATGACCCCCTTCGACACATATAAATGATTTTAATGTGTCCTTAGGGATCGTAGGACACCTAGGGACATATGTCATCATGGAATGCATTGAATCCTATGACCCCCTTCGACCCATATAAATGTTTCTAATATGTCCCTAGGGGTCCTAGGTCATCCTATGACCCCTTTTGACCCATATAAATGATTCTAATATGTCCCTAGAGATCCTAAGACCCCTAAGGACATATGTCATCATGTAATGTGTCACAAGGGGTCATAGGTCATCCTATGACCCCCTTCGACCCATATAAATGATATAATATGTCCCTAGGGGTCCTAAGACCCCTAGAGACATATGTCGTCATGGAATGTGTCGAAAGGGGTCATAGGTCATCTTGTGACCCCCTTTGACCCATATAAATGATTTGAATATGTCCCTAGGAACATATGTCATCATGGAATGTGTTGAAAGGGGTCATAGGTCATCCTGTGACCCCTTCCCACCCATATAAATGATTTTAATTCAAATAATATAGTAAAAATATAATAATATAGTAATAATAATAATAATATAGTGTAATAATCATATATATATATATATATATATATATATATATATATATATTATATTTATAAATTATAATAATAATAGCATAATATATTATTATATATTAATAACATAGGTCATGATAATAATAATATATTATAGATTATAATTTATAGATGATAATAATAATAATATATATTAATAACATATATATAATTTATTACATTATTATATTTAATAAAAATATAGTAAAAATAATAATATAATATAATAATATATATTATATTTATAGATTATTATAATAATAATAACTTAATATATTATTATATATTAATATATTATATATTATATCTTTATGTTCCATTATTATATATATTATATATTATATCTTTACATATTTCATAACTCAAATTAGTCATACAACTCACAAATTCATTTTTCCCTACAATTTTTTTGCCGCCAGTATTGGATATCCAATTTGATATCAGCTATCCGATCTCATATCAGATATCCGATATCAAATCGGATATTCGATAAGGCTTGGGCCTTACATTCTAGGTTTGGTACTTGGATAGGTGAAAAAAAGTCAGAGTGGATTTTGAAGCACTTTTAGACATCTTCGATCTCTATTTTTTTCACATCGCCATTTTTTGGCACACCATGATCCTACACATACCCATATCATCAAAATAAATTCCCTTTTCTATGCAAATCCTTTTAGCACTAACCTGGCTTTAAATCATTCCTTACCTCCATCCTCTTCTTTCAACTTGTAAACCCATTTATTCTATAAAGCTCGTTTACATGCAGACAACTTACATAAATCCCAAGTCTTTCTTTTCAATAGTAGTCTATTTCATTTGCCATTGTGGACTCCCATTGAATCTTAGTATCCACCTACATAGCTTCATCATAACATTCAGGTTCACCAGCATCTATTAGTAAAATAGAGTACAAGGAGGGAGAAAATCTTTCTGGAGGTTTACTTACCCTTTTTGACCATCTAACATTCATTGAGGCATGCGGTATTTATTGTTATGGTAGTTGTAGATCATGAGGAATTCTTGGAACATCATCTTTTGGAGTATCATCTAACACTACATAATCATCTTATTTATTCTCATGTTGCTACAACAGATCTTTGTACAACACTTTCTCATTGAATAAGACATCCCTACTTCTTACAATTTATGATTTTCAAAATCCCATAGCCTATAACTAAGCTCATCAATGTTATATCCAAAAAATACACATTTCTTTGACTTATCTTCCAACTTGGTTCTATTTTCAAAATCTATATGTGTAAATGTTGCACAACCAAAAGTTTTGATGAAAGAATAACTCGCCCTCTTTCCAATCCATGCTTCCTCTGGAATACCACAGCCCAAAGGAGTAGAGGAACCTCTTAATCAAATATTCAACAATATTGATAGCCTCTACCTACATGTTTAAGGGAAACCCTACATGCAACCTCATGCTCCTTGCACACTCCATTATTGTCTTGTTCATGCGTTCACCCACTCCATATTCCTATGGAATCCTTAGAACTACTTTTTGGCTACCATTAGTGGATCAATAATCTTCAAATTCATGACTACAATATTCACCACCATTATTAGGTCTAAGACATTTTAATTTCTTACAAGTCTCATTTTCAATCGAGCAAATTTCCATTTCTTAAAAGTTCTAAATACATCATATTTATGTCTAAGGAAATAAACCCATACTTTTCTAGTTGCATCATCAATAAATGTAACATAATAATGAGATCTACCAAGGGAAGATGCCTAAGATGGTCCCCATACATCTGTATGCACAAGATATAATCTCTCACTTTTCGTTTCCTTCCCACTCTTCACAAAACTCACTCTCTTTTATTTTCCATACACACAACTTTCACAAAAATCTATATTTACACATTTCAGACTTGATACAACTTTCTTTGAAAGAAGTAATTTCATACATTTTTTCACTCATGTGTCTAAGTCTGTGGTGCCATAGCATTGTATCAGAATTTACATCATTTTTTTTTCTCCCTGCTCAACTGTAGCAATTTTTCATAAACATTTGTTTTCCTCTGAAACATTCAAAGTAGAAGGAACAACATGACCTGTACAAATATATAAGGTGCTTACTTTCACACCTTTTTCTACTATATAGGAACCTTTTAAAACCTTCCAATTTTTATCATTAAAAGTAACTATACAACCTACCTTCATCACCAAAATTCCCTACTAAAATTAAATTCCTACTCAGCCTTGAAACATGTCTTACCTCATGTAGTAGCCAATGACTCTCATTCTGCAACTTAATCTTAACTTTTCCTTTTCAAACAATCTGATAGGGTTCATTATCCCCCAAATAAATAAGCCCAAAATCCCCTTGGACATAATCAATAAAATAACCTCTATGAGGTGTAGCATGAAATGAAGCCCTAGAATCTAAAACCCATGAATCATCAACACTTTCTAAAGAAAGAAGCAAAGCATCCTCTTCGAATTTTTTACTTACCACATTTGCCTCCTTGTTCCCTTTTGGTTTGTCTCCTTCATTATTCTTCGAGTCCAACAATCTTTCTTCTTATGCCCTAGTTTTCCATAGTACCAGCAATCTCTTGGTCCTCTAGATTGAGACCTCTTCCCCTTTGACTTTCCTCCTAATTTCCCATGATTTCTAGAATTACTTCCTCTCTCAGTCATTTTGCCTCTACTTTGTGTGTTTAAAGAACTTCCTAATGTATATCCACATGAGGTTTTTCTATGAGTTTCCTCACTCAAAATAACAATGATCACATCATCAAACTTTAGGGTATTAGATCTAGAAATAGAATTACTCACAATCATTACCAAGTCATTCCATCTCTCATGGAAAAAACATAAAATCAAGAGAGCCCTAATTTCTTCATCAAAAATTGATATTCACAAAAGATAACTGACTTGTAACAATATTAAACTCATTTAAATGATCTGCAATAGATCCATCTTCTGCCATCTTTATATTAAATAAATGCTTCATGAGAAATACCTTATTTGGAGCAAAGGGCTTTTTATACAATTTTGCTAGGGTTTCCATCAACTCTTCTATCATCTTCACTTTTGTAATGTTAAATGTAACTAATGGTTCCAAGCATAGTCGAATACTTCCAAGTGTCTTTCTATGTAAAATCTCCCAGTCCTCATCTATCATAGTTCCTTATTTCTTTGTGTTTCCTTCCAATGGCTTCCATAAATTCTTTTGATAAAGATAGTCCTCCATTTTTATCTTCCATAACTAAAAGTTTTGCCCATTAAAATTCTCAACTTTCAACTTACCCTCATCCACCATCGCTCCCACTCAACCATGAGACTCCCACTCAATCATGAGACTTTCTTGTAGAGGATAATTGAAAAACCTCACTCTAATACCACTTGTTAGTATAAACCACAGATAGAAATAATAATTATATGCAAATATAAACAATATCATAACATAATAAATCACATAGAAGAGAACACAAGACACAAAGATTTAATGCAGTTCACCCAATTCTTGGGCTATGTCCACCAAACAAAAAGTCCAATATTATTACGATCCAGTGATTACAACTGGATTACAATCTATGATCCCTTACTTCTCAATATCACCGCAAGAAGAAATTTTTACATCACCCCTTACGAAAATCGCTAACCCTAAGCCCTTTTATACAAGTATTTTCTCCACTTTAGGATTAAAATTAGTTACAACATGTCGGCCCCAAAATGCATCATTATAGTACTAGGAATTTATGGAGTATGTGTAGTATTTCCCTAATTAGTCACCACAAACTAACACTTTTCATACCAACTCTTAGAGACATTCTATCATTCACATTCAAACCATGTAATTTATTGTATCTCTTCTCATCAAATGCATCAATGCTTTGATCATAAAATATTTTTGTAATGAATCAAAGTGAGTTCTTACACATTGATTAGATCCTTTAGCTCACTAGATGATGCATCATTCTGATCATTTGCATATGTTATCATTATCTTATCCAACACATCAAGTGTAAGATTCAATAGTTTATTTCCCTTGATGTGAGTCTCCAATATCTATTTCCTTGCCTCCACTAGAGGCACAGATGCAAGACTCATCATTTATACAGGAATATGTGCATCAAGACTAATCAAACCTTGAATGATGTATTTTTAATCAATGTATGTATTGTCATCATCTAAAAACTCATTTACTACCTCAATAGTGTTTGTTTCCTCAATTTGAATCTCAATTGCATTCTCTTATGTTTATTTCTCTATCTCAATCTTGATCGTCTAATCTTCTTATCCCTTAATAGTATGATCTATAACTATTTTTCTTTTATATTGACCATTTTGCTTCTCATTTTCAGCATCAACTAGAGAAGAATCTAATATATTTATTGGATCAGTAGAGATTTAAACATACATAATTTTATCTACTATAGGAATATTGTAATCCATAGGTTTACTATTAGGAATAGTGGTTTCATTAGCATCGATCTCATCATCATGAGAATTTCTATCAACAACCTCAAACTAATTGGCCTACAAGATCTTCTTTAAGGCCTTCACATTATCTTGCACAACTTCATCTATCTTCTCAATCATCATTTTATTGATTCCAATTTTTTTATGGAACTCTTCTTAGCCTCTTTAATAGTTTTGTTTACTTCATCCACATCTATAAGTGGACAAATATTGAATGATGATTTCTCTCTTATTGTATTTTCCTCTACATATGCATTTAATCTTCTCATGTCTAGAATATAAAATATTTCTTTGGGAATGTCTACAATGATCTTTAAAAGTGTCTTTTTTTACCTATATAAATATTGTATAGTTTCCTCTTCAAGTAGTTGTTGTGGCTTCACAATACACATCTCATTTTTTACTTTGAAAATGAGGACCCCCTTTTTTTTCTTTTGAGTCCAAGGAGCTCATTTTTAAGAATAGGGTATCTTCTAAGGCACCTTAGATATCGGGACTACTATGGCCTAGGTTTAGGATTTAGGAAAACAAGTGTCATCTGGGATCTAACAAGAAGAAGAAAGTTATGCATCCAAGATAGTGTGTACCATGTGTACTTGTGCACATGTGCAAGGTGCACAACTCTCCCATTTTCCTCTTTCTACCAAGTCCTAAGGTGCACATTTATGCACCTTGCACACCTTGGTAAGGTATGTACCCCTTCCACATGCAAACTTTGTACCTATAAATAGGGGGGAACACCTAAAGTTCTACTCATTCTTTGCCAGCTCCCTATTTGCATACCATCACACCCTACAAGGTTCGTGATGTTCACAGTCTCTATTTTGTTTCATAGCACATAGCACAAATGTAAAATCCTAAGTATGCATGTGCACACCTTACACTTCTTTGCAAGTGTGAAATATGTGCACCTTCTCCAAACTAAAACTTCAAGTTAAACCTTGCCAATAGTTACACATATTGTGTACCTACATAGGTTCCCAACTACATAACATTCATATGTCCCCCTTTCCCAACTCCCCACTTAGTCATTCAACACATATTACACACCCTAAGCACTTGTGCAAGTGTGTACCTTGTAGGTTTTTCACCTAGTTTATCCTATTCATCATTATTTTGCCCTTTTATTTGATTTGTTAAGCATCTTTTGACCTTCCAAGAAAAAATGTACTTATGTTTTTATTTTGTGTAGGTTATCATAGCTTCATCATCATCTGAAATAGCTAAGATCACACCTAAACCCATGAGTTTTCAATTCAAAGGATTACCCAAGAAGTTGAGATTCATAGACTTGCACTCTGAAATTAGAGACATGGATCTTAGGCATATTGATTGGAATTAATTCCTAGTATTTTGCAAAAATCCCCATGAGAGATTAAAGATGGTCTCTACACTCATTCAGAGTGGTTTGGTGAATGCAACATCACATCCAATGTCAATACAATCTTTGGAGTTGGTCATGATTTTAGCAAAATACTACATTCTAGAGGAGAAAGTGGTAAAGAGGCCAACTAGAGAAACTTTTCTAGACATCCAATCATACAATATAAAGAATGCATTCTACCTCCCTATCTCTAATGAGTAACAAAAGATTGCATATGATAGTGTAGATAGAAGGTACATGGAAATTGAAAAGGTAGAAAAGGACTTAGTACAAGAGAAGTACTTGACCACCAGAACCCATATAGTAGTCCAAGAAAATTTGATATGACATAGGGATACACAAACCCAAATATCGGGTATCACATAGTTCTCCTAAGTAGAGTAATGCAACTTCCTATTGCAAGACATCTGGAGATGTGGATGGTTCACCTCATAGAAATGATATGAACAAGGGCCCTCAAGATTGATCGGGGCACCATCATTAGTTTCTCTTTAGATGAGAAACTCACTTTGGTCCAAAATGACATAGGATTCTAAATGACTTTGTATGCATTCTACTTGTTTACAGCAAGAGCAAAGCATTATCTCAACCTTGTAAGAAGAGGAAGTATACAACATGCTAATGTGAGGCCAAACATTGTGTACCTAGATTTGATACAAAAGAAGCTTCCAGATGAGATTCCAAAGCATAGGGTAGTGAATTGTGCTTTCATCTTTATGATAATCTAGTTGATAGAAGGGGATTATGCTTAGAGGCTTTCAGTAGAGGTAGTTGCAAGAGTAATACAAGTGAGAGGCTACTTCATCTAGTACAAGACCTTCATTTACATTTGAGTAGTTGGAACCCTCTTCTACCTAAAAAAGCTATGACATTATCAATTGGATAGGCTCATGCTATAGGATATTTCCTTCCAACTAGCCTCTGCATATGACAGGGTTTAAAAGAAGCATAGAAATACATGGGTGTGGCCTATCACAATCAGGCTTTATGAGGTCAAACAAAAGAAAGATATTAGAACCTATGAGGCAGAATGGGTGAAGTATCCACTTGAGGATTACCTAGTGTTCTACCCCTATTTTGATAACATAGGGATGTTTCAATGAGTTGTTGGTAAAAACTTTATTCTAGATTCATCTATTAAAGATCACTAGCTGACTTGTGTTAATGATTATGAAGTCTGGATAAGGTACTACTAAAGAACAAAATTGACTCTAGTAGAAAAGGTGTTGAACTTGCAAATTCCACTCAAGATATGGAATACAGATAGGCCCAATATCCTAGATCTAACCTACAATAGACATGATCTTTGATTGCATTATAATGAATGTTGAGGTGAGTCAAGAAGATATTGATGACATTCAACACCAAGCCCAAAACATCATCATTTGACAAGGGAGTTGATACAAAGGCCTTTCTACTTGGATTTTATGCCCAATGTTGTGACATTGAAGACACTAGCAAGGCCGAAGAAAGGAAAGGGGACTAAACTCATCATCCCCACTTATGAGGAGAGGTTCACAATCATACCCAAGACAATGTACATCCATGGAAAGGATGTGGTATATATCCATAGGGAAGTGAATGTTAAGAATAAGAAGATGTGAAAGGATGCAATTTTAGAAGAAGCACAACCCAAAGAGCCTTTAGCTCAGCCAAAATTTTCCCCATTAGTCCCTAAGAATAGTAAAACCAAGATAGTGGTAATCAGAATGAAGAGAAGGAGATTGGAGAAAAGGATCACTCCTTCACCATAGATCTCCAAGACCATCTTGGAGGTTGAAGAGGAAGGAGAATAAAAAGTTGAGATTGACTATCTTTCTTTCAATAAGATGACATGCTTGGCTCAGGCCGCCGGAGATTAAAGTAGGAGAAGTGTGACACAAACACCCCTAGTCACCCAAGACTAGCCCATCCAAATCAAGAAATATACAGACCAAGAATATGAGGGATAAACCAAGTCCACATTAGGGAAAGGGTTATATATGTTTGATCTCTTAGATTTTGATTGGATATCTAAATGGACACATTTGGAGGAAGCTGAAATAAGACATACATTGCACCAAGAGCCACTTGGTAATGATTGAAATATGATTCCCCCACTCTCATGGGGTATGTTAAAGATACCTCCTTCTCCTCTAGGAAATCTAGAGACACCACCTCTACTGACATCGGAATATGATATTGTACTAGTGCATCCTCTAATTCAAGAAGAGAAAAATTTGGCCACCACTGAGGGAGAAATGCATATAACACATACAGAGGGAGCCATAGTTTTAGGGAATCTTGTTTTAATATAGGATAAATCCCCTCCTACAATGCAACCACACTCCTCCCCTTCTAGAACCATAATGGCCACCCCAATGTGGAATAGTCGAGAGTAGAGGAGATAGTGAAAAAGATAAATAAAAGTAAAAGGGCTAGCATCTATGATGACTTCATCATCTAGTCAGTATATCTCTCTAATAGGCACTACTCCAACATGGCTAAAATAGGAAGTTGAGACCCAAAAAAAGGAGGTATATAAAGGCTTAAGTGGAAGGAATGGTGATTTTAACAAAGGTAGTAAAGTCAACAATGTCCATTCAAGAAGATCCACAATAACTAGATTTTATCATGAAGAACAAGTAGCAAGATTTTGTGGTTGATATAAACATTCCTCTTCCTCATGAAGATCTAAAAATAATCATCGCCTATGATTATTAGATGCAAGAGGTCATCTTAGGAAAGGCCACCAAGGATGTGGCCAAAGTTTTGACAACCATGGATCTTAAGAAGGTGTTTCATCATTTAGACTTAGGTGAAGAGGAACTCTAGATGTTTAGGAACCAAAACAATATTTTTTAAGAAATCATAAATGAGGTAGTGGGTCCCATTAGCCCAGCTCATAGTGAGATTTCTGAAGTAGCTACACTTGAGAAATGAGCTCCAACCCCCACACAAGATGATTCATTTTTTGATGCATTTAAGAGATGACATCTCAATTTTGAAGAGAAAGGAGTAGAAATCATAGAGGAAAATATGTATTTATTGCATAGCATATAGAAGAATTAAAATAAGTTAGAAAATATGATTAACCAAGATTTTGGGTTGATAGATGAAGTATTCATTTGGACTAATGATTTAGTGGCATTTCTTACAATAAAGAACATTTTTGGATGTGTATATAGGAGAAGAATTGGATAAGATAGATGATTAGATCAAGAAGAAACAGGTCAGTAATAAGGTCATGTTAGCTATGTATGAAGATATCCAAGACATGGAGGGTAGAGCTCATGCCCAAATTTTGCGAGTAGATAAATACTACACCATGGCTAGTCTAGAGATTTTTTATGAAAACTCTAGAACAAACTTATGCTCAATGGAAATAGTTTTATAGTGATTCTAAGCATCTTTTAAAGTGGTTTCCTTTGAGGATGATATTTTATGCCCATTGAGAGGTGAGGAGACATTGAAGGAGTTAAATTCTAAATTGGATGATTTTGTAGAAGTGCCACAAGAGGTTCATGATTTTCATGGGGAAGTAAGGGCCTAGTACCAAGCTTTAGATTTTCCAAAACCCCAAGAAATCACTTTTTCTATAAAAAATTTCAAGGCAAACCATACAACCATCATTTTGGTTAAATGTCAACAAGACCCAAATGATGGAAATTAAAATTTTTGACTTTAACAAAATCTTCAAATTTTGATCTTGAGAACCTAGAAGGTACACAAATTTACAGGTGCACATTTTGAATTTTTGGAAAAGGAGAAAATTTTGTCCCCAAAGGTGCACAAGTGCACAACTTTGCAGCTTCATAGGTTCAACAATTTCTTATGACTTACGGTTGCATTGTGAGTTAACTACTAGTTCCACTATTGGGGCATTTTCATGCACCGAAAGTGCATTTTTGAGAAACATGTGAAGAAAGTTGAGTACTCATTTTTAGAAGTTCAAGAAGCTCAAGTTCCATCTAAAGTCTTCTTTCTTCTTATATCCTTCTTCTATATTAGTTTTTAAGTCATGTAAAGGTCCATGCACTATGTAATTAATAAAATAAAGATTGCAAGCCTACTTGGCACCTAGTTGGGAGTCTATTTGTACATAATTTGCATTAAAGTATATTTTTAGCTTGGATTTTGAAAGGGAAATCCCTATATCATAAAATTGCACAAAGGACTAGGTTTCTTATAAATATAGAGATGTAATATGTATTCAAGGCCAGTATTTTGATGCAATAAAATATGTTATTTGTGTTCTCATTTTTTGTGTACTATTTCTTGCTAGAATGTGCATTTCCTTTATGAATTTTATGTTCATGTATAATGATATAGCTGATAGTCTTATTGTACTTTGATTCTTGTGTTAGCATTTATCATATTTAGTAACATAATTCCTCTATTGCAATGAATGGGAGAAACGATCGTCATGTTTTTTTTCATAGCATTTTGTCTTTTGTGCATGCACTTTTCATGGTTTTATGATTTGATGAAGCATGAAACATCATTTTGTTTTCATTAGTTCCTTTGATGACTTCATCCATGGAGCTAAGGACTGTGGAGTTAAGGATACGCTATTCTTGATTTCATTGGTTTCTTTATTGATCATTTTGATAATTTAATTTGTGGATCCTTCTAGGAATTTCTATTTTAGTAAGTTTATTTTAATTTCTTGTTACCCTATCTTAGTAATTTTCTTTTTGAGTACTTGGATAGAATAGGAACTTATATAGTTGAATTTTCAAAATTTTGCATTCATCATAAAATCTAAAAAATAAAAATAAAAATGCATTGGATTATGGTCACAAATTTCTAAGTTTTCCAGACTTTAATGATACTATCAAAGGCCTCTTTGTGAATAGAAAAAACTATCTTCAATTGAGCTACCTAGTAGGTTGAAAAATATCCATATGGAACCTTGGATTTGATTATTTGATCATCTTTTCAAAAGAGGATTTCATAAGGTTTTTTTCCATTGTCATCATGCAAAATGATAGCTCAACAGAAGTGATACTTGAATGAGGGATGAAAAAAAGTTCTAAGGTGCACAACTTCACATGTGTGTAACTTCACAAGTTCGTAGGTGTGCAATTTTGTAGGTTTGGAAAGTGAAAAATCTTGATCCACCATCTCCCTTGTAGTGAGCATTAAGTTCTTCACCTTGCAAACATGAGTTTTTAGAACTCAATAATTTTCATAAACCTCATAACAACAAAGTGATTCCTAAACTCCTTCCATTCATGCCACATGTTCCATCATCTTCTACTTCACAACCCACTACATCTTGACACACCATTTTACTCAATTTTTACCAACAACAAAATCAGATACCACCACTCCTGCCCATGGATTTCTTTGCTAATACTCAAGATTCACCAATCAATTTGCAAGGTTTGCTCCATGGCCTACCCAAAAATCCTATAAATTTTTGCCTAACATATATTTATGAAGAACCATAAATAGAAAAATACCACATCAAATTTTTTAAAGAAATATGTAACAAAAAACAAATTCCGCATAAAGGCATGGTCCTCTATGTGTTTCCATACACTTTGGGAGAAGTAGCATTCAACTAGTATGTAAATTTACCACTAGCATCCATTATAGATTTAGGGAAATTGTTGAGAAGTTTTTCTCTTGGACTAATAAAAAAATTTCATCAATCTAGCTATCTTAGATCACCAGTTCCTATGTATCAAAAGGGACCCCTCAAAAACCATCTCCTAGTTTAATCACCCCTTCCACATGATGTAAAAGAGGTTGTAATCCCCTTATATTATACCTCTTAGAGGTACAATACAAATATACTTGAATTCCATGGATAAGCTCACATCTATTTTCTTAAGAAGGCTTCCTTCTAGAGATATTGACAGCTTGGAGAAGGTATTGCAAGAAGTAGTTACCTTCACAAAATAGGCTAATTCCTACCATTTGTTCCATAATAATCCCACCTTATCCTAGGTAGGCACAATTAATGCCAAACCAATTTCCCCTACTAAACCATGTACCAGTACAATAGGTGGTTTTTATCCCTACCCCTGCCATAACATATCCAAGATATGAGCCTCTAAAAGAAGCCTTTTTTAAGAAAAAATCTATGCCACCTACTGAAGAAGAGAACAACATGATGCCTAAATTAGAGCAGATGAAGAAGACTGTGTCTCAAATGAAAAATGAGCTCACCCATCCTTAGTTTTCATAGGGATAGAATGACAATTTTTAAGATCTAGTATAGCCCAAAATAATAATAATAATGGATAGAATCACACAAAGAACTTCAACTCTTACAGGATTAACACTGGGAGAAATAATTTTAGCACACTAGATTGCAATAGTGAGCCTCCCAAGAAAATCAATAGTAGAATGATCATCCCAATAATGAGAGCATCCCTATTAATAGTAACAATAATTCTTAGTTTGTTGAGATTAATCAAATGGACATAAACTAAAATGTCTCCAGTAATGATAACAACATATTCTAATTTGGGGTAAATCAAGAACCAAACTAAAATTTCCAAGATGTTAGTGACACGTCTCCCTTGTAATTCAACCTAATATTATTGGAATATAATGAGACCCAACTAAGTGTAGAGGGAGAGCATACAGAAAATGAGGATTTTTCATTCTCATTCAACCAAGAAACAAAGCCTTAGCCATCCAAAATGTTTTCCTTTTGCAACAATAATTAGAACACCTACAATTTGTGAAGCCAAAGAGAACCTTCAATGGATGGAATTTCTCTAAGATTACAACCTACTACTCCCTATCTAAGGGCTAGTAAAAATCCTATGCCACACCTCTCATGAAAAAACTATTAGAAATAGGAAATATTGAGAGGGGGGTGATTCAGTACTTCATAAACTTTTTCCCAACTATGGATATCTTTTACACCTTTAAAATGTGAACATGTGATTACTCTAAAAAGTAAACATAGAAATAACACAATGCAACTCATAACACCATTATTTATTAACTAGGGAAATCTTGGCCAATGGACAACCGCAATGGGGATGTTACGCACAAAATGATCCACTAATCAAATGTATCTTATGAAAGATGTTTACCCTATTAGGACTCTATTACTTCCATATAGTATATGTGTCCTTGTTGGAGGACTAGGCCTTGTTAGAATTCTCAACCCTATTAGGAGTTGGTATTACAATTACAATAGATATGCAAGATAATCTCATTGCTTAAGCATGCAATTGCAATGAAATTATTTACATAAAGGTATAGATACAAAAACCTTTGATAATGCTACTATTTTCCATATCTAATTTGTCCTTTGTAGTTCATCATACATAACTTCACATATATTGATCCTTCACTTCTCCTAACATCAAGTTCCCATCATGAAACATGTACATAAAAATATCATAGACATCAAAAAACCTTACATAGAAAACTCTATCCTTTATCCAAAGTTATTTTTTCATGTCGGCCTTCATATCTTTACATGTGTCTCAAAATGAAAAACTGTATTTTTCTAACTTAGGGTTAACATCTAGGATGCCATCCTTGATTTGTTAAGTAATTATTTTTCTAATGAAAATAATTCCTTAACTTAAAATACACATGTGTATGCCTATTACTGATAAATCATCTATTTCTCATCATGAATTGCACACTTAGGTATAGAATCTTGACATTCTATACTACCTCCAAGTAACTATGTACATGCTAAAACTTTGTCTATGAATTGCGCCAACCAAAAATGTATATGTGTTGATAGTTGAACACATATGGCGCATTCAAAAGAATTAAAACATAGAATGAAAGTTTGATAAAAAGCACATTGAGGTATATCAATGGGGAGAATTATTGATGAAGATGATGATGGGGGTGAATTAGTTAGAAAGAATAGTCCACTTGGGGGGGTGAATTAGTTATCCAATAGTTTTAAAAAATATCTTCTTTAAAAAAACTTAACCATTCAACCAAAGTAAATAGAAACCATAATAAGATGCACATAGAAAATTACACAAGATATTTTAATTAAGGAAACCCTTGATCATAGGGAAAACCCTGATGGGAATGATGCCCACAAGATGATGTACTAATATAAATATTCTTTGTTAGAGGATGGACCCTGTTAGGAGAATATTATAACATTTAGAACATATGAGTCCCTATTAGGAGACTTTGAATCCTTGTTAGGAGATTCTAACCCTATTAAGAGTTGTGCTAACCCTATTAGGAGTTGTAGTATAATGTATGCAAGAAGAGCCCACTACCCAAACATGCAATTTCAACTACAAGAAGAGCTCACTGCTCAAACATGAAATTTACTATTATGTTCTTCTTTCCCTTATTTTATCAACTAAATAAATTAGTACCAAACCTTGTAGACCAAGTCACAAACCTTGGATCCAAATATCAAACGTCAAATCACTCAATAAAACCTTGACAATGAAGTTTCCTTTGCTTCCACTTTGCTCTACTCAACTTCACATTCCACTCTCTCTGTTGCTTACAATTACTTTTTATCAATCCAATCCTTCTCATATGATAAAGGAAAATGTCCTTTCTTTAGACTGAGTCCATAAAAAAATTTCTTGAATTGCCTATTAGACCTTCTCAGTTAATCATTATAGGACCACATTAAGAACATGTTATACTTGGTGATAACATTAATCTTCTACCTTGCAAATTTAATATCTTTTTGTACACATAAAATTATTGCAAGAAAACTTAGCCATGTCATCACTGACGTGTCTTCTTTATATCCTCAACCTCAATTCTTAGAATAACTACTCTACTAAGAGATATAACAAGTTTACCAAAACATGCATCTATAAACTCTATCTCAGAATAGACATCACCAAAACTTACATAACTCTTCCAAACTTATCATTTCTTCATATGATGTTAACTTAATATGATAGATAGTCAAATTTATCTCTCATAACCTCAAATACTAAGAATACCCAACTAGTCATTTGTACCAGCTTGATCTTTTCATTGTTATTCTATCAGATACCATAGAAGACTACTATGTTGACATCAATGAAAAACTTAGTTAGAATGTAACATATCTATAATACTCCCCCTTAGGAATATCATCAGCATTCATGTTTCAAACAATATCCCCCTTTGGCATTGATGGAGACATAGATGAGAAATGTCAAGTTCCAAGAATACCAACAAAAGATTGTTCATCTTTCTTTTCAAGTCCTCTTTATCAATCATTCTCCCCATTGATACACCTCAATGTTCTTTTTTTCAAACTGTCATTCCATGTTGTACTTCTTCCAAACATGATGTACTTTTTCTTTATTGTATTCTCATGATGTTCTTCCTCATGATCTTCTCATGATGTTTTTCATCCCAAACTTCTCCCCCATTGACATCAATGTCAAAGGTTTAAACAACCATCAAACTCTACAATAACTTATTCTTACTAGCTCAAGTGTCCAAAGAAACTATTGAAAATAACATTCAACAAGAGTCCTAGATGAATCTATCCATCACAGATACTCCCCCATACAGGAAGCATTAGCACTCAATCCAGACAACAATAGTGCTCTATTACACTAGACTAGTGCACTCTTGCATCATCTATTATGATGTAGGAAAGGGCATAACCCCTAGCATACCTCGCAAATGCTCAAAAGTCTCTTTGGGAAGAGGCTTAGTAAATATATCTACAATCTTCTCTTTAGTGCTCACATACTCCAATCTAATTTCCTTTTCTACAACATTCTCTCTCAACATGTGATACTTAATAGAAATGTGCATATTCCTCAAATGCAACATTGTATTCTTAGACATATTTGCTATGCTTGTGTTGTCACATTGTATGACAACAAGTTCACTAATTTCTATCCTTATATCCTTCAACACCTGCTTCATCCAAATAACTTGATTGTAATTGTTTTTTGTTGTAACATATTTTGCTTCTATTGTACATTGTGAGGTACAGTCTTGCTTCTTGCTTAGCCAAGAAACCAATCTTCCTCCATGAAAGAAGGCTCCACCACTAGTGTTCTTTTTGTCACCCATACTACCTACCCAATCAACATCAATATAACTACTTAGAGTAAAATCATTATATCTTTCATACCATAATCCAAAATCTAGTGTTCCTTTCATATATCTAAATATCCTCTTGATTGTTGCATAATGTGTTTCTCTAGGATCAGCTTGGAATCTTGCAACAATTTGAACTACAATTTCTATATTTGGCCTTATATGAGTCGGATATTGCAAACCTTCAATCATACATCTGTACTTATTCTACTCAATAATAGGAGTCTCATCCTTTGCAGATAACTTATGTCCAGTTATCATAGGTGTTCCAATAGGTTTACATGTTTCCAAACCAAACCTTTTTAGTAAATCCTTCAAATATATAGTCCGAGAAATAAAGTTTCCTTGTTTATTCTATACAATTTTTAATCCCAGAAAATATTTCATTTCTCCTATCATACTCATTTCAAATTCCTTCTTCATTTCTTCTGCAACCTTGTAACTTTCCTCATTATTTCCTCCAAATATGACATCATCAACATATATTACAAAGATCATTAATCCATCATTAATTTCTTTTCAATATGGATTACTATCTACTATATCCAAGCTTTGTTAAATGCTTGTCCAACCTTGAAAAGTAGGTTTTGGATGTTGGCTTCAAGCCATACAATGCTTTCTTCAATCTGCATTCTATGTCCTTGTCATCTATCAAAGAACAACCTTTAGGGTGCTCTATGTACTCTTCTTCTTCAAGTTCTCTATTCAAAAATGTTGACTTGATATCCATCTAATACACTTTGAATTTCTTTTGTGTTGCATAGGCTAAGAATAATCTTACTACTTCTATTCTAGCCACAGGAGCATAGGTGTCATCATAATCTATTCGTTCTTGTTGTGAGTAACCTTTACATACCAATATTTGCTTGTTCCTTACAAATTTTCCTTTCTCATTCATCTTGCTCTTGAATACCCATTTAGTTCCTATTATATTCTTGTTTGCTGGTCTTGGGACCAGTTCCCATGTCTCATTCTTTATTATTTGATCCAATTCCTCTTTCATAGCCTATTTCCAATAATCATTTTTACTGTTGGAAATATAAGAGGAGTAACTGAGAGGGAAGGGGTGAATTAGTTACCACAAAATTGTATCCCATATCCCTTAGATGGTAGTACAATATAACCTCTACAAACTAAACTCTGTTGAAGCTTGGCAAACACACAGAAAATATTGTAACTCAATAAACACTGAAAATGCTTGGCAAATACTTAACATGAAAATCTTAAGATATTATTTGTAAGTATTATTATTATTTTATCTTAGGTGCAAACACAAAATAAAAATAGCATGAACACATTTGACATCAAGATTTAATGTGAAAACCCAATTTGGGAAAAACCACCAATTGCAACTAGTTATTGTTTTCACTCTTCTAAAGTTAGCCCTATTAGGATCCAACCCTGTTAAAGCTTATAAAACACACTATTAAGTGTGATTCTATTAGAGGATTTAATCACCCTATTAGGAGTGGCCTTGTTAGATCTCTTTGGAAAATTTAATAGAAATGCCACCTTGTTAAAGGATTTATAAATAACTGGTAAGCCATCTATTTTAAGAGATTTAGATCACTACCACAATGATTAGAGAGTAACAATGAAATGACCTGATTTAGGATGCAACTAAATTGTTGATTATAGATCTCAATTTTGGCTTGTATACTTGATCCTTCTTGATTGAATGTGTCTTTTTAGCTTTACAAGGATATTCTTCTTATCCTTCTGATTCGCTTCCTCTTAGCATCATTAAATTTTCAATTATCTTCCATGCATTCACACACTTTTAATTCTCAACTTGAATTTATATTTATATCTTTCATGTTGTCAAGTCAGCTAGAATATAACTTAGAATAATTAATATTCATCTCTTCAGTCGGATAGAACCAAAAGATAAATCAATTGAACTTAATATGCCAAAACAAGAAAATCCTTTTAGCTGACCCTGCTCGATAGACACTAACTCAAAAATGATTTTCTTGTGTTATCCAAGTGAACTTGGTTAACATTTCATATTCAAAAAGCTCCTTTGGTAACTAAGTGAGCTCGATTAACACTGGTTCCACCCAACATTTCCTTCATTAACTGAGTGAGCTTAATTAACACTCAACTTCTGCACACGTTTTCTTTGACACCTGAGTGAACTTGATGGATACTATCTTCTGAACTAGGTAAACTCTAGAATGCTCAACAAACATAGAAAACTATCTTCAATACCTAAGTAAGCTTGAAATACACTGACTAGTGATGATATGATATTTTTTGTAACATCAAGGACAATACACAATAAACCAATTGTTCCAACAATCTCCCTCTTTAGCATTGATGGCAACATAACATTTCCTAATACAATGAAAATTTTTTTAAAGAAAGAATAAAGTAAAGTATTATCCTTATTTTTATTCTAATTCTCATCCATGAGAACTCCCTCTATTAGTTTAAACTCCTTTTGTCTTTAGTTTCTCCCTCTATCAAAAAACTTGTGTCTGCTACAACTTCTTCTGCCAAGTTCATTCTCCCTTTTTACATATCTTTCTCTTTTTGTTTACAAAATTTCTATGACAACAAAATGCTCCCTCTTTGACATCTCATACCAAAAACAATATTCAATGAATATCAATGTACTTCAAGTAATTATTCATTTGCAATATACCCTTGTTAATATTGCACCAACTGATTGATCTTCAACATGCTCTGGTTGATGCATCACTAAACTTCATTTGGTGAGCTTCGAGAAGGGGAATGTCCCCTAGCTTACCTCTTAGATACAAAAACACATCTTTAGGTGATGGCTTCATGAATATGTCCACAATTTGTTCTTTTGTATTCACATATTCCAACCTTACTTCTTTATCTTGTACCAATTCTCTTAAGAAATGATATTTTATAGCAATGTATTTTGTTTTGGTATGCATCACTAGATTCTTTGATATATTGATTACACTAGTGTTATAATAGTATATAACTACTAGATCCTTGATCTTTATCTTCATACCTTCCAATAGTTGTTTGAACCAAACAATATTAGAACAATTGACTACTTTTGCCACATATTCTGCCTCTGTTGTGGATTGAGAGATACAATTTTGTTTCTTGCTTGTCCAAGACACTAGTCTTTTACCAAGAAAGAATGCTCCACCACTGGTGCTTTTTTTTTCATCAATACTTCCTACCTAATTAGCATCTATATACTTTTAAATCCAAATTGCCTCCTATTTTGTACCATAAACCATATTCTTTAGTAACTTTTAGATATCTCATGATTCTTTTGACTACCATCATGTGATTTGTTGAGAATCTTGCCACCATCCCAACTACTAATGCAATATCAGGCCTTGTATGCACTACATACTGCAATTTTCCAATCATTGATCTATATGTGGTCTGATCTACCTCTTTGGAATCATCATTTTTGGAAAGTTTATGTCTAGTAGATGAAATTGTTCCAACTGGTCTTGAATCCTTCATTCCAAATTTCTTTAGTATCTCCTTGATATTTTTAATTGAGTAATGTAGATACCATCTTTCTTCTAATGGATTTGCAATCCAACAAAGAATTTTATCTCTCCAAACATAGAAATTTCAAATTATTTCCTCATTTCTTCTTAAAATGCCTTACATAAGTCATCATTTCCTATGAATAGAGTATCATCAATTAATATTCCTGCCAACACAATCTTTTTGTCTAGTCCTTTGATATATAGACTAATGTTATCATTTGTTCTTTGAAAACTAATTTGTACCAAGTAGTTATAAAGTCTTTCATACCAAGCTCTAGGAGCTTGCTTGAGACCATATAATGCCTTGTGTAATTTGCAAACCATGTCTCTTTTGCTAGGATCTACAAACCCTTCAAGTTGTTTAATGTAGACTTCCTCATTAATAATTCCATTCAAGAATGTAGATTTTACATCCATTTGATAAACTTTAAATATTATGTAGGCTACATATGTTAGTAAAGTTCTAACACCTTCTAATCTTGCAACAGGAGAAAAAGTTTCACCATAGTCAATACCTTCTTCTTGAGAATAGCCTTTACATACCAACCTTGGTTTGTTTTTGGAAACTTTTCATTTTAATTTTCATCTTCTCAATCTATTCTATTTCCTCAATCACTACTTCAATCCAACTTTCATTATCCAAAGCATCCTTAACATTTCTAGGTTCAAATTCAGCAAGTAAACATGTACCTTTCAATTTGTTTCTTGTCATTGTTCCATCTAATTTGTTTCCAATAATCTAATCAAGTGCAAGATGCCTTCTAACATATCTTGCTAATACATGTTATTTGGATTTGGAGTTTTTTTTACTAATTTCTTCATGAACTTTAGTATTAAGCTCTGTAACTCGGGTCCATCAAACTCATTTTTCTCTAGTAATAGCTCAGTAGCCTCTGATTGTGACTTGGGTCCTTCAAACTATGACTCGAGTTGCACTATCTGCAACTTAGTAGCTGTTGGAGATTTTGGGGACTTAGAACGTGAAGCTTCTTGTCTAATAGATAGATTTAGCAAGGTATTAGGTTCATAGTAAACAAATCTTTTGTAATCCTTAGGCCCCTTTTTGCTTTCTTCTTCACTTTCTTTTGCAAAATCATGAATTCTCACATGTGCACTTTCTATGATTTTACGAGTAGACAAATTCAAACATTTATAAGCTTTACTTTTGTAGGAGTACCCTAAGAATATTCCTTCATCACCTTTGACATCAAATTTACCTTTTTTAGATTCTTTCAAGATATAACATTTTCTACCAAATACTTTCAAGTAACTTAAATTAGGTTTGTAGCCATACCATAGTTCATGAGGAGTTTGATTTGAGTCTTTCTTCACCTATACTCTAGTAAAAGTATGTACTATAGTATTTATTTCTTCCTTCCAGTATTTGATTGCAACATTCTTTTCTATCATTAGTGTTCTTGCACAATCCATGATGGATCTGTTCCTTCATTCAGCTATACCATTCTGTTGAGGTGTACCAAGGGTTGATACTTGTCTTTTAATTCATTTTTTAGTGTAGAATTCATTGAATTCATTGGAAATGAATTCACCACCTCTATCTAATCTCAAACATTTTAGCTTCTTTCTAGTTTCTTTTTCTACTCTTGTCAGATACCACTTGAATTCTTGAAAATTTTCTTATTTTTCTTTTAGATACATTGCAGTCATCATTCTAGAATAGTCATCAACAAAAAGAATGAAAAACTTATCTCCATTATAACTCTCTATTCCAATAGGTCCACATAATTTTGTATTAACAAGCTCTAAGACTTCTTCAGGATGATAGTTCTTTCTTTTGAAACTAGTTTTTCCCATCTTACCAATTTGACAGTTTTTGCATAGACCCATATCAAGTTTCCTCAATCTAGGAATACCTCTTACTCTTATTTTTTCTTATTTTAACCAAATTATCAAAGTTTTCATGACATAATCTTTTGTGCCATAACTAACTTTCTTATACTTGTGCAATAAAACATGAACTTTCATTGAGATCTAGATAGAATAGGTTACCTATTGTTTGTTTGCTAGATCCAACTAGATTTCATTTTCCATCTAGCAGTTTGGCCTTCCTATTCATAAATTCTACCTTGAATCTAGTCTTATTCAAATGTGCCACACTCAATAGATTATGCTTTAGTCCTTCAACCCAATAAGCATTATTACATATAATTTTATTGGTCAATGAGATACATCTTTTTCCTTTTATTCAACAAGGTTCATTGTTTCCATATCTCACACTACCAGCATCATAATATTCCATGTGCTCAAACTTTGCTTTTTCTCTAGTCATATGATGTAAGCAACCACTATCAATAATCCATGTATCATTTTTAATAACATGAGAGATAAGTGTCATCTCATCTCCTTCATCATCAGATTCATCTTTTATAGAAATATATACAATTTCATCCTCACTATTATCAGAATCTTTAGCTATAAGACAAGATTTCCTACCTTTTTCCTTGTAATTTTTGAATTCCTTCTTTCCTTTATACTTATTTCTTTTCTTTTCATCCTTTTTTTCTCTATTTCAGCACCTTGCAACAATGTGACCAATTTCTTCACAAGAAAAGCCTAATAGAGGAATCTTGTCTTTGTACTTTCCTCTGCCTTTGGAATATTTATTTGCAAGTAGGGCTTCAACAACTTCAAGATTACTATTTGAACTTTCTTCTTCTTCTTCACTTCTTAATTTATTGGCCTTTGATTAATTACATCTTTCCTTGAGTAGGATTTCGGCTTCAAATGCATATTCAATACCTTTGGAACTAGGAACATAGTTATCATAGTTATCCAACTCAAAAGCTATCAATCTTCCAACTAAAGCATCCAAAGTTATATTGCTATTTGGATCACATCTCATCTCTTGAATAGTAGACACTCTAATTTCATAGATAGGAAGAAGGGTTCTAAGTACCTTGCTGATAACTATTTTTTCATCAATGTCTCTTCCAGATGCTTTGATTATGCTCACACTTTCTTTGATTCTTTGCACATAATTTGCAATATTTTCATCTTCTCTCATTTTCATCTAATCAAATTGTCCACTGAGACTTTCTACTTTAGCTCTTCTTACATTATCATATCCTCCATAGATGTCTTTCAATTTAATCCACATATCATAAGCTATAGTACAATCTTTGACTTCATCAAATTTAGCATAATTAAGAGCCAATGAAATAGCAATCATCATGATGTTATGATTTTTATTTTCAACAATATCATCAACCAATATTGTTCCAGTAGGATTCTTGTATTTAGTATCAAGATACTTACAACCTGAATTGCTAATAGTTCCTAGATGTAACCTCATAAGTCACTATCATGTTGCAAAATTGTCTCACTTCAACTTGGCAATCTCTCTTTTGTAAGACATCCTGATCTTTAGCTTAGGTTCTTGAAACCTTCTCTAGAAGCACCAAAAGCTCTGATACCAATTGTTGGAAATATAAGAAGAGTAACTAAGAGGGGAGGGGTGAATTAGTTACCACAAAAATAAATTCCAGATCCCTTAGATGTCAATGCAAAATAACCTCTGAAAACTAAACTCTGTTGAAGTTCAACAAACACATAGAAAATGTTGTAACTCAGTAAACACTGAAAATACTAGGCAAATACTTAACATGAAAATCTTAAGATATTATCTATAATTATTATTATTTTATCTTAGGTTCAAACACATAAGAAATGTGGCATGAACACATCTGACACCAAGATTTAACATGGAAACCCAATTTGGCAAAAAACACCAATTGCAACTAGTTACTAATTTTCACTCTTCTGAGGTGAGGCCTATTAGGAGCTAACCATGTTAAAGGTTACAAAATACACTATTAGGCATGACCTTGTTAGAAGATTTAATCACCCTATTAGGAGTGGCCTTGTTAGAGGTCTATGGACAATTCAATAGAAATTCCACCTTGTTAGAGGATTTACAAATATTTGTTAAGCCAACTCTATTAAGAGATTTAGATCACTGCTATAATGGTTAGAGAGTAACAATGAGATGACCTAATTTTGGATGCAACCAAATTGCTGATTACAGATATCAATTTTGGCTTGTATACTTAATCCTTCTTGATCGAATGTGTCTTTTCAGCTTCACAAGGATATTATAATTATCCTTCTTGTTTTCTTCCTCTTAGCATCATTAAATTTTAAATTATCTTCCATGCATTCACAGACTTTTAATTCTCAACTTGACCTTATATTTATATCTTCCATGTTGTCAAGTCAACTGGAATATAACTTAGAATAATTAATACTCATCTCTTCATTCCGCTAGAACCAAAAGATAAATCAATTGAACTTAATATGTCAAAACAAGAAAATCCTTTGTTAGCCAACCCTACTTAGTAGACACTAACTCGAAAATGATTTTCCTGTGTTATCCTAGTGAACTCAGTTAACACTACATATTCATAAAGTTCCTTTGGTAACCAAGTGAGCTTGGTTAACACTAGTTCCACCCAAAATTTTATTCATCAACTAAGTAAGCTTGGTTAACACTCAACTTTTGCAAGCCTTTTCGTTGATTCCTAAGTGAACTCGATGGATACTGTCTTCTAAACTAGGCAAACTCTAGATAGCTTGACAAACACAGAAAATTGTCTTCAATGCCTAAGTATGCTCAACATACACTGAATGATGATGATATGACATTTTGTATAACATCAAAGACAATACACAATTAATCAATTATTCCAACACTTTACATGCTTCATCTACATTCTTAGGTTCAACTTGAGATATTAAGCATAGTTCTTCATTGACTTTTCTTCTTATCATCACACTTTTATCTTTGATTCTGATGATCTACTCGGATGGGTGATACTTTATATTCTTTCTCGAAGTAGGAGTTTCTATCTCAACTCTTGGCTCTACTGAAGGTTTTGAGCTTTGTTTCTACCTTGGCTCTCCTTTATTCTACAAATTATTTTTAGTCTCAAGAAATACCTCATCATTCTTTGGCTTAGTAAAAACATCATCATCTAAATTTTAATCATTCATTCTCTCGTGTATCCTTAATTTCTCATCAGTTCGTACATTTGTACTTTCTATAATAGTCTTAATTCTCATATTATAGCATCTATAATCCTTTCCTTTTAGTGAGTAACCAAGAGACATACCTTCATCACTTCTAGCATCAAACTTACCAATATCATCATCTCTTTTGATATAACACTTACTCCCAAAAATTCTGAAATACTTAACTGTAGGTGAGTGACCAAACCATAGTTCATAAGGGGGGTCTTGTTTGTGTCTTTCCTAACTTGCACTCTATTCATAGTGTAGACTATTGTATTCACAAATTCTCTCCAAAACATCTTGGATACATCATTCTCTACTAACATAGCTCTTGATGCTTTTGTAATTGACTTGTTCCTTCTCTCTGCAATGCCATTATGTTCAGGGGTTCTCAAAGATAATAACTATCTTTTGATTCCATTTTATTCACAAAACATGTTAAAATCATTTGAATTAAATTCTCCTCCTCTATTTGATCTTAAATATTTAATCTTCATACTAGATTCATTCTCAACACTATTCTTGAATATCTTGAACTTATCAAATGCTTCAAATTTCTCTTTAGGAAATGCAACCCACATCATTCTATAAAAGTCATCAACTAGAATCATAAAATACCTTTCTTCATAGAATCCTTTAGTCTTCATAGGACTATTGAGATCTATGTGTACAATATCTAATTTTTCTATAGCAATAAACTTCTTACTAGGAAAAGAAGTTCTGTTATGCTTTATCAAAACACACTCCTTGAAAATTGTTTTAGTAGGTTTTACAATCTTAGGTAAATCTTTAACTACAAACATACTACTAATCTTTAGAATACCGTCAAAGTTTATATGAAAAAATCTCTTATGCCATAACCAACTGTCATCTACCTTTGCAACCAAACATGTCATTTTAGTAGGATTCAACTAAAATACATTACCTCTAGATCTGGTTCCTACTCTAGTTACCTTTCCATCTTTTTCTCTGATCATGCATGTCTTCACTATGAACTACAACTAATAACCTTTTTCCATTAGTTATCCAATACTCAAAATATTGTGCTTCAAACCATCAAAAAAACATACATCCTCATTGTTAGTTTTACCATCAAAAGTTATAGATCCAATACCTTTAACTTGGCATGCTACATTGTTTCCAACTTTGACAATGCCTCCATCCTAACTTTTGAAGTCAAAAAACTTGTTCATATCACCAGTTATATGATGTGAACAACCACTATCAATTATCCAATCAGATTTCTTTTCAACTTGTGACACAAAGCTACTTTCTCTAGAATTTCTTCTTTAATTGCCACAAATCATATTTCATCATCACTAGCACTTATTGCTTATTCATCAGAATCATTTTCTTCATTTGCATACAAACACTCTCTATCTTCTCTAGGTTTTTAATTTCCTTTATACTTTTTCTCTCCTTTAGGACACTTAGATGAATAATGACCACATTCATCACAAGTCCAACATTTAAAGATTTTCTTACTGCCTTTTTCTTTGCTTACTAGAAGGGTTACTCCTTTTTCAATCTTTCTATCCTCATCAAATCTATTGTTACTAGAAAAATCTCCTCTAGCACTTGTAATCCTTGATAAATTAGGTCAAATATTCAATGCACTAAAAGTTGTCTCTATTTTGGTCAATTCTCCAGACTATCTAAGCTCATTCTCAACTTGTTCAAGTCTTCCAAGTAATGTCTCCTTTGTGAAATATTTGGTATAAGATATCAATGAGTGTATCATTTGAACTATTATTTTAAATGATGGTGTTAATCTCTTTAATATCTTCCATATAACCTCATCATCTTCTTTTTTTCCTCCTTGAGATCTAATACATGTAGCAATTTCTGATATTTTTCCTACAAATGTTCTTATAGATTCATCTTCCATCATTTCAGCATCTTGAAATGCCCAAATCCAACATTGTAATCTCAATTTCTCAGAATGTTCATAACCTTAAAAACTAGTTTCCAAAGCTTTCCAAATCAAATGTGAAGTAGCAAATGACTTTAACCAATTGTATTCAATTTCAAGAAGTATAGTTAATAGTGCTTCTATAGCTCTCATGTCACACATAAAAAGATCTATTTATACCTCAATATAAGTTTTCAAATCCTTTTCAGTAATGATTATCTTCGCTAATTTTGTCAAGATCAAATATCCTAGACCCATACACAATAGATGTGTCTTCATCTTTTCTTTCCAACTATCATAAATTATTCCATCAAAATTCAGACTATCTTTCCTAGACATGCTCACCATGGATCTCCCAAAGTTGTTAAACTTTATCTTCAAGGACCTAATGCTCTAATACCAATTTTTAGAAATAATAGTGCACCAAGATAAGTGAGAGGTGGTTGAATCAATTATTCAATAGTTAAAACATTTATCTTCTTTAAACAAACTCAACCATTCAACCAAAGTAAACAACAAACATAATAAGATGCACATAGACAATTACACCAGATATGTTAACTAGGGAAACCCTTGATCAAAAGGAAAACCCCAGTGAGAATGATGCTCACAAGATGATGTACTAATATAAATATTCATTTTTAGAGGATGGACCTTGTTAGGATTCTATAACAACATTTAGTACATATGAATACCTATTAGGAGACTTTGAATCCCTGTTAGGAGATTCCAACCCTATTAGGAGTTGTGTCAACCCTATTATGAGGTAGTATAATGTATGCAAGAAGAGCCCACTAAAAAAACATGAAATTTCAACTATAGGAAAAGCTCACTACTAAAACATGCAATTTAATATTATGTTCTTCTATCCTTTATTCTATCAACCAAATAAATCATTATCAGACCTTGTAGACTAGGTCATGAACCTCGAATCCAAATATCAAACCTCAAATCACTCAACAAAACCTCGCAATGAAGTTTCCTTCACTTTCTCTTTACTTAGCTCACCTTCACATTCCATTCTCTCTACTACTTACAATTTCTTTTTATCAATCCAATCCTTCTCATATGGAAAAGGAAAATTTCAATCCTTTATACCAAGTCCATAAAAAAAATTTCCTGAGTCATCTGTTAGACCTTCTCAATTAATCATTATAGCACCACATTAAGAACATGTTACACTTAGTGACAACATCAATCTTCTGCCTTGCAACTTGAATATCTTTTTGCACACATAAAATTATGACAAATGAACTTATCCACATCATCACCAACATCTATTCTTCACATCATCAACCTCAATTCTCAGAATAAATACTCTACTAAGAGATATAATAAGTTTACCAGAACATGCCTCTGTCAACTCTATCTCAGAATAGATATCACCAAAACTTACATAACTTCTTCCAAACTTACCATTTCTTCATCCAATGCTAACTGCATATGCTAGATACTCAAACACATCTCTCATAACCTTAGATAGTGAGAATAGTCAATTAGCCATCTGTACCAGCTTGATCTTTCTATTGTTCTTCTATCAAATACCATAGAAGAGTGTTATGTTGACATCAATGACAAACTCCATCATGAATGTAACATATCATCATAGTAACATATCTATAACACTCCCCCATAGGAATATCATCAGCATTCATGTTTCCAATAGTTGTCATCATAAAACATGTACATGAAAATGTCATAGACGTCACAAAACTTTGCATACAAAACTTGGTCCTTTATATCAAGTCATTCTGTCATGTCAGCCTTCATATCTTTACATGTGTCTCAAAATGAAAAATTTTACGTTTCTCACTTAGGGTTGATATGTAGGACGTCATAGTTGATTGGTTAAGTAATTATTATTTTAAAGAAAATAATTTTGAAACTTTAAATATGCCTATGTATGCCTATTACTGATAAATCATATGTTGCTCATCATGGCTCACACACTTAGGTATAGAATCTTGACATTATATACTACCTCCAGGTAACTATGTACATTGCCAAAACTTTTTCTGTGAAGTGTTCCAACCAAAAAGGTGTATGTGCTGACAATTGAACTCTATAACACTTAAACAATTTTCTAAGTCTTTGACCCAAAACTCCAAGTATGACTAATATATTATCATAAATGACAACCTTAATACATCTCCATACTAATCACTTAACCAATATTCCAACAATCTCCCCTTTTTCCATTGATGGCCCAACATATGGGAAAATTGACTAAGTCCCAAAAATGCAAAATTTTAACATCTATGAATTTGTTTACATGGCCATCAAAATATGAAAATGTGGATCATTTCTATTCCATACCATCTTTACATATTCATTATTTACATTATATACTCTCCCTTATTCTATCCTCTACCCTATATCTCCCTATAAAATTTTCCATACAATCACTCCCCCTTTGACGTCAATGTCAAAGGTGAGTCAAAAACTACATACAATTCAAAATCTTGATTTTATCTACATTCTTTTATGATGATGAATTATTTATCAATGAGACGAAATAATTAATAAAAACTACTCTTTAAGCTAACTAAGCATTTATTCCATGCTCGCTTAACTAAATCTAAGATTGTGATAAGTGTGCACAGTCCATAAGACAATAACATAGTTGCTTGGACTTCTAGATAGATGAAGTCTTCATAAGACACATTTACTTTCAAGAAATCTTTATATTGTTTGTCAACTATTTCATTCTTCAAAGGTAGGTTCTCTCTTAACAAAGAGAACCTCTACAATGTTTATTCCTTGCTAACTTCCATCATTCTTCTCTTATTATTAAACTTTCTTATCCTCTATTCCAAGTGAATAACTTCAGCATTTTCACTTTTCAGCTCAATGATTACTTTCTTCAATTCATATTCCTTTCCCTTGATCTATGATGTGAATGTGTGCATGTACTCATGTGCTAGCACACATTTCTTATATATTTCCTTACCTTCATTTACATATCTGTGCAACTCTTTAATGCATGCATCCAAGTTTGCTAAGTCATATTTTACATTTTGGCATACCTTTCTATATAGGTTTGCATCATGCTCAGCTTGAGCCTTGATTGTAGAAACTTCAACCATAGTCTTATAGAAACTATCAATTTTTTCTAAAACTTTAGTTGTCCTCTTTTGTGGATTACTCTCATTAATATGTACGTTCATCAGGATTTCTATTTTCCATGTCATCTTCTCAAGAATCTCTTGAGTTCTTTTGTTTCCTTTTATACTTTCTATTATCATATTGGTAGAAAGTGTTGATAATTGACCAAGCATTTCAATTTTAGGATCCTCTAGTGTAGCCAGTTGAGTATTACTCATCATTATTGCAATCAAAGTTCCTAATGGTGACTTTGATGAACTAGGTGCTTCTCTATTTTTATCCTTTATTGGGGTGACCAATTGTTCCTCTTCAACATTATAACTATCATTCTTTTGATGCAGTGTTTCATCTTCTTGTTGACTAATAATTATTTCCTCTTCTATTTTTGCACACTTTAACTATTGTGTAAAATGAGAAGTTTCTTGAACAATTATTTTCCAACCATTCTATAGCTTAGGATCTACATTTTTAAGGATCTCAGTTAATGTTGCTAGATCCTCCTCCTCATTCTTCTTATCTTTTCCTTCCTTCATCTCAACATCCTCCTCTTCATTAGAGCTAGGATAGTTGACTTGGCTATTGATAGCCAAATTTACAACAATGTTTCTTTCATGATTTTGAACCTTGAATGGATCCTCAACCACATTAATTGTGATATGTGTACTATCAATGTTAATTGTGCCAACATTAATAGTAATCTATGGTGTCTCATTGACTTCTTCCTCAAAATTCTCTTCATCCTCTTTGCTTTTTCCTCTATGGTATTTGTAGGAGTTTCTTCCTTGATGCAACAGCATCCTGGGTTGCACTGCTAACTTAAATGTTTTTAGTTTTTATCTTGTTGCTAAAATTGGGTTCTATTGAAGCTGTATTTTCTAGTTTTTGGGTGACTATTTCAGACCATGTAACTATTTTTTCTTAATTAATGAAGGTCTAGCTTGAAGAGAGCCTAGAGTAATATCTATATTCTAGATTACAAGTTCTAACTCCTTATAGTTTGGGAGATATGGCAATTCTCTCATAACATCAATTTCTAGTAGTTCTACATGACAATTTTCTGTGCTCAACTTTTGGAATGGATGCACACTTTTTCTTAATGAATCAGACCTTTTAGACTTAAGGGGTTGTATAGGACCTAGATATCTAACCATAATTCAAAGAGTGAGTTCTAACTCAATTGGAGCTAGGAGAAATCATGATTTTTCTTAGACATCAATTTTAGGACAATTAATTACTAATGTAGGTCGACTTGTGTATTTAATTTTGGTCTATTTTCATTTAATATTTGCTGAGAGCTAACTCATGGATTCTCCATGTTCTAGAATGATTTATAAGCCATTTTGGCTAGTATAATTATAGTTCTTAGGCTTAGAGCTAAATATTTTTTAGGAAGTTTTGAAGAGGATTGCAGAGCAATACTAGAAAGTGCAAATTTGCTACTAATCTTTATGTATGAATGTATTTTGTATCTGGTTGTAACCCAGAAGGCCTTACAATTTGGCATGTATGAAGATATTTTGATGAGTCAATAAAATTATTTCACTCTTCTTCCTCCTTTGGTTGCTATTCTTTGTGTTTTCTTTTGTTGTGTTAACTCTTGCAGGGTGGTTTAGAGAGCAAGGTGTGCCATTGGACCTAGTTTTCCCCATCCTTCCTTGCATCAGGTGGTATCAAAGCTTGAGGTTCATCCTTATGGAGATTGGACCATGTATAACCCTAATTTGGATTTGGTCATAGGGTGCAGATCTGTGGATTTGACCTATAACTTGTAGAGGGTTACGATCTTGCAAGAACCTAATTTGTAAAGATGGCTCATGGTAGAGGAAATGTTGATAATGCCATATTCGATCAGTTGAGACAAATTATAGCTAGATTAGATGCTATGGAGATAGCCCAGAAGTGAGGAGCACATATTGATGATGTAACTAATGATGAAGCAGCAACACCAAACTATAATCTAGAAGTTGAAGAAGATCAAGATGAGGAAAGATTGTTGCGAGTATTGTCTGGGGAAAATTGAAAACATGTTGTAGAATTTGTTCCTTATTATGGAAAATTGGATACCAATGTTGTGTTAGATTGGATCTCAGATATAGAGAAGTTCTTTGAGTATGAAAACACTCTTGATAATAAGAAGGTGAAGATTGTAGTTACTAGGCTGAAAGGTCATTCTTCACTATGGTGGGAGCATTTTCAAACTGATAAGAAAGGAGAGGAAAGGAGAAGACCAAAAGTTGGACAAAGATGGTGAACAAGATAAAGAACAAATTCCTTCCTACTAATTACCAAGTTAGCCTATTGAGAAAGATGCAAAATTTGAGACAAAAGGACATGACTGTAAAAGAGTATATCGAGGAATTCTATAAATTGGACATCAAATCTAGACATGTGGATGACAATGTTGAGAAAATTGCAAGGTACATAAATGGATTGAGATCTAGAATTCAAGATTAAATAAGTTTTGTGAAGTTGGAAAGTGTGGAAGAAGCATATCAATATGCTTTGAAAATTGAGATCTTGACAAAGAAGCATGAACAAAGACAAAGAGGTAGAGGTGGTAGATTCCAAAGAGGCAAAGGTAGATCTTATGGTGAAGGTGGTAGATCTGACAATTTTGTGAGGGATAAAGGCAAATCTGAATGGAAGAATTATGACAAGACAAGACTAAGTGGAGAGGAAGTAGTTCATAACAAGGAAGTACTAGATCTTATCGAAGAAGAAGTAATTCTTATTCTAGAGGTGGATTTCATCATAATTGTTCTAGATGTGGTAAAGAGGGACATAGATCTTTTGAATGCAGATCCTCTGGGAGTGAGCAAGGTAACAGAAATGTTGTGATTCAAGGAGATGATGAAGGTTCACCAAGTGGACCTAAGATTTGAGAAAATCTAATGGTGAGAAGAACCTTATGTAATAAGAGTAGTGATGAGGAACCTATTTTAAGGAGAAATCTTTTCAAGAAAATATGTAAGATGGCTGGAAAATTTTGCAAGGTGATCATTGATAGTGGAAGTTCAAATAATTTGGCATCAGAAGATTTTGTTACAAAGTTACAATTGTAGAGGCTGAAACATCCCAAACTCTATCATGTTTCATGGACCAAAGATGAGCATAAGATATTGGTAAGTGAACAATGTGTTGTGAAGTTCAAAATTGGACATTACTTTGATGAAATTTTGTGTGATATTATGCCTATGGATTTTTGTCATATTTTGTTCGGTAGACATTGGCAATATGATAGATATGCCATGAATGATGGAAGATTGAATCAATATAGTATTTGGGTAAATGAAAAGAAACAAAAATTTTTTCCTTTGATTGAAAGTCTAGATGAGGTCAGTTGTACTACAATAAAAGTTTGCATGGTTAATGGAAAGAAATTTGAAAAGGAAGTAAAGAAGAATCAAATTTCTTTTGTTGTAGTTCCTAGAGGGCCAAGTGTTGGTAGTAATGACCAAGCAGTAGAAGTTGGTAATGATAGAATGACATCAGAAATTACATAATTGTTGAATGAGTATAAAGATATTGTTGTTGATGATATTCCTTATGGTTTACCTCTAGTAAGAAGCATAAGACATTGTATGGATCTAATTCTTGGAGCTAGTTTGCCAAAAAAAGCACCATATAGATTGACACCTATAGAGAATGAAGAACTTAATAGACAAGTGCATGACTTGTTGCAAAAAGGTTTGGTCAGAGAAAGTTTGAGTCCATGTGTTTTAACTATTGTATTAGCACCTAAAAAGAAAGGAGAATGGAGAATGTGTACTAATTCCATAGCTATTAACAAAATCACAGTGAAATATAGGTTTCCTATGCTGAGGATGGATTACATAATGGATTTTTTGAGTGGAGCAAAGTATTTTTCCAAGATTGATTTGAAGAGTGGCTATCATCATATCAGAATTAGAGAAGGTGATGAATGGAAGACTACTTTCAAGACAAAAGATAGTTTGTATGAATGTTTGGTTATGCCTTTTGGTTTGACTAATGCACCTAGTACTTTCATGAGGTTGATGAATAAAGTTCTAAAAAGAGTTTTGAGACTTTGAAACAAAAGGTTGTTGAATTACCTATATTGGCTTTGCCTAATTTCAACAAAGTATTTCAAGTTGAATGTGATGCAAGTGGTAATGCAATTAGAGCTATATCAAGTCAAGAAGGTAAGCCTATTGCTTTCTTTAGTGAAAATTTGAATGATGCTAAAAGGAAGTATTCTATGTATGATCAAGAATTTTATGCTATTGTTCAAGCATTGAAGAAGTGGAGGCATTATTTGATTCCTAAGGAGTTTGTGTTGTATACTGATCATAAAGCTTTATAGTACATGGGAAGTCAACATAAATTGAATCAAAGACATATGAAGTGGGTTGGGTATTTGCAAAGTTTTACATTTATGATCAAGCATAAGAGTGGAGTTAATAACCAAGTTGTTGATGCATTGAGTAGAAGACATTCTTTGCTGACTAAAATGAAGGTTGAAGTTCTTGGTTTTGATGAAATGAAAGAGTTGTATGATGCTGATCCTAATTTTTTTGAGGCATGGAGAGAGTGCAAAGCACCAAATCTGAAAAATCACATTAGTAAGTATGATGAGTATTTCATTCAAGAAGGTATGTTGTTCAAAGGTATTTAGTTGTATATTTATAGAAGTTCTATGAGGTTGAATTTGATTAAGGAAAAGCATAGTGGTGGATTGGTTGGAAATTTTGGAATTGATAAGACATTGAATTTGCTAAAAGAGAAGTATTATTGGCCACAAATGTATAAAGATGTTCATAAATTTTTAAAGAATTGTGGAGTTTTTCAAGCTACAAAAGGAGTGAGTCAAAATATTGGTTTGTATACACCTATTACTATTCCTAAGAAACCTTGGAGTGACATCAATATGGATTTTGTTCTTGGATTGCCTAAGACAGTGAAGGGGTATGATTCCATATTTGTTGTTGTGAATAGATTTTCTAAAATGGTTCATTTCATACCATGTAAGAAGACATCAGATGCTGAGCATGTTTCTAAACTTTTCTTTAAAGAGATTGTGAGATTGCATGGATTACCAAGAAGCATTATTTCTGACAAAGATAGTAAGTTTGTTGGTTATTTTTGGAAGAAGATGGGTACTGAGATGAAGTTTAGTTCTACATCTCATCCACAAATAGATGGATGAATAGAGGTTGTAAATAGAAGCTTGGGTAATTTACTAAGATGTTTAGTTGAAAATAAGTCAAGTAATTGGGACATGGTATTGGCACAAGCTGAATTTTCAAATAATAATTCTATCAATATGAGTACAAGGAAGACACCTTTTAAGATTATTACTGGAATGAAGCCTAGAGGAGTATTAGATTTGAGAGATATTGCTAGTGAAGAAAAGAGAAGTGTTGCAAGAGAAGAATTTTCTAATTTTATGGAATCTTTGCGTAAGGAAGTGAAGTTGAGGATAGAACAAAGTAATCAAAAGTATAAGGAGAATGTTGATCAGTCTAGAAGACATCATTATTTTCAAGTTGGTGATGAGGTGATGGTTCATTTGAAGAAAGAAAAATTTCCAGTTGGAACATATAATAAGTTGAAGATGAAAAGTTTTGGACCTTGTAAGACCTTGAAGAAATTTGATAGTGGAAATGCTTATGAAGTCGAGTTACCTAATAACATGGATATATCTCCTATATTCAATGTTGCTGATTTATACAAGTATCATGAATTAGATGATGAAGTTACTATATTAGAAGTTGAACAAGTATTGGATCAAATAATTGGTAAGAGCACAAGAGGAAAAGATTACTATGAATATCTCGTGAAGTGGAAGAACAGACCTATAGAAGATGCTTCATGGATTTCTCAATCTAAGTTGGATTCAGCTTAGGTTGTGACATCTTAATGATTCAAGAGAATAATTTCTTCCAAACTTAGTTCTTTGATGTAGGAGCATCCTGGGTTGCACTGCTATCCTACATGTTTTTTGTTTTTATCTTGTTGCTGAAACTGGGTTCTGTTGAAGCTATATTTTCTAGTTTTTGTATGCCTGTTGCAAACTATGTAACTAATTTTCCTTAATGAATAAAGAGTTTTTAACTTCAAGATTTGAAGAGGGCCTAGATTACTATTTATATTCTATAGTTCAAGTTCTAACTCCTTATATTTTGGGAGATATGAAAATTCTCCTAGAACTTCAATTTTTGGTAGTTCTGCGCGACAGTTTTCTATGCTCAACTTTCAGAATGGATGCGCACTTTTTCTTAATGAATAAGACCTTGCACACTTAAGGAGTTTTATAGGACCTATAAATATACCATAGTTCAAATTGTGAGTTCTAACTCAATTGGAGCTAGGAGATATCATGATTTTGCTAGGACATCAATTTTAGGATAGTTAATTACTGATGCAGGCTAACTTGTATATTTATTTTTTGTTTATTTTCATTTAATATTTGCTAAGATAAGACTTGTGGCTTCTCCATGTTCTAGAATGATCTATAATCCATTTTGGCTAGTATAAATAGAGTTCTTAATCTTAGAGCTAAAGAGTTTTTAGGGAGTTTTGAAAAGGATTGCAGAGCAAAACTAGAAAGTGTGAATTTGTTGTTGATCTTTATGAATGAATGTATTTTATATCTAGTTGTAACCTAGAAGGCCTTATAGCCAAGAATTTATGAAGATATTTTGATGAATCAATAAATGTATTTCACTCTTCTTCCTCTTTTGGTTGTTGTTCTTTGTGTTTGCTTCCTTTGTGTTAACTCTTGCAAGGTGGTTTGGAGAGCTGGGGATGTCATTGGCCCTAGTTTTCCCCATCCTTCCTTGTGTCATTCCCCTAACCCCTAACATTGTAATTCCTTCCTCTCTACGTTCAAGAGTATCTAACATCATTTTTTATTTTGAGGTATTCTCTTAAATAATAAGAATTTTTTTCACTAATGTACTAGGAGGTTCTACAATTTCTTTTTCAACCTCTTCAACATAGGTTTTGTAGATGGGATCATTAAGAATATAATCCATAAGAGTTTCAATATCTCTTATAACCTCATCTTTAATTCCTCCCATGATCCTTATTACCCTCATCTTATCTCACATGTGCAAACTAGTTAAATACATTATTCTTTCCATTTGTACATCATTCTTTACACTAAAACATCTTCTTAGTACTTCTACTCTCAAGTTCTCTTCTTCTCTTAAGTTATCTTCTTCTTTATTTAACCTGAACCTTTCTTTATTCAATATATCATATTATTCATTAGGTAGTTCACAATTATTGAAAGAAGTGGTTTCTTAAACTTTATCATATAATGGATTACTATCACATCCAAGTTTCTCTACTCATATAAGGGCTATCTATCATAAACATTCTTAAGCTTCTTAAGGTTTTCCTCATTCAATATAGAATCATTTAATTTCTCAAGTCTTGATTTCCATAAAATTTTCTTCTTATTTCTTCCCTCTTCTTCTTGTTTCTGTTGTAGAACTTTAGGAGTGGAAATTTTTCTTCTCATTTTTCTACCTTCATAGGTAGCAATAACTTTATGTCTCTTTCCTAATCTAGTAGCCATTTCTTTCACTCTCTTATACTTGGGAGATTCTACTAGTTCTTGTTTTACTTCTACCAACCTTGTTAACCTTCTTCTAGAAGTATATGTTTAAATGTCTGTAATACTTATGTCTTCCTCTTTTGCAGGCTGATCTAAAACTACTATAGGTGTTGAAAAAAATAGAGGTGCAAGTGCAAAGCTAGGGCCTTCTACTGAAAATGGTGGAAAAAATAGAATATTTTCATGTCCAATTTGTTTCATTCTAGATATAGTTTTCTTTATAGTTGCAAATTTCTTTGGAGTCATTTTAGTATCCTTCATGATCTTATTCATTTCATCTCCTAGCAAATTTTCTAGTCTTCACTTGGTAAGCTAGTTGCATGTTTTCTTCACAAGTTCCAAATCTATAACTATTAGAATCTAATTCTACAATTAGAAGCCTTTGAGCATGAGCCTCAACTATCTCCTCAATGATCTCATAACTAAGAGGGTTAACATATAGTACTCTGGGTGTGACTACCTCCATTTAATTCAAATTGGTGTCTACCAATAAGCATATGCCATCTTTATACCTCTCAATCATAGATCTTGGAATCCTTGTTCTTTGTTTCATCTCAGTCTAAAATGTTTTAAAGACAAGTGTTTCACTACTCTCAATCTTGTCAATGTCATGTCTCCTATGCAAGTTTTTTATCTTATCCATTGTACATTTCTCATTGTTCCAATTAGTTAGGGGCATGAAAGGAAATATCTTCAAAAGGTGGAAAAACATGCAAGTGATCAATGACTAAAATCTAAATTGCCCATTTCTTACTCTCTTTATCCTTTCAAGGTTTTCAATCAATTAAATTCTCAAGAATTTACATAGATTCTCTTTTGTTTTCTCAATGCACATCTTATATGTTGCATGCACAAATTCAATTACCCTATCATCATCTCTAGAACTAGAACATAACTTTGAAGAAATAATCTTGCATACAAATCTTACATCATCTTGCTTTATCTTTCTTATGACTATGCCTCTACCATTGTAAATTGGTTGAGTGTTTTCAATTACAAAATTCTTGACATTTTTCTCATTTAGTGGAATTGATCCTTTATTGTTCAAACCAGTAACTTCATGAATCAAGTATTCTAAAATTTCAACTATATTATCTCCTAAACAAAACTTTCCATTATGAATTATGCTTAATATGATCTTAGTCCAATCTTCATTTCCAAAATGATAGTAAAATGAATACTTTACAACATCATTCTGACCTAAATGATCAAATTCATCCTTAAATGACATGTATTTCTTGTATACCTTGTCAAATTAACTTGATATTTTATTTTCTCCTATTGTCTCAAACTTATAGCTTGTATAACTCCTAATGTCCTCCAAATATAGTATGCCATCAAGAATTTGTGAAAATGTGATTTCATGGTCATCCTCCAATGGTGGAATAGGGTTCAACTTAATCTTAGGTCTAGGGACTTCTTCAACATTATGAATCATAGATTCTTACATTTCAATAGATTTGACTTACTTGAAAAATTAGTCAGACAAGAGCATAAATACTTTTAATTTGTTATTTCAGGGCTTTCTACATGAAAATGGTGAAATCCTTTGACAAATTCACTAAACTATTGATAAATTATTCTGAATTTTCTTTTAAGGGCTCCTTAACTCTTTGCATAATCAAATGGTAGTCAAACAATCAATTTCAATCTCTAAATCCTTTCAAAATAACATTTTCATTAATTGCACAAGTACACATAGGTGAAAAAATTATTTCTCTTTACTAATAAATTGGTTTATGTTTGCACACTCATATATGAGCTCAAAATTTCATATGAACTCAGTCATAACTTCCTCTAATCCATTTCATGCTATCCTCAACTATGCAAACCTTAATTTTTTCATATAGGGGTTAAATGATTTTCTTATGATAAGTAGGAGATAATTCCATAGTAAGTCAAATTGTGATATTGCTATTAGGCTTTAACTGTGTGATTTTGAGTCAAACTCATTGACCCATGTTTCATGAGTAGTGATTCAACATGAATCCATCTCTCATGAGTAGTGATTCAACATGAGTAGTGATTTTCTCATGCTCATTCCCCTTTAACTTCAATGAAATAAATTGCTCAAATTGAAAATGATTTGTCAAAAACTATCACTAACTTTAGTTAATTTTTAGATGTGTAATTTTCCTTCTTTTCTACCCAAATTTTTATTCTTGCAAGTGTCTTAGCCTCAAAAAATGTTGTATTGAATATTTATATGTGCTCTTTTACATTCTCTTTCTTTTGTTCATTACTACTCTCTCTTCTTCTAGCATTGTTGTTTCCATTCCTTCTACATCTCATGTTTTGACGTCTTCTATTTTGTGCTCTCATGTTTATTCTATAAAATCTTGTTTTATGTCCCAAATTGTTGTAGATCTAGCATTCTAGCATTCTAGCACATTATTTCCAAATCTAGGTCCAATTTGACTTATTTTTAATATGCAATCTCTAGAAATATATCCAAATTTGTTGCACTTATGACATAATACTCCATCTCTTATAACATTAGCTCCTCTAATCGGTCCACTAGTTGTAGGATTAGTACCTCTATACATTCTATTATCATAATTATTATATCTAGGTTTCTTAAATTCAATAGTGTTATGACCATAAGCATAACAATTATAACAATAACCTAAGATAGGATTAGAATACTTACCTGTACAATCCTTCTTCATGTGACCTTGTCTACATAATATTTTCTAGTGAATTGCCTTCTCACATATTTAGGTGGTTCAAATTATTTAGGTTCATCTTTACATTGGTTAGCCTCAACCTTATTCATATCTTCTTCTTGTTGTTTAGGTTTTTAGTTCACAAGATCTGGTTCCACAGTAACTTCCTATTTCTTAGATGATTCTCCTTCATAGTCCCCAAGGTCAATCTCATCATAAGTAGGTATTTGTGCCATGATCTTCTCATCAAGTTTTTGAGTTCTTGAATACAGCTTCACAAGATGTTGCTTTGATTATGTAAGCTCCCCTTTCACAATAGTATCATACTTCTTAAGTTATGTATATTGTAACTTTGAAGTATCAATTCCATATGTCACCTTCGTAAGCTCAAATTTTATATCTACATTCGCAAATCTCAAATATGATTGAATTTTCTTCTAATATTCCATTAAACTCATCTTAAGAATGGTAATCTCAAGTCCATGCTTCAGGATCTCATTTTCTTTCTTAAGCATAGAAACTTCATCACAATCTCTGATCTTATCATTAAACTCTTTCTTGGATCTAATAGATTCAATTTTGTCTTTCAACTTCTAAATGTGATCTTTTGCCTTTTCATATTTGTCATTCACAATGTCTCTTTCCTCTGTGATTACATCAAGTTCCTCATGAGATTCTTCTAGGTTCTTCTATAATTGATCCATATCTATAGAGATATTACTCAAGTTATTAGGCCTCCTTTGAATAACTATGTTATGATACCAATTGTTAGAAATAGGAAATACTAAGACAGGGTTGAATCAGTATTTCACAAACTTTTTCCCAACTATGGATGTCTTTTACAACTTTAAAACATGCACATCTAATTATACTGAAAAGTAAACATAGCAATAAAAAAATGAAACTCATAAAATTGTTTTGTGTTAACTAGGGAAACCCTAGCCAAGGGAAAACCCCAATGGGGATGGTACCTACAAAATGATCCACTAATCAAAAGTATCTTGTGAAAGATATTGACCTTGTCAAGAGTCTATTGCATATGTATAATGTCTTTATCATTATTAGAGGACTAGGGTTTTTTAGAAGCCTCAACCCTACTAGGAGTTGGTATTACAATTACAATAGATATGCAAGATGAGTCCACTACATAAACATGCAACTACAATGAAATTTTGTACACAAAGGTATACATACAAAAACCTTTGACAATGTTGACATCTTCTATATATCATTTCTCCTTTGTAGCTCATTGTACATAACTATTTTAAATTTTCATAAGTTTATCCTTCACTACTCTTAACATCAAGTTTACATCATAAAACATGTACATAACAATGTCATAGACATCACAAAACTTTGCATACAAAACTTTTTCCTTTATACCGAGTTATTTTGTCCTATTGGCCTTCATATCTTTACACATGTCCCATAATACAAAACTATATTCACTTAGGGTTAACATATAATATGCCATCCCTAGTTTTTTAAGTAATTATTTTTCTAAAGAAAATAATTCCTTAACTTTAAATACCTCTTTCTTTAACTATGTCTTGTTCTGCCTATGTATACCCATTACTACTAAATCATCCATAACTATGTCTATACGAATCATCATGACTCGCATACTTAGGTACAAAATCCTGACAATATATACTACCTCTAAGTAACTACACAAGTTTCAAAGCTCTGTCTATAACATGCACCAACCAAAAAGGTGTATGTGCTGACAATTGAACTTTCTAACACAGATAATTTTCTATGTTTTTGACCCAAAATGTCATCTTCATGATATGTTGATTTAGTATGACTTATATTTTTACATAAATGATAACCTTAATACATCTCCATACTAATCTCTTAGCCACATTTCTAACAAAAACATGTTCAAGTGCTTGGCAATACCCCCATTGTGATGATGAATCTAGCATGGTCAACTGAGAAGTACAATGAAATAGAATAGTTTAAAATAACTAAGGAAAATATGTCAATGTATGATATGTTATAGAGTTACCCCAATAGAAGGGAAACTTTGTTAAAAACATTGGATCACATAAAGGAATTTGTTGGCACAAGTACCCAAAAGATGTCAACCCCTCAAGTCAATGCCATTGAAGTTGCGCCCACCATGTTCAAAGGCAAGACATAAGTTTTTCCTTTCTTACTAAGCATAAGAATCTTTGTTACAAATCTTCATAATTGTCTCATTGATTCTAGTGCTTCTTGTAATGTCATTCCATTTTAAATGTACTAAAGCCTAGGAGTCAATCCATAGCCTATCAATCAAGTGGTAATACAACTCAACAAAGTAGAGGTGAAATTCATCGGTGTATTGAAAGATGAGCACATCCAGTTGACTACAAATCCCAAGATCCAAGATGTCATAGATATTATTTTTGTAGACATTCCTCAAACCTATGACATGCTCTTTAGCAGAGAGTATACTCAGTGCTTAAGAGGATGGTTCCCTAATGAATTCACCCAATTATGGTTGCCATAGAAAGGTCTCAACAACCAAAGCAAGATTGATGTTGAGCCTAAGCTAAAGAAAATGATCACAAAATATAACACTCCTAATGAAATATTATTTCTCCAATCTGATGTGGTCTCCTGTAGAGTTCTGACACTTGATGTTCTTTAGTTGGAAACATCTAATAGGAACCCCACTGTAGGGTTGTAAGAATTATCCCCACAAGATAAACTTTTCACATAGTTTTGTATTATCTAGGGGAGGATGTAGACCTAAACATCTTGCTACTAGATAGATATTGTTGACTTCATTAGGCTAGCCATTCAGAGTTCAAATATTTGAATTGTCAAGATGTCATCGCTAGAGTGGTAATAAAATTGAAATAATTGTCAAACACAAAACCTAACTACCTCTTGGTAGTGAAAAATGAAGAAAAAAATGACAATCCAAGAGATATCACGAAAGGCCAGAGTAATGATAACATCTTGATTCCCTAAGAAGCATCAAGCACAATAAGTAACACCTTGATAGAATAAGAAATTGAAGAGGATCCTAATTCATCTTACATAGATACATCTTCAGATGGTGGGGCCTTTCCCTATTCCCTAGAAGGAATAATCACTATTCATAGGAGGTGAAACTTTGTGTAAGGATGTCATTAGGTTTTGATAGTTATACATCTTGAGCCCTAGACCTGCGAGATCACTGAATTGATTGAATAAATTTAGGATTGACAACACAAAAATTGTGTCCCCATATTTGAGGTATGAGAAGCCCACCTAGGCTATCCTAAGGAAAGATAGAGTGGGTCCCCAAGAAAATATTGTTTAAGGAAAAATTAAGGGAGAAAGATAGGATGAATAAACAAAAATCCAAAAGACCTAAAGAATATGGTATGTGGACTCTGTAGTTTGATGGCTCCAAATATAAATAAGGATTAGGGGATGGGATCAAGTTGGTTAGCCCCAAAGGTAAATCCTTCTATGTCACCTACTACCTACAATTTATATGCACTAACAATGTGGTAGAATATGAGGCCCTTGTATGAGGTCTTCTCTTCACACTTGAAAAAAATGTCAAACTAGTTGTGATAGAAGGGGATTCACAAATGGAAATTTGACAAGTCAAAGTGGTTTACTCTTGCAATGACAAGAATTTTATGGCATATCATAAATAAGTTGGAGATTTGATTGACAATTTTGAGGCACTAAACGTAGAAAAAGAAATATGGTCAAAGACGTGCTTGTTGTCTCTGCTAGTGCATTAATACTTGTTGAGAAGAAAAAGCTTTGTAGTTTCTTCATTAAACTAGTAGCCACCCCAACCATCTAAGATAATATATATCACTAATTTTTAGTTCTTCCAAGATGATAAACATATTTTAGAATTCACCATGTGCAATGTCTTATTCAAAGGTTGGATAATCAACTTTAAGTCTGAAGAAGACCATGAAGAAGAAGATGATATCATAAACCTAAAAACCAACACTATTCCTAATGGGTGGTAGAATTAGATCATATTTTTTATCAAGATGGGTCATCTCTCCATAAGAGGAGTCTCGAGGAGGAAGGAAATGATGAATGTGACCCTTACAACTTGGGCACCAAAGTCAATCCCAAAATGGTCAAGAATGGGAAGCATGTAGTACCCAAGAAAGGGATGAAATGTTGTGTCTCCTCACAATTTATAGGGATGTTATCATATGGAGCTATGAATAACCTAAAACATATGACCCAAACATTATTATGCACCATATCCCTCTAAAACTAATGCCAAACCTTACCATCAAAGATAGACACCTATAAATCCAATCATTGAACCATTAATCATGAAAGAAGTTCAAAAAAATTTGGATGCCAAGATCATTTCCCCTATTCAACACTCTACTTTGGTTTCCAATTTCATCCCAATAAGTGGGGAGATTCAACTCTGTGTAGACTTCAAGAACCTGAACTGAGTATCTCAAAGGGACAACTACCCACTACCCTCACTTGATGAAGTATTGTAGATCATGAATGTATCTAAGCTAATGTCATTTTTGGAAAGGTACTCATGATAAAATTAGGTAATGGTAGATGAAGACGGTAGATTGAGAACAACATTCACCACAAAGTGGGGAACATTCACATATAGGAGAATGCTTTTTGGGTCAATCAATGCCAGAGCTACATTTCAAAGAGTCATGGATGAATATTTTAAAGGATTTTAATCTACATGAATGACCTTATGGTATTCTCAAAAGATAGGGGTGTCCATATAGAATATTTGGAACAAGTGCTCAATCAGTTTAGGAAGTTTAGTATATCCCTCAAACCCAAAAAGTGTTCATTTGGGGTCACAAAAGGAAAGCTTCTAGGACACATCATCTCCAAAATTGTTATTTCAATTGACCCAAATAGACTAGTGGAAGCAAGATTGATATTGTTACCACCCAATAGTTGCAAAGAATTAAAATATTTATTTAGGAAGACCAACTTTGAGCAAAAATTCATTAGTAGTTTCATCAAGATAGTGTGCCCTCTCAATGATATGCTAAAAAGGGGAGTAATGATTTAATGGACTCTCGAGGTCAAGAAATATTTTGAAGACATCAAGGTGGCCATTTCCGCTACTTTGGCAATTGCAAGCCTAGATTATCAGTTCCCATTCAAGGTCTACTTTTTTGTATCAATAAATTCATACACTAGCATTCTCACACAAAAGAAGGATGGTGAATATGAGAGGCCAATTCTTTCATGAGTTGTCCTTTAAAGAACATTGAGTTGAATCACCCTGATTTGGATATATAATTATTTTCTCGTGTGAAAGAAATAAAGAAATTTCACCACTATATATTACAAGCAATGTGTATGCCATTGTACCTAATCCTACAATCAAATCATTATTAATGTAGAATAAGCTAGGAAAGAGAAGAGGGAAGTGGATAGACATCTTACAAGATTTTAACTTGGAAATTCAACCCATGAAGTTTTTAAGAGGACAAGGCCTAACCAAGATGATGGTTGATAATGAAGAACAAGGCATCATTTCATGTGTATACACGACTGAGGGAATCATATCATACATGTGGTATCAAGACATCGGTATTACCTCTTACAAAACCAATGTCCCCAAGGGATGAACAACTTATAATGTAGGGCTCTAAAGATGAAATGAGAGTCCTACATGCTAAAAGATAGAAAGCTCTATAAACAAAACTATGAAGAAATATATCTAAAGTGCTTAAACCACGATGAAGCCAAATAAGTGTTGGAGTAGTATCATGATAAATATGGCACTAGGCATGGGTTAGTAGTGTCTACATCTCATTAGATCTTGAGATTATGTTACTATTGGCCTACCCTTTTCAAGAATACCCATGACCATGTGTGTTCCTATCATGTTTGCCAAACCAATACCAATAGAGAGACAAACCTACTATGCATTTGCAGTCAATATTTGAGGTGTGACCATTTTCCAAGTGGGGGCTAGACTTTATCAGGCTTGTAAATCCCCCATCTTCTAATGATCACACATTCATCTTGATAGCCACTAATTACTACACAAGGTGGAAAAAAGAGGGGATATTTTAGAATTGCACTACCCATGTTGTTTCCAACTTTCTTGAAGAATACATCGTCACCAAGTTTGGGATGCCCTTTTTTCTAGTAAGTGATAATGGATCCTCCATTGCATCAATATTTATTACGCAATGGAAACTAGATAATTATGTAATAATAGAATTCTCATCTAACTATTCTCTACAATAAAATAGAGTTTATTAGTCCACAAAAAAAAACCTAATAACTATCATAAAATGCCTACTCAATGAGAACCCAAGGGATTGGCACACACAATTGAAATATTCCTTATGGACTAACAAGGTCAAAGTCAAAAAATGCTTTAGGCATGTCCCCCTATTTTTTTTTCTATGGTCAAGAACCTATTTTTCCTTTGAATCTCAAGATTTTCATACCAAAATTTATGAGAGGATGTTTGAAAATGTTGGTAGGGTCCAAATCAAATTGATGAACCTTTTGGAATTGGATGAAAAAAGAATGGCAACACTAGAACATATGTCAAACACCAAGTTGTTGTCAAACACTAGTTTGATAAAAGGGTCACAGTTGAGATTTATAAAAATTTTGACATTTTCGTCATGTGGGATAAGGCTAAAGAGAAACTAGGAAGCCATACTATGTTAAATTGCCATGGGTTGACCTATTCTAGATCGATGAAATTTTTGAGGATAATACTCTTAGGCTATGTAGACTTGAAGGGGAATGGGTTCATTTTCTACTTAATGGCCAATTCATCAAGCATTATTTTTGAAACCTAAATAAATTCAAAAAATAAGAGTCATTTTCTTAAGTTGCGTGTTGTGTTCTAATTATTTTGCTTGAGTCAAGGAGTTAGTGTGTATTAAAAATTTCTCTTGGTAAGTGGACCATCCCAAATGTCCCTAATTTTAGGAATATGTATTTCTTTTTCAAATAAATTGAATAACTTTATTCCCTATGAAAACTAAATACTAGTGTCATGGTAGGCAATAAGAGATTCCCAATTCCTAACTTAGATTCTAGACTGATCACTCTCGACACTTTACTCATTTAAATAAATGGTCATCTAGGTTGATTTCAACCTAGTAGCTAAGGGAAATTTGGAACTTTCTAGTTTGAATAGATGGTTTTCCCATGGGCTTACCAAGATTACTTGTTGGCATGTTATTTTCTCAATAGTTCACTAAAGAAGGAACACAAGAGGCATCAATTTGTAAGAGTCCAAAAGAAATAAAGTATGTCACACCTTGACTACACAATCTAATTTTTGTTGAGGGACAGTAAAAGTAAAGGGAAAATGATGAATGGTATCATGAAGAAAGGACTCCAACACTTTCTATAAAAGAAAACAATATTATCATGTGAGGCTAGCATAGTATAATCATAGGCTCACTAAACAAAATAAACTTTAAGAAAGAATCCAGTGGAAACATGCAAGCTCCAAAAAGTTGACAAACATATCATGAAATACAAAATATAAGTAATTGATGTTTCATTAAGATCCCTCCAAATAGATTCTCACAAATGGTAACATAACAATTCAAAGTTGGTTCATGGGGGGATTTCTAAAATTCTTTCTATTTAACAACAAATTGCTTCTAATTTATTGTACAGTCATGGTGGTTGGTGCCTAGGAGCATCAATAGAATTAACACACTTAGCATGAAACTTAAATGCCTAAGTTTTGGCAGCACATAGCACCGAGGTAAAATCTTAAGTGTGCATGTGTGTACCCTATGCACATACACAAGTGCATAGGTGTATAGCATGTACATCTTTTATAAATTGAAACTTTAAGTTACACCTTACCAAATTCTAGTGCACACTAACTCCATGGTGTAAATTTTCACACCTTACACATGTACACAAGTTTGCAATTGTACAACATGTGTAGGTTCCCCTTTTCTAACTCCCCACTTAGCCAATCAACACACATTGTGCAACCTACAAGGATTGTAACATCCACAATCTCTATTTTTTTGGTAGCACATAGCACAAGGTAAAATATTAAGTATGCATGTGTACCCTATGTACCTATACAAGTGCATAGGTGCATAGCATGTACATTTTTCATAAACTAAAATTTTAAGTTACACCTTGCCAAATGCTAGTGTGCACTAACTCCATGGTGTAAAGTTCCACACCTTTCACACCTACACAAGTATGCAATTGTACATGTGTAGGTTCCCCTTTTCTAACTCCCCACTTAGTCAATCAACACATATTGCTTCTAATTTTTTCTATAGTCCTAGTGGTTAGTGCATAGGTGCATAGCATGTACACAAGTGTGCAATTCTACAACATGTGTAGGTTCCCCTTTTCTAACTCCCCACTTAGTCAATTAGCACACATTGTGCACCCTACAAGGATTGTAACATCCACAGTCTCCATTTTTTTGGTATCACATAGCACAAGGTAAAATATTATGTATGCATGTGTACCCTATGTACCTATACAAGTGCATAGGTGCATAGCATGTACATCTTCTGTAAACTGAAACTTTAAGTTACACCTTGCCAAATTCCAATGTGCACTAACTCCATGGTGTAAAGTTGCACACCTTACATACCTACACAAGTGTGCAATTGTACAACATGTGTAAGTTCCCCTTTTCTAACTCCCCACTTGGCCAATTAGCACGCATTGTGCACCTTGCACACTTATGCAGGTGTACAAGTGTGCACCTTGTAGGTTTTTTACCTAGTTTAGTATGTTCATCAATCTTTCACTATTTTCTTCAACTAATTAAGCATATTTTTGGATTCTAGGAAATAATATACTAATTTTTGTCTTTTATGAGGTACCCAAGAAGTCGAGATTCATAGATTTGCACTCTAAAATCAAAGACACAAAGCTCAAGAATATTGATTGGAATGAGTCCCTAGTAATTTGCAACAAGCCCCATGAGAGATTGGAGATGATCTTTACACTCATTCAGAGTGGTTTGGTGAATGTAGCATCACATCTAGTGTCAATACAATCTTGGAGTCAATCATGACTTTAGAAAAATATTATGTCCTTGAGAAGAAAGTGGTAAATAGTGCAACTAGAGAAATCATCCTAGACATCTTGATCTAACCAAACAATATAGAGAAAGTATTCCACCACCTTGTCTATGATGAGTATAAGAAGATTACATATGACAACACAGATGGATGGTATAGGGAAAACTAAAAAGAAGTAAAGTACTTAGTACAAGATATGTACTTGATCACCAAGACCCTACATAATAGGCAAGGTAAAGTTGATATGACATGAGATACATGATTGTAGATATCGGGTATTGCATAGTTCTAATAAGAAGGGTAATGGGACTTCCTACTTGTTGTGGTCTCACAACACATGCCCCATTTTGAGTCACAAAATGGGGACCCCCTAGTTTCAAAATCCTCTTAGAGCACCCACTTAGGTGCTTCACTGACCTAGGACCATACTCTAGGTTTAGGTCAATCCCTGGTCCCTAGTCATATAGTATCGAGCAGTAGTGGGGATCAAAAAAATCTTTTTCATCTAAGTGCATAAAGTGTGCACATGTGAATGTGTGCTAAGTCTGCATATGTGCACTCACCTCCATCCGAGCATGAACACATGCACACTTATGCATGTGTACACCCTTGAAGGTGTGCACCCTTGGAATTGTGCATTAAGGCCACCCCAGGCCTATAAATAGACTCCCCCCTCTCTCTCCTTACTTTTTTTTTGTTCAACTACCTGTAAGTGCACCTTCACACCCTTGTCATGTCTGCAACTCTAAAACTTTTTTGTTCCACACTCAACCCTTCTACCTTTAAAAAGGTAAAAAAAAAATCACTTTGGAGATGTGCATATACATAGTGGAACACATGAGCACCTCTAGAATGTATGCATGTGCAACCAAAACAAAGAATAATGTGTGCAATTGTACACATGTGAACCTTGCACATGTGTGCATGGTGTGCAACTACACACTTATATCTTAGATTGATTCCAATGCTATGAAGATGCACACTTGTGCACATGTTCTTGGTGCACATGGTGTGCAAGTGCACATTTTAGGATCATTAAGGGAATTCAGTCAGTTTTTCCCATTTTTCAATCAGTTTGGTCTATTTTTGGTCAATTTCATGTCTGTTTGCATCCCATCTAGATTCATTGTAGTCTTCTGACATTATAATACTAACATTTCTCCCTTTTTGTGTAGATATAATGGCATCATCCTCATCCTTTATGGTAGAAAATATGGCACTAAAGTCAGTGGATTTCAAGTATCACACTGAAGAAATCTTCATTCCAAGATAGACACAAGAAGACCTAAGACATTGAATTGGGACACATTGACTAGAACGTATTTCTCACCCTTTGAAAAAAACCTAAAGAGAGGTCAACTATGGTGTCGAATTTGATCCAAAGGGGGTTGGTGAACATGGATTCTCACCCAACATAATTTCAATCATCTGAATTGATCATGACCTTAAAACATCACTACATACCTAAGGAGAAGGTCATCAAGAGTGTAACTAGAGAGATAGTTTTGGATGGAAGACCATGAAACATTGAAAAGCTCTTCCACCTTCCAAGTGAAAATTAATACCTTCAAATCACTTATGAGGGTGCTAATGAATGGTATATAGAGAATTAAATAGAGGCTAAAGAGTTAGTACAATCAAAGTACCTAATTGGCAAGACACCCTTGGGGAAAAGAGTTGGAAAGATTGATGTGACATGTGGAAATATAATTAATGATATTGGCTACTTGATAGTTCTTCTAAGTAGAGCCATGGGCCTTCATATGGTAAGTAATCTAGAGACATGGATGGTACACTTCATTGAAACCATTAGAACACACAAGATGCCTATTGACTAGGCTACAATCCTCAATAATAACCTAGATGTGTAGTTGATTTTGGTGAAGAATGACCCCTACTTCTACATGACCTCATATATGGTATATCTCTTGGTGGTAAGAACTATATATTATCCAAGGTTGTATAGAAAGGGAAGTATGAAAGATACAAATGCTTGGCCTTATGTCATGTACCACAGTTGGTAAAGAAGAAGCTTCCACTATAAAGTGTGGAATATAGGGTGGTCAATGATGGTTCCATATTTTCCATCATTAAGTTTATTAAAGGGGACTATATGAAGAGGGTGTCGATAGAAGCTATAGCATTGATAACATAAGTTGGTGCTTACTACATCTAGTTTAAGACCTTCACTTATCTTTGGGTAGTTGGTACTCTCTTGTGCCCAAAGAAGCTCTTGTGATATCTATTAGATAGGCTAATATTATTGGAGATAGCCTAATAGATTGCTTCTGCATATAACAGGGTAATAAAATAGCATGAGAAGTGTGTACCCAATCATCATCAGAGCCTTCAAGGTGAAGAAAAAGAAAGCTATATTTGATTCAGAATGGGATCAATATCCTCTTGAGGAATATCAGGCACCTCACCCATATTTTGACAACATTGGGATGGTGTAGCATCTAGTGGGGAAGAAATTTGTACCTAAAGAGGCCCTCGAAGATCACTGGATGAATGTTGTAGATGACTATGATGTTCGCATTTGGGACTATTGTAGAATGAGTCTACAACTTAGAGAAAAGGTGTTGAATATGGATATTCCCCTCAAAGCATGGGACAAGGATGTCACTAAGATACTAGATCCCTTGTGCAATAGGGATAATATTTATGAAAGACCCATTATGAATGTAGAAATTCGGTGGGAAGAGAATGATGATATCAATCACTAAGGCTGACATGTAGTCGAGCTAACTAGATAATGGATCAAGAAGCCTTTCCAGATCGATCTAATTCCTCAAGCCCTACCTCTACAAGCAATAGTTTGACCTAAGAGAGGTAAAGGAAAAAAGGTCACCATATCAACCTACCATACCAAATCACTAATGAGGTCAGAGACAGTACACCAGCATGAGCGGGAGGTTGAGTATTTTGAGATCCAAAAGGGTAAGGGAAAGAAGAGAAAAGGAGCCCGTAGGGTAAGAGAGAAAGAAGTGGAGGCTCAAGAAAAATTGGTTGCTCAACAAGAAGAATCCTAAGAAGAGACAAAACAAGATCAACTTGAGAAATAATAGGCTTAATTGACATAGGAAGGATTTCTACCACCTCAATTCAAAACAAAAGAATCCTTCCCATTAGTACCCAAAAGAGCCCAAAAAAAGAGGACAGTCGTAGGTGTAAACAGGAGGAGGCTAAAGAAAAAGAGAACTCCCTCACCAAAAGTTCCAGAAACCATCCATAAGGTTGAAGATGAGGAGGAAGGGGAAAAAATAGAGTTTATCCCTTTGAATAAGAGAACTCATTTAGCTACTATGGCTAAAGAAGAGAGGAGAAGAATCTTGACTCAAACACTGCCTTCTACCCCTAGGGAGCCTATCCAAGTTAATACCTTTGAAGATGAGCAACAAAAGTGGGTTAAAGAGATGGAGGGTGAAGGAGAAGATGTTTTTGACCTCTCAAATTTTTATTTCATGCTTGTGGGTACTAAGCTAGTGGAAGAGAGGATACGAGATACTCCTTGAAATGAGACATTAGGAGAATATTGGAATCAACTACCTCCTCTATCACAAAGACCTATTGCATTCCTCCACCATTAGCATAGGCTATGTCAGAAATAAGGAATCAAGGATTAGTGGCCCTACCTCCTTTGATAGTTGAACCACAGAGTCAAACTCTAAAGGAAGGAGAATATGTGTAGTTACATGTTGATGAAGTATCCAAGGAAGAATAGATTATGGAAGAAAGAAAACAACCTCCTCCTGATATAGAGATTAGATCTCCAGCCCAACATGACATGGAAGCTCATTCTAAATTTCTTCCTCTACATGAGAAAACTCCAAAGAGGAGTGATAAGGGAAAGGAACCTACAAAAAAACCTACCTCTTTAGTCTATTACATGTCACCTATGAGCATGACACCATCATGGTTGAAGAAGAGGGTCATATTCATGTAGAAGAGGCTGGTAGAATTGACTAAAGAAGAGTGAATGGTAGAATTAATAAAGGCAATCAAAAAACCTAAGCCACCTAAGGGTGATTCTAGAATACTTGCATTCATAATTAAGAATCAAGATTGAGACCTTCTAGCATATAGCATCATTCCACCTCCCCATGTAGACAAAGTAGAGTTGACTTCAAAATATTATCAGGTGAAGGAGGTCATAATTGGAAAACCCATAGTGGATACTGCAAAAGTATTGATTACCACGAGCCTCAAACAAGTGTTATCACATCTCAACAAGGATGAGTCAAAGCTTATAATATTGTGAAATTAGAATGAATTATTGAGGGGATACTTGAATGAAGTGGTAGGTCTGATAGACTTTGCAAATCCCAAAATTTCTTTGGGCACTACATTGGAAAGGAAGTAGACAAGGCCACCAATGGATTCTTTATTAGAGACTTGTCAAAAATGGTATCATAGTTTCAAGAAAATGGGAGTGCAAATAATACAAGGTAATTTGAACCTTTTGCACAGCATCCAAACTAATGCTAACAAATTGGTTTCCATTATAAACCAAGATTTTGGGCTTATGGATGAAGTGTGTACCTAGGCCAATGATTTGCAAGCACTAAAATCTATAAAAGGGAAAAGGTACTAGATGCTTATGGAGATATACTCTATAGAGGAATTAGATAAGTTAGATGATTGGATAGAGAAGATATATTCTGATAATAAATTCATGGAAGGACTACACAAAGATATTTAGTAGATAAAGAATAAGACTCAAGAGCAATTTTTGGAAGCAGATAAATACTACAACACCACTAACCTTGAGATTTTTGAAGATGAGTCCAAGAATAAAATCTCAATAAAAACAATAGTTTAACAATTCAAGGATAGATTTGAGATAGCATCATCAAAATATGATACCACACAAGCTTTCAAAACAGAAGAAGCATTGTTGGAACTGGATTCTAAGTTGGAGGATTTGGCAGATATGGGGATTGAAGTGAGCAACTACCAGCAAGTAGTTTGAAATAAGTATGATTCATTAGATTTACTAGAGGCTAAGTAATGGAGATAATAGAGAAATCCAAAAGCAAGCATCCAGACATCATTTTGGTATAAAAGGGAAGAAAACCCAGATGCTGGAAATCAAGTTTTGACACTTAGAATAATTTTTGGATTTTTGGGTCCTGTTACCAAGGTGTGCTTCACTAACGTGCACTTTTTGAAGGTATTCTTTTCCAAGGTGCCCTTTTTTCAAGGTGCACCAATAATTTTAAAGAAACAACAATGCACTAACAGTTAACTATCAGATGTTATTTTAAAGCATTCCATGCATTGGAAATGCATTTTGACAATAGTTCAACTCCTAGAGATACCTAAAGAAAGTCAACCTTCCATTTTTAGAGATTTTGGTGACTCCCAGATCATCTCATGGCTTCTATCTTCTTATCTCCTTCTTCTTTTATTTTTTTAAGTCATGCGAAGACTTGTGCACCCATTACTTAATATAAACTAGGGTGGAGACCTACTTAGCACCTTTTAGAGAGTCAGTTTGTATGTAAAATATTTTATTTTATTAGTTTTTTAGAATGAGCTGCATTAGAAGAGCTCTCACTCCTAACACAAAGGGAAGAGAGGATTTCTTTTAAATACATGGATGTATATGTACTCAAGGCCATTATTTTGATGCAATAATAAATGCTATTGGTGTCTCATTTTGAGTGTAATAAATCTTGTCAGAGTGTTTTATTTTTGTGAATTCATTTTCATGAATAATAATGGAGCTAATGTTTTTCTTGTGTTGTTATAATTGTGTGATGTTTTAACTCTAGTGTTTTCCTAATGTTAACAAATTCTATTTGTTGTGATGAAATGGAGAAAGGATCATTGTTGTTCTTACATAGTGCTTTGTCTCATGTGAGTACACTTTTTGTGGCCTCATGATTTGATGAATCATGAAACATCTTTTTATTATTATTGAAGTTCCCATCAATTATTGTATTAGCGAAGTTGAGAAAGCATTGCTCCTAATTTCATTGGTTTCCTACTAGATCCTTTTGATCATTTAATTCATAGACATGTTGTTACTTTGGCTTATGCCTATTAGGATTTCCCCTTTCAGTAATTTGTTTTAATCTCTTGTTACTCTATCTTTGTTAATTTCTTTTCAAACCCTTGGTTAAAGTAGGAATTCATATAGTTGCATTGATTATAAATTGCATTCATCATAAAATGGAAAATGAAAATATATATCTCTTTTGTGGTCACATTCTAGCATAGTTGTGTGTGGGTACCAACAAAGGCCTCCTTATAAACATACACATTTATCTTTAACTAAGTTAATTGATCAACTTTTCAAGAGAGATATTTGAAAGGATTTATGTCATTAAGCATCATGCAAAATGATTGCTCAACACTACTACAAGCCATCTAGAGAAGTGGATGATTCACTTAATATAAATGATTAGGAGAAAGGACCTCAAGAGTGACTAGGGCACGATCATTAGTTTCTCTTTGGATAAGCAACTCATTTTGGTCCAGAATGACCCACAATTCTATATGACTTCTTATGTAGTCTACTTTGTGATGACCAGAGTAGAAAATTATCTAGGCCTTGTATGAAGAGGAAGTATACAAGATCCCAATACATGGCCACACATCATGTACCCAAAATTAGTACTAAAGAAGCTCCCAAATGAGAGCCCAGAGTACAAGATAGTGATTGATGCATTCATCTTCATGACAATCTAGTTCATAGAAGGGGATTATGTGAGGAGGATTTCAATAAAGGAGACAACAAGAGGAGCACAAGTGGGAGGCTCCTTCATCTAGTATAAGACCTTCACTTGTATTCGAGTAGCTAGAACCCTCTTGTACCTGAAAAAGATACCACTCTATTTGTTGAATAGGCTTGTACTACTAGAGATTTCCTAACAGCTAGCTTATGCATATGATAGGGATCAAAAGAAGTACAGAAATACATTGGCATAGCCTATCATGATCAGGCCTTATGAGGTCAAAAAAATTAAGATATTAGCACATACAAGGCAGAATGGGAGAAATATCCATTTGAGGATTACCTAGTGGCATGCCTCTATTTTGATAATATAGGGATGGTTCAACATGTTACTAGTAAAGACTTTATTCCATATCCAACTATTAAAGATCACTAACTGAATTGTGTTAATGATTTTGAAGTCTAGATAAGGGACTACTATAGAATAGAGTTGAATCTGGTATAGAAAAGGCATTGAATTTGTAAATACCACTCAAGGTATGGAATAAGGAAAGCCCCAATATCCTAGATCCCACCTACAAAAAAGATAGGATCTTTGATCACCCTATAAGGAATACAGGGGTAAATTAAGAGGACAATAATGGCATTCAACACTAATCCTAGCATGTCATCAATTTGATAAGGGAGTGGGTACAAAAGCCTTTCCACTTGGATGTTGTGCCCAATATTTTGAGATTGAAAGCACTAGCAAGGCTAAAGAAAGGAAAAGGCACTAGATTCATCATCCCCACTTATGAGGAGAGGTCCTTGATCAAACCCAAGATAGTGTATATCCATGGAATGGATGTGGCATATATTCATAGGGAAGTGAAAGTTAAGGATAAGAAGCAAAATTTTGTAGAGCCAGAAGAAGCATATCCTTAAGATCCTTCATCTTAGCCAACAGCTTCCCAATTAGTCCCCATGTCATGTAGAGATGAGATAGTGGTAGTTAGAGTGAAGAGAAATAGAATGCAGAAAAGGAGCATACCTTCACCACAAATCTCCAAGACCATCTAGGATGCTGAAGAGGAAAGAGAATAAGAAGATGAGATTTACTATCTTCCTTTGAATAATATGACACACTCAGACCAGGTCACTAAACAAGAAAGCAGAAGAAGTGTGATACAAACACCCCTAGTCACCAAAGACCAATGCATCCAAATCAAGGAATCCATAGACCAAGAGCATGAGGGGTAGACAAAGTCCACATTAGGAGAAGGGGAAGATGTGTTCAATCTCTTAGATTTTGATTAGATACCTACAGGGACACATTTGGAGAAAGGTAAAATAAGAGATATGTTTCACCAAGAGCCACTTGGTGATGATCTAAATACTGCTCCCCCACTCTTATACGGTGTGGTAGGGATACCTCCTCCACTTTTAGGAAAACAAGAGACACCACCTCTATTGCTACCAGAATATGATACCACATTAGTGCCTCCTCTAATTCAAGAAGAGAAAAGTCAGTCCACCACTAATGGAGAAATACATGTAATGTGTACATAGGGAACCCATGTAGAAGGGAAAGTTGTTGTGACATAAGAGAAAGACCCTCCTGTAGTGTAACCACTCTCCTCCCCTCCTAGAGTAATAAACACCACCCTAGTGGTGGTGGAATAGCTAAGAGTAGAGGAGAGCCTAGAAATGATAGACAAAGAAAAAGGGCTAGAATCTATGATTACTTTGTCATCTAGTTAATATATGTCTCCAATGGGCACTACTTCAGCATGGCTAAATTGAGAAGTTGAGACTTGAAAAAGGAGGTATATAGAGGCTCTAAAGGAAGGAATGGTGATTTTGATAGAGGTAGTGAAGTCAATAGTATCCATAAAAAGCAATAGGATTTGGTGGCACATATAACCATTCATCTTTCTCATGTAGATCCATAAACCATCATCCCCCAAGATTATCAGATGAAAGAGGACATCCTAGGGAAGGCCACCAAGGATATGGAAAAATCTTTGACAACCATGGGCCTTAAGAGGTTGTTTCATCATTCATACCAAGGTGAAGAGGAACTCTGGATGTTGAGGAAGCATAATGATATCTTGTCGAAATTCATAAAAGAGGTGCCAAGTCTCATTGACCCATCTCACCCTAAGATTTCTCTAGAGGCTACCCTTGAGAAATGAGAACCAAACCCCACACAAAATAATTCATTTTTGGATGCATGTAAGAGATGGCATCTTAGTTTTAAAGAGAAAGGAGTACAAATCATAGAGGCAAATATGCAGTATTAAATAGTACATAAGAATGAAGATAAGTTAGAAACTATCATTAACCAAAATTTTGGGTTAATGGATGAAGTGTCCAATTGGAGTAATGATTTAGAAGCATTGCAGATAATAAAGGGGCTAAGATACATAATGATGTTAAATGTGTATACAAGAGAAGAATTGGATAATATAAATGATTGGATTGAGAAGATACAAGCTAGTAATAAGTTCATGTTAGCTATGTATGAAGATATCCAAGGCATGGAGGATAGGACACATGCTCAATTTCTGGAAGCAAATAAATACTACAACATGGAAAGCCTAGAGATTTTTTATTATGACTTTAGAACAAAATTATGTTTGATGGAAACATTTGTACAAAAATTCCAAGCATCTTTTGAAGTTGTGTCCTCCAAGGATGATATTTAATGCCTATTCAAAGATGAGGAGACACTAACGAAGTTAGATTTTAAATTGGATAATTTTGAAGAAGCATGATAGGAGGTTCACAATTCTTATGGGGAAGGGCCCTAGACCAATAAATCATTGTCTTTACAAAATTTCAAGTCAGCCCATCTAAACATTGTTTTGGTCAAAAGTCAACAAGACCTAAATGATGGAAATTAAAATTTTGGACTTGGAAAAAAATTGCCAATTTTGATCTTGAAAACCTTGAAGGTGCACAAGTTTGCCAGTTTTCAAGCTCATAGGTCCACATTTTAAAGTTTTGGTAGAGGATAAAATTGTGTCCCAAAGAGTGCATGGGTGCACAACTTTTCAACTTCGTAGGTGTGACAATTTTTGACAACTTGTACTTGTGCCCATAGTTAATAGCTAGTTCCAGTTTTAGGGTGTTTTCATACACTAAAAGTGCACTTTTATGAGTTTGATGACAATTTAACTAATGGAAATATGTGAAGAAGGTCAATTTTCTCATTTTTAGAACTCCCAAAAGCTCAAGTTACACCTAAAGTCTTATTTCTTATTATCTTATTCTTCTATGTTAGTTTTGAAGTCATGTAAAGGTCCATTCACCACTTAATTAATAAAATAAAGAGTGTGTGCCTTCTTAGCACCTAGTTAGGAATCTGTCTGTACATAATTTGCATAAAGTTGGTGTTTTTAGCATATTTTTTGCATGAAAAATCCCTACATCCAAAAATTGCATAAAAGATTGGGTTTCTTATAGATTAGAGATGTAATATATATTCAAGGTTGGTATTTTGATGCAATAATGTATCATATTGCTGTTTTCATTCTATGTGTAGTATTTCTTGGTGGAATGTGTATTTCCTTCATGTTCATGAATATCAATAGAGTCGATAGTCTTATTATATTTTAATGATCATGCAATCATTTAGTTCTAGTGTTTGTTATATTTAGTTGCATAATTCATATGTTGTCATGAATTGAAGAAAGGACCACTCTCTAAATTTTTTTGCATAGTGTTTTTTCTCATGTGCATACACTTTATGTGGCTACATTATTTTATGAATCATGAAACATCATTTATTTTTTATTAGTTCCTTTGATGATTTATTTGATGGAGTTAAGGATGTGTTGTTCTTGATTTAATTGGTTTCTTTCTTTATCCTTTTAAATATTTAATTCATAGGTGCATTAAAACTATGACTTATGTCCTTCTAGGAATTTCATTTTTTAGCAAGTTTACCTTAGTTTCTTATTACCCTATCTCATTAATTTTCTTTTTGAACACTTGGTTAGAATAGAAACTCATATAGTTGTGTTCTCAAAAATTTGCATTCATCATAAAATCTAAACAATACAACAAAAAATACATTGGATTGTGTTCATATTTTTCCAATTTTTGCAAACTTTAAAGATACCAAAAAAGGCCTCCTTGTGAACAGAAACATTTATCTTCCATTGAGCTACCCAACACGTTGAAAAATTGTCATCCAAACCCTTGGAGTTGATTATTTGATCAGATTTTCAAGAGAAAAATTCATAAGTATTTTTCTTGTTGTAATCATGCAAAATGACTCCTCAATAGTAATCTTTTGAAATTATCATTAGATCTATCAAAAAAATTCCTTAATGGACCCAAGTTTCCATGCATTGTTAAATGCTTACCAATATTTTCTCTCTCATACTAGGTTTATCAAGTTTCTCCCTTAGAAGGATTTTTTTGGAAATTATATCTCTTTTAGCTTCTTTTGATCTTATTCCTTTAAATGCATCATTATAATAAGTGAAGTATATCTTTTTCAACTACAAGAACTTTATTATTATTTTTGCTTTCATTCTTTTACCTTATCTGTTGGACAATTTAGCTTGTACACATCATTTCTTTGGACTCATAGGTTTTTGTTTTGATGTAAGCCTTAGTGGACTTACAAATGGTTAATTCTTATCTCGTAATAGGTTTTTTCATTAATAAATTAACTTTTAAGTCATTTTCCTTAAATGTGTCAAACCTCTCTTCATTAGGATCAATAAGTCTTTCTAAAAAATCTTGTGTATAAGCATCAAGAATGATATCATCCATTTCAAATCCCATATTCATTACCCAATATGTTTTAGGTTGTGATGCCTCCATAAAAAAATCATCGATTTCTACCATAAAGCATATGGTCTCCTTATATTTATTCACAACATGTTTAGGAATTATTTCCCTCAAATGCATCATTTTTTAAAATAATATAGTAAGAAACCCCATAAGATTTTCCTATTTGTTATATTATCAAGAATATAGTAACAGTCCCCAATTGTAATTACAATAAGTATCTCAATAGCCCATTTAGTCTTCCCTATATCACAAAACTCGTTCCTAAAATAGAATAAAATGCATATAATCAAGGTTTCATATTTGAATATTGACTTCTTGTCCTTTTTGAATTTGACAAGATTCTCAAAAAATTGATCTTAAGGACGTCATAGCAATCATAGCTACTATCTTCATTTATCATCTTATAAGTTGAATAAATAGTCATTTCTCTCTTTTCCCACTAAGAACTAGTAAGTTCATTGACCAATTTATTATTAATTGATTTGAGTGAAAGAACATTTCCAATGCATTAAATCATATTGTGATCCTCAAATCCTCTTTTGTTATCTTGTAAAGTTTTTCAATCCAAATAAACTCTACATGAATTTTTCTCAACACATAACCTATCCACTCATTCACTTCAAATATAGGAAAATTCATGACATAAGCTAATTTTTTCTCAAGTAACATTTGTTTCTCTTTCAACTTAGTATTAATGGACAATCATTTGAATAGAAGGTGAATTTTATTACTCCCTTATTCTTTTAAGTTGTATTGAATATATGCCCTAATTATTGTACATGAAGTACATGATATGGTATTGATGAGAATTCACCATCAGGGTCATCTACCAATAATTTATGAGGATACTTTTTAAATTTTTCCCTAAGACGATTGGAAATATCCACAATATAAAGATTATCCATAATTAAATTTAAAAATGTCAAATTTCACAGTGAAAATATCTCTTTCTATCGAACCAAGGGTTTGTCGATAAATCTCTTAAAATTGCCTTAGATGTCCTTCAAATTGCCTTCAATCACTGTGCAACCATCTTCTCTAAGTTGTGTGTGATGTATATATGAAACCCAAAAAAAAATGATAAACTATATATCATTAGATCATTGGTTAGTGAAATCAAAATCAATTAAAAATCAAATATAATCAATAAAAATTGACATATTGCTTCCTATTTATGAGTATAATCTACATTGAATTTTCTATCATATTAGGAACCAACATCAGTGACTACACAATTCTAAAATGGAAGATTCAATCTACTACCATGAAAATATGTTAGATAACATGTATTGTAAAATGAGAATCATTAAAAACTATGCAACATAAAATTTAGCTAAGAAATGCAAGATTCAATTGTAGATTAACATTAAATCAAACTTTGCATGCTTAAATCTAAGCTAAGATAGCATTAAATAGCTCCCAAATTCTCAAAATGATTATGAGTAATCTAGAATGATTTTAACATAATCTCCTTACAATAATTCTATATGTGAAATTAGATTGAATTGGTTTATTTATAGGAATTATAGGAATTCGATGGTTAGTATTCTCCCTCAAAGAGTGGTTTAGATTCAACCTTGTTTGGTGCATGTGATTGAATTTGATTGGTTAAATTATCTCATTTGTCCTCTAATGATGAGTAGGAAAATAGAACCAATTTATTAATTGATTTAATCAATAAGTCTAGAAATGAGATTTTTAGTCATTGATTTGATTATTTTTGCTAGGTATAATTAGTTAAATAGTTTTATTATTTAGTATTTGGTCATTATTGGTTGATTGAAGATTAATTATAAAACTAGGTGGATTAACCTAATTAATTAATTTGGCATATGGTTTAAATCATTTTATAAATGATTAGGTCCTACCCTTTGAATAGGGTTTAGTGTAATTCAAATTAAGTTTAGGACCTATTGGTTATAATATGACATTTTAGGGTGATTACATTTTCCCCTCTTTGAATCTATGTGCCATCAGCACATTGATTCAAAGAATGATATCTACTATTGTATAAGGTGGAATGTGAAGCAGTAGGAAAAGGTCTCAATTACTTCACATTTTGGGTTTGGGGGTTGACCTTATACCTCAAAGTGAAGTTAAGAAGATTGATCTTTTCAATTATACCTTTAAGGCTATCAGATCTAAGTAGATTAATACAATCAAAATGATGAAGTAGCACTAATGCAAACAAAGGTCTAATGAATATAGAATTAGAGAAAGAATGCAAGATCCTTAAAACCCTAATGTAGAAAGAGTTATAAAATGCAATTAAGACTATAGATATGGAAAATAAATTTTCTATAATGGATCAAGAAAATATGAGACTAACCTTGAAAAGTGAATGGAATATTGAATCTAAATTTTTTCCCTTTGTACAGCTCCCAAGAGTGGATAGGCCTAGCTTTGGACTTAAAACTCTGAGATCTAGAAAACCTATAAATCATTTAGCTCTAGGATAGACTCAACCTATAGGGGCGATGTCAATCTAGGATAGGGTCAATCTGTAGGGGTGGGGACGTAGTGTGTCCCTAACCTTCTATGTCTAATTGTAAAGCTAACTTTGAATCTTTGAATTTCTGCAAGAAAACATATCTAAATCTATGCTTTTTTTTGCCTTTTGAGATTTGTAACCCACTAGAAAAATGGTTTTTTTGTTGATGGGGGTTTTACTTGGTCAAACCCTAGTTTAGGAGTCATCCTTGAAATTAAGATAATTAAAATCCTAGAAATGGAAATTAAATAAACAAATTCTCCTTACAATAGTATGATTTCTCAATCATATGCAATAATCTCACATTACCAATTTATTGGAACAAGAGGATGTGAATGTAGAAGAACAACCCTCTCTTGATGACAACCTTCACTATCACTAATGGAGGAAGCTAGATCTTGAAATTTTATGGCATGAGCATGGAAGATAAATGATGAAGCCCACAAATAAACTCCTTTTAAGCTCCTTAAAATCACCTTAGATGCAAGATTTGTCCTCTCTAATGATTTGCAGAAGGATATCCTTGAATGTATTTGAAGATGGATTGAATGCCTTGATGTGAATGCTTGATATGGATGTATGAAGATAGAGACTAAGAAAATTGAATGTACTTATAAAAGATTTGGAATAAACTTTCTCTTTATGACCAACTAAGAAACAAAATAATGCCTTAGATCAACCCTAACACAAGGGCCAAGAAGGGAACCCAAAATAGTTCTTGGTGTATGGATTTAATGTCTCTAACTTGGGTAGGCACACACTATATCCTTGACCTAGGGTAGGGATACATTATTTCCTTGGCCTAGGGCCCAACAAATCTTTGGAACTCCGCAAGGTCCTAAAATAGGTGCTAATTCTAGTAAATTAGTTGTAAATCTTGAGAAAATCCCCATTTTAGTGCGGAAAAGGGATTTTGATGATTCAAAGATGAAAAAGGAAGACACCAAAAGAATAGGTCCTACCTCTATCTTTGCACCATATAAAAGGAACACCAATGAGGATCCATTAGATCCTACCTCAATTTTGTCTGTGAGGCATAAAAATAGATAAGAAGACATGGGAAAATGAAAATTAAAGGAAAACTATGATGAAATCACATTAAATGGGTGATAAACCATCATTAAATTGAAGTGTTTCCAATTGAAGATGATACATTTAGGCCCCACTTTAATGAGAGTCTAGGCTCAACCCAAACTCATGGTAAAGTAGAGCATAATGCATAGGATGATCTTATCAAAATCAAGGAGACAAATAATCCATCAATCACCCAAGGTATTGAGTCTTTGTTAGCTCTAATATCATAATAACAGAGAAATCAATGATGGACAGAAGAAAGGAAAAAAAAAAGGTGTGATGATCTTTCCCAATGACAAGTGTACATCTCATTGTGAATCACGCAAAATTAAAGTTAAAAATGTATTGCTTGTGTATAGGACTCAGCATGCTAGGTTTGAATTTTTTAATGTGTTACCCTTGTATGATATTTAAAATATTGAATTTAAATATGTTCCCTGTGTATAGATTTAGCATATTGAAAGTGCAAAAGAAAGAGAAACCTAATCCTAGGGATACCCTCATCCTTATAGTATCATACATGTGTGTGGATAATCTATTCTTCAGGATCGTATATAATCCATAAAGGGATTCACAAGTGTGAAAAAAGTGAGTGAAGTGTATGCCCCCATAGTAAAGTCATTACTAACACTTTAATAAGAACAATGACTTTAATAGATTATATGTAAACTCACTTAGAGATGTTTTTGTTGTAAAATGCCCTTAAGAGAAGATAAACCAAGGGAAATGATCAAATAAAATATAGAGATCTCAAAAGAGATCTACTAACTTTGAGATTAGTATGATCATGAGATAACATATGTAAATACTATTAAAAAAAATTCATCATTCCCCAAAGTAAGTAGAACTACAACACAATGGAAGAAAGATATGTACAAGTTATGAAGAAGAGTATTTTTGGACTACCATAATGGAGACAAAAAGTAATTGGTACTACCATGTCACAAATCCAAGAAAAAAATACAAGGACACATGTACAAACTAATGCAAAGCCCTCCTTTGGTACACTTCTTAAGGGATGAATCGACTCAAGAAGTTTCAATAATGGGATAAATTAGGGAAATTTTGAAAAATATTACTTCCTTAACCTTCACAAAATTTTATCCCTCCCTAATATACCCCTACTCAATCCTCAAACAACCTCAAAACATCAACAACCCCATTGCTTCCTAGGTGGTCTTAAGTAGCTATTTGTCCCTATACTCCTATATCACATAGAACAAAACTTTAGACTTTCTCGACTTGGAAAATGTGTTAAATTCTTCAATTTCAGAATTTCCAATCATTATAATTAATCTCCCAATCCAATATGCTACACATACTTCTTTAAGTGACCTATTTCCTAGTAGCGTCAACTACACTATTTTTCGCACTTAACTCATAACTTTTCCAAAGGACCTATGAAATAAATGGGCTTTCTAAATACCCTTTTTGGATTCATGACTATCCCCTAGAGCCTAATTCCTTACTCTAAATAAAAATCTCCAAACATTGATAAATTACAAAGACCTAATTAGCTCAAGGTTGTGAAGCAACTCCTAATTATAGAGATTTATTATCAAAACTAATACTTGTACCATGATGCAAGAGCATCCTGGGTATGAGAGAAATCTTGCATCACCCAAAAAAAAATTCCTTTATTTCTTGAATAAGGGAACTATCTAAGTAAAAAAAATTTATTTGTGGAAGCTTGCTACTTAGTAAGATGATCATATGAGCTCAAAATGTCCTAATTTTAGAGGTGGAGGCTCATCTTGGATATATCAGCTTGTTAATTGAGTCTTAATGCCATATCATGAGTATTTGTGTAGTTATTGTTGATTTTTGGTGTGCAATTTTGGTATAAAACTTCAGGCTCAATTTTGAAGGCCTTAGAGGCTTCGAATGGGCTCTAAAATGAGGTTGACTAGGTCTTGCACAAGTTAGGCCCTTTAGATCAAAAGAAAGGGATTCTGGGATGGCGTTATAATAACCAATTGGGTCAATGGTTTGTAAGTTATGGTCTTCCAAAGTTGGTTCAGCTAAAATTTCCAAAATAAATGTTATAATTGTATTGGGTCAACTCAATATGTATTTTTAGGGTTGGTTAGCCTCAAAGGTTAGGGTTTGATGTCTAGAAACTTCTTGGGAAGTATAAGATTGCATATGTAAGAAAGGGTTGTAGATTATCTAGGACAACTCTAGGTGATATTTTGAAACTATGTCTTGTGAATTAATGTAAGGAAGTTACCCATGTGAGTTTGCACATTATATTTCAAAATTTTGTAATTTTGTATTTGTGGTGATAATAAGAAGCACATATTTTATTCTCGTCAATTGTTATTATTTCTTTATTTTTGTTATTTGTTTGCAGTATTAAGGGGAGCACCCTTCATCATACCATGTGAAGGATTCTAATACAATCCTAAATCCATGATTTTGGGCCTCCCACTCAACTTAATCTGTAAGTTATACACATTCTCCACTCTGTGTATGTTAACACTACACATCAATTAACCCCCAATTCATCAAATTTCTCTCACTCTTCACCTACACAAAGTTTTCTTCTAAAATATTAAATGAAATTTTCTAATTTTTTAATCCTTAAAGGGTTGTTAAAAACCAACTGCGGAGTTTGAAGTTATATACAATTCTTTATGAAACCCTAGTATAGTATGCAAAACCAGACCTACTGATACAATTTCTCATTTTTCTCTTAACCCCTAACACACATAAACTTAAAACTTGATGCATTAGAAAGATAACTAAATCCCCTAACAACTTGAATTAGTCTTTGACTCTAACCAATCCATACGTGTATGTACAAGTTCTTGTAATAGTAGATTTGATTATAAATCATGTAATTTCATTCATTCAATCTTCTCTAGATAGCTTAAAATTCATGTATACTAACATCTATGGGACTTCAATCAACCTTGAAGCTCTTAAATATACCTCACTCATAACTTCCCATTTTTTTCCAATAAAAATAATTCTTGGACTTCCATGTTGGACAAATTAACAAAAAAAGAGTTGCAAATTTGCAACTTTAGTAATATTGCAAGAAAAGTTGTCAAAATGAGAATATTTTGAGATTTATATGAAATACCTCATTTAAACTTGACTAAGACCCTCTAAATGACCCAGTATCACCTAAAAAAATCCAAAATGATGCCTAGTGTCCATCTTTGGTCATTTATACATATTGGATTATAAATGTGCTAAAATGAAAATGTCAATCACAAATAGGACTTATTGCTCAAACAACAACAAACAACAAAAAAAATTACTTTAATTTATGCCTTGGTTCCACTTAAGTGTTAGAAATGCTTTAGAATAACTGAGGGGGGGTGAATTAGTCATTCAAGGTCCAAATGTCCTATCCAAACTTTTTCACTAAGTATAGTGAGCCCATTCAACCATTCATCCATCCATGTTTTAACTTATCTAACTAGCAAGTTATTGTAAATCAACATGAAAGCATAACACACAAGAAATCAACCCATGACACAGTGATTTACGTGGAAACCCAATTTGGAAAAAACCACCAGTAACATGCTACTCAATTCTCACTCTTGTAAAGTGATGCCCTATGAAAGGCCTACCTTGTTAAAGGCTTACAACACACTGTTAAATGTGACCTTGTTAGAGGATTTAACCACCCTGTTAGAAGTCAACCTAGTTAAAGGAATTTAGAACATTCACTTGGAATGTCACCCTGTTAAAGGATTTACAAATGGCTATTAAACCAACCTAAGTCCATAGGATTTTCAAATCTAATACAATTACTAGAGAGTATTAGAAAAATCTTGACCTAACTACAACATACAACTTATCTTGCAGATCTCAACTCATACCCTTGCCTAGCCTTCAATCTCTGCAACTTTGACAGCTTGCCCTCCTTTGAAGCTTAGTATCCTTGATTCTCCATGCTCAATGTACTAGTGCAATAATCTCTTCATGACCACTTATAGAAGCAAAGGTGCTCTTCCTTCTCTTAGATGTCTCCTCCTTGACACCCTTCTAACTACTTTGCAGATTTGGCTCTTTAGCAGCAATAGTATTAGCAGCTCTTTGCTTCTTAGTCTATGACTCCTTAAATAAAAGTCTTGGAGTTCCTTTTACCACTCAATTCTTCCATTCTTTAATTTCAATTTGTATGGATTAGGTAGGATTCATTGCATCTAATCCATATTTTATTTCTTCTAGAAACTTCTTGAATAATCCTTTAGAATTCACTCAAAAATGGTTTACATAGGATTCTGTGCCACCAGCTCATCATCCTTATCTTCCAACTCATTCACAAAATTCAATGTAACCATTATGTCAGCCCAAATTTGGCAAATCTTCGTCATTTGAAATAATGCAGCAGCTTGACACTGTTGAAATACTAATGCTCAACACATATTGTATTACTCGGCATCAACTGTGTTTTTCCTGATGCTCGAAACTTTTTGATGCTTGGCTCCTGATAAGAATTTTCTCGACTTCAACTAACTTTCTCGACACCCACTAATGATCTTAGTTTAAGCTTTGCATTCCACCTTGTTACAACTTCTTTCTCCAATGTTTCCAAGTGTGACCAACCTCTGTATCTTTGAGTATGTTATCAATACATCATTTAACCATTGTCTTAACCAATCCTTTCACTTCATTACAACATCATAACTCAACCTTTCCCTTAGGTGCTCTTGTTATATCTTGTTGATCAAATCCTCTTCATCAATCAACTAAGTGATAGTACTTAGATCTTATAAGAAAATGGCATTCCTACAAATAGTAGGTTTGACATCAATCACAAAACAATGATTGAAAACAACAATCTTCTTTCTTTGAAACAATCTCCCTCTTTGATCTTCAACGATGAGCTTTTCAATCAAATTTCAAACATTAAGGTCATAGCCTTAGTTTTTGACTTTAAGGGGTTCCCTACATCACAAACACTAGCACATGGACAACACAACATATAGAAGAATGATACAACATCTGATTCCTTTGTCACCTTGTGATAATAGAGAAATAAGGTTCATACTTCAAAGAAACCTAACCAAACATACAGCAAGCACAATAGGGGGGAAGCCCATTATAATAGGAAAAAACACAAAGCTACTATGCTAGAGAAATCACTCAAGTCCATCACTCACCTCCCCAATCTTGTTCTTTTAGACACTCAAAAATGGTTTGTGCCTACTCTTTTATCACCTTCACATCCTAACTTGTCCCATTTTATCATTTCACTAACTTTGATCTTTTGGCCAACTTGATCATCATTCAATCAAAATGCAGATAATCTCATAATCAATTCAAAACTATTTCAATGTCCTCTTATCATCATCAATCATTTAGGCATCGTTACGTCCTTCAGTGCCTTATCAACATTCATTAATTCATGACATGTGTCCTTGGCATGTCATCATTCCATCATTTGATCACTTGGCATTACCATGTCCCTCAGCGCCTTATCATCCTATCTCATCATCATCTTGCCATCAATTTATATCCCTCATCTAGCATCATTTATTCATCAATTTAATCATGTCCCTGATTCAATCCAATGTCATCACATTTGATCTACATTTTCATTATTATCCTTTAATAGGGTTATTCCTTGTATTTATTTTATCATTTGGCCAATCATTTCTATTAATTTCTCCTATAGGAATAAATAACTCATGCTTTATTCCTATGTCTTTAATCATTTAATCCATTTCATTTTATTAATTCATCCTCTTTTATTAATTATTCCCATTTAATTAATATTTATTAATTAATTGTTCCATTTCCATGAATTTGGGGAATTTTCTATTTCCTAAATTCTAATTTTCCATTTTGGAGTGATTTATCAGTTTTTAAATTCATAAATCTCAACTTTTACATTTTCCAACTAATTGTGCTTCCACTTCCTCTTTTTTTAAGCCTCCACTTTTTCTTTTAATTTTGTCATAAATTGTCATAGTTTATGACAAATTTCTTTTTCTCTTTTTTCATAATTTGTCATAGTTCATGACATTTTCCTTTTTCCTTTTTCATAATTGTCATAGTTCATGACAATATTCCTTCTTTTCCTTTTTTCATATTCGTCATAGTTTATGACAAATTTCCCATTTTTAACTCTTCAATTTCTAATTGTCCATCCTTTTGTCACACTTTATGACAAATTTCCTCTTTCAATTTGTAAACTTTCATATTTTATGATATTTACCTATTTGTGTACTAAAATTGTTAATTTGCAATTTATCTTACAAATTCTATAAATTGTGATCATTTGTCTCATTTTTGGTTAACCATCTTCTTCTAATTCTTCTCATCATCATATTATCATTTTTCATCTTGCTTTCATTGTGTCAATATGGGAGCTATATCAACTCTTTTAGAGAAGCAACAAAGGGCACAATTGTCAAATTGAGGGATTTTGTTATTCTCCTTACTTTGTCTCAATTTCTTTTGTGTTAGGATTAGGATTTGTTGTGCATGCTTTAGAGTTTGGTTCCTCTTGCATGCATATTTCTGATTTTTTTCCTCTCCTACATTTGGTGAACCCAACGTGAAACATGAATACTAATATTCTTTCTTTTTCTTGTGTGCTTGTAGGTGCAAGAAGAAATCTTGGAGAACTCTTGGAGTCTAACATTTTTCATTTGTGCAATTTCTTGTTTTTGGAATTATAATAAAAAAAAAAGTCACATAGTCTAATTAGGAGGTGAAAAAACAAAAAATATCATTTAGCCTAATTAGGAGGATCAAAGAACAACAATTCTTTTTTTTTATGCTCTCAAATTTTTCTTTCTTAATGGATCAAATGAACAACAAAGTCACATAGTCTAAGTAGGAGGATAAAAGAACTCTACACTTCTCAATTAGATTTAATTAGAAAGGAAAAGAAAAACAATTTTTCATATTTTTTCAAGCTTCCTTTCTTAATGGGTTAATGAAGAACAAACTTTCATGCAATTTTAATTAGGAAGGAAAAGAACAATAAAGTTGTTTTCATATGTTATCAAACTTCCTTTCTTAATGGGTTAATGAACAACAAACTTTTGTGCAATTTTAATTGAGAAGGAAATGAACAATAAAGTTGTGTTTTCTACCACAATTCCTTTCTAATTGGATTAAGAACCATGTGTTTATGTGCTTGAAATGAACCTTTTATTTTAAGTGTTTGGATTGTCCTATCATTTGTAATCTCAAAAGCCTATATAGATGTATCCTCTCCCTCACCTTTGTGGAACATGGGTGAAGAGAAATCTATGTAGTTCTTTGAAAGAAGTATTTTTACTGTTACTAATGATTTATTTTTAGCTTGTGGCAATTGTGGGATGAAGATCATATCATAAAACTACTAGTGAATTTGATGCAGTTGTTTGAAGACCTTGTGTGTTTTCCTTGAAACTAATGTGTTTGTGATTTCTTAGATTAGAAAACACTTCATTCAGGTCCTAAAATGAACATTTTCTATTCTACTTGGTGTTTCTACAGTGTCTAAAATCCCAAAGGGTTATATAGACATATCCTCTCCCCTTGCCTTCATGGATCTTGGGTGTAAGAGAAATCTGTATAATTCTTTTAGAGAAGCCTACCTTAGACCAAGATATTTGATATTGGGTATGCCAAGGGACAACTTTAGAGTGGTAACACACCAAAGCCAGGTCTCCACTCTAACTACTATATAAAGGCTCAATTGTGGGTAATGCCCAATCGGTGGTATGGCTAGGTGATAGCTCTCCTCTAGTACCCTTAGAGGTGCATCAAACCCTGGTTCATACAATTGGGAGACCTCATGCAAGATTTTATCATACACTTGCTGAACAAAGTATCCTGTACTAAAAACCATATTTTAGTGTCCAAAAACCTTCTATCCATTGGCTCAAGGGGTCACCCATGCCCATGAAGACATCTCACACTTTCATGATCCTTAGTAGAAATTCTCCCTTGGGAAGCGAATCTTAGTATACACGAGAAGTGAGTGCACTGTAAGGGGGAGCATGTGCTAGCAAGATTTTAGGTTGTCTACTTTGGATAAGTGGGGATGAACTTCAGTTCAAGTGAGAATTCAGTGGATATTGTCCTTTCAGCCTAGGTTGTGGTGTGTTTGTTCACTTTTAACAACAACCATTATATCTATTATGTCTTGTGTGAGTGTTTCACATTAACCAAGATAATTTCCAAATTGATAAACTTGCAACACTTTTCAAAAACATTCAAAAAATTTACAAAACATGCACTTGTCAAATACTTGTTCAAAAACTTTTAAAACATTTTACAAACATACACTTGTCACAAAACATACACTTGTCAAATACTTGTTCAAAAACTTTCAAAACATTTTACATACACTTGTCAAACTTGTACAAAAATATTACAAAACATGGAAACTCGATCTTGTTGCCTTAGGATCTTATGGCATGTCTCTTAGAAATCATTTTGCATATCCATATTGCATATTGCATATCATGTCCTAATCACATTCCTTGCATAATTTTTTATTTTACACTTAGGATCCTTTTTGCATAGCATATCCCTCATCTTGATCCCTACATTGTCCTCATTTCCACTTATCATACCTTACATTATCCTCATTTCACACATCCTGATCCTCATTTTTATCTTCATAATCCTCATTTTGATCCCATCATAGCCCTCATTTTCAATCTTTTGTTGAAAATCCAAACAAAATATGAGTCCTAGAGTATTCTCTTATTTGGATGAATAAAGGATCTTGACCTTGGTCTTTTTATAATTTGTCCTTTTATCATTTTCTTTGAGTCAAATTTTATCTATGTCCTGATTGATTTGACTTGGTCCTTTTTAATCAAAATTGTCCTTTTTATTTTTTCCTTTCTTTCTTTTTCAGGATCCAATATTCATCCTTGTAAGGTTAGACTCTTGGCCTTGTATTTTCCAAAGATTTTCCTCAAAATTAAAACCTTCTTTTTCATGTCCTTAGTTTTCATAGTCCTCATCAAGAATAACCTTGTCCTTATTTTTAATTATCTTAGTTTTCTCAAACCATAATTACATTAACTTAAGTTTGCATTTCATCTACTTAGTCCAAAAGTCCAAAAAAATTGCATTTTGCATTTGCATATCAATATCCAAAACATTTTCATATCATATCAAAAAAAATTGTCCAAAAATCAAAAGCCTCCAAAGTCCAAGGAGCACTATCAAACACAAACTTTGTCTAAGTCCAAACATTTTAGTCAAGCATTTCTTTTCATAATCAAACCTTTGCATGCCCCTACATTACAATTTTGTTGGATACAATTGTCTAATTGTGTGTTTTCTTTGATGTTACACAAATGTCATCTTTGATGTTACACAAATGTCATACCAGTTGTCAGACAGCACTTACCAAGCTCACTTGGTCAGCAAGATAGATTTCCTTGTCTACTGAGCATTTCTTTAGATTACTCTATGAAGATAGTGTCTATTGAGCTCACTTAGGCCTTGAAAGAATTTTGGCAAGAAACAGTATTAACCGAGTTCTCATGGTTAGTGAAGGAAAGTTGGACAGAGTCAATGTTCATCGAGTTCACTCAATTGCCAAAGGATTTTTGTAAGTTTGCACTGTTAACCAAGCTTCTGTTGGTTAACATAGGAGATCATCTTAGAACCAGTGTCTATCGAGTAGGGTCAGCCAATGAAGGATGAAGCTTAACTATTTTAAGTATTATTTCTAGCTAACTATGGTGATGATTATTGGTTATTGGAATTTTTAATTGAGTTGACTTGACAATCTGGATGGTATAAATGAAAGGTCAAGTTGAGATTTTAGTGTGTGTGCAAATGTGTTGATTGAATTGAGAAAGAAAGAGTAAGAGTAAACTTGAAGGATAAGCAAGTATCCTTGTGGAGCAGAAAAGTGTTATTCGATCAAGAAGGATCAAGTATGAAGTAGAATAGAGATCTGTAATTAGTAACTCAATTGCATCACAATCAGGTCATTTCATTATTACTTTCTTACCATTGTAGCAGTGATATAAAATCTCTTAATAGAGTTAGTTTAACAGCCAGTTATAAATCCTCTAACAAGGAGACAGATCCATTGAAATTTTTTAAGACCTCATGCAAGGCCACTACTTAGAAGGTGATTAAATCCTCTAACAATGTCACACCTAATAGTGTGTTTTGTAACCTTTAACTAGGTTGGCTCCTAACAGGGCTCACTTTAGAAGAGTGAAAATAATAACTAGTTACATTGGTGGTTTTTCCCATATTGGTCTTCCATGTTAAATCTTGGTGTCTCATGTGTTCATGTTATTTATTTTATGCTTAGTCATTGTTAATGTTTTAAGATCAGTTAAAAGTAAATCACACTCTGCATTTATCAAGTTACAACATTTTCTGTGTGTTTACTGAATAAGAGTAGTAATTAATTTTATTGTTAACATCCAAGGGATCTAGGATTTATTTTAGTGGTAATTGATTCACCTCTCCTCTCAGTTACTCCTTCTATATTTCCAAAAAAAATAATTTTGCATGTCCTAAACACCCAACACATTGCATATATAAACCCTTATCTTGCATTTCATTTAAAAATCCAAAAATAAAGTGCATTTCTCATACACCCTCATACTTAGGTGAATTTTCATACATTCTTAGACATCATGCCAATTTTCACAAAATCACAAACTTCTATAAGGAAACAAGGTCCATACCAAACCATGTACATTTAGAGTGACAAGAACCCATAAACATTCTTTGACCCAACACAAGACATACATGTGCAACAACAAGGTTTTCACCCAAACATCATAGATACGTCACAAAAACCTTTTGACTCAACACAAGGTTTTGACCCAAATGTGACATACACTTCAAATAATATTACCTCTCTTTATCAAACACAAACAACACCCTCAACAACTTATGATCTATCACTTGTATCTTACATACTCCTTACTGAAAGGTTGTAAAATAAATTTCATAAAGAAGCCAAAAAGGTTCAATACCAAATGGAATCTAGTATAAAATGAGGCTACAACATGGCAAAACTTTATAATTTTCCATTACAAACTTTTCATGAAGCTCACGTAAAATATCTCATGGATAGATCAAAAATGCCAAAACTTATTGCACAACTTGCAGAGGCAAAGAAAAAATTCAACCAAATACTTCTAAATGAAGACCTTAAATATGATAAATCCAATAATATTGCATTTATATCAAGTAAATCTCAAGAAATTTCACAACCTTTGGTCCCAACAATTCAATCACAAATAATTTGGCCTTCAAAAACATTTGATCAACAACACTTTATGTCCACAAATCCAATAAGTTTTTCTCAAATAAGTGCAAACACAAACATGTCAACTTTTTCACATCAAGAAAACATAATTAATCAAATTCCTTTTGGGCAACATCTTCATTCAAATAAATCTGAACAAGATGTACATATCAATTCTACAACACCAACAAGATCACCCAAGCAAAGGAAATCCAAGTATTATATTGCTAAGCAAATATTTCAAAAGTTATTTGAAAAGGATGACAATAATGATTCACCCATGTCTAGCAATGGGTCATCCCAAAATAATCACATTGATGCAACACCAATTTCCCCTAAAAATACTTACCTTCAAGAAACATCCATGTTTCCCTCCATCCCTTCATCTCCCAAAAAATCACAAGAACATTTTCCTTCACCACCCTCAAGTTTCAATTCTATTATTGAAACCCCCCAAGGACTATCCATAGAACAACTTCCAACTAGTCCCATCCTTGACATAATTCCATTTCATGAATCCCAATTTCTAGATCCTATTTCAAATAGTCCAACTCAAAGTCTAGATCCATCAAATTCAAACATTAATCCCTTTTCAAACTTTCATACCCCATGTCAAGAGGATGATTTAAAGAATATAAAAATAAGTCCTAAAAATAATCAAAGATCAAGATCCAAACAATATCCAAGTAAATCCAATCTTTGATCAAGGCCTAATTTCCATTAAGCTTTACAATAACCCCATTTTCCAAGATTATCCATTTCCCCTTGACCTTTCACTTTCTAAGAAAGATAAAAATCACCCTTCCATATTTCCCACTGATTAAAATCCAAGTCAAGATCAAAGTATTCCTTCACTCAAGATCATCCAAAAGACCCCATCATTCCTTTATATCCTCTACAAAATCCTATCATCCCTCCAAATCCTCCACAAGATCCCATCCTACCAGATGATCCTACCACTACTCCCATTATATTGAAGGAGCCCATTGTTCTACTTGATCCCCCTCATGGTTTACACACATTTGTACAAGATGTTCACGAACCCCCTCCCCTTCAAATGGGTTCCCCTATTTCTATCAAGTGTATTCCAATTCATTGTCCTATCAAGTCTTCCATATCATTATACCTAAACATGGACTCACATCTAGTAGCAAGTATCCAAGAGGTCAAAAGATTTATTGAGTCAAAGGGTCTAATAGTGAAGAACAAAGTATGTCAAAACCCTTTCATATCAGAGAGGATTCTAAATGTCATAACTTCAATCCTAAAGATCAATCTCAAGGTATTGGTATCCCTTCCAAATCTAGATAAAAATGTATACCTCCTCCTTTACCCCATCCATCCATTTTAGGTCCAAATGTTCCTCCATTCACTAGCTCACAATCCACTTACGCTTTCCCATATGCAAGTAAGCAAAGGCACACATCCTTGAGAGCCCTTCACCCATCCAAAAATCCTCCACATAATTTGTATCCATCCCTTAATTCCATTCCATCTCCAAGTAATTTGGATGCCAAGCACAAGGTCCATAAGTCAAGAAATCCACATGTAATCAAGGATTAACATGTTCAATCTAATAGACATGTGCAAATAAAGAAAAACATTATCCAAAAACAAAAGGAAATATCAAAAAGGCCACAAAAGCCCATAAATCAAAAACAAAAGTCAAAAGAAATACGGGTCCCTAAACCTCTTTTACAATCAATACAATCAAAGGACCCACAAAAGAATGAAAAGTCAAAATACATGTAGATTCCCAAAAAGCTTCTTGAAGCATAAAGTCCTAAAGAAAGATCAAAGTTTGGTTCCAAAATTGCTATTCCTCCATCAAAAACCCTTCCATCTTCCAAATCCATTTTGGTTCCTTGTGTCCCAAAGTCTACATCCTTTCATCTACCAAATCAAAAATATCCTTTTCCTCCATCATTCCATTACCCTTCAAGGTGTGTGCCAATATTTTTTTTGCATCCTTTTCCATCCACTAAACATAAAACCTTCTTTCATTCCACCTATCATCCTACATAATTTTCCTATCCTTTCATTAAGCCTATCTGATCCCTTTCCTAAATCCCTTTTATCCCCATTTTTATTACCCTGCCAACACCTCTGAGCCTACTATCATAGTCATGGTCCATTGTTGCATACCTTTCTAGAGGATTATCCAAAGACAAAGATGCTTGAGTCCTTCATCCATGTCATGTCATGCATCCATTATCTTCTAAAAATGTCAAAAAAGTCAAAAAAATTGGAAAATTGGAAAAAAAGGAAAAAAAGAATAAAGAAAAACCATTTCGTCCAATAGTGAAAACCTGGCAAACAGGCATCATGTGTAGTCTATGAACATCTTGCATTCCATACTTGGGGTGGGTTTTACTCATATTTTCCCCTATCATTTCCTTCATTTTATCATATGTCCATCATACCCCTTATCCAATCAAAACTCCACATTTCCTTCTTTCCCAACTTTGACCTTGACAAATATACAAATCCCTTAGAAGATCCTCATTTCCTATATTCTTTATAGTCCTATCCCCTTGGTCCAAATTTTCCTATCCTATCATAACCTCTACTCCATATCCCCTTGTCCATTAATGATCTTATTTATCATATCCATATCCTATCATCTTCCTATCACAATTCCTATCCTAGTCTTGATGAAAATAAGGACACAAAATACACAACATATTTTCAAACACACCTCTTGGCATGTCCATCCCCATGCATCACCTACCATCTAGTTTATAAAGTGGCAATAGACTATCATTGTCATACCGAGTCCTTGAGCTTTCATAAAACATGTCCTCCCATTTCTATGGATAGTCCTTGGTGACCCAACCTCGAAACCTTCTAAGTAACCTTTTTCCATCATCCATTACATTTCCACTCATCCATCCACAATACCCTTGCCTTGCTAGACACTAGGGGAAATTCTTTCTTTGTACATACCTTAAAGATCCTTAAAAAAATTAAATATGATCTTGAAAAAAAATACAAAAAAATTCAATATGATCCTGAAAAAGAACAATAAAAAAAAAAAATCATAAATTGCCCTGAAAATCAAAAATTACAATTATAAAATGTTTTGAACAAATTCCTAAAAATTATAAAATATTCTTAAAAAAACACTAAAAATTAAATATGAACCTTAAAAAAAAAAAAAACCTAAAAATTGTAATATGTCATGGAAAAAACAACACAAAAAAATCAAATATTTTTGACAACCCAAAAAAAATGAAAAATCCTAAAAAATTTACAATAAACCTTTTAAATAATCATTGTAAATAATCATTTCTTTTGCAAAACACTTGCACATGCAAACTCATACTTAAATTTTGCGCTTCAACACAATCATGCTTTGACAAGGTCCACAAATAACTGCTTGAACCAACCTTCAAAAATAATCTTGTGAAACATCAATCTTTGAAATCCCAAACAACACTTAATAAAGCAAGTGATAATAAATCAGAATGGTTATTGGCTCACATTGTTTAGTGAGTGTTTTATTTTTGCTTTGTTTTCTTTTGATCATGTTCCTATGCTACTTGATGATATAACTAATTTATGAGAGTGGTCAAGAGGGTTTGTGATCATTTTTGTCTTTATTTTTTGACTGTCTTTTGATAGTCTAGGGCACAATTCTTTGCCTTGGCATGGAAAAGGTCATTCTTTGTCTACATCATGTTTATTTATGCAAAAGGCTTGCATTTTTGCTCTGGCTTTCTATGTCACGATGCATTGCATTCCATTTTTCACGTAAAGATAAAGCTCTTAGGACATAAAGTGCACATATAAAAGCAATCTTCATCACTCTTCTTAGTCTCATTTCCTTCTTCTACTAATGTTTCTTTAATTAATCTCTTTCTCTCATCATCTTTTCTTTTTGAAAAATTGTCCTCGAGTCAATTTCTTGCCCAATTTTTTGAGGGGGTACCCTACTTCCTTTTAATTTCACTGGGGCACTAATCTTTTTCATTATTATTCTTTGACACAATGCTCTCACATTGTAGCAAAGAGGGGAAAAATTTAGACGCTAAAAAATGGTTCATGCCTACTCTTTTATCACCTTCACATCCTAACTTGTCCCATTTTATCATTTCACTAACTTTGATATTTTGGCCAACTTGATCATCATTCAATCAATACAGGTCATCTCAGAATCAATTCAAAACTATTTCAATGTCCTTTTATCCTCATTAATCCTTTAGGCATGATTGCATCCTTCAGTGCCTTATCAACATTCATTAAATCATGTAATGTGTCCTTGGCATGTCATCATTCCATCATTTGATCACTTGGCATTGCCATTTCCCCCAATGCCTTGTCATCCTATCCCATCATCATCTTGCCATCAATTTATATCATTCATCTGACATCATTTATTTCATCAATTTAATGATGTCCTTGATTCAATCCAATGTCATCACATTTGATCTACATTTTCATTATTATCCTTTAATAGGGTTATTCCTTGTATTTATTTTATCATTTGGCCAATCATTTCTATTAATTTCTCTTATAGGAATAAATAACCCATTCTTTATTCCTATGTCTTTAATCGTTTAATCCATTTCATTTTATTAATTCATCCTCATTTATTAATTATTCCCAATTAATTAATATTTATTAATTAATTGTTTCATTTCCATGAATTTGGGGAATTTTCTATTTCCTATATTCTAATTTTCCATTTTGGAGTGATTTATCAATTTTTAAATTCAAAAATCTCAACTCTTACATTTTCCCACTAATTGTGCTTCCAGTTCCTCTTTTTTTAAGCCTCCACTTTCTCTTTTAATTTTCTCATAAATTGTCATAGTTTATGACAAATTTATTTTTCTCTTTTGTCATAATTTGTCATAGTTCATGACGTTTTCCTTTTTCCTTTTCATAATTGTCATAGTTCATGATAATTTTCCTCTTTTTCCTTTTATCATATTTGTCATAGTTTATGACAAATTTCCTTTTTTTAACTCTTCAATTTCTAATTGTGCATCCGTGTCATACTTTATGACAAATTTCCTCTTTCAATTTGTAAACTTTCATATTTTATGACATTTACCTTTTTGTGTACTAAAATTGCTAATTTGCAATTTCTCTTACAAATTCTATAAATTTTGATTATTTGTCTCATTTTTGGTTAGCCATCTTCTTTCAATTCTTCTTGTCATCCTTTTATAATTTTTATATTGCCTTCATTGTGTCAATATGGGAGCTACATCAACTCTTTTAGAGAACCAAGAAAGGGCACAATTGTCAAATTGAGGGAGTTTGTTATTCTCCTTACTTTGTCTCAATTTCTTTTGTGTTAGGATTAGGATTTTTTGTGCATGCTTTAGAGTTTGATGGTTCCTCTTGCATGTATATTTCTGATTTTTTTTCCTGTCCTACAGTTCTATATCATTTAGAGAAGGTGAGAAAATCATGAGAGGAGTAATGTCCAACATTGAAGGAATAATAAATAAATATGAATAAGGACCCTCTTGAGATTCATTTTGCTCATGGCTTGATGTAAGTGAATTGTTTTTTGAAAGCATGTAAGATCAATAGTGTCATATTCATCATCATCATTACTATCAAGATTATCTAATGTATCTTCTTCATCAAGATCCATAGAAATAAAATCTAAAATGTGAGCATCATGCTTATATATCTCATCATTATGATTGTTATTAAATTACTCCATAGAGATAGTATTGTCAAAGGAAGGAGAAGAAGAATGAGAAGCATGCAAAAAGGGTTTAGCTCTAGCTTGACACTGCTTTTGATGATAACGAGCATATCAATTTCATTTAGTCTTTCTATAAATTGGTTTAGAAGAAGGAATAAAAGACACAGGCTCCTTGTTACCTTGTGATGGAAGAATATAAGGAAACACAATGGTTTGAGATGCAGGAGAAGGAACTGTGCTAGATTGATCATTTGATGTCAAAGGTGGTGTCTACTTAGAATTTTAAGAATTTTAAGAAAGACCATGTAGTAGGTGTAGGAAAAAGATCACGATTAAGATCCTTAGGCATACTTAACTCTAAAATATCTCTATGTTTATAATATTTATATGATTGGGGAATAAAATCAAGAGTAGGAGCTATAGTAGGGATAGAAGGCCAAAAGAAGCCAAGTGCAACACAATTTTTAGGCTTATAATGATGGTAAATACTATGACTGATATTTTTAATCTCATCATCATGAGGGAATTTGATGTATTTATGGATAGGAGAAGAAATGGATTGCATGGAAGTCAACCATGGTAAAAAAAACTTCACTTGGAATTGATCAAAAGTAGGAATGAAAATAAGGTAGTATCCATGACTTTACTACAAATTCAACAGACAAAGAAATGGTACCATGAGGTATATGCAAGAAACCATTACAAGTCTAGATCCAAGTATTAGTTTAATCATAAAAGTCATGATTCAAATGCTTGGTAGAAAGATGATATTTAGTAATAACATTAACCATGGGAGTAGTATCATCAAGATAACCATAAGAAGGTGATCTAGCAACCCTAGTAGCATTGTAAAGAGGACCATCAAGAGTGTTAGTAATTTCAAAATCATTAAATATAATAGTAAGATCTCTACCATGCTTAAGGATCGGTTTAGGATTAGGTTGAGCTTAAGGTTTATGTTGAGGCTTAGGTTTAGGTAGAGGTGGAGGTTGAGGTACACACACTCGATAGTATTGACAATATGGTTATCCTCTTCCATTTTGTGATCATAGACAATTTATGTAATAGTGGAAGAAGAAGGTTGAGCAATCATGGTGGTAGTATGTTTAGGTAAAGGATTAGTGTAAATTTGAATATTTCAATTAGGAGGTGCCACATATTTGTTACCACTATCATGATTATAAAAAAAAAAATGCATTGTAATCAATCAAGTCTTGTATCTTATATTTCAAGGTAAAACATTGTTCAGTATCATGACCAGGCCAACAATGATATTGACAAAAGGCTTTGGAATCAAAGTGTAGGTTGGATATTGTAGAAGGAAGAAGATTTATAATATGAGCAAATGTAATAGCATTATCACTTACTAACCATCCCATCATATAATTGAAGGACTCAGAAAAAAGGAGTAAAATTATAATTCATTCGAAAGATAGAGGAGCAAGTACTAGTAGTTTTTGGATGCAACAACTACATGTTCATCTATTGCATTTGTTTCTTTATTATTCTTGAAATAGTTTTTTATTAAAAAAAGGTTTTAAAGGTCCCCTAAAATAGTTAATCTTGAAATAGTTGTTAGGTTTTTGAAATTTTTTATTTTTAGGTAAAATTTCACTCTTATCAACTGGTACAAGAGCCATTTGAGTGGTGCTCTCAAATTGAATCACTTGTAATTGATAATGATGAAGCATTGATCAAATTTATGAAAAAGAGGTAAATTCAATAAGTATAATCTTATCTCAACTATTGTTTTATAAATTAGCAATAAACATATGTTGAATATCAATATCTGACAAATGATAAGAAAAATGAGAATCCAAATGCTTAAATCCTCCAATAAAATTAGTCATTTTTCCTTAGGACATTGTTTACAATGCATTAAATTAGTCAAGCACACTTGAGGAACACTATTGTTTTGGAATTGTTCGATAAAATAATTAGCAAGTTTATGAAAGGAATCAATAGAATAATTTGGCAAGGAGAAATACTATTACAAGGTCTTGTCATGAAAAATTTGGGAAAACAACTCAAGGCTAAAATCCTATGATCATGGGCATAATCACTACATAGGACTTGATATTCTAAGATGAGTCACATGGTCACTCTTACCATTATAATTATCAATGTGGGAATATCCTCTTGTTGATGGGAAAGGGCATGGATAAGGAAATTTACTACCCATGTAACACATAGAAATATTGAATATGGATTGAGTTAAGGAAGTAGGTCAGTGCTTCAAGGAAGAGATAGTTTGAGAAAGGTTAATGATGGTGGAATCATTAGAATAAATAGTAGGCATTGGCACATTTGAGAAATTAGGAAGAGTGTATGAATTAGAGTCAATAGAAGGTTATGTGGATGGAAAACTTGGAACCATAGTGGTAGGAGGATTAGGATAAGTGTAAGGAATGTTATTGTATGAAGGTTATGAGGTGGGAAATAAAATAGGCAGAACACTCATAGGAAGTGAAGGAATAGGATGACTCACACAAGTAGGATTTGACGATTGAACAAATGTGGTCACAATAGGTAGAACATAGGTAGGAATGTTAAATATGGGAGTGGACATAAGAAAGGAAGGCTCAATACCTTTCTTATCATTATGTATCATTTTCTTAATATCTCCAAAGGTATCAATAGTATCAATAATATGATTCTCTCAAATAAGTCAATTTTGCATCTTTTCAATCTCGGTAGCAAACTTATGTACTTGTGTAGGAGGAACTCTTAAAGCATATTCTTCATCATGAAATTAATTGAGAGATTTACTCTCCATATAAGGATTAGGATCATGGAAAATAAATGTAATCAAGGTTTCTAAAGATGGATTCTCCTAATAGGAATATTATAAGTAGGGATTAAAGTGATGAAGCTCATACAAAATGAAAGGAAAGAGTAAAATCATACCAAAAAAATCTAACCTTGAGATATGAACTAAATCTAATAGAAGACAAAGTATAAACAAACCACACAATGTAATCTAAAGAAAGTAAATGCATACAACATACAAAAAGAAATCACAATATATGTATTTAACTATATAATAAAATATAAGTAAATAATTAATAGAATGCAAAGTGTTGGTCAAAAGAATAGTCTTGACAATTGAGTGTCAACACACTTAACCATTTTTACTATATATACCAAGTACATAATTTATGTCAAGTGATCTAGAATTGTTCAGATGTCGATTGATCCAGGAACATTCATGTGCCGAGAAAACTAGGATATAATAGGTACTGAGAAAACCAAAAATATAGTAGATGTCGAGCAATCCAGAAATAGTCTGTGCCAAGCATCAAGAATACAATATGTGCCGAGTAACTTAGGATCAGCATAAGAGTTTGTGCTTTCACAAAATAAGATGTAAACCATTTTTGGAGCCAACTTAGAGAGATTTTGAAGGAGAAAAATGATAAGGACAAATCATTTACATTCCCTATGAAATCTACATGCAACCAATCAGAAAAATGGAAAAAGCATGCAACCAATGAGAAAAATCCAAGGTATGAGCAGGAATTTGAGATTCAATGTGGATCATAGATCCATACCTAACCCTAACTCTTTACAATCTTTAAAAGGAGATCAAATGCACCATTGCATGTGTGGATGAGAACAGTGTATGAGGAGATTCTAGCAAAATTTTAGTGTAAAGAAGGAAAGACTTAGAGGAACAGAGCAGCAATTTTGTATCTAGTTGATCAGAATAGCACAAGGGACAAGGAACCCATACAAAAATCAGATCAAGCAAGGATCAGCAAAATAAGATCAGATCTAGTACCTAAAACCAGCAATTTAAGATTGCACTCTATCAGGTCAAATGTTCTAATACTTTCTCACCATTGTATTAGATGTTGAAATCCTATGTTGATAGGTTAGCTTAACAACTAGGTAGGAGAACCTTTGGAGAAGATGATTGAAAATTCTATGTATTAGGTGGGTTTAACAACCTATTGTAAATCCTTTAACAAAGTGGCACTTCATGTAAGTGTTTTTAAATCCTTTAACCAAGTCACTATTGACACAGTGTAAAGCCTTTAACAGGGCAGGCCTTTCACAGGGCAAACCATGAGAAGTGGTTGAACATTGATTACTATAGTGATTTTTGTGGGTGTCATCCTCACCCCAATTTTACCTTCTTATTCCTAGAGGGTTTCTTGGTTACCAAATCTCTTGTGTTATGTGGTGATGCATGCTTTCATTTCATGTTTGCTTATATGTTTAATCGCATGCAATCTACTTTCAGTTATGTTTAAATAAGGACTTAAAAAGAGAAAAGTTGGTACTTCTGATTTACTCCCCCCCCCCAGAAGTACTCTTCCCATTTGAATATTCCAACAATTGGTATCAGAGCACTGGTTCTCACAAGGAGAAGCCTAACAGCTTGGAGAAAAAGATCAAAAGATGGAAGTCTTCAAACTTGGAAAGATCATTGACAATCAAGTGATTGATGTGTAACTAGCTCTACACAAAGCAGAAAAAGCTAGGGAGGAACTGAGAAAATCCTTGAAAAGAAGAAAGGAGATAGCCATAGCTGAAAATGACATATACTACAATGAGATTGACACCACACAAGTGTTTTCCAAGGAGTTTGATGCAGCAATAGAAAAATTAATGGAGAAAAATAGGGCTCAAGTAGAAGAGATAAGATCTCTTAAGATGGAACAAGAATCACAAGCCATGATGCTATGTGAGATTACTGAGCAAAAGAAAAGAGCAATTGAGGATAGAGCCATGCTTGAAGATGACAAAAGAAACCTTACAAAAAACATTGAGGAGAAGTCCACAGAACTCACAAAGATCTCAAATATGCAGCTAGACACCTTAAGCTAGATGATGAATGCTCATCATGAGCTAAACATGAAGGACATTGAGATCTCCACCTTGAAGATGCAAAATGAACAATTGCAGAATGAATTAAAGAGAGAAAAAGAAATAGCAGAAAGTTACAACAAATCCAATGAGGCCATCAAGTACTTTGAGCAATTGTTGAAATCACCAAGGGCTAGTAATGATACTTCAAGACTTGGCTACATCAGCACTGAACAAGGAGAATCATCCAAGACTGTAGAAGAAAGAAGAAAAAAAGGTAAGAACACTAAACCTACTTGTCATTTCTATGGTAAAAAAGGACATACCTCTAATGTATGTAGAAGCAAGAATAGTCATCAGCATGATAAGCCTACAAATGCAAACTTTTGTCACAAGTGTAAAAAGCAAGGACATTCAACACAAGACTATAGAACCAAGACCATGAGGACACCAAGATTTGAGGGTCATTGCTACAACTACAAAAAGTATGGACATAGAGAATTTGAATGCAAATCAAAGCCTATGTGGACACCTAATTAGCTTGCAAGAGGAATCAATCATGCAGATCACTACAATTGGGATTACAATACCAAGTATAGCTATCACTATTGTCAAGAGTATGGACACATTCCTAAAAATTGCATAAGGACACATTTCAAGAGAAGTTACAACAGGTGGCTAAACCAAACTACATGTTTTAGTTGTTTGAAGATTAGTCATATCAGTAAAAACTGTCCTATAAAGTCAAAAGCACCAAAGACTAAAGACAAAAAAGGAAAAGAGAAGATTGATGTTGAACAAATAAGAGGACAAATGAACGAGACATGGAAGAAGAAAGGTGAATGCAGCACATCAAATGGAGAGATCACTTCATCCAAGAGGTCGAGTGATCACACCTCATCCAATTAAGCAGAAGACATATACATGGGGCTGATACATATAAAGATGTATCATACATCATCCCAAGAAAACATAGAAGTATTACAAAGAAGAAATATGCATCAGAAAAGATGTCAAGTTAAAAGTTAGAAGATGATGTCGAGCTATCTTTGGTTTCCAAGTGAAACTCCAGTATATGCCAAGTTGAACAGTCTAGTGGATGTTGAGTAAGACATGTTAGTGGTTGCCGAGCAATTGACAATTTCAGTTGATGCTAAATAAGATGTGATAGTGGATGCCGAGTGTACAGTTGTAATCACAAATGCAATAAATGCTAGGGTTTGAACCTAATAAAGTTGAAAATTATTCATTTTTTGAATCATTTGAACACAAAGCGAAGTTGAGCAGAGTGAAGAGGTGATTCTATAGTGATCAAACAGTGATATGCAGCAATTCCAATGGTGATTCAACTCAATTTCATCGATTCACAATTATTTCATTCAAGTGTCAAGCTACATAGAGTTTGAAATCTTATTTAATCTTAAACCCTAGTTCGGTAAATGATGGCATTTGGGTCAAAATCTACCAAAGGAAAGGAAGGTCTTGAAATTCAACTAGTTAGTAATGAATTCAAACAGCCTGAGTTTAGGCCCATTCCTAAAATTGCCTATAAGAATGATCCCATTGGTGCCCTATCCGTAATACCTAATAAAGTTGTTATGGTCCAAGATGTCAAAAAATGCTATAACTATAAGATTGGAGCCATAGGTGACATAGAAATTTTCAATGCATTTGATAAACTATGTGATAATGAAAAACTTAAAGATGAATTCTCCATAGTTGAGAAGAAGAGTCTAACCAAAGCCTTAGTTTTCCCTACTGTTTTCAAACAAGAATGGATATGCATAGTGTTGAGTAGAATCCATGATGGAACCTTTTGGTTAGAGACAAGGCCAATGAAGTTTACAAAGAAAATTGTCCATAGGGTTGCTAGTATTCCAACCCTAGATCAGCCCAAGACCCTGAAAAGTGACAAAAGGGAAGCCACTGAGAAGAATACAGGTGCAAAATGGAATAATAGGGGAATGACAATAAACTCCATTATAGAACCCCTACTAAATTTTTTTTTTGAGAGTCATATCCCATAAATTCTACTAGTCAAGTAGACTAAATAGTGTACCATGTATTGCAGTGGATGTAGCCTATAAATTGGTGAAGAAAGATCACACATATTATCTTGCAGAGCTCATGTTACAGTAGATCAATGAGAATCTAGGAGCTATAAGGAAGTTTAAGGGAGCTCAATGCAAATTTGGCTCAGTTTTGGTTTGTATGTTTTTCTATATTATGAAAGAATTCCCTTCAGTAGGAAAAGTGAAATGGGATCAAAATAAGACCATTATTGAGCAAACAAATGGATTCTTTGAGCAAATGGTGAGAATTTTGACACTCAAATGACTAGCTATTTTGAGGACTTCAAGAAGTCCATGAAATAGAGAATGAGGATACCAGTCTCATTGGTTGAGCAGCATGTAAAGGAAATTTTCTTTCTTGTGGATATTGATTACACTTATATACAAGCAATCATACCTAGAGTGAGATGGCTTAGGCCACTAGGGTATGAACTTGATGTTGATCAAGCCTCAATAGCAATAATAGCACTACTTACAGAGGAAATTGATAAGGCAGCAAAACATTTTGGAACTTATGATGTTGTTAAATATAGAGTGGTCGCAGACCTTAAGATAGCCATAGTAGTGAAAAAGAAGGACAAATTGATCAAGAAGATCAAAAAAAGATTTGTAGTTGGAGAAATAGGCACTGCTGAAGAAGAGGAAGTAGGAGAAGAAGAAGATGATAGTGAAAATGAAGAGGAAGAGCCAAAGCAAGGGCCTCTATAATTGACACAAGGCTTAGGTGAGGATAAAGAGGAAGGTTCTGAGGAAAAAGAAGCTTAGGAAGCACCTATCAGGACTAAAGTCACCAAGAGGAAGGCTAAAACTCCACCTGCTCCTCAACTTAAAGTAAAGAAAGTGGCAAAACCTACACCAAAGAAGCCTACTATCAGAACCACCACCAGAGCTACAACACCAAAGGCCAAGGAAGAGGCAGAGAAGAGGAAGAAAACTACTAAGAAGACTAATAAGGAGCCAAGGAAGAGAAAAAAATATGTAGTTCAACCTGACTCGGAGGAAGAAAAGATAGAGACAGAAGATAATAGTCAGTTCAAAGTGGTAAGTCATCCACCCAAGTCTGCCATAGATAAATTGTGTTCAAAGATTAGAAATGATGACTTGAAAAACTTAAAGAATTTAGATTTTAATAAGCTCACTAAGAAAGAGAAAAATAAAATGGAGGAATCTGTGTATGCTATGATGGCCAAGTACAAGCATGCACCTCTAGAGCTAGATGGATCAATGCCCAAAGAGTTGTTTAAAATAGTAAAAAAAAAATGGCATTTTTTCTTGCAAATGGAAAAGTAAGGGAGTCTACTTTAGCTAGATTGTTGCCTGATTTGACTAAGGGTCAAATAATTAATGCAGTCAAGAGGCACAATAGTAGATTTACTCCAAAGTAGAGGGCATTTAGTATTTTGCAGAATAAAATTGAAAATGTTGTGAGCAAATCCACATAGTTGTGGAAAATAATTTATAAGAAAATTGATGATGTTTTTGATGAGGAATACAAGGCAAAAGCAAGTGCCAAAATAAAAGAAATAAAAACAACAAGAAAGAAGGGAGAAGAAAAGAAGGAAGAAGAGAAGAAGGTTGAATAAGAGAAGAAAGTGGAATAAGAAAAGAAAGATGAAGAGGAGAATAAAGAGGAGAAAGAGAGGAATCAGACAAAGGAGAAGAAAAGGGCACAAAAGAACAGCAAGAGCAAAGTGTGCAAGACACATAATTACCACCTCCTAGCCCTCCTCATGCCACCATCACACCTGCAAAGATTATCAAAATAAAGGATGTTATTGACACTTCTTGTCAAAATGTCAATCCATTGACTATAGAGGATGTCACTAAGATCCTTGACCAATCAACACAAGTAGCTAGACTATGCACAACTCCTATACTAGTTAGTGTTGATGAATTGTAAAAGTCAATAGTAAAATCTAAAGAAATCAAGGTGCAAACACAAGAACCACCTTCGACGACTCAAACTACTGGACTCTTATTGCTTCCACCTCCATCTCCACCAAAAACAATAATAGATCCACTTCAAGTGCCGAGTGCAACAGCAAAGGTAGACACTGGAAAAATAGAACAGCCAGTAGATACACCCCATCCATTGATACTAAAAAAGCAAGACAAATAGAAGAGAAGGAAGAGACAAGAGATGAGGATGAATCTACAATACAAAATTTGGTTGAACTACCCAAAATAGGTACTCCCACTCAAACTCTTTAGAAGCCGAGCACTGACATGCTAGAATTGCAAGTTAGAACACCAGGCTTGAACTCAACAAAGGTAGCCAGGACACTTCATTATGGAATTCTTTACCTAGATGAAGAAATTCAAATACCCTACTATGAATCTAGCACTCTCACTAAAGAAAAGATTAATGAGATACAGAGTTCATTGGATAGAAGAAGGAGACAAGAGGTATTGAGAAAAAGAATATAAATATAGGTAAGCACTGAATGAAATAAAGGACATCTTTATGGATGTCTTCAGCTTGCAGACACCTAATGCATCAAGGCCAATAGTAGAGCAACTATCTGACATAGTTGACCAGGTGACAAATGAAGACCATGATACAAATGCAAAATTAATGGAATGGTCAGAAAGGAAGTTCCAAGGAAAGGTAAATGAGAAGATATCTGGTGATATAGCCCTATCTCAAGTTGAGCTAGCTAAGAAACTGGATAGAGTAAAGATTGTACTTGTGAATATATTCTCCCTATACAAAAAGTTGTGTGATTTTTCCAATTTCACATAGGAGACTAGCCAGAAAATAATGAGCTTGGAAAGAATTCTAAAGATTTCTAGTTTGCAACTCCCCACCAATCCAGTTCAAAGTGAGAAACATTTTTTTGAAACGCTTCACACTCAAAGAGAATTAGCTATATTAACAGTAGAGGAAGCAATACAAAAGCTAACTTGATGCAAATCTAGTCCTCTATAACCCCTCACTTGGAGGTACTCCATAAGGAGAAAATGTATGCAGAAACAGTCCTCAAGAAAGATTCAAATCTTTCTATCTTAGATGGACTTGTACATCTAGTAGTAGAGATTGCCATCTAGCATAATTCATTGGACATTGCACTAGAAAATTGGGATGCAGCTCTGAAAATACTCTTGGAGGTAAATAGCACATTTTTGGCTAAGCATGGTATTACTCCATAGAACCCTTTGACATCAGTTTCAAAAAGGGGGAGATAAAGTAAGGAGGAGATATATGTATGAGGGGAGATATGTATATATGCAGATACTATGGGAGAATACCAAAAAGGGGGAGACTAGTAATAAAGAAGAAAGGGGGAGATACAAAATTTTGAACTTCACACAGATCAGATACAACACACAAGCTCAGAATGCAGAAATAAGACTAAGGATAGAGAGAATTAGGCACATTAGCATAGAATTTCAGTTTCAAGATTGGACAAGGCATAATCAACTCAAGGGGAGTCATAAGGTATATTGTTACTCACAATATTTTTGAAATTTTGCATGAATGCCAAGCAAATAAAGAATGTACTCAATAAGGTTAAGTTCATAAATGCTTAGTTAAGTTTTTTTGACATGGGGGGAGATTGTTGGTCAAAAGAATAGTCTTGACAATTGAGTGTCAACACACTTAATCATTTTTACTATATATGTTGAGTACACAATGTATGTCAAGTGATCCAGAAAAATTTAGATGCTGAGTGATCTAGGAACATTTATGTGCCAAGCAAACTAGAAATATAGTAGATGTCGAGAAATCCAGAAATATTATGTGTCGAGCATCAGGAATACAATATGTGTCGAATAACTCAGGATTAGCATAAGAGTTTGTGCTTTCATGAACTAAGATGTAAACCATTTTTGGAGCTGACTTAGAGAGATTTTGAAGAAGAAAAAGGATAAGGACAAATAATTTACATTCCCTATGCAATTTTCATGCAACCAATCAAAAAAATGGAAAAGGCATGCAACCAATGAGAAAAATCCAAGGTATGAGCAAGAATTTGAGATTCAATGTGGATCGTAGATCCATACCTAACCCTAAGTCTTTACAATCTTTAAAAGGATGTTGAATGCACCATTGCATTTGTGGATGAGAATAGTGTATGAGGAGATTATAGTGAAATTTGAGTGTGAAGAGGGAAAGACTTAGAGGAACAGAGCAGCAATTTTGTATCCAGTTGATCAGAATAGCACAAGGGACAAGGAGTACATACAAAAATCAGATCAAGCAAGGATCAACAAAGGAAGAGTAGATCTAGTACCTAAAACTAGCAATTGAAGATTGCACTCTATCAAGTCAAATGTTCTAATACTTTCTCACCATTGTATTAGATGTTGAAATCCTTTGTTGATAGGTTAGCTTAACAACTAGGTAGGAGAACCTTTGGAGAAGGTGATTAAAAATCCTATGTATTAGGTGTGTTTAACAACCTATTGTAAATACTTTAATAGGGTGGCACTTCATGTAAGTGTTTGTAAATCCATTAACCAGGTCACTATTGACACAGTGTAAAGTCTTTAATTGGGCAGGCCTTTCACAGGGCAAACCATTAGAAGTGGTTGAATATTGATTGTTGTAGTGATTTTTGTGGGTGTCATCCCCACCTTAGTTTTACCTTCTTATTCTTGGAGGGTTTCTGGGTTACCAAATCTCTTGTGTTATGTGGTGATGCATTCTTTCATTTCATGTTTTCTTATATGTTTAATCGCATGCAATCTACTTTCAATAATGTGTTAATAAGGACTTAAAAAGAGAAAAGTTGGTACTTCTGATTCACCTCCCCCCCAGAAGTACTCTTCCCATTTGAATATTCCAACACAAAGAGGAGTCAAACACCACAAAAGAAAGATTTGTCACAAGAAATTTCACCAAACAATACAAGGTGAAAAAGTGAAACAAACAGAAAAGGTCTACGTTACTCTACAATTTGGGTTTGGGGTTGACTTTATACTTGAAAGGGAAGTGAAGGAGATTAATCATTTCAATAATAACTCTAATTATATGAGACCTGAGTACATTAATAAAATTCAAATGATGAAGAATCACTAATGCAAACAAAGATCTAATGATTAGAGAATTAGAGAAAGAATGCAAGATCCTTAAAATCCTAATGTAGCAAGAGCTATGAAATGTAGACATTTGCTAATATAATTAAATTAAATAAGAGACTAACCTTGAAAAATGAGTATAATATTGGATCCTAATGCATTCCCTATGTATGTTTCCCAATAATGAACTCACTTGGTTCTAGACATGAACTATGAGGTCTATAAAACCCAGAAACTATTCAACTCTAGGACAAAGTCGACCTATAGGGGTGAAGTCAATCTATGACAAGGTCAATCTATAGGGGTGGGAATGTAGTTTTTCCCTAACCTTATATGTTTGATCATGAAAATAATTTTAGATCTTTGAAGTTCTATGAAAAGAGTATTCAGATATGTGTTATGTTCTACCTTCTAAGATTTATAACCTTATAGAAAAAATGGTTTTGTTTTGTTAATGAGGAGTTTTCCTTGGTCAAACCCTATTTTAGTAATTAACCTTGAAATTGAAATAATTTCAATACTGGAAATGTAAAATAAATGAGAAAATTCACCTTACAATAGTATAATTTCTCAATCAAATGCAATAAGCTCACTTTACCAATTGATTGGATCAAGAGAATGTGAATGTAGAAGAGGATGAATGTTGGAACCCTATCTTAATGACAAGATCCATTATGATAAATGGAGGAAGTTGGATATTTAAAGGTTGAAGCATGAGCATGGAAGATAGATGATGAGGCTCCCAAATGAACTCCTTTGAAGCTCCTTGAAAGCACCTTGAATAAAAGAGGATATCCTTGAATATATTTCAAGATAGCCTATATTCTTGAGAGAGTGTGCTTGATGTGGATTATATGAAATGAGGAAATTGGATGTTCTTATAAATAATTTTGATTAAACTTTCTTTTTTTGGTTGACCGGGCAACAAAACAGTGCCTCGTATCAACCTGGCACAAGGTTCAAGAAGGGAACCCAAAATAGGTCCCAAGGTAAAGGCACAATGCATCCCTAACCTAGGTAGAGATGTAGTAAATCCATGACCTAGGTTAGGGGTGCACTAAATCCCTAACCCAGGACTCATAAAATCTTTGGGATTCCCTTGAGGTCCTAGAATAAGCATTAATTTTGGGAAATTAGGTGCAAATCTCAAGAAAAGCCCTATTTTGGTGTAGAAAAGGGGTTTTGGTGATTGCAACATGAAAGAGGAGGACACAAAAGGGATAGGTCCTATGTCAATTTTTGCACCATAGAATAGGAACACTTGGGAGGATTCATTAGATCCTACACCAATTCCATCTAAGAAGAATAAAAAAGGATAAGAAGAGATGGGAAAAGGAAAATTAAATGTAAATTTTGATAAAATCACATTAAATTTGAGCTAAACCATCATTAAATTGAATTTATTTTAATTTAAGACAATACAAATGCAAAAAATAGTTTGATAAGGATTATGATGAAAATTTCCATGATCAAGGTTGATTTTGAGAACTAGGCTAGATTTGATTAATGGTAGATTTACACCAGAGTTATCAACTTGACTAGGTGCAAGGAATTTAATTACCTATCCAATATTGATATAAAAAACAACTAATTTTATGTGGAGTAATGAAATTTACTAATCTCATAAATGTTTTGAAAAGCCATAGGTTAAGAAGAACAAATAGCCAGCTTGATATGAAGTGACGAGACTAATAGCCTGATGTATAGTGATGAGACAAATAGACTTATGAAGCCATATACATGATGATGGAAATACTATCAATTTGATGTGGTGTGATTAAATTGGCATGCTTGTTGTGAATTGAAAAGTGTTAAAAATATTAGTGATGATTGGCTATTATGATGTGACGTGATGGAATCATTCATTCAGGCATATAGGTTGGAGATAATCACCTTGATGTGGATTTTGATGAACTTTAGATGTCCCTAGTAATGAAATCCTATTTTTTTTGAAAAATCAATTTGATTCCCTAATTTTATTGATTAATCATGAAGATTTAGAAAAAAAAAATCTATCTAATAGACTTTTATTCGATGAAATTTGGTATGATCATACACCCTTGGAAATTATATCAAAATGGAAATTGATAAAATCTTGATTTTAATGGATGTGATTAATTTTGATCCCTGATTATGTAACTGAGAATGCTATGAATGTATGTAAAAGAGTCATATCATTTTTCATGTTGTCATTAATGTCAAAGTCTTAGTTGGTTAGACATTATGCCAATTCAATAGAGTGTTATACAAGCTACAATGCTAATGTAATGTTGGTTTGATTGTTTTACAATCATGTAAACCTATAATGTAATCATGTAATTATGTATTCACTAAGCTATACAAGCTACAATGAGTGACAAGGTGAAAGAAGGAATATAGTATTCACCAACTGAGTATGGTTGTCGTTGAGAAAATGGTAAAGGAAATGTTAACTGACTAAGTTTAGAGTTAGTTGAGTGATGTATTACATGAGTGAAATGTAATGTTTACCAAGTGTCAACAAGAAGAACAAGTTGAGAAAGATGGAATCTAAGGTTGACTTATGATGAAGAAAATGATATTCAAGAAATTCAAAAATACAAGTCAAAGTTAATTACAATATCTATGACTGGAAGAATCTAATAAAAACCTGGCAATGGAAATTTAAGCAAGATAAGGATGAGAAAAAAGTTCAAAAAAAGTTCTATTTTCTAAGTGACTAAGTAGATCTAATCTACTATCTATGGATGTGTTTAAGCAGCAAAATCTGGGAGAATCAAGAAGATGAGAGATTATAATTTAAGGAGGTGTTCAAGAAAGTTTTTGGTTGTTGATCATAGTTAGAGTTGCTAGAGAAAGAAGATTGAAGTGAAAAGTTTTTTAAGATGGAAAAAGGAAGGTGAACTAAGCTAAGCAAGAAGAAGTTCAAGCAGAGTTAGATAAAACTAAAAGTATGGAGAAGTGAATCAGCAAAGTAGAAATTAGAAAAGGAAGAAGATAGAGAAGAAATGAGATCTGAACAAGCAAGCTAGTACTAATCTTATAGATTATTTGATTGTTACTTCCTTACCATTGTATTAGAAAAATATCTTAACTCAGTGGACCTAACAAGTCTATGAAATCCTATATGGTAGCATTGATTATTGATGTTTGTAAGTCCTTTAGATTAGGCTACTCTTTAGATAGGATCAAGGAGTGATAAGATCTAGATGATCTTTATGTTAAAACCCTCTAACCAGGTCACACTAAAAATGTGCATGTAAACCTTTAACAAGGTTGGCTCCTAGAAGAGCTTACTTCAAAAATGTGAAATTATTTAGGTTGTCGGGCCCAGGTGGTTTTTCCCTTTATAGGGTTTCAACATTAAATCATGGTGTCAAAAGTGTGATTTTTTTGTGTTGCAAGTTGATTTCCATTTTATTTACTTACTAATGCAACTCAGTAATTAAAAAAATAGTGAGATAATAGTTTTAAGTAAATTGATTATAATATTCAATTGTGAAGTTGATTGAGATCACTGAGTTATTGGTTTTGATGTTTATGATATTATATTGGTGCTAAAATTGTTTAAAAGACCTTCAGGGAAACTAGACCTAATTGATTCACTTCTCTCTCCTCTCAATTGTCAAACAATTGGTATTAGAGTTGAGTGCTTAAGAAGAAGTTTAAAGGGACTTGAGTTAAATATCTAAAGATGTCGTACAAGAGAGAGAGGTGACAATGTTAAACAAGGAGAACTTCTCCACATTGAAAAATATAATGAGGCTACACTAATTTGGAGTTGGAGATAATGCTCTACACTATATGGAAAATTCATATGTTTCCCTTGTTGGTCCTATTCAACAATGGATGAAATGAATCAAAAAGGTAACATGCTAACATGATGATTGAGATTGCATCTACCCTAAATGATGTTGAGTTTGATGATATCAAGGATTGTGCTAATTCTAAAGAAATGTCGGACAAGTTGACATTAGTACATGGTAGAGATCCAAATGTACTAAGATCCAAAGAAAAATTTGGAAGAGGTAAGTATGATGACATGAGAATGAAAGAAGGTGAGAATGTTGTGTAGTATTTAAATTGAATTAACAAAGTTGTTAGTGCATTTAGAGCAACTGGAGGAGTTAATAGTGAGTCTAATATTGTAAGTAAAGTTCTCAGAACTCTTCTACCCAACTATGTTATAAAAATTTCTATAATTTAAGAAGTTAGAGTGATTCCTATAAATGATTTGACACTTAATAGTTTATTTGGTCAAATGACTGCATTTGAGTTGAGCAATTATGATAATAGTTTGGTTACACTTAGAAATGCTTTTAAGTCTTCACTCCATTAGTAGTTCCAAGAAAGAGAAGAGTAGTTAAGATGATAGTGACTTTAAATCTAAAGATGGTATGGATGACATTGAAGCATTTCTTACAAGGATATTATACAGAGCCAAAGTTAAATTACCCTAGATCTATTTCAAGTGCAATGAAGTTGGTCATTTTGCAGCTAAGTGCCTTAAAAGAAGTAAGAGTTACAGAAATGACAGGAAATATTCCTATAAAGAAAAAGGATAAAATTCATGCTACATTGCTAAGGAAGAGAACACCAAGTCTAGTTCTAAAGATGAGAGAAAACTAGTTGAGATGGTGTATGTTTCTATCAAAGAAGATCCCAATGGAGAAAGGTGTGAAAGGGTAAAAGACCTTAATTCACATATTAGCAAGAATGATACATGGATTATAGATAGTGGATTTTTGCATCATATGATTGGTGATATAAGTAAATTTGACAAACTTGAATAAATTGACAATGGTAGAACTGACAAGTTAGGGAATGATGTTCCATGTCTAGTAAAAGGTAGAGGGTCATTAATGTTGAATGATAAAATCAGGTGTGATGATACTTATTGGGTACAAGGACTAAAGTATAATATTTTTAGTGTTTCTTAGTTGAACAATTCAGGTCACAAGCTAGAATTTCAAAATAGAAAAGTCAAGATCTATGATAATAAAGGAAATCCTACTAGAACTAGAATGCAAACAAAAGGTAATTTATTTTATCTTGATCCTACTATTGACATATTATTTTCTAAATTTTAGGATGCATGGTTGTCGTATAAGAGGTTGCATCATGTAAATTTTGAGAACATGGTGAAGGTTAGTAGAAAGAAAAGAGTTAGAGGAGTACTAAGTTTGTATAAACATGAGAATGCTATGTACAACGATTGTCAACTTAATAAGATGAAAGATTCAAGCTTTTTCAATAAGTCATGCACTTCTAATGAAATTTTTGAACTAGTGCAGACTAATCTTTGTGGACCAATAAGAGTTGAAAGTTATTATGGTGACATATACTCCATATTATTTCTTGATGATTACACTAGGATGATGATTTTCATGTTCATGAAGTTCAAATCACATGCTTTTAATATGTTCAAATGGTACAAAGCTAGAGTTTAGAAAAATACTGGTAAACAATTGAAATGTCTTAGATCTTATAAAGATGGTGAGTTTATGGTTGTTGAATTCACTAACTTTTGTGTTGATAAAGGTATCAAAAGATAGTAATCTGCACCAAGGAAAATTAAAAAATTGGATTTTTGAATGAAGATATAGATCTATTATGAATTGTGCAAGAATATTGTTGATTGAAAAAGATATTGCACAAATATTCTGGAGAGAAACAATAAGCACTACAGTTTACACTCTTAACTAAGTTAAATTGAAGAAAGGAACAAACTAGACACCATATAAACTCTAGTATGGTTATACACCTAATGTGAGTTATTTCAAAAAAATTGGAAGTGGGTGTTACATTCATAAAGATTCAAGGAATGGAAAATTGGATTCTAAAAGAGATTAAGATATTTTCCTTGGCTATTCATCTAAGAGATAAACTTATAAATGTTTGAAAAAGGCTACTGGCACAATGATTGAAAGTGAAAATGTGAGAATTGATGAATTTGCAAACAAGAATGATATGGAAAGTAAGAAGGAACATGAAGATTATAACAAGTTTGTGTATGTGTATGAAGATGTACCTGATACACTACCTGAGTTACATCAGAGAGACACCGAACAGTGAACTGCTTTACCCAAGTAGTAGACAATACAACGTAAGAAGGAAGATGAACTTGAACCAATGAGAATAATTTTGACAATCAAAGATCTAAACCTGTGTTACAAAAATATGTGAGAAAGAATCATTCACTTGAATAAATAATTGGAGATGGGAGTGTTGGAGTAATGACAAGAAGTAAGTTAAGAGATGGTACCTATTTGATAGCTAATTTTGAGCCCAGAATAGTTAAGGTTACACTTGAAAATGAAGATTGGATAAATGCAATGAATGAAGAAATTGATTAGATTAAAAAGAACAGCACATGTACACTAATACTGAGACCTACAAATAAGAATGTGATAGGAACAAAGTGTATTTTTAGAAATGAGCTGAATAAAAATGGTGAAGTGATGAGAAACAAGGAAATATTAGTTTGTAAAGGTTGTGTTCAAGAAGAAGGGAGAGTATGGTGAGACTTTTGCACCTGTGGCAAGATTGGAAGGTGTAAGAGCATTATTGGCTTATTCTACTTACAAGAAGTTCAAAGTATATCAAATAGATGTGAAATTTTCATTTCTTAAATGGAATACTTGAAGATGAAGTCTACATAGAAAAACCAAAAGGATTTGTTGAACATAATTTAAAAGTTCAACAAGGCACTATTTTATTGAAGCAAGCACCAAGAGCTTGGTATGAAAGGTTACATTCCTATTTGATTAAAACTAGATTTGCTAGAACAAATGAGAATAGTAATATGTATTTAAACTATGAATCTAAAAATATGGTATTGATTGTTAATTTTTTGGTGGATGACATTATATTTGGTGGAAATATTTTTCTATGTAAATCATTTTCTGATCAATGAGCACACAATTTGAAATATCAATGTTTGGTGAGATCAAATTTTTCATTGGATTAAAAGTTCATCAAACAAAGAATTGGGTATATGTGACTCAGTCTAAGTATGTTGAGAAAATATTGAGAATTTTTGGGATGGATGAGTTAAGACCAGTCAATAGACCTATGATGATTGGATGCAAATTATCAAAAGGGGATACAACTGTTGAAGTAAATGAGATAGTGTATAGATCATTCATTGGTAAATCATAATATGTTGTGCATAGTAGGCCATTTTCTACACATACATTTGGCATTGTTTTAAGGTTTTCCTCTAATCAAAAGGAAATGCACATGATGGTTGTCAAGAGGATATTTAGATATCTTAAAAGGAGTGAAGGTTTTGGATTAGTATAGACAAGATTGTGATTTTGAACTGAAAGTCTATAGTGATTTTGATTGGGCTGATATTGTTGATGATAGAAAAAGAACAAGTGGTGGAGCTTTATTTTTACGAGAAAGATTGATAACATGGTTAAGCAAGAAAAAAAGTTGCATTTCACAATCTATAGCTAAAGTTGAATATGTTGCTACTGCAATTAATTATTCTAATATTGTTTAGATTATGAAATTTATGGACGGTATGCAAGAAGAAATAATCGATCCTATTACTATTTATTGTGATAACACTAGTGTAGTAAATATATAAAAGAATCCAGTGATACATGCAAATATAAAGCATGCATCAATCAAGCATCACTACTTGAGGGAGCAAGTAGATAAATAAGTTAGGCTTGAATATGTGAAGTCCAAGGAGAAAATTGTAGACATATTTACTAATTCATTGCCTAAGGATTCTTTTGAGTACCTAAGAGGTAAATTGGGGGTCATTCCCCTATCCAAAATTCACTAAGTGAAGATGTGTGTTGTATCAATTCATAGATAAACAGAAAAAAAAATATTGGATTTGATGCAAGAGTTCACACTTTAGGAACATTTTTGAAGTTGTGAAAATGATTGGAATGAAAATGATGAAAAAAATGCATACAAGGTACAAGGTATAACCACAAGGTTTTATAAGTTTTGATGAAGGGTGCTCCCCTTAATACCATAAACACATAATAGAAACAAAGAAATACAATAATGTATTAGAATAAATTATGGGCTTCCTATTATCATCGCAAATGTGGAATTATAGAATTCAAGATTATAATATGCTAACACACATGGGTGCCTTCATTATAGTAATATGCAAGACAAAGCTGTGAACTATCACCGAGAGCTATCCTAGACAATGTTCAGGTATTCCTTAAATAGGTAATTTTATGTCACCCAGGAAGGTTCTAGACACTCAAACTTAATACCTAGGGCTAAAAGACCCTTAAAATACATATAAAGTCAGCCAAATACATTTTTGACATTTATTTTTGAAGTTTTGATCATCCCAACTTTGGAAGGCCATAATTCTTGAACCATTGCTCTGATTGGCTATTATAACCACTTTTTAAAATCCTTAGTTTCTTATATATAGGCTCAAAGCTATGCAAGCATCCATCTTTTGAGTTTTTGGGCCTCATTTGGACACATTTAGGCCTTCAACAGTGAACCTAAAATTTGTATTCTTGAATTGTACACCAAACATCCATAATAAATCCATGAATATGCATGATATGGAACTAAGCCTCAACTGGTAGGTTGATATATCCAAGATGAGCATCCACCTCTAAAATTAGGACATTCTGAGCTCATATGAATGACTTACTAAATAACAAGCCTCCATAGATAGCAACTTTTCATTAAGACAACCCTTATTCAAACAACTGAAATGAAATATTTTTGGTTGATGAAAGATTACTCTTACACCCAATATGCTCCTACATTAAGTTTCTCATTGGAACTTATAGTTACCTTTGGCATTTTGTCAATGGGGGAGAGAATCTATTAAGGAAGAGAAAGAACAAAAAGAGGGGAGAATCTGTGAAAGAATAATATGAAGTGATGAAGTGATTAATTAAAAGGGGAGGATAATCAAAAGGAAGAGAGAATAACCAATGGGAGAATAATCAAGAAATTGATACAAAAGATTGAAGATATTGCTAAACAAAAAAGAGATAATATCTTAAGGGTGAGACATGTCAAAGATTGTTACTACTAAAGATACATATGAAGTACACCTAATGATGAAATTTGTTGTAGAGAACTTGAATGAGAACCTGGAGCTGAAAAGTTGTATTGTTGTCAATGCATACATTTTGTTATCATATGTAATTTTTTTTAATATAAAATCATATGTTTATGTGTTTTCATAAATGTTGAAGGGGAGACTATGTACCCCAACTAATGATGTAACTGAGAATGTTATGAATGTATGTGAAAGAGTCGTATCAATTGTTATGTCATCATTGATGTCAAATTCTTAGATGGCTAGACATTATGCTAAATTAGTAGATTTCTATATCATTTGATTGATGAAGAGGATTTGAAGAAAGTGTGTTGATGAAAGATTTGATAAGTATGGTATTTAATGGGTACTTGAATGAGTTGGACAGTGATAATGTAATATTGGTTATCATATAAATATTTAATGTAATCATGTAATTATGTATTCATCAAGCTATACAAGCTACACTAGGTGATAAGGTGAAAGAAAGAATATGGTGTTCACTAAGTGACTACAATTGTCACCAAGTAAATGGTAAAGGAATTGTTAACGAAGTAAGTTAAGTGTTAACTGAGTGATGTATTACCCAAGTAAAATGTAATGTTTACCATGTATCAAAAAGAAGAACAAGTTGAGAAAGATGGAATCTACAACCAACTTATGATGAAAAGAAAGAATAGTTGAGAAGCTCAAAGGCATGAGCCAAAGTTAGTTATTGTTCTACAACTAGAAAAATGTAATGAAGATCTAATGACAGAAATCTAAGAAGGATAAGGATGAGATCAAATTTCAATAAAATTTATATTTTCTAAGTGACTAAGTACATTGAATCTAAGATATATGGATGTGTTTAAATATCTAGAAGAATCTAGAAGCTAAGAGATTAATATTTAAGGAGGTGTTCAAGCAATTTTTTGGTTGTTATTCATAGTTGGAATTTCTCAAGAAAGAAGATTGAAGTGAGAAGTTGTTAAAGATGGAAGAAGCAAGGTGAACTAATTGAGAAAAGAATGAAGAAGATCAAGAGAGTTAGACCAAAATGAAAGTATGGAGAAGTGAATTAGCATTAGCCAAGTAGAGATTAGATAAGGAAGAAGACAAAGCATAAATGAGATATGAACAAGCAAGGTAGTGCTAATCTTACAGATCTTTTGAATGTTAGTTTCTTACCATTGTAGCAGAAAAATCTCCTAATTGAGTGGACCTAACAAGTCTATGAAATCCTATATTGAAGCATTGATTAGTGATGTTTCTAATTCCTTTAGAGCATGACACTCTTTAGACAAGATTAAGGAGTGATAAGCTCTAGATGATCTTTATGTTAAAAACCTCTAACTAGGTCACACTAAAAATGTGCATACAAACCTTTAACAAGGTGGGCTCCTAGAAGAGCTCATTTTATAAGAGTAAAATTATTTGGATTGTCAATCCCAAGTGGTTTTTCCCTTTATAGGGTTTCCACATTAAGTCATTGTGTTAAATTTATGATTGTTTTTGTGTTGCAAGTTGACTTTCATGCTATTTAATTATTACTGATACTCGATAATAACATAAATAGTGAGATAATAGTTTGAAGTAAACTGATTACAATATTGAATTGTGAAGTTGATTAAGATCCTCGAGTTATTTATTTTGATGCTTGTGAATTTATATTTGTGCTAAAATTATTTAAAAGGCCTATAGGATAATTGGACATATGTCATGCCCAAAATTTGTACTAGACACACACACATACACACATACATAATATTCAATTTTAATTCTTGAAAAAAAATTAAGAAATATTAATTATTAACAAATTATTTTGCTACAATTTTTCAAATACTTTAACTCATTTTCAAGAAATATTTAAACTAAAATAGATTCACAGTATTGAAAATTCCTTTCAAATATTACAATCATAATTGGATCCTTACAACTCAAAAATTACATGAAGATCTACTTATGATACTTTTACAATACATAACTTTTACAAATGTTCATAATAAATCATCTTTAAATCCCAACAGAAAATGAAAGTCTTCAAGGCTTTTCTTCAACACATATCCATTTAGGAACTTGTACAAAACAACCCTATAAACCATGGAGAGCTCACCTCCCAGCCTAGGTCTCTATGAGACCACCCACCAAGCTTAGAGAACCAAGAGCAACCAGGTAACAATCAAGCACAACCACATAACACAATAATTACATGATACAACATTTAACACCCTTTTTGAGCTTACAGAATAAGTTACTATAAGAATTTGTCTTAGGGAAAAATTCACCCAAGATCGAAGAACTCAAACACAAGCACAACTATAGACCAAAAAGAGTATGATCAATATATCATAGCATGTCCTAATACATCACTATGTTTTCATATGAGTGTACAGACTAGGAGTGCCTATATATAAAGGCCTCTAAGATGCATCTAGAATGTCTCTAGAAGGTGCAAGGAGATAAGCTTGACAACTAAGCACACGTCCTCCATTGTGCATGAATGTATGTGCAACAATGAGAGGATAAGCATGACAAGGTGTCCCACGTGTGGAGATGTTGTAGACACCATGTGCTCAACTAATGTGTTAACTCTTATGTTGTAAAAACCATGTGCATAAATGATGTGTGAACTCCTGTGTTGTCAACATGACAACTCACAAGAGTGCACATACTCCTAGGTGACTAAATAAAAAATATTAAAATAATTCATTAACCTAAGTAAACTTAAGTAAGTGTAAATAGTGAATGATTATTTACACCAACACCCCCCCTTAAGTGCAACTTAGGGGAATGCCTTTAAGTTCACAAGAAGTAGGATGAAATGCATAATGGGTCCCGGCTACTAGGCCATGTTAGGTTCTCATGTACATAATGAAATGAAATCTCTCATAAAGTGAAGAAAGAGGGAAAACCTCATGGGAAAAACCCTCCCCCAAAAAGAAAGATAAAAAGACAAGATGCATGGATGGAAGGAGTAATTAGGAACCCCCCCCCCCCCCCCACTACGACATACATCAAGTATATACAAAAGAGAAGTGGAAGGACAAAATCCCTTAAGAGGAAAAAGTCCCCCCTATAAAAGAGAAGAAGAAGGAGACAAGGTAGTCCCCCATCTAAATGTAAGGTGCCAACCAGTGAGAAATGCTCCAATGTAGAAGTTGATCTATGATTGTTGAATAATGTTCCTCCCCTTTGGGAGAAACAATGGTAGAGGTATAGGTGAGACGCTTCCCCTAGATGTGGAAAGAATCTCGATGATTAAAGGTTTCTCTGAAACTTTCTTAACTATCCTTGTGTCGATATTGATGGTGGCTCCTTCCAATGCTACTAAGAAGAAGTGCATATCTAGCAAGGATTGTTGTAGAACCTATTTCAAAGAACTAATAGTCTCCTCAAATGATAGAGAGACCTCCTACTATTTTTGTACATAAGGATCCACAATCACATTAACCTATAAAAATTGATCATGTAGAGAATGGACATGAGGGTCAGAGTGAGCCCTTGCAACAAGTGTAGAAGGATCGTTTGCATCAAAGAGAAGCAGTATATCATCAAAGAAGTCTCCCAAGTCTGCTATGTGTGACTTCACAAACAAACCTAAAATGTGAGTCAAGAAGTCATCACCTAAGACTGGAACTAGAAGAAAAAGTGTATCTTGTTGTGTTGAAGTACATGAATCAGTCACTATGGCAATAGATGAAGAACTCAGCTCAAAGAGATGATGAATATAATCAAGGATGTCTCCCACATCTTCAATGTGAGACTCCAAGAATAACACTACAATGTCTAGAAGGAATTCATCTCATGAAGGTAAAGTAGGAAGACATGAAGGTTCTTGTTGCATTGAATCCAAAGCATCTATGGTTGGAATAGGATCAGTAGGAGTAACAGGAGCATCTAGAAGTGTGATCTCATCTAGAGAGGATGTAGCTACAACTGGAGGTAAAAGATCTTTTGGGAATGGAGGAATATGTGGATATCCATACGTCTCCCAAAGATGAATCCAATAAACATATGGATCAGATGACTTAATGACCTCAAGTGGATCCATAACCTCCATATCCATAAATAGAAAGAGAGTACACCAAATGAGGGAAATTGTGTCCTCATTGTACTTAAGTCCTCTCACATATGGTAATGCATTGTGCTGACTGAGATATGGGACAACCAATTGAATCCATTCCTAATAGTTGTCTAGTGTTAAGATAATTATATCTTCCTCTTCCATGATGTACTAATCAATGTAACCCCCAAAGATGCAAGAAAAATAAAAGAACCCCCACTAATGTGAGATTTGGTGCTTGATAGGTGGTGGGTGTACAATAGGCCACTTGTCAAAATGTAAAAGATGGATATCTAATTTTTTTGGTTACAACTACCTTTTGAGGTGAAAATCTGTCACTAAGCATTGTAGCTCAGGTGTACAACAATTTTGAAAAGTAATCAAGCAATACAATGCAGAAAAAGTGCTAACTATGAAAGTGATATTTTTATCCACACAACCCTAGAATCTAAATGTAGATCTAGATAGTAGACAAAAATTAACACACTTTCAAAAAAAATGGAACCTAAAAATGTGTCTAGATGAGCCTATACAGAGTGTTTGAAGTTGCAAAATGTAGGATTGAATAGGTACAATTGCCAAAAGATGAAAATTCTAAAAAATCCCTGTAGAAAAACAAGAAAATAACACCACCACTAAAAATTTTAGGAAATTTTAGCCAAAATAAAAAAAAATTGCACCAAATTTGGAGTCTGGATGATTGAGTTATGGCCTCACAAAGTCAGGTTGCCAAATCAAAATTAAATCTGGAGAGGGGTCTGTGCAAAGAAAATGTGAGCTTAAATTTGATGATAAAATGGCCATATATGTAGTTAGAAAAGGCCTAGGAATGATGGTTAGATGGTCATCAAATTTAATTTCGTGTCTGACTGATGTCAAAAAAAAAAGTCCCCTTTGCCGATATGGCAGTATGGTTGTGTTGACTCAGCATACAGATAAGGTACAGATAGATGAAATTTGTCACATATGGTTGTATGCAAACATGGAAAGCACAGTCCATATGTGTACAAAAAAAGTTGACTGTGCTACTAGGTGTTTGTTCCCATGTGCAGGAAGACTATGAGTTGGCAAATTTGTTGGTTACAAGTTGCAAGGTACAGTCTCCACATGGCGATGAGGGGTGGGTCTATGTGGCAAGGTCCTTGTGTGAAAGTGTGTATGTGGCATTAAGGGATTGGATCTGCATGTCAAGCATTGAAGGGTATGCATGTCAGAAATAGCGACGCCTAGAAACTAAGCGAAGCGTCGAAAAGGCGATTGTAGGTGTCGGGAATAGGGTTTTTGGCTAATGTGTTAAAAATTCTAGTGAAGGGGATAGTCCTACATGCATTGTGGGATAGTTTGTATAGGTTCTTAAAGGGAAAGGCTCTCAATTTTTAAAATAGCAAACATCCACCAAAAATCTTGACCACTGTGTGGTATACAAAGGTGGTTGTAAAGGGTTTTTGGTTGAACTTTGAACTGTCGGTACTATTGCAGTTCGCTGGTAAATTAGATCTATTGTTTGCTATAATTAACCCGCCAAAAAAATAAAGAATATTCTGTACAAGGTTGAGGTGTGACTACCCAGTACCTATGCAAAAAAAAAATTCTATGCAAGGCCACCTAGCCAAAAAAAAATTTGAAAATTCTATCCAAAAAAGTGCAAAGAATAACAAAATTACAAATCTGAAAAATAATTAATTAGATCTGAAAAATGACCATACCCAAGTTGAAAATTGGCCCTTCGGGTGGCGACTTGCAAAAAAAGTTTTTCCTCATGATTGACTTTGGCCTAGGGTAGTCAATTTTCACTAAATCAACATTTTGAATGCAATGACGAGGTCTATTCTAGCTCTAGACACTCCCAATGACAGTGATACTCTAGATTCGGGCCACGGTGTTGAAGCAAGAAGATGGTCTCAAATGGCTATGTGAAGAGAGATTCACCAAGAGCTCTGATACCATGTAAGAATTTTTCTTTGGGAAAAAATCACCCAAGATCGAAGAACTCAAACACAAGCACAACTATAGACCAAAAATAGTATGATCAATATATCAGAGCATGTCCTAATACATCACTATATTTTTAGATGAGTGTACACACTAGGAGTGCCTATATATAAAGGCCTCTAAGATGCATCTAGAATGTCTCTAGAAGGTGCCAAGAGATAAGCTTAACAACTAAGAACACATCCTCCATTGTGCATGAATGTACGTGCAACAATGAGAGGATAAGCATGACAAGGTGTCCCACGTGTGGAGATGTTGTAGACACCATGTGCTCAAATTATGTGCTAACTCCTATGTTGTAGACACCATGTGCATAAATGAGGTGCAAACTTCTATGTTGTCAACATGACAACTCACAAGAGTGCACATACTCCTAGGTGACTAACTAATAAATATTAAAATAATGCATTAACCTAAGTGAACTTAAGTAAGGTAAATAGTGAATAATTATTTACACCAACAATTACTATAGCAACCAATATAATGGGTGAAGTTGTGACTATAACCCTGAGGAGAAGCCAAATACAGAAAATTAAATCTGCATTCACAAGACATACAAAATAATTACCAACTCTCACAAAATTTCTCACCTTATCACACCCAAAGTGCATAACAATGTACTGGCACATGCAACCCATATTACATGTGTATCCCTCTTCCTTCCATGGAAGAGACTCTATAGTCAAGGGAAAGGCCCAACTAACCCCTTCACTTGAAGGCCGCTTCTTCCCTCCCAAGGGTGAGTGATGTCCTTCCACACCCATAACATCATACTCTCAAAATCAAGAGAAATAAAATAAACAATAGAAAACTATTCACACCCAACAATACAACATGGAAAATGAACAATACACATATGCATTTGTAGCCAAATTTACATAACTTTTATTAAGAAAAATAATACAATATATAATTCCTAAAACATGGCAAAAGATCCAACCTTTCTCCAAACTATGGCAAATGAACCAATTTGAGAAGAGCCCTCTATCCTTCCTCGATCAAATCTCCAAACACTGAAAGTCTCTAAAACTAGAGAGTGGATGAATGAATCTCCTAATTTCAAAATGCCCTTTTATATAAAAAAAACTCAACTCCTTCTTTTTCTCCATTATGAAATAGAAAAAACCCCTTAACTCCACCTAAGTTTCCTTATTTTATTGGAACTCCAACTCACTAAAGATAAGGTGATAAGTTGGGTAAGGTTTCTTCCATTTTGCAATACTTATAAATGGGATTTTAAAAGGGTTAGAAAAGTGATTTAAACTAAAGAAAAATCAAAATTAAAGCCCTAACATATACTAACATATAGGTAACTTAATTTCACTAAAACAACACCCTAGGACTCAAATAAAGCCATCTAAAGTCACCCTAAACTTGAAATCTGAATTTTAATCTAATTAAAACCTTCATAAGATATTTTTATGCAAGGGAATATAACTTAAACATTTATAATTGGTTAGAAATAAGGTTGGATCTCTTTTTCCAATATCTAAATCTCACTTGCCACTTAAACACATAACAACACAAGTGTCAAGTGATACTATAAAATATACATTATAACATTACGAGTGGCAAATAAATTTTCACAAAAAGAATCTAATTTAACACACTCATTCAAATTATGTTCACAAAGTAAAATACTTAACAATGAGGTTAAGATCTCTTCATTAGATCTAACCTTGGCATTCTCCGTTAATAAAAACATATAGTCTTGGTTCTCCATTTTACCATGGTTATTTCTTGCACACTCAAACCACATATTAGTAATCTAAGATATATTAATCATATGCACATATAAAATCCTAAATCAATTTTGGATTCGTAATTAAATCAAAACATAAAATATCTCAATTGGATTTCAAATACATTTTTCCATTTCTAAACCACTATGCATATATAGTACTAACAACATCTGTTGGATACAATTGTTCAATTATGTGTTGTCTTTGATGTCACACAAATGTCATATCATTCATAAAATAGAGTCTACTAAGCTCAGAAGGCTAGCAAGGCAAAGGATAGTGTCTACTGAGCTCAGAAGGTCAGCAAGGCAAAGGACAGTGTCTACTGAGCTTAGAAGGTCAGCAAGGCAAAGGATAGAGTCTACCGAGCTCAGATGGTCAGCAAGGCAAAAGGACAGAATCTACTGAGCCTAGGAGGTTAGTAAAGAAAACTTGCAGTATCTACCGAGTAAATAGTTCTTATCGAGCTAACTCGGTCATCAAAGGAAATGTGGCAGAAACAAATCTTACTGAGCTCACTCGGTCATCAAAGGAAATGTGGTAGAAACAGTTATTACCGAGCTCACTCAATCATCAAAGGAAATGTTGTAGAAGCAATTCTTATCGAGATCTCATGAAAGAATTCAATTCTTATTGAGTAAACCTGGCAGCCAAAGGATCTTATGGATATTGCAATGTTAACCGAGTCAAGAAGGTTAACTTAGGAAATTTTTGAAAGCAGTATTTACCGAGCAAGGTCGGCCAATAAAGGATTTCATTGTTTTATGAAATAACATTTATTTGTTTAGAGTAATATTTGTATCCAACTGATGTATGGTTTATTGGTAAATGTAACATGTAAATGGGCCGACTTGACAATCTGAATGGTATAATTAAGAGGTCAAGTTGCAAATTCTAAGTGTGAAGAGGAAGTGTGTGTGGAATTAATGTAATATGAAGACTGATTATTATGGAAGCAAATTGGAAGGATGATTAGAGATCATTGAGGAGTAGAAAAGCTATACTTGATAAAGGAGGATCTATTAATACTGAACAAAGACCTGTAGTTAGCAAATTCAATTGCATCTTGTTTAGGTCAATTCATTGTTTCTTTCTAACCATTGTAGCAATGATTTCAAATCTCTTAATAGAGTTGGTTTAATAGCCATTTTGTAAATCCTCTAACAAGGTGACAGTTCGGTTGAATTGTTCTAAAGACCTCTAGCAAGGCCACTCCTAACAGGGTGATTAAATCCTCTAACATGGTCACACCTAATAGTGTGTATTGTAACCTTTAATAGGGTTGGCTCCTAACAGGGCTGACTTCAGAAGAGTGAAAATTTGGTGACTAGTTACTTGATGATTTTTCCCATATTGGGTTTCCACGTTAAATCCGGTGTCTCTTATGTTCATATTGTTTTCAATTGCATGCATGTTTGCTTGAAGATAAGTAACAGTTTAATTTACTGAGTTATAGCATTTTTGTTATGTTTACCGAGTATTAGCAGTAACTAGATCTTTAAGACATCTAAGGGATCTGTGGATTAATTTTTGTGAGTAACTGATTCCCCCCCCCCCCCCTCCTCAATTACTCTACCCTTAATTCCAACAAACATCAACTAAGCATGATATGACCATTTGCAACATTTCAAGATTTTCAATTATATGTTCCATCTGATTTTTGCATTCAAACATAATTTCCTACTCATTCATAAAATAACCAAGTACATGAATGTAAATAATCATCAAGCATCATCAATAAGTTCTAACATAAAAATAATTACCATAAAATAAAATGTCCTATTGTATCAAATAGTTTGAATAACAGTCCATAATAGTCCAACATTTAACAAGGTATCAAAATATTAAGTATCTAAAATGTAAATAAACTGATATTCTATGCTATGATGGGTCAGGGAGGGGCCTCACATCCTCCCCCTAGTCATGAACCTCCTCCTGGAGTTCATCAAAGATGTATGGGTACTGTGATCTCATTTGAACTACATTCTCTCATGAATGCATGGATTTGTTTGCTTGATACTCTATGCCTTAATGAGTTTTATTCTATTGTTCACCTTCTTGGCTAGAGTCCATCTCATGATAAAAGAACATAGGGTGATGAGGTTTTTTTTTTTTTAGGAGTAGTCTGAATAATCGTCTTGTTTTCAATTAACATTACATTTTGCAGCTAAAGCTTGATATAAACATTTACATACCAAAATCAACTTAACCATAATTCAAGTTTCAACATCAAAATTATCACCTGAATAAATAACATCAAAAATAAAATACATAAATAAATAAGAAATAGTTTCCTAACATCATCAAATGATTGCTTCAATTGATAAATATTAATACATGTTCAATAGGTCCTTGTCTCATTCTAATACTCTAGTTTTATCAATTATAGTATATACATATATAGACACAATGTATACATAGGTGCCTCAAGCATAAAGTATCTAATATTATCTTATATAGAAAATTACCATAGAAAAACTTTTTTTTTTTTAAAAGCACTAACTAGAAGGGCTCCTACAACATAACTGAATCACCCACCCCCCCACCTCGCCCCACTCAGTTATCTAACATTTCCAACTAATATGAACTAATTTGAGTTTATTTCATGTTGATGTGAACATAATTTTGACCAAGTTTGGCTTGTCACTATCTTAATTTGATAAGGTTGGACCTTGGTTGACTTGAATTTGGTGCATTTTGATTTAATAAAATGATTTTGAGTTAATTTTGTTAGTTGTACATATGATTTTATGCCTTAATTTTATTTTATTGATTAGGTTTGACACAATCGGACCAAGATATGGTTGCATATGACTTTGTTTGAATAATTTTGAATAATTTTAAAAAGGTTGTGAAATCATTGTCAAAATATTGATGATTGATTTTGTATTGTATCAACTAATTCTACATACATTCAACTATACTTTGACAAGGATTTGGCCAAAAGTTGACCTTGCAAAATTTTTTAAAAAATTGACCTTGATTTCAATTTCAATCATGAAAATATATTAGTGATGGTTGACTAAGCATGTGATGTTGATTCCAGGTTGTTAGGTTTATTTTTTCAAATTAGGTCAAAAGGTATAAATAGCTTGAGAATTACATTTTACCATTCATTTTTACTTTTGACTTTTATGAAGCCCCTTCTACTTCTGAGAGAAACTATGTTGATTCCAGCCAATAATCTACGATTCAGGATTTCTCACTCTCACATACAAACTTAGAAGTATGCCCCACCAATTAGTTGATCTTATTAATATATTTTTTCTAATTTGGATTAAAAAAATTATATTTTTTATTGCTTTTTACATTTTCTCACATGTTAATTCTTGTTTCATATGCAACATATTTTGACTTCATATGAAAATATATTAAATGATTCTTGTTTTTCACAATAATTTTATGTTTCATATTCTCTCTATTTCTTTTTCACATGAAAATTTTCTAACTTGAAATAATTGTTTATTTCATATTACATTAAATGTTTATGTCCCTTCTGTAGACACCTAAATCTAATTACATGGTTAAGGAATCATATTTACTTGTCTTATAAGGTATTATTAGTTAAATATTTAACATGTAAAAAACATTCATCCACCTAGTTAATTAATCTAATTAATTAGATATAGTCCAGTTAATAAATCAATATGACAATCCATAGTATGATTATTAATTAAATCCCCCTTCCTCTGTCAAGTTAAATAATGGTATAAAACCTATTTTATTTAATTTCCAAAATCTCCTCTGATTAAATAATTTCCCTTTGATCAATCCTAACACAAGCCAAACACATACTTAACCCAACTCATTCACCTATACTAATCCCAATTAATTAACTAATTAAATCTATTTGATTAAGTGACCCACTTGCATTCTCCTACAAATCTCACTTTCACCCTTATCACCCCTAATCCAAGCCTAAACAAATCCTAATCATTTGCACAACTTTAAACATGAGGATTAAGAAATCCTAACCCAAGTTGAAGTCAACTATTATCACATCCTGCACTCTCCAACCCAACTGCATTAAAGTCTTCCTTAAATGCCCTTACACCTCTCTCACACACTCCATCCATCTCTTACATCTTCATCCCCTTAGCATCCCTCAAAATGGTCACTTTTCCTCCAAAACCTTAATCTCCTCTCAAGCTCTCTCCTCGTGACACTTGTCACAAGGCTATGCATCTAATAAAACACAATCCATGCACTCTCATTTCCTTGTATCTTGGCCACTCTTAAGGAATTCCAAGCTTTCATATTGATCATCTATTTACACTTCCCTTTGCCTATAAATTGAACCCTTCTCCATGTTAGAACCCTATTCTTTACAGAATTTAGAATTCTAGATATCATTCTAAGAAGTGAGTTTTTCTGTTTAATCATGTCTAAATCTCATGACCAAGTATGTTCTCCCATTTGTAACTCCCAAAATTTGGTTTTGATGCAAGAAGCAAGTGGTCAATTTCTAGGTATGTATGTGTTTGCAGATGTAGAATTATTCCAGGTATGTATTTTTGGATCATAATTTCTTTCACCTAGAGCATTCTTATGTCAAATGAATTACTCCCATGCATTTATATATCATAAATATGTTCTATTCCAATTTTCACCCCCTCATGACCTAATTTACAATTTTCTGAGAGGCATTATACTCATAATTTATTTCAAATTTTCCTACACATTGTAATATTAGATTTAAGTAGTCATTTTTACATGTTTATATCTTGCATTCAAAATGACTCCTCATTAAAAGTGATCAATCCTTATGATTATGCATATCATAATAATACATTATGCTAAATACCAAGTCTCTAGGAGTTCAATTTATCTTTTTGTCAGCTAATACAAATTACAATTTATATAAGTATGGTGTATGCAGGTTGAAGAAATTCAGTTAGAAGCCCACTTTGAATATTTATATTTTTCAATCAAGAATGTATCTCATATAATGAATTGGCTATTATTATTCTCTAGATGAAAAATAACTTATTTTCCAGATTACATATCCTCATCAATTGATTTGATATAATTTTGAAGTGGAAAGAAAATGAGGTTTTTAATAATTTGTCCATGAAATTCTCAAAAATAAAAAGTTACCAACTTTGACAATTAAAAATCTTGGCCCTTGTAAATGATTTCTCAAAACCATTTGGTGAAAAATTTCTTTGTATATGGACATAGGTTCCTATGAAATTTCATGAAAATAACAAAATTTTGGCAAAGTTTTTAAATTATTTTATGACCGATCCTAAGTGTAAAATGTGTCACAGAAAAATTTTTAATTTGTACAATCAGGTGCAATGGAGGAGTCAAAAAATGGTACAATATTATCACATTTCAATGAAACAAATATTGCTCTAATTCCTAAGCTCAAAACATTGTCTACATTTGCAAATTTTTGTCCAATATTGCTTTGTAATACCATTTATAAGATTTTAACCAAGTCCATCTACTTAATAGTACAATGTTTGATTACTAATATTATATTAGTTAAACAAGCAAATTTTGTATCGAGTAGGGAAACTATGGATGGTACTATATTTTCTCATGAAGTTTTAGACTCAATTAAACATCACAATTATTCTAGCTCGTGTTATCAAATTGGATATGTTAAAAGGTTATGATAGACTTAGATGGAAATTTATGTATAAGGTGTTAATTGCATCTAGATTATCTTATAAATGGTGCAAATGGATTATAGGTTTTATGAAGGGAGCTCACTTTTTGTTTATAATAAATGGTTCCCCATGTTTTTCCTTTAAAGTTACATAGTGCATAAGACAAGGGGATCCATTTGCCCATTCCATATTTATTATCATGGCCGAGAAACTAAGTTAGAGGATTAATGGTGTTCATCAAGTTGGATTGTGGCAAGGTATTAGAATACCCAAACTAGACTTCTCCTCTACTTGTGCTCACTTATTGTAGATGATACATTATTATTTGTCAAGCACCATTTCAAGAAATCAATTTTGTAAAGAGTATTTTGGCCACAAATGAAAAGGTATCTAATCAAAAGACCAATCCCCATAAATCCTTGATTTTTATATTCAGCATTAGTCATAAGACTAAAAATAAAATCATGGATATACTACAATTCCCTAGGGCTCAACCAACATGCTCTTATCTTGGAATTCCTCCCTTTCAAGGAACAAATAAGAAGCAATATTAGGAAAAAATAATTGATAGGCTCAAAACAAAGACAAGTATGCAATTGTCCTTTACTTATGCTTTCCTACTTTAGAGTTCTTTTTCTTTCTGCAATTTCCTACTTTGGTTTGATGTTATCAATTGTGCATAGCTTTCAATTATCTTGAGACCCTACTCATCCTTACATAGATTGAAATCAGTCATAGTCTAGGGGCAACCTACCCATGCTAGGGGTAATGTCCTCTACTTTTAAGGAGTCTCTTATGTGTCAGTCACTCATTGTCCTAGTTGAGTTCATCTTATTGTAACCCTTCTACTGATGAGATCTCTCACAAACACTAAACATAAAACATGAAATCAATACATCGGGACTAAAATGGAAATTAAAATTGAAGTCTAAAACTATTTGAGCTATGTTGAGCTTTTCTTTGTGTGGTTTTCTTTTTTTCTTTGTCATTCCCCTTCAAGCAACTCTGAAATGTCTATCTTGGCTAGAGGAGCGAGGACTAGGCGCATGATCTTTTCTTTCTATTTGGTGGTTTAGTTCCAATGATTTAAATAGTCCAAATAAGAGAGTGTCCACTATAAGAGCATCTATCTCATGTTGGATGGCCATGTGTACCTAAACTCCTTTTTATATGGATACTTTGGTGAGGTTGGATCTTCTCCTTTTTTGTTTGAGTGAACTCCCTATGCTATTATAACTAAGAATTTTTACCCTATGAATTGAATGCAAGGGTCACTATAGGTACATTGAGTTAACTTCTATCCTAGGTCATGGATGATAAAGGGTTGTTGCAAACAAAATACTTATTTCTACTTAGCATGAGAAGGATCTCTCACATGTCTAGTGTGCTTTTATGCAAGAAACATCATGGTCATCTTGGTGTTTATGCTTTGATGCTTATATTCCCTTGCTAAATCAGCTAGAAAAAAATATGTTATCGTCATTCTAGCTTCTTATGCCTTAATGCTTTCATCTAATTCTGACAAAACTATGACTAGTGTCATATTCATATTCTTGTGATAACAATATTAGTGAGGGTTGTATGACATCCTATGGACTTACAAAAAAATTCTTAGTAATAAAAATTATATCTTCATGGTTTAGTGACTAAGTTCTAGGATTGCATTCAATATAGGTTTGCATCCTATTTTAGACTTGCACTTTGGCATGGTTCCAATGACTCATTTGTCTATAATTTATAAGATATGAGATAGAAGGCTCACTATATGCATCACATTTTTATCATGACTGCATTGGTGCTCAATCACATACCCTATCTTCAAGAACTTGATGGAGCATCTATGATGAACAATGATCAAGAGACCTACATGAGATATTAGTAAGCATCCATTTTTTATATACATCTACCCATATAAATATGCACATAAAGAAACCTTCTACATATACATCCGCATCTCACATCATATACGTGCACATGAGTAAATAAAACACTTCATCATGCATAAATATGATATGAAAAAGAAAAAAAAAATTGACATCATACATCTATATCTCATCTACTATATATACATCCATAATATTTGTATAATCATATAGGAAAGTTAATCTAACATCTAGGATACATCTCATGTAAAATATCATGAACACATGACACATGCAAAGAAATCAAAAAGGAGTTGTCATACATACATACATACATACATATATATATCAAATGTCAAAAAAATGGGGGTGATACAAAAATGAGTGCTACTTGAGCACTATCAATGTCATGGTCTCCAAATGATACAAACTATGATGCTACTATATCAGATATGTCATGAAATACATCAAAATGTAAGACAAGAGAAGAATCTAGCTACATCCCTCCCCCTCATCTCCTGGAGGTGGAGGAGGAGGTGCAGCCACTATCTATGGTGGTAATGTTTCTCTATTTGAGGCCCTAACATAGTCCAAGTGTTGAATACAATTGGTTAACTATTTATTGTCTTTGATGTTATACAACATATCATATCTTTGCTAGTCAATGTATGTTGAGCACATTCAGGCGATTAAGACAGTTTCCTATGTCTACCAAGCATTCCAGTGTTTGCCAAGTTTAGAAGTCAGTGACTACCAAGTTCACTTAGGCATCAAAGAAAAGTTTGTAAAAGTTGAGTGTTAACCAAGCTCCCTCATTTAATAAAGGAAAAGTTGAATGGAACTAGTGTTAATTGAGATTACTTGGTTACCAAAAGAAAGTTTGTGAAGATGCAGTGTTAACCGAATTTACTTGGTTAACATAGGAAAATCATTTCTAAGTTAGTGTCTACTAAGCAAGGTCAGCTAATGAAGGATTTTCTAATTTTGGCATATTATGCTTAATAGATTTGTTAGTTGGTTCTAGCCAATTGAGATAATGAATATTAATTATTTTAAGATATATTTGAGCTAACTTGACAATGCACAAGGTATAAGTACAAGGTCAAGTTGAGGATTGAATGTGTGGAAGTGAATGGAAGAATAGAACATCCTTAGAGGAAGCAAATTAAAAGGATAAGAAGAATATCCTTATGGAGCTACAAAGATAAATTCAATCAGGAAGGATCAAGTATACAAGCTAGAATTGAAATTTCTAATCAACAATTTAGTTGCATTAGAAATTAGGTCATCTCATTGTTACTTTCTAACCATTGTTGTTGTGATCAAAATCTCTTAACAAAGTTGAATTAACAACTATTTGTAAATCCTCTAACAAAGTGGAATTTCTATTGAAGTTTCAAAAGACCTCTAATAAGGCCACTCCCAATAGGGTGATTAAATCCTCTAACAAGGTGACACCTAATAGTGTATTTTATAACCTTTAATAGGGTCGGCTCCTAACAAGGCTTACTTTAAAAGAGTGAAAATCAGTAACTAGTCGCAATTGGTGGTTTTTCCCAAATTGGGTTTCCACATTAAATCTTGGTCTCACTTGTTCATGATATTTATTTTATGTTTATGCAACTAAGTTAAGTAAGGTTAATCATAGATAATATCTTAGTACTTTCTGTATATGCTACTTTAGTATGTTAGAAACACTAAATTAAAACAATCAAAAGCATTTGCATACTAATTTAACATAACTTCATGAGAGACAAAGTGAAGTCCTCAAATGAGAATATGAGCCATGGATAGGCTCTCTCAATGAGGATGATCACTTGATGTAGAGGTGTGTCTAATAGCTAAGATGGCTTGATTATGTATGTATGCTCAAATGCTCAAATGGGCTTCAATGGAGAATTTTTGATAGATTTTGGTGAATGGATTTGATGTAAAAATGGCTTCTCAAAATGGCATTATGGTTTTACTTTCTAGATTGTGTTAAAATGGCTTGGGAGAGGATTCCTTAAATAGGTAAAGGGCTTGAGGGATCAAGGGCTAGGATGCAAGGATGGGAAAAAGCTTATGGAAGGTTTAGATTGAATGAGAGGAGAGCACATGGATTGTGCTTCCTTACAGTCAATCAAGGAGTGACACATGTCACAGGGTCATTGGTTAGAGCAAGAGGGGTTGAGGGGTCAACAAAGGAGGCTCAAAGCTCATAAAGACCCTCATAATGGCTTGTAAGAGCAATGAATCAGCTTGTAAGAGTCATTTATGGCTTTGTGGGCTTCATAAAATTTTATGGTTGGGATATTTGGGAGAGAGTTGAGATATTTTGACTTGGGTTGGATTAAGAAAGTCTTAAGCTTGACTTTGGAATGTGCAAATGATTAAGGCTTGGATTAGGCTTGGGTTAAGATTAGATTAGGCTTGTTAGAGATGGGCAAGTGGATGGCATTTAATGAGGGTGGGTGAAGGAGGAGATATTTGTTGGCTTTGGCTTGGGTTAGCAAGTCTTAACCCATGTTTAGGGAATGTGACAAGGTTAGGAGGGGACTAGGATTAGGATTAAAGATAAGGATTGACATCTTCTAGAAGAGCCTAGGCTTTGGATGAGGATGAAGACTTTCTAGAAGAGTCTAGAACTTCCTAGGATGAGGATAAATAAGGTTTTTAGGAAATAAATAAAGTTTTATTTATTTCAAGGGTTTGGGTTGAGGAGATATTTATTAAAATATTTTTAATAAACATGAGGATTAATATTTAATCTTAATTAAATATTTTGAGTTGGGATTAGGGTAAGGAAATGATGGGATTAGCCTTTAATCAAAATTAAAGAAAGATTAGAAGATTTTGGAAGAGGTTAGTGGTCTTAAGGAAATTGGCCAAGTTTTGGGCAAAAAATAAATTAATTATTTATTTTGGGATTTTTGGTCAATTTATCAATTAAATAATTAATAAATAAGGAAATAATGTTTAAATAAGATTTAAACATTTTTGGAAGGGATTCCTTAATTAAGATAAAGGGATTTAATGACATAAAAATAAATTAATTAATTAATTAATTAATGAAGATGTCATCAGGGACTTTTTTTCAAAAAATAAAAATACTTTATTTTCTAAAGGATTTTAGGTGTCTACATTTTGCCCCTCTTTGACATAGTGTTGAAACAACACTATTTCAAAGAAGTTCAGATATAAACGACATGGAGATAACTTTATGGAGCAACACAGTTGTCCCAGTCTCGGGTAGAAAAGAGAGAATGGATTGCAAGATGCCCCCTCAAGAAGGTGGTGGGGAGACAAAGTGAGGCTCGACAGCTTCTTGAAAAGTACAAGAATCTTGGCAGGTGGGAGGACGAAGAGTGGCTTTAGAGAAGAGGTTTAGTTAGCTCAAACTCTCACTATGGGAGAATGATAAAGGGGAAAATCAGAGGCACAAGAGTAAATAAGCTTAAGACTTTTAGGATTGGGGGGAAGGGTGAAGGAGTAGAGTGCTATAAAAAGGAAGGATAGGGAGAAGGATGAGGGAATTATAAAAGCTTATGCAACAGGATCTCAAAGAGTCAGATTAGCGGAAGATGGGTTTTGGAGATCCCTAGGAAAAGGATTGTGGATCTCGAAATATGAGGCTTGGTGGATTGATTGGATTGGTAGATCCCTAAGACTCGGATTGTGGATCCCTAAAGCTAAAAGTGAAGATTGATTCAAAGAGATAGTGATGCATAAGCTAGGGTAGGAGAGACAGATGATGGATATGGATGAGGAACAATGGAGATGAATGGATTCCACTAAAGCTTCTTGAGCAGGGGGATACTTCAAAGAGAAGTACCATCATGTAGTTGAGCACTAGATTTGCTGTAGGACTATTGGTTAATTTCCAAGGTTACCAAGAACATCAAGGCCATGTCACCAACCATCCAGAGGATTGATGAACTGACTCAAAACAAAAATGCAAGGATTGCCCCAACATCACACATGAATCTTGAAAGAATCAGTGTGGAACCGACACTGGGTAACCCACAAGCATAAAAGAAAAACAAACAAAAGACTTGATCAAGACATTACGTCTACATTGCCCCATTTGCAGTATACCATGATATGGAAGATCGTGGCAACCTTGAGGAGGGAACAAAAAGATTGTTTGGAAAAGATACTTGAAGACCCAAAAGGGAAGATTCCAAATCAAAAGAAAGAAAAAATCCAAAAGAGAACCATTTGCCAACGAGATGGGTGGGATGAGGTACTAACGGACCAAGATCAGACATGAGGAAAGCTATATCCTACAAGGATCTATTAGAGAGCACTTAAGCTGATGGATTTTGGATGAGTGATGCATCTGGCGAGCTGAACTAAGAAGGATGAAACTTTGGTGACAAGAGATCTAGCTAAAGGATGCATTGGGATACCTAACCAAGGGTTGTGTGATGTGTGCAAGATGCTAATCAAGGACATGAAAGTTGGATAGATACAATGGTACTAAGCTAAAGAGGATGTACAAGTTGATAGACCAAGATATGTTACAAATGTACAAGGTTGTTCATGTTTTGGTTTTTGTGAGATGGAAATGTTTTAGAGTGTGTTGGATGGATAGTTGGATAATTTGATGGTTTTGTGAAAAGCTTAAGGAAAATGGGATTTGTGTGTGCACGTGATAGGGTACAAACTAGGATACAAGATTATTTACAACCTGGAATATGGTACAAGTTTTGGATAAGATTTGGATATACAAGGTATGATACAAGATTTACAAGGTATGATACAAGCTTTGGTACAAGATTTACAAGTTGTACAGGAGGTATTTACAAGCTTCATTAGATTTTGGATATTTGGTCGGAACACCAAGGGAACAAGCAGGTGCTTTATTGGATTGTGAGTGGATGGATGAGGGATAGGATAGTGATAGATAATGGATTAGTCTTAGTACACAAGGCGCCTGAATTATCAGGTTTTCACCAAGGTACCTATCCAAGGTGCTTGAATTGTCAAGTTTTCACCATTGGATGCTTATTTCTCTTTACTCTTCTTTTTTTTTTTTTTTTGGTATTTTTCAAAAGCTGGGTATACCAAGGATCTTCAAGCATAGAACTTCTTGAGATGAATGATGTTAGTAGGATCATTCAAGAGTTCTCCTTCTGGTGTAGATAGCTAATAAGCTTTGGAGCCAAAAGAAGCAGTGACAACATAAGGGCCAAGCCATGTAGGTTCAAACTTACCTTTCTTTTCTCGATCAGCTTAGACTTTCATATTTTCTTTGAGGAGCATGTCGCCTGGCTGAAATTATTGTGGGAGCACCTTCTTGTTGAAATTCCTTTTGAGATGAGTTTGATAGACTATGAGATGATCATAGGCTTGTTGTCACTTCTCGTTTAAAAGATCTAGCTGGGTGAGCCGAGCTATTCTATATTCTTCATTTGATATTTGCCCTTGCAAAGATATACGCAAGGAGGGAAGTTCAACCTCTATGGGTAGTACTGCTTCGGCACCATAGACTAAGGAGTATGGAGTTGTGCTTGTGGATGTACAAAAGGAAGTTTGATAGGCCCATAGGGCTGGATTTATTTGTAGGTGCCAATCGCGGTCGGAGTCAATGACAACTTTCTTTAGGACTTTGAGGAGGGTTTTGTTAGTTGCCTCTACCTGGCCGTTACCTTGTGGGAAATATGGGCTAGAAAAGTAGGGATGGATGTGAAGGAAAGTGCATTATTCTTCCATGTTGAAATTTTCAAAGTTACCTCTATGGCTGGTGAAGATGGTGGATGGGATGTCGAAGTGGAAAACAATGTGGTACAAGATGAACTTGGAGACCTGAACTCCTGTAGCTGAGACTAGGGGGACTAATTCCACCCACTTAGTGAAATTGTATGTAGCTTTTATTATCCATTTATGTCCATCAGATGAGAGAGGTGTGATAGTTCCAACTAGATCAAGGCCCCAACAAGCGAAAGGCCAAGGTGGTGCAATAAGCTTTAGATCCTGTGTTGGAGTGTGCACAAGATTTGTGTGCTGCTCACATGGGAGACACTTTCTGACAAAGTCACAGGAGTCTTCTTCAATGGTAGGCCAATAGTAGCCTGCTCTAAGGATTTTTTGCATGAGGACAATACCACTCGTGTGGGCACCACAAAGTCTGGAGTGTACTACTTTTAACGCCATCGTGGCCCCATTTTCATCTAAACATCGAGAGAGAGTATCGTGATAACCCTGAAAATATAGGGTATTGGCTATGATAACATAGCGAGATGATTTTTGGATGAGGTTTTGGCATTGGGTACGTGTGAGGTGAGGGGAGATGATACCATCTTTAAGGTAAGCATGAATCTCATGGTACCAAGGGGATTGGGGACCAACCAAGATACAGACACAGTTTGAGTCATCATTTGCATAGGCAAGTGTGAGGAGCTACTCGACTAAAAACTCATACTACATAGCTACTTGGGGAATTTCCAAGAGCAAGCCGATAGTAGCCATAGTGTTTGCTTCTTTGTTCTACATTCGAGGCACTTGTGTAAACTAAAGCTTTGTAAAATGTTGGGTTAGCTGATCAACTAGCTTTTTGTAGGGTAATAGCTTTTCATCTTTGGTTTGATATTCATTTAGGGCTTGCTTGATGATGAGCTAAGAATCGCTAAAGATTTGTAACTCAGTGATGTTCCATTCAGTATCTATCTTTAATCCTGCTATGAGAGCCTCATATTCAGCTATATTTTTGGTACTAGGGAATTGTAGCTTGAAGGCTTTTGGAATGTAATCTCCTTGAGGTGTGACCAACAATATTCCTACCCCTAATCCATGAGATGTGTATGAGCCATCAAAATAAAGTTTCCATGGGGGTTGTTCTTCAATTAGACAGATATGCTCATCTGGAAATTTTGTGATCAAAGGATATGTATCTACTAGAGGCACATCAGCTAGGTGATCTACTATAGCTTGCCCTTTGATTGCCTTTTTGTCCACATATTGGATGTCAAATTTGCTAAGGAGCATAACCCATTTGGCCAAACGGCCTGTAAGTGTCATTCTGGAGAGCATATACTTGAGAGGGTCGATCTTGGAGACTAGTTGGATGGTATGACTTAGCATGTAGTGGCGAAGCTTTTGAGTTGAGAAAAAAACTACCAAACAATCTTTTTCTATAGGAGTATAATTGAGTTCATAACCAACTAGGGTTCTACTGATGTAGTAGATGGCTCTTTCTCTACCATAGTCATCGAGCTGTGCTAGAAGTGCCCCTAGAGCAGTAGGTATTGCTAATATGTACAAGATCAAGGGACGACCAAGAACTGGTGGAACCAAGATAGGGGGATTGATAAGATACTGCTTGAGATGATCGAAGCTGCATTGACATTAAGGATCCCACTTGAAGTTTTTATCCTTCTTCACTAAATGTGCAAATGGCGTACACTTATCTGCAAGCTGGGAGATGAAGCATCGAACGGATTGAAGCTTTCCCTGAAGAGTGTGAAGTTGTCGTAGTGTCTAGGGAGGAGGCATGTCTAAGATAGCCTTTACCTTCTTGGGGTCAATCTTTATACGTTGTTTAGAAACTATAAAGCCTAGAAGCTTGCCAGATGTGACCCCAAAGACACATTTCTTGGGATTCAGCATGAGATGATATTTGGCTAACCTATCAAAGACTTTCTCCAGGTCAGAAAGATGATCCATGAAGGTGTGAGATTTAACCAAGATATCATCCACATAATCCTCCAAAATGCTATGGATAAGATCATAGAAAATGGTTTTCATAGCTCTTTGATAGGTAGCCCCAGCATTCTTTAGGCCAAAAGGAATCATGTTGTAGCAAAAGGTTCCCCAAGGGATAGTGAATGCTATCTTATGTTGATCCTCTTCTACAATCTTGATTTGATTATACCTAAAAAAATCCATCCATGAGGGACAGAATTTCATGTCCAGCTGTAAGGTCTACAATCATATCTATGTTGGGTAAGGGAAAATCATCTTTTGGACAAGCTTTGTTAAGATCTCTAAAATTAGTGCAGATTCTAATGTCACCAGAAGGCTTAGTGATGGGGGACCATGTTGGAGATCCACTCTAAGTAGTCGATAGGTCGGATAACCTTAGCAGCTAACATTCTTACTAATTCAGCTTTGACTAGTAATGCCACCTTGGGGTGCATTTTTCTAAGCTTTTGTCTGACGGGCCTGATCTTTGGATCAATTGCAAGATGATGAACTGCAAGCTTTGGATCAAGTCCTGGCATGTCCTGATATGACCATGCAAATTGGCCAATGTTCTCTCTTAAGACCTCAAAGAGGAGATCAACTTGGTCTTGCGATAGGGATGCAGCAATGTGAACAAGTCTGCGGATCTCTAAAGAATCGATGTTGTCTTGTCTACTATCCTCAATTAGAATAGAAGACACCTCTGGTCGATTATCTTGAGGAGGCAATGCTAAATCCTCATGTTCTTCTTGTGCCTCTAGATTTTCTCACTGAGGGGCTCTCTTCGCTACCTAAGCTAGTTTTAGATTCACCTTAGTTCCAATTTTGGGTGTATCGGAACTAGGTTGGAGATTTTCTCCAAAATACCCCTTGGGATCTAGCTTATAGATATAGGCAGAATCTAGCTTTGTTTGCTTGTGAGGAGTTTCATCTCAGAAGCACTTCCTCTGATGTGAACTCATCAATGTGTATGATGCTTGGTTGGTCCCAATCTATGAGTTGTGGATGGGCGAGTGGTAGGTCAATGAAATGGATGGATAGTTCTTGGAGAACAGAGTCTCCGAGGAAGATTTGGTCTGGGATATCATCGTAGGCTCTCTTTTCAACTTCCTCAGGAATGTCTTCAATTTCGATAAGGTCATAGTGAATTTTTAAAAAAGCGTGATCATCTATATTGGTGCCCCTAGTTGTGGGTATGCCAAAGCCAAGACCTGACTTCATTTCCCACTTGTGTGCTTTGATGGGGCACTGCATGCCTCTTTATAGTTCCATTTTTCAGTGATGAGATTATGTTCTTGGGGATACTTCTAGCTGAAGTGATCAAGGCATGTTTGATTTCTTGGAGGTGCATCCTTATGTAACCAATTGTTGATATCTGGAGTGAGCTCCTCATGAAGAGGTATTTTTGAGGATACAAAGGTTGTTGGGCCAAACTGTTTGTATCGAGGAGGTGGAATCTCCTTAGCTTTGTGATATGTCAGTCATCCATGGGCGTGTGGATCAAGTGGGAGTGCCCCGATAGCAAATGTGTTTGATAGACTATACTCTCCACAGCCTTTGTTATTAATCTTCACGATGGACAGGGTGGAGGTGAGGATGGTTTCTGGGTCATTACAAGTGTGGGATGAGCTGGTGATGGCCGTGTCGATATCAATTCCAGGGCAATGGTTTGTATATGAAGCTTCAACCACATTGCAGTAAGAAAAGGGTTTTGGATCGGCATGGATGGTTACCTCAGTGCCCTGATGTGAAAATTTGACGCACTAATGGTAAGTGGATGGAACAACTTTCATGGCATGAATCCATGGGTGACTGAGGAGGATGTTAAATGGTAGGTTTAGATCAATAACATGGCAGAGTGTTTCTTGGATGACTGGCCCAACCTTGATTGGTAGCAAAATAGTTCCTTCTGTGGTTCTTTCCAAGTTGTCATAAGCTTTGATGGTGATAACCTCACTGATGATATCTACCTCAATATACCCAGCTTGTTTTATGAATTTTAGGGTGCAAATATTCAAGGCTGATCCATTATCTATCATTACTCTTTTTACGACAAAATTGGATACCATGATGGCTATGGGAAGCGGAAGGGTGTGATCTGGCTTGACCATGAGTATGTCAGTGGGTTTGAATGATAGGGCACATGAGGAGGATAGGTGTCCAATGAGATTACAAAAATCAATAGCGTTGATATCTAAAGGGACATGGGATTCTATGATAGCACTGTCAAGGATGTTTTTGTAAAAAAAACTAGTGTGGAGAAGGTCTAAAATGGAGATTTGGGTTGGCATGTTCCCGAGGTGTTCCAAGATATTGTATTGGCTTTTGGACGGAGCTGATGATACTGTTGGGGTTGATAGTGCTAATGGGACTGATGGGGCTACGATGTTCAATAATGCTCTTCTGGTGGTCACTGCACACTCATTGTTTGGGCCTTGGATATTGATAACATTGATAGAAGGCTCCTTTTCAGATATACAACTGATGAGGCTACCATAGTCTATATAGGATGAACTGTGGTCATTTTTCTTCCCATGATGTAGGTTTGGTTGGCGGTTGTTGGTGTTGTTTTTGTTGGTTTGGATAGGTGCTTTTCCAGGATTTTGGTTGTTGTGAGGAGGAAAAGCATTTTGATAGATCTGTAAGCCTACATTGGGAGAGTTTTGGGCACCAATGGTGATTTCTTTTCGATTAATGAGGTCTTGCACATAATCTTTCAGTTTCATGCATCTGAGGGTGGTGTGACCTTTTACTCTATGAAATTTGTAGTACTCATTGTCTTTGTACCATGCAGCTTTGGATTGGCCTGCGTCAATTTGCTAGGTAGGAGGAAATTTGATGAGGTTTTCCTTAGTCAATTTCTCAAAAATGACATCCAACGGCCCACCAAGGGGTGTATAATTTCTAAGTGCAGGTTGGAACTTGGTCTTTAGTCTTGCAGCTACATTGATGGCATTAGCTTGATTGTTAGACCTTTGAAAATTGGGTCTTAGATTGTGGCTTTGATAGCTTTGGTGATTCTATTGTTGGTAGTTGATAGCTTGTTGTTTGTTTGGTTGATACGGTGGGTTGGGCTGACTTTGGGAAGGACCAACAATATTCACATGTCTTGTATCGGTAACCCCATCTATTGCAATATGCTTGTTTTTGTTCCAATACCTTGACTTGTCATTGGAATGTGATTGATTTTGGTTGGCCTCCTTGTAAATCTTGACCTCACCATCTTTAATGAGTCCTTGCTCGAGGATCATTCCCTTCTCTTTGATATCCTTATAGGTCTACAAATAGTTCATGGTCATGTGGTAAGCCAAGCTGGGATGGGCATTATCAATAAATATTTTCACCAAATGGCACTCTGGCAAGGTGTAGGTTATGCGGGTGGTAAGGGTTTGCCATCTTTGCAGGTATTCGACAAGGCTTTCTCCACCTTTTTGCTTGGTGTGGACAAGATCAACTACTGATAGCTCTGTTTCAACAAGATGGGCATATTGGGCTACAAATGCCTCAAACAATTCAGTAAAGTTTTTAATTGTGCCATATGGGATTCTATAAAACCATTCAAGAGATGGTCCGGCCAAGTTTTTGGGAAAGAGGCACAAGAGGAAGACGTCACTGTATGCTACTTCTTGGTAGTGCATATAGATTCTTTGATGTGGGTAACTAGATCTCCTTTTCCTCTGAATTTGTCAAACTTGGGTATCTCAAAATGCTTGGGAAATGGAGTCATAGTAATGGCTCTATCAAATGGATAAGGACACACAATCTCAAACTTGAATGTCTTCGGATCATTCCCTTCTTGGATGGCTTTCAGAGCTGTCTTCATTTCTTCCCATTTTGAATTGATGGATGATGGCTGGGGTGCCCCCAATGTAGGAGCACTCTGAGGTTGGTATGTGCTAGATGGGGCTACTGAATAGGGATGGCTTTGGGGGATTTGCTGATAGGCATTGTACATTGCTTGGGCAACTGAATGGTGGATGATGGGTTGCTAAGGTGGAGGTGGCACATATTGCTGCATTTGTTGCGAGGCTTACTGCTGATATTGGATTTGAGGTTGGGATTGAGGAACATAAGCTGGCTGTGGGATAAATGGATTGCTTTGTGGAGGTCAGGTATAAGATGGTTGTGAAGCTTGGTGGAAGGATTGGAGAGCTTGTGGAACTTGACTTTGGATTTGAGATGTTTGACCAATATATGTGGGTTGTGCCCCCATTTGGGAAGGTATCTGCATGGAAAAAGAGGCCAAGTATTTAGTGGTTGGTGGTGGTAGATTTCCTCCTAGAAGTGGCATAGAAAAATAGTTGGTAATAGGAGGTAATGGATTAGTTAGTGGTGGAGGTGGTGGGAATTGAAAGCTTGGGAATGGAACTGATGGGATTTGATAGCTTGGTGGTTGGATTTGAAAGTTTGGTAGAGTGGTGCCAGGAGCTTGGGTCACTTGAGAGCTTGGAAAAACATTGGTAGTAGCTTGTGGGGTTTGATAGCTTTGTGGAGTGAGGGTGGTAGCTTGTGGATTTGTGGCTGATGGCACTGAGCTCCAAGGACCTAGTGGAAATGATGGAATTATGTTCTGAGCTGAGGTAAACAATCTAGAGGTGATGAAAGGTTGATTACTTGGCCCCATGGGTGGCATCCCTATTTTATATTACTAAGGTTGCCCAAAGATGCTATCACTGATTTGGGAGATGGGTGGATTTGGAAGACTGGGTTGGAGAGAAGCAGCAGCAATAGTGAAGGGAGTTAATGGTGAGGTGTTTTGGGCAAAGATAGTTTGGAGTGGTGAGGTATGAACCAATGATGGAGTGGTGGTCGCTGGATTGGCTTGGGGAATGGAGATTTCAACTTGGGTGGAGGATGGTATGTTTGGGTCTATTGGATCATATGGATTGGCTTGAGGCTCTTCTTTTGGCACATATTGAGGATAATTTGAATCATAAGAGCCTATTGGGAGTGGTAGTTGCCCAAATAATAGGTGAGATGGATCTGATAAGGGAGGAGGTCTTCCAAATTTTAAGGCTCCTATGTTGTCCCTTCGAAAGTTAGCCATGATTGTTTCTTTATTCTTGTCTATAATGGCATTCACCAATACTGCATTTTCTGGTTGGTTCATGAAAGCTTCAATGTCAGTAGGTGATGGTATAGCATTCTCTGGGCTGAAAGATGGTTGAGTGCTCAAGGGGAGTGATGTTGTTTGATCCAAATGATATGGCTCCATTGTTTCTTTCTTCTTCTTGGCTAAGCAAGTGACAGGTGGCATGAAAATGCAGAATGTTTCCTAGGGATGAGATGCAACAATGCTGATGGATGCAAAAGGGGGAAGGCTTTTCTATGAAAATGATTTCCTAGTTTGAGGCAAAAGCTATATGACAAACCTAAGGAGGATTGGGTTGGGGATTCTAATTTCAAAGATATGTTTCCAAAGCATGAAAGGTTTGATTTCCTATGTGCAAGCTTAGTGGTGATTGTGTTCAACTTAAGGATAGACTAATTATCCTTTAGGAAAAAAACAAGATTGACCACTTGTAGATCCCAACCTTTAGCTCAAGGTGATGAGGGATGACAAGTGACAAAAGCTAGATTACCCTAGACAAAGCTTTTTCAAAGGGATAAACTTGGTGAGATTGGTGGATTTGGAAGATGTTAGGAATGGCAAACTCTTGGCAACGTGACAACAATTTTGAAGGCTTGGATGTGAGATTTAGGCTTTTGGGATGCTAGCTAGGTTTGAGGGGATTGGTTTGGTTCTAAGGAAAAGATCTAAATGAGATGGATGAGCTAAAATGCTTAATGAGATGATTAAGGATGGCTGGCTTACCTACAAGGATGACTCTAAAGTGAAGCTTATGCAAGAAGATGTGGATAAATAAGGGGGTCCAATCATAGAAATCATGCCCAGTTAGTAAGACATAAGCAGGGTTAACTCCTAGATGCTTGCTAAATCTGATAGTGCGATCTAACCAGGCATCTTGACAGGTTTCGTTGGCTACTTTATCTTCTACTTTGTGAAGTTTGGCAATTCGAGGGCTTGGTGTTACTTCCTTTCTCTTGGCTGAAATTTCTTGGTATGCCTGAGATGGCTTGAGTTTGGCTTTGTGAAACTTCTATTTGGGTTTGGGTTTTTCTAACATAAATTCCTGAATATGCTTGGCTTTGAGAGATCTTGGTTTTTTTTCTTCAACATGTTCAACTTTTGAAACAGGCAATGACTACGCTAAGTGTGCCCTAAGCTAGGATTGACCAAGTTTGGCAAACATTCATTCAACAAGTAAAAGATCAAGCAATAGATAGAGACAACTAGATAGAAGTTTGTGATTCTTGGAAGATAGTAACTGTGACGTGGAGTGTGTATGTTTTACAAATGTTTTGAGCAGTCACTTAAAACACATTAACATCCTAGATGGTTGTCTACAAGGCTAACAGTTGGTTTAGCTAGGGAGTCCTCGATATACCCAAGGTACGTGAGGTACTAGAGATTCCTTAATTAAATATTTTTAATTAAGATAAAGGGATTTAATGACATAAAAATTAATTAATTAATTAATGATGATGTCATCAAGGACTTTTTTTCAAAAAATAAAAATACTTTATTTTCTAAAGGATTTTAGGTGTCTACACTTGCATGTTAAGCATTTACCAAGTTACAGTTTTTATTTCAGTGGTTACCGAGTCACAACATATTATCACTATTAACTGAGTGCCTATATGTTTGCTAAGCATCAATATTTTTAGTAAAGTTTATATTCCATGTTGACATCTAAGGGATTTGGGATTTATTTTAATTGCAACTGATTCATCCCTCCCCTCTTAGTTACTCCTCTTATATTTCCAACAATTGGTATCAAAGCTTCTTGGTGCTTGCAAAGAAGGTTTCCAGGACCTAAGCTAAAGATCAAGATGTCTTAAATAAGATAGATTCCCAAGCTGAACAAAGATAACTTCTAGGCATGGTAGGAACTTATGAAGTTGCATTTAGAAACAATTAGTGATTTAGGTTTAAAGTATCTGGAAAATGCTTACAAGGCTCCTACTAGAACATTGACCCTAAAGAAGATTGCTAAAAATAAAAATCATAACATCATGATGATTAACATTGCATCAGCTCTTAACTATGTTGGATTTCATGAGGTCAAAGGATGTGCCACTACTCATTACATGTGGACCAAACTGAAGGATGTCTATGGAGGTGATGATAATGTGAAAAGATCCAAGGCAGAAAGCTTGAGAGATCAGTTCAATCAGAAAAAGATGAGAAAGGATGAAAACATTGCAAAATATGTCGAAAGAATCAAAGCTAGTGTTAGTGCTATCAAAGCCTCTGGAGGAACAATTGAAGATGTGACAGTGGTAAGAAAGGTACTCAAAACCCTTCCTCCTATCTATACAATCAAAGTGTCTTCTATTCAAGAGATGAGATGTGATCCAAATAACAAGATAACTTTGTATGCTCTAGTTGGAAGAATGATTTCATGTGAACTAGATAACTATGATAATTATATTCCTAGTTCTAGCAATCTTGAGTCAGCATTTGAAGCCAACGTATCACTTAAGAAGAAAGCTAAAAGCTCTAAAAGTAAACAATCTAAAAGTGAAGAGGAAGATAGTTCTAACAGTGATCTTGAAGGCATTGAAGCATTACTTGCAAAAAGTTATCCCAAAGGCAAAGGAAATTATAAAGGTAAAATACCTTTGATATGTTTCTCTTCTAAAGAAGTTGGACAAATTGCTGCAAGATGTCCAAATAGAGAAGAAAAAGATGAAAAGAAGCACAAAAAATACAAAGGAAAGAAAGATTTCAAGAGCTTCAAGGACTTCAAGGACAAAGGTAAGAAATATTTTTTTATGGCTAAAGATTCAGATAGTAGTGAAGATGATGAAATGATATATATTGCTATAAAAGATGAATCTGATGATGAAGAAGATAAAATGGCACTTATTTCTCATATTAGCAAAAAAGATACATGGATTATTGATAGTGGTTTCTCACACTATATGACTAGTGAAAAAATAAAGTTTGAACATATGGAGCATTATGATGGTGGAAGTGTGAGATTTGGAAACAATGAAACACATTGCATAAAGGTAAAAGGTTGTATCTCACTAACCAATGAATTTAGATGTGATAATTCTTATTGGGTTGAAGAACTAAAGCATAATCTACTAAGTGTGGCATAGTTGAATAACATTGGATTCAAGGTAGAATTCATGAATGGGAAGGCCAAGCTATTAGATGGAAAAGGAAATCTGGTTGGGTCTGGTAAACAAATCAAAGGTAATCTTCTCTACCTAGAGCTCAGTGAAAGTTCATGTTTCATTGCTCAAGTAGAAGAAATCTAGTTATGGCATAAAAGGTTATGTCATGTGAACTTTGATAATTTGATAAAGATAAGCAAAAATAAAAGAGTGAGAGGTATTCCTAACTTGAGGAAACCAGATATGGGCCTACACAAAAATTGTCAAATTGGTCAGATGGGCAAGACAAGCTTCAAAAGCAAGAACTATCCTTCTAAAGAAATATTGGAGCTAGTTCATACAAACTTATTCTAGAATGATGATTATAATGTATTTGAAATAGAAGTCAGAAGCTTTTCAAAAGTTTAAGTGGTAGATGGAAAGAGTAGAAAAAGAGAATGGAAAGAAACTGAAATGTTTGAGATCAAATAGAGGTGGTGAATTCATCTCTAATGAATTCAATGAATTTTTCACTGAAAGAGGAATTAAAAGACAAGTATCAGCCCCTAGTACACCTCAATAGAATGGTATAGCTGAAAGAAGGAACAGATCCATCATGGATTTTGCAAGAACTTTGATGATAGAAAAGAATATTGCAATCAAATATTGGAAGGAAACAATCAGTATTGTATTGCATACCTTGAATAGAGTATAGCTAAAGAAATACTCAAATCAAACTCCTTCTGAACTATGGTATGGCTACAAACCCAATGTAAGTTACTTGAAAGTATTTGGTAGCAAATGTTATATTCTGAAAGAGACTAGAAAAGGTAAATTTAATGTCAAAGGTGATGAATGTATATTTCTAGGATACTCCAATAGAAGTAAATCATATAAATATTTGAATTTATCCACTCATAATATCATAGAAAGTGCACATGTGAGAATTGATGAGTTTGCAAAAAGAATGAAGAAGAGAGCAATAAAGAACCTAAGGATTATAGAAGGTGTATTTACTATGAACCTAATACATTGCCAAATCCAAGTGTAAGTCAAGAGGCCTCACCTCCTAAGTCCCCAAAATCTCCAGAAGCACCTAAATTGTAACTAGTACAACCTGAGTCACAGTCTGAAGGACCCAAGTCACAATCAGAGGCTACCAAGTTGTAGCCAGAACATATTGAGTATTAAGGACTCGAGTCATAGACAGTGGGACCAAGCTTGATACAAAAGATCATGATGAGGCTAGTGGAGAAAATATTAAATCCAAAGTACCTATGTTAGCAAGGTATTTTAGAAGGCACCATTCACCTGATTAGATCATTGGAGACAAGTCAAATGTCAAAATGACAAGAAACAAATTGAAAGGTACATGTTTGCTTACTAAATTTGAACCTAGATCAGCGAAAGATGCTTTGGATAATGAAATTTGGATTGAAGCTATGAATGAAGAGGTAGAATAGATAGAGAAGAATAAAACTTGGACTCTTGTTCCTAGAACTAAGGATAAAACTGTAATTGGCACAAAGTGGGTTTTCAGAAATAAGTTAAATGAAGATGGAGAATTTTCCAAAAGCAAAGCAAGGTTAGTATGCAAAGGTTATTCTCAAGAAGAGGATATTTATTATGGTGAAATTTTTGCTCCTATTTCAAGACTAGAAGGTGTTAGGATTTTACTTGTTTATGTTGCACATAAAGGATTCAAAGTTTATTAAATGGAATTCTCGAAGAGGAAGTTTACATAGAGAAACTAGAAGGTTTTGTAGATCCTAGGAAAAAGGATATGGTCTATAAATTGCACAAAGCATTGTATGGTCTCAAGCAAGATCCTAGAGCTTGGAATGAAAGACTTCAGAACTACTTGACAAAAATTGGTTTTCAAAGAACAAATGATAATGACAACCTATATATCAAAGAAGGACCAGACAAGAAGATTGTGTTGGTGGAAATCATTGTGGATGACAAATTATTATTGGAAATGATGATTTATGCAAAGATTTTTCATAAGAGATTAGTAAAGAATTTGAGATTTCCATGTTTAGAGAAATAAAATTATTTGTTGAATTACAAATTTAAGAGAAGAAAGATGGTATCTAAATTACCCAATCCAAATATATCAAGGAGATACTAAAGAAGTTTGGAATGGAGGATTCAAGACCAGTTGGAACAACTATGTCTATCGGGCATAAGCTTTCCAAAAAGGATGATTCCAAGGAGGTAGATCATATCAATGATTGGTAAGTTGTAACATGTAGTGCACATAAGGCCTGATATTGCATTAGCAGTTGGTATGGTGGCAAGATTCTCAAAAAATCCTAAATAAAACCATATGATGTCAATCAAGAGAATCATGAGGTATCTAAAAGAATCTAAAGACTAGGGATTATGGTACAAAAAAGGAAGCAACTTGGATTTTAAAGCATTCACAGATGTTGATTGGGTGGGAAGTGTTGATGACAGAAAGAGCACCAGTGGTGGAGCAATCTTTCTTGGTAAAAGACTAGTGTCTTTTTTGTAGCACTATTGTTCCTCTGACCCCTACCACCAAAATCTTCTTTATCAAGCATAAGAAGCATTCCTTGATTTTTTATCTTTTTCAATTTTTTTATTTTTTTGAATTTTTTATGATTTTTTGACTCTAACATTTTCTCAAATCTCTGACTGTGAGTTCGAGAATCCAAAAAAAGTAGGGGGTCCCCATTCCTAGTGAGGAATGGGGTGTGCGTTGTGGAACAACAATAAATAGCCCCGAAAGAAGGAAAAAATGACCAAGGCATTTCTTCATCAGTAAACATTCTTCCAACATGTGTCAAACACCAACTGAACTTTGAACACCTCAAGCATATTTCAGATGACATTGCAATCAGAACTCCAGAATTCAAAACCTTGAAGCTCAATGTGTGATTCATGTGTTCATTCCCTTTGACATTTCAAGATGCAATCTATCAAAGTTCTCTGACAACTCGAAAACAATCTTCCACTCCTCTTGGCTCATTCATTGAGAATCTCGACAAAGACTATTCATCGATCATTTGCTTGACCAGATGAGAGAATCAGTTCGAGGGCTCTTGATGGGTTGTCACGTTCTTTTAACTATCTAGTAAATTTGAATAATCTCTTCATGTAGTTTTGATGAAGCAATGTTTTAGATACAAGATATTTTGTTTTGAAAACATATCCTTTTACCATTCGAGATTTTTAGAATCCTTCAGTCTTAACACCGTGCTTTTCTTTTTCTTTCTTTTTCATTCTCTCTTTATTTTTTTAAATCTTTTCTATCCTAACTACACTTAGACTATGTAGTTAGGATATCGGTGTCATTTCTTGGATTCAATCTCTTGTGAACATCCCTTGCATTCCTCTTTTAGAAATTTTTAGAAACTCTAATGCCAAACAATGATCTTAGCAACCTTTCAAGAAGACCCCTCTTGTTTGAACCATTTGGAGCTTGGATCATCCTTCATCATCTTTGACTTCAATTTGACAACACCTAAAACAATCAACTTTTAGATTTGCAAAGTATTGAGAACTTGTTGGTCTAGACTTTTGATTTCTAGACTAAAAATCCCCTATTTCTGCAAGGAATGTTCGTTTCTCAATTGGTATAAGACACACAATCATCCAAATGTTTTGACAAAGAAATACCTCTTCCTAAAATTGAAACCAAAGAGTGGTTTGTAAAATCTTGAGAGAAAATCTCAAGTACGCCTTACCCCCCAGGACTGACACAACTTTGAAAAGTAACACATGACTGAAAGCAAACACACAACATGAAAGCAAAACACACTTGCAGAAAATAAACACACTTGCAAGAATAAAAATTTAAGCTAAATGTAGAAATAAAATCTAACTAAATTTTTTTTGTCTTTTAGGCCTCAAAATAATGCTTTAGAAACTACCCATTTATGGGCAAGGGAAGAAATTCCCCCTGTAAGGAACTGAGCCTAAAAGTGTTTTCTCTAAGAATTTCCATGATCTGATAGGGGCTAGTCCACAAATGTTGAAACTTGGTATGACTAACTAGCTTTTCTTTCAACTTATCCCAGAGTACAACAAGGTCAAAAATCTTGAATGATTTAATTGTGGCTCTCTTGTTCAACCATGTTTTCACAATAGCTTGATGTTTAGCCATGTGCTCCAATGCAGCTGCCCATTTCTCATCCATTTCTAAAAGATTCATCAATTTGATTTGTACTTTGTTAGCATCTTTAGCATATCCACTCATGAATTTCAAAATAGGAATCTTGAGGTTAAGTGGGAACATTAGTTCTTGTCCATAGTCAAGAAAATACGGAGAAGTCCCCAAAGCATTTTTAACTCTCACTCAATCTATCCATAAGGCATATTTGAGTTGTGTATGCCAATCCCTAGGGTTCTCCTTCAACAATAGTCTTACAACTATGTTCAAGTTCTTGTTTATAGATTCTGCTACCCCATTTCCTTGCAAGTAATAGTTTAAAGAGAACTTGATAATGACTTTATTTTCAAATGTCCATTGGGTCAAGAATGCAGGTGCGAAAGCAGACCCATTATCACACATAAGGGTGAATGGCATTCTGAACCTAGTAATAATGTGTTCTTCCCAGAAGTCTATTACCACCTTAGCAGTGCAATTTCTAAATGTTTTTGCTTTCTTCCATTATGTGCAGTAATCTATAGTTGTGAGAATAAATGCATGTCCTATTAATGATGGTGGATTGACTAGACCAATAAAATCCAACCCCCACTTTGCAAAGGGGCGCACCTCATACACTAGTTGTACGGGCATCACCAAGTTCCTTTCTCTATTGGCACTGGTCTGATAGATATGACAAGAACGCACATGCTCAAAAGTGTCTTTGAAAATCAAGGGCTAAAAATAACTTGATCTTAAAATCATGTGAGTCATTGCTTCTAGTAAACCATGCCCTGTACCATATTTGTCATGGAAATGTTCCAAGACTTCCTTTGCTTCCTCATGGCCTAAACACTTTAGATAGATCCCTTCATAATTTCTCTTATACAACTTGTTATCATGTAGCATGTAGGATTTACACTTCATTTTAAGTCCCCTATGTTGTGAGCTATTCATCCAACTCGAGCATTGGTCCTATAGAAGATAATAAACAATGTCTTGATACCAAATGTCTATCACCACTCCTTGACCAATATCAACTTAAGATACAATCCTCTTATCCTGGTCATCTTCATTTGTTTCACTACCAAATTTGAACTCATTTTCATTTATATCCTAGTTATCAGCTATCATTTTTGACAACCCTTGACCTCTGACTAATCTCATAGGTTGAATTTCCAGATTGAATTCTTGAAGTATGGCCATCCATTTACCTCTCCTTTCACCGAGTTCATTTTGTATCAAAAGCATCTTTACTGTTGGATCAGGTACAATTGCATACACCTTACTTCTTAGTATGTAATGATGAAACTTCTTCACAGCCTTGATTAATGCAAAGGATTATTTATCAAGGTTTGAGTATTTTAACTCAGCATTCTTCAAAGGGAAACTCATAAAAGCAATTGGTCTTTTATCTTCCTTTTCCTTTTTTTGTGTTAGGATCCTAGCACAAGAGTGTTCTAAAGAAAAGGAATATATCTTAAAGGGTAACTCATAATTAGGACATACTAAAACTAGAGTCGTAGAAATGGCCACTTTGATATCCTCCAACAATTTCTTAATCTCTGAAACCCATTCTATCTTAGCTTCCTTTTTGAGTAAATCATTAAGGGGACGAACGATTTCTGCAAATTTGCTTATGAATTTTTGCAAAAAATTTATCTTCCTGAAGAAAGACTTGAGTTCTTTTTTACTATGGGGAAGTGACAACTTTAGAATAGCTTTGATTCTATTAAGATCGATAGAGATCCTAGCTTCAAAAATGATATGACCTAGGAGCTTTCCTTTAGTGACCTCAAATGAACATTTCTTAGGATTGAGGGATATGTCGTACCTGTGGCATCTATTGAATACCCACCTTAAATCAGAAATTTGAGTGCTTCAATATTTTAAAAAGATGGTTAAATCATCCATGTAGATGACTATATATTTATTTACCAATCCCTTAAAAGCTTCATCTATAGCTCACTGAAATGTAGCTCCTGCATTAATCAGTCTGAAAGGCATTCTCCTATAGGAAAAAGTTCCCCATTTGGTTGTGAAAGTTGTCTTTAGTCAATCTTCTACTTCAACCATCACTTGATTATATCATGAATATCTATCTAGGAAAGACAACATTTTTGAACCATTTACAATTTGCAAAACCTCATCAAGTGATGGTAGAGGATAATTGTCCTTTTGAGATGTCAAGTTAAAGTTACAAAAGTCAACAAAAAGACGAATCTCTCTAGTCTTCTTCCACACGGTAACCAAGTCAGCCACCCATGTAGAATGTCAAATGGGAAATATGATCTTTACATCTAGCAATTTCTTGACTTCCTTAATTATCAAGGGTTGGAGGATGGGATTGACAGGTCTTTGCTTTTGTCAAAAAGGTTTGGTATCTGGTTTCTATAGAATGTCATAAGTAATAATCTCAGGGTCGTATGTCTTTAATTCTTCATAGCTCCATGCGATGAAATATTTATACTCAATAAGCAACTTGAGCATTTCTTCCATTTCTTGTGCATTGCATGCTTTCCCTATTCTGACCATCCTTAGCTCTTTTTCAGTTCCCAAGTTGTATTCATTGCATTCCTCAATACCCTTTTCTTGGATCATTCTTTTATTAAGTGCTGATTCATCATGATCAAAAATGTGTTCTAACTCAACCATCCCCTTGGGAATAGTGTCAATCTTTAAATTTAGGATTACATTTTCATCTTTGAGTTCATCATCCTCAGGCTTGTCATCCAAATTTTCATCAATTTCTTGTCCTTTAAAGTGACCATTGCACATGATAAATTCAAGTATGTGTTGATCATCCTAAAAGACTTGAAAGTTGGTAATATTGTTTGAAATAGATGGGGCAGTAACCAACTCTACTAAAAATCTTTTCAACTTCATTCTTTCAGCTGGTTGTAATGCGCTTGCTCAAATAGTGAGAGCATATGCCACCATGTTCTTCATCCTTGGAATGGACCTTATGTTTAAAGCTTTAAAATCATCCAGTAAGTCCCATACTCTTTTCTTGTAAGAAAGTAACCTATTTTCATTGCAAGACTATAATGATTTTACTTGCCGAAAAACCAACTAAGAATCTCCTTCAATTATGAGAGTCATGACTCCTTTCTCAAGTGCAAAGAGAAGTCCTCAGATCAATGCTTCATATTCTACAGCATTGGTAGTACATCTAAATTGTAATAGATATGCTACATAAGAGGACTTACCTTTTGGATTAACCAATTCTATACCTACTTTAGCCCCTAATTTTCATCTAGAACCGTCGAAGTGAAGTGTATAGATTGGATCTTCCTTGAGCTTTTTAGCCTTGTGTTTGTTCGTTCTTAACTTTTCTTCAATCTGGGAGTTGAAATATTGTTTCTTGGGAACCCATTGCAACTTCTCATGGGGTGGACTTGATGATTCCCCAGTGTAACATGTTGATAAAGGAAATGTATGTTTTTCTTGTTTTTCTTGAATTTCTTCTATCAATTCCTTAATTTCATCTATTTTGAGTTTAGGATGAATGACAACCGAAGTCCACCCTTGGCCTTTCATGTACCATCTTCTTCTTTGAATCTTGATCATACGTAGGGGAGGAGACAACAAACCTCCACCGTCTAAAGAGGTATCACTATATGATAAATTTAGATCTTCATTTTCCTCTTCGATCTTCTCTATCAACTCAGTTGAGTTTATAGGACTTTGATCTACCGTGAGTCTCCTTTCTGGAATTTGATTGTCTCTACCTTGCATTATATGTGTTAACACCTTTGCAACTGCTTCTTGGCATGACAAGCATTCAAACTCAGAGTGACTAACTTTGTGTAATCAATAGAATCCAGTGAGAAGTATGATGTTGGGGTCAGCTTCCTCTCCCAAGCATTGCAAATTAGTCACCATATTATCTATGAATTGTTTCATGATCTCATCCTTTGGGATTGATATCTTGAGTTCCTTATCCTGATCTTGGGATGCTTCAATTTGAATAGTGTCAAATGCCATCACCTTGTATGAGCCTAAATCTGATTGTAAGAATGTTATCTCATTCGGGGCATTGTAATCTGTAATCATCATTTTCAATTTGGGTTCTGCATCTATCTTGATTTGATTTTTCAACCCTTTCCATGGTAACCATAGCTGAGTGAAATTCGTAGAAAACCATCCCCTTAGGTATTTTGTCCATTCTCTACTCAGGAGCAACCCATATGTCTCTAGAATGTCCACCACATGTATATCAATGACATCTTGAATTCAAGGATTGACAGTCAACTGTATTCAAATGTCTTTCAACATGTTGATGACTTTCACCTTTGTTTTGTCCAACTGTATCACTATCTGATTGGAAGGTTGAGGAATTACCCATAACCTTTTTGCTATTGATAGTGGCATGACATTACATGAGGTAGCTAAATCAATTAAGCAATTGTGGAGATTCTTTCAATATATCCTAATGCTAAGCAAAAATGGGGGTACTTCAACCTTGTCTTTAAACATAGTAGGCATCACTTCTATAGCATTGACTTGTTGAGATGTCTTTTGAGGGATAGTATTCATATTGTGGGGTACCTTTGTATGATCCAAAGTCTTCATGAGCACTTCTCGTTGTTGTGGACAATTTTGCAACATGTCAAACATCGACATATTTGCTTTGATCCTTTTCAAGTCTTCAACGACATTATACATTTTAGTAGACCAAGTAGGATTTTTCAATATCATTGGTATATTTACTTGATTTTGATTCTATTGTCCTCCATATGGTGGTCTAATTGGTGTCGGATTGTTGCTTGCTCTCAGATCGGGAGGAGTTGGTTGTAAAGTTGGAGGAATCCCATCCATCAAAGGTTCTTTTCTACTTCTCAAATTATACATGTTTCAATTTTCATTGCGAAAAGAAAACACCTCATCATGTTGGAGATCAGGTTCCTGATTGAATGGAAAAGAGAATTCTTTTCTAGCTAGTTGTTCTACTTGCACATTCTGTCTAGAATCATAAGATTCTAAAAGCATAGCATTGAATTGTATAGGAGGAGCATTATCAATTGCTTGTGAGCTTTGATTCATCTCTTGATTCCCATTATAATATGAACCATCATTGTTGGGTGCATTCTGATTGTCATCCTACTGATTAATATCTGCATACTGCACATTGTTATTGTTGTTGTCGAAAGGGATGCTTCCATTATTCGACCAAGTACTCCATTGTCAGTTCTATCTTTGGAAGCCATTGTTATGATCAGGAGGATTGAATTTGTTCCCCCCATTATTGTTTCCTACATTGTCGTTGTTTCCACTAAAGTTCCTGTTATAATTCTAGCCATAATTGTTGTTGTAAGAACCAGCATTATTTCTTTGGAAGTTTTTGTTTTGTCCTTAAGAAAACCTAAGATGAGTCAGTTCATTATTCATTTGGGACATAGTCTTTTTCATCTGACCAAATTCAGAAACAAAACCATTGTCTTCTTTAGTGAGTGCTCCTACCTTTTGCTCAAAGAAGACAACTTTTGAAGGTTCAAACCTTGGGTACATTATAGCGGCATTTTGCGGAGTGGGTGCCTATTGTAATGGAAATAGATTCATAGGTATGAATTGACTAGGCATCGTAGGTACTTTGGCAAGGTATGTTGGCATCATTGTGATAGCTGGAGCTGGAAACATTAATCCTCCTCGATTAGGATTAGCTTGCTTAATGAAGGTAATTGCCTCTACAAAGACTTTATCCAATGTGTCAATATTTTTTGCAGGAAGTCTTCTTAGAAAAATTGCAGTAAGATGATCCATAGCATTTAGATAAATCTGAATAGTGACTTCAACTAGTATAGTGTATGGCATCTCTAGCTTGTGGTATGCCATATGAAAGCAATGGTTGAAGTGAGAAACTATCTCAGCTAGGTCCCTTTTGATTGATATGAATTGTTGATGTATCACAGCCAAGTTGATGAATGTTTTGAATTATTCCAAGAATAATTTTTCAAAAGTATCTCAATCTCCAATGCATCCAAGTCGCAAATTGAAATACCAATTGAAGGCAATTTCCCCCAAAGAGTAGGGGAATAAATGAAGAACCACATCCTCATTAGGAATTTGCTTGCGGTTGCAAATTTCTTTGAATACCTTGATGTGATCCTTGGCAGTTTATGTCTCACCATAGATGAATCTGGGGCAAAACTTCTTGGGATTCTTGGGGAGGTCATGAAGTGCACCTCTCAATTTTATTGGTAAGTCTACGATGTTTGTGAAAAAGGCCATCAGGGGGTTTGGTGAGCCTGAAGGTGGTTGTTGAGGTGTAGCTATTGGAATATGTGGTGGTCCACTAGGTGGTTGGAGTGGAGGTGGAGTTGAAAAAGATAATGAAAGTTCGAAAGGAAGTGGTTGAATTCGAGGTATTCTCTTGTCACTATGTGGTTTGCAAAAGTGGGTAAGCTCAAGAAACTTGTGTGCACTTTCCATAGACCTTAATGCTCGCTGAAATGGAGATTTTGGATCAATATCCTCCAGTTTCCATCAATTTTGGAAAAAGCGTACCTCTACAGAAGTACACTTTCTCACCTCACTAAATTTTATGCACCATAGAGTTTTACACTCCTACACACTTGCATAGCTGTGGATCTATGTACCTATAGACCTATGGAGCTACGCACATACACACCTAAATTTCTCAAAAAAAAATTTGAACTTGTGTGAAGTGTAGATTTTTGCAAAAACTACAAAATTTTGAAACTTTGGCAAATTTTCCTTCTTTTTCCAAGAATCAAAAGTCAGGCCCTTCTTCTAGCATGACTTATGTTGAGTTTTCATTATGCACAATGCTAAATGGTAGGAATTCTTGTGAATTCCTCTCTTGAAAAGCTAATTTTGTGAATCAACTCCAAGGTTTTGGGTGATCTTACAACCTACTGGAATTCACTCAATTGAAGATAAATGTGAATGTTCATGAGGAGGCCTTTTCTAGTTCGTTTTGATCTCAGAAAATAAGTAGAATCTATTTGTTGTCTCAAAATAACACACAAAAGAACTATGTCTTTTGTATTTTTTTGTTTTTTAATAATTGCAATCTAACAATGCAACTAATATGAGTTCCTATTCTGACAAGGGGTTAGCAAAGTAAATAACAGAACTTGAAAGAAAATAACATGAAAATAAAATCCTAATGGACATAAGCTACCAAAAACAACACATTGTGAGTTAAGCTTTCAAAGGAATCGGTAGGTAACCAATGAAAATAGGAGCAGTGCTTCCTAGATTCCACTAATGCAATTGTCGATGGGAAATTTCAATAACTAAATAATGTTTCACTCTTCATCAAATCACAAGGCCATAGAAAGTGTGCTCATGTGAGACAAAGAATTATGTAGGCACAATTTGATGATTTCTAGTCAAGCTAATTATGTCAGTGGAATTTGTAAATCTATAGCAAACATCAAAACTAAAAGATTGCATAAATAGAAACAACACAATAAACTTTTGGCTCAATCACAATCTCATGAAAAAAATTCACAAAACAATGACACATTTAAGCAAGAATCACTACACTCCAAATGCGAGCACCAAAAGCATAATTTTTATTGCATAATAATAGTGGCCCTTATTACAGATTACAATGGGGTATTAATAAGAAATTGTCTCCTCAATTTGTGTTGAGAGTGAGAGATATTCTTTATACAATAAAATGCTTTTAAAAAATAAAACAAACTGATTATATACAAACTAAACATTAATCTAGTGCTTAGTAGGACTCCATCCATATTTTATTCATTAATTTGATGCATGAGCCTTTACATGTCAAAAAATAAAGAAATTATGAGAGAAGAAATAGGAGGAAAACTTCAGGCAAAGTAGGAGTTTCTGGAGGTGCCCAAATTGGAAGTTGGTCCTTCACTAGACACGTGTCAAAGTTAAACTGTCGTTAGAATGCATTTCTGATACATAGAAAGCATTATTTTTGGAACAAGCAATTAACTGTTGGTGCACCTCTAAATTGTGGAGTTGCAGACTTGTGGACCTATGGAGCTGCAAACCTCGACAAGGTCAAAATTTCAAAATTTTATAAGTGTCAAAATTGAAATTATGGTATCTGGGTTTTGTTCTTTTTCATCCCAAAGCTATGTTTGGATGTTTTCCCTTGAATTTTTGTATCATCTCAGTAATTTTAGCTGCATCCAGTAGATCTAAAACCTCATATTTATCTTTGACCTTCTGTCTATAATTGTCTACTTCAATTTGGGTGTCAGCAAAATCCTTGAGTTTGGTATCCAATTCTAATAGGGCTTCTTCTATCTTGAAGGCTTGTTGGATGTCTTCATCACTAGATGCCTCCTCCAAAATCTTCTTAAAATTCTCTACTACTACCTCAACCAGCAATAACTTCTCTCATTCTTCATCCTCAAAAATATCCAAGCATGCATCACTATAGAGTTTCTTTACTTCCAAGTTTTTCTCTTAGGCTTGGTCCTTGAGCTAATGAATCTCCTCATGTAATGTTCTCATTACCTTATTACTATCTACTATCATTTGTATCTAGTCATCAATCATATCTAGCTCTTCTCTTGTATATACAGTAATCAAAATTTGGTACGTTTGCCCCTTTATGGCTTGTAGAATTTGCAAATCCTTACTTCAGGCCTATACTTCATCCATAATACTGAAGTCTTGCTTCAAAATTGCTACGATCTTATTTAATTTCTCCTGTGCAGCATGCAGTAACTTCAAATTTCCTATAATTATCAAAACACCTTTCTCCTCAAGACTTTCCCGCCACTCTTAACAGGCCTTCAAAAATGGGTTGAGTTGCACACCTGCTCCTTCTCTAAGTATGGTATTCAGAGTCTGCTCAAGGTGCTTAGGATTCAGAGGACCAACAACTTTGGCTAGATATCTTTTAGGATCTCAGCCTACCTTCAAATTTTTTGGAGTGCAACCTCATCCTATTCCATGCTCTTGAAGACCTCTTTGACTCCCATGGTCATCATTAATTGGCTTGAATCCTATGTAGGCCTCCCCAAAATAACATCCTTCAATTCATAATCCTCAAGGCCAAGGCTTTTCGCATCTGTGTCTTCAAGAGGGATAGTCACTTGTGAAAATAATTCTTGGTTTCATGTGCTAGTGAAAAATGCCAATGGTGTTGCCTCATGTGATGGAGACTCAAGTTTATTCAAAATCTCTACAATGTCACAAATGTCTTCCTCTGAAGCATAGAATTGAGGCTTAGTACTCCTAATTATTTCCTTTCAAATCCATCTAGGGATGTGTTATGCTGAGGACCTGGCTCTTGATGATGAAGGGGTATGTTCTACAACTTCCTTCCCTTTATCACTCCTACTCAAAGTTGTCTCCTATTGGGAGGGCGGCTCTTCTATAGCCTCAATCTCAATAGACGTTGTAGCTTGCACCTCAGTGTCTTGGAAAGGTGGTTAAGAATATTCAATTACTTTTCCTTCCTTTGACACTTCATCAGTCGCCATTTGTTTCGATCCCACTTCTTGTGATGGTTCCTTTTGAACCTATTCTTCTTCCAAAATTTGAGGTGGAGGAGTAACCAAGCTGCTATCTACTACCATAATTTGTGGTGGAGATGGGGGAGTAAGATCAAGACCCTATGAATCTGGGGGCATCTGCATCCATTCTTCTTATTGAGTTTCACCTGTAGGGGTGTCTGTAATCTTATCCCCAATCAACTCTATACCCATGGGCATAAAATAAAAATCTGACATTGCAAAAACATCATCACCCTCTTCACTCTGCTCATCCACCCACTATTGTACTTCATCTTTCAGGGAAGAGAGTACTAAAGGTTCTGATTGGGTGGATGGCATGGTACCCATGGCACTCTTTCTTCTTTGTAACTTTGTGGCTCTAGCTAGCTGAGTTCTTCCCTATAGGGGCACTTGTTCCTCTTCCTATTTTGATTCTTCTTCTTCCTCCTCTTCCTCTACCTCTGGAATGGTTTCAGGAATAGATGGGGAAGGCACCAATCTTCTATTGATCCTTTGCCTCTTTTTCATTTGGATCTTAATCCTCTTCTTTTGTTTCTTGGGGAAAAAAGGAGATGTCAGCTCTTGTGTAGGAGGAATGGAAACCTGTGGAATCTCTCCCTCTTTTGGTTGCCTAGGCACAATGGGAGGCAATTGAGGTTCATCCTAGACTTGAGTAGCTCTAGTATCTTCGGACCCTTGTGCACTCTTTTCTTGTTGCTGGGGAGGCACATATTCTTTAGCATGTTCTGTTTAAATTCTTTGAGGGGAGGTCCTCTTCTTTTTCTTCTTTCCCTTCCTCTCTGGAGGGTGATAGTATCCAACTGGTATATTTTCTTAGGCTTGATAGGAGATTGGGTTGCAAAGGTAGGAATTGTTACTTTCTTCCCTCTACCTCTTTCTAGGTGAGCATGTGCATGAAAGATCACTGTATTAGGTATTAGATCAATTGGAAAAGGCTTCTTGATCTAATCCTTCATCATTTTGATGACATGCCTTGCCTAATGATTAATATCATTGGCCTCCTCCCTGTCAACCTCAGCATTCACAATGGGTCTTTCACCTATTTTGTCTAAGTTCAATAGGGGGTCCAATAACTCCTTTGAATCCTATTGCCTTATCTCCTCTGGGATGTTCAACTAAAGAGCCATCTCTGCTAGATACAAAGTCATCCTACAATAGTCCCTTATGTGGACATTGTAGTCATTTGTTGCATTCATCTAATGATCTTCAACAGCATCTTCATGGTGGAATTCCTTTCCTACTAGACTCTCCACTCTCCCAATATTGTCAAAGTATGGTCGGGGAGAGTTGTATTCTTTGAGAGGATCCACTCGAAGGACAAAATATCTTGATTCCATTTCACCTGATATGGTCCAATGACCAAGGGCCATGCCCAGCAAGGTCTTTGTTGTCTCTTTATCTTCTCATATGCCAACTCAATTTGTCAAGCAATCTCCACTAGCACCTATTTTTCACTAGGATATCTGGGGAGCTTCTTAGGGTTGATGGAGGCACTAGCTACCTATAGATATGTGAAAATTTTGAACTAGATGAAGTAGGCTCCGAGAATTGTAATATGTGCTTTGGCTTCATCAAATAGCCTCTTTCCATACTCTCCCTCAATGAATCAGATGATTGCAAAAATGAATGCATCATTCATAATTCTATACTCCTTGCTCTATGTTGAGAGCTTCTTCTTTACCAACTAAGGTTAGACGATGTATGGCCAGGCATTAGGATCCTGCATACTACCTCTCTTGTACAAATTGAGGTAGTTTTTTGCCCTCACTATGAGCAAGTATACCATGTAAGAAGTCATATAGAACTTCTTCTTGTCTTTTACTACCCTTAATTGCTCACACAAGTTTTCACTTAGTGTGGTGGCCCAGTCTAGTGGTATCTTTGCTACTCTGATGGTCTCAATGAAGTTGACCATGAAAGTGCTGAGGTGGCCTACTGCACGTAAGCCCATGACTTTTCTCAAAAGGATGATAGAATATCCAATGTCCTCCTTCATATATCCCCAAGTCATATCCACTTTGCCCATTATCCTTCCCCTAGGAGGCTTCTCAATGAGGTAAGAGGATTGTATAATGTCAGTCACCTCCTACTGGTGCTCCTTGTACCATCTCTCAACTTCTTCATATGAAAGTCTAATGAACTAGTCTACTCTTGGGAGATGGAAGACCCTCTCAATGTTGTCGGGTCATACATCCAAATCAACCTTTCTAGTGACACTCTTGACCACCCTTTCTTCAGAAACAAAATGTTGTGTCAGTGTCATGATTAGTTATGTTGATTGTACTGATACGAGATGTGAAGTTGTGTTCACCAACTTGAAATGAATCAATGAGGATACTAGGGTTGATCTCTTCATTGGTTTGTTGCTGATTATGAGGAATTCTCCCAAGTCTATGTCCCAGGTTGCTATCTCTGATTTCTACGTAACCATCATAGAATCTTGATTTTGACAGTATGCCTTGGAACTTAAATACAATAGGCTTGGGTGCCATTCTAGATGTGGATGTCATTTCTCTGCATGACACAAGAAAAAATGTTTATTAGCTTAATGATAAAAACTAATTGCAAAAAAAAATGTTTAATTCATATCTAAATGAGTGTTGAATAAAAAAATGTGTCCTTTTTGGTTTATTTTATTTCCACTATTATTATTTTTTTTTTTTTTTTTCTAATTTTAATTTTTTTTTTTTAAATTAAATTACCAAGGGCACACGCAATAGCTTGTGGTTGCACGCAATGCCATGGGTATGTGGCACAGTGCTAAGTGTGAGTGGGTGGCGCTATTTTTTGGGTGCGTGGCATCAATTTTCCTTGGGTGTGTGGTGCCAAGGATTTACTGAGAATGCAGTGCTAAGGTTTAATAGGTGTGTAGGACCATTGTTTGATGGGCGCATGGTGTCCTTTCAAGGTGCGTGGCACAAATTTTTATTAGGCACACGCAACGCTGTTTAAGGGCGCTATTTAAGGGCACACGACACTAGTTTAAGGGTGCGTGTAGCACTGTTGAAGGGTGCCTAACACTAGTTTAAGAGCACGCATGGCATTGTTGAAGGACAATCAGTGCCAATTTAAGGGTGCACGTGGCACCGTTTTAAAGGCACGTAGGGCAAGAAATTACCTTGAAGTGCTCAGACCCAACAATGAAAGTGAACAAAATGAAATCTAAATTTTTTATTTTTGTTCAATTTTTTATGATTTTTTGACTCTAACATTTTCTCAAATCTCAAACTATGACTTCAGGAATCCAAAAAAAGTAGAGGGTCCTCATTCCTAGTGAGGAATTGGGCATGTGTTGTGGGAGATGACTGTTTCGCACCTTTATACATTTGCAAATGGTTAAGACACAAACTACGATGACTGGGTGAGGGGAGGGTAGTCGAATGGTCATTACTTGAAAACCTTATAGGGATAGGGCATGAGAAATCATGAAGACTTAGGATATAAGGATAACCCAAAGTTTAATGCATCCTTATATCATTCAAACATTTGAATTTATGTGACCATTGGCCAAGCTATAAGAAATATTCAAAAAAATTGATGGGAGGGAAATTTGGCCAACATTAATGAATATTAATTATTCTAAGATATATTCACGCCGAATTGAGAATGCATAAGGTATAATTACAAGGTCAAGTTGAGGATTTAATGTGTGGAAGTGAATGGAAGAATAGAAGATGCTTAGAGGAAGCAAATTAAAAGGATAAGAAGAAAATCCTTGTGGAGCTCCAAAGATACATTTGATCAAGAAGAATCAAGTATACAAGCCAAAATTGAGATCTATAATTAGCAATTCAATTGCATTAGAAATCAAGTCATCTCATTGTTACTTTTTAACCATTGTAGTAGTGATCTAAATCTCTTAACAAAGTTGGCTTAACAACTATTTGTAAATCCTCTAACAAGGTGGCATTTCTATTGAAGTGTCTAAAGATCTCTAACAAGGCCATTCCTAATAGGGTGATTAAATCCTCTAATAGGGTCACACCTAATAGTTTGTTTTGTAACCTTTAACAAGGTTGGCTCCTAACAAGGCTCACTTCAGAAGAGTGAAAATTAGTAACTCATTGCAATTGGTGGTTTTTCCCAAATTGGGTTTCCACATTAAATCTTGGTGTCACTTGTTCATGCTATTTCTTTATGTGTTCGCAACTAAGTTAAGTAAGGTTAATCACAGGTAATATCTTCAGATTTGCATGTTAAGAATTTACTAAATTATAGTTATTATATCAGTGGTTATTGAGACATAGCATATTATCAGTATTAATCGAGTGCCTGTGTGTTTGCCAAGCATCAGTATTTTTAGTAAAGTTTATATTCAGTGTTGACATCTATGGGATCTAAGATTTATTTTAGTGGTAACTAATTCACCCCTCCCCTCTTAGTTGTAGACACCTAAATTTGATTACACTGCTTTGGTAATTCTATTTAGTTATCTCTAAAGGCATCATTAATTAAATTCCTATTTAATTAATCCTTTGCCATCCCCTAGCTGATTAATTTAATTAATTATCTATAATCCTAATTGATAAATCAAATAACCTATTATTTATCAATTAATTCTATTCTTCTATCTAATTCCAAAATCCTCATTTATTAAATAAATCTATTTGATAAATAAAGTCCTCAAATCTAATAACCCCTAAACTATCCCTAAACCCTCTTTTTAGCCTAATCCACCCCATCCACCCATACTAACCAAGCTTAGCTACTAACTCACCCACTCTCATGAATGCCATCCACTTGCATATCTTTAACAAGCTTAATCTAATCCTAAACCCAAGCCTAATCCACCCCCTAATATTGTCACATTCCCTAAGCAAGCTTAAGACTTTCCTAAGCCAAGAGAAGTCAACAATTTCAACTCCCTCCAAAATATCCCAACCACCAAGCCATGAATGCTCTTACAAAAGCCATAAAGACTCTTACAAGCCCATTCATTGCTCTTCCAAGCCATTATGAAGGGTCTTTATGAAGATATTATCCCTTGAGCCTCCTTTGTTGACTCATCTATCCTCTTGCCTCCATCCACTCACCCTGTGACATGTGTCACTCTCTGGTTGGTGCTAAACAAGCACAATCCATGTGCTCTCCTTTGAGTGCATCCTAGCCCTCCTTAAGCTTTCATCTCTTCTTGCATCTTAACCCTCCATCCCTCAAGCCCTTAGCCTATAAATTGAATCCCCTCCCAAGCCATTTCATCACAACCTTTAAGCCAAAGTTATAATGCTAGTTTGAGAACCAAAATCCATCAACCATACCCTTATAATGCCAAATTGAAAGCTCACAAAGCTACCAATTTTCCATTTACTCATCCCCACCATTGAAGCATAGTTTGAGCATCTTGAGCATACATCTCAATCTTTAGACTCATCTACCAAGTAAAGAGCTAAATCTTATTGAGAGAGTCCATTCATTTGGCTCATATTTTCAATTGAGGTTTTCTCTTTAGTCTATCATTTATGTTATGGTATTTTAGTTTGCAAATGCTTTTGATTTCTTAATTTAGTGTTTCTAACATACTAATATAGCATATACATTTTGGCACACCCGGTGGGACCCCACTATGGGTCATTTAATCATCCATTTCTATCTATATGTTGTTTTTTCTAACAATCTAATGTTTCTTGTTGTTTGAGTGAGTTGTAGGGTGTTTCACTTGTTTTTGCAGGTTGAAGGGTGCACTTGGGAAGAAAACATACCCTCAAAAATCTGAAAATAACAAAAAATATAAAAAATTCTGAAAAAATTTGCGCATTTTAGCTCTTTTCACGCAGTGTCATCTCCACAGATTGGCATCTGCGCCTGCAAATTGTCGTCTCCGCTTCTTTCTCTGTCATCTCCTAAACCAAACTGACATCTCCGCATATCAGCATCTCTGCCTGGTCTTCTGCTATCGGTGTTGCCACTAGACTATCGTCTCTACATCCTCAACTGTCATCTCCGCAGATCAGCGTCTCTGCTAGATACTCTGTCGTCTCCGTCGCCGCCTCTCCTACTCTGTCGTCTCCGCTGCCGCCAACCCAAATTGTCGCCTCTGCAAATCAGCGTCTCTGCTTGTCTCTTATTTTTTGCACCACCAAATTGACCTGTCATCTCTGATTCTTTCTCTGTCGTCTCCGATTATTTCTCTATCATCTCCGCAGATTGGCATCTCTGTAGATCAGCGTCTCCGAATTTTGGCATCTTCACCTGATGAAATATCGTCTCTACCTATTTATGTTGCATTTCAGTTTTAGTATATCAGTTCCTGCACTTTTTATTTATGGTTCTGTAGGATTTAGACCATTCTAAGCATTTTTACACCTAGGAAAAATAACAAAAAAAAATTTAAAAAAAATTTCCATAGTTAAGCTTTCATTTTGGAAGATTTTGGGTGACTAATCAATTTGCTTTTTTTTGTCTTATTGCAGGTTGGAGCAACAGATTTAATCATATTTTTTAGATTTTTCATGGAATAAACTTGAATGGTTAAACACATTTTTCTTTGAATGTATGTTGTTCAAAACACACTCTTGAATGCCATGGATTAAAATCAATTTTATTTGGAATGCATGCTTAAAACAAACAACTCAATCTTGAATGCAAAAGATCAATTAACCATTGCAATATCTCACACTTCAATTTTTGGTGCATTAAAAAAAATAAACAAATCTCTCTTTTGCATGCAACTTAGACAAAGTTAATTTTTGAACACTTAAGAAATTTGTTAAGTTAAAAACAAATCAACAAAAATCAAATTTAGTAGTTTCTTCATTGGAATCACCCTCTTTAATCACCCATCAATTTAACAATTAGTTGCAATCTCAGCGCCATCTATGGGGATAGGTCCACCTAAGAGAGTTTTAAGTGTTTCATAATTAGATTCTACTTAATTCACTTTTTGAGAGTTTGTCTTAAACTTATAAGATTTTTTCAATATCCAAAAATTTAGATTAAATCGATCACACTTCAAGTTTGGGCACTAAAATTGAACAACTATTGACATGGAGGGCCTTCGGGCGCACACTTGAAAATCGAGTTTCACACACCTTTTTTTTGGGTTTAAAATGAACAAACACTCAATCTTGAATGCCTTAAAGAAAATTAATCGATACTTGATGTGGAGGGCCTCCAGGCACGCGGGTTTACTTTCTTGTTGACCCTAACTCTTCTTCTTGTTCACATTCTTCGATCGATTTTTCTTTGTTGGCACATTTCAAAGTTGGAATTGAACATTGTCTCTTAAACATTAGTGCTTGCAAAGTCTAGATCAGAAAACTTAAGCATCAGTTGGAAAAGAATCCTGTCTTTTAGCCCAAGGTCATCCAAGTCTTCTCTCCCCTTGTCGTCTTTCGAGGCCATCTTGAGTGCATAGGATTAGGATCCAAAACCTTGTTTCTCTTTTTAGGAGGCTTGCTTGAGGATTTCATCACCCCTTGGGACGACCTCAACTCCAGCGTTCCGGTGGAGTATAAAGATTGGGAGGTGAATCCAAAGAAACCTCTCTTGGAATCAAGATTTTGTCACTCGGGCTAAGCCTCAAGAAACTTTATACCCTTGAAAAGTGAAAGAGGAGAAGTGGGTTACCGCTCCTCTTGGTTGTGTGACATCTTTTTGGTTTCATCTATGGATTTGGGCCTCACGTACCTTGCATATATTGAGGACTCCCTAGCTAAACCAAATTTCATCCTTGTAGAAAGCTTCCTAAGATGTTGATGTGTTTGATGTGTTTGATGTGCTTGCTCCAAACTTTTGTTTGCTTGTTTGTTCATAACTTTTGAATGAATGTTTGCCAACTTTGGTCAAAATCCCAAAATAGCAGAAATCTCCCAACTCAAGGCATACTTCGCATAGTCACTGCCTCATCAGAAGATCATCCAAGCTCCCTTAGTTCTTTTCTTTAGAACAATCCCAAATCCAAAGTCCATCCAAACCATCCCCCCCAGCTAGCCAGAAACCCAATCCAAAATCACACCCAAGCCTTTAGAGAGTTGTTGCCATTCTGCCAAAATTTTCTATCCAATCAATCCTACTAATCAACTAATCTCACCAAGGTTATCCCTCTGATAGAACATTGTCTAGGGTAATCTAGCTTTTGTCACTTGTATCCCTCATCACCTTCAGCTAAAGGTTGGGATCCACAAGTGCTCAATCTCGTGTCATGCCCATAAGATCATTAGTCTATCCTCAAGTTGACACAGCCACCATCCAATCCTGCACATAGGAAAGAAAAACTCTCATCTTTTGATAGCATGTCCTTGAAGTCTTACATCCACAGGAAAGCCAAAAATCTCCAGCCAATCCTCCTTAGGTCTGTCATATAGCTTTGACTCTCCCTAGGAAATCTTTCATCAGCCAATCCAAAATTTGCACTTAATCCAAATCCAACCATGAGCTTCCGTGTTCATTGATATGCAAGACCCCATCCCCATCTGACTCATCATCAAAACATGAAATCCCAAACCTATCATGATGTGTTCGGTTGTATTGTCCTTGCTCCCGCCACCTCCTATTCCAATGATGATGAAAATCTTGTTGACTATGATGGGTATATTGAAAACCTTAGAAACATTCTCCCAAGCATCCCCCAAAATCCACGTATTCTTCCAAACTATCTAGTCATGCCATCTGATATCCCAGCTTCTCCTCCATCACCCAATCAACCAAGCTTCCAATCTTCCACCCCCATCACACTAGCTATTCCTGTCAATCCACTTCCACCTCCGACACACGAGTCTCCAAGGAATCTCCTAGAGGAAATACAAGAAAAGCCACCTCCAGCAGTCGATAAGCCATGTCATCTAATCCAACCATGTGAAGTTGTTAGTGATGAAGCTTCCCCATCTATAATATCACCTCCATCTCCCATAGCTATCATACCCATACCATCCATCAAACTGCTTAAAATCCTTCCACTTCTTGCAAGCATCAAAATCCCACCACCTGTCAAATCCCTCCAAATCCTATCCACATTTCCCAAATCTCTCAAAATGACCCTTATGCATCCATCTTCTACTCACCCATCTCCACTACCGAATCTCCCATCTATCCATCCATTGCCTTTGAAGAATCCATCCCTTCACCTCTTATCGCACCATCCACTCCAATCCAATCCTATCAAGATCCTACCCAAAAGCATGTTGACATCCCCTAAAGCATAAATGAAGATATCATCATACCATGTCTTCCATCCATAGTGTAGTCACCACCCCCTCCATCTCCAAAACCTCAAGCCATACCTCCTCTACTGCAGGATATCTTTTCATCCCATCAGCTAAATCAAGATCCTATCCTACCATCTCCTCCACTCCATGCTTCCATCTTACCACCTATCCAAGCTATTCCACCATCTATAACCTACCCTCTTGGTTCACTTACATTCATCCATGGTGGCCTCTTAGCAGAAGAATTAAGAACAGTATCTCCCTGTTGCAGTACATCTGATAAAGCACTTCCACCATTTTTTGCAAGCAAAAAGTATCCTCAGCTAGTTCAAATGCTCAATCAATGGCATTATCAAGGTCAAGGTTTCGGACTACAAGAGCAAGGAATTAGAAAGCCTATTACTGCACAAAAAAATCTAGGATTTCATGGTCTTGGATATGTATCCAAAGGCTCACCATCTAAAGGTGTTGGTACACCACACCCCCAACCCAAGCCTATCTCCAAACCCACCATGCCAGCCTCCCATCACTTCTTCAAGAAATCTTATGTCATCCCCCCTCCACCATCTTTGCAACCCAAAACAACCTACCATATCCCCCCTTCAACCGCTAAATCCATTTTGGGTCCCTATGTCCCAAAATCTACCATCCCCCATCCTCCTATCAGCCATCATAAAAATCCTATTCCCTCCATTCCTACACAAGATCAACAAAGGCACATATTAGGGCACATCATCCATCATGATCCCCCTACACGCTCTTCCATATCCTCTCCATCTCACAAAGCTTCTCCTAACCATCTTCTCAAAGCTTACCATAGCAATGTGAATGCCAACTTCAAAATGCATAAAGCTAAAAATCCACATCCTAGGCAATCATATGTCTATTCTAAAAGACATACTCCAAAAAGGAAAGATCCAATCAAAGAATGCAAAACAATGCAAAAACCTATGAAAAGAAAATCCAAAACCATGTGGATCCCAAAGAAAAAAGTTGAAACCCAATGCATAATAGCATCCACCATTGCTAATCTCCCATCTAGTGATTCATGTCCCCCATATCCTAACTCCATCTTGGGTGCCTATATCCCCAAGCGCACTTCCACAAATCCACCATCAAGCTCGCATCTACCATCTATCCCCCATATGCTCTTTTCACACCTGTCCCAACATGTGCCAATGTTGATCCTACAAGCATCCCCATCTCATGTTCCTTTCCAGCCTTTTCATCCCTCCATCTCCTACCATCAATCCCATCTAATCCAATCTATTGCATAAATCACACATGCGGTGTACCAACAGCTAGCAACAAAATTGAACATTCCAACAGCCAATGAAAAATCCCAAAAAAGCCAAAAATAGCTGAAAAAAGCCAAAATCATTCCAGCTAAGTCCAAAGTCAAAAAGTCAAAAAAATAAAGCAAAATAAAGCATCCACTAGTGAAAACTTGGCAATTCAAGCGCTTTGGACAAGTACCATGATGAAAACTTGGCAAACAAGCGTCATGCATAACCCAACCATCCCCATCTTAGCCTATCATCCTCATGCTTTTGGTCACATCTTGCCATCCAACTCCATCTTCCAATTTATCCACCTATCTTTCATCCTCCAAGCTTTTATCTATCACTATCCACTTATCTTCTACAACCTCACCCCATCATCCCAACTATCATCCATCTCCCTAGCACCTTCAGCTTTTCCATCCTAGCTTCAATCCTATCACATCCATCATAAGACCTCCTTTCGCATGTCATCTTCTGATTGGGGGCACTGAACTCCTTGGAGATCTTGTCTTGTCCATCCTCCCTTGTCATTGGTATCTCACTCTAGGCTATCCTCATGCAAATCAGATGTCATCCTCTCATTAGCCATTCACTCTAGTGCCATCTATCAGCTTAGCTACCACCAACCTTAGCATTGTCCCCATCCTTGGTCGCACATCTATCATCATCATTGGATGCATCCTGCCAAATCCATACCTTTCGCTATCACCCCATCCTTAGCTTTCACATCTTGCACAACATCGAACCATCCCACTATCCTATCATCCTAAGCTTTTGCCTACTTGTAACTATCTTGGTCAGCTTTAGCTTGTAAATATCTTGGTCTGTCACCTTGTACATCCTCTTTAGCTTAGTACCATTGTATCTATCCATCTTTTGTGTCAGTTCCTCCTTGATCAACATCTTGCACACATCGCACAACCCTTGGTTAGCTATTCCAATGCATCTGTTAGCTAGATCTCCTGTCATCAAAGTGTTATCCTTCTTAGTTTAGCTTGCCAGATGCATCACTCATCCAGATCCATCAGCTTAGGTGCTCTCCGATAGATCCTTGTAGGATATAGCTTTCCTCATGTCTGATCTCGGTCCGTTAGTACCTTGTCCTACCCATCTCATTGGCAAACGGTTCTCTTTTGGATTTTTGCTTTCTCTTGATTTGGAATCTTCCCTTTTGGGTCTTGAAGTATCTTTTCCAAACAATATTTTTGTTCCCTCCTCAAAATTGCCACGATCTTCCATATCATGGTATACTGCGAATGGGGCAATCTAGGCGTAAGGTCTTGATCAAGTCTTTTGTTTGTTTTTCTTTTCTACTTGTGGGTTACCTAGTGTCGGTTCCACTCTAATTCTCTCAAGATTCATGTGTGATGCTGGGGAAATCCTTGCGTGTTTGTTTTTAGTCAGTTCGTCAGTCCTCTGGACAGTTGGTGAAAAGGCCTTGATGTTCTTGGTAACCTTAGCAATTAACCAACAGTCCTATAGCAAATCTAGTGCTCAACTACATGGTGGTACTTATCTTTAAAGTATCCCCCTGTTCAAAAGGCTTCAATGGATTCCCTTCATCTCCATTATCCTCCATCCATATCCAGCATCTATCTCTCCTGCCCTAGCTTGTGCAACTATATCTCTTTGAATCAATCATCACTCTTAGCTTTAGGGATCCACAATCCTAGTCTTAGGGATCCACCAATCCAATCAATCCACCAAGCCTCATCTTTCGAGATCCACAATCCTAGTCCTAGGGATCTCTGAAACCCATCTTTCACCAATCTGACTCTTTGAAATCCTGTTGCATCAACTTTTTAATCCCCTCATCCATCTCCCTATCTTGGATTCCTTTTTATAGCGCTCCGCTCCGTCATCCTCCCCCCAATCCTGAAAGTCTTAAGCTTATTTACTCTTGTGCCTCTCATTTTCCCCTTTATCATTCTCCCATAGTGAGAATTTGAGCTAATTTTGCCTCTTCTCTTAAGCCACTCTTCGTCCTCCCATCTCAAATTCTTGTATTTTTCAAGAAGCCATCGAGCCTCATGTCCTCTCCTCACCGCCTTCTTGAGGGGGCATCTCTACGTCTAGTCTCTCCTCTTCTTATTCGAGACTAGGGCAACCTTGTTCCTAGTCTTAGGGATCCACCTATTATTTATCAATTAATCCTAATCTTCTATCTAATTCCAAAATCCTCATTTATTAAATAAATCTATTTGATAAATAAAGCCCTCAAATCTAATAACCCCTAAACTATCCCTAAACCCTCTTTTTAGCCTAATCCACCCCATCCACCCATACTAACCAAGCTTAGCTACTAACTCACCCACCCTCATGAATGCCATCCACTTGCATATCTCTAACAAGCCTAATCTAATCCTAAACCCAAGCCTAATCCACCCCCTAATGTTGTCACATTCCCTAAGCAAGCTTAAGACTTTCCTAAGCCAAGAAAAGTCAACAATCTCAACTCCCTCCAAAATATCCCAACCACCAAGCCATGAATGCTCTTAAAAAAGCCATAAAGACTCTTACAAGCCCATTCATTGCTCTTACAAGCCATTATGAAGGGTCTTTATGAAGATATTATCCCTTGAGCCTCCTTTTTTGACTCATCTATCCCCTTGCCTCCATCCACTCACCTTGTGACATGTGTCACTCCCTGGTTGGTGATAAACAAGCACAATCCATGTGCTCCCCTTTGAGTGCATCCTAGCCCTCCTTAAGCTTTCATCTCTCCTTGCATCTTAACCCTCCATCCCTCAACCCCTTAGCCTATAAATTGAATCCCCTCCCAAGCCATTTCATCACAACCTTTAAGCCAAAGTTATAATGCTAGTTTGAGAACCAAAAGCCATCAACCATACCCTTATAATGCCAAATTGAGAGCTCACAAAGCTACCAATTTGCCATTTACTCATCCCCACCATTGAAGCATATTTTGAGCATCTTGAGCATCTTGAGCATACATCTCAATCCTTAGACTCATCTACCAAGCAAAGAGCTAAATCCTATTGGGAGAGTCCATTCATTTGGCTCATATTTCCAGTTGGGGTTTCCTCTTTAGTCTCTCATTTATGTTATGGTATTTTAGTTTGTAAATGCTTTTGATTTCTTAATTTAGTGTTTCTAGCATACTAATATAGCATATACATTAGTTACTCCTCTTATATTTCCAACTCCAAGTACATGTCCATGTGCCTCTTAATTAGCACTACAATTACATATGTCACGTAGTAGTATGCCACCTTCACTAATTGGTCGTGGGCTTCCTCTTGTACCTAAACATAACTCTAGAATCTCATGCCTAATCTCTCCCATCTTACAACCTCTTAGATTGGTGATCTTACAATCTCTCTCTATCATCCACACATCCCTCACTACTACATGTATCTATGGATCCCCTACCTACCCCTAAAAAGTCCTCAACCTCATCCTGGCTCATTGTAGCACATCTTGTGTTTGTGCTAATGTATCTCCTATAGGGTGGCCTTATGGTGGTTGGTTGGACATGTCCTCATCTCCTCCCCACCCTTCTAATGCTCTCCCTAAGTTTCCTATTTTGGTGAATCGTCTACCTTCTACCACTAGGTATCACCTCTAACCACACCTAGGATACCCATCCCTCCTCAAGGCCAAACATGAGAAGACCTTTGTGTCAATCCACTATTACTAGAACTAGGATCTAATCTAACTATCTAAGGAGGAACAAAAACTAGGATGAATCTCAATGGCTATGGAGGTGCATGTGCCTCCCATACATTTAGCTATGGTTCTCTACCAATAGCTCCCACAAGATCTATGAATCTCAAAAATGGATGAGTGACCATAAATTCCCTATACTCAAAAGTGACTCCAACATCTAAGATCTCAAAGAAGTATTTTGATCTCACAATGAAACATTCACGAACATTTGTCATGCATCTCACATGATTTAATATCAAAGACCAACCATTCTTCACCTCCTCAATGAAGCAAGCATAATTGCAATACTCTTGTGACATATCTTGTTGGTGCCCATACTATCTCTAGAGACAATTCAACAAGATCTCTTAATTTTTGTGATGAGTGGCCAATCAGTGGCTATGATACCAACATATAGCCCAACTAAGAGTGAGTATCATCCCATGGCTTTGTGCCTCACCATGGCCTCCATGCTAGTAATATCAAATTATTCAAATTTCATTGCCAATGATCTATCTTACTAACTAGGGCTAGGTAATCACTCCACTATAATGATATATATATATATATATATATATATATATAACCTTTATGTGTGTGTGTGTGTGTGTGTGTGTGTGTGTGTGTGTGTGTGTGTGTGTATATATATATAAATATTTTCAATGATCGTAAAAGATAGGCCTCGCAATGGGTACATACTCCCATGTGCACACCTGTAGCACAACTCCTACTATTGTGTTCTTTGCATGATGGTATACAACCTCATGCATCTTGTGGAACATATGTTCTAGCATGCACTAGCCCCATCCAAAGCAAGCTAGATGATCTATCATCCTCTATGATATCCTACCCCATCCACATGTGATACCATGTTGGCCTCTATCTAGCATTAGATAACAACCTATGAATGTTCCCAGTATAACTACAAGGCAATGATCATCCCCATATCATGGACTAACTCATCCCATGGAATAGCTATGTCTAGTATGATATCACCCTAAAATATCTCTCTGAGGGCCTCCACTCCAAGTCATGATTCTAAATCAAACTCTATATGAAGACCATGGAAGGCAATCCTCAATATCTGATGAATATCCTTGAGACTCATTGTCATCTTGCTGAGGGGAAGGTCAAATGTGTTAGTTTCACCATGGAAATGCTCTATAAGTTTGTAAGAAGACCATGATTTACCCTAATATTAGGGATATCATGGAGATGTAATAAGCCCAAACTGTCAATATGTGCTACCTCTACCTCATATAGTTTTTTGACAAGACCTCTAATGGACGAGTGGAATAGGAGACAACATTTGGGAAGTCTACCTACAGATGAAAACAACATGAAAAGAATCAGTACTTGATCCACAAATAGTTGGTCAAAGCAGTAAAAACTGTGCAACACCCATACACACAAATCCTATAAGATTCTACAAAGCTAACTAGAAGACAAAATTTGAAAAAAATTCTCTTACACCCTACAAAATGACTATCTATTTTCATATGAATAAACAATATTTAAAATATTGCCATAAAATCTCACATGAGACTTTAGTAGTTTCCATGCGAGTAAACATTTTCATGTGAGCTTTCTCACAAGGTGACACAACCAGACACTTGTTATAGGGTTCTTAGGTGACATATGGGTATACCCTAGGTGAGAATTGGGGGTTGTAAATGTGAGACTTAGTTTTGATTGCCAAGTCTCATGCATTTTTTCTCGTTGTGCGGCATGAGTAAATAGGATGTGATGCAAGGAAACACAAAATATATTCTAAAAATGTGCAAAAACTATGAAAATTTCAACAAAAATGCATAAAATTTGAATAAATAAGTAGGTATTCAAGAAATTATAGGACGTAGGTAGTCTGTTGGTTGACTATGATGCCTGGAAAGCTCGAATCGATGTGAGTGCACAAGGATAGCCATGATGACTTAGATCTCAAACTCATAAAAGACAAATAAGAAAATGATTTGGAAATGAACTTTTGGGTCCTTATTTAGGTTTTGACCTAATTTTCAAAAGTGCTCTAATTAGCTTGAAAATTACCCCTGTTACCAGATTTGACAATATTGGATCCATTTTTGGGATCAATATTGGAATTGAAATTTTGATACTCATAAATAGCTCAAAAATACAATTTGTAATTTTGGGACCAACATGATCGAATGCTTTTGTAGCCCTTTTTTTGATGCAATATTAATCCTAGAATCTCATCACATCGACATTTTCTCAAAATGTTCAACTTTTCCAACAAAATATAACTAAGGTCAATCAAGGTCAAACTTCGTCAAAACTAGGTCAAATGGACACCAAAATCACTCTAAATAGACTTTAAATCTTTTTTGACCTATCCTCAATCTATTTCAATCTATTCTACATTCTTATGCATCATTGATCACATCTTTGGCTTTAATCAACTGCTCTACATCACATTTTTGTTGTGTCATCTTTTGATTTCACTCCCAAGGGAGCAATGTGAATACAATTCTTACATCAATCAAATCTTGCTTCAAAAAAACTAGTCAGAACTCAAATCCCTTGGGCTTATATAAGATGCCATCTAAGCATTACCACCACATATGTGGACCTCAATTGAAAACTTGCCTACAACTAAGAAAGACTTTCACACACAAATTTTAATCTTTAAACTTAACTATCTAATTTGCCTTTAGTGCACTTGTTCTACCTAATATTTACCTTGTGGCCTTGCACCATCTTCATTTTCTTCCCTTCTCTTCTTCTTTAGTTTTCTCATCATGTAATGGCCTCATGCACATAATAAATAAACAAGTAAAAATAGTACAGGCCCACTTAGCATCATGTTAGGACTTAGTTTTGAGTATAATTAGATTAAATTGCATCATTTTATATATTTTTTGCATGGGGGAAACCCTACCTTCAAATATCATAAATTTGGGGTTGATTCTCTATAAAAGCATGATTGTATAATGTATCAAGGGTCAACATTTTGTGCAATAAACACATATAATTGTTAGCCCCAATTGATAATATTGTTAATGTAAGTGAAAGAGTTATAGTAGTTGTTATATTATCATTGATGTCAAGCCTTTCTTAAACATTATGCTAATTCAATAGAGTGTAATATCATTTGATCAATGAAGAGGATTAGAAGAAAGTATGTTAAGTATGTGGTATTTAATGGGCACTTGAATGATTTAGACCCTGACAGTATAATATTGGTTTAATTGTTTTACATTATTTGATGAAGAGTTGGAATCATGTATGTTCAAGTTGTGTTGCACTGAGCTAGTCAACCTACACTGACCAAACATGGTGAATGAAGGAATATTAAATTAACTAAGCAAGTATAGTTGTCACCGAGCACTTGATAGAGAAGTGAAAGAGTTTAGAATTAACTAGGTAATTTCAATGTTAATTGAGTCTATTATTGATTGAGCAAGATGTAATGTACACAAATTATGAACATGAAGAACAAGTTTAGAAAATACTTAATCTAAGGTAGACATTTGATGAAAATTAAGAATGCTTGAAAAGCTTCAAGGATAAGGATAAAGTTAGTCATGAAATAAATCATTGGAAAAGTTCAAAGAAGATATGATGGAGGGGATTTATCAATTTGAAATGGAGTGCAAAGTTCAAGCTAGATGTCTATTTCTTGAGTGTTTAGATCTAGTGAATATGAACTTGATGGAGATCTCGATTTTGATTAAGAGGCAAAACCTAGAAGATTTTGGAATGGAGAAAAAAATCTATTTAAGTGATGAAATGTAAAGCTTATTATTGTTGAACATGATTATAGTAGTTCGATTATTACTGAAGAAGAAGAAGGAAGAGAAGTGTAAACCAAGCATAGTACTATTGGGAAGATCAAGTAGAGGAAGTGCTAAATTGATGTGTGAACTGTGCAAGTTAGCTAGAAAGGGATCAGAAGGAAGAGATTTAGGAAAGAGAAGATCTAAAGAACAAAGGTAGTGCTAAAACCTAACAAATCATTTTACTATTATTTTCTTACCATTGTAGTAGAAAAATCTCTTAAATGAGTGGACCTAATATTCTAGAGAAATCCTATATGGTATCATTCAATAGTAATCTTGTAAGTCCTTTAGAGCATGCTACTCTTCAGAAATGTCAAGGAGTGATAAGGCCTAGATGATCTTTGGAATAAATCCGCTTACAAGGTCACATTAAAAATGTGTATGTAACCTTTAGCAAGGTTGGCTCCTAACAAAGCTCACTTCAATACTTGGTTTTTTGGTTATAGGGTTTACATGTTAAATACTTATGTCAAATGTGTGAATGCTTATTATGTTGCAACTATATTTCATGTTAATTGTTTAATATTGCAACTTGGTATACAATCTAGATATTTACTCAGATACTCAGTACACAGTTAGTTTGAGGTTTTAAGTTGTCATTATTAGTCTTTTCTCTCTTTATTTATCTCTCTAAACTCATATTTGTCTAAGTTTTATCACCTCATCTCTATTATCATCTCGCCTATTGAAGTTTACCTTTCTTGAGTTATGTCAATTCCTCTAAGTTTCTATGTTGTCTTAGGTGTATAGTTTTGAATCTATTGTGAAATACCTATATTCAAGTTTTTTGAACCATTTTGAACCTCTTTAAACAAAGGTTCAAAGGAGATCAAACTAGTTTCATCAATGGTTTTTGGATTAACCTTTGTTTTTTAGGAAAGACCTATCAAATCTGTTGCAGAATGCATCCGAACCACTTTGAACCACTTTATACCAAGGCTCAAAGAGATTCAAATGAGTTCCATCATCAAAAATCAGCACTAAGGGTTGATATCGATGATTGATGTGATAGTTGTACCTAAAGTGTAAAGGGTGACATTCTAATGATGATGTAAAAGCTCCTCCTCATAATTAGTACTGCCAAGTATAGATCATGAGTTGGCAGTGTAAGTGGGAAAGCCAAATATTCTAATGAACACTAAATTTGGATTGTCAAAAGAATATTAATAATGATTGAGAAATTTTCCTTAAAGTGAACATTTAATGAAAGGACGTCATAACTTCTTGAAGCATGTGTATTGCCTTGAAATAATCTCACTATTAAAACCCAAATTTTTAGTAGTACTTTCCCCTATATGCAAACTAATCTAAAACCCAGTCTGAGCTTATTTTTATTCTATTTTGTAAATTTGAAAGTAAGTGGCAGATAGAGAAAGGGGGGTCTTTTGGGTTTTTAGCTATTCACAGGTGAGGGTTGTAAGCTTTTCTTCCTACTTCTTTTATGTCACATTTCTTCAAGAAGGAAGCATTTGGAAAGTTCATGTTCTTGTTGTGAGTATGAAATCTATTATACATTTCTTTGGAAATACTTTTAGTCTTGAATTTTGATGACCCATAATTTTTTATACAAATTTAATGGGAGTCGAGGTTGACAAGTTGCAAGAAAAAAATTTAGAACAAGAAGAGGTTAAAGGATGTCTCAAAGTTTTGGCAAGTGGGCTCCTTGAAGCTACTTCTTTTCCTCTACTCTACAAAGTCTAGAAAAACTTCAATACTGTATTAACCATTCTGATGTCAAATCTAAGAGCATACTAAGTAAAGATAGTGAACCTTTGATGTCTATTACCAGAGTGACCATTTCATCTATTCTAAAATTACCTGAGTCTTCCTTTGCTAGTTTCAGCCTCACTCAATCCTTGGTCCAATTTTGAGAAGACCCCCAAAAAAATCGTAGCCAGATAGCTAGAAAGTGTACTGAGACCTTTTACAAGGGAGGTTCAAGGCTACTAAAAATACTAACTAAAGATCATATGAAGCCTCATATACATGATCTGATGGTTCTATTGCACGGAGTTAAAGGTTTAGTTGATGTCTTTATTTTTGAAGAATGGATGTTTTATCACATAGCTATCATTTGTACTCGTAAAAAATTCCTTGATTGGGATGATTTGATAGCTATCTCATTAAAAAACCAACTCAAGCATTCACAAACTACCTAACAAGAATTTTATATGTCCTCCTACTAAACCTATTGTCTTGCACATGTGTGTAATCTCACTAGAATTCCTCATGAACCTTGGAGTGAGGACATCAGAGTGTATCAGTACTATCCTCTATTGAGAAAAGACAAAGTGTTGGAAGATTTTAGGAAAGTGCATGATGTATTCCTAGTAAATTTACATCTCAATCTTGTTAGGAATAAGGTGTCTCGAACTTGGATAATTTCTATTCTTATTATTTGTTTTGTAAATTTATTTTTCCAAATAATGTAATTAAGTGTGAGTGTACATGTCTAGTTGGCATGTTGATATGTCACTCCACTTGCATGTGTTAGCATCTTGAATTGTGTGTAAGGAAATCATGACTGAAATGATTACGACAGATTCTGATGATGCGTAAGAGCTATCTTTGGAATATGTGCATAAGGAAATCATGACTGAAACGGTAATGATGGATTCCTATGACACATACAAGCTATCTTTGGAAGATTTCATTGTGTGTAAGGAAATCATGACTAAAATGGTTGTGACAGATTCCTATGATGCGTAAGAGCTATCTTTGGAAGATGCCCTAAAAATGGAAAGCACATTATATAAGCACTTTGAGGGCTAAAGATAGAGAGAGTGAATGTAGGGTATTGTTGGTTGCTACTGGATAAGTCTTTCATGTCCTAAAAGAGATTGCACTCCAAGTGTGTTGTAACCTTTGAGTTGAAGATAATACATTGTGCATGTTTTGAAGGGGTGGGGTTGTTTTACCGAAAAGTTTTTAACCACCAGCATATCTTTGTGTTTATATGTTATTATTTCTTTATCTATTTTTTGTATTCATGGTTGATTGCAATATTGTTGTTTTATTGAAAGTTAATCTAAAATTGTAAGGATTTAAAAAGAATTTGCACACTACTTTCCTTAAGAGATTAGTGTAGGAAGTTGTTTTTGCACCTGATTTTCTTTACAAGTGGTACCAGAGCTTGATCAACTTTTGATTCTAGTTGTTGGGTACGGTTTTTTGAGCTAATCTCAAGTTGAGGGGGAGTTTTTTGCAAAGCATTCTAAATCTTATTTGTAGATTGAAATTGTTAGTTCATCATACAAAAAAATATAGAGGTGGAGAAATTTAATGGCAGTAATTTTGAGTTGTGGAAACTCAAGATAGAAGACTTGCTTGAAGATCATGATCCATAGGAGGCGACTTCACTTGATGTGATACCTGCAATAATATATCAAATAGATTGGGATCTCAAGGATCAAAAAGTTAAGGGTCTCATTAGACTCTATCTAATTGATTCAGTCCTCTTGAATGTTCTTGATGAGAAGACCGCAAATAGTTTGTGGACATGACTTAGATCTGTGTATTAGGCCAAGTCTCTGGTGAACAAGTTGTTCCTAAGGAAGAAGTTGTATTCTCTAATAATGGAGGAAGGAGGATATATTATAGATCATCTAAATGCTTTTAATTTACTAATTGCATAGTTGACATCATTTGGTGTCAAGATAGAGGAGGAGGATCGATGTATGACCCTATTATGTTCCTTGTCAGATTCATGGGACCATCTTGTGATGGCTCTTGGAAGTTCTTTAGTCACTTTTAGAATGGATGATGTGTTGTCTTTATTGTTATGTAAGGAGATGAGGAGAAATTCATCAGAGTTGGCTAAGGAAGCTCTTGTTGTCCATGGTAGATCTAATGACAAAGGTAAGAAAAATGACAACAAGTCTAGAAAGGGTAGATCCAAATCCCATGGAAAATCAAAGACTCTTGGAAAGTCCAAGGCAAAATGCTAGAACTATGATAAGACTGGGCACTTCCATAAAGACTGTAAAGAGCCAAAGAAGAAGAAGAAAGCCTCAAATTTAGGTTCAGAAAAATCTCAAGAAGATGGTGATTCTTTCATTGCAGCCTTGGCAATGCATGCATCTGATAATGTGTGGTTGATAGACTTGGTGCTTCTTTCCACATGACCTCTCATCAAAGCTAGTTCTCAAAGTATGAAGTTTTTGATGGTGGAAAGGTGTACTTGGGTGATAATTCTCACCTAAAGATAGTTGGATGAGGATGGGTCACTATTAGATTCCCTAATGGATGAGTAAAGGGGATCAACGGGGTAATGCACATCCTTGGTTTGGCACGAAAACTATTATCTGTAATTATGTTAAATGATGTAGGTGTGTAAGTTTTTTTCTAAAGATGGATGCAAGTTGATAAGAGGAGCTATGGTGCTTGCTAAGGGTACTAGGATAGGCACTCTATTTCAGCTTGATGCATGCATTTCTCAATGTAATAGGTCTTCTATTTCAAATAAGAGAGAAGCTATCATTTCATCCCCGCCATCTGAACAAGCAGTAAAGAAGACTGTGGTTATTGGTTCTGAAAGAAGTGCAACATGTGTACCTAAGGGTGCAAACACATTGGAAGGAAAGCTTCCTGCAGAAAAGATAATGTTGTGGCATATGAGATTTGGCCACATTGGTGAGAAGGATCTCAAAACCTTGAAGAACAAGAACATCATTGAGGGGTTAAATGATTGTAATCTTGAGTTTGACTTATGTGAACATTGTGTCTATGGTAAAAAAAATCATGTTCAATTTTACTCTAGTTCTCACAAATCTTCTAATTTTTTGGATCTTATTCATTCCGGTGTATTTGGTCCTGTAAAAGTTCCTCCAATCTCCAAGTCTATATTTTTTATATCTTTCATAGATGATTATAGTAGGACATGGATTTTTTTCCTGAAAAGTAAGACACAACTCTTTAGTCAGTTCAAGGAATTTAAAGTGCTTGTAGAGAATCAGAATAGTAAGAAGATTAAGTATGTGAGAACTAACAATGGTGGTGAGTTTTTCTTAGCAAATTTTGAACACTTCTATAAAGAATGAGGTATCGAGAGGCATAAGACAACTCTTTATACCCTACAGAAAATAGAGTTGCAAAAAGAATGAACAAGACACTAATTGAGAAGGCTAGGAGTATGCTTAGTGGAGCTAGTCTTGAACAAAAATTTTGGGCTGAAGCTATGGCCACTGCTTGCTATCTGGTTAACAGATCTCCTATATCAGCTCTTGTTGGTAAGACACCCATGGAGGTGTGGTCTGGTAAGAAGCCTTCAATTAGACATCTTCATGTTTTTGGTTGTGAAGCTTATGCACAAGTTCCAAAGTAGAAAAGATCTAAGTTGGAAAACAAAGATGTCAAATGTATTTTCATCAAATACAATGTTGGTATGAAAAAATACAAGCTTTGGGACCCTGTGACTAGTAAGGTGTTGTATAGAAAAAATGTTATTTTTAGAGAGCTAAAATATTCTCCTATTGTGCTACAACTAGATGAAAAAGAAAAGAAGGAAGATATTGTTCAGTTGCCTCCTACCCCTGAGAAGACTGAACAAAAAGACCATGTTGGGTCTAGTGATGAGGAGAGCTCTTGTAACTTTGACAGTTCAAAAAGAGAGGAAGAACAACCTCAACCTTAGCCCTTGAGGAGATCCATGAGAGTAAGGAAGTAGCTAGAAAGGTTTGGTTAATCTATGTTAGATTCCAGTTGTGCCTTTTCTTTGATTACTAACACTAATGAGCCTAGATCTGTGAAAGAAGCTTTGGATATGGAAGATGCAGGTTCCTGGATTGAGGCCATGGATGATGAGAAGGCTTCTTTGGATAAAAACAAAAGTTGGGACCTTTTACCTTTGCCTAAAGGATGAAAACCTGTTGGTATAAAATGGGTGTTCAAGAAGAAATTTTGTGTAGATGGCAGTGTTGAAAGCTACAAAGCTAGATTGGTTGTGAAGGGGTATTCATAGGTAGAGGGAATAGATTATGGTGAAATATTCTCTCTTGTTGCAAATTTGACATCTATTAGATTTCTATTATCTCTTGTTGCATCACATGATTTAGGGAAAGAATAGATGGATGTGAAGATAGCTTTCCTTCATGGTGATTTGGAGGAAGAGATTTATATGTCACATCCTGAGCACTACATTGTTAAAGGTAAAGAACCTTTGGTTTGTAGATTAAAGAAGTCTATGTATGGTTCGAAACAATCTCCTAGGATGTGGTACCTTAATTTTTATGCCTTTATGTTGTCAATTGGATTTGTAAGATCAAAATTAGATCATTGTGTTTATTTTGAATTTGAAAATGATTGCCTTCTTATTGTTGCATTATATGTTGATGATATGTCGCTATTTGGGAAGGGTAAGGGTATGATTTCTGATTTTAAATCTCAATTGTCAGTACAATTTGAGATGAAAGATCTTGGGTCAGAAAGGTACATCTTGGGTATGGAAATCAGTAGAGATAGGTCTAATAGAAAACTTTGGTTGAGTTAGAGTAAGTATGTGAAGTTTGTGTTGGAGAGGTTCAGCATGGCAGATTGTAGACCATTGTGTGTTCCCGTTTCTTGGGAACAAACTTATCTATAGATGATTGTCCAAAATCTCCTAGTGAGGTGGATGACATGAGTAGAGTACCTTATGTTAGTGTAGTTGGCAATCTTATGTATACTATGGTCTGTACTAGACCAAACATTGCCTAAGCAATGGGAGTTCTGAGCCAGTTTATGGTTAATCCTAGACGAGTACATTTGGATGCAATTAAGTGAGTATTGAGATATTTGAGGGGTACATTAGATTACTCTATTTGTTATCATGGTAATTCTTCTAGAGCTATGCATTCAGTTTGCATTTCTGGATATGTGGATTCAAATTGAGCAGGTGATATTTACAATAGGAGATCCACTAGTGCTTATGTGTTCATTATGTTTGGTGGTGCCCTCATTTGGATGAGTAAGCAACAAACTATGGTTGCTTTGTCTACTATAGAAGTTAAGTACATGGCTACTACTCATGCTTGTAAGGAATCCATTTGGCTTAGGAGATTGTGTTCTGATATTGGTGTTGATGCAGGATAGATTACTATTTGTTGCAACAGTCAGACTGTTATTTGCCTTGCAAAGAATCCAACTTTCCATGCCAGAACAAAGCACATTGATGTGTAGTTTCACTTTGTGAGAGATATGGTGGAAGATGGAAAGGTAAATTTGGAGAAGGTAGATACTATAAGGAATATTGTAGATGCATTGACAAAACTAGTAGGCATAGAGAAGTTTAGATGGTGTTCAGAGTCTATGGGCCTTTCGGCCTATAGCGGTTAGTTCTTGTTATGTTCATGTTGCTCTTACAAGGTGTTTGAAAAGTGGGAGAATGTTAGGAATAAGGTATCTCAACCTTGGATAATTCCTATTCTTATTATTTGTTTTATAAATTTATTTTTTTCAAATAATGTAATTAAGTGTGAATGTACATGTCTAGTTGGCATGTTGATGTGTCACTCCACTTGCATGTGTCGGTATCTTGAATTGTGTGTAAGGATATCATGACTGAAACAATTATGATGGATTCCTATGATGTGTAAGAGCTATCTTTGGAATATTTAATTATGTGTAAGGAAATCATGACTGAAATGGTTATGACAGATTTCTATGATGCATAAGAGCTATCTTTGGAAGATTTAATTTGTGTAAGGAAATCATGACTAAAGCGATTATGACGGATTCCTATGACATGTAAGAGCTATCTTTGGAAGATGCCCTAAAAAAAGAAAGCACATTATATAAGCACTTTGAGGGTTGAAGATAGAGAGAGTGCGTGTAGTGTATTGTTGGTTGTTACTAGATAAGTCTTCCATGTCCTAAAAGAGCTTGCACTGTAAGTGTGTTGTAACCTTTGAGTTGAAGATAAAACATTGTGCAAGTTTTGGAGGGGTGAGGTTGTTTTACCGAAAGGTTTTGCTCCATCAACATATCTTTGTGTTTATGTGTTATTATTTCTCTATCTATTTTTTGTATTCATGGTTGATTTCAATATTGTTGTTTTATTGAAAGTGAATCTGAAATTGTAAGGATTTAAAAAGAATTTGCATAATACTTTCCTTAAGAGGTTAGTGTAGGAAGTTGTTTACACACCTAAGTTTCCTTACAAATCTCACTAAAACCCCGATGCAAAGAATGTCTTCAAAAGCCTAAACTTTAGTTCAAAGTTATGGAAGTTTATATAGCTGATTCCCTGGGTTCAATTACATAAGAATAGGTGGTTTTGAGGAGGAACCAATTAAACTGCCAAGGTATGTGCTAGATTATTTCACTCTCACCGATGTATGTAGACAAATGTTTTCTGTGGTCAAAGATAATATCCTAGAGAACCCATGTTCCCCGTTAAGCTTGGATCTCTAGCTTTCCATAAAATGATTAATGCTTCAACAATTGGAAGTGATTTATTAAACTTCAATTTGAGGTTTTATCATGAAAGAATGAATTTTGATAACAAAAACTTGCAAATTTGTTACTTGGCCTTGGGGACCAGATTCAATCAATACCTCACCTTGAAGACCTGTGGGAAGACTTTAGAAATGAGAAAGAAGTTACAAGTTCAAGGGATCACTCAAGGTTGACCATTCCTTAAATCACATTGTTGAAGTTGAAACTCGAAATAGAAGGGCTTATTGGAGATAGTTCATGAGTCATGAACCATGATGGAAGGAGGCAATTGAATAGGTCCTTCCCAAGATTGATTGGGATAAAAATAAAGAAGATGACATAAACCTCAGGTTGATGTTCATATTAGAATGCACAAATATTTGGTTGCAAGAGAAAAGGATCAAGTTAGCCAGTCCGATGTAAATTGAAAAACCTACAAAGGGTGTTTCTTTCTCTAAATCTTCTCCTTCTGACATTTCCCCTTTTATTCGATGATGCAGGTAGCATTTTCACAACTAAGAAGAAAAAGATAGTGGCCCCACCTAAACTAAAAACCAAGGCACCACCAGTTCATCCAACGACTCATAGGATGAGATCTAAGACTAGGTTTGTGGCACCAATTCAAGCAATAGTTCAAGAACCTAACTTTATGGATCTAGAATTGGATAAGGAGGACAACCTTATATTACTAGAAAATCAAGAAATGGACATAGAAGTGGTGGGTAGTATAAATGTGATTCAACCAAGCTTCATGACTCCTACTAAATAGAATGAAGGAGTGACAATTGCAAGCACTATACCTCTCTAGTTATCTAGTTCAGTGGAAAAAAAAATGTAGCCAAAAGCTAGTTTCTTTTCCAGTCAAGGACATAGTCACTAAGTACACTACTTGCACTCCTAAAAATAAGAAGGTGAAAAATAATGCTCACCTAACCAAGAATCCTACTATAAGGAAAGTGATTAGAAATAGTCACTTATAAACAGAAAGAAGGCATACATGAAGTGGAAGTTGAAGATTTCAAGGTCGCAACCATGGATTTGGGATTCCTCAATCGGGATACTATTAATCATCTTTTTAAATTCTCAATCAATCATGTGCTAAATTAGTCTAATAAAGATATCCAAGAGAAGAGGGAACTAAAGTGATTGGTCATCATTATGGCTAAATATATGGACTCCCTGATGAATCTTGGTGCACTCCCCCTCATATAGGTTCCTCAATCATTCAATCGTAATTCTTCTGACAGCCAACAATTGGTCAAGAAAATGCAAAGAGGAATGTTATTTTTAGAGACAATGAATAGTTAGATTGGGTCTATCATAGAGGAAGGAAGTAAGTTCATTCTAGAATTCATTGCTATGTATATAGAAGAGAAGGTGTTGCTTGGAAAAATATAAATACTTATGCCTGTGTGGGAAGCAGATGAAGCTCGATGTCAGGAAATAGTTTTTCAGGTACAAGAAGTTAAGAAGTATGGAGTGATGAACTTCCTTACTAAAAATCCCATGAAAACTATAGACCCTTGCATTCTTTTTATACTAAAAAGCAATATAAATTGGAAAAACACCTTATTTAAAGTTGCTTCAGAAGAAATATGAGCAACCGAGAATAAAATCAAAGGAATGCATAAGGAGGTTCTAAAAGACATGTAGATAATCAATCCTACTAGAATTTTGTAGTTTGAAGATGGAAATTTAGATTCAAAGGCTTTAATTAAAATTTTCCAAGATGCCATGTTTAATATTAGAGACAATGATACTCCAACTCCTCAAGGTTTTACCATGGTGGAAAATGTGGAGTCTATGTTGTATCTAAATCAAGAAAATTTACCCAGATAGAGAAAAAGAATTAAAGAAATCAAGTGGAAAAAGGATGCCCACAGAATGAAGTTGCTAAGTCTAAAGAATCTAGATTCTCACATAGTTCAGGAATTCGTGAATGCCTTTAGGAGCTAGAAGTTGGTTAAGTAGGCCATGTCAAAAGAGGATAAGCTTGATGAAGCAAATTAGTTGCATGGCACTTTTTTTTAAAATTTCATTCCAAAGATTGTTTTGATTAGTTAATTTTCATAACTGCTTTGTAACCAAGATGGCTAGGTTTTGATAGAGGCCTCTCGAGATTTAAAACTATATTTGTTGGAGCATAAGACTAGTCAAGAGTTAGATTTTAGATAGAGAAAGTATCCTAATAATAGTCAAATTAAATATTTATGTTTTTGGATTAGTTGGAAAAGAAAGTTTTGATAATATGAATGTTTTTTTTCAAACTCTGAGCTTGAAAACTTATATATATATATCTTTCACTACACAACATATTTTGAAACTTTGTGTTTGAACTTAGATATAATAGTTACTTTATGTGGTTTTATATCAGTTGCTTTGTGATATTGATTTTTTATCTCAATTTATCATTCTTTCACTTTATTGATTAGTATCTCTATTTTTTCCCTATTTTTCAAGCATTGTGTGATTTGAGGAAACTTTGCATTTCTCAATTTGCTCAAGATTTTGTGTTTCCTAAATTCTTCCTCCATACCTAAGAGTATGTAAGTGTTCTTTTAGTACTTTCTAGTAAAAGTATGCATGTATGTTCTTCTTAAAGTAGAAATTCATTGAAAATTTATCAAGAGGGATCTGTACCTCTCAGAATTCAAAGGGAAATGATTAATATACATTTACCAAACTATTGTGAAATTTATTTGTTTTTCAGCTTGGATATAGAGATATTCTTTTCAAATTTATAAAAGGAAGATAAAAAATTTTGCCAATAGATTTGTGGCGACTTTATTAGGAACATCTCAAGAAAAAGACTAAACCCTTCAAACTGATAATTAATCATAATGGTTCTTCCACATAATGATATTTTCCTATTTTGCAACTAGATTTAGGTTTCATGAATACACAAGAATATATAATTGTATACCTAACTTCTATTGTCTGAAAGTATCGACAAAGTAATCAACAATTTCATTAAGTCCTCAAAAGTTTAGAAAGGGAAGAAGAACAAGATGAGATTTAATAGGTTTACCCATAGTTCAAGAAGTGATAGTAGAAGATAGACTTTCCTTAGCCCCAACAAGACTCTAATCCTACTCAACATATTCAAATCTAGCTAATAAAACATACACAAGAGGGGAGAGAGACAAAGGAGTTCTTGATGAAAACTTTGAACCTCTCAAAAATCTTAACTTCCTAATTTTGACACACCAAAAAAAAGAATTAAATCTTCAATAGACCTACTTCTCCCTCAAAGACTTCTCCTATCTCACCTCTTGTATTGTTGAGATAATGGGTGTTGCACACATTGCATAATATTGTTATATTGTATTATTTTATTTTATTATGTAATCTTGTATCTAGGAGCACCTAGATGGATGTGCAACATGTAAAGATTCCCATGGGATATACTTGATGAGATTTATTGTAATATTGTGATTGTATTTGATGTAATTATTTAATATTGGGGAAAAGAATTAAATTTCTGATATTAAATGTGGGGTCAATGGGTAAGGTAGAACATGGTCTATGTACTACTACTTGGTGGTTTTGTGGGACTTGCTACTACAGAAGTAGCCATAAGGGTAGTTGTAGGGACAAGAGGAAAAGGCAAAAAGGGAAAGAGTTGAGCGGGACAAGGCTTGACAGGTTAGCCAAGGGAGTATTTGTGAAGGTTGGAAGCATGGCATGGGATGTATGGATTCATGCTTGCTCACATGGACTGCTTGGTTGTGGCTATGGCTTTGAAGGCTTCCATGGTTGTATTGCAATGGTGATTCTGCTTAATAGTACATGGTGATGGATGCTTTTGGAGATTGGTGTAGACGCTTAAAATCGTCCCAAGTGCTATATTAATTAATTTAATATTTTGTGTGACATTATAATTAATTATTTATCGATTAATTATATTTGTCATATTCCTCTACTTATTTAATTAAATTTATTTTAATTAAATAGGTTCATTTCCCTGATGTATTTAAATTTAATTTGAATACATTCCTCTAATGTATTAAATTTATTTAATACATAGTGCTCCATAAGTCCCCTTTTAAATAAATTCTAATCTATCAAATTCCCTCTACTTTATTAAATTCTTTAATCCTCTAATTAAGTTAAATCTTATTTAATTTAATCCTAATCTCATCCTAAAACCTAGTCTACACCCATCACTCTCATCCTTCTAAGCCTACCCACTACTTAATCCCACTTATTTATCTTAAACACCTTTTTAAACACCTTTTAGCTCCTAAGTGTTTGCTCACACATGTGTGAGAAGCTTGTGATCCAATAAAGCTTCCACTTCATTTACACATCTTACACCTTTGTCCCCCACTCATTCCCCCAAGGTTGCTCACACACATGCGAGTAGACCTTGAGCCTCTCAATCATAAAGGCTATTTTTTTATTTTTGCATGGCTCTTCCTTTAGCCCATGTGTCTCCCTTGTGGCACCTATGTGGATGCCACATGGATGACACCTCCCCAAGGCCTCTCTCAAACCTATAAATAGAGCCCTTATCTCAAGCATTTTCATCTCCCTCATTTGCATTATTATCATTCTAGTTTAGGCTTTGAGTTTTCAGAGATTTAATGCTAAGAGCTAACCTTTGGTAGTTGTTTGCATTGCTTAAATTTCTAAATTTTGCATTAGATTCATGGTAGTATGATATTGTTAGGTTTCTTTCTCCATTACATTCCATCCACATTCACCTCCATGGAATCCTTTGAGGGTGACTTGCTTGTAGCCATTGCTTGAAGGAATTTTACATACATTCTAGTGTAGCTTCACATTTGCATACTTGCATTCATTTGTATCAGTTTGAAGGGATTCACTCATAGTTGTATTTGGGGACAGCATATCCACATCCCTCCAATCTAAAGCACACCAACAAGGCCTCTTATGGGCACCCATGTTGTGTTGCTTTGAGGTTGCATGAGAACTTCTCATTTTGTTTGCATCAAGTTGTAAAACTCAAGTATAGATAGTTGTATTCCAATCTCATTTAAATCTTTGATATACATGTGCAACTAACTTTTCTTATTTACATGTGCTCCTAACAGGTTAGGTTTTCTTGTATACATTTGGGTTTTTCCCTCAATGAGGGTTTCCTAAGGTATATCTTGTGTCACATTTTTGTGGGTATGTTGTCTAATCTCTTGCATGTGGATTTTAATTACATATTTATTTCAGATCTAGTATGGGTTATGTGGAAATAGTTATATTATTTCTTTGTTGCAAGTTTCCTTACATGTACAAGATTTAATCCCACCAAGGACTTTAATATTGAAGTTGATGAAAGATCAACCCCACAGCTCCTAAGAATCACTTGCATGCAAACACCTATCACAGAAAGAGAGAAGCAAAAGCTATGGAGGTTGGATTTCCCAGATCCATAGATGAGACATTCTTGATGAGAAAGAAGAGAAATTTTTATTTTAAAAGTGAATGAATTAAATTACAAAGAGATCAATCCTTATAAAAGGATATCAAAACTCTAACAAGTAACTAACCGAGGTTGCATTATAATAATTAATTAAAGAATTAATTAGTACATGCCCAAAGTTTAGCTTAAGTAAACTAGAGATAATAAGTGGCTTAATAACTAAATCAATATAATTTAAGTAATAAGAAAAAAAATTATTGCTCTAACAACCCCCTTAAGATAAACTTAGGGAGTAACTAAAAACCTAGAAACTACTACTAAAAGTATATTTGGGTCCCGACAACAAGGCTTGATGAGATACCCAAGCACAACCAAATCTCTATAAAGAGGAGAAATAGAGAAAACCACATGGGAAAAACCATACTCCAAAAAGAGATGGAAATAAAATGTTCCTAAAGATAAGAACAAAAAATTGATTGTGAAGAACACCACTAAAGCATGAAGTTGCAAACACTATCAAAATGTTGATTTGAAGAACCTCCACTATAGAGAATATGACCAGGTAGAGAAGAATAATTCTAGAGAGTTGATCAATCAAAGATAAAAGGTATCTTCATGGCCTCCAACAATAGGAAAGAAAGAATGTATATATGGTAAATGATCCATCTCACCAAAATACATAGGTATCCAACCACTACAGTCACCTAGTACATAAGATCAAATACTAAATACGTAGCTCACTGCATCGAACTAAGAAAGAAATAGAACCAACATAACCCTCTATAATGTTGAGAGGTAAGACATGAACACTGAAACTAAATGCAATATCTCCTATAGAAAGAAGAACCAGGAACATCAAGAGTGCAAAAGAAGTACAAACACCTATAATGATATGTGTCATCAACACATCATGAGGCTAATGTTATGGAAGGAACACTCACTTGACAAAGGAAGATAGAAAATATGGCCAACATGAAACCCCCAAGGCACTTTATAATGTATTTTAAGTACAACAAAACATAAAGATATGCAAGATTCTAAAATGCAATAGAGTGGCACTTTATCTTAGTGCGTTTGCAAAAATACTACAAAAGGATGTCAAAAAAGATCAAAAAAGACATAAGGCTAATACAATAGATAGTATAACCCATTAAAATTCATCTAAAGAAAAAAATTGATCTCCAAACCTAAAAAAACCAATATATCCACCAGAATGCAAAAAAAAAAGCAAAAAATTGAATGGGATGTGCCTGGAGCAAAATCTGGAAAAAAGAATCTCTCAATATATATCTCCTAGAGTGAAAAATAGAACTTTGGACTTTGATAGCCAAAATAGGACACTAAACAACATCAAAAATCTAAATAAGTTGCACCGTCATGACGGTCTTGGAATCAGCTTTTTGACGCTTCTTTCAAATCGAAAAACAGAGTCTGAATGAGCAAGTTATGGCCAAACAACCACATGTAGGTCAAAAAAGTGTTGTAATGGCAAAATAATTGTTTTACTGCCTCAGGGATCCATACCAAAATGCATTTAAAAGTGTGGCCACCAGTACTAGAAATTACCTCAAGAAGTGTATCAATTCCTTACCAAAGTTATCTTGATTTGCATGCCCAAAAATCTTGATTTGCAAGTCAAAAAATCTCAACTTTTGTGTCAAAAATCACAAAATCAATGCCTTGGGAAATGTGCAAAAATCACGATTTTCAAAAAATCTCAAATTGCATACAAAATTAGAAAATCACCACGTGAGGAAACGTGTCAAAATGTTGATGTTTGAACCAAAAAATATCGATTTGCATGCAAAATTTCAAAAAATGCAAATGTACCAAAAATCAAAAAATTGTCACCTCATGAAACGTACCCAATCTAGGAGCAATATTTTTTAGTCTCAAATTCCAACTGTGTCCAAATTTGACAACTTTTATATGAAAATAGGAGTTTTTGGTTGCTCAGAGCTCAATGGTGATGTCCATTTGGGCTCAAAATGGACTGAAAAATGGTGACCCCCTAGATTCAATACAAAAAAAAAACTTTGAAAAATGAAACCCTTTGAACAAAAGCATAGATCTGGAAGCCAAGCCAAATTTCTCATAAATAGAGTAGGGGCATGAAGATCTAGAGCTCTGATACCATGTTGAAGTTGATGAAAGATCAACCCCATAGCTCCCAAGAATTACCTGAATGCAAACACCTATTACAGAAAGAGGTAAAAATTATGGAGGCTAGAATTCCCAGATCCATAGATGAGACCTTCTTGATGAGCAAAAAGAGAAATTGCTATTATCAAAAGTGAATGATTTAAATTGCAAAGAGATCAATCCTTAGAAAAGGAGATCAAAACCCTAATAGGAAACTAACCTAGGTTGCATTATAATAATTAATAAAATAATTGATTATTATATGCCCAAAGTTTAGTTTAAGTAAACTAGAGATAATAAGTTGCTTAATAATTAAATAAATATGATTTAATTAATAAGAAAATACTTTATTACTCTAACATTTAATACCCTCTTATATTAACATCCAACCATTAAATTTTAGATTCTCAAATATGGTTGTTAATTAGCCTTGGGGGAAAAATATAGGTCCTCTAAACCTGGGAATGAACCCTGCTGCATTGCCAAAGGGGGAAACTAAGATTTTACCCAAGTTTAGCGGTGATGGAAAAATCTCCACAAATGATTATCTAAGTGCTTTTCACATAGCATGTGGTGTTATTAGTGTACCTACTCAAGAGATTTTAGTGAGACTCTTTGTTCAAACACTCACTGATGCAGTGGCAAACTGGTTCAATCATTTACCTCAAACCTCCATAAGCAATTAGAATGATATGAAAGTAGCCTTTGAAGCTAGATTCAAAACTCCTAACAATGAGTGTGCCCTCTTTCTCCAACTAAATCAGTTGAAAAAAGAAATTCATGAAACAATGAGGGAGTTTGTAGCCAAGTTCAATAGGTTGTTGCAAAGCATTCCTGTAGCCTCCAAGCCTAGTGATGAAAACAAAAAGATTTATTTCTTAAATGGTGTCTCGCCTGATATAAGTTTTCATTTGTTAAAAGATGCAATAGCTAATCTCGATGTTATTCAGAGGCAAGCAATTCAGTTAGAAGTGCTTTGATTGCTACAGGTAAGTGGAAAATAGAAGTACAAACATCTAGACCTTCTTCTACCTTTACTCCTATAGATCCTCTCATGCAAAGGTTATTGAAATGACATGGCCATGTTGAAGAGGCAAAAAAAAAATCCAACACACCATATCAGTCATCGTACCAAGACATTAGCCAGAGACAACACAACCCGACTCATGGAAAGACTCATTTTCTAACCGCATCTCAAAAAAGGCTACCAATTAAAGAAGTTCCTAAAGGAACTATGTGTATTTTTCATATAACCACAGATCATGATGGTTGAACATGTCTTGATTGGTTGAAATGCATTCAAATTAATGCAACGATGGATTTCATCAATGGACAACACCTAATGAAAAATGAAGGAGCAAAAGTTGAAGGCTCTAGGTATTATTTCTTGGAGTATAATTTGACTTAGATAGAGGAGGAGACATTTTTGTAACATTACAAGACCCTACATGTGCCATTCTTATGTGAAATCAAAGAGGTTAGAAATTTAACATAGGTGCTAACATTGCTAGTGCAAATTATAAAGGGAAAGATCAGATACACAATGATTCCTCCCCAAATGCCAAAGGTTCAATGATGCAGGCAAAGGAAGAACAACTAGGGCCAAAGGCTCACCCAACTATCCAAATGCCCCTGCAAGAGTTAACACAATGGAAGCAAACACAAAGAACAGCAACCAAAGGAGGAGGAAAAGTGAAATACTTTTATTGATTCATCAAAATATCTTCATACATGCCCAGCTATAAGGCCTTTTGGGTTACGACCAATTACAAATACATTCACATTCAAAAATCCAACAGCAAATTTGCACTTTCAGTTCTACTCTCTAATCTTCTTCCCAAAAACTTACCTAACTCTAAGCCTAAACACTCTATATATACTTGCCAAAATGGCTTATAGATTATTCTAGAACATTACATAAGAGGAAGGCCAACCCAAAAATGGTTTGGATGCATCCCAAGAAAATATCTTAACATAAATGTTGCAAACAAAATAAAGCCCACAAGTCGGCTCACAGAAATCATGTCCAAATGCTGACACTCGGCATACACTGGGTAACTTGGCACATGAAGAATCACTTGGCATACACTGGAGCTGCAGTAACTTGGCATCCACATGCAGAATGAACAAAAATGAGCAGGATAACAAGGCAACCCAGGATACTCCTATATCATTCAAATATTAGGATTTTGTCTATAATAGAATCAACCACCAATCCTTTTGCCTTTGACATTGTTTAATTATATAAATCCTCCACCATTTATATTTCCTTAGCTAAATATCTAAGGGTGAATCCCAAAGATTTGGACAAACCAGTTCAAAATGTGAAAAGAGAACCTAGTTTAAATGCCCAATTTAGTGAATCCAATATAGATAAAGTTCCAACAACCCCTAAAAATGCTACTTTTGTATCAGAAGGCACATCACAAGAATCTAAAAATGGATCGTGTACCCATGTTGTGGAAACTGAAGTAGAAGAAAAGAGACCTAACCCTTTTTACATCTCTTTGTTATTAAATGGTCACAAACTTAGCAGCTATATTATAGACTTGAGAGTCTCTAATAATATTATGCCTTCCATTGTTGCTAAAGCTCTTGGTCTCCCCCTTACAAAAACCTTTAGATGATGTTATTCCATGGATGGGAAATAATGGCCACTCATGGGACAAGTTAAAGATGTGCAAGTTGTTATTGTTGCATGTCTAGACAAAAGGCTAAAATTGACAAAATTAGTGGTTGGTATCCGTGCAAGCTATGGTATGTTGCTTAGCAAGACTTTTGTAAAGATATGGGAGGAGAAATTAAAATATATTGGTGGGAAGCACTGATCCTAGTGGGTAAGAGGAAGATAAAATTAGAACTAAAACCAAAAAATAAATATATTGTGGTTCCTTCTAATGACCCTAAAGCTTAGATATTGTATGAAGTGATAGCCCTAAATTTCACTATACCTAAAATTGAAAATCCTTTGTGAAAATGTTTGATTTTTGTTGCTTAGGGTTAGGGTTTGTGTTTCATTTATTCTCGATTTCTAGAGAAACCCTAGTCTTGTTTTCCACCCTACCCCAGTATTAAAAATTTTGCCCTAAGGGAATTATTATGATGTCCCATGATCATGTTTTTACCATTTGTTATTCAAAATCCTATTGATTGTAATGATCAGCCATTCCCTAGCCCTAGATTTTCTTTTTGAGAGTAGGAAACCATATTTTTTCAAATATCTTGATGTTACGATGTTCGGTTTGGTTCTAGTCGTAAGGGTAATACTCATGTCTCCTGATCTCACAATATGTTATGTGTTGTAACATTGTGAAGGTCCAATTTAAGTATGTCGATCATATAATATCCTTCATGTCATAGGATCATAGATGTGTAAAATTATATGATCCAATGAAGTCCTAATATTATGACATGCTATTTGTTGTAAGATCTCAACCAAGGAAATACAGATTCATGATAAAGGTAGTTATTGTAGCATCATAGCAATCATATTGAAGAAAATCTTTAAGTTACGACAGTGCGATTAGTTGCCACATATCCTTGTGGATCCCTATTCAATTTTTAACTATATAGTTGATCAACATTTCTCAGCAATCAGATCTTCCCAAATCAATGGTGCTCACATTCTCAGATTTTGAAGTTAATAGAAGTTTAAGCAATGTAGGTATACACCTAGTTAACACCTATCCTAGGGGGTCCCTTCTTTCACACCTTCCAGTTGTACAATAAGTACATTTTTCCCTATGTCGCCGGATCCTTTCAAGATCAACGAATGTCATTTTGTCACTAATAAAATACAAGATCAATATTCATAGTGACAAAATGAGATGCAGACATGTGGACATGTAGGCTACAAAATGAAATGTGTCATGGAAGCAGTACCTGATTGGTCAAATGTATTGACTCTACTGCAAGGTTTCTATTTTTAATACCATTGTCATATCTTCCATGATCTACAGTAGGTGTTTTTTCGCAATTTGAAGATGTATGTGGTTTTAAAAAATCAAGATTATGCCCTTTTGCCATGTACGCCAATGAGCCCAATTTTCAAATGAAGAAATGGTTTATCACCTAGTCACAAGGTTTAACTCAAGGTCAAAAGGATGAGTTACGATGATGTAATATCACTTTGATCACATAGTCACTGATTTGAAATGGTCATTGCTTACCAAGATTCTGAAGATGTTTGAAGTTTAAGGAAAGTGGGCAAGCATGCATGCAACACATGGCAAGTTGTAGATGGTGATCTGACAGATGAATCTTTAGTATTCCTGAGCCATTAGATGAGGAAAATTGAGGGTTGGAGTATGCGGGGATTTTGAAGCTACAAGGTATTTAGTGAAAATAGGGTTACACCATGAAGGTACATGTCCATGCAGGCCCAGGTAGTCAAGCCCAGAGTAGGAAGCGAGAAAATCAATGGCTAACATGTGGTATGCTCCAGAGGTGGTTGAAAGGTCAAACCTAGATGGTGGGTCATGTTTCAAATGAACTTCATTATATTTGATCAATAATTATGTTATATGTTCATTTGACATTTTCATTCACGCGTAAGTTGACTCTCAATTTACCACATGGTTGCAAGAGGTTTAGGTTAACCATAGGTTAATGTAGTCATGATATGGTGATCCCTTGGTTGCATGTTCGCACTAGTTAGTTTTTGAGTTAAAAGATAAGTTGTGATCCAGTGATTTTAGTCAATGGTCAACTTTCTATCTTGGCACATTGTCATAGTTTGAAACCCATAGTTAGAAAAAATGCTATGAGGTTGTGACATGCTTATGTCCTTGTTAGTCACATGGTCATGGTCAGATGTGTTGCTGAGGTTTTAACTATTGTGAAGGAGAGATTAATGGTCTAATCGTAGCATCAAGGCGTCGCATGACATGGTAGAAGTTTGGTTTTGAATGAGTTTTTTATCAATAGAGTTAATGTTGAGTTCATTTGATAACTCATTCGATAGAAATGATGTAATTCAAGGATAAGTTGCCATGGTGTGATTGATGATTTGTCATAGTATCAGGTTTTCATCAAGTTGCAAGTTGAGCTATTTTCAGTTGATGGGTTTTGATTAAAGAATATGAAATGCACTCATCTGATAAATGGTCAACTAAAAAGTGCAGCTGCAATCTAACAAGGACCTTTATGTCATGAGATCATGAAGTGAAGAAATCAAGCTGGAGATTCCATGATTAGAACATAGACCTGCGATGCTACGACAGTGAGATGCTACGACAAGTGCTCAGTTCATGAGATCAAGGAGCTTATAGCAAAGGGTTATGATGTCACGAGGATGTCATATGATCGCTTGGTCAAGAAACAAAGGTTATGATTTTATGCTAAGTCATAAGATTGTTAGTTCATATGGTCACATGATCATAGGATCGTAAGTATATAAATACCAAGGAAAGTTAAATTATCGATGTTATGACATGCTTTGTGTCATTGTATCGTGAGGATGAAATGAAGGTTCATGACTATACCATGGAGATAGCGATCGTAAGTCTAAAGTTGAAGGTCAAAATGTTGTGTCCTGATCTTATGATATAAAGGATGTCATGACCTCGTGAGTTTTCTCTAGCAAGGCCATAATGTTATGATGAAAGAAAGGACCCTTGATCTTTTGATCTAGCAATGTTATGACAAGAGGTTTTCATATGATCTCAATGACAAATGTTGTGGTTCCCGATCCTATGATGTTGGTCTATCAAGAGATCATAAAGATTAAAGGTGAGGCTCATGATGTTATGAAGATTGAAGAGAAAATTGCGAGTGTGACATCATAAGGGATAATGAATGGATTTGTAATGCTATGACAAACTATGTTGTGAGATCGTAGTGGTTCAAATTTTGACCGCCGATGTTATGAAGCAAGGAAGTTGATTGTTGTCATGTGATTGCAAGGAAGATGAAGTATTGCCATGATGTTAGGAGAGTTTTTATCATGACGTTATAGGAGTTAGAATGATAACTGTCAAAGCTATGTTGATGGTTAGTTTGTCATGATCCTAAGATCATAGGGCAAGTTGAAATGTGATAAGATGCTATGCTAGAAGAAAGATAACTATGATCATAAGATCATATGCAGCCAGGAGGGTTTGTCTGATGCCACGATAGATTGGCTTATCATATGATCATAGGAGCAATTCCATGGCCTCATGATATTGTGATAAAGGGTTAAAATATTGTTGATCGTAAGATCATAAAGCCATTTCCTTTATGATAAGATGACACAAAAGGGTTTTCTTCTCTAGTGTATCGTGACATCATGGCATCATGAGATCAGGAGTTCAAGGCATTCAAAAAAAATTCAAAGGTTGCATACGTGGATATTATTTGGTAGTTAACAGGATTTTGATTGAGATTGACAAAAAAATTGCAAGGACAAATCAATACCAAATAAGTAGGAAAAAGAAGCACTATTCCTCAAAGTTTCATGATTTGATTAGATCTAATATGTAGATGGAGTGCAAGAAATGTAGATGAGATCTTATATGCCAGGTAGGTTATCAAGAAAAAAGTTGATGGCTTGATTGGAGAACTTAAAACCCTGACAGTTGAGGCAGTTGAAATTTTGATGATCAAGGAAACAGAGGACAAGCAAAATTAAAAGTGAAATCCCTGCAACTAGTGTTGCCATACCAATTTTATGACTACTGTCCTGATTTTGATGCAAAGTGTATTAAATGCAATATCTTTTGCAATCTTTGTAGGATTTTTTCTACTTTTCAGTTAGATTTGACAAGTCCTCCCATTTATAGCTCATTACAATCCTATTTAAGGATTTCCATGATGAGGAGTTAGGGTCAAATGTCTCTAGATTTTTTCAATTCTACATTATTTTTACAGTCAGCCCATTTTTGTTAATTATATGAATATTTTCAGTCTTGTAAATTTGATGATAGAATGCATATAAATGATATATTTGTCAAGTTTTGAGTTGTATTTTGAGTCCATATCAGTATTGTGTTCATTTTCAAAGAAAGTAATACAAAAGGAAACTCTGCAAATTTGTGTTTCTGAGGTTGTCTCCTTTTTTATGTATCTATGATCTTGAGATTGAAATGAATAATGTTCTTTCAATTTAAAGCAATTTGGATGAATTGTATATCTCTTATTGATTGCTTTTGATTCAAGGAATTAAGTAATTGCTCTCGATGAGTGGTAGGGTTTTGGATATATGAGAAGGATATGATAAGAATGAAGTTTAGATTTCACTATTGACATTTTAATTGCAAGTCAGTTAAATAGGTCTATGATTGTTGATTTTGACTCTATATGACAATGGATAAGGCACTGATCAATTGATATCAGTTTCAAGTTGATGGTTCTTCTAGTTGCAAAATAAATATATCAATGAAAATCAATTTTCCAGTTTATTTAATGAAGAACTAAAGTTTTTGGTCATCACTTGTTTGCAATAGTTCTCATTCTTGTTATAATTAGTTCTTATGATTAGAGAATCCATTTACAAATCCAAGAAGAAATTGTGACCATAGTCTGCTATAAGGGGTAGGTTTGAAAAAGAAGTATAAGTGAGTACACATGTGAAGAGAGAAAATCTTGTAACCAATTACCTTCATACCCCTGAGGTGCACTTGCCTTAGCCTTGTAGAGCCTAAAGTGTAGAGAGTCGTGTGCACTCTATTGAAGTTGATTCAGAGCTAAGATTAATCTTGCTGAACATAGGACCTAGCTAATCCTTAGGCTTGTTTTCATCTCATGTATCCTAATATTGGATTTAGAGTACCTGGTAGTCCAAAAAATGCAAACATAAAGAATGTCAATTTGGGAATTATGTAATTCTTCTTAATGAACCTGAAGCAATTCTTGATGACTCAAAAGTAAAGAAATTATGGACAATGGAGTTCGATGGTAGTTGTTCCAACTCAAGATCTAGCACTGGAGTAGTCCTGATCCCTCCTTCATGAGAGCCTATTCCTTTCTCATTCAAATTGGATTTCGAGAATACTAATAATAAAATAGAATATGTAGCTTTGTTGTTGGGATTGCAAGAAGCCAAGTTGAAAGGAGTAAGGAAGGTGATAGCTAAAGGTGATTTTGAACTGATAGTAAAGCAAGAAGGAACCAATTTTATGTCAAGAATAATAGGTTAAAACATTATAGAAATTTGGTCTGGGATGAACTAGAATCTTTTGATGCCTTTTTCATAGAATTTGTTCTTCGATCTCAAAACTCTAGAGCTGACTCTTTAGCAGTTTCTACTTCATTGCTCCTACCTCACCCAAATTTTAAAACTTATGCTTATAAAATAGAAATGATATATAATCTAAGTGTACCAGATAATGTTAATAATTGGCAAGTTTTTGACAATGACTCACAGTTGAAGAATTTTATTGGGTGTATCTAAAACTTTGTTGACTTGTTTTTCGAAGGCTCTGAAGCATAGGGTAAAGATATTGGTGAGAAACTCGGTGAGTCTGATGAAGTGATACAATTGAAAGGAACAAAATTCCAAAGGGATTAGTTTCTCTTGAACACCTTTTCTAGAGAAAAGATGATAGCATCATTAAGAGGAACATAGCTTATAATGAATCTTTGAAATAATATGATAAGATTGATATTAGAAAGGAAGGTGACCCCAAATGGATCTAAATCAATATGACCTACTTTACAAGAGAGAAACACAATCTAGAAAGACTATTGATGAAGTATAGAGATGTTTTTTCCTAGGGATACAAAGATCGCAAAAAATTAGAAATGAATAATTTAGACACCAGATACCTCTAAAACTTGGTGCGACACCATTCCGTCAAAAACTTAGGAATTACAATCTAAAGGTATATGAGGCCATATTGAAGGAGGTGGAGAAGATGTTGAAGGAAAGAATCATCTACCCTATTTATCATTAAAACTAGATAGCTAATATTGTGCCTGTGAGGAAGAAAATTGGTGAGATCAAAATCTATGTAGATTTCAAAAATCCCAACCAGGCCAGCTTGAAAGATAACTATACAGTTCCAACAATGGAACATGTTTTGTAGTCTATGGTGGGTTTTGAGGTTACATCCATGCTTGATAGCTATTCAGGGTATAATCAAATAAGTGTATCTCAAGAGGATCAACATAAGACAACTTTTATCACACCTTGGGTACATATGCCTTTTGGACCGATTAATGCAAGAGCATCATTCCAGCAAGCAATAAATTCTTCATTCAAAGATTCATGAGACAAGATCATTGTGATCTATTTAGATAATTTGACTATTTATACTAAAAGAGGAAACATCATTTAAGAGATCTTGAAGTAGTACTACAGAGGTGCAAACAACATGGCATATCTTTAAACCCTGAGAAATTAGTTTTCTTTGTGGAAGAGGGTAAGCTATTAGGATGCATTATTTCAAAGAAAGGAATAAGAATTGATCCCAACAGGGTCAAAGCAATTTAGAAACTCTCTCTTCCTACAAATAGAAGTGATCTAAAATCCTTCTTTGGCCAAATCAATTTCTTGACGAGTTTTGTCCCTGAGTTCTCAAAAAAAGTAAGACACATGTTGAATATGATGAGTGAAAAACATCCATTTAAATGGGTCAAACAAGGGAAGAAAGATTTTGAAGATATCAAAACTTTCATATCCCAAGCCCCGATGTTAGTGAGTCCTAACTTTAAGAAATATTTCATCATGTACTGCTACGCTTTAGAACACATCGTATTGAGCATCCTGACTCAAAAGAATGATCAAGATGAAGAAGCCCCCATTGCTTTTATTAGCATGACTTTAAAGAAACATGAGCTCAATTATTCTCATATTGAAAAGCATGAATTTTCTATGGTAAAAGTAGTTAAATAGTTTAGGTACTACATCTTACACTCACATTCAACTATATATGTTTCAAAAACAACAATTAAGAGTGTATTGACTCAATAGGAAATTAGAATAATTAAAAGGGCAGTATGGATAGCTAGAATTCAATAATGAAACCTCACCATTAAGCCCAATAATTTGGTTAGAGGACAAGGATTATGCAAACTAATAGAAAAAAATAAAGAACTGATACAACAAGGTACCCATGCCAGCCTTTTAGTTTTGCTACCCATCTCAACCGATCCATGGTTCTAAAATAAAGTGTACTATCTAACCTATAGTGAATTATAGATCTAAATTATAAGGAGAAATGCAACCTTAGGTTAAAGGCAACTAGATATGTGATCTTGCAAGGAACTTTGTATAAAAAAGGAATTGATGGAACTTTCCTTAGGTGTGTTGACACTAAGTAGCAAGGGAAATTGTTGAAACTTTATCATTCTGATGCTTGCAGTGGACATTTCTCTTCCACAGTGACAACTTTAAAAATTCTTAGGACGTGTTTTAATTGGCCAAGGATGTTCAAAGATGCTAACCTATATGTCAAAAATTTTGATAAGTGTAAGTTTTTCATCGGTTGTCCTCGAGTTGCAACTCTACGTTTAAAACCTATGGTAATAAATGAGCCTTTCAAACGATGGGGCATAGATTTCATAGAACCTTTGAACCTACCATCTAGTCCTAGTCATGCTTATATTTTGGCTATCACTTACTACTTTACCAAATGGGTGGAAGCAATTCCTACCAAGAAAGAAAATTCTTGAGTTGTGTGTGATTTCTTGATGAATTTCATTTATGTCAAGTTTGGGATTCCTCACAAAATAGTTGCAAAAAATGCTACATATTTTTCCTCCAAAGAGATATCAATGTTCTATTATGAGCATGGGGTATCTCTGGCCCACTCTTTAGGCTACTTTCCTCAAGGAAATGGACATGCAGAATCCAACAATAAAAATTTGACTACAATAATGAAGAAACTGGTGAATGACAATGTCCAAAATTGGCACAAGAAATTGTATGAAGCCTTATGGGTCGATGTGATTACACCAAAAAGAGTTATCAGAATGACACCTTTTGAACTCATCTATGGAGTAGGAGCACAAGTATCCTTACCATTGGAATTGTTGGTTGCAAAGTTATAATCAATGATTGAAGATCCATTTTTCAAAGTTCTTTAGAGAAAAGAGTATTGTACCTCACCAAACTTGAAGAGGAGAGAGACAAATTGGTGGATCATATCAATGAAGATCAAATGAAAGTCATATAGATTTTTGACATGAGGGCCCTGGCTCATAATTTCATAAAAGGAGATGAAGTTTTGTTGTGGGATAGAAGAAGATAACCGAAAGGAGAGCATGGGAAATTTATTCTTTATGGAAAGGCCCTTTCATTATTTCATAAGTGATTGGCTCAAATGCTTTTTGCTTGAGTTATCCATATGGTACTTTCTTGCCCATCACCCACAACGAGTAGGATCTTTAATTATTCAAGCTATAATGCTTCTGCTAGGTTCTTCCCATGTATATAGTAGTTAGTTTTCCCTTCACTTTCTATTTTTTTGTGTCTTTTCATTTTTGTTTCTTTCCCTTGTGACCAAATTATATTTCCCACTAATCTGAGTTCTATGTACACCTCATGCACACAGTCCCCATCCAAAGCCCATGTTAGCCTGATTTTTTGAGTCATCATCATTATTAGTCTTTTCTCTCTTTGTTTATCTCTCTAAACTCATATTTTTCTAATTTTTATCACCTTGTCTCTATTCTTGGCTCAACTGTTGAAGTTTATCTTTCATGATTTATGTTGATTCATCCAAGTTTTTGTGTTGTCCTAGGTGTATAGGTTTGAATATGTTGTGAAATTCTTGTGATCAAGTCTTTTGAACTTCTTTGAGCCAAGGTTCAAGGAGTTCAAACCAGTTCCATCAAAGGTTTTTGAACTAACCTTTGTTTTGTAGGCAGGACCTATCAAATATGTTGCAGAATGCATCCAAACCACTCCGAACCACTTTGTACCAAGGTTCAAAGAGGTTCAAATGAGTTCCATCATTAAAAATTAGCGTCAAGAGGTGAAATCAATGATTGATGTGATAGTGTACCTAAAGCGTGAAGGATGAAATTCTAATGATGATGTAAACGCCCCTCCTCAGAATCAGTACCGCCAAGTATGGATGGTGAGTTGGCAATGTAAGTGGGAAAGCCAAATCTTCTAATGAAAACTAAATTTGGATTGTCAGAAGAATATTAATGGTGATTGAGACACTTTCTTTAAAGTGAACATTTAATGAAAGGACATCATAGCTTCTTGAAGTGTGTGTACTACCCCAAAATAATCTTGTCATTGTAACTTGGATTTTTAGTAGTACTTCCCCCCAGTATGCAAAGTATTTGAAAACCTAGTCTAAGTTTTTTTATATTCTATTATGCAAATTTAAAAGTAAGTGGCTAACAAAGAAAGGGAGGCATTTTGGGTTTTCAACTATTCACAAGTGAGGGTGTAAGCTTTTCTTCCTGCATCTTTTATGTCATTTTTCTTCAAGAAGAAAGAATTTGGAAAGTTCCTGTTCTTATTATGAGTATGAAATCTGTTATGCATTTCTTTGGAAATACTTCTAGTCTTCAATGTTGACAACCCATAACTTTTTATACTAATTTAATGGGATTTGAGGTTGAGTAGTTGCAAGAAAAGGTTTTAGAACAAGCAGAGGTTAAAGGATATCTGAAAGTTTTGACACGTGGACTCCTTGAGGCTACTGTTTTTCCCTTTACACTACAAAGTCCAGAAATACTTAACCATTATGATGTCAAATCTAAGAGCATACTGAGTAAAGATGGAAAAACTTTACTATCTATTACCAGAATGACCATTTCATCTGTTATAAAATTACCTGAGTCTTCCTTTGCTAGTTTTAGCCCCACTTAGTCCTCGATCCAATTTCGAGAAGACCCCCCAAAGAATCATAAATAGATAAATAGAAAGTGGACTGAGACCTTTTATAGGGGAGGTTCGAGGCTATCAAAAATATTAATTAAAGATCATATGAAGCCTCATATACATGATCTAATGGTTCTGTTGCACAGAGATAAAGGTTCAGTTTATGTCCTTATTTTTGAAGAATGGATGTTTCATTACATAGATATCATTTTGACTGATTCCTTGATTGGGTTGAGTTGATAGCTAGCTCATTAAGAGACCAACTCAAGCATTCACAAACTACGAGACATGAATTTTATATGTTCTCTTACTTAACTTATTATCTTGCACGCATGTATAATCTCACCATAATTCCTCACGAACCTTCGAGTGAGGACATCACAATGTATCAATACTGACCTCTATTGAGAAAAGACAAAGTGTTGGAAGATTTCAACAAAGTGCATGACATTTTCCTAGGAAATTTACATCTCAATCTCATCAAAACCCTGATGTAGAGAATGTCTTCAGAAGCCCAAACTTTAGTTCAAAGTTATGGAAGTTTCTATATCCAATTCCCGAGGTACACTTACATAAGAATAGGTGGTTTTGAGGAGGAACCAATTAAACTACCAAGGTATGCGCTAGATTATTATGTTCTCACCAAAGTATGTGAGAAAATGTTTTCTATGGTCAAAGAAAATCTCCCTAAGGAAAAACGAGAATCCATGTTCCCCATTAAGCTTGGTTCTCTAGCTTGCAATACAATTATTAATGCTTCAATAGTTAGAAGTGATTTATTAAACTTCAATTTGGGGTTTTATAATGAAAGAATGAATATTTGTAATAAAAACTTTGCAAAACTGGTACTTGGTCGAGGGGACCAAATTAAGTCAGTACCTCACCTTGAAAACATGTGGGAAGACTGTAGCAGTGAGAAAGAAGTCACAAAAAGGGATCAATCAAGGTTGACCATTCCTCAAATTACATTGTTGAAGTTGAAACTCAAAAGAAAAGGGCTTGTTGAAGATGGTTTAGAAATCATTGAACCATGATGGAAGGGGGCAATTGAATAGGTCCTTCATGAGATTGATTGGGATATAAATGAAGACGATGACATAAACCTTAGGTCCAGGTTCATCTTAGAATGCACAAACAGTGGGTTGCAAGAGAAAAGGATCAAATTGGCTAGCCCGATGCAAATTAAAAAAACCTACAAAGGGTGTTTCTTTCTCTAAATCTTCTCCTTATGGCATTCTCCTTTTATTTGATGGTGCGAGTTGCATTTCCATAGCTAAGAATAAAAAGATAGTGGCGAAACCGGTAATCAAGGCACCACCAATTCATCCAAGAACTCCTAAGATGAGATATAAGACTAGGCATGTAGCACCAACTCAGGCAACAATTCAAGAACCTGACTTTATGGATCTAGAACTGGATAAGGAGGATGACCTTATATTATTGGAAAATCATGAAATGGACATAGAAGTGATGGGAAGTACAAATGTGATTCAACTAGGCTTCATGACTCCTACTAAATAGAATGAAGGGGTAACAATTGCAAGCACTATACCTCCCTGGTTATCCAGTTCACTGAACAAAAAATGTAACCTAAAGCCAGTCTCTTTATCATTTAAGGAAATAGTCACTAAGTATGCTACTCACACTCCTAAAAACAAGAAGGTGAAAAACAATGCTCTCCTAACCAAAGATCCTAATACGGGGAAAGTAACTACAAAATAGCCATTTATAAAAATAAAAAATAAAAAGGCATACACAAAGTGGAAGCTAAAGCTTTTGAGGTCACAACCATGGATTTGGGAGTCCTCAATTGGGATACTAGTAATCATCTTTTTAAATTCTCGACTGATCATATGCTAAATTAGTCTAAGAAAGATAGCCAAAAGAAGGGGGAACTAAAGTGATTGGTCATCATTATGGCTAAAAATATTGACTCCCTGATGAATGTTGGAATGCTCCCCCTAATACAGGTTCCTCAATCATTAGATCCTAATTCTTCTGATAGCCAATAGTTGGTAAAGAAAATGCAAAGAGGAAAGTTCTTTTTAGAGGCAATGAATAGTTGGATTGAATCTATCATAGAGGAAGGAAGTAATTTCATTCTAGAATTTACTACTATGTATATAGAAGGGAAGGTGTTATTTGGAGAAATCCTAACCCTTATGCTTGTGTAGGAAGCAAATGAAGCGCAATGTCGAGCAATAGTTTTTTAGGTTCAAGAAGTTGAGAAGTATGGAATGATGAACTTCCTTACTAAAAATCCCATGAAAATTGTAGACCCTTGCATGATTTTCATACCAAAAAGCAACATGAATTAGAAAAAATCCTTATTTAAAGCCGCTTTAGAAGAAATACGGGCAATCAAGAATGAAATCAAAGGAATGCATAAGGAGGTTCTAAAAGACATGCAAATAATCAATCCCACTTGCATTTTGCAGTTTGAAGATGGAAATATAGATTCAAAGACTATAATTAAAAGTTTCCAAGATGCCATATTTAAGGCCAGAGACAGCAACACTCCAACTCCTCAAGATTTTACCATAGTGGCCAATGTGGAGTCTATGTTGTATTTGAACTAGGAACATTTACCTAGGCAAAGAAAAAGAATTAAAGATCTCAAGTGGCAAAAGGACACCTGTAGGGTGAAGTTTCTAAGTATGAAGAATCCACATTCTCACATAGTTCAAGAATTTGTGAGTGCTTTTAAGAAATGGAAGTTGGTCAAGCAAGCCACATCAAAAGAGGATAAGCTCGATGAAGTAATTAGTTGCATGGTGGTTGTCTTTTTTTTTGTTGGAAAACTTTCATTCCAAAGATTGTTTTGATTAGTTAATTTTTATAACTGTTTTGTAACTGAGATGGATGGGTTTTGATGGAGTCCTCTTTGGATTTAAAACTATATATGTTGGAGCATAAGACTAGTTAAGAGTTAGATTTTAGATAGAGAAATTAGCCTAATAGTAGTCAAATTAAATATTTATGTTTTTGGATTAGTCAAAAAAGAAAGTTTTGATAATTTGAATGTTCATTTTGAGATATATATATATATATATATATATATATATATATATATATATATATCTTTCAATACACAACATAGTTTGAAACTTTGTGTTTTAACTTAGATGTAATATTTACTTTGTGGGGTGTTATATTAGTTGCTTTGTGATATTGATTGATGTTTATCTAAAGTTATCATTCTTTCGCTATATTGTTTAGTATCTCTGATTTTTCCCTTTTTTTCAAGCATTGTATGATTTGAGGAAACTTTGTGTTTCTCAATTTGTTCAAGATTTTGTATTTCTAGAATTCTTCCTCTATACCTAAGAGTATGTGAGTGTTCCTTTAGTACTTTCTAGTAAAAGTATGTATGTATGTTCTTCTTAAAGTAGAAATTCATTGAAAATTTATCTAGAGGGAGTTGCACCTCTCATAATTTAGAAGGAAATGATTAATATACATTTACCCAACTCTTCTAAGATTTATTTTTTTTCTAGCACAGGTAGAGATTTATTCTTTTCAATTTTATTAAAGGAAGAAAAAAAAATTCGCTAACATATACTAAGGAACAATATGTTGACAGTTTGATGTAAACAAATTACAATTTAAGATTATGATGTTAAATTTGATTATCGAGTTAATGATATGAAAGTTTAAGAAGTTTAAGTTGGTGAAAAGTATTTTGAAGGCCTATATAATATCTAGTTATAACTTATCCAACCCCCCCCCCCCCCCCCCCTCTCAATTATCTAACAATTGGTATCAAAGCTAAGTGCTTGAAGGAAGAAGTTTTAAAGGGACTTAAGCTAAAGATACAAAGATGTATAAGAGAGAGGTACCAAAGGTGAACAAGGAGAAATTATCCTCATGGAAAATTAAAATGAGACTTTATCAATTAGTGATTAGAGACAATGCACTATTCTATCTGGACAACCAATACAGCCCTCCTAATGGTCCTCTGGGAATTGATGAGATGAACCAAAAGAAAGAGCACAACAAACTTATGGTTGAGATTGCTTCTGCATTGAATGATGTTGAATTTGATGATGTCAAAGATTATGGAAGTGCTAAAGAAATGTGGAACAAATTAATACTTGTGCATGGTGGAGATGAGAATGTATTGAGAGCCAAAGCATTAAGTCTAAGAGGAAAATATGATGACATGAACATGAAAAATGGAGAAATATTGTTCATTATGTCAACCAAATCAAGGAAGTTGTAAGTTCTATCAAATTCATTGGAGGAGTCATTAGTAATGAAGAAGTTGTAAGTAAATTTCTTAAAATACTATTGCTTGTTTATGCTATAAGAGTGTCTACAATTCAAGAATTCATATTTATGTCTGGTAATTATCTTACTCTTGATAGTTTAGTTGGTCATTTGACTATATTCTAATTAAGTAATTATGATAATAGTGTACCTAAGATTGAGAATTTTGTCAATTCATCAATAACCATTGGAAGTTCAAAGAAAGAAAAGAGTAATAAGGATGAAAGTGATTCAAAGGAAGAGGAAGAGGAAGATAAGATTGAAGCATTGCTTGCAAGGAGGTTACCGAAAGGTAAAGAAAACTTCAAAGGTAAACTACCATTGATATATTTTATATGCAATGAAGTTGGCCATTTTATTGCTAGATGTCCTAATAAGAACTAGAGTGACAAAAATGAAAAGAAGCACAAATATAGAAAGAACGAGGACTACAACAACAAAGGGAAGAAGTCATGATACATTATTGAGGAAGAGCACACTAAGTCAAACACAAGTGATGAGAAGGAAGGAATAGAAGTGGTATATATTGTTGTTAAAGAATATCCTAAAGAGGAAAGGTATGAGGAATGAAAATCCCTTATTTCAAAGAAGAAAGTGAGAGGCTTACTGAATCTCCATGAACTTGAGAATGCGATGTGCAAGCAATGTCAACTCGGTAAGATGATTAAGTCTAGGTTTTCAAGAAAATAACATTCAAATAGTGATAATATGGAGTTAGTCCATACATACTTGTGTGCTCCAATGAGATTTGAGAGTTACTATGGAGATAGGTATATCATATTATTTGTTGATGATCATTTTAGAATCATGACAGTGATATTTTTAAAGTTGAAATCTGATGCTTTTCAAATGTTCAAATGGTATAAAGGTAGAGTGGAAAAAGAAACTGGTAAACAGTTGAAATGTCTAAGATCTGATAGAGGTGGTGAGTCTATGTCTGATGAATTCACTAACTTTTGTGTGGAGAATGGAATTAAGAGCCAACTATCTACACCAAAGACACCACAATAGATTAGGATTGTTGAAAGAAGAAACATATTAATTATTGATTGTGCTCGAACATTGCTAATTAAAAAGAGAATTACACAAATATTCTGGAGAGAATCTATAAGCACTACAATATACACTCTCAATCAAGTTTAGTTGAAGAAAGGAATAAGCAAAATACCACATGAATTATGGATTGATAAGTTTGTAGATAAGAATGACGAAGAGAGCAAAGGAACCTAAATATTGCAACAAATTTTTATATGTATATGATGATGCACTTGCTACTACACTTGAACATTTAACCAAGTCACTGCAATGGTACACTAAGTAACCACAAAGAGCTACCGAGCGTCAGCCTACATTACCTGAGCCATAAATAGAATAACTCATGCAAAATGTTGAGCCTCAACTAACAAATGATAATTTTGAAGATCAAAGATTTGAACCTATCCTAGAAAAGTATGTGAGAAGGAACCATTCACTTGAGAAAATCATTGGAGATAAGAGTGTTAGAGTCATGAAAAGAAGTAAGTTAAAGGAAAATACTTGTTTGATTGCTAATTTTGTGCCAAGACTTGTGAAAGTTGCACTTGATAATGAAGATTAGATCAATGCTATGAATGAAGAAATAGAATAAATTAAGAAAAACAACACATAGAAACTAGTACCTAGACCTACAAACGAGAATGCAATTGGAACCAAATGTATTTTCATGAACAAACTGAACGAGAATGAGAGGTTGTAGAGAACAAAGCTAGATTAGTTAGTAAAGGTCATGATCAAGAAGAAGATGTTGATTATGATGAGACCTTTGCACCTGTAGCAAGATTAGAAGGAGTTAGAACTATGTTGGCATATGCAACTTAGAAATATTCAAGGTATATCAAATGGATGTTCAGTATGCATTATTGAATGGAATATTAGAGGAAAAGGTATACATTAAACAACCTAAAGGATTTAAGGAGCCAAATCAGAAGCACCTCATATGAAAATTGAACAAATCACTATATGGAATGCAACAAGCACTGAAAGCATGGTATGAAAGACTACATTCATATTTGATCGAGATTGGATTTGTCATAACAAGCGAGAACAATAATTTGTACTTGAAGAATGTAGTTGAAAATAAGGTACTTATTACTGAAATATTTATAGATGATATAATATTTGGTGGTGATGATTTGTTGTGCAAATAATTTGTTAATCAAATGAGCAAGGAATTTGAGATGTCTATGTTTAGTGAGATTAATTCTATTATTGGTTGCAACTTCATCAAATAGAAAGTGGAATATATGTAACTCAGTCTAAGTACATTAAGGAAAATTTGAAGACATTTGGTATGGATGTGTCAAGGCTAGTTGGTACACCTAAGGTCACTGGAAAAAAATTATCTAAGGAAGACACTACTGCTGAAGTGAATGAGACATAATGCATATCAATGATTGGGAAGTTACAGTATGTTGTACATAGCAGACCTGGTACTGCACATGCAGTTGGTAGTCTTGCTACGTATTCCTCTAATCCTAAGGAAACACACACAATTACACTTAAAAGGATATTTAGATACCTAAAGGACACAGAAGACTATAGATTGAAGTACAAACAAGAAAGTGATTTTGAACTTAGAGTTTACACTGATGTTGTTGGGCTAGAAATGTTGATGATCAAAAAAGTACTAGTGGTGGAGCTTTCTTTTTAGGAGAAATACTAATTACATGGTTGAGCAAGAAACATAGATGCATATCACAATCTATAGTTGAAGTTGAGTATGTTGTCGCTACTATAACTATTGAAACATAGTTTGGATTAAGAAACTATTGGAAGGAATGCAAGAAGTTTGCAAGCCTATTACTATCTATTGTGAAACACGAGTGAAATAAGCATATCAAGGAATCCTATGATGCATGCAAAAACCAATCACATATCTATCAAATATCATTTTTTGAGGGGAAAAGTACAAGAGAAGCAAGTAAGATTGGAGTACGTGAAGTTTAAGGAGCAAATAATTATGCCAAGAGGCATATAAAATGGGAGCAACAATTCCCAGCATGAGAATATTCCAAGGAATAATTTGTATAATGAAAAAAGATTTGATGAGAGTTACATATGAAACTCACTTATAAAAATTAAATTAAAATAATAAATATCATTTGTCATTCACAAAAAAGTAAAAAACCAAATTAAAATATGTATGCCATTTGACAATCATATTTTGTATAAATAGAAATAGAAAATAAATTGGATGGGAGTTACAAATGAAATTTATTTTTAAAAATTAATTTAGAATAGAAAATATCATTTGGCACTCACAAAAATATTAAAAACCAAATTAAAATATGTAATGCCATTTGGCAATCATAATTATTAACAAATAGAAATAGAAGATAAATTTGATGGGAGTTACAAATGAAATTTATATTTAAAAATCAATTTAAAATAGATTCCTTGTCGATAAGAAAGAAAAGGGAGTAGTTACACAATTTTAAATTAAATACAAAATTATTAAATAACAAAAAAATAAAGTTGATTGCAACTAGGAAATGAAAAAATTGAATGCAAAGAGTATTGAGCAACAATCATATCAAGCACATGAAAACCCACTAAACTCCCTCATAGCGGCTTCACATCTGATAGGTCTACATAGGCAGTGAGTAAGAAACTAGTACATATTGTAGTGGAAGACATGCAATTGAAGAGGAAGTATAAGTAGGCCCTACAGTCGGAGCCTTCCATTCAAAGGTTGACGAATCCCACATTGGAAAAGAGAAAGTACAAAAACCATATCATTAGTAAGATTAAAGTAGCAAACAAAATATTCCACAATAAGTAGTCCAATAATTTATTGAAACAAGCAGTTTGGAATTGAAAGAAGACATTAAAAAATTATTCAGATCTAGCCTGATAACACTTCTATTTTCAAGCAGCAGTGAACTATCTGGGGTAATCATCTACAAGTAACATTAGAGTAGTGGAAAACAAAAAATGAGACTATCAAAGATAAAAACATTTTAGGCTAAGGATAAATAAATAGAGCAGTTGAACAATAATAAATGATTCCCAAACAAGTCGAGCAACCACTACATGTAAACGAATCATTCAAACTAGATACCTCATAATAGTGTTACATATCATTTTGAATTGAATCTATTTACATGTTGTCAACAAATAGAATTTCTATCAAGCGATACAAAAAGTAATTTACAAGACAGATTATGCAGCCGTTAGGGTTTTGAAAGACACCAACATGGAGGAAAATTGCTCAATTGGAAGACCATTTAGATTTAGAAAAGCAAACAACAATCCTAGGCAAAATTATGTGTAAATGTCCAAGGAATGTGCTATGTTATATAACCTACAGAGTAATTATTAGATCAATAGAATTGCAATTAAGGAAAAAATCATTTGTAGAATTATTATTTGGAAGCTTTTCGATAGATGCTCATGCAAGCTCACTAAAATCTCTAAAGTTTTGTCCGGCAATCAGCTAAGTTTTCTCTCCTCCTTAAATTTTGATCGTCTTTTGGTTTTATTTTAGGTTTAAAAAATTATTCTTTTTTACCTTTGTTAGAAGATGATCTTATCTTTACATAGTAGAGTGTTCTAGAGAATTTGATTTGTGGAATCTAATAGGTTATGATTGCATTGTCACTTGATTTGTGAAAATTCAAGTTTTTGATGTTGTTGGCGTAAATTTATGCTCTTATTAAAACTAAAAACTAATTAGAACTAAAAATGGAAAATTATTTCTCTAATTTTACTCAGTATTGAAGACAATGTTAATCTCATATTGGTTTTGACATATGAGTGACAATATACTTAAGTTATTTACTTAGTTCATTCCGAACAAGTAATACATGTCGAGCATAAGTTATCAGATAGTATATGTCGAGCAATAGATATTTAGTGTGAGTTGAATAACTAGTAAGTGTTGAGTCACTCAAGTGTTGAGCAAATGATATGTGCTAAGTTATTCGGATATTGAGTAATTAGTTGATGTCAAGTCATTTAGAGGCCGAGTTACAGCATTGAGAAGTTGTAGTTGATGTCGAGCATCAGGGATTTCAAGTGTCGAGTTATAGAGTTTTGACACTGTTGTTTGTAATGGCACAAACTTTTATGTAAACCATTTTTGGGCCAACTTAAGGAATGATTTATGATCTTTTTTGATAAGGATGAATCTTAATTGTGAATACCTATGCATTACATGCATCCAATCAGAAAAAGGGAAGGTTTAAGCGGCAATATGGGTGAATCATTATCGTTGATTCATACCTAACCCTAAGGCACCTAAGTCTTCTTAAGGAAGACAAAGCCTAAACTTTCTAAGGAATGCCAAGGAGAATTAAGAGAGTTTGCATGTGCAAACAAAGTATTCATGGTGATTGATGTGTTATCAATTGAGGTACATTGCAGAATTAGTTAAAGGAGAATAGAGGAAAAGAATTAGAGGATAGTGGAGATACGTCTGATTAGAAAGAATCAAGTACACATCAGTATAGAGGTGATCTAACATCAAGAAATAGAGTGCTAACCAAAGGATTATTACTGAGACATTCTAATAGGTGAACTAGTTAAATCTCTTAATAGAGTAGTCTTAACATGTTGTTGTAAATCCTTTAACAGGGTGCTTACTTCATTGTAATTTAAAGTCTTTTTACCAAGCATAATTTTAGCAGGGTGTTTAAATTCTTTAATAGGATAATATCTAACAATATTGTAAGCCTTTAACAGGGCAAACCTTTCACAGGGTAGATCATGTTTCATGGTCAAACATTGTAACCTTCATTAGATACACTTTATTACTACAGTAGTGAAGATTTGTGGGTGGCATCCCCACCCCAGTTTTACCTTCTCATTGGAGGGTTTCTAGGTAACCAAATATCTTGTGTTATACATATGTTGAATATTTTACTTCCATGCTATGGATGTATATGCTTAATTTGGTATTTTAGTTTATATGCATAAATTGTGAGATGGATGTGTGGTGAATAGTTTTAGAGGTAAAAAATTTAAGTGTTGATTACACCCCCCCCCCCCCCCTCTCAAAGTTTACTTCCCTATGGTATTTCCAACAGACAATGCACTCATTTTTGGTGAACAAAGTATGCTTTACCCTTATAAAATCCATGAAACTACTTCTGAAGAACAAGGAATCTAAGGAAGGATGGATAGAGGTCTAATCTCATAAACCTAAGAAGAATAGATCAAGACACTTTGGAGGGAAAATACTTAGACCTTTGGCTAGGTTCCCTAAAAATAATGGAAAAAGGTGTCCAAATCAATCTAACGCCTTCAGGCCCCTTCAAAAGATTGATCCAACAGAATGTGATTCTCTTCCAACCCAATCTTATAGATCTGACAGAAGAAAGGACTCCCCGTCTCAAGGATCTTCGACAGCTTTGAATCATATCAAGGAAGCAAAGCAAATGGATCATGAAGTGATATACCTATTAGAACATGAGATTAATTATGTTCAAAGAAGATGCCATAATTGAGTACTTTTTTCCCAATGGACAAGCCCCAGTATAGAGGTGTGTTTTGTATCTAACTGGATTAAAAATCTTCTAGGAAAATAGGCTAACCTAACAATTATGGAAAATGATTTTATATATTTGGCTTGCAATAGTTTAGATCTAAGAAATAAGCTCTTCTACGAGAAAACCCTAGTTCTAAATGATTACCCTATAAAATTTCTAGAATAAGTCCATCCTTTGATCCCAAAAAATTGACGAAATTTGAAGTAGAAAAAGAAATCCTTCTTCCTGTAAGAATTTGCCTTAGGGAAAAATTCACCCAAGACCAAGAAGAACAATAACTAGCACAAATAGACCAACAGAGTATGATCAGAATAAAAATATGATATTCAACTCATTGTAATTGATCAATGTATAGTACATCGGAGGTGTCTGTATATAAAGACCTCTACAATGCATCTAGAATGTCTAGGAGTTAGCCATATGATAAGTCTCACAACTAAGCACATGTCCACTAGGAATGGATTATCCTCCATTAAGCACAGGAGCTACTATGATGATGAGAGGATAAGCCTACAAAGGTGTGTCATGTAAAATTATGTTGTAGACACCATGTGCTTAATTAAGAGTGCAAACAACTGTGTTGTCTACATGATGACTCAACTGTGTATGCAATCTCTAGTGTTGTAGACACTATGTGCTAAATTGGAGTTGCTTACTCCTATGTTGTCAACATGACAATTCATATGAGTACGCAAACTCCTAAGTGTCTAACCTAAGAAATAATAAAATAATGCATTTATCGTAAGTAAACTTAAGTAAAGTGTAAATAATAATAATTTACACTAACACCCCCCCCTTAAGTGCAACTTAGGGGAATGCACTTAAGCTCACAAAAGCTATGATGAAATGCATAATGGGTCTTGGCTACTAGGCCATGTTAGGTACCCATTTACAAATGCAATGTTGAACACACAATGCACTGCAATCTCTCTACAACCATGGAAAGAGGGAAAATCTCATGGAAAAACCCTCCCCCAAAAAGAGAGATATGTACAATAAAGAAAGATGCATGTATGGATGGAGTAATCAAGACCCCCCCCCCCCCCCATATTATGACATACATCATGCATATACAATAGAGAGTCCCTTGATGAAATCCCCCCCTTAGTGAAGGATCTCATAATGATAAGTGTCTGAAGATAGAAGAAAATCCAATGTCGACAAACAACATTATTCCCTTAAGGAAGAAGAGACATCATTTAGAGGTGCAAGTATGCTTCCCACTATGGATAGGAAGATGGAAGAGGGATATAGATGTAGTATGTGGTGGATGTTGCCTCTAAAGTCTACTCAAATGTCGAAGATGCCATGAACCAATATGGTGGAAGCCCAAAATAAGGTGGCAAACAAGGTAACATGTCCATGCATGAAGCTGAATCAAACTCTAAAGATGATGAAGCATTTGAATAGGCAAATATGGGAAGAGAAGCAATGTCGCCTCCCTTCAATGATGTAGGCACACCCATGATAGAAGCTCCTTGATGATTGAAGAAGTTGCACCATGAAAGTTGAATGATGGTCCTCCTTGTAGGAAGAAATGGTGCCATAGGTGTGGTGGAGAACGCTCCCCAACTAATAGGAAGAATCCTTAGAAAATAAGATGTCTGAGGAAACTGGAATATAATCTCCACAGACTGATATGTCTCCTCATAATTGAAAGAGTCCTCCTCCAACTAATGTAAAGAAGCCACAAGCATGTTAGAATGATCAAGTGGATGAGGGTCAGAGTGTGCCCTCACAATGAGTGAGAAGTCTTTTCAACAAAGAGAAGATTGATGTCATTGATGATGTCTCCCACATCTTTAATGTGAGACTCCATGAATAGCCTTGCAATGTCTAGGAGGAATTCATCCCACAAAGCTGAAGTAGGATGACATGATATATCCTGCTGCACTAAATCAAGAGCATTTGTGGCCGGAACTGGATCAGTAGAATCAATAGGAGCATCAAGAGGTGCGATCTCATCTAGAGTTAGAGGAACCATTACTAAAGCGACTAAAGATAGAATGTCCTCTGGAAATGGAGGGACTCGTGGATCTCCATATGCTTCCCAAAGACACATCCAAATGTCATAAGGATTACATAACTTGTTAATGACTTTATAAGAATCAAAATTGATACTGAAATAAATGATATCCCAAAGTCTTTTAACAAGTGGTTGTTCGTCAGTGGAAGAGATCAGTTTGTTGGAACATAAATAAGGAAATACTTCCTTATGCTCTCTTCTTAGATGATCAATGAGTGAAGCACTCCATTTTTGATAGTTCCTCTTTGTCAACCTTGGTTTAAGACCACCCCGACATGGGGAAGAAAACTCCTCCATGAGATCAATGAATGATTGCAACCCCCAAAATGAAAAAACAATTAATCAATGCCCCCCCCCCCCCCCCCAAAACCTCCCCCTAATATATGATTTGGCATTTTATAGGTAGTGTGATTACAATGGGCCACTGTGTCAATTTTGACCTTAGTGGGCTTTTTTTTTTTAGTTTTCAACCTCGTTGGATAGTTCAAATTTAGAACTTTACGATGTAGCTCAAAAATACAATAATGTTGAAGCAATACAAAGCAAAGAAAGGACCTATTTCTGAAAGTGATATTTTTGTCCACACAAACCTATAATCTAATTGTAGATCTGGAAAGTAGACTAAAAATTATTCACTTTCAAAAAAAAAAAATTTGATTATGTGTCTAGATGAGCCCATGCTAAACATTTGAGGTTGCAAAAATTAGGATTTGCAACTTGTAGAAAAATTCAAGAACAAGGGTATCAAACATCCTGCACCAATATGTAGATCACAAAATTCTACCTCAAAACAAAATAAAAATTGCTCACAAAAAGGAGTCCATATGAGGGAGATATCATTGTTTGAAAATCACCTCTACAATTATCTTTTCTGAATCGCCACCACCGCGCCTCCAAAAATTAGTTGACTCTAGATTTCACCTTAGATTCCAATTTTGGTGAAACAAAAGTCAATTTGGGGGTTTGTTGACCTTTTGAATATAATGCCAATATCTGATTGGCACCAGCAAGCTCCAACCTTCACTTGCAAAATTTCTCTCCTACTGGCCTAATGGCCAAAATTTTTCCAATAAATAATGTAGACCCGAAAAAAATGTAAAGAAATTGCAGAGACTAAAATAATAAAATAAGCAGATCTGAAAAATTAAACTCAGAGATCTAAAATGATCATACCAAATTCACAAATCGAGCGCAAGAGTGTTGGTTTGCAAAAAAAAATTGCCTCAAATTCAACTATCACCCAATATAAGAAAATTTATAGTCAATTTTCACCGAATCGACGCTCTGAACACAATGGTGAGGTCTGCTTTGGCTCTAGACGCTCCCAATATTTGTGGATACTCTATATCTAGATTGAGGTGTCCTTAGAGAGGTGAAGCAAGAATGATCTCCAATGGCTATGAAATGATGCTCTTATGGCTCTGATACAATGTAAGAATTTGGTATAGCTCTGATACCATGTAAGAATGTGCCTTAGGGAAAAATTCAACCAAGACCAAGAAGCACAATAACTAGCACAAATAAACCAATAGAGTATGATCAGAATAAAAATATGATATTCAATTCATTGTAATTGATTGATGTATAGTACACTAGAGGTGCCTATATATAAAGGCCTCTATGATGTATCTAGAATGTCTAGGAGTTAGCCATATGATAAGTCTCACAACTAAGCACATGTCCACTAGGAATGGATTATTCTTCATTAAGCACAAGAGTTAGTGTGATGATGGGAGGATAAGCCTACAAAGGTGTGTCACATAAAATTATGTTGTAGACACCATCTGCTTAATTAAGAGTGTAAACAATTGTATTGTCTACATGACAACTTAGTTGTTTATGCAAACTCCAGTGTTGTAGACACCATGTGCTAAATTGGAGTTGCTTACTCCTGTGTTGTCAACATGAAAACTCATATGAGTACACAAACTCCTAAGTGTCTAACCTAAGAAATAATAAAATAATGCATTTATCCTAAGTAAACTTAAGTAAAGCATAAATAATAATTATTTACACCAACACTTCCTAATCTCCCAATTAAACTTCTGGTTAAAGATACACTCAAAATAATAGGTCGTAAGTTAGGATCATATATAGAGTTTGTAGAACCTGATATTACTTTCTCTAGTCCAACTATTATAGTTAGAGTAGATGTTAATGTAGTTGAATTCAAAACCCTAGATATTAATGTAAATGGTAAAATTATCTCTATCAATCCAAGACTTGTCGAGGGTCTTTTTAGAGCAGAACTAGTTTTTATTGTTTCTCCGCCTCAAGATGTTTGTCTTCAAGATCTTTTGGGAGATTTTCCAAATATTCAAATCTCCCTTAATGAGAAAGGTGGGAGTTTTTTGATACACATAGGGGAGGAGATCAAGGAAGGAGAGATCGAGGATTGCCCTCCCCATCTCAAATCGGTAATCATTAGTCTAGGTAATGCTAAGGAAGGTTTCCTTCTGTAGAAAACTACTCTTCAAGTCACTTCTTCCAAGGAAGTAGTCCAATCTAATTAAGAAGCAGAGGAAGAGGAGTTTGTTTCCAAAAATCTAGCCCAAACAGAGGAAGATCCAAATGAAACTCCAAAACAAAAAGAAGTAGAAGTCAATATATTAATAGAGGCTCTAAACAATATGGTAGTGGATGATCTAGTGAATCAATTTTTGGATGAGATTTGTGATGATGAGGAGGTGAAGTTGCACAATTTTATTTTAATCTCTAAAATTATGGAAATGGACCTCAAGGAAGAAGAAATAGTCTCTAATTTTGACAAGGAAATAATAGATTTCCAGATCAATGAGGAAATTGAGAAGGAAAACTTGGGACCTTTAGGTTTAGGAATTTCCTCCCAAGCAAAGGAGCTCTAGATTGTGAAAAATTATTGAAGAAGCATGGTCGAAAATCCTTACAAGAGTTGAGATCTAAAGATGAGGTAGCAAAAGGTCAAGTTAAACTTACCAATATTCTTTATGTAAGGAAGGGGAAGATCCTTCCCATAGCAGTGGTCAATATAATTACATGGAACATTAGGGGCCTCAATGCCCCTAACAAAAAATGACTCCTAAAGTGTTGTATCTCTAATACTAAGGCTAACATAATTCTTCTTCAGGAAACTAAACTAAATAGTGAAGAAATGGGCAAGTTTAAGAGATCTCTAGGTTGGATGGAGGTAAGAGACTCCCCAACAGAAGGAGATTTAAGTAGGCTTTCTTTGCTATGGGATCCAAGGAACGTCTCTATCTCATCTTTGGAATTCCACAAAAAATGGATTCATGGATAATCAAAAGATATAAGATTTAATTTTTCATATAAATTGTTTAATATCTATGGTCCAATAAACAACAAAGAGAAGTCAAGGCTATGGATAGAATTGGAAGAAACTCTCAGTGTAGAACAAGATGGTCTATCCATTATTGGAGGAGATTTCAATGCTATCCTTTGTCCCTCAGCAGAACAAGGTGGCAACATTTCTCTTTCTTTGGCATCAAAGGAGTTTTCTTATTGGGCTAATAGGCTCAGTTTGATGGAAGTAGCATGTTTAAATAATACTTTCACCTAGAATAATAGAAGGCAAGGATTTAGCAATATCATAGAAAGATTAGATAGGTTTTTTATTTATGGGGACTTATCTTCGGTACTTATTTCATTCCACTCTAAAGTTAAACCAATATCAGGATCAGACCACTACCCTATTGAGTCGAAGGTTATAGAGGATAAACACCCTAGTAATTGTCCTTTTGCATTTGAGAAAATGTGGCTTAAAGATGAAAATTGTCATAAACAAACAAAAAAATGGTGGGAGGAAATAGAGGTCTTAAGCTCCAAACTATTCCAAGTAGTTAGTAAGCTGAAAATAATCAAGCAAAAACTAAAGGAGTGGAACTCAGAATTCTGTTAGAACATCTTTGAGGACAAGTTGACTTTAGAGGAAAAATTGGGTTCCCTTAATAATGAAGTTATGGAGTATGGAATGGGGGAAAAATCAATACTTGGAAGAAAAAAAAGCTTATGCAACAATATGAAGAATTTCTCTCCAAAGAAGAGCTTTTCTGGAGGTAGAAATCGAGAGAGGTGTGGTTGGAGGCAGGGGACAACAATACTAAGTTTTTTCATAACAGTTCCAAATAGAGAAGGACAACCAATCGAATTACATCTATCAAAAGGAGGGATAGAAACATTAAGAATTATCCTGAGGAGATAAGCTTGGAGGTAATCTCTTTCTTTGAAGATATCTACAATGGTGGGGTTAGTTCTAACTTTCTTGCCCAACAAAATGTTCTATCTAACATCCCAAAACTAGTATCTAGGGAACAAAACAATCTTCTTCTATGGAAGCTATCTAAGTCATAAGTTGAGTTATCTCTTAAAAAAATGCATCTGAATTACTCACCAAGACTAAATGGATTCTCTACCTTCTTCTTTTAGAAATGTTGGAACTTCATTAGGGATGATATTACTAAGGCTTTGGAAGGAGCTAGGAACTCAGGAAAATTGCTTCCGAAGTTAATAACACTTTTATTGTCCTTATTCCTAAAAAGGAAAATGTGGATTCATTTAATGAATTTACATCTATTGCCTTATGCAATACTCTTTATAAGCTCTTTACCAAGATTTTAGCCTCTAGGCTTTAGAAGATTCTATCCAACCTCATTAGTGAGGAGCAAATAGGTTTTGTCCCTAGAAGATCAATATATGATGGAACTATCATTATAGCTCAGGAAGCAATTCATTCTATTCAGAACAATAGATCCCCTAGTATGCTCATTAAGTTAGATATTATTAAGGCATATGATAGGGTAGATTGGTATTTCTTATGTAAATGTCTAGAAGCATACGACTTCTCAAAACAATGGATAAAATTAGTCTTCAAATGTATCTCAACCCTGAAGATGTTTATTCTAGTAAATAGCACCCTCATAGGTTTTTTAAGTATTTCTTAGGGTCTCAAACAAGGGAATCCAATCTTTCCATTCCTCTTTATTCTAATGGAAGTTGTGCTAGGAAGGTCAATTTCTTGGGCTAGATCCCTAGGGGAAATTAAAGGGATTCTGATAACTAGTGACCATGATCCTACTACTCATCAGCATTTTGTAGATGATGCCATGCTATATGGGGAAAGCTCGATAAATGAGGCTTTCACTTTTAAAAGTATCTTAAATAAATACACTAATGCATCAGGGTAGACGATTAACAAAGACAAATCAAAATTCTTCTTCTTTAGTACTAATCCTAACATAGAATAACTAATATGCACTACCTTGATTTTAAAAAGGTCACTCTGCCCTATAAATATTTAGGCCTTCCTCTAAACTTTAGCCATAATTTATCAAATCTTTGGGACCCTCTCATAGAGAAACTAAAAGAGAGAATATTTGGTTGGAAAGTTAAGTGGCTATCCTTAGCAGGGAGGAAGACCATGGTTTCTTTAGTCTTTTTAGCTCAGCATATTTATCAACTCTTCTATATGGATCTTCCTAGTGGTAAACTAAGTATCATTAATGGTTAACTTAGGTCCTTTTTTTGGCAAGGATGTGCAAAGAAAAGAATTATTTACCTCCTCTGTTGGGACCAAGTCTATAGCTCTAAGAAGTAGGAGGGGTAGGCATAAAAAATATCAAATTTCAAGGGATAGCAATAGGAGTAAGGTCAATTTGGTGAATGATCAGAACCCCAACCTAAAATGGGTCAATATATTGACTCATAAATACCTTTCATCCCTAGATCTAGTGAATTTTGTCATAGAGACTCATCGTCCTAAAGGATATGTTGGATAAAATTGATTAATTGTGTGTTGTCTTTGATGTTACAGAAATGTCATATCATTATCAATCTGTGTATGTCAAGCTCACTTGGATAGTGAAGGAAATTTTTTGTGTCTATTGAGCATTCCTATTCAAAAGACAGTGTCTACCAAGTTCACTTAGGCATCGAAGGAAAGTTTGCAGAAGATGAGTGTTAACCAACCTCACTCAGTTAATGAAGGAAATGTTGGATGGAATTAGTGCTAACCAAGTTCACTCGATTACCAAAGGAATTTGCCAATTTTTAGTGTTAATCAAGCTTCACTTGGTCAACACAGGGAAATCATTTCTGAGTTAGTGTCTACCGAGCTGGGTCGGCTAACGAAATATTTTCTTATTTTGGCATATTAAGATTAATTGATTGGTTCTAGCCAACTGAGATGATGAATGTTAATGATTCTAAGTTGTATTCTAGCCAACTTGACAAAAGGAAAGATATAATTATAAGGTCAAGTTGTGGGATAATGTGTCATATAGAAGAAGTAATGAAGATTTGAGAATTTCTCTAAGGAAGCGAATCTAAAGATAAGAAGGATGTGTTTGAGGAGCTAAAAGGATACATTTGATCAGGAAGGATCAAGTACAAGCTAGAACATAGATCTATAATCAGCAAGTCAATTGCATCCAAATCAAGTCATCTCATTGTTACTCTCTAACCATTGTAGCAGTGATCTAAAATCTCTTAATAGAGTTGGCTTAATAGCTATTTGTAAATCCTCTAACAAGGTGGTAGTTTTGTCAAATTGTTTAAAGACCTCTAACAAGGCCACTCCTAATAGGGTGATTAAATCCTTTAACAATGTCACACCCAACTGTGTGTTTTGTAACATTTAATAAGGTTGGCTCCTAACAGGGCTCACTTAGAAGAGTGAAAATTAGTAACTGGTTGTGCAATTAGTGGTTTTTCCCAAATTGGGTTTCCACATTAAATCTTGGTGTCAAATGTGTTCATGCTATTTCTTTTATGCTTGCAAATTAAGTTAATGATAGTCACTAATAACATCTTAATATCTACAAAGATAGTTCATTACCGAGTATATTTAGAATTTATTGAGTTACAACATTTTATGTGTGTTTGTCAAGCATCAACAGTATTCAGCTTTCAGAGTTCATTTTGTACTGACATCTAAGGGATCTGGGATTTTTTTTTGTTGTAACTGATTCACCCCTCCCCTCTCAGTTACTCCTCTTATATTTCCAACAATTGGTGTCAGAGCTAATTTGGTGCTTGCAGAGAAGGTTTCAAGGACCTAAGCTAAAGATCAGGATGTCTTACAAAAGAGAGATTCCCAAATTGAACAGACAATTTTGTAGCATGGCAAGGACTTATGAGATTACATCTAGCTACTATCATTGATTCAGGTTGCAAATATCTTGACATAGAATACAAAACTCCCACTAGAACACTATCAGTTGAAGACATTACTAAAAAGAAGAATCATAACATCATGATGATTGATATTTGATGAGGTAGAAGATTGTCAAACTACTCATGAAATGTGGACCAAACTAAAAGGTATCTATGGAGGAGATGACAATGTAAGAAGAACCAAAGCAAAAGGTCTTAGAGGACAATTTGACCAAATGAGAATGAGAGAAGATGAAAACATTGTAAAATATGTGGCAAGAATCAAGGCCAGTGTAAGTGCAATCAAAGCATTTGGAGGAGACATTCGGGAGACAACTATTGTAAGCAAGGCACTTATAACTCTTCTTCCTATATATGCAATTAGAGTGTTTTCTATTCAAGAAATAAGATGTAATCCAAATAACAAATTAACTTTGGATGCTCTAGTTGGACGATTGACAACTTTTGAACTGGACAACTATGATAACTATGTTCTTGTCTTCAAAAATATTGAGTCTACATTTGAATCCAAACTCTCACTTAAGGAAAAGAGAAAGAAATCAAAAGCCAATCAATTAGGAAGTGAGGAAGAAACTGAAGAAAGTTCTGATAGTGATCTTGAAATTGTTGAAGCCCTACTTGCAAATAAATTTTCCAAAGGCAGAGGGAAGTACAAAGGTAAAATTCCTCTAATCTACTTTTCTTGTGAAGAAGTTGGTCATATTGCTGCTAGGTGTCCTAACAAAGAAAGCAAGAATGAAAAGAAAAGCCACAAACACAAAGGCAAGAAGGATTTCAAAAATCATAAGAATTACAAGGACAAAGGTAAGAAAACTTGTTTTATGGCTAAAGAATATGATAAAAGTGAAGATGAAATGGTATATATTGTTGTAAAAGATGAGTCTAATGATGAAGGAGATAAGATGGAACTTATATCTCATGTTAGCAAAAAAGATACATGGATTATTGGTAGTGGATGTTAACACCATATGACTAGAGATAAAACAAAGTTTGAACATTTTGAATATTATGATGGAGGAAGTGTTAGATTTGGTAACAATGAACCTTGTTGCATAAAAGGAAAAGTTCATATCTCATTAACCAGTGAACTTATATGTGACAATTCTTATTGGGTTGAAGGACTAAAGCATAATCTACTGAGTGTGGCATAATTGAACAACATTGGATTCAAGGTAGAATTCATGAATAGCAAGGCAAAACTACTGGATGACAAAGGAAATCTAGTTGGATCTGGAAAATAAACAAAAGGTAATCTATTTTATCTTGATCAAAGTGAATGTTCATGTTTTATTGCTCAAGTAGAAGAAAGCTAGTTATGGCACAAAAGACTATGTCATGTAAACTTTGATAATCTGGTTAAGATAAGAAAACATAAAAGAGTAAGAGGCATTCCTAGTTTGAAGAAACCTAATGTGGGTTTATGCAAGAATTTCTAAATTAATAAGATGGGAAAGACTATTTTCAAGAGAAAAACCTATCAGTTAGAAGAAGTTTTAGAAATTGTACATATTGACTTATGTGGACCTATTGGAATAGAGAGTTACAATGGAGAAAAGTTCTTCATTATTTTTGTTGATGATTATTCTAGAATGATGACTGTGATGTATCTAAAAGAAAAATCAGAAGCTTTTAAAAAATTCAAATGGTATCTAGCAAGAGTAAAAAAAAAATTGGAAAGAGATTGAAATGCTTAAGATCAGACATAGGTGGTGAATTCATCTCCAATGAATTCAATAATTTATGCATTGAAAGAGGAATCAAAAGACAAGTATTAGCCCCTGGTACACCTTAGCAGAATGGTATAGTTGAAAGAAGAAATAGATCCATCATGGATTGTGCAAGGACACTGATGATAGAAAATAATGTTGCAATCAAATACTGGAAGGAAGCTATCAGCACTACAGTTCATACCTTGAATAGAGCTCAGTTGAAGAAAGACTCAAACAAAACTCCCTATGAACTATGGTATGGCTACAAACCTAATGTAAGTGATTTGAAAATATTTTGTAGCAAATGTTATATCCTAAAAGAGTCTAGAAAAGGCAAATTTGATGTCAAAGGTGATGAAGGAATATTTCTAGGATACTCCTATAGAAGCAAAGCATACAAATGTTTGAATTTTTCTACTCATAAAATCATAGAAAGTGCCCATGTTAGAATTGATGAGTTTGCACAAAAGAGTGAAGAAGAAAGAAACAAAGAGCCAGAGGATTACAAAAGATTCATTTACTATGAACCTGATACCCTACCAAATCTATCTGAAAGAAAGGAGGCTTCAACTCCCAAGTTCCCAAAAACTCCAATAGTTATAGAGCTGCAAATAGTGTAACCCAAGTTATACTCTAAAGGACATGAGTCACAGTTAGAAGCTACCGAGCTAGTTCAAATCGAGTCTGAAGGACCTGATTCATGGGTAGAGGGACTAGAGCTTGATATTGAAGTTCATGATGAAAATAGTGGAACCCATACCAAATCCAAAGAGCCTGTATTAGCAAAACATGTTAGAAAGCATCATGCTCCTGATCAGATCATTAGAGACAAATCTAATGGAACAATGACAAGAAGCAAATTGAAAGGTACATGGTTACTTGCTGACTTTGAACCAAGAAATATTAGAGATGTGTTAGATAATGAAAGTTGGGTTGAAGCAATGAATGGAGAGCTAGAAAAGATAAAGAAGAACAAAAGTTGGACTTTTGTTCCTAGACCCAAGAATAAAAATGTAATTGGCACAAAATGGGTGTTCAGAAACAAGCTAAATGAAGATGGAAAAGTATCTATAAACAAATGAAGATTGGTATGTAAAGGCTATTCTCAAGAAGAAGGTATTGATTATGGTGAAACTTTTGCCCAGTTGCAATATTAGAGGGTTTTAGTACCTTACTTGCTTATGTAGCTCACAGAAGATTTAAGGTGTATCAAATGGATGTCAAATCTACATGCTTGAATGGAATTCTTGATGAGGAAGTCTACATTGAGAAATCAGAAGGTTTTGTAGATCCTAACAAAAGAGACATGGTCTGCAAATTACACAAAGCATTATATGGTCTCAAGCAAGCTCCCGGAGCTTGGTATGAAAGATTTCATAACTATTTGATATAGATTGGCTTTCAAAGAACAAATGATAACAATAGTTTGTATATCAAAGAAGGACCAGACAAGAAGATTGTGTTGGCTGAAATATTTGTTGATGACACATTATTCATAGGAAATGATGACTTGTGCAAAGGATTTGTAGAAGAAATGAGCAAGGAATTTGAGATGTCTATGTTTGAAGAGATAAAATTCTTTGTTCGATAATAGATTCAATAGAAGAAAGATGGTATACATATCACTCAATCCAAATACATCAAGGAGATACTAAAGAAATTTGGAATGGAAGATTTAGGACCAATTGGAACCCCTATGTCTATTGGACATAACCTTTCCAAGAATGATGATTCCAAACAAGTAGATTAGACCACATACAAATCAATGATTGGAAAAGTGTAGTATGTAGTACATACAAGGCCTGACATTGAATTAGCAGTTGATATGGTGCTAGCAAGATTCTCAACAAATCCTAGAGAAAATCACATGATGACAATCAAGAGAATCATGAGATATCTAAAAGGTACTAAAGACTATGGCTTAAGGTAAAAACTCAGAGGCAATCTGAACTTGAAGGTGTTTATTGATGTTAATTGGGTAGAAAGTCTTGATGACAGAAAAAGCACTAGTCGTAGAGCATTCTTTCTTGGTAAAAGACTAGTGTCTTGGACAAGTAAGAAACAAAATTGTATCTCTCAATCCACAACAGAGGCAGAATATGTGGTAGCAATAATTAATTGTTCTAAATTGTTTGATTCAAACAAATGTTGGAAGGAATGAAAATAGAGATCAAGGATTAAATAGTCATATATTGTGATAACACCAGTGCAATCAATATATCAAAGAACCAAGTGATGCATACCAAAACAAAGCACATTGCTATAAAATATCACTTCTTAAGAGAATTGGTGAAGGAAAAAGAAGTTAGATTGGAATATGTAAATATAAAATAACAGATTGTAGACATATTCACCACACCATTACCTAAGGATGCATTTTTGTATCTAAGAGGTAAGCTTGAGGTCACCTCACTAAATGAAGTTTAGTGATGCATCAACTAGAGCAAGTTGAAGATCAATCAGTCAATGCAGTATTGACAAGGGCATATTGAAAATGAATCAGTACTTAAGGTACATTGATCTCATTAGAATTGTTGTCTTTGGTATGTGTCGTCAAAGAGGGAGAAGTTTATTGTCATATCTCATAGAATTTTTTTTCATTTCAAAGAAAGAAAAGTTTGTTGTAAGAGGGAGAAGTTTGTTATCATAGAAACTTTATGAAGAGATATCAAAGAGGGAGAATGAACTTGGCAGAAGTTTTTGCAAATAGAAGTTTTTCTAATAGAGGGAGAAACTAAAGAGTTCACACTGACAGAGGGAGTTCTCTAAATCCAAAATTTCATTATGTTATGAAATATTGTGTTGCCATCAATGCCAAAGAGGGAGATTGTTGGATACAATTGATTAATTGTATGTTGTCTTTGATGTTAAACAAATGTCATATCATTATTAGTCAGTGTATGCCTAGCTCACTTAGATAGTGAAGACATTTTTCTATGTCTATCGAGTGTTCTTGTTCAGAAGACAGTGTCTACCGAGTTCACTTGGGCGTCGAAAGCAAAGTCTGCAGAAGATGAGTATTAACTGAGCTCACTTAGTTAATGAAGGAAATGTTGGATGGAATCAATGCTAACCGAGTTCACTCAGTTACTAAAGGAATTTGCTAGTTTGCAGTGTTAACCGAGCTTCACTTGGTCAACACAGGGAAATAGTTTCTGAGTTAGTGTCTATCGAGTTGGGTCAGCTAACAAAGGATTTTCTTATTTTGGCATATTAAGATTAATTGATTGGTTCTAGCCAACTGAGATGATGAATGTTAATGATTCTAAGTTGTATTCTAGCCGACTTGACAAAAGGAAAGATATAAGTATAAGGTAAAGTTGTGGGATAATGTGTGATATAGAAGAAGTAATGAAGATTTGAGAATTTCTCTAAGGAAGCGAATCTAAAGATAAGAAGGATGTGTTTGAGGAGCTAAAAGGATACATTCGATCAAGAAGGATCAAGTACAAGCCAAAATAAAGATATGTAATCAGCAAGTTAGTTGCATCCAAATCAGGTCATCTCATTGTTACTCTCTAACCATTGTAATAGTGATCTAAAATCTCTTAATATAGTTGGCTTAACAACTATTTACAAATTCTCTAACAAGGTGGAAGTTTTGTTGAATTGTCTAAAGACCTTTAGCAAGGCCACTCCTAATAGGGTGATTAAATCCTCTAACAAGGTCACACCTAGTAGTGTGTTTTGTAACCTTTAATAAGGTTGGCTCCTAACAGAGCTCACTTCAGAAGAGTGAAAATCGGTAACTAGTTGCAATTAGTGGTTTTTCCCAAATTGGGTTTCCATGTTAAATCTTGGTGTCAAATGTGTTCATGCTATTTGTTTTATGCTTGAAAATTAAGTTAAAGTAATGATAGTCACTAATAACATCTTAAGATTTGCAAAGCTAGTTCATTACCAAGTATATTCAATATTTATCGAGTTACAACATTTTATGTGTGTTTGTCGAGCATCAGCAGTATTCAGCTTTCAGAGTTCATTTTGTATTGACATCTAAGGGCTCTGGGATTTATTTTTGTAGTAACTAATTCACCCCTCCCCTCTCAATTGCTCATCTTATATTTCCAAGAGGATCAAGGTTCAGGAATTTCTTGTTGAAATACAAACATATTATATAGGATAATTTGTTATGGAATCTAGGGGATAGTAGGAATGGTTTATTCTGGATAGACTCATGGGGAGGAGATAAGGCCCTTGATCTTTATCCTTCCCTCCATCTATCCAAATCCTATTTGGAAAAAAATGGGGATCTACGGTTAAGGATTATGTGACTTTTGAGGACAATGGGATGAACTAGAAATGGAAAGTTTTAGATTCTTAGGATATTCCACTAGAAGATAAAAATCTCCTCCAATCAATTCTTCATTTGAGGAAAATTTCCTTCAAAGGAGTGAAGGATTCCCTCATTTGGGCTAGAAGTAATAATGGGGAGTATACTAGACATGGAGTGGGAGTGGGAGCAAAATTGCTAAGGGCAACAACGTATACCTGCAACTTGGGTGGGAAAGGATCGATGGCATGCAAATTTTCATTCAGATTTTAGACAACACGAAGGGTGGCCTTATGAGTAGCATAGCAGAAATCATTGGTCATTGAATAAAAATGATCAAACAAGGAACCAGAGAACGGTGCCCTTCTCGTAAAGACATGATCAGTTCATCCCACCATGAAGAAGTTATAGACAAAAATGGGGGAATGAGAGGAAATGGGGAAAAAAAATGCAAGGCCAGAAGACAATCTACACAAAGTTTGATAGATTCAACTTTACAAAAATAGCTCACAAGTTTTACAGACCAAAGCTACATTAGTAGGCAAAGGTAAAGGAGGCAGAGACAATCGTAGTTTCTCCCCAAAAACCAAATGATCACATCATCTATGAGGTAATGTCTTCCATTCATATTAGTAATGTGAAATGGCAAGAAGCAATTGTAGAGCTACATGAGAAAGCATTCTTTTTTAAATGGCTTGGTCCATGGCCCTCTGTAACTATGATAAGAATGGGATGTAAAGCAATTTGGGAAAAGGAATGTCAGTTAAAAACCCTAAAAAATGGTTTTTATATAGGGATTTCTCCTAGTAAAGAGGATAAAAAAGACATCCTAAACAATGGCCCTTAACTTTTAGAAGGTTGAGGAATATATCTAAAAGACTCAGAGCCAAATTTTGATCTAGGTAAAGAAAAGCTGAAGGTTTTTCCTATATGGATAAATCTTTATAATATGCCTACTAAATACTGCGGGGAGGAGGTTTTAGCACTGATCAAAAATATGGTAGGAACTTTTATCAGCACAGAAGAAGTTTTAAACTTAAAAGACTCATCCTCTCACCCAAGGGTTCTTTTAAACATGGAGGAAGGAAACCCTGTCCCAAACTTTCTCACCCTATGCACAGGTAATGGAGTATGGAAACAACCTATTGAAGTATGGGAAGGGGTGGTAAGCCCGATTCCTAAGGAGGTGATACAAAATAGCAGGCTCTTCAAAGGGAAGGGACTAGAAGCTAACAAACTATTAGATGAGCTTGAATTGTGGGAATGTTGGAGAGACATGGAGAAAAGTCTAGAGGAACAAAACTCCTCAAAGGAGCCCAGCAAGATACAGGAGGGCTTAAACCCAAATAAGGTAGCAATCTTTATGGATAGTGATATTATGGTGATTGAGGAGAGAGAGCATGGTGATAACGAGGTTTCTACTTAAGTGGTCAAAGAAACTCCTATGGAACAATGGCAAGGACAAGAGGGAGTTGATCGGCAAAAGGAAGTCATGGACCCCCAAAAGAAGACATCTATGTCAAAAAAGGTATGCAAAACTCCTTCAAAAATCCTTGTCAATGGAATTCTTGAAGATAAGAGTCTACCAATAAACCTAGAAGCATACTCTAAGGAAATTTCAGGAAAGTTCATAGAGGCCCCCTTGATGATGCAAGCACAAGGGGAGGGAGTAATGCAAGGAGATAGCAATAATATCTATAAGGATATAGAGGTCTCCCTAATTTGAAACCTCTGTGACTCTTTTGGGGAAGCTTTGGAAAGCAACAACATGAGGGATGCAGGGGAATTAGCCTAGGAGGAGATAGAAGGGGGGATAACCTAAATGACTTAGGTTTCTTGGAGCATCCAAGAATTTTGAAAGAAAGATCTATTGAACAAACAAGCTCTACTAGGTTGAAACCAAATGTGGGGGGGAAAAGGAAGAGAGGACCTAAATCTATCAAGACAAAGTTGGAATTGGCAGTCAGTGCAACAAGTCAATCAAAAATTTTAAGATCAGGAAAAGGTTTAGCCTTTCTTGGGAGCCATTAAAACCCTATCATGGAATGTTAGGGCCTGCAATGTCTCTGACAAGATACGATTGATCAAAAGGTATCTTGATCAATTAAAACCAAATTTGGTGCTATTATAAGAAACAAAGATTAAGGAGGAGGATTTTGCAATGTTTAAGAGTAAATTTAGAAGATGGGATTGCTTGCTGACAGGGGCTCAAGGAGCATCGGGGGGTATGGCTATTTTATGGCGTTCAGATCTTTTAGAGGTAACTATTATCCATCTTAATGCAAATTGACAATAGGTAAAAGTTTGCGTCAAATAGCTCCACTCCTCCTTTTCAGTGGTAAACATTTATGGTCCAAATAATAGTGCTTAGAAAAGGACCTTATGGTAGACTATAGTAGGTGAATTGCAAAGCATAGATAATGAGGTGGCAATTCTAGGAGGTGACTTCAATGCAATATTGAACCCTAAAGACAAAAGAGGTGGAAAAGGGTGGAGCTCAAAAAGCCAATGAGATTTTAGCAAATTTGTTAATGATAGTGGCCTAGTGGAAATTCATTTCAAGAATGGTGAATTCACATGGACAAATAGAAGAGAAGGTTTTTTGAATATAGCAGAAAAGTTGGATAGATTCTTTGTGGTAGGAAACTAGGCAGAGGCAAACTAGTCATGTTCTATAGAGATTCTTCCTTTTCATGGATCAGATCATTTTTCTATTTTTTTGAGAATTCAAGATGGGAATACTTTGGAGAGATGCCCTTTCAAATTTGAAGCTATGTGGCTAAAAATAGAAGGCTTTGCAGATTTGATCGATGAATATTGGAACAAAGCTCCAAAAAGAAAAGGTAATAAAGCTTTCAGTTTTTTCAAAAAGCTTCAATTTCTTAAGGATCAATTAAAGATTTGGAATAGAGAGCACTTTGGTAATTTTTTATAAGAAAATGGATATAGAGGAGAAATTAAAAAACTTTAAGCCTTCGGGTCATTGAATATGGCATGTTTGAAGAGGATTATAAGGAAGAGAAAGTCCTGAGAAGGGAATTATTTTAGTGTCTAGCCAAAGAAGAATTTTTTTGGCAACAGAAATCAAGGGAAGTACGGTTAAAGGAGGGTGATAGGAATACACATTTTTTCCACAATTTGGTGAAAACTAAAAGGGCAGCAAATAATTTTTTTGAGATTCAAAATCTAGATGGGGTTCTCTTCCAAGATAGTGAAGGGATCAATTTAGAGGCAATGAATTTTTTCTCACAAAAGAAACAAGTAGAACAGAACCCTAACGAGGTGGAAGAGGTCTTGGGTGTCATTCTAGCTATGCTCACTAAGATTTAGAGCAAAAAACTAATGGCCCTAGTTACTAAGTGTGAAGTATTTGAAGCTTTGAAGGGTTTAGGAGGGGATAAAGCACTAGGCCCAGATGGGTTCCTAGTAATGTTTTTTAGAAATTGGGGTTTATTTTTCAAAAAGAATTGTGGGAAGTGGTCAAGGAATCAAGGCAGGGGGGCTTCATTCTTAGAAACTTCAACAACACTTTCATAGCTCTAGTGCCAAAAAAAGCCACACAAATGACCTTTGAAGATTTCAGACCAATCTCTTTATGTAACACAATATATAAGATTATCTCTAAGGTGATGGCTAACAGACTTAAATAGGTTTTAAGCTTGATCATTTTGGCAGAACAGAGTGGTTCCTTGCTAGGAAGATCCATATTTAAGGGATTTGTTGTCGCACATGAAGTAGTCCACACAATTCGAGCCTCAAAAATGCAAAATATGATGATTAAACTAGACATAAAACATGCCTATGGTGAAGTAGACAGATGCTTCTTGCTTAGTGTGTTAAGGAGGTTTGGGTTCAAACAAGCATGGGTGCAATGGGTGGAAAGTTACATATTCACCCCTCATTTCTCAGTTTTGATAAATGGTAGCCCTTAAGGTTTTTTTGAACAATAGAAAGGAATTCAACAAGGGGATCCCTTATCCCCTTTTCTCTTTATTATTATGGCAGAGGTATTGGGAAGGTTATTTAATAGGTAGCGTAAATAGGGACTATGGAATGGGATCAAAATTACAGAGGCAGTGGAAGCCTTAACTCATTTACAATTTGTAGATGACACCTTTCTAGCAGGAACATCACATTAATCAAAAGTTAAAGTGATGAAGAAAACTCTAGAACTTTATGGTAGAATATCAGGGCAATTCATCAATTGGAACAAATTAGAGGTCTTCTTCTTCAATACCCCATAATGTGTCAAGATAAGAATTTGTAGGATCTTGAATATAAAAATCGGATTGATGCCAAGTAAGTATTTAGGGATCCCTTTTTTTATGGCAGAAACAAAGCAGACCTTTAGCATAATTTGATAGAAAATGCCAGAAGAAAATGGAAGGCTGGAAAGGTAAATGGCTATAATCAGCAAGCAAAATCTTAATGCTCCATATAGTACTCTACCATGACAGTGTTCACAATGATGTGCTTAGATATCCCCAAAAAAGTAGTTCAAATTTTTGAGCAGAAAATGAGAAAGTTCTTTTGGAATGGGTCTAATGAAGGAGATAAAATACCCTTACTTGCATGCGAAAAGATATACAGACCTAAGGAAAAGGGTGGGGCGGGGATTAGGAAATGGAAACTTATGAATAAATCCCTGGGAGCTAAACTAATGTGGTTGATGTATGAAAATCCACAACTCTACTAGGTGAGAGTTCTAAAAGGAAAATATTTAGATTCAGATGATAGCCACAAGATTTTTACAATGCGGGATCCACTGAGAGGGTCAACAATATGGAATTTTATGTTCTCTTGCAGGCAAATTATTGTGAAGCACATCTCTTGGCATATTGGTGATGGGAAACAAGAAAAATTATGGGAGGATTCTTGGAATGGCCATAAAGTTTTAAGGTGTGATGAAAACTTTAATGAGCTAAAAGCCTACTTCAAAGAAAGATAGGGGGAAATTGTTTACGATTATGTGGCAGAGAAGGAAGGGTTGGAGGGGATGGAATGGTGCTGGAAGGATTTTTCAAGAGAGGAGTTGACAACACAACAAAAACAACAAATACAAAGCATCTTAGATGAAATAAGATTTCTCTTGAGCACAAAGAAGGATAAAATCATTTGGTGTGGGTCCCTTTTAGGTAATTATTCAATCAAACTCGATTATAATATTATGGCTGAAACAAATAGTGAAGCTTTTACTTCAAAAGATCTTTGCTGGAACAAGGATATACTACCCAAGGCAGGAGCCTTTGCATGGTTGGCATACAATGCTAGAATTTTAACTACTGAAAGGCTTAAAAAAATAGGTATAATAGGACCGTCAAGATGTTCATTGTGTGAGAAGAATGATGAAACACTTGATCAACTTTTGGTTCAATGTCAATATGCAAGGAAATGTTGGGAATTTATCCAATTTAAATTGGGATGGCAAGGGCTGAGAGCCCAAAATGTTAAGGAGGTGTCTGATGGATGGCCAAGGGAGCAAAGAAAAACAACTCTCTCAAGCATATTGTTAGTTGCCCCATCACTAATTATATGGGAATTGTGGAAGGAATGCAATAGAATAATTTTTCAAGGTGAGAAAGAGACTCTAAGAAGATGCTTAAGTAGAATCATCAATGCTATAGAGGAGACAGTTAGTGCCTCAACCACAAAAAGGCAAGCGATGCAGATCCCATATACAAAGGAGGATAGTGTGCTACAAACCTCATGGCCAGGGATAAGGTTTGAATCCCCGCAGGTGCACTGGTGACTCATAAGAAAAAGGTGAATTCTATAAGGACAAAATGGAGAGCCCCAATGGAAGGATGGGTTAAAGCAATTTTTTATGGAGTTGTGGGTGGTAATCCAGGGGCTTTAGGTGTCGGGGTTGTTTTGCAAGACAGTGCAGACCACATACTTTTGAAGGGAGCAAAACAGCTACCCATAGGCACCAATAACACAATAGAGTGTCAAGAAGCTATGTTAGCAGTGAGGTTAGCCAAAAAGGAGGGGATAAAAAAGTTACATTTAGAAGGGGATTCCCTCATAATGGTGTAGGCAATATCAAAGTTGCAAATTAATGCATGGCATCTTCAAACGATAATTGATTTAATATTGCAAGAATTGAGCACTTTAGAGGATTATATGATTACTCATATTAGGCATGATGGAAACATAGAGGTAGACAATCTATCAAAATGGGAAACCTCTTTAAATGATGGATCAGTGAGGATAGAGTATTTCAATTTTGGGGTGGAATTGAATCACTCGATTCAATGATTATTCCCTGCAGGAAACATCTAATGAAATTGACTCCCAAGGATGAAATAGTCAGAAGTGGGAGATAAAGGTAGCTTTTAAAGGTGGGTGCAATCCTTTCGGTTCATGTTGGAAGTGCAAAGCATGTGGCAACAAAGGTGATTCTAATAAAAATTGCTAGCGCATTAAAACAAAATAGAGCCGCATCTAATCAGAGTGTGTGAAAGGCTCTTTAATAAAGTGGTGGGTAGTTTATTAATGCAAAATTCTTAATTTATGAAAGAGCAACTGCAAAGAGTTAATGGAGCCAACATTTACCTTCAAAATGGAGAAGCAATAGAAGGCGTTGTTTGGGAAGGTGGCGAACACACTTCTTAAACAAATGGTGAGATGCCCTTCAGTAGATGTAATTTACATGATGTAGGAAACCCTGGGTCCCCTCTTTCAAGAGGCAGACCATCAATGGAAGTTACAGGTTGATATTGCAGCAATGGTGATGGCATGGGGTTTACAAGTTGGCGACCATGAGTAGAATGTTGCATGGGTAATGGAGGCACTTTTTCAAAAGGCCTTAACACCAAATATGGTGTCACTTCTAGAATGGGAACACCTTAGGTGGGCTTTTGATTTTAGTGAAGGCTATGAAGATAAAGATGAAGGGAGGGAGAAAGGGATTTTCCCCTTTGTCAACTAGCCACGGGTGTAGGTTGATAGAGAAGCTTATGTAAATGAGTGTCGTCAAGCGTAGGAAAGTTTGAAGGATGCAATTCGATGCTTCCACAAGCAAAAAAAGGAAGGCCATAGTTCCTATCAGTTTCCCAAAGGAAAAGCGACCTACAAGGAGAACTAACAGAATTTAAAGAAGATGGAAGGCACTAAATTTTGATGAAGATGGTGCGAACCCATTTTATAGAAAGGGTGAAAGCGTTGGATGGTTTTTTGTTGGCAACTTTCACATGGAAGAGGGAATTTAGTTCTCTCCTGGCGCCATTATCTTTTGGAACAAGGGGTCCCTTTTATGTGGACGTCAAAGCAAGGGGGTCAACAATATGGAGTGATATGGTTATTTGGGTGGTTTTTATGTTTCTGTTTAGGCTATTAGGACAGTTAAAAAAAGAGGCTAGTGAACCTATTCAATCTGGTTTATATAAACCTTTATAATGTAATTTCTTTCAAGATTTAATAAAATCAATTTATTTCTGACCAAAATAAGAATGGGGAGTATACTTCTAAACTAGGTTACAGGTTTTTAGAATCTCAACAAGGTTTTTTTAAAAGCATTCTTCCTCTTAGATAAAGTTGGGATAAGTTTTGTCTCTCTAAGGCAAGATTCTTTTCTTGGATAGTCCTTCATCAAGGACCCTCATTGTAGAAAGACTAAGGAAGTTTGGATTTCAAGGTCCAACTAGATGTCCATTTTGTAAACCTGAGGAAGAAATTGCAGATCATCTCTTCCTTCATTTACCTTATTCAACAATTTGTTGGGAATGAATTTTCTCTCAATTAGGCCTAGTGATGGCCTTCCCTAACTCCATACTCAATATGCTGATGTCTTGAACTCTCTTAAGATAAGATAGTTTCTTCATAGCCTTTGGATCTCCTCCCCTTCCATAGTTCTTTGGAGAGGAATAGAACAATATTTAAAGATAGAAAGATGTTAGTTAATCAACTTATTAACAAAATAGAAATTTCAATTAGAGAGTTAACAAATAATAGTTGCTTAATTCTAACATCAAACAAGCTAGGATGACTTATTGGGATGAAAAGATGCACGGACGATGGATTGGTTAAATATTGCACCCTTTCTAGGAAAAGGGGTTGATGAAGGTAAATCTTCAAGGGTAGAATGTGTATGGAAAATTCCAAAAAAGGGATGGTTCAAGCTAAATTTTGATGGAGCACTGAGAGGCAACCCAAGTAAAGTTGGCATGGGATGTTGCATTCACAACAACAAAGGAGAGGAAATTGCCAATATAACAAGATACATTGGAGAAGCTACTAATTACTGGACAGAGATTTATGATTTAGTAGGACTCTTGTTATGCTAACATTTGGGAATAAATAAGTTAGAAATACAAGGAGACTCGACCATAATTATAAATGCTCTTAGGAAATGATCTCTTTCTAACTAGAGGCTAGATGCAAAGCTCTTGACAACTTTAGAACTATGCAAAGCCTTCAACAAAATAATGATTAACCACATTTATCGGGAAGGGAGTAAGAGAGCAGACGAGCTAGCTGATATGGGGATTGATAAGTCCCTTCCAATTGATTAAATAAAGTATCAATCCTCACTTCAGTTCCCTTTAGTAATTATTATCTAAAATATATTTATTAATAACTTGGCACACTTTCGATATCCTCAAAAGTGTTTAAATTATTTTTAGTAATTGATTCCCATTGAAAACTATTAAATCACCTTGTTATGTTTATTTTGTGTTTCTTTCTAATTTTAATTATATATATGTTGTTTCCTTAATGTCTATCTTTTTAGGATCTCAATGTCTTTAGCAGATTTATGTCTTTCTTGGGATTCTCTAACCTCTTAACAAGTAGTATAGAGTTTTGTTGGACATTTATCTGTGTTATTTCAGGTCACACAAACAAATGAGATAACTAAGGAATTAAGGAATCTCCAATGGTTTTGATTCAAAAAGGGCAATACACATGAACTAATGCCCATCATTGTCCTCTCAGTATCCCTTGAGTGGGGTTGTATAATTATTTTTTCTATTAATATATGGCTTCGACCTCTTGCTTATCAAAAAAAAATTTTAAAAAAAACAATCCCAAAATAATAACTAGCTGAAATATTAGGAAGCCAAATGGAGGCTAGAATATTAGGCCCAAAAAATAGGACCCAAAAAATAAGAACCAAAAAAATAGAGCCAAAAAATATGGCTGAAATAATTTCATTAAAAATTTAAATATGAAACATTTTTTTTTAAATATATTTTTGCACACCTTATTTTTTTGTGGGGAGTGGTGGAATTTGAAACAAATTCATGGAATGTGGAGAGACATCCATTGGGGGATATGAGGAGCCTCTCACAAGTTATAAAAATGGCTCCTCCTTTCATTTTCATTTTGTGTTTTTGGAGGGAGTAAGAAGTGGAGATTATTGGTGGAGAAGATTGAAGTTTTTGAAGAGGAGTTGATTGAAGTTTTTGAAGAGGAGTTGATTGAAAGTTTTGGAGTAATTTTTTTGCATGCCAGATTTCTATTTCTATTTTTTAATTTTTAATTTAGTTTTGCATTTATATTTAGATTTGGTTATGTATTTAGATTTAGATGTAGATTTAGTGTCAAAATTAACTATAATATTCTACTTTGATTTAGATTTCAATTTCAATTAGTATCATTTAGATTTAAAATTGCATTCAAAATTGTTTAGATTTGCATGTTATAGTGTAGCCTTGCATGTTTGATTTAGATTTTGAATTTCATTCAAAACCTATTTGATAATGCTTTTCATTTGCATATTTTTAATGTATATATTTCAAACTAGCTTTAGATTTCAATGTTTCATATTAGTTTTAGATTTACATATTTCAAAATGGTTTTGGTTTGCATGTTTTAGATTTGTATATTTCATAGTAGTTTTACATTTGCATGTTTCAAAAAAAAAAAAATTCATGTTTCATAATTAAATGTTATTATTAATGTGGATGACAATGTCGGTGTATCAATGAAATTTGTATTTTATTAAAGTTAATAATTTACTTAAGATGGAGAAATCATATATTTAGTTTATATATTGTCATTATTTAATTAGATTACGCATGTGTTTTATTTAGTATTTTTCATTAAAAAATATGTATATAATGTTTATGTTTGTAATGTTCAAAAAGTGGAAGGCAATGCTACCATATTTCAAACATTACAATCTAAATGTTTCATTCAAAATAGTTTTGATTTTGATTTTTCTTATTTTGAACATTATTCATTTGAAAGAAATTGTGTTTTAATCTCTAATATTTTTTTATTCTGATTATTTCTATATGTTGATGTTTGTTTATAAGTTTGCAAGTTAATATTTGAGTTATGGATGCCTTGATAAAATAATCAAACATATTGATACTAGCTTGATACTTCAGCTGGGGTGATCCCACAATAATGGGTTCCACTTTTTGACCAATTTTGACATTGAAATCAATATTTTTGCAACAAACGTCACATTCAACTGACTATATCTCGAAAACTATAAATAATTTCAAGATGACATAAACTAATGATTTTGAGTACTATGTTCCTACTTTTTAACCATATTTTTTAATCTGAAAGAAAAAATTATTTAGGTCAATTTTTTCATCTCCTTCGAAAAGTGGTACATAATAAAATTCAATATTTTTAAAGAGTGACAATCCATTTGACACACATAAATTTTTTTTTAGAAATGATAATGACATAATTCTTTCGGTGTTAGATTTGTAATATCAATATCCAAAGAATGCATTTGGTTTGATTCATTTTGGTTGAATATTATATAGTTTATGAAGTTTTGAAGTGACACGAATCGTAATTCAGACATACGTTCTGTTTGACACAGATAATTTGAAGTCAATTTATCAGAAACCTTTTTTTTTTTTTTTGAATAGAAAGGTATCTCAATAAGCTAGTTCCTACATATTTTTCAAAAAAAAATTGACCTGATTTACTAATTTTCTTGAGGTGTCGAAGTCGGTTGATGCTCAATCGATAATGAACCTATAATGAGTTAAACTCATATTTGAAAGTCTTAATGAATATAATATGTATTAAAATTATAGTCATTGGAAAGCTTGCTCTGAGTAGCACAAATTGGCATTTTTTATTTTACAGTAGGAGATCATTCAATCTCAATTTTAGGGGTCAAAAGAACCAATTTCATTTTTTCTCCAGAAAACAACACCAAAAATTTGTAATTAGAGATGTTCGCACAAACACTATGTTCGCGTGAACATGTCTAATATGTTCATATGTCAAAAATAATTTGGTGGACAGAAATTTAATTTAACGTGTTCACGCGAACATGTAAAAAGATTTGTGTTCGCACGAACATAAAAAAGAGGCAAATTTACCAACATCTCAAACGAAAAAGTGGAATTTTAATCGCAAACTCACCATTTAAAATATGTTCGCACGAACATATTAACATAGTATGTTCGCACGAACATACCATATTTAAACTCAATATGTTCGTGCGAACATATAATTATTTTATGTTCGTGTGAACATGGTTAGCACGTTTGGGCGAACATACGTAAAATTCAATATGCAAATTTTTCATCATTTCACAATTTCCTTCGTCCCCAAAAAGTGGTACCTAGTATTGTGGGTTCACCTAATGGCCTCAAATGATTTCTTTGATACTAATTTTCACAAATGCCTATAAATAATTAAAGAGTCATGCACAACTATAATTAAATTTGTAGAGAACAGAATATTGCCCATTGGATGTGTTGAGGAAATATAAATAATGTAGATGAAAGATGCAGAAAATTTATGCATGACACATCTGCAAAAGTGGATGGGTTTCCCTTAATGACGAAAGAAGTCTTTCACAATCATTGTTCAAATAAAGGTCAGAATACAATCCTAATCTTTACACCATTATAGATTATTTGTTATGTATAGTTTCATACTTTTACTAGAATTCTAATTACTTGTATTGGGAGTTGTGTTTCCCCATTGTTCTATGTAACTTTCATGAAGAAGTGAACAAGGAAAAATATATTTATTTTTATAAAAGATGTCTTCAATGGATATGGCTACTAAATATGTTAAGAAAGAAAACCATAAGTCTACATATATGTCCTTCATGATAGGCATATTTATATTCTTAATCATTGTAATAAAACTTGCATTAGTATTATTAACAATTCAACAATATATAATGTTCTCAAATCATCATGGAGAAATGTTTTCTATAAAATTGATTCTTATCTATTTTCACACTTTTTACACCATCTGAATAGTTGTGTTGGGACTTATAATTCCCTTTCATGAACAAGATACAATTAAAAAAATTCCACATAGTTTGAGTCATTTAAGAACACAAATCCCAATTTTGATCATTTGATCATAGTTTTACTCCAACACTATACCTAAATCTCACATGTCGCTTAATTGTGTCCCTTGTTTTAGTGTAACATTTAACCACTTATTAACTGTAACCATAACACTAAGTGTCATATAAATGAAATTATAAACCTTGGATCCTAACTCTATATGCGACTGTACTAAGCATTTAGTAAAGTATAAACCTAACCTTAACCTTATATCTACTACTAAATAGAAATAATATTATATTTTTCAATAGAGGGGAATATATATATATATATATATATATATATATATATATATATATATATATATATATATATATATATATATATATATATATATATATATATATATATATATATATATATATATATATATATATATATATATATATATATATATATATATATAGAGAGAGAGAGAGAGAGAGAGAGAGAGCTCATATTATATATTTTATAGAAAGATGTTTTTAGTAGAGATAAATATATTATAGATAAGGGTAGAGATAGGCATATGATGGTGTATCTAGAGAGAGAGATTAGTGGGTGTATCTAGAGAGAGAGAGAGAGAGAGAGAGAGAGAGAGAGAGAGAGAGAGAGAAGGGATGGGAGAAGGAGCCCATACATTATAAAAATATAATAATATGTGTCACAATAGCACTAATCATGAGCATTTTAATAGAACTAATCCACATAAAAAATTGACCTACCAATTACCATAACACTAACTTAAAGTGTAATAATAGCACTAACATCAACTTTGATAGGAGTAGTAACCCTAAAAATAACCTTAACTACAATAATAACAAAAACCATAACTCTGACTCTAATCCTAACCCTAACTCTAATTATAACCCTAACCCTAATGCTAACCCTAACCCTAACCTAACTCTAACACTAAAAATAACTCTAACCCTAACTCTAATTCTACCCCTAACCCTAACCCTAACCCTATACATAACCCTAACACTAATCCTAATTCTAACCCTAACTCAAACCCTGACTTTAACTCCAACTCCAACTCCAACTCTAATCCTAACTCTAACTCTAACTCTAACTCTAACTTGAACTCAAACCCTAACTTTAACTCTAACTTAAATTCTAACCCTAACTCTAACACAAATTCTAAACCTAAGTCTAACCCTAACCCTAACCCTAACCCCAATTCTCATCCTATCTCTATCTCTAACTCTAACTCTAACTCTAACTCTAATCCTAACCCTAAACCTAACCCTAATTTTAACCCTGACTCTAAATCTAGATCTAACTCCAACTCCAACTCTAACTCTAACTCTAACTCTAACTCTAACACTAACCTTAACTCTAACCCTAACCCTAACCCTAAACCTATATATAACCCTAACTCTAACCCTAATTCTAACCCTAACCTTAACCCTAACCCTAACCCTATCTCTAACTCTAACCCTAAATCTAACTCTAACACTAGCTCTAACTCTAACTTGAACCCTAAATATAACTCTATTCATAACTCTAATTCTAACCCTAACTCTAACTCTAACTCTAACTCTAACTCTATATCTAATTGTAACCCTAACCCCAATGCTAACCCTGACTTTAACCCTAACCTTGATTTTGACCCAAATTCTAATTCTAACTCTAACCCTAACTCTAATTCTAACCCTAACTCTAGCTCTAATTCTAACTCTAACTCTAACTTTAACCCTAACTCTAACCTTAATTCTAACCCCAACCCTAGTTCTAACCCTAATTCTAACCCTAACCCTAACCCTAATTCTAACTCTAACTCTAATCCTAATCCTTACCCTATTCCTAACTCTACCTCTAATTCTAACCCTAACCCTGACCCCAGCTCTAACTCTAACCCTAATCCTAAACCTAACCCTAACTCTAACTCTAACTTTAATCTTAACCCTAACCCTAATCCTAACTCTAACTCTAACTCTAACTCTAACTCTAATCCTAACCCTAACCCTATCCCATACTCTAACCTTAACTCTCACCCTAACTCTAGCTCCAATCCTAGCTTTGATTCTAACCCTAACTCTAACTCTTACCCTAATTCTAACTCTAACCACTAACCCTAATTCTAACTCTAATTCTAATCCCAACCCTAACCCTAATTTTAACCCTAACCCTAATTGTAACCCTAATTATATCCTTAATCCTAACCCTAATTATAATCCTAATTCTAACCCTAACCCTAACCTTGACTCTATCTTTAACTCTAACCTTAACCCTAACCCTAACTCTAACTCTATCTCTAACTCTAACCCTAACTGGAACTCTAACTCTAATTTGATACTATTTTATCAAAAGTAGAAAAAATAAAAAATACATATATATGCATATATGTAGAAATTAAAATTTTAAATAAAAATATTATCATCTGAATTTCTTCAAAGTGAAAATAATTAAAAATTAAAAATACTATATTGCTTGCTCCTAAACATAACCATCTAAATTTCTTAAAAAATATCTTCCATGGTGCGCGACAATTGCTACTGGCTTTTATATATATATATATATATATATATATATATATATATATATATATATATATATATATATATATATATATATATATATATATATATATATATATATATATATATATATATATACATTGAGAGTCATCCTTCTTGAGGTGCCTATTTTAATTCAAATCTTATGAATTTTTTTTTGTGTGGGTTAGGATTTGAATAAAATAGGCGCCTCAAGAAAGATGACTCTTGACATATCACACACACACACCTACACACACACACACACACACACACACACACACACACACACACACACATATTACATATGTACATATGTAGATATTACATATTTACATATGTATACACACACACACACACACACACATATATATGTATGTATATATATATGTATATATATGTATATGTATATATATGTATGTATATATATGTATGTATGTATATGTATGTATGTATGTATATATATGTATGTATATATATACATACATATATATACATACATACATACATATATGTATATGTATATATATATACATATATATATATGTATATATACATATATATATACATATACATATACATATATGTATGTATGTATGTATATATATGTATGTATATGTATACATATATGTATGTATATGTATATGTATGTATATATATTTATATGTATATGTATACATATACATACATATATGTATATATATACATATATATATACATACATATACATATATATATATATATATATACATATATATATATATATACATATATATATACATACATATATATACATATACACACACACACACACACACACACACACACACACACACACACACACACACATATAAACTAGTAGATATATTCGTAAAGTCACTACCTAAGGATGCTTTTGAGTATCTAAGAGATAAGTTAAGGGTCCTTCCCCTATCCAATATTCGCTAAGAAAGGATACATGTTTCATCAATTCATGAATGATCAGATATATATTTCTGGAGTTGATGCAAGAATTCACTATTTAGGGATTGTTTCTTGAAGTTATGAAGGTGACTATAATAAAACTAATGTAATAAGTACATGCGAGGTACAAGGCATTACTATAAGGTTTTATAAGTTTATGATTGGAACTTATAGTTACCTTTGGCATTGCTACCAAAGGGGGAGAAAATCTATGGAGAAGTGTAGTGTTGAGGGAGAAAGAATTTGTGAAGAAGTGATATACTATACATAAATATGAAGATGAGATGCTACTGGAAAGTGAATTACACCCAAATGGGGAGAAATTGTCAAAGTGGACACCAAGCTAGATCTGTTGAACCTATTGTAGAGAACCCGAATGAAGTCAAAGAGTTGAAGATGTGATTGGCATTTGATGTTTATTATTTCACGATGTAATGTACAATATCTTTTATATTTATGTGTTGCCATCAATGCCAAATGAGGAGATTATTAGCCTCAATTGATAATGTTGTTAATGCATGTGAAAGAGTCATATTAGTTGTTATGTTGTCATTGGTGCCAAGCCTTGGTTGGTTAGACATTATGTTAATTTGATGGAGTGTCATATCATTTGATTGATGAAGAGGATTTGAAGAAAGTATGATAAATATATGGTATTCAATGGGCACTTGAGAAAGTTAGACTCTAATAGTATAATGTCAGTTTATTGTTTGACATAATTTGATGAAGTATTGGAATCATGTATTTACAAGTTGTGTTGCACCAAGCTAGTCAATCTACATCGATCAAATATAGTAAATGAAGGAATACAAAATTAACCAAGCAACTATAGTTGTCACCAAGCACTTGATAGAAAAGTGAGAATTTAGCCTTAACCAAGTAATTTCAGTGTTAATTGAGTCTAATATTGATCGAGCAAGATATAATGTTTACCGAGTATGAACATAAAGAACAAGTTTAGAAAATATTTATTCTGAGGTCAAAATTTGATAAAAATTAAGAATGTTCAAGAAGTTTCAAGGACAAGGATGAAGTTAGTTACGAGATCAATGACTGGAGAAATTCAAACAAGATATGTTGGAGAAGATTTATCAATTTGAAATGGAGCACAAAGTTCAAGGTAGATGTCTATTTCTTGGGTGTCTAGATTCAGTGAATCTAAACTTGATGGAGATCTATGATTGTGATTAAATGAAAAAACCAAGAAGATTTTGGAATGAAAAAGGTTTTCTAATTGAGGGATGAAATGCATAGCTTATTATTGTTGATTATGTTGATAGTAGCCAAGTTGTGAAAGAAGAAGAGAAGGGTATACTGAGAATAGTAGTATTGAGAAGATCAAACAAAGGAGGTACTAAATTGATGTGTGAAGTGTGTAAATCAACCATAAAGGGATCAAAAGGATAAGATTGAGTGAAGCAAAGATTTGAATTAGCAAGATAGTGGTAAAGCCTAACAAATGATTTCACTATTACTTTCTTACCACTATAGCAGAAAAATCTCTTAATCGAGTGAACCTAATAGTCTAGTGAAATCCTACATGGTAGCATTTAATAGTATCGTTTGTATGTCCTTTAGATTAGGTCACTCTTTATAAATGTCAAGGAATGATAAGATCTAGATGATCTTTGGTGTAAATCCTCTAATCAAGTGACCTTTAAAATGTGTATGTAACCTTTACCAAGGTTGACTCCTAACATAACTTACTTCAAAAGAGTGAAATTACTTGGTTTTCGGTTCTCAAGTGGTTTTCCCCTGATAGGGCTTCCATATTAAATACTTGTGCCAGATGTGTGGATGCTTATTGTATTCTAAGTTTATTTCATGTTAATTGTTTAATGCTACAACTCAGTACATAAGTTGGATGTTTACTCTAATACTCGGTATACTAGGGAACAATATGTTAACAGTTTGATGTAAAGTTTTTATCGATCAAGATTATGATGTTAGATATGATTATCGAGTTAATGATTTGAAAGTTTAAGAAGTATAATTTGGTGAAAAGTGTCTTTAAGGTCTATAAGATAACTAGTTATAATTGATTCACACCCCCCCATCTCAATTATCTAACAATAATTAGTGCTCCTATTCTATGCATGTGATATATCATGCTTGGATATTATGTCTTCATGATTTTTTGTTTATGAATGATGATAGAGCTAGTTGTTTATTGCATGGGATGCTTGTTGATCTTAGTATTTTGGAGTTTATCATGATTGCTGCAAATAAATCTATAGTGATGAATTGGAAAGGGAATTTCTACTATGCATTCTTAGTAATTTGTCTCATGTGTGCGTACATCCAAAATGGCTTCATGATTCAATGAGTTATGAAACATCATACATCTTTTGAAAAGTTCCTACAACGATTGCATCTGTGAAGTTACAATTGTGCTACTCTTGTGTGTTTCCTACCATTCCCTCAAAAGTTTAATTTGTAGAAGTGTTGTAGTGGTGACTTATGCCCATTTAGGTTTACTCAAATTCAATAATTTTCTTTCATCTCTCATTACCCTAATCTCTTTGCAATTTATTTACAAATTTGGCTAAATCAGAAATTCAAATTAGTTGCATGTTAGAACTTACATGCATTGAGAAATAGAAAAAAGAATTTGGAGTTGTCTCTTTTCATAGGTTTTATTGGTTTTCACGATTACATAACTATCAAACCAACAAAGCCATCTTGTAAACATACACATTTATCTCCTATTAAGCTACCTAGTCAGTTGACAAATAACCTAAATTAACCTTGGAGTTGATATCTTCAACTTTTTAAGAGAGAAATTTGTCTTGAATTTTGTTATTTTCATTGCATAAAAATAATGCTCAACGTGTTTTTAGTTTTTCAACTCTTGCTTTCTTTCAAAGAGATAAACACGCTGTCCCTCTTTTGCTAGTCATATTTTGGTTTAAATACGAGTCAATTTTTTTCACATTGATAATCCTATACTTACCCCTACCAACTTTCTTGTCTAATGTTCACACCATTGTACAATCACATACTTTGTGCCAATTTCATTCACTTCTTCTCTACAAAGAAGCCTTCAAATGCAACACACTATTAATCTACAATTACAATGACATCAAAAACCTATTCATCTTGGAATTTATTCTCTGTTGTACAAATCTAATGAATACCCACTAGGAGCCCTAGTCCAATTTCATGTTTAAAGAAATATATCTTATTGGAATGTTTAATTCAATTATATTCTAATTTTGGAATGCTCTTCCTCAGTTGGAGGTGATCTTGAGAAGTGTAAGAAAATGATGATTTCTAAGTCGTAAGCACTCATCACTACATTCAATGATAATAAATATGTGGAAAACACTATGTTTTATCCTAGTGAGAGCAATATTTTTTCATCTAGTATTGAGCCTAATTTTCAACATGATGAGTGCTTAGATTTTGTGATAAGAAAGCGCAATTTGACTCTGGATAACATAGCATGAAAAACCATCCAAAATAAATGGAAAGTGGATTTTTCCATATGTTGTAGTTGTGAAAATCATGATAGTCATGTATGCACAATATTTGAAAAAATGCTTGATTATGATGTAGTATCATGGATTGCAATGATTGATTTATGTGTGTGAAATGGGATGGTAAAAAAAGGCTTAACACAATTTAAGAAAAATATTTAGCATGTCTAAATCCAAACTAGCTTCGTTAACATCCTTAGAATGGGTGCCAAAAATTGAAGTCTGGTGCATTAAGGGATGGATATATATCAAAAAAGTTATAAAAAATAGATATCTATTGGATGTTGTACTTGTGATTGCTTTGATAGATATGTACCGTAAATGTGGAAGCATAAAAGACACTTTGGATTTTTGTCAAATTGTCTCGATAAAAATATCATGTCTTGGACTCTATTGATTCGGTGCTATTTGCCCAAAAAAAAGATTTCAAAAAATGCCTGCTATATTTTTAAGCAAATCCATATGGCAGTGTGAATTTATAGTCTTTAATCCTACCCATTGTCACCCTAGTTTGCTCTAAATTTGGAGCTTTCACATACAACATTTTTTATGAGTGTTGGATCATTATTTCTAATCATACAAAGTTGTAGGATGGGAATACATTTGTAATATCCTACCAAGAGGGCATTACAATAATGAAAGATGTGAGAGTATCAATTTTGATCTCTAACAATATTGTCCTTAGATATTACAACAATATAAATACCCTTCAAAGTAAATGATTTGAGAGACACGATTCTTTCTAGAGGGAGACATGAATATATAGAGAAATATATATAGATATAAAGAGGTAGAGGGAGAGAGAAAAGTAGAGATAAGGATATAGGGAGAGATTGAGAGGAAGATATAGATATAGAGGGGGAGGGAGAGATGGATAGAGATATACATGATGAGATAGATTAATATGATACATGAAGATATAAAGAAAGTGTGAGTATGAAGCATACATAAAGAGATAAATAGATGTCGAACAAATAGAGAGAAATCAAGATAGACAGGTAGAGTCTATAGAAGGAAGGAGAAATAAAGAGGAAGAAGATAAAGAGACAAATGAGGAGAGAGGGAGAGAGAACACACCAAGGACATAAATATTAGACCATTAATTGCACTTACAAGTTAAATGATTTTGTATCGAGCAAAACATAATCTATATTGAATAGTTGACACAACACTATGGTCTGTATCTAGTAACTCAGCTCCCGTATCGACTCCTCTCCCATATACATACTACGCGAAGGCATACAACCCAATTAGATTCTAACCAGCTTAGCTTCTATTTCGGAGTCGATTCTTTGCCCTCCTAAATACGGCACATATATATATTTTAAATAGTACCAGTCAGCTTGGACGCTACCCATTGACACATTCCACCCAGTTTCATTTACCCTAGTCCTCTGTACACAAATCATCCAAATTACCATATAAAATAAGGACACAAGCACAGATTTATCTTTTTCATTTTCCTTGATCGATTCGCCTGTGCAAATTAGCCATGGATGAGGAGTATGATGTGATTGTGCTGGGAACCGGCCTTAAAGAATGCATAATCAGCGGCCTTCTTTCTGTCGACGGGCTCAAGGTGTGTTCGTCTTTTAATACAAATTCAGATTTTCCTGATCTGACAAGCATCGTGAGAAGAATCTACATTTCATGACAATAGACGCCATCTTACAAGCTTAGGGTTTCAATTTTAGCTGTTTTTTTATTTTGTAAAAATAGCCATTGATAAATTTGTGGGTTTATATCATCTTCTTATATAGAAAATTCTCTGATATTCATAAAACTTATCGATGGGTTTGACGATCCTTTTTAGACTTTGCCCTAGCTGCCACGAATGGGATCCTGACACGTGAAACATTGGCATTAATGGATATATGGCACTGATTTAGACAAAAAAATTGTTTGGTATTGTGTGATCGAGATGAGACTAACCATGGCAGCTTCTCCAGCTGAAGGCCTCCTAATCGTCAAAGACAATTTCTTGAATCCCCATTTTTAATCTAGCGTAGATCTCCATTTGGTATATTTAGGGACAATCAACCTATCCAATTCAACGAAATTTGGCGCCTGGTTCCGACAAGTTTTTGCCATTATCTAAATGGTGCTAATCGGCGTGTGCGAATGCAGGGAGCTAACTTAAGTGGGATTGAATCTTCGTTGTGACAGTCTTCCGTCATTCCCACTAAACCAAACCATTGGATTCTTTTGTCTTCGTTTTCAATTAATAAAGTTTTCCATTCCTTAACGTGCTTTAGAGGTGACTTAAGCTTTTCTAAGTCCAGCGGGCCCTTTACCTGGCTTCAGTTTATAAGATTGTGACATTTAAAATGACTATTTTTAATGGATTCAGGGTTTTCAAGTATTAGTTTTTAACATACATTTCAGCTCAGTGCACTTGCTGTGGCTCATAAAATAGCACCATCGCTCTATGTCTTAGTTTCATCAGTTAGATCAAACTGTTGTTAAATTCATTTCAGCGTGGATTTATGAAAATCGATTCCTTTGCATGATAGCCACAAAAATTTCATGTTGCTTTGTCTTAGTATTTTCACCATTTTTTTGCAGTTCAGGCAATCAAATTATTTTCTTGTCATCAGACATGCAAGAGAGGCATTAAAGCAATTTTGGGTTTTAATTGTCACTCCTTTCTAGATCTCTGTCTTGTGATCCATGTTGCACCTACACTTTAAATATATGAAAAATTAGTGTTAATGAACTTATGGTTTTATTATTTTATTATTAAAATTTTCTAATGTTTATCTGGTTAAACTGTTTTAGACGAGCTTGATAGTCCTAATGATTTTCTTCCAGTGTTATGTCTTGGAAACTTGGGAACTTTTATAAAGCTGTCCCCTGGCTGTCTCATAAAATAAATGTTCGAATTATAATAATTTGTTTGACTTCCACTCTCATGTGAACTCCCCATTTAAATTATTTAACACAAACATTGTATATTAAGGTTTTATAATGTATATATGCATGTTTTATGATTATTCATGTTTTCATAGAAATTGGAATATTTAAATTTTTCCTATTTATTATGTAACTTCCTCCCCCCCTGCTGTCCCCTGCTCTGGGGATAAAAATCCTTCCTGGAAACCCATTTTCCTGCCCCCCCCACCCTGGAAACCCATTTCCCTGCCCACCATCCTGGAAACCCAGGGTAAAGCTTTCTTCAATTTAGTAAAGATCTTTTTCATGCTGTAGCTTGTATACTGGACATCTAAAATCAAACTGGTAATTGGATTTGCATTATCCCTTTAACAATCTTTTTCTGGCATTTTTCTTTTTTGTAAATATTTCCTTGATTGATCTCATAACATTTTTACTCAGTCTACCACAATATTGCTTTTGATTAGGTCTAGTCATGTTAAAAGAACATCATTGATAGATTTTTGTCTTTATAAATCAGTCTATCCATTTAGACATGTAAAAATGCTAGCATTTATAGAATGTACAAATCAATGTTGAATTGTCACAAAACACTTCATTAACTAATTTTGAAAATATCAGCTGAAGTAATCTTTCAACCAAAGAGGGATTCCTTTAATTGTATTGATCACTCATCTAACTCCCAGTGCTATGTGCGTATTTCGTATGCATTCTGATTTTGATTCAAATAAATTACCAACCCATGTAGTCTGCCCATAGAGACTGCCAATTGGCGTAGTTCATTCATCTTTCAGAAATTTATGGGGAAGAATAACAAGGCATAGAATACAAGTTGTTATCTTATGAAATCAGTTATGTACAAGAACTTAAAGGAGAGCTACTAAAGAGTAAACAAAAAGATTTTAGACAATTTTAGATAGTTATCATGCATGCCAATGTTTATAAGATTGGTTTTTGTTGAGCTGCTAGTGATGTAATGGAAAAAATTGCATGTCTATTTGGCATGTTTATTGGCATCAACGGTGCATTCTTGTATGCATCATGCTTCTATTGTTTTCTGTGATTCCCAGCCCAAATTGAGTATTTCTTGAACTGAATAACATGTTTAAAGGGGCCTGGCAATTTGAGTTTGATAAAAGTAGCCAACTGTATTTCATCAGATATGAGTCATATGAACTACACACTATTGTTAACGTTTATAGCTTCTATCGGATTAAACATGAAGTGTAAACAGAAAGGTTAACTCGTTGATTAAAGATTACTATATATATATATATATATATATATATATATATATATATATATATATATATAGATAGATATATATAAAATCATATGGTTTATAAATATTCACTTTCATTAGTTGTCATCGAATATTGATGTTCGAGCAGGTTAGGGGAGAGTTGTATTTAAACTTGACTTAGGCATTAATGCCAGCAGAAGTACCGTGTATGCATTGAGTTTATTAAATTCAGCATCTCGTCACATGCGTTGACCATCATGTCTGCTTCAGGCATACCATCTCATCCTCGTCACTTGCATCTGTACCAATAATGTTTGGGTTTGATTAGTTAAGGATGTTTCATTTAATCAAGTCCCGAACTTATTTGCTTAGCAATGTTTTCAAATGGTCAAGCAGTGTCGATAGGGTCACACCTCTATCGCATGATATATTATAGGAGTTTGTATTCCTCTTTGAATACAACATTAAAATACACTGAACAAGTTGCCTGATTGCATCAGACCTTAGAGCCACCATTGTGTAAAGAGATACACATCAAACACAACTATGGATAAGTGCTTCAATATTAAGGTGACGGTAAATCAGAGATATTAATTCTTTCAAAGTTTATTGATATTTACATAAAGAGAATATATATTGAAGGATATTTATATAAGTAAAATTTAAATGTAAATCTAATTGAGAAATTCAATAACTATCTTCTAGCATTCTGTATCTTATCTATTTTGAAGGTCTTCTTTCCTTTGATACCATCGTATACACAGCACCCAAACTGTATTATTTATGGTAATTGTTAATTAACTAAAAATCTAGACTACTCGTTGTATTTTAATGTTGAATTTATTAATATTAGTTTTTAATTAATTATTAATTACAATAGATAGTACAGTTTGGGTGCTGCATAGACATTGCCACTTTTGATAGGCCGATATAGGTGTAAGGGGATATAATCTCTGTTTATCTTCATCAATTAACAAAACTTAGGAGTGGTGTAGATTTCCCACAAGGGAGCATGTGAATCTTGACTTTTGCCCAACATTTTTATAACCTATAACAAGAAGTGATATAACCTGTAGGGAATAGGGAATTTATAGATGGTGTATATTGTGCCAAATGAAGAAACTGTAGATCCCAAGACGTTGCAGAAACTAAATATTAAAATAGGGAGCATTTGACTGTTGATTTTTGCCCTTAACATTTTTATAACCTATAACAAGAAGTGATGTTACCTGTAGGGAATCGGGAAATTTATAAATGATGCATATTGTGCCATATGAATAAATTGTAGATTCCAAGATGTTGCAGAAACTAAATTTCAAAAGATCTTATTTTTCAACTCCTTTCTGCTCTTCTGCCCTGATGATGGTTCACAGAGTGTGACCCGAAACGTTGGCACAAAAAAGAGACACACAATCAATATCCAGAAATCACAGCATTAATCTTATTTTTCTTCAAATGAAATTCTATATGTAATAAACTGCACTTACAGATGGTGTATATTGTGCCAAATGAAGAAACTGTAGATCCCAAGACGTTGCAGAAACTAAATTTCAAAAGATCTTTTGTCTTCAAACAAAATTCTATATGTAATAAACTGCATACCTCATAAAAAAATTCACATCACTTTTCTTTCAACCTTGAAACTGAAAATTTTAGGCACTTTTCAATTATTACCTGATAGTTATTCTCTATGTATCATTTGGAAGCCTTTATCTTCTATATATATGAAAATCTTTGGTTGTTTACAAGCTTATTGATTTTCAGGTGCTGCATATGGATAGGAATGATTATTATGGGGGAGAATCTACATCACTTAATCTTGTACAGGTATATAATACTCATGAATCTCTGTTCACTTTAGTCCATGGTAAGATGCTTTTGGCTGGATGAATTTTAATAAGCACTGTCAAGTAACTTATTTTGTTATCAATGTCAATGTGAAGCTTTGGAAGAAGTTCCGGGGTAGTGATAAGCCACCTGCACATCTGGGACCAAGTAGAGACTACAATGTTGACATGATCCCCAAGGTAAAACCTTTAATACTTACAATTATAATTATTCTCTCTGCATGTCCATGCCATTTTCTAGTCTCTTTGTATGTTCATGATATAGAGTATCAAGGACAGTTTTAATACCTGTTTTTAAATCTGCAATGGTAGACAATTATCAGCATATTCCTAATTTTAAAGTCAAAAGCATCAATAAATTTGTATAGGAATTTCCAAGGTCCCTCCAAGATTCCAAGGTGTAAGTTAAGTTGAGCTTTGATTCTATCATCATTATAAAAGTGACCTAAAATGGTACACATATGCAGACAACAGTCAGTCACCTTTACTTGATACATAATTGTACACTTTATAGAAGAGCTCACATATTTTAATCTATTGTGTATAGAGTTGTACATCATAAAAGAACTCTCATCAGACGCCTTTGGTATACATCCTAGTTGTCCAGCTAAACAATTCACACAAAAGCATCATGAAATAAAACCACAACTTCAGATGAGCGCATAAAACATACAAGGTTTCAATCTTATGATTTAAATGAAAATCATTTTCTAATGTCTAGTTTGACCATTTGGATGTGTTTATATGTTTCCAATAAAAAAATATAATTTCTGCAATTTAAATATATCAAGATAAATCATGATATACGATATCTTATGTCAAATATAATTTTAAAAGCCCTTCTGAAGCTCAGACTATGGAAGGCAAGATACAACCACATCTCTTGTCAAATATAAGTTTAAAAGGGATTGTTTTAACTACGTTCAGAGTGATTGAAATGACTTGTACATTGAAACATAATGAATTCTTTGATTGTGCTGACCATGCTTAAAAGGTTTCTTATTCTACAGGTCAAAGTATTTTTTCTATACATTTTTCCTAATGTGTCTTTTGATTTCAATGCTAAATTTTTAATGGTTAGTATTTGGTTGCCTCAATCATTTTCCCCATTTATCTTAGACTCTAAAACTCACATGAGAATCAGTGAACTTCTCCATGGGCCATCTGTTTGCTATATAATTGATGAGATGACAAACCAAATGTTGATTCTTGTGAAAATAATAACTTATTATGAGGATCAACACAAATTTGTTATCAGTATTATCTGTCCAATGCAAAATTTGAATTTAAAGGCTATGTTAACAACATATTGTAATGTGTTTCTTGCTGACTGCTATTCTTGCAGTTTATGATGGCAAATGGTGCTTTGGTGCGAGTGCTCATTCACACAGATGTCACCAAATATCTATATTTTAAGGCCGTAGATGGAAGCTATGTATACAACAAGGGAAAGGTATGTCCATATCTAACACATTCTTGAGATAGAAATCAAGATTCTTTATTTGTTTTATAAGGATGTAATAGTATTTAGTGTGTTTGGCTTCTAGAATTTGACTTAAAGGGAAATCCTATTCTGTGGATATTTTTTCTATTGGAAGTAATACAAGTAATATTGTTTTACAGATACAAAAAGTTCCAGCCACTGACATGGAAGCTTTAAAATCTCCTCTCATGGGGTTGTTTGAAAAGCGTCGTGTACGGAAATTCTTTATTTATGTTCAAGAGTATGAGGAGAGTGATCCAAAAACACACGAGGGGATGGACTTGACAAGAGTAACAGCAAGAGAACTTATTGCGTATGTTAATCTCTTAATTGATCTGCACAGATTGAGTGTTCTACCATACCAAGCTATTTGATTTAGAAGGATTAATATAACCATCCCCAAGATATGCTGCCATTTTAGTATTAAATGGAATGAAATCACTAGCTTTGCTTGCATGTGTGGCAGTTTTCTCTGCATATGTTGGTAATTTTAGATTATCAAGCTAATGAGATGTAGCAGCGTTTTAACTTTCTTTTAGTTTTGATTGCCAAGATTAATCTTATCATAGACTAGATCATAGATCAAATGTCAAAAGATGAAACTACTTTTATATATGAAAATATTGAAGTATGGATTTTATTAAAATATCAATCTAATAAGAAGCTAGGGTTTATTGCTAACTTGCATTTAGTTTTTGATTGCTAAGATCTTTTTTTAAAGTAAGAGCCCGGTAAACTTTTAAAAGTGACCAGAGGCATTGGCATGACATGTCCTCCGGGTCCACATAAAATGCTTTTGACGTGGAACTATGGACCCGTGTGATCACAAATGTGGACCTCATCCCCTTATTGCAAAGCTGAGGCCCAAACACACAAGCATATTGGATCAGCAAAGGCACAAGCCCGCAATACCAACGGGCTAGTAGGATTTTGAATCTAGGTGGGGACAACAACACCACCACTTAACCAACATACTAAGTTGTGAACCCTATTTTTTTATTGCTAAGATCAATCTTGGCTTAGATTCGGTTGTAGATCAAATATCAAAAGTTTAAAATAAGTTCTATATTTGGAAATATTGGAGAAGTATGGGTTTTTTAAAAATATCGATTGAATGAGAAGTTAGGGGTTTATTGCTAACTTGCTTTTCATTTTTTATTGTAAAGATCTCTCTTAGCATGGATTTAGATCAAATGTCAACAAGAAAGTAGTCTTATATGCCAAATAATTTGGAGAAATGTAGATATAATTAGCAATGTTGACAGGTGTTGTTCATTAATTTTGTAAGTTTCATTTAATTTACCTATTCATAGGCTAATATGAAATTTACAAGGGTCATTTTTGGCATTACAGTTGAAGCTTGATAGAATCTCTAGCAATACTTCTGAACTCAAAAGTATGGGAAAATTCAAAATTATCAACTATCATATTGCTATGCAAAGCCTTAATGACTGGAAGGGTGTTGTTTGTCACTTTATTAAATTGGTCATTGGAGATGTTTTGAGGGATTCATATTCTTTAGAGTTTTTAGATAACCTGCATGGGCTTGATTTAATTTTCAATATTCAGCATATTAATTTACACTGACAGTTGTACCATTGTAAATTAGAAAGATGGAGATTGAGATTTTATAAATAGATCACCGACAAGAGCAAAAGCATAGTGATTATGTGTTTGTACATCCTTTTTTTGCTTCATTTGCTCATTAAGACATAATGTAATTGGTCTTGGATTTAGTTTGTCTTGACATCCATCAAAAGGCTTTGGTATAGGCTAGCCACTCATTTATTATACACCTTATGTTGCCTAGTTCACCACTATTATTTCCCAGACTGGCTGATAACTGATGCTATATAATGTCAGGTCACCATGTACTAAGGAACAATGGTGGCCCATTGCTGACTCTTAAAAGGAGGCAGAGGTTAACATTTAGAATTTTAGATAGCCTATGAAGCATAATTTCTTAACAGTCATTGATCTATTAGTATATTTCATTCCTAATATGTTGAACTATTGTTCTCTTCTATGACCCTAATATACTAGCATAGAATGCACAATTGTTTGGCTAATACCTAAAATCTATCTTTGGATAGTACAGTTAATGCGCCTTTCAAAATTTTACAGCGACTACAATTTACTGAAGTATGACCATGATCCTCACTTCTTAATGGAAATGTCTGTGTTTTGCTTTAAATGCTGTATCTGAGAAAGTTATTTTTACCTGTATTAAGTTTGAAACATAACATGCATCTCAAATTTTGTGATATAAGTAAACATGCTGGCAAGAAAAAAAATGAAAGTAAATCTCTAAATACCAAACATCTAGCCTCACAACTCAAGACTCTTGAAATATTTAAAATTTGGAATGTGTTTTGAAAATTGAGTAGTAATTTTTTTAATTTTATACTATATTAATAGATTGAGCAACTACAAATGATATAGTATCCCTATAAATTTTGCTGATTTCCTATTGAATAATTAATTATTAAACAGGTTGTTAATCCTTTGCAATGCATATTCTATATCAAAGCTAGTCTGATTTATTCTTGTATTTCTCCATTCACACAGAAAATATGGACTAGATGACAATACTGTGGATTTCATTGGTCATGCTCTGGCACTTCATCGAGATGATCGCTATCTAGATGAGCCAGCGTTAGAAACTGTTAAAAAAATGAAGGTAAGTTCAGGGTTAAGGCTTTAATGTTCATGGGGATTTTCTAAATTTTGGTATTCAAGAAACTTACTGTAGGCAAAGCTTTTGCCTTACGTTTTGAAAGTATGAATTTGAAATTATATAATAGAAGAAAATTACACTTGCCTGGATATCTTTTATGGCAAGGCTTGCTAAACATAATAGCATGCATTGTATGAAGGTAAACATGTCCATGATAACCTTTGTAATTTTACACTATACTAATTGTGGTGAATGTTTGTATGACATAGTATATAATCCGAAGTTGTAGGATTGTGGTATACTGTGGTAAAGAAATTTGCGTTCGTCAACATTAGTCATTACATCTGGATGTTTGTTTTGTATCCTGGTTTCCATGTAGTATCCAATCCTTACGAGGCTGTGTGATAGCAGTAAAAGCTATTTTATTCCATTTGTACTTATAGGTTTCACCAATTGTTACTAATTTGTTGTCTTGGGGGTATGCTTGTTCACACCTGTCATCATCTATGATGATTAATGAAAACAAATCATTTCTGTTATGACTAGATAAAAAATCCCAGAGGTTACATGACATCTTATATAATTTTATCTTTTACTTATGTTCGCTTATCTTGTTGGCAGTCTTCAAGTGCAATGTTGAACACTAGTCTCTCTTTGGGAATTAAGAAGCATACAAGTTCAAAACCTTTTAGAATCAGCCAATGACATAAATCAAGAATTTATTTTAGTTGATATTTTTTAAAATCAACTACCTACTAGTCTTTCCTTTATATTGTATTTTTTTTTTTGTCAAATTATTAGTGTTTGTTCTCAATCATCCTTCAATGTCTTTCCTTTATATTGTTTTTTTTTTTTTGTCAAATTATTAGTGTTTGTTCTCAATCATCCTTCAATGAAGTGTTTATACTTTTCTTTTCAAAAAGCAGCTGAGAGACATTTTTTGGGATCATGTAATGACTCTTTTTTTGGTGATTTTACTATATATTTCCCTAAAACCACAATTTCAATGAAAATATTAGAATAAGTTATAAAGAATGTTAAAGAGTACAAATTTACTGAATGAAATGCCTTCTATAAGAGAGCCTACAATTTTCATAAACATAGGGTATAAGTAGGGACAATCATCCATTTGTATTATGTGTTAAGTAATTTATTTTCATATGCTATCTATATTTCTTGTTGCTAAGCTTGACCCACCAAAACTTTTTTATAAGGAAAGTGAAGGTCTAAATACAGTCCAAGGCGCTTAGAGGCCACTTGATAGATTCCCTGAAAGTTTACAAATCCAAGCCCTTATCTTATCTTGGGAACTATGCCTGCAAGCCACTCAGGGTCGTTGATCCCTACCCAATCTTGGGAACTATCCTTTTGGGATTTAGACCAACATTCCTTGAGTAGCTTAAACCTTTCCATCTTCATCACTAAAGTAATGACAAAGATCTTAACATTGCCTCTATTACTATATTTATATACATTAGACAATGTAAGGATTCCCTATTCCTAATTCACATAGTTTGCAAACTCTCTGAGTACTTTCAAAGATGCTGAGTACTCTTGAGTTTTTTGGCTAGGCGAGTACTCTCAAGTTTAACTCTTGCATATTTATAGATGTTAAAAAATGTAGGTAAAACTGTTGATGCTGGGAAAACATTGGATTAGATGCATTTTTCACATCATTTTAGTGCTATAAAACTACACATTTTCTCTATTGAATGTCAATTACTAACTTAATACATTTTGTAATTGTATTCTACAAAAAAATATGTTTCTTTAAGAGATTTTAAATTTTAGTACTTTTTGAGTTGTCGAGTTTTCCCTGAGTTTTTGTTGAGTATATGCCAAGTTTTTTCCGAGTTGAAAATTTTGGGCTTGCCGAGTATTCTCCGAGTCCGAGTCTGCAAACTATGCCTAATAGAATTCTAATATAATAATATTATGTAAATCAGTATTTAACTCATAGGTACTGTTAATATTGGAGCTTTAGTCGGATCGAATTGATAATCATTCTATGATTATTGGTTAATCATCAATCAGACAAACTCTAATAGATCTACTTATATATACTACACATATTATATATAGATATGTTTATATAATCGTGAATATTATCTAATTGGTTATTAACTTAAAATTACCCTAGAAGAGATATGTCTCTTCTACTCATATTCATAAACATTCAAATCTGCACTTGGAACACACATAAGTATATAATATTTACTTGTTATAAATGTACATCCCTTCCCTCTTCATCTTCCTTTTATATCTTCTTTTCCTTGAAATGCCTTTTGAAAAAAATACAACAATTCTTTAAGACATACATCTTCCTAATCATGTATCTCTTGGAGAATAACCAATCCTTAATAACCAACACTATGGAGATTAATTAGCATGTTTGCTAATTCTTTCTCTTTTATTATTTATTCTATTATTTAATTATACATTATTAAATTCAATTTGTGAATGGGGACATCACAGTCCTTCCCTCCACAAAATTGTTTGTCCTCAAGCAATTACAAGTCTTTCTCATTATAATTTGATAATAACATTTGGTGACTAAGTTTTCTCTCATTTTTGAGAGGGATGATCTTAGACCATATTATAATAATGCCAATTGGAATTCTCAATTTCAACTCTCTGGCTATTCTATAATACTAGATCAACCAAAGTCGAACCACACAAGGGATATGCACTTGAAAATATGATATGAATGAAAGCATACACATTGATGCAGGAAGGCACAGAGCATACACGATGTGTACACATTGAAGACACAGTATACACATAATATACATATTGTGTCTTTTTAGAATGTTTCCTTGTTTAATCTCTTACCTTGCAGGATGGCATGATCATGCTCTAGTACCATTTGTAATCTCCCTAGGTAATTAAAGCTCAATTATTATTTAAATTAATCTCAATTCTTTTATCTTAAGTTGAATCGGCAAAAAATGCATTGATTTCCATAAAGATAGGGTATAAGTAGCAACAATCATTCATTTGTATTATGTATTAAGTAATTTATTTCATATGCTATATATATTTCTTGCTGCTAAGCTTGACCTGCTATTACTTTGTTATAAGTAAATAATCCAGGTTGCTTAGAGACCACTTGATAGATTCTCTCAAAGATTACAGATCCAAGCCCATAACCTATCTTGGGAACTATGCCCGCAAGGTGCTCAGGGTCGCTGATCCCTTCTCTATCCTGAGAACTATCCTTTTGGGAATTTGACCACCATTCCTTGAGTTGCTTCAGCCTTCTTTCTTCATCACTAAAGTAATAACAAAGATCTTAACATTACTTCTATTACTATATTTATATATATTAGACAATGCAGGGATTCCCTATCCCTAATAGAATTCTAATATAATAATAATATGTAATTCATTATCTAACTGTCACAGAATGCTTACCAGCACAGTAGATGTTTTGTTCCTTTTCTCATCTCTTCCTTGGAAAGTACGAGTTATATTTATAATCTCTTGCTGCCAAATATTTGCTTTATAACTGTGTATATCAGATTTATTTGTTATAAACGTCCATCCCTCCCCGCCTCACCTTCCTTTTATATCTTCATTTCCTTGAAATACCTCTCTTCAAATAGATGCAACCATTTTGTAAGACACTTCTTCCTAATCACATCTCTTGGAAAATGACCAATCCTTAATAATATTAACTATGGAGATTAATTAGCATGTTTGCTAATTCCTTCCCTCTAATTATTTATTCTATTATTATTTTATATATGATTAAGTTCCATTTCTGATGGGTGGGGGGCATCATGCTTGCGTACAATATTAGTCATTGGAAATATGACATTAAATCACAAGCCATAATATTGTAAATCATACTAATCATTAGTAAACACCAGTGTATCCGTAAACATCATTCATATGGAAATCCAAAAAAGTCATTGCCTTTTCAATGTAGGTTCCTATAATATTATTTGTTGAATTGTTGGAAACCATACTTGCAAGGTTTTTTGCCCTTGTACTGGAATAGCATGGAAGTTGGGTTGCCTTCCCATCCCTTAGTTCAAGTCGAGGAGCATGAGAACCAAGCCTTCCATTCCACCATGTGACCCAGAGGCATGAAAGGATGACCATTTTCATCTCATGGTGGTGAACTTAGAGCAATCTCATGCACAAGGCTAAACCCTTTACCATGAGCACACCATTTATCCTAGGGCGGCATACCTGATGGGATCATAAGCCCAAGGGGGCACACTAAGCCCATTGGCCCACGAGCATAGCATTCATCTCCGGGCAGTGTACTTGGTTCTCCTGAACTCAGAAGGCTGGCCAACCTTTTTATTTGCAATCCATTTCTTGAAATTCTGAAGGGACTATCATACAAATACTCAATAATTTCTGCAAGTATCTCTCTTGCCCGAACACTTGTGCATGGATCTATATTTCTACTTATCTGCTAGCCATATTTCTCAATTAACATTTATTGATAATATTAGTTTAGTTCTGGGTTCAATTCTGCTTCTGCTTGGTTTCATTGATCGTTCCCTTTTGATCCTTCATGAATGCCTTTTCCAAATGAAATGCCCTATTTATATCTTCGTGCGCAAAGGGGGCCACAGCTCTTATTCTTTCTTTTTTGCAAAGAGTCACACTGCTTGATAATGGAGCACTTCCTTTTATTTAAGTTTTCACGCTCTTAGATTTCTTCTGCCTAAATATTAATATTGGTCAGCCTCCTCATTTAATTCCATGCGCCTAGGCCATCCTTTAGTAAAAGGTATAAACTTGGATCTTAGTCAACCTCTTAAACAATGAAATGTTAATATATATATGTATTCTTTCCTCCCCTGGTAAGTTGCTGATCTGAAATCATTTCTCTGTTATTTTACTCAAGTCAGTCCTTTGATGTTTTCTATTCAACTGCCTAGGCATTATTATTGAGGCTATGACATATGTTGTAAAGACAATGTTTCCACGACAGGGGTATGGCAGACCACAGCCCAACTATAAACATAAAATTAACATGAATAGATCTAAAGCAGGAATGCCTTTTCGCATAGGATTCAAAAGAGAACCCCCCCCATGTGTTAGTTAATGCCGACAGACATTTTACAATGGGATCAAGGGATGGAGTGTAATGGCACAATTGGGTTAACAAAAACTTCCCCTTTAGCTTAAATATGACCACTACTAAAATGTCTAAATATTAATATTTATTATAGACCAACAATTTTTAATATTGTTTTAAGTAGATATATAAATGTAAAATTTAAATAAAAATATATTGAATAATTGATCGATTATTTCATATTTACTATGTATAGTAAATATTTTTTAAAGATTATTAGTTAAAAATATATTTAATAAATTTTTGTTTTTAATATTTTTTTGAATAATAATAAGTCTAAAATTTAAATAATCAAAATTAGTTGTAAATAGTTGACTTAAAAAAATAGAAACAAAATTTGTATTAGGAAAACAAAATTAAACTATGTAGATACAATAAAATTAAGTGTTTTTGTTTGTGGTATATGTAATTAAAGTAAAATAAAATAATATTAAGGTAAATAAAATAGTTTCGATTGATATCTCTCGTCATTTCTTTAGATAGATGTATTTAAGATATCTATACTAAGTTAACTTAATGGTTTGAAACTATTGAGAAGTGAGGCAGATTAGGTAATTAGAAAGTTCAAAATATTTGTTGTTGGCATCCTCACCTTTTATCTGTGTTTTTTAGGGTATTTGTTATCGACATCCTTACCCTGCATGTGTGTTTTTTAATGGTTGTCTGGAATTGCTACTTTGGGCTTGATTAAATGGTTTATTAGTATGAGCTGATTCCTACGGATATTCAAGCTTTGGCACACATTGTTTTTGAGTGATCTTTCCTATGAATGCATGTGTTTTCAGCTGACAAATATATGCAAATAATATTTAAATATTATTCTGTATTGTAGTGGTTTTAACATGCCTCTTATATAGACTGATAATAGTGATCTTGTCATCTGACAGCTTTATGCAGAATCTTTTGCACGTTTTCAAGGAGGGTCACCTTATATATACCCACTATATGGGTTGGGTGAACTACCTCAGGTTAGATATTTACCACCACTAAACTATACAATGTTGCTCATTTGTATTACTGTGTACTGTCGTACCTTTTATGCTTTAGCTGAATTTAACTAAATATAAATCTTTATTTATATTTTCTACAGGCATTTGCACGTCTTAGTGCTGTTTATGGTGGAACTTACATGCTTAACAAACCGGAGTGCAATGTATATGAAACTGAAAACCTTCGATACTTTTAAAGCTTATCCTGTTTGGCTAGCATACTATGGCTGGACATTTATTGCTCTTCTGGCATTGACATCGTGGGAAATTCCATGGATACATTGATTCATAGTTCATTGTTTAGATTATTAAGTTCTTTAGAAACTGAATATGCTGGTCAGTGTATTGTGTTAGTTTCAATGAACTGTTATCAAATGTTGATGGTTTTCCATGTATCCAGTATAGATGTCATAATGTATATTGTTTGTAACATTCTTACTGTTGTAACTGTATACCATATTTCTTGTTGTATGGTTCAAATTGAACATGTCCAGGTGGAATTTGATGAAGAAGGGAAAGCGTGTGGTGTGACCTCAGAAGGCGAAACTGCAAGATGCAAAAAAGTAGTCTGCGATCCATCTTATTTACCTAACAAGGTAATTCAGGTGGACGTGTGTTTCAGCAAAAATGCATTTGGACTAAGCAAATTATTTTTATTGATTATTGACCTTTTAAACAGGTTAAGAAGGTTGGAAAGGTTGCTCGCGCAATCTGCATTATGAGTCACCCTATCCCTAACACCAACGATGTTCAGTCAGTACAGATCATTCTGCCTCAGAAGCAAATTGGACGGAAATCAGACATGTATGTCTTTTGTTAAAAACCTTGAAGACCAGGAATTATTCATTTTTTTTCAAAATTATTGTATTTTCATTTTCATTATCAATAAATTGACAATTATGCAATGACATTCAATAAAATGATTTGGAAGTATGTTCTAATACATTGATATGGATATCTTGTCACAATACGAGCATCAAAATTTCTGACTTACTTTTATCATTTTTAATGCAGGTATGTCTTTTGTTGTTCTTATTCCCACAATGTTGCTCCCAAAGGGAAGTACATTGCTTTTGTTTCAACAGAAGCTGAAACTGATCGGCCTGATATAGAATTACGACCTGGAATAGCTTTGCTTGGACAAGTTGATGAGATGTTCTTTGACACATATGATAGATGTGTGCCAGTTAATGAGCCTTCTCTGGACAATTGCTTTATATCAACTGTAAGAAACAATCTCACCTCAAATTTTGCATTTATTCAACAAGTTGCAGACAGAATTTGAATTCTGAAAATTATAATGGTTTCAGAGTTATGATGCAACAACACATTTTGAGACTACAGTTCAGGATGTGCTTGCTATGTACACTAGCATCACTGGAAAGGTATGTAAATAATTTGTTATGAATGCGTAGGAGTTTATAAAGACCTGTTAGTGTATTATAGAACTGTATTTTCAAGTGTGGGTAGAAGACTTATGTTAACTGTAACATGCAGGAGTTGGACCTGACTGTTGACCTAAGTGCAGCAAGTGCGGCTGAAGAATGACAAGCTCTCCAATATTAACCTTAATTAGTTGAACTGTCCTTTAATGTCACATCTGTACCGCAGATGTGTAAAATGTGTGTTAGAAATGTTCTGTTATTTGTATTTATATTTACTGGACATGTTCCTGAAATACCATTTTGATTCCAATGGTTCAGCTGTTCTGGTCTTTATTTAAATCAACATTCTTGCTTCTATGCTTACATATTCATTTTCTACAGTTTCTGTGTACTCTTTGTTGTGAAAACATTTATTTTATCTGTAGCTCATTGCATTAGCAAAAAGATAGCACAAAGTACTCCCAACTTTTGCCTTCGTTGTCAAGTTTTGAAGTAGAGCAGTGTCTACACTTTTTTGTGGAGAGGCCCACAGTTTCACCCCAAACCTATCTCACGCCTGAAAATTCCCTGTGGTAAACAATATTCCAGTCTGCAAGTTTATTCTATCACAGGAAATTGCAAATCTTTGCTACAAAACAGGTTTCCAAATGGCAATGCTAAATCTCTTCATTGCTGTTTGGGTAAATGTAGTGTATGTTCCATGGATTGCATTCTTTGCTGGAATCATATAGAATAAATCAACTGTCACATCAGGTCATGGCAAATAAATTTTGATGGTTCATATCAAATATCAGATTTGTTTTGAAAGTTGGCAAATGCATTTATGGATTTCACTGTAGATCACAGCTAAGGCTGTCTAGTCTCCAAATACAGTGAATTGTTTAAGATATATACAAACAGTTTGCAGTGACAGCATTGAAGAATACAAAATTTGACACTATTGTTTGCCTCACCTCAATCATTTATCAATATCTTTTTAAATTTTGATGTATCTGAATTCATCTTGCCAGAATATTCCTTGTGTTTCCTATGCTCTTTCCATGAGTTCTCATTTTCTTAATACGATTTCATTTCAGGATATTCCTTTATTTTTTATACCTATTGTGCACATTTCCCTCTTCCTACAATTTCCTTGAGAAATCTGCCTATAGTTTCTGTTGTCGATATGGATTATAAATTTGTATATTGGACTGTTCAATATTAATATTAAAAACTCTCAACATCGTACTGATTGACCTCTAATGTTATAAAGAGAAACGTACCCATTTGCCTCTTGCTGCAGTTTCCTTGAGAAATCTACCTATAGTTTCGGTCTGTATGATATGCATTATAAATTTGTATAGTGGACAATTCAACATTAATTATACCGAATTGAGATCTAATGTCTAGAGAGGAGAACAAGATTATAACCACTACAATTTTGTTGAAATGATTATCCTAAAATTCTTTTCTTAAAAGAGTGATTTATCATAAAATTTTAAATAGTGTACAATGTGAAAGCCTGCAAAACAAACCACTTTTTTAATAATTAATTTCCAAAAATGCTACCTATATGGATAATTGTTTCCATACATGGAATTAACAAACTCTATCAACATACAATTCACAATCAGTTCACAACAATATTTGTACGAGTCTTAAAAATGCAAGACCAAAGTAATTTCTCTAATCAATATTTCAATTTATATAGTTCACGCAACTTCCAAATTCAAACAGTCATAGATAATGTTACGATATTCAATATTAGATATAAATTCGACATATAATTAAATAATATATTCTTCACTTCTCGCCATAGCAAGTGTTGAGTATTTGTCGGCTATCGATGTAGCAGCTGGAGTGTAAGATGGGTATTCTCACTATTTACACCCTCGGCAAAAACCCATGAAAGAAAATCCTTGAATGGTTTTGTCTGGTTAGCAATGTGTACGAGACAAAATGACGAGTGTACCATTCATCTAGCAGGTGTCCTGTTCTCCCTAATCACTGGTAAACTTTTCCACCTGTCCCTTGAAATATGATGCTGCAACTAACATCTCCTTTGGTGTTTGTTTTTGTACCATGCTTTTGTCATACTTGTTTACCCTCTCAGGCTGTTAAGGTTAACCATGTTTTCTGGAATAAAAAGAAATGCTTCTTGTTAAGAGCTGTTTATTCCTTTTGCATGGACATTCGATTGATAAATAAGAGTGGGTAAAGAACTTATCCCTCTCCCAATGACACCCATTCTTCCGGTGGTTTGATGGACAGAAAGAAGTGCCAGGAGGAGGATAAGCCTCATTCTTCTAGCATGAAAAAGAGTGTTCAAAAAATCGAAATAAGGGTAGATTTTCATATGCCAAATATGCTTTATGGCAAATTCGGGGTTTCTATTTGAAGAATTTTTGGGGAGGTTGACAGTAGTTATAAGTTTGACCAAAAAAAAGTTTTGATCGCATGAGTTGGTTGGGGTTTTGTTAAAACACCGTATTGTCCCTCGTGTTTAGTTGTTCGTTTTGGTCGGTTTGGCTTTTGTCTGCTATCCCTGGTTTTCTTGTTACTTTTTATGGTCGACTGGGCTGTTGCTTGCTGTCCTTGGTTGGTATATGGTGGATGTTTGTGGTCGTATTGTGCTTCATGCTACAAGTCCTAACGCAAGTGTTGGGGCCTTTCCTCACTTATTATAATAAAAATAATTTTGGATAAACATTTAATATCTTTTTAAAATTCAATAGATCTAGGTTTTTTTCAGCTAATTGTATTTTTTATATGTAATTTCTTGGGTAGTCTTAACTATTTTTTCTAATTGTTGCTATTGTGAGCATACACATTGTTTACGATTAATGAAACTTGAGATCCCTTTTAAGAATTTTCCTATAAGGTCGATGTGGGGAGAGCTATCCCTTGTAGATCAAGCATAATATTAGTCTTGTCAAAACAAAAGTTTTTGAACATAAGCTATCCCGGCATAGCATATTATAAATAAAATGATCACTTTTTGCATACTGTAATAGCTATTGTAAATTTTTCCTATTGTTTCATTTTGGTAGATCTAACAAAAGATTGCAAAAGTTTTGGTACATGTCATATAAGTTAAATTAAATTGTCTACTTCATTAATGTAATTATCTACTTTTTGGATTTTAGTGTCAACATAATTAGAATATTTGCATATATTATGTTATATATTTTTTATTAATTAAGCAACCTAACAAGGCGTTGTCTCATACAAGTTGAAGGCTTAAAGTTGAAGATTTAGACCATCCATTAGCCCATAGAAAAAACAACTAAGACCAAGAAAATAGAACTCGACATGAAGACTTCAACCCAAAAGCGAAGGGCCAAATTCACAACCTAAGAGAAGAGGGAGAGTTCTTCCTAGGGCATTGAACAACTATTTAGACAAAACTATCTTTAGACCCCGCAACAAAGGAGAATTTGCTAGGGTGGTTATCAAAATGACTAGAGTGTTGTAGAAGGTGAGTAATGATAGCAAAAGCTTGGCGTAAAGCAAAATAAGTAGAGGGGGTAGAAAGGGTTCAATAGCAAGAGGGCATTGCACTAATGGAATTAGGGGCAACAAGAAGAGTGGTAGATTCTTGACAGTAGAAGTTGTCAACTTGACAAAATCCTAGAACCCTATGGTGAAGATTTTAAAGTTTGTCATTGTTGGCAAAAAGGAAAAGAGGCACAATTATACATAAGGATGCTATTGACATAGGACGTGCAATAAGAAGTGTTATTGAAGAACTAGCAATAGTTCTATCGGGAAAGTTTGAAGTGTTATTGGAACCATAACACATATATTACTGATAATAAATAAGTTGATCAAAGAAGCTAAATAAAGGGTAAAAATTGTTTAAAGAAACATTAAGAAACTCTAATTAGGTCATGAATTAGAAAATGGGATATTAGTGTTGTGAGAGTATTGGAGGAGTAGTGCATGTGCATGGAACAACAATTAGCTATTAGAAGATATTACATCAAGCTATTAGAGAGGACCCACAAAATAAAAAGGACCTATCAAGCAATAAAGCAAGGTTGATACATGTCAAATTTCTTGTTGTTTATACCTAACAAGTTCATCAAAGATTGACAAATCCTTTAACAAGGTGGTCCTTAATAAGACTTGTAAGTTCTTGTTTTGAACTTAATTATAAATCTTTTAATGAGGTAAACACTGTAGTAGTGGGAATAAAATATCTTAGTAGAGTAGTCTTTGACATGATTATTGATATTCCTGATAAGGTATTACACACTTTTCACATGGTGTAGTCATTCATAAAATGTCATTATTATAAGCTCTAACATGACACCTTATTACTACAATGATGAGTTGTGGGTTTCATCCCCACCATGATGTTTCCTTTGACCAAGGGTTTTCTACAATACCAAAATATTGTGTTATGTGTTTATGAGTTTGATGTTTGTTACTTAACTTTGCATTGTAGTAAAGAACATATATACAAAGCTTATCGGTCATACTATTGGTTATATTAAGAGATATCAGTGAAAGTGATTAATAGTTTATCGGTTTGTGCCATTGGAAAGTGCTTAAGGCTAAAGTTTTGTCTGTTAGTGAGGTCCTTGATTTGGGGTTGCCAAGGTTGGGATTCCCCTGAAAACTTTTGCTATTAATGGAAGGAATTATGCTTGTGTTGCCAAATCTACAACTACCATCCTTCCAAAGGTGAAAGATTGACAAATTATTTGTGTCAAGATCTATCTTGTGGTGGTTTCTAGTCTAGAAGTGGTCTAGTCATAGGCAGGTTGATAGACTCGCAAGCATTTGGCCCTCTCTTTTGGATTCACACCATTGGGCAACCAACGATTGAAGACCCTTGTCTAGTGATATTAAGCTCTACCATAGTGACATGGGGTTCTTTATTGCTTCATTTTATTCTTCTAAAGATCGTGAATTGATTTTGAACAAGTTGTAGGCTTGCGGGAACCACTCCCTTTTTGTTAAACCTTGACCAATTTCCTTTAATTTCAGATGCCCCATATACTACGAGATTAGAGGGAGATTTTACTGTTTGTTTAGAGATTGCAGATCCCTCTTGAATTTTTTTAGGTACACCGATCAGCGTTGCATTGCACTCTATCTCCGCGAGTCCTTATAGCTTCGTGACCATACTTTACAACTTTCATTTTCGAGGAGTTAGACCCAAGCACAACTTATTATGACCTTTTTCTCGCCCTTAACTCTAGCTCGGGGTGTGAAGCGACCATACAATTTCCCTAACACAGGCTGTTCCAAATCGGTGAGACCCCGCAGGGGACCTTTTTGCCAGCGACACTCCTCTCGTAGCACTCAGCTTCATCACAGGGCTTCTGGTAGCTGCACAGATCAGTCACTATTGGACTTTTTCCTTGTGAAGACGGATACCTAATCTTTTTTGTGATGTTTCCTGCTTTCTTCTTCTTTTGTTGTGCTTGTTCTTTTTTGGACACTGTTTGGTGCTTCATTTGTCTGCTTTTTCCTCGTTGTAAGCTTCTAGTCCCATAGACCCACATTGTGGTCTTTTGTTGGACATTAATAAATTTATCTTATCTTATCTTATCTTATTATTGGACCACTCAATAATGTGCATTCAATATGAATTCACCTTCTTAATCTCCCACTACATTTCAAAAGATGTCTTTCTTTGATCGAAACACTCTTGATCATTTCCTGAATTTGGATGAATTTGTATCTACTATGAGTCATTCTACTTTGCTTCATTTTGGTTGATATGAATACCTACCAAAAAATTTTGGGGGATGTGGTGCTTATGGTCAAGGAAAGCCCATGGACTCAAGCATTGGATTTTGAGGGCCTTCCCTTTCATTGTTAGCCTTGCTTCTCTATTGAGCACTTAGCTACTGATTGCACTCTTCTACATCAAGAAGGTGCATCTACTTGGTGGAAGGACACACACAATTATCATTTTCCAATTTGTGCTTCTGATTCCTCACAAGTGTTGTTTTTCTGAGGATCACAACAAATGTGATAACACTACCATTTTTCTTGTTACATGTTTTTCAAATGCAACATCCTCTTATATTTATATGAGTGAGTAAAGAACATACATGTCCCTTCACGAGACATTTTTGTTCATTAGCATATATATATATATATCTGAAAGAAGCTAAAAAACATCAACACTCCCTCCTAGCTAGGGAGGATAAACACATGAGCATATATTACCTCAATTTTAATATAATAATATCTTTGATCATAAGATTTTCAACTTTTTGATATTGTGAGTATGGGCCTTCCGAATATCAACATAGGATATGCATCAAATACTCTAAGTAATGATATTAAAAGTAATGACATCTTGAATGTCAATTTTCATAAAATGAACACATGTACTCAAATGTTCATAAGGTAATGCACACACATTCTTATAATGCTTACAATCATGGTATGTTTAAAGAACTTAATCCACCATGCCAATAATCTTCGCTTGTGATCTGCTTAAACATCATAAGATGTCCATCACAATAGAAGGCCATGGTCTATTTAAGGAACTTAATCCACATAGATATCATCTATCATGATCTGCTTAGAAATCACAAGATGTCCATCATAATAAATGGCCATACCCTGTTTAAGGACCTTAATCCACCATGCAAGTTACAATCTTATATTAGACATCATTAAATGTCTATGACAATAGAAGGTTAAGGTATTGAAAGATCATCATGTTTTCAATAAAGATACAAGTGATAATCATTTGAAGGTCGTTACTTCCTTATGATGTACACAGGGGTTAGGCCCAAAGAGTCATTAAGTATATTCATGAATCATAGTCCTCTTGACTGCTACAATTTATTGATCATTAGACTAGAATCCATCTCAACATGATCTACTCCCTCTAAATCTATGTGACCAAGATCACCGTAGATTGACTGAACCGAATCCTCTATCCTTTCCCTCTCTTTCAAGGTTGCCTCTATTGAAATGTTAGACTCCCTCTGAATCTCAATCTTTCTCTTCTTTGATGTAAATGTTGATAATACACTCCTTAGACATTGTCTCCATGCGGTTGAGATGTTTCCTTGTTGTCAATCAAAACTTCCTACACCAACTTATCCATAACTTGAATATTTGATTCGACTCCCACCAATTGGTCGTGCTACTTGTCACCGATTTCTATTATTATTAATTTCATTGACTTTTCGGCTCAAATCCTATCCTCGCAATAAATTTTACCTCTATTCATAGATAGGGGCTGGTGCGGACAATAGTAGGTTGTTGCTTCTAATTTCGTATATTTCGACGCCATTTCTATTTGTCTAGCTATCTACTATTATCATTAGCTGGACACAATGGACCACACAAAACTTCCATCAAATATCTTTCACATCTTTCAGTGCAGTATGGTGAATCCACTCACAAATCTTATATTCACTTATAAGGTAAATTGATTTGAGGTCGATGAAGTCAAACAATTCAAGAGGACTAGAATGAAGCTGTAATAAATGATATGTATATTGACTTTAGATTTATGGCAATATAAACTCCTTTCTCCATTATTCGCAAGTTTAAACCTGTGGAACTCCGACGTAGTCTTTTCCTAGCAATTTTGTGTTGGACGGGAAACCAGCTAGCCTTCGTATCTTTTGGGATTCAGGATTCTGCCTCCTACGATAGTTGTTGTCCAACTCGTTGCCATGTTAGGACCTCTAACCCCATTTCTTTATTGTAATATACATTTTTCTTGTTTTCCTTGTGTTAAACAACAAGCCTCTAAACAACCAATTTGTAGATTCAAGCGTTATTATTGATTTTCCTTTTGTTCAATAATTTGAAAATGTGAGATCCAATAATCCAAGTATGCACTTGGGTCAACTATCAGGGCAAAGGCTCATGTTTCTATGCAATTTCATTTTCTCATTTTTATATCCTGTGTTCTCAGGAACGGTTTATTCTATCTTCTAATGTTGAACTTGTCTAAGGTGCAGAGAGCATGATTGTGTCTTTGAAGGAGTTTATAAAGAAATTAAGCCAATGTGATGTTGTTTGAGTCACTGCCAACGATGGTTTAATGCTAGACAATAGACTCTATAATTTTTTTAAGTTATTCGTAATTCTATGCGACGTTGCTCTCATAATCCCTCCCCACTCCATTGTTCACGGGAATATATATTCCCTCTTATTCGATACCTTGACACGGGATGCCATAGAGACGCATTGATGCACTGTTTACTTAGTTCAATAGGAATAGTAAATATGGTTTAGATACCCAGAAGTTCATATCTGTTCTGATACCATGCTGTTTTTTTTTAGGATCACAACAATTGTAATAGCACTCTCATTTTTCTTAGTATGTGTTTTTCAAATGCAACATCTAATTATATGAGAGTGAGTAAAGAATAGAAATGTCTTGACATGTCTGTTCATTAACATAATCAAAATCATATATATATATTGTAAGATTTTGCAACCTAAAGCTACAAAATAAATTAAGAATCTGCTAAAGAGTGAAGCCAATTTGCAGATTAAAAAAAAGAGTAAACAAACCTGCTAAAATGAAAAAATCTCTTTCTCATTGATTGATAATAACATTCATTCATATGCATTGATATATACAATCTTAACTACTGTTTCTTTTAAGAAATCTCAGTGAATAATAAATTGATCTGCTGTTCTCAACAAAGACTTACGCATGTGGGTAATGATCCACCGTTCGAGCTGAAGTTTAACAACTTCTTATCCGTAAATTGTGGATAAGAAACTGACATAGCGTAGAGTTGCAAACATATATCATGCAATCACTTTTAGTTTGAATTAGTCACCAACATATATATATATATATAATTTATTTATTTGAGAGAAGCTAAAAAACATCAACAATCAGAGGATTAACAAGTAGTTGATAATGATGAATCCCTCGTTGAAAATCTTAATGATGCCGCTATTATTGTTTAAGGCCAGGTTTCTACTACTAACTTGTGTGTTGATCTTGTTGCAACTTTGGTTACTACTCCTATCTCTACTAGTACAACCCCCTCTAGCCATGATGACCTATTCACTCTTGCTACTTTGCTTCTACTCTACACCATGTTTCTGCTAATATCGTTCAACTTCTTCAACACTCTAGCTGATGTACTAATGACTGTCCTAGCAAAGTCTCGATCATCGGGGAGCCTTAGGAAAATATCACCTACACAGTTGGTCCTTTTTAGGACTTAACCTTTGTGCTTTGCATTCTATTTTTCATACTTGGTGTTATGACGACATTTATATGTAAGAAGGTGCCCTTGTTTGGCTTCTTATTTAAAATCACCAAAAATTGTATGTATGTTGTCTAAGTTATTTGATATTCATATATTATTGTGTCAAGTCATTTTCCCGTCTTCAATATTATAATCTCAAAAGTAAAATCCTCTCTTTATTCCACAAACTTTCACATTACTACATTTTATATATGACTGCCCATGTATTCATGATAAAGCTCCAAGACATGCAAGTTCTCAAATGAATTATTTGAGAGTTATCATGAATATGGAGTATGTAAAGAAGAAATGACTATCAACAAGAGCTTAACAAATAATAAGAATAAAAAACATCAATATGATCAAATGAAACATAATGGGAAAAAATCCAAAAGAGTGAGATGTTGTTTCTCTAGAAGCCGCTATCTTATGAACTACTAGAGTGGTTTCTTTCCCAAAATGAGACCTTCAAGAACTTTTTGGACTAAATAAAAAATGTGCCACACCATACAATTGCTCCAATTTATTCACACTTCCCCAAAATCTCTGTTGCAAATCTCTAATACTCATAAGCTCCAAGACATAATCCTCTACAACTAACTTGCTGTACACTAAGTAAAAACTAGTTAGAAAAGACCTCCTTGAAAGTTTTGACAAAGATGAGTTACAAGAAAAGTCAAAGAGGATGCCTAAGCATCCTTTTCACTATAAAGGAACTCCTTAGACATTTTTCAATGCCCTCAAACCTTGTAGGCTCACTATCTTTGAGTAACATGCAGTCATAATATAAAATACCACAATAAAATTTATTCATTATCACTTTCTATTTTTCAATTCACCAAAACTTCCATGCACGTAACTCAACTATATAATAACAATTTAAAGATTTTAAGCTAATTAGGTTAAATTTCCCACAAACTATTCACTTTATCTTAATTATAAGAATATGCATAGATAAACACATTGCATACATTTTTAACATGAGGTAATATTTAAAATGTCTTTTACTATACAAGGCATGCAAAACTTTGTTAATCAAAACATTAATAATTCCAACTATTTGTTGGAATACTTTAGAATAATTGAGGGGGGGCGGTGAATCAGTTATCTAAGGTCCAAATGTACAATAAAACTTTTCAGTACTGCAACTTATTCTTATGCATGCATTAATCATTTAATATCTTAAATATATACATATTGTTGTCCTAGGCCAAAATAACTTTGCAAAAATGTAAACATGCAATACCACAAAATCAATCACACATTTTGACACAAGGATTTTACATGGAAACCCAATTTGGGAAAAACTACCAGTAACATGTTACCAATTTTCACTCTTTTGAAGTGAGCCCTGTGAGGAGCCAACCTTGTTAAAGGTTACAATGCACATTGTTAAATGTGACCTAGTTAAAGGATTTCAATCACCCTGTTAGGAGTGAGCCTTGTTAGAGGACTTTAGAACATTCCATTAGAATGTCACCCTGTTAAAGGATTTTCTAATGACTGTTAGGTCAACCTTAGTCCAAACGATAAATATCCAGATTGATACAATTGTTATAGAGTAACAATAGGACTTGATCTGATAATAATAACAACTCAATTGCAGATTAAAAATCTCACATTCAGTCCTCTATTCTACTTGGCATTCATCTTCTTCATCTTTGACAACTTGTTCACCCTTTAAACATTCATCACGGTAAGCCTTCTTTCTTTGTATGGCAATTGCAAACTCTTTTTTTCGGCCACCATATGAAGCAATACCCTAGACTTCTTGTCTTTCTCAAGTTCTCCCACATGACACTAGTTGCTTCTAGCATGCTATCTCCTTATATAGAAAATTTAAGTCTTTTACCACTTAACCACAATCGTCTATTCTAGGGTTAGGTCAGATTCATTGAGTCTACACATCTTTCCATTTTATTTTCTTCTAGAAACTTCCTCTACAATCCTCTTTGAATTTTCTTTGAAATGGTTTATCTTAAATTTTGTGCTACCAACTCATTATAGTTATCTTCCACATGCTTCACACAATTCAAGAAATCAACTTTGTTAGCTCAGATTCTTAAATCTTTGATCTAACTCATTTTACTATTACTCGGCAACAACGCTTTGTTTGCTTGGCAAACATTGTCTTCTAATGCTCGACCAACACTCGATTTCTTGGCATCCACTAAGTCTTTAATGGTGCTCAACACTTGCTAATTTTCTTCACTCAACACCAACTAGATTTCTCTTGCTCAACACATACTGAATTTACTGCTCAGCTTCAACTAATTTTCTGCTCAACCTATACTAACTTCACTCGGCTTGCACTATTTTCTTGATTAGGATTGGTAGACACATTTTTTTACTTAGCCTTCTTCTAGTCTTTGCTCAAGTATCCTTTTATTATAGCCTTAAGTAGATAAACAATAGACTATATCACTAATGTCTCGCTTGGTCTTAGTGCTCTTTTTATACACCAAATAACTTAACCTTTCTCTAAGTTCTCTTGTTATCATTTCTTTTCAAATCCTCTTCATCAATCAATCGATTGATAGCATTTAGACCAAAGTAAGCAATTATCTTACCAACTATTGAAGTTGATAAAAGATCAACCTTGCAGCTCCTAAGAATCACTTGCATGCAAACACCTATTATAGAAGAGAGAAGCAAAAAGCTATGGAGGCAGGAATTGCCAAATCCATAAATGAGACATTCTTGATGAGCAAAAAAGATATTGCTATAATCAAAACTGAATTAATCTCAATTCTCAAATACAAAATTAATGTTTACAATGAGAGATCATCCTTATAAAGGAGATCAAAACTCTAAAAAGGTCTAACCTAGGTTGCATCAAAATAATTAATAAAAGAATTAATTATTAGATGCCTAAAGTTTAGCTTAAGCAACTAGAGTTAATTAGAAAATATCTAATTACTCTAACACCCCCCTTATGATAAACTTAGGGAGTAGCTAAAAACTTAGAAACTACTACTGAAAGTAGAATAGGGTCCCGACAAATAAGGCTTGATGAGGTACCCAAGCACAACCAAATCTCTAAAAAGAGGAGAAATAGAGAAAACCACTTGAAAACAAATCTACTCCAAAAAGAGATAGAAAACATACTGAAAGCAACTAGTGAAGGCCTAAAGAAGCTTTCAAACTAGGGAATGTCCCAGAAGATAAGAACAAGAGATGATTATGAAGAACATCATTGAAGCATGTAGAAGCTGCAAAGCTCTATCAAAAAGTAACTGTTGATCTGAAGAACCTCCACTAAAATAGAACTTTACCAGGTAGAGAAGACTGCAATCTGCATCAAATCATGAGGCACACAAAACAAAAACAATTGAACTCAAAAATACAGATGGCATGAAACACCAAAGCCTGGAGAGTTGATCAATCGAACTAAGGAAGCATGAGAAATAACAGAAGAATCCCCCTAATGCAGACAAGGGTGAGGTGGTATGAAACTAGAAAGTGGGCCAAAAGAACTGCATGCCAAGGAACCACCATCAAGATGTACAAAAAAAAGTACATATGTATGTACTAAGGTGATCAATCTTAGACACGTCATGAGGCAAATGTCATAGAAGGGACACTCACTAGACAAAGGAAGATGACAAACAAAGGCAAAATATCAACCTCCCATCACACATTATTAGAGTAGTGCATGTATAATAAGGCACAAAACACATTGAATCCCAATAATACAATAATTTGCATGAGTGTCCTCAGATGACACTGCTCGAATCAGAAGGCAAAACAAGGAAAACAACTGAAATGAAAATACAGATACAATATGACACTTTATCTCAGTGTGTTTGCAAGAATGCATAGAAATGATGTCTAAATAGACCAAAAGAGACATAAGACTTCTACAATAGATAGTACAAGTCATGAAAAATCATCTAAAGCAAATAAATTGATCCCTGAACCTAAATAACTAAGTTATCCACTAGAATGCAAAAATGTAGAAGATTGAATAGAATGTTTCTACGCCTAGAGTAGAATCTGGAAAAACAACTAGTATCACTGGAAAGATCTTAGAAAGACCTTTCCAATGATATAAAGAATTCCCAAATCGGAGATCAGATGCTCAAGATATGTTCCCTAGAGTGCAAAACTAAACTCCTAACTTTGATAGTAGAAAAAACTATCAAAAAAGCCATAAAAAATGAAAACTAACTATACCATTGTGATGGGCTTAGAACCATCTTTTTGACGATATCTTGTTTGCAAAAAATGGAGTCCATATGTTTGAGATATGAGCAAAAAGGTGAAAGTAGGTCCAAATAGAGGCCAAGGAGGTGACAGGAAGTGGTGATGCAGTGCAGATACGACACTAAGGTCAGCAAGTGACAAACCCAAATTTGATGGTCAAATGGTCATCGAGGCAAAAAAATTCTAGAAACAAGACAAAGATTGCAAAAAAATCAATGTTGCCGGTAAAAGAGCTGGTACCGGATAAAAAATCTAGTGGCCAAAAAGTATGTGATATTGCATGTGTGCCAAAAAAAAGAGTGTGGGGATTTTAAAGTAAAACATGTATGTTTTTAAATAAAAAAGCCAAACATTTTGGCAAAAATAATGCAAATATCCCATGTGTCACCAAAAAAACAACGGTAAAATGGGCCAAGTCAGCAAATAAAATGCTCCATGATGGAGAAAGTGCAAGCCCATATTTGCTGATAGGGCATAGATGCATATAGTCCACGGGCCCTTAAAAGAACCATGGCCTTAATCTCCAAAAAAATGCGCATTCTCAAACTCTAAGGGCAATCTCCATGCATAATCCTATCTTGCTAAAACTATGGCATGAAGATCTCCATGTGGCATCGGGTGTACATGAATGATGAACACTTATTAAGAATGAAACTGATGCATTCATAAAGTGCATAGTCAAAGCCACAGAAGATGTGGGTGATCCTTGTGCGGGGGCCAAGAAAACTTGGCATGTCCAACCACATGCAAATTTCCCGAACTGCCTATCACTCCTAAAAATGTTGGCCCTTCAAAACAAATGGAACCCACCATATTTGTAGCAGAGTACAAAGGAGAGGCAACATTCGAAGCACATCCATAGAAACCAACAAAAAAGAGGAGCACAACCCCCAAAAACAAATCATCGCCCAAATCCAACTTGTGACCATCACATGGTCTACATGCGTATCAAACAATAAGGAAGACTCCAAAATAAATCGCTAACTCCAAGATCAGCATCACACTCCACTCTTCCATGTTTTGCTAAGAGCAAAGTTGATTGAACATGCAATTGGACATGATCTGTCCCCATTAGATGAGGTTGCTGAGCAATCAAGGTGACACTCTATTGTTGATCCCAGAAACCATTGATGCTATTGGAAAGAAAGCCCCCAATAACTGACTTTTGCGCAATTTGATTTAAACAACTCCATAGTTGCAAGACATAAGAAATCAATGAAGGATCCAATAGTGCACAAACCACACAAAAAACTCCAAAAAAGTCAACTTTCCAATCAAAGTGTCTACAACGACTGTCCGTTGGTATAGAAAAGCACCACTATAAGGTACATGGACAAAACTTCCAAAAAAAATTGCCAAGGATTAGGAACGCCACATCAAATTGCCAATCAACATGCAACCCAAAATAGCCAACTCGTAGATGGAGTACGGGTTGTAGTTCAACCCTTCGATCACTACCAACCAATTAGGGCTCCACAAAAACTATTTATTCAGTCCTTCTACATTGGAAAATGTATTGGCTTGCCTTAGTTTGCATGTTCATGTCAAAACAACTTGGGTACAAATTTTTTTTGCCTCAGATTTCAACAACATCCAAACTGGACGTATTTTATATGGAAATGGGGTTTTTGAGCATTTTGAGCTCAATGGTGATGTTCATTTTGGGCTCACAGTGCTCCAAAAAATAGGTACCCCCCAAATCCTATATAAAACACATTTGAAAACTGAAACCCATTGAAAGAGAAAAACTCAAATCTAAAAACCAAATCAAACATCTTACAATTTGAATAGAAGCATGAAGATCTAGAGCTCTGATACCATGTTGAACTTGATAAAAGATCAACCTCACAACTCCCAAGAATTACCTACATGCAAACACCTATTATAGAAGAGAGAAGCAAAAAGCTATGAAGGTAGGAATTGCCAGATCCATAGATGAGTCATTCTTGATGAGCAAAAAAGAGATTGCTATAATCAAAACTAAATTAATCTCAATTCTCAAACATAAAATTAATGTTTACAATGAGAGATTGTCCTTATAAAGGAGATCGATACCCTAAAAAAGTCTAACTTAGGTTGCATCAAAATAATTAATTATTAGATGCCTAAAGTTTAGCTTAAGCAACTAGAGTTAATTAGAAAATATCTGATTACTCTAACACCAACAAGTAGCAGGTTTGACATTAGTGACAAAATATTGATTGTTCCATGATAGGTTCATCAATCTTCTTCATTTCAACAATCTCCCTCTTTGGCATTGATGGCAAACTAATACCAATAATAATACCAAAAAGAAACTTTATACTTTTTATTGAAATCTCTCCCTCTATCAATATGTGTGCCTTCCTCTAATTTCTAATTTCTCTGATATCTCCCTCTATACATTACCAATAAACTTTTCCTCATTCTGATCTCTCCCTCTTTGACAATAATGCCAAAGACTTGTCCTTTATACATGTAGATATGACCAATTTAGGTTTTCCCTCTGTTACCTTGCATATGACTATAAAACCTTTGTTTCAGCTCCTTCTTTACTTCATGCAGATCCTAAAGTAAGATCCATTGCATCAAGTTGTAAGATATGTCATTCAACTTAGTTGATGCAGGGCACTACTCTTACTTCTTAAGTAGCTTTGGATAGGTGTATCACCCCTAGTTTACCTCTAAGATATTCATGTGCATCCTTAGGTAAAGCCTTTGTGAATATATCAGCTATATGTTCTTTTGTATTCACATATTCCATTCTCACTTATTTGTCTTAAAACCAACTCTCTCAAGTAATGATAGTTTATTGTAATGTGTTTTGTCTTTGTATGTATCACAGGTTTTTTTTATATGTTTATAGCACTAGTATTGTCACAGTAGAGTACCACAGGTTCAATAATTTCTTCCATTCTTTTGAGTAACTATTTGATCCATACCACATTTGTGTAATTCACTGCAACAACCACATGTTCAACTTCAACAATAGATTGTGATATACAATTTTGTTTCTTGCTGGTCTAGGTGACCAATCTTTTTCCTAAGAAAAATGCTCCAACACTTGTAAGTTTTTTGTCATCAATGTTTCTAGCCTAGTCAACATCTGTATAGGCTCTCAATTCAAACTTATCATTTTTCTTGTAGTATAGACCATAATCTTATGTTTCTTTCAAGTATCTCATAATCCTTTTAATAACCTTTAAATGATTCTCCTTGGGATTTGTAGAAAACCTTGCAAAAATCCCAATAGGTAGTACAATGCTAGGTCTGCTATGAACTACATATTACAATTTGCCAATGATAGACCTATATAATGTTTGATTTACTTCAGCAGAATCATCAGTTTTGGATAGTTTGTATCTTGTCACCATAGGAGTATTAACAGGTTTTGAATCTTCCATACCAAAAGTTTTCAGTATTTCCTTCACATACTTGGATTAAGTGATGTAAATACCATATTTTATCTAATATACTTACAGTCCAACAAAGAAATTTATTTCTCCAAACATAGACATCTCAAAATCTTTCTTCATTTCATTTGCAAATGTTTTACACAATGCATTTTGTCCTTCAAATGTGATATCAACAAATATTTCAGCTAGTAAGATTCTTTTACCTACTTCTATCTTCAAGTACATAATGTTGTTGTCATTAGTCTTCTCAAAACCAATCTTCACAAGATAGTTATGAAGCCTTTCATACCATGCTCTAGGAGCTTTCTTCAAATCATATAAAGCTTTGTGCAATCTATACACCATGTTCTTATTTTTTGGATCAACAAATCCTTCATGTTGTTCTATGTAAACTTCCTCTTCTAGTATACCATTCAGAAATGCTAACTTAACATCCATTTGATAAACTTTAAAACCTTTGTAAGCAAAGTTCTTACAACTCCAATCTTGCAACTGGGGAAAATGTCTCTCCATTGTCAATTCCCTCTTCTTGTGCATACCCTTTGCAAACTAATCTTGCCTTATTCCTTGTGATTTCACCATTCTCATCCAGTTGTTTTGTACACCCACTTGGTTCTAATCACATTCTTGTTCTCTAGTCTAGGTACAAGTGTCCATGTTTTGTTCTTCTCAATCTAATCAATTTCTTCTTTCATGACTTGATTCCAATCTTCATTTTCTAATGCATCCTTCACTGACTTAGGTTCATGCATACTTAACAAACATGTGTCATTTATCAACCTATTTCTTGTCATTGGTATGTCTTCTTTATCTCCAATAATTTGTCTAGCAAGGTGATGTCTTCTGACATACTTTGAAAACTTTGGTTTAGCTCTCCTTTCTATATTAGGTCTTTCATGAAGCTCAATTTCAGATTCACTATGCACTTCTCTATCAGGTAACTCAAAGTTCCTTTCATGTAAACTGATCTCAATATCAGAATGTACCTCAACTTCTAACTACAACTCAGCTCTTGACCGCAACTCAACATCCATTGTATGCAACTCAACAGTTACTGATTCTTATTGATTTACAACTTGGTTTGCATAATTATCAGCATCAACATACATGTTTTCATAGTAGTACATAAAGGTTCTATAATTTTTAGGTTCCTTCTTTGGTTCATCTTCATGCACTTCTGTATATTCATCAAAATTTATATATGCACTTTCTACAACTTTGTTAGTGTTAGTATTTAAACACTTATAAGCTTTACTTCTTGTGGAATAGCCTAGAAATATACCTTCTTCACTTTTAGCATCAATTTTACCATTTTTTTTGTCCTTAAGAATGTACCACTTACTTCCAAATACCTTAAAATATTTCACATTGGGTGAGTATCCATACCATAATTCAAAAGGTATCGAATTTGTACCTTTCTTGACTTGTACTCAGTTCAAGGTATAGACAACTATACTGATAAATCCTCTCTAGTATTTTAAAGCAATATTCTTCTCCATCATTAGTGTTCTAGCACAATCCATTACAAATCTATTCCTCCTTTTAGCAATCCCATTTTGTGGAGGGGTTCTAGGTGTAGAAATTTGTCTCTTGATTCCTTTGTCATTGCAAAAGTTTTCAAATTCATTTGATGTAAACTCTCCACCTCCGTCAGATCTCAAACATTTCTAGCTTTTACCAATTTTCTTTTCCAACTCTTGCTAGATGCCACTTAAACATTTGAAAAGCATCAAATTTTTCTTTTAAAAACATTACCATCATCATTCTTGAGTAATCATCAACAATAGGATAATGTACTTGTCACCTTTGTAGCTTTTCACATCAATTGGTCCACATAAATCATTATGAACTAATTCTAGAATTTCTTTTGAAGTATGAGTCTTACTTTTAAAACTAGACTTTATCATCTTGCCTAACTGACATTGTTTGAAAATCACATTATTAGGTTTCTTCAGTTTTGGAAAACCTCTAACTCTCTTCATCTTACTGATATTGACCAAATTGTCAAAAATTACATGACATAACCTTTTGTGCTATAGCCACACATCATCAAATTGTACCACAAGACAAGTAACATCATTCACATCAAGATAAAATAGATTATGTCTAGCCTAATCTCCACTTCCAATTAGTTTTCCATCGACGTCATGGATCTTAGCCTTTCTATTATCAAATTTAACTTTGCATCGTGAACTATTCAATTGTGACACACTCAACATATTATAGTTAAGTTGCTCCACATAGTAAACATTGTCACACATGATCTTTTCTGTCAATTTTATTGATCCTTTTCCTTTTATCAGACAAAGTGCATCATTACCAAATATAACACTATTTCCATTGTAATACTCAAGGGTAATGAACTTACTTTTATCTCTAGTCATGTGATGTGAACATCCACTATCAATGATCCATCTATTAGTTTTGTTCACATAAGATATCAATGCAGTTGCCTCATCTTCATCAAAATCATCTTTCATAGCAACATAGAAAATTTCATCATCATGATCTTTAGATTCATCATTGGATTCTTCTTCAGAAATGTAACAAGCCTTCTTTCCCTTGTCCTTGTAGTCTTTGTTACTGTCATCTTTTCTACCTTTGAATTTTTCTTCATTCTTGTTGTTTGACTTGTCAGGATATCTTGCTGCAATATGACCAACCTCATTATAGCTAAAGCATATGATAGGTAACTTACCTTTGTATTTTCCTTTGCCTCTATGAAATTTCCTAGCCATCAATGCTTCTAGTTCTTCTAGCTCTTCATCATCTGTATCACTGTCACTAGTAGCATGTTTGAGGTTTTTCTTTTTCTTATCTTTAGGTTCTTTTAGTGTTAGCTTAGCTTTGAAAGAAAATTCAACATTCTAATTTTTGAAATTATCAAAATTTGAAAATTCAAAAGTAGTAAGTCTACCAACCAGTCCTACAAGAGTCAGAGTACTACCAAGATTACTCCTTAGTTCTTATATAGCAAAGACTCTAATAGTATAGATAGGAAACATTGTTCTCAATATTTTGTTGATCACAGCCTCATCTTCAATCTATCCATCATATTCTTGTATTGCATTAACAATATCTTTGATCCTTGCACAATACTAGACTATAGTCTAGCCTTCTTGCATTCTCATTTCATCAAATTTCCCTTTGAGACTTTCAACTTTGGCTCCCAACACATTCTTGTCTCCTCCATAGTTATTTTGTTGGAAATCCCACATCTTCTTAGCAAAATCACATCCATTGATGTCATTAAACTCTGAGTAGCTTAGGGTAGATGCAATCGCCAACATTGCCTAATTGTGTTCCTTCTTCTATTTCAATTGTTCAATAGTTGGAGCTCCAGTTGGATCAACATGCTCAGTGGTGATAGTTGACTGTGCATAATCTTCAAGATCTCCTAGATGTAGCTTCATCAAAATTTTCCATGCAGGAAAGTTTTCCTTGTTTAACTTGGGCACCTCTTTTCTGTACATCTTAATCTTTAGCTTTAAGTACCTTCAAACTTTCTCCCAAGCACTTGGTGCTCTGATACCAATTATTGGAATACTTTAGAATAAATGAGAGGGGGGTGGGGGTAGATCAGTTATCCAAGGTCCAAATGTACAAATAATTTTTGCTAGTACTACAACTTATTCTTATGCATGCCTTGATCATTCAATATCTTAAATATATGCATATTTCTGTCCTAGGTCAATATAAATTTGCAGAAACGTAAACATGCAATAATACAAAATCAATGAAAAATTTTGACACAAGGATTTTACATGGAAATCCAATTTGGGAAAAACCACTAGTAACATGCTATCAATTTTCACTCTTCTAAAGTGAGCCCTCTGAGGAGCCAACCCTGTTAAAGGTTACAATGTACACTATTAAATGTGACCTAGATAAAGGATTTCAATCACCTTGTTAGGAGTGAACCTTGTTAGAGGACTTTAGAACATTCTATTAGAATGTCACCTTGTTAAAGGATTTACTAATGACTATTAGGTCAACCTTAGTCTAAAGGATTTATCCAGACGAATACAATTATTAGAGAGTAACAATAGGACTTGATCTAATAACAATAACAACTCACTTGTAGATTACATATCTCACATTTAGTTCTCCATTCTTCTTGGCATTCATCCTCTTTGTATCTGACAACTTGTTCACCCTTCGAGAATTCATTACCTTAAGCCTTCTTGCTTAGTATGGCAATTGCAAACTCTTTCATTCGGCCACCATATGAAGCAACACCCTAGACTTCTTGTCTTTCTCAGGTTCTCACACATGACATTAGTTTCTTCTAGCATGCTATCTCCTTATATAGAGAATTTAAGTCTTTTTTTGCTTAATCACAACCATCCATTTTGACACAGTTGGTCCTTCTTTTTAGGACTTAACCTTTGTTCTTTGCATTCTAGTTTTTATACTTGGTACTATGGTGGCCATTTTATGTAAGAAGTGCCCCTTGTTTGACTTCTTATTTAATCACTAGAAATTGTATGTTGTATAAGTTATTTGATATTCATATATTATTGTGTTAACTGGTTTTCCTATCTTTGATATTATAATCTCAAACGTAAAATCCTCTCCTTATTCCAGAAACTTTCACATTACTACATTTAATATATGACTGTCCATGCATTCATGAAAAAGTTTGAGTAGTTTATTTGCTGAATGTGTAGGAAGAGAATAAAAGAATAAGCAAATAGATTTTCCCAAGCTTATTCTATACAAGCTCAGGGAATCGTCAACATCAAAATGTTAAAAACAAATCAATATAGCCATATATGCAACAAATATATCCTTAAATTTGTTAACAAGATATAATGTATTTCAAAGTTATCCATGGCTAGGGTTATAGGCTCATTGATGGGGATTATTCGTGTAGATACCTCTCCCTTACTATCTCCTCCTTGCATGATTCACAACTTCCTTCATTCAGTGCATATGGTGTTGGTTTGTAGTTATCTACCTTTGGATTGCCCATCGATATTGTGGATGAGCTGAGGTGCTTTTTGAGGGGTCTTATGCTTCTTATCTGGCCAATGGTTGGGGCTTGGTGCCTAAGAGGAGAGATGTTGAGTCTAAGTTATTCCATGTTTGTCAACAATTGCTAACAACTTGGATGAAGATATGATTGATGATATTGATCAGAGTGCTTTAGATCTTTCTTCTTGATTCACTGGTTTTTTCCCAATCTTCTTGGGGTCCATGCTTGGATATCTAAACATTGGGAACCTATTATGTGGGATTCTATCTAGATTTTCCTATAGTTGGAGGTTTCTTCATAGACAAATTTGGAAATGTGGAGTATATAAATATTTATTTTGTGTGAGGTTTTTTTCCTCTTGAAAAATTATTTTACTTTGATGATTAAACCTTGGTATAAGGATTTTAACCCTTTCTCTGAATCTTTCTTGTAAGATGCTAATTTGGGTTAGACACCCCTACCTCCCACTTTATTTTTGGGTGGATTTGCTCCTAGAGGAAGTGCGTGATCCACTTGGTGACTTGGTGAATTTAGGGACTTCATATATTCTCTTCTCTATCTATGTTCTTATTTTTCTTGATATTGGAGCTTCTAAGGGATTTCCAACTATAATTAATCCTGTGAGTTCAAAGGATAATTGGATCAAAAGTTTAGACTATGAAGGGATTTCCTTCAGATGTAGAAAATGTTTGAAAAATAGACATAATAGAAAGAGAAAGCAAAGAAACCTTCTTCATGGTGGCAGATGGCTTCTTCTTATAATTATACCATATTAAAGTTCTCATCCAAGGGGATTGAGTAGGATCCTATGGAGAAAGGGGGTGAGGCAAGGTCTGCTCTTGTGGCTTTTGGGATAACTCTTAGGTGATTGCCGATTCTAGCACCATTGTTGGTGATTCTCAACTTGATGATTTTCTAGCTTCTAGTTCTACCCTTGTGGTTTTTGGAGTGGGCTTTAAGGATGTTGTACTAGCAAGTGCTACTACCAATGTTTTGTCTAATTTGGTTTATGTAGATTTTGTTAGTTCTAATTTGTTAGGAATTTTACTAGTGATGTCCCTAGAGTTGTTCCTATCTCTTTGGATGTGGTTGGCTTTGGTTCTAGTGGATTTTTGCTAGATATTGGCCTCTCTTTGGGTGTTGAATTTTCTATTTTGGATCCTTTAGCTAGGCAGAAGGCGGTTGCCAAGGTGGAAGATGGTTGGATTCTGGTTAAAGCAAAATATTCCAAGAAGGGTTTGCCATCTTTTTATATAACTTCATTCTGATAAGAAGACTGCTAACATAAAATATTGAGGTTGGTAGTTGTTTCTTCTAGGTTGAGGGTGACTGGTGCCTAAAACCCTTAGGGATAGTGGGGGATTTTTTGTCTACTCTTTCTCGCTTGCCAGTGGTTTGTGGGTTGTGTAGTTGGTTTTGACATTCAATTTTGTGGCCTTTATGGCATTGTTTATGGCTGACATATTTTGTTTTGGGGACTATTAAATCTTAATCTTTTGATCTTAGCCTTGTACAAGGTTTTTGGGCCCCATCTAAATCTATTTTTTCCTAATTCAAAGATAAGAAAAAATTTATGTGTATATATATGGGCAATGATGACACTTGTGTACACAAGAAAAGGTGGACATGTTTCATTATAAGTTATATAAATGAGAAGAATTTTCCTAATTATGCTCTTGATCTTTCATTAAATTTAATAAACTAGTAATTATATTATATTATGTTTTATAATAATTATTTTTTATTAATTTTAATTTATCATTATCCTATTTTGCAAAGGGGGACATTATAGACATTTTTATAGACCTTGAAATACTTGTCATATCTTGTTTTAGCTTAAGGAATCTTTCTTGGAGGTGTTGCATTAACACATCTTAGGCCTTTCGCTTATCCAAAAAGTTCTTGCTTTCATATAAATTTGATCTACAAACTATTGTGGAGAGTCCACAACTTAGTTCATCAAAATAGATCACCTGCTTCCTAAATCAATCACTTCTCTAATCCAATCCCTAGATTATCTCTCGTAGCAAGAAAAATGTATGCAAGTTCTCACATGAATTATTTGAGAGTTATCATGAATATGGAGTACGTAAAGAAGAAATGACTATTAGCAAGAACTTAACAAATAATAAGAATAAAAAACATCAATACGATCAAATGAAATAAAATGATAATTAATCCAAAAGAGTGAGATGTTGTTCCTCTAGAAGCCGCTATCTTATGAACTATTAGAATGGTTTCTTGCCCAAAATGAGACCTTCAAGAACTTTATGGACTAAATAAAAAATATCCCACACCAATCAATTGCTCCAATTTATTCACATTTCCCCAAAATCTCTATTACAAATCTCTAATACTCATAGGCTCCAAGACATAATCCTCTACAACTAACTTGTTGTACACTAAGTAAAAACTAGTTATGAAAGATCTCCTTGAAAGTTTTAACAAAAATGAGTTACAAGAAAAGTCAAAGAGGATGCCTAAGCATCCTTATCACTATAAAGGAACTCCTTAGACATTTTTCAATGCCCTCAAACCTTGTAAGCTCACTATTTTTGAGTAACATGTAGTCATAATATAAAATACCAAAATAAAATTTCTTCATTATCACTTTCTATTTTTCAATTCATCAAAACTTCCATGCACAAAACTCAACTATAAAATATCAATTTTAAGATTTTAAGCTAATTAGCTTAAATTTCCCACAAACTATTCACTTTTTCTTAATTATAAGAATATGCATAGATAAACCCATTGCATAAATCTTTTAACACAAGGTAATATTTAAAATTTCTTTTACTATATGAGGCATGCAAAACCTTGTTAATAAAACATTAATAATTCCAACTATTATGACATGAAAGAATATAATTTCAATTAAGTGTGACATTTGCTTCGTCTTTGGATCTGATTTGGAAGATAGTTGTATAATAGAGCTTTAACCACCATCTTTGAAGCTTGATAGGATTTCATGTACTTCATCATAAAATGTGAACCCATCCTTCATGTAGAGGCAATAAACATTTTTATTAGTAGGACAATGGATAATCTTATGCACTTTTGATTTACTTATCATATGCATCATACATTGCACATGAATGCAAAAAATATATAGAAAACTCATAAAATAGAAATAGAAATTATAAAAATTATTTTGGCCAAAGATTATATAGCCATCCTTTTTATATGACACTCCCAACCAATTGAACTATGCAAACACGTATTAACTACCTTTGCATGAAGAAATTGTGGAGTATCTATTTGAGATAATTTGATAACCCTAATCTTTATCTTTAAATAAAATCTTATATTATTTTCACTAATCATAGTGCAATCAAATAATAATAATAATATTTTTTTATGATTTAGTGCTCACGAATAAATGCATCTCCAATAATTTCAAATAATTTTTATAATGCCATTTACATTTTAAATATAAATTTTTAACTTATAAACTTCCAAGATACGGATACATAAAATCATACTTCAAACTAAATTCCTTTTTTAAAAGCAAGACACATTTTATAACAATAAATCTATTAATCTATGTTAAAATATGTTTTGTTTATTTTTAATTGTTACTTTACAATTTAATTGATCTAGTGCTAACAATGAAAAATGCTTTCATTAAAAAAATGCACATCTTATTTAATTTTTATTGTGGATATTCTTAGTATTTTATAACATATTTAAGTTGTATTTTATTTTGGATAAAAGAAAGCTATAGCCAATTTACCACAACTCAATCTTTCTATTGGATGGAGCATATGATTCTCCTTTACATTATGATCTTGGCATAGAATAACTTGATTAGATGTTCTAATTGAAACAAAATAAGTTCTCATATTTAAGAAATAATTATTGTCATTTTACTATTATCTATTCTTTCCATCGAAACAAGCATGGAATGATGATCTTATATGATAAATTTTAGCAAAGATGTTGTAAATAATATATTTTGAATTTGTGTCATAAAGCCATCTAAAATGTTAACTCTAAATACCATATTGAAAAAATGTTCAAAACGTAAAAATCACATTCATTTTTCCACACTATTACAATTTGTCACCCTTGTTTCATTTTTTCTTAAATTTATTACTCATTGAGTGCGAAATTGCCACAAATTCTAATTTTTTGTATAAAGTTTAGTTTTTAATGCTATATTCAACTTGTCTTAATATGGGTCATGTATCTTTTGATAATTAATCATGGTGATGTTGCTAATTGTTAATTATTAACTCTTCATTGTCTCAACAATACCTTTCCCTTCCTACATCTTATTAACGCATCCGTTTAAGAAAAATAAAATATATCTTTCCACAAATATTTTAAAATTAAAAAATCAACAAAATATTACCTTTATGAGAGGGGAAAAAAATCAACGAATCTCGGGCTTAAAGAATTCATAAGCAATTGGTATGTTAATGTAGAAGCAAAGAAAAATTTAGAAAGATGGAGCGACACCTTCTCTCTTTCAGAGGCAACACATTTGTTTCATAATGGCCAAACTCCCAATCCTAGCTTGAAGATATTTATTATTTGTTCCAAAATCTTATACGAGGTGAAAGGAAAATTTGATTCAACATAATAATTCCTCTTTTCTTAACAAAGTTAAAAGAAAATGAATTTTATGAATAAAATAATTTGGTCAATATTTTTCAAGTTCTAAAGTTTGGTTTCCCCTTTAGTGAGTTGCTACCCCCTATTTTTCATGTGTTATCCTCCTAGCTAAATTTGGTAGCTTTAGAATAGGTCAAAGGACTAATTTAGCGTAGGTCTAATGGTTGAGTGCTAAGATTGTGTTCAAATTAAATTTTGTTTGCAATGTTAAGAGGCTTGAGAACTGAGATGAATGAAAATATTTTTTATGCAATTTTGGGGCTTAAATTTGAGTGCACATCTACAAATCTCGGACATGCTTACAATAATTTATTTTTCAGCAAAGAGGTCATATAGCTCCAAATTTATGAACCAAATGGCTTCATTTGTAGTTTGAATCCATGGTGGACCATAATGGCGTGATAGGCAACTCACTTGATAGAGTTATGCAAGACACATGCTTTAGACAAGAAACATGTTTGAACAAATGAATATCAGAAGGTATGTTATATTTGTGCCTTTTAACACTTTCTAGTTTAAACCCAATGATCCCTATCAAACTCACAAACCAAATCTACTATCATTATTTACTTACCATGATGAACTCCCTCTAAGCTTTTTGACTTGAGTGCTTGAAACCATCACTATTTTACCTCAAATATTACCAACCACTCAAGTTCAAGAATGTCAAAAATGAGAAACCCTTACAATGATTTGTAGACAAAAGATAAAATGAAATCATTTAGTAATTTTCATAGTTAATTGTCTTAATTTTTAATAAACAATCTAATTCATTCATTTAGAAACCTTTTTATGGTATTACCAAGATTAAAGGATGAACCCATGATAGTGGGTTACAATTTTTTGGAGGAAGAAATTCCTCCAAAAAAATAGTGGCCGAAATTTCAGCCTCCAAAGTTTCGATAGAAACTAGTTTATTACTTCTACCAAAACTTTGTTAGTTTCGATCAAAACTACTTTATCTAGTAGTTTCAATCGAAACTAATCACATATATTAGTTTCAATCAAAACTTTATAATGAGTTTTGATTGAAACTACTTACAATTTTCAATCGAAACTAAATTGACCCAACTAGAGTTAAAAAAATCTTGATCTGCAACCCAACTTGTCATTTTCACTATTGCTCACTGACTAGTTTCGATTAGAATAGAGGAAAAGACAATTGTCCGACTCACTAGCCTATGAAACAAGTACGGATTTTCATTCTTCACCCCTTTCTAATATTTTTAATTAGATTATATATATATATTTCTATATTTTTTTTGTATATATATATATATATATGTATGTATTATGTATAAATGTATATACACATATATGATGTGTCTATGTATACATATACATATGCATGCAAATGTGTATATATACATATTATGTATATGTTTTCTTTATATTTTTATTATATATGTGTATATGCACATACATATACATATACATGCATATATGTATATATGTGTATATGCACACACACATATATGTATATGTACATATGTACAATATACATATAAATAGACACATGTGTATGTATGCACACACACACATATGTATGCATGCATATGTATACATGTGTGTATGCACATGTATATATGCACACACATATGTATATACACATGTATACATATACATATACATACATACACACACACACACACACACACACACATATATACATATATATACCTATATATATATATATATGTATATGTATACTTATATATATAGATATATGTATAGATACACATGTGTACATATGCATATGTGTGTGTGTGTGTTTATTTTTAAATGTATGCACATGTAAATTTAAATATTGTTAATGTATGTAAATGCATATTACTATCCATAATTGATTTTATGTAAGCATGTGTTTGTATTGAATATATTAATGTTAAATACACACACACACACACACACACACATATGTTAAAATTGAAACATACATTAGTTTTTAATAAATGTTAACTATCCATGATATTTAAACTAGACTTTAATCCTACAACCATAATCTTAAATTGCTAATTTATTCTAAACCCCAAGCATTGATAAGCCCTAACCCTAAATTTCAAACTAGAATCCTAAATATCAACCTAAATCCTTGGGCGACCGCAAGAAGTTAGGTCACAATTCTGCGAAAGTCAGATCCGCGAAATTGTACTTCTCAGAAATGGGTACCCGATTTTTTAAAAATCGGGTACCCATTTCTAAAATTACGTTTCGGGCACCTGACCCAAATTTTAAAAATTAGGTACCCGATATTTAAAAAGGATCGAGTGCCCGAGCCGCTTAACTATCGGGCACCTGCCTTTTTAAGAATCAAGTACCCGATTGCTTAAAAATTGGGTACCCGATTGCTAAAAAATCGGGTACCCAATTTGTAAAACTTTTATAAACCGCTTTTTTGGCGTTTTAAAGGTCATTTTCATGACCTCAAAAATGGGAGCCCGTTTCTCAGCCCTACCGACTACCCCCTTGCTGCTAGTTTTTGATACACAGGTATTTTAATATGTTTTATACTATTTTACTTTATTTTTTTCAATTTTCAATTTAATATGTATGTTAATTTATTGTTTTTCACTTTTCATATGTACGTAAAATTGTAAATTTACATTGTTAATGAACTTAAATGTTTAAATTTTTGTATTTGTTAATTAAAATATAGTTTCGTAAATGTTTATTTAAAAAATTATTATTTTAGATGTTTTGAAATGTATTTATTACAATGTTGAATGATTAGATTAGATGTAAATTTATTGTTTAAACATGTAATTTTACAAATAAATATAACCTCGACCTAAAACCATATAACCTCGACCTTGTTTTAACTATAACCTCAACCTAAATTTATTGTTTAAACTATAATCTTGACCTAACCATATAAATAAAACCCTAAACATATTATAAAATACTTAATCACATAATAGCCGGCCAAGGGATCCAAACAAAAAAATTATAGTATTTAAAATGATTTTACTTAAATTGTATTGTACTTTGTTTCATGGATCGAAAATGGATGATGTAAACTATTTTATAAATGTATATTCTTTCAGCCTTTCATACCTTGTGACATGTACAGTGGATGATTGTGCATTCTGAATTAATTTGCCAAGTGGCATTCGGAACAAATGTATATAAATTATTTAAATGGATTGAACAGAAGTAGTTAATATGAACTTTCATGTGGACACGTTATTTATTTTACTTTTAGTAGTTTATAATTATTTAAAAATGAAATGTAAACGTGCTCATTAAGGAATGCAATCTCTTATGTTTTTTATAAATGTAAATTATTGTGTGTATGTTATTGCTTGCTTGGTAAAACTTTTGATTAGTTCTTTGGATCCCTTGGCTGGGCGTCATTTAGTATTAGTTCTATAATGTCAATTTGTATTGAATTTAACTCTAATCATAACTCTTACTATCATCTTAACCTAAGTAATCTTAATTTGCTAAAACCTACACCAGGTAATATATAAATAATTAAATAACTTTCCTATCTTACCTTGAGTACTAATTTTATAAATGTCAAACCCTAAGATTGAAAGGTAACCCTGGCCCTTAACTAATTAATATTATACTTATAAACCAAATTGAATTAAACCATGATCATAAACCTAATTATATATCCCAACTTAAGAGTAGAAACCTTGAATTTAACCTTAAAAATCCTTTCCCCAATCATTAACCAAATTGAACCATTACCTTAGAAGATTGAACCAAGTTAAATGTTGACCTTAAGACTAAACCAAATCACCCTAAACTAGAACTCAATAATATATTGAACACTTTAAAACAAAATTCAAACCTAACTTTTTTGAATTAATGTTGGTTTTTAATCTAAAAGCTCTAACTATAATTCTATATCTAAAACCAAATTTAGCACTTTAAAACTTAATTCAATTTATTAACTCTTGTCCTAATTGAAACCTAAGTATGTAAACCTAATCAAACAGTACAAACCAAATTGAACCCTAATCCTAAAACTAATTAAACATTGATATCAAGGTCTCAAAATGATACATCATAAAAAAATTAGAAGAGACTTGAACGAATCAGACATCTAATTAAGTAACCCTCCCTGACCATCAAGAGGTGGAGGTGTCCACATCAGTGCGAGTACAAGCCTGGACTAGACCCTTAGATGGGTAGCTTAAATGTTTATTACCTTTGCAGAATGGAAGGCCACATAACAAAATATTGCCTTATTCTATAAAAAGAAATACCCACCCCCTAGTGATATATATAGTAAGATCTTTTTCCTAATTTTACTATCAATTTTTTTGGTTAGAAGATGATGATAGTTCAAAATGATTTAGAAGATAGGGATAAAATGAGAACCATCATTCCCAGAATGAAGATGCATTATTCCAAGTGATAAACCCATTTCTATCATAAATCAACTCCTCCATCCAAAAAATTAGTAATGAGAAATCCCTACGTCAAGTAATCAATGGAAGGCTCATAAAATTGATCAAGTGATCAACAGAGGGCTCATAAAATCCCTAGGTCAAGTAATCAATTGATCCCTAAGGGGAGATAAGAATCTCATTAAAAATTAGAGACAGGACACTCCTAAATGCGTATCATACAAAATAATTGTTGCCAAGGTCTTAGCCTCTAGACTAGAAGATATCCTACCCAAGATCATTAACCCTACACAAAAGTGTTTTTTTAAGGATATTTATGCATATTGGAGAACTTGATAACCTATTGGAAGACTTTGGATTGAGAAACATTTCTAGGATAGAGTGTAGGCATGCTCAAGTAATTGATTATGAAAATGTCTACAAAAAGGTGGAATGGAGTTTCACTATGATGATGTTGCAAGCCCTCCATCCACTATTAAATGTCAAATGGTTTCCTCTCTTATGATTGGTGTCAAGGTTTTAGTAAAGAAATTAATGGGGTTAGATCATAATTTTTAGGACTCTCTAGATCAATTATGAAAGGGTGTTCTCTTGCATCCTCTTTATTTTTTATTGTTGAACATTGACTCATTACATTATCTCCTTAGAGATAACCAGTTGTCTCTAAAAGTTAGAGGATCTACTCTCCAAATAATTAATAAGTATCTAATGTACATAGTTTGTTGATAATATATTTGTATTCTTTTTAAGCTAGAAGAGTGCAACACGAGTCATTTAATGATCAAATTGGACCTCTTTTCTTTGTATCTGGTAGGAAGATTTATGTCTCTACATCTATCTTATTGGGGCTAAATATTGAGTCCCCTACCTTGTGTAGTAAATATGGTATTGGATGGAGATTTCATAATTAAGTGGTTAGGTACCTAGGGATTCCATCTGTAGTAAACCCTAACATATAAATGAAATGTGTCTTTATATCAACAAGAAAATCTTTGGAAAACTCAACAACTGGAACTCTAATGATCTCACTTTGGTTGGTAGAATTCAAGTATGTTAAAAGATTCTCTCCTTGAATATTGGGTGTAAGTTTGTCTTCTTCCTGCTCATTTTATTTAAATCAATTTGGTCTTCCATATAAATCTATTAGGACCATTTCGTGGATAGCCAAGGGATTACTTTGGCAATAAAATGGATAGCCAAAGCTTCATAAGGTAATGAATTATGGATTATGATTAGAATTAGGATTATTATACATGGTTAGGGATAGGGTTCACATGTAAATTAGTTCATTACCTGACATGATCTACACTTATAGTTTGCAAGAAGGTTTTCAACTTGGTGCCATACTCTATTTTTGAGATCTTTTGAAATTGCTTTTGTAAGAGATGTTTATCTCAATACCTGTATATGTACATAATATGATGGTGCTTCCCCATACATATATGCTCAATATACTTTACACATTATATGCAACTTCTTATATTTTCACCTTTACATCTTTTCCCCCTTTCTAATGTAAATGCCAAAGGTGAATTTTACATGGTTATTCCAAAATGTGACAAGAAGTTAGAACATACCTTTAGAATTAGTGCTATTTTCTTGTCCCAATTTTCTTGTAACATCTTGTTTGTGTGCAATGTAATCTAAACTTTTGCTGATAATTCTATCATCTGATCAACAATGGAGAAATTGTTAGCATGTGCTCTATGACATGAGTGTTTTTGACACCTTTCTAGAGAATACTTTTTATTAGCCAACTACTTTTTGTAGAACTAAGCGGATAATAGTTAGGATTCAAACTACAATCATAAATATTTTTTAATCAATTCATAATTCTATCTCTAAGCTTTCATTAGATAATTGTAACCTTAACTCTCGTCTTAGGACCATAATAAATATCCGATACAGGTAAATATAATTGTAACTAAAACCATAATCCTAGGTAAGTTCCCTAACATTAAAGGATCACAATCATTATAATAATCTTAAGCTTAGACATCATGAAAACTATTAACATAACAAAATTGTAAACCATAACCTTGACATAATCTTAACTTTGTTTCATCCTGAGACATGAACATGTATAATCCATAATGAGTTCATACTTAAAAATTTAGTATTTAATGTTTAATTTGACTTAAGTGTTTAACTTTATTTATAATTTAATTGATATAATTTTAATAAAGATATGCGAATTTATATAGATCTAGTTGATAAATTTTAGATTTAAATTTTATTAAATAGTAATTTTGTCAGACATGTATTATGTTGTGAAGTATTTTTGATGTATTTTATGTTTTATGTTGTTTAAATATATATGCAGATTATATTTGATGGACCCACCACCACCCCCTCCCCCTCCCATACCCCCACCTCCGCCACCTCCATCTCCACCTCCACCTCCACCTCCACCTCCACCTCCACCCCCACCCACACCTCCACCACCCACCACGGATGAGCTCCACGAGACCATGAGGCGTAACCTCAATGACCTCATGAGTGATATAGAGGCTATCCGACGTGAGAGCCCCCCCCCCCCCCCCTCACCTACTACGTCTTGCAGATAGCATGCAAGGCGTGGTTGACTCCATTCATCATTTTGATGTAGACATCGATTCATTTAGATCATGGAGGGAAAGCATGCATGCCTTCTACTCTGATGGCTTATCATATAGAGAGGTTTATAACCTACATATAGGTAAAGGAAATTTTCAACATTATTTTGTAAACCCTAAGATGGGTGAACCAATTAGTGAGAAGAAGCCTCACATTTCCATTAGGTGGTGTACACATCCGCGCATAGCAGCACATTTTTGGGAGCGGTGGTGGATGGTATTTGACCATCCACCACACGCTAATCATGAGGTGCCCATGTACTTCCTTAGGAATTTATGGGTTGAGTTTGAGTTGGGTTTGAAACCCAACTATTTTGATATGAAAGCATTTAAGGGGGTTGGTAGAGGGATGCCTCAGGATAGGCCTGGGGCAAAGCTGAGTGACAGAATGAGAAATCGCAGGCGAGCTGAGCCCCTTGTACCTCTTCCTGTGCCTGTTGTGCCTTCTCCTCACCATCATCATGCGATTTCATCTGCTTTTACCCATTTGAGTGCCCTTTCAGGCAATTTAGTATAGCAGTGGATGCAGGCGGTACATGCTCCTCCACTTGGACATGTTTGTACTAGCTATGGAGGCATATGCACAGGCCCCCAGAGCGATCCTGGTGCAGCACACGATGGCCATTATGCTAAGGGTGCAGATTTTAATGATGATGTATACGCTGCCCATGGTGATGGTAGTGACGAGATAGACGTGTCATCATTTGTTGACCTCATGCAGCAGGGAGAGCCTGGAGAGAGTCAAGAGCAGTAGGTAAAATTTTAATTTCAATATAAATATAAAGTGCACATAATTATTTACTTTTTACATATATGTGTGATTGTATTAACTATATTAATTTGTACTTTTCAAATAACAGAGGATGGATGACACTGTTCCTCCTAGGAGGCAGTATAGTCTTTTTCCGAGACCTACAGATGTTGGCGTCCCTTATACGGTATGCACTTTGAATTACACTGTAAAAATGTACATTCAAATTTGAATTTAATAACATGTGCTCATATGTTCTTTTTATTTGATTTTGTAGGGATTGTATGCATCTACACATACTGATGTTAGTACAAGTCCTACTCTAGTTACCACTGAGGCACAACCTCAAATACATGCGGTATGAAATTTTGACTGAAGACAAATAATTTGTATTATTTTTATGTATGTACATTATTATTAACTTATAATCTGAACAATTTTGACTCACATGTATATATATTTTATGTGTTTTGATTTTACGAACAAGAGCATGGATATCATACTCATCCATACAGGCCTCGATATAGTCTATTTTTGACTCCATCTTATGATTATCCTGCTAGCATACCTGTAGACACATCTGTGACATTGGCTACCACTCAGGTATGATATATACATTATATATACATGTTTAATTTATAGTGTATAAAAAATGTAGTGTACAAATTATGTACTTTGTAATTATATTCATGTATATTTAGTTTTGACTAAACATTTATGTATCCATAATTTTAGGAGTACGTCACCACGAGTGTTGCTAAGAGCACAGGACTTAGCCAGATGGAGGTACCTACATCGTCATTTGAGGTCAGTATTGTGATTTATGTACATAATGTCTAGTTCATTATGCTCTAAAATCAAATTAAAAAAATGTATGTATTGTAAATTACAGGACCTCACCACTGCTGCATTTGGTAGTTTTGACAGTGTGCCTCCTCCCGTTATTGAGGGACGCCCATCTCATGTGGTATAATTTATTTTATTATGTAGTGAATATTTAATTTATTTGCAAGCTAGATTTTGAGACCCATTTCAATTAAGCAAGTACATGATGAGACGTGCCTCCTGTTACACAGGGTGATACATCTACCTCACAGGGTGTCCGACATGACGAGACGACTCATATTACACATGATGATCCATCTGAGTCCTCTTCACGTGGAGCAAAGAGGACATTTGATCAGATAGATTAGGTCTTGTTGGCACCTATAGATTGTATTTTTATGATGTATATATATATATTATTTATGATGTATGTACACTTTGTGTTAGGATAGTTAAAACTGTATGTTAGACCATGTATTTTTTCACTTCATAGATCATGTTATGATGTATGTTAGACCATGTACTATTTTTTTATGATTTCTTATCATGCTTGTGTATGTAGTACATATATTACTATGTTTCACCATGTTTTAAGTATATTCAAACCATTTTCTTTATTCTGACATATTTTATTCATGAACATATGACACATTTTGTAAGTATATATGCAAGATGAACAATAATTTTAACTATCTATAGAGAATTATTGGATAAATATCACATCAAATTTATGCATTGAGATAATTCATACAAATAAAATTGACCTACTCGATTAAAAAATGTATTGATAACGTACCTAACAATGTATCATAAGTGATCTTAATGTGTTGTTTGGTAATGTAAGACTCATTATCACCTAATAAGACCTATTATGTGGTAGTAAACATATGAATACCTATCATAACGTATAACAGACATAATGACTTATTAGGACTCCCATGTCCCCTTAAGACACACATGTATGGATAATGTACCTAACAATGTACATCATGTAAGTGATCTTAATGTGTTGTTTGGTAATGAAAGATATAATCAATACAATGAATACAATGAGTAATGATCTTTAAATTATCATGTGCAAGTCACTTGTTTTTAATATTACAATCAATAGTAATTTGAAACTTCAAACAAACATTAATTTAAACATGCTTGAATGTAAAAGTAATAGAACAAAATAGGAGGTCATTACTTAAATTGACAATTAATTTATAATAATTTATCAAGTGCACATACCTTTAACTTTCAAATAGAAGTAAACTCTCATTTTTGAATTAGTTTGTACAACATATTTCACAATATATGTAAGACAATGTCAATGATATATTTATAGTTCACTGAACTCATTTGAAACATAAAATTGGTTGAACGCATCTCTTCAAATGAGGTCCTGTAAAATAAAAATGTAAAACAAAAAAACACATGTTAATAAACACATAAATTAATATTCAAGGTATCTGAACTATGTAAATATATATGTGTAATTTGTATGTACTTACTATGTGAAATTGCACAAGATGTTGATGTTCGATCCACTTTAACACTTAAATTTGCATAAATTGTAATTGAGACCTGAATAAGACGTATATAAGTTCTCTAAATTGGTATTGACAACACAAACATACATGTAATTAAATTATATAAGGACATATATATATAAATAATACAATAATGAAAAAACTTACATGTGTTTGATTTAAATGTAGTCATCCCACTGTACCAACTGCATCCTCTCTCTTTTGCAATGCATCTATGGTTGTCTCGTGCTCATCCATTGAAATTGTCCATAATACCTTATTGGTGGGTCTCCCTTTGTACCTTTCTAATTTGATATTTTTTGCCACAACCAAATGAGAATACTGTAAAATCTTCTTTTCAATTTGGTAGTCTTCAAATGCTGGCAAACCATTTCTTCTTGTTAGGTATCTACGTAGCCAGGTGCCAGCTACAACAACAGACCCGATTGGATACTCAAAACCATCATCGTCCACTTGATGACATGTCATTTTTTTCTTAGGTTCCACACATCTAGCTAGCCAATACTCAGTCTGTTCATCATTATCACTAGGTGCAATAATAGCATAAACATGTCCTACAAGATAAGATAAAGTATAGAAACACTTTAATCACTCGTGTACATATGAAAATTATATAAATTGAAGCATGAGATTGCAAAAAAATCTAATTAAATTGTGCATACCAGGTTCTATGAGGTCTAAAATACGATCATAGTCTTCTGATGCAAAAGTAACATTCTGGCCTTCATTTACTATATCATCTTCAAAATGCATGTCAGTAGGTGCTAATGATCTTTGTTGCCAATCTTCAACCCTTTATGTATTCTCACATTCTTCCCATTTCACCTGCAAGACAAAATTGACAAAAAAAAGCAAGCTCCCTAATCCATATAGTCCAAGTATTAGAATCTGAACTCCTAAATGAATGCCATTTAGCTGAACCACTAATTGTATCACAATCATATCTTGAAGGGATATTATTTTCTTCAACTAGGTAGAAGAAACGTTTGATTGTAGAGTTTTGACTTGATCCCGTATATAAATATTTGTTACACCATTCGACAATCTCATGTGCATTTTTGAATTTAGCTCTTTCCTCAAATTTTAATTGATCTTTCTAAGGGCTCTCTTCACACATGCACCAACACCATCATGTTCTCCTTTACCATGTCCAGCCTCAAAAAAACTCCACACATGTTGGATGCTAGTTTGCTTATGTGTCCTACTCAACCAATAGAACATTCTAGCATTCTTGAATTGTCCTGTACAATTATCTGACCATATCCAATGTTGTGTCGTTTGAATTTGTCTCTCTTTTAAATTATCATAAAAGACCTTGAAAAAATATTGGACAAACTCAGATGAATGGAGTTTATTATCACTTAAATAAAAATGGTACTCTCTCAATATTTTTCGATCCTCCTCTGTACTATCAGGTGCATGCCTATAAACTATATGAACATAAATTGTTACTTGCACTGAATTGTAATATTGTGGTTGTACCTCTTCTTGCAGTGCAAGCATGTAGTTCTCTGCAAAGTCAACAACTGAAAGTATAGTACCAATTGGAAATGTATTCTTACATATGCGAAATTGTCCATCAAGCCATCTAGAATATTGAGAGTGTTTAACATATTTTGGTATGATCACACTCTTAAACTCATCCATAAATGCATGACAACTAACTTTATTTGTAACTAGATCATACCTTCTTCCAAACTTCCCATCCTTCAATAGATATTCAATAGTTTTGAATCTTTTTACCTCAACTAATTGTTGTCCAAAAGTAGTCAAAGTATTTTCATGCAAACATTCATGTAACAAAGAAAGATTGCCGCACATATCACATGTACTAGAAAGACATGCATTGAAAAGAAAGTATTGATCATTAGGTGGCTTACAAAACAAACCTGATATGAAATCTTTTATAGTTTGAGGTGGTATTTTTGTACCACATTCTTGCAACATTTCTTTACTATGCATGGTACCACGTATAAATTGAAATACATCATAATGGTAACGAAATTGAATATGAGTTTTACAACAACATGTGATTCTTTCCTTGTTAATCCTTACATACCATGGTTTACACTTTTCAAAAGATCTTTGACTAATGGTAATATTTAATACCTTACCATCTACAAATTTTTTAAACAATTCAGTTTGAGTCATGTCCAAAAGGTGTTTAGGATGTGGATCACGTATTTTTGACCCAATTCTCAATTTAAGAACATCTCTTGAATTAGGTGATACTCTTGTATTATCATGCCAAAAAATTTCAATCAAACTTTTGATTTCACTAGTAAGTTTCATATCACATCTCGAGAGTCTACCACTAGAAGTCCATAAAATATTTGCTGGATCACATTCAAAGTTAACCCTTCTCTTTATAGCTCTTTCTAAAGTCTTACGATTCACATTAAGATATCCACTTATGTTGGTAATCAATCTTTTGTCAGATGTTGATTTGTTAACTAAAACTGTTGTTATTGCTCGTCGTGTTGCATTCTTATCTTTAGACCGACTTCTCTTTCCGATAAAATCAAAGGCACTAGCAACAATGGATAAAACTTGTTTTAAAGAATCATTTTTATTCTTGAGTTTTGCATACATTCCCAACCTTCTCATTACTTTTCGCATTTTAGACATTTTAATTAGTTGCAACATTAGCTGACATTGAAACCCAAATTTCTTATTATAAAAAAAATGCCTATACAATCTATTAGCATGTGTCCTAATTTGTCTCCATGAAACCAATCCCTCAAGATTATCTAACACATCATTAGGAATATGAAAATTATGTTCAGACACTTTACTATCATCCTGACATGTTTGTTTAGTAGTTGGTGTTTCTATGTCTACATTCATGCAATTTTTATTTTCAGACACTTTACTATTTTCACTGTTATTTGGGATTTGAATATCATTTTCAAATTTTCTTGGCATTTCTTTTGGGGCAGGCATTTCAATTGGAGTGTTTTGTGCATGATCGTTTGACAATTTCTTCTCATGAAGAAAATTTAAATCGTTTAAATTGTAACCTGCTTCTAAAAAATCACCAATTTCATCATGAGAGAAAATTCGAGGGTTTGGAGACACACCTGTATTGAACGCATAATTAGAATGTGCACCTGAATTTTCTTGTATTGGGTTCTCTTCTTTGACTTCATCCATCATGGTATCTTCAATGTCTTTCTCCTTTGAAACATTGTTCAAGTCTCTAATTCTCTGTTTTCTCTCTCATTGACATTGTGCTTCATTCTCTTTATTTGCTGCAATCTCCTCATCTGTCAGAACTCTTGCTTTCTTCTTTCTTCATTTTTTTGATCCCATGTTTGCACCAGTTTTGAATTTGAATCAGTAGCCTGCAAATTGTATAAGAGGACAAGAAAATAGAATAAGTGTGACAAAATTCAGTGTTGCAGGTCAAAATTGTTGTTCAATCATTTCAATCATTGAAATTGGGTCGGTGGGGCAGCTTTTGGGACCCAACGGGTACATCAGAAATGGGTACCCAATTTTTTAAAACTCGGGTACCCATTTACAAATCGGGTGCCCAATTTTAAAAAAGTTGGTATAACGGTTTAAAGAAATTGGGCACCTGATTTTTGAATTACAAATCGGGTGCCCGATTTGTGAGACATGAGCAGGAATTTGGCATGGCTCCCGACTTTTGCATGGGGTTTTGCCTTGGGGAAAGGCATGACATAGGCTTGGTCCCACCAAGCTATGCCTTTGTACTCCTTTTTTTTTCTAAGGCATTTAATCAACAATTTTTGATATTGTCATAATTTTTTTATAGTCATTCCTATTGAATTTTTTGACAAGACAAAAACCCATTATAGGTCTTGCTATTCTGATTTCAAAAATGCAAATTTTATAGTGTTATTAGTTTATTTTCTATTTTTCCATTATTTATTAATCAAAACTATCTCCTAAACGTTAAAAAGTGACATTCACTAAAACTTTAATAATTTTTTTATTTTATAATTTTTCTTAAATTAATTTATATGTCATCAATCTACATACAATTCTTTTGATGTTAAATTTTTTTTTTTTTGAAAAAAGTGAGATTTTGATCAAATTATGTGGTCCATATACGAGAGGTTTTAAAATTTACCTTTATAGCCAATTAATAATTAATAATAATAAAATTATTCAATAAAAAATTAAGAAAAAATATTGTCATCAATCTTAGGTGTATTAGGTAACTCCCTTTAAAAGGATTTGCAAAAATTCATTTATTTGTGTCAAATTATGGTGTCCGTACACGAGCATGGTATGGTCCTGAAACAGGCATTTTGAAAAAGTGGTTTTTAAAGATCCATACCAAAAAAAAATCTATCATATGGGTGCACAAATAAATTACATATTCAAAAACTAGATTTTGAACACTAAAACTTTAATTTATGGAGTTTTTTAATATTCAATCTCTAAATACCTCAAATTTGGACATCAATTGACAAAAAATTTCAAAAACAGGAAAAACACTTCCACTTTTTGGCCAATAGTGAGACCCAACTTCTTGCACTAACCCCCTTACTTCCCAATGCTTGACCCACCCTACCCCTAACTCTATTAAGTTAGTTCCACGATCTAAACTAGTTCCCTAATCATAACCATAACTTTAAATTCTTGGTATTAAACCTCAGTCCTTAATGTTAAACCATATTCCTAAATAACCAGATATAGGTTAATCCTAATCCAAACTTGTAAGTTCTCTAATATCAAAAGCTCTCAACCCTAAATCTAAATCCTAAGATCTTAAATCCAAACCCTAATCCTATATATAATCCTAGATTTCTCCTAAGATGTAATACTTAACTCTAGTTTTAGGTAGATATCTAGAACATGATGTAAATGCACATGCCCTAACCTTATTAAGGTGAATAATTAAATGTCTAAATTAAATTGTAAGCCTAATCCTAAATGAAAATCCCTAATCAGATCAAGTAAAGTTAAACTTAGTGAACCCTAAGATCCTAAAAATTCATGTAATATACAAAATCCTAAATTGTAAGGTCTAAATCAAGGACATAATCTTGAATTTCAAAGTAAATCCTAAAATTATTTAAACATGTTGGACCACACTATAGGTCATAATCCTATTATCCTAATTGCTAAACCCTAATCAAAACTAGTAAACTGTAGAATCTTAAAAGCTCTAAACCCTAAATCTTAATCCTAATTCCTAAATTTGAATGTAATACAAAATCAAACCTTTTAACCAAGTAAGATCCTAAATTTGAATGTAATTTACAAAATTAGGTTTAACCTAGTAAGATCCTAAGCCCTAAGGTCCTTTGTTACAAAAATCATAGTTCTCCATAAATTCTTGAATATTAAGGCCCCTAATCCTTAACATTTAAACCATATGAACTAAATGTAAGTTATTGCTAGATTCAGGTAATTGCTAAACCCCTTCATCCAGGCTGGTAAACTCTAATCTTAAAAACTCTCAACCCCATTTAATTCTTAATCCTAATTCCTAAGCTATATTACTAAATCCTTACTCCTAAGCTCATAAATTTACTTAACTAGATAATCCTAAAACCAAAATGTACTAACATGTATAAAAATTATCTAGACATGTGACTATTTAAGTTTAGAAAATTACAATCCATGTTAAGCTTTGATTTTAGGAACTATCCCATTTTAAAGCTCGATCACACATGTATATAATTGTTTACATGTCTTAGGGCTTATATATTTAAAAGTAAAATTTCAATACATGTGTATGCTCTTTTGATTTGTAAAAATAAGTTTGATTCATGTGTATTATGTGATCATTTTATGTTTAACTGACTTAAATGTATATAACACATATAAACTCATTTCACATTTACATGTATAACTTAAATTTATATATGGCATGTGTGTGTATATACATGTATAATTTCATGTTTAGGAAATTTCTATTTTTTAAATGTCACATATATGTTACATAATAAATTTCATTTTTATTAAATGTCATATATAAAAAATTAAATTTTAGGTTTACACATATACATACTATCTACATACATTGGTCCACATGGCAAATCAACAACCTACTATCCCTCTTGAGAAACAACCTGTCCCCCCCAGCATCAACATAGGATCCCCCCAAATCAACAACCTCCTATCCCCCTATCCCCCTTGAGAAACATCTTGTCCCCTCAAGCATCAACTTAGGATCCCCCTAGATCAGTAGCCTATTCTAGCCCATGAGCTCTATGACCATACTAACCAGGAGATTATGAGACTTCAAGAATCCCTGACTAGTGACACATGCTCTAGTGTTTATAGTAGTACATGCCAAAGCATTTTACACAAACTTACATATATTAGAGATGGGATTGATGGTGTTGCTCCATATTCAACACATACTATATAGGTTGTCCTCTACAACAAGAGACGAGAGGTCTCTTTGGGTCTTTCACTTTAGTAGGTACAATACTTAGTGTCCAAAGATGTCCTAAAGAGGGAATGTTTCCCTCATTATGTTCCAAAAAATTTTATGAAGGGGTATTCTCCCTTCAAGTATATAGATCCATAGATGGTCACATTAATATACCCACACTTCCTTGCTGCTCATTTATCCAAATAATTACTAGATTCCACTCTATTTTGCATGACAATGTTATGTTGAGGTTCATGTAGGAAGGTTGGTGAACTACACTGATTTAGTAGGTCTTTTAGGATAGGGGCATGGTAGACTGGCTAATAGGTTGCTAGGTCATACACCACATACACATAGGGTGATTATTGGAGAGAGGGCACCTACTATTTCCCCTACATTAGGTCCCTCAATTGATGAGTTTATGCATAGCACCTAGTTGCAAGGGGTGATTCAGGGAGTTTGAGAGATTGTTGCAGCTATTAGATCTATATAAAGTAATGAGGTTGACCAATATTTGATGTCTCATTGACATTCTAGATTATCATCTGGTGCTTCATCTTCAACAAATTTATATAGTGCAGAAAGAATCTCTTTACTGACTAGCTTAGAGAATCTCATAGGAGTATTGGCATGAGATACTATGACTAGTCTGGTTGAGGATCTATTAGATTCATATAGATTCATATTAGAGCATCTTGACATACCCATATCAGTTGTTCAAGCTTGTGTGGGTAGTATTAGGTCAAATCCTCAGCCACATTACTCTCATCACTTAGGTGGTGGTCATGGTGGTAGTGCACATCATGATCCACCTACTAACCACTCTTTTGCAATAGAGGGACATACACATAGTAAAGACTCCTCATCTAGTATACGACATGCTCTGAGTTTAGATATGGGCCTTGATGTTGTTGACTTCAGCTTGTCGACCACAGGATGGATGGATTTATTGACATGTGACAATTCTACTTCTATGCCATCTCATTGACAATTCTACTTCTATGCCATCTCATATGGTCAGTCCACTTGGATCATCATTCTTAGGACATGTACCAGCCACCAGTCATGCCAACATAAATGTAGAGATGAGGCTAGATGAGGCTCAACAAAATCTAGATATATTGGTGGACACAATTGATGCTAGGCAGTCAAAGTATCATTAGATGCCAACATCTACATAGGTAAATCTTATTTCTTTTGTTCATTAAAATTTTAATTATTGAACTAATAATTTAAATTTTTATGTACATATAGGTCACATGTGTAATTATACATTTTTTAATTTGATATGTTGCACATACATGTACATTGTAGGAGTCTGACATGCCTCTTGTTACTCCATCTTTGATGCCAAATTGTCTACGCTATCAAGACTCATTGGATGATGTCACCAGTGAATAGGTGAGTTTGAAATGCTTCATTAGATACATTGATATATCACTTTCTCTTTAATATGTAATTAATATACATTGATAATATATTTATGTATTTTAAAAATTTAATTTAATATGTAATTATGTACATTTATATATCACTTTCTCTTTAATATATAGGGGCCATCACATCCTTCAGAGCATCCTGATAGTTAGTCTTTAGACCACATTATAAGGAGATGTCATGATGAGACTCCTGCACCTGATGATCTATAGTTTTTAAAATAGATTATTTGATTTACTTTCATTTAGAGAGACATTCACAGATTGCATAGATACTTTGTATGCATGTTATTTATATTTGATTTGATAGACACAAATGTATACATGCACATTGTTTATATTTGATATTATCTTAGATGAGATTTGGATAGATCGTGTGTTTTCGTTATTTGTTCAACGATTGACATATTGCAGATTTAGAGTTCAATGTTTGACACATACAAATGTTATGTTCTAGTTCTTATACATTTGATGATACACACACACACACACACACACACACACACACACACACACACACATTCTAGAGACATTTCATTTATGTCCTAGAATTTGGATGAGTACTTTAGATATTTAGATATTATACATATAATTTATGTGGGTCCTAGAGTACATGAACAAGTTTCAAACCTAACTTTACATATATCCTAGTTAGTTACATTAGATATGTACAATGCATGCATATACAAGAGGGTTCATTTCATAAATATTTCATTATCTCATGTTTCATTAGACATGTTTCTTAAATATTTCATTAGACATATTTCATAAATTGTTCTTGGCAAAATATAGATTGTATTTTTTTTTCCTTCAATTAAATACATGTTTCCAATTTTAGACCTAGAATTAGATACATATGTTAATTTGAATAATGTACACAAGACTTAAATACATGTTTCATCAAGTTTCAAACCTAATTAGTTACACAATTCCTAAATCTAGTAAATATATATAGTTCATCCCTTTAATCTACACATCCGAATTTCATCCCCTTAAGCCTAATGTTCTAATTTGTTCCTCTTAAAACACATATTCTAAAATTAGTTACTTATGTTAATTTGAATAATGAACACAACTTAAATAAAAGTGTTTGATTTAATTTAAGTTGAATGCATATAATTTATGTCCTAATTTGAACAAGTTTTAAACCTAATTAGTTACATAATTCCTTTAATCCCTTTAAATAATTAGTTAAATATATATAGTAGTTCATCCCTTTAATCTGTACATGTTCTAATTTCATCCCCTTAAGCCCAATGTTCTAATTAGTTCTTCTTAAAACATGAAAGAGTAAATATATATTTCATTCCCTTAAGTCGCATGTTCTAATAAAAGAACAAAAGTTAAATGAAAGAGTAAAGGTTCAATAATTAGTTACAAGTCCTAATTTTAAATTGTGTCAAATTGTTCAACCAAATTTCAAATTACAAGTTGTTTCTATCTTGTATCAAGTGGGTCATCTTGTTATTGGATAACATTTAATATTTTCTCTTGATCATCAATATCGAGCCTCCACTTACGTATTCTAGGTCCTTTGACTAGATGAAGATTTAGACTAGTGGCAATAACATGGTCACTATACTGATAAACCCAGTTGTTAGGTTGTTAATCAATGGAATTAATCCCATTTTTAATTACTCTTTTTTACTTCAAATATTTTCCTTGTACAAAAAAAGAACCTACATACACATTTAAAAAAGGTCTCATATAGATTAATTGTACTTAAGTTAAATATACATGTACACATATCCATGTATATGCACATCAAAATAAGTCAATAAATTTGAATTCATAAAAAAAACATGATCATGTAAACATGCTTCAACTATACTAACCAATGGGAAACATAATTCCATCGATTATTTCACTCTTTTTTAGCTTCTCTCTTTCCATGGTGCAATACAATAAATAATAGCTAACACCTTCTACATTTTGAGATTCTGCAATGACTACAAAAAATTGCCTACACAAAGTATATGTATAAATTTCATGTACATGAGTATAATAGTTATCACCTAAAATATTAAATTAACAAAAATAATATGAAAAAAATAAATATAGAAATCCTAAAATATGGTCATAATCACTAGAAATCAATGGAATATCATCATAGTTTTCATCCTCAGACTCATACAAATTAATGGCATCTAGTGGCACCAAAGTCCATTGACCCACATATCCACATTCTTTATTAATGCAACCACCATAGTTTTCATCAATGCAATCAACACAAAAAAATGAGTATTCTCTAGTGTATAATGACCACACATTACTATTTGTACTCATAACTGAATGCAAATTGTGTCTTCTTTACCCTTTTGCATGCATGTATTGATCTTCTATCAACACCTGAATGTAAGGTCCATACATACATTTAAAAATTCAAGTTAAATGTTACATGTATAATATTTATCACCTAACATATTAAATATAACTCAAAATTCAATTTAAATATTCAAATTAATCTATACTTGATACCTCCCAAAACACTTTGAATGGCATGACTCAATCCACTTGTGATGACGTGTTATCTATATTCACTGGCATCATAAAATGTTGTTTTGCACCACTCAACTACATCATGAGCATTATTAATGTGATATCCTTTATAGTCCATTTGGTACTTTCTTAAAGCACATTTGATACAAGCTTCTACACCATCATGCTCACCCTTTCCATGTCCACTCTTAAAAAAACTCCAAAAGTGTGGTATATTGAGGTGCAGATCATATCTAAAAAGTACATAAAATGGTTTGGCTGATTTAAATTGTGTTACACATCCATCCGATCATACAAAATGTTTTTCTATTTTTATGCCTTTATTTTTCAAATTTTCAAAAAATGTCTTAAAACAATGTTCCACAAAATGTGTATCATGCTCTTTGTCATCACTAATATAAAAGTGATACTCTTTTTTAATGATTCATGTTTGATCTGTACTTTCCACACCATCAAAATTGATTTGTGCATGTCAATAAGACACTTGAACCATAATAGTAACTTGCTCTGTAAAATAGTTTTCCTCTTGAAGTTGTTTTTGGGAAATGAAAGAATAATTCTCTACAAAGTCAACAATAGATAAAAAATTTCTGAGTGGAAATGTTTCTCTTAGTGTTTGAAACTATTCTGGTTACCACTTAGCAAAAAAAGCATGACATATATATATGGTTGAATCAATTTACAAAAAATTGACATAAATTATCCAGCAGGTATCTCATCCTCTACATATTCAAACCTTGTTGATCCTTTTCCAACTTTTATTTCTGACTTTATGTACTCATATCTCTTACATTTTACTATCCACATCATATCAGTATCTTCATCTCTCAAAGGCAATTTATTCAGGTTACCACATGTTTCACAAGTTCCTCTTATGTAATCTATTTCCCATAGTGCTTGATCATCTAGTTTCTCACATAAGATTGATGTTATAAATTGGTTTAGTCATTTATGAAAAGAATTTTGAGAACCTCTACTTTCTTCTATCATCTTTCAGAACCCTTAATAGTAAAAATTGAATTCAACATGATATAAACAACAAGAAGTTTCAAAATATTTATTTATCTTCACAAAATAGGGCTTCAGTCTTTCAAACATTGTTTGTCCAATATTTGTGTGAGGATTTAAATTATAAAATGAGAGATACAACTCATGTCTTGTCACATCCAACCAATATTTTTCCTATTGAATATATTGTTGGAAATACAAAATGGGAAATGTATACTTGTGACAGGTTGGGTGGGGGGGGGGCATGAATCAGAAGTATTAAACTAACCAATAAAACTTTTAATCTTTAAAATAATGCATGCATAAAAATATTAAAATAACATGTAAAGTAAATGCATCCACATAAAAACTTGACACCAGATATGATTACCCAAAAACCCTCCAATGAGAAGTTAAAATTGGGGTGGGGATGACACCCACAATTCTTCACTACTGCAGTAATAAAGTTCACCTATTAAGGTTACATATTTTGACCATTCTCATGATCTGCCTTGTTAAAGGCTTACAAATGATTGTTAGATCCTACCCTATTAAAGGATTTTAACACCTTATTAGAAGTGTGCCTGGTTAAAGGACTTTACAACACTCACTTGGAATGTCACCCTATTAAAGGATTTCTCGATGACTGTTAAATCAACCTTAATACAAAAGATTTCATCCTCCTGATATAGTTGTTAGAAAGTACAGTAGAATGTTTGATTTGATACACTTACAATCTGATATTACTGATTTCAAATCCCAATTCAGTTCATCTTGATCCTCTCTGATTTGATATGAAATTGTTGTAACCTTGATCCTCTATTTTGCTAACTGATTCTGCAATTTTGTCCTTCTTCTAAGTCACCTTGAATGTATGTTGATCAATTCACCCCTTTTTTCTACTATCATTACCTTCTCACATGCATTCTTTAATACTCTCTCTTATTCATATTCAATTATGGGGCTTTGTCTCCCTTTAAAAAAACTTTGGTGGCTTAGAGTTAGGTATGAATCTACGATTGAAATTCATCCAACTTTCCTGCTCAATTCCTTCCATTTTTCTGATTGGTTGCATGTTGATCACATAGAGAATCCAAATAGATTTGATCTTATCTTCAAAGCTTCAAGATCTATCCATATGTCAGCTCAAAAATGGTTTACATAGTTGTTTGTGCCATCAAAAACAACTAGGTCAATTTTGTGTTACTCGGCACTTGTTGATACTAATGCTCCACACATACTATAGTTATGTTTGGCTTGACACTTGAAATTTCTTGGCACTTGAAACTTGCTCAGATTTGTCTATTTTCTCAACACTTACTACTTACTCGACACTTATTGCAACTCAACATCTATACATATTATACTCGACATATGTTACTAGCTCAACATAAACTTAGTAAATTTCTTAAGTGTGTTGACACTCAATTGTCAAAACTAATCTGAGATCAACAATCTCCCCCTTTGACATGAGTGGCAAAAACACTTAACTATACATGATGAATCTAACTTCCTTGAGTATAATATATGTTTTGTTCGGCATATATACAAAACTTCAAAATTATTCAAAAGTTTGTAATAGACTATATACCTCAAAATTTTATAACTCCCCCTGAGTTAATGTGTCTTTTCTATATCCAAAATCTCTCTGAGTAGATTTTCCTCTACTGATACTATTTGTCTTCATTTTGATACTCTTTATCTGATGTGTTCTGATATACCCTCTGCTTGCCTGTTGTGTGCTCCCACTTTCTTTTATCTATTTATTTTGTAACTCCCCCTTTCACATGTCTCACCCTTGCATATATCTTTCCCTTTAATATATCTCCCCCTTTTTGACACTGATGTCAAAGGGTCTATACATGAAATGTGTATTTCTCCAAGAAGTTCTTGTTAACTTCCATAACAATTTTGAGAGTAGCATCCCAATTATCTATTGCAACATCTAGTGATTTGATTTGGACGGTTGTCTCTACTGCAAGGGGAACTAAGTCGTCTAGTGTTGAAAGATTATGATCTTTCTTGAGTACTATCTTAGCATAGGCTAGTTCTTTTTGTAAGATTTCCATGTGCGGGGTCAGGGAGGCTTGAATTTGAACTAACTTGGCTCTTGTATTAGCCTCTTCTGCTATTAATACAACTAGTTCCTTTTCTGTGTGAAGCATGGAATGAAAGTGCTTCTCACTTTGAGCTAGATTTTGTGGCAACTACATACCAGATATTTTCAAGTTTCTCTCTAGACTCAAAATCCTTTGGCTTGTTTCTTGTGTGAAGAGTGTAGGGTCACAAAATTTGGTGTATAGTGAGAATATATTATCAAGTACCTTCTTCACTTTTTCTATCTTTGTAGCCAATTCCACTTGTGACAGTGCTATTCCACTAGATATTTTCTCATTTACCTTTCCTTGAAACTTCTTTTCAAACCATTCCATAAGTTTTGCATTTGTTTCTTGGTCTTCATTTGTCACCTGTTCAACAATTTCTGACAATTGTTCCAATATTGGCTTGGTTTCATTAGGTGTTTGCAAGTTGAAGGCATCTATAAAGATGTCTTTAATCTCATGTAATGCGTGCCTTTGTTTATACTATTTTTTGAGTATTTCTTGGTTCTTCTTCCTTTCTAGTGCCTCTTACATCTCAGTGATTTGTTCAAGATTCATGGTTGCATAGTCATACTTTGGTATAACAATTTCTTCATCTAATTTTGGGTCTATATAGTGAAGCACCCTTCCAACCTTTGTAGAGCTCAAGCCTAGTGCTAAGATTTGGAGTGGCATTGCATCAGTGCTCGGCTTCTAAAGAAATTTTGTAGGAGTTCCAGTAGTTGGTAAATTAACCAATGTCTAAATTGCTTCTTGCTCCTTTTCTTCTGGAATTTCCTTTTCTTCTTCTGTTCTTCTTTGATCAATCATAATTGTTTGTGGTGCACCTTGAGTTTGTGCAATAGGAACAGATACCTCTGTCTGTCTTTTTTGCTCCTTTGTTGGCTCCTCTAGAATTTTAGTCTATTGTTCAGACATGACAACTTTCACTGTGGTAACAACCTTAGCTGATGTATCTTTTGATGTTTACTCTTGAGGTTGTCCATTGGTAGCTATAGGGATGGCAGAAGGTCATTCTTGTGTAGTCACCTTGTCCCTAGTTAGGTTAGCTACTACCTTTTGTAACTCATCTACACTGACCAATACTAGATTGTCACACAACTTAGCCTGTAGTGTAGATTGGTCAAGGATTTTATTTAGATCCTCTGCAGTCAGTGGATTGATGTTCTGAGCTGAGCTATCATGAACATCCTTTTCTTTTATTGTCTCTGCAGGTGTGTTAGAGTCATGTGGAGGGCTTAATGGTGGCAATTGTGTGTCTTGCACACTTATATTTGTTTGCTACTCCTTAGCAGTTGCCATATCATCTTCTTTTTGTTGTACCTTCTCTACTGTACTATCTTCCTTTTCTTTCTCTATTTCTCCTTCTTTGTCATTTTCTTCCTCTTCTCCATTATTTCTTCCCTTAAATGGATCTTCCTCTCCTTCCTTAATAGTAGTTAGCCCATATATCAGTTTCCACATTTGAGTGGACTTCATTACAACATCTTCAATCCTATTTTTTAGAATGTTGAATTCCCTGTGCTTGGGTTCATCCACGTTTCTTGTTTGCCTTTGTTATTTGGCCTTTTGATAATTCTAACATCACTTGTGCCAATGTAGACTCCCTTATTTCCTTCTCCATGTTTAGGAAATAATGCCACTTATTCTCAACAATTGAATATAAATCCTTAGGCATAGTAGTGTCAAATTCAAGTGGAGTATTCTTGAATTTTTCCATCATGGCATATACTGATTCTTCAAACTTATTCTGATCTTCTCTATTTAATTTATTGAATTCAATAGTTTTCAAACTAGTTAAGTCTGCATTATCCCTAATACTATCACAAATTTTTTTAATATTGGACTTGGGTGCATGACTTACCACTCTAAACTGGTTGTTGTCATCTGACTCAGTCCTTTCTTCATCAGTTTCTAGTTGTGTAACATATTTCCTCATTATTTTCTTTTGCACTGGACCTGGTTGCTCAGTAGCCTTCTTCTTCTCTTTTGTTTGCTCCTTAGATTTTTGAGTTGTGTCCCTTGTAGTTGCTCTTGTGGTTGTAGCAGTTTGCTTGCCAAGGCTTGGTTTTGCAATCTTTTTACCCTTGGGCTAAGCTGCAGGTTGTTTCTTAGCCTTTCTCTTCTTTGTCTCTTATTCTATTGGTGCTTCCTCAGCTTGTTCCTCCTTAACACCTTCTTCTTCATCTTCTCCCATACCTTGTGTTAGGGCAAGGGGTTCTTGTTCCTATTCTTATTCTTGTTCTTGTCCTTCATCTCCTTCAGCACTTTCACCAAATTTGGCTTTCATCTTTTTCACCAATTTATATTTCTTCTTTAGAGTTGAGGTAGTTTTCAACTCCATTTCAAATTTTGATTTCACAACATCATAGTTTCCAAATATCTTTGTTGACTTATCAATGTCCTCTATAAGTAATGTAGTGATGACTGCTAATGCTTCATCTATATTGATTTCATACCCCCATGGCCTTAGCCATCTTACTCTAGGTACTGCAGCCTAGATAAATGTGTAATCAATATCTACTACGAAACATATGTCATTGTAATACTTCTCCACTAGGGAAACTAGGATTCTCAATCTTTGTTTCATGGTTTTCTTGAAATCCTCAAAATAACTAGTCATTAGAGATTCAAAATTGTCTCCCATTTTCTCAATGTATTCATTTATTTGTATAGCTATAGACCTATTGGTCTTCCATCCTACCTTACCAAAAGAAGGAAACTCATTCTGAACATAGAAATGTATACATATCAAAATTGAACTAAATTTGCATTGAGCACCTTTGGATCTCCTTATTGCTCCTAAATTCTCCATGATTTGCTAGAACTGTAGCTCTGCCAGATCATAAGTGTGATCTTTCTTCACAATTTTGTATCCTACATCTACTACAATACGTGGCACACTATTTAGTCGGCTTGACTGATAGAATTTGTGAGATATGACCCTCATTGCCAATTCAAGAAGTGGATCCTTAATGGTGTCAACAGTCATTCCCCTCTTATTCCACTTTGCCCCTGTATTCTTCTCAATTGCATCTTTAGAATCACTCCTTAGGGTTTTGGGCCATTCTAGGGTTGGAAATCTTGTAACCCTATGCACAATCCTTTTTGACAATTTGATAGGTCCACCTTCCAACCATAAGCATCCATCCTAGATTCTACTCAAAACAATTATTATCAATTCAATCTTAAAGACGGTGGGGAAATCTAGGGCACGAGTTAAGCCCTTCCTTTCAATGATTTGGAATTCTTATTTTAACACTCCATTCTCACATAGTTTTTCATATGCCTAGCAAATTTCCATGTCTCTTATCCCTCCAACCTTGCAATTATAACACTTTCTTACATCTTGAACCATTACAACCTTGGGTGGAATGATTGACAATGCCCCTATCAGGTCGTTCTTATATACAACTTCAAGAATAGGCCTAAAATCTAGTTGCTTAACCTCATTGCTGACCAACTAAACTTCAAAAGGTTCCTTATCCTTAGGATTTTGAGAGCTAGAGGCCATTTTTGTAAGCTAGGGTTTTAATAGATATTAAATTGTGTAACTGCATAACTCAACACGTGAGGAATACCTTTCAAATCAATGAAATGATGCTTGATCTTTGTTGAAATTTGTGCAAATGCTTCAATCTTTGCTCGTCAATCACTTCCTTGCTCTACTCGCTCTTGCTCTATTTTTCTAATGATAAAAAATGGGCAAAAATTTACCTTATACCCTCTCAAAATGTAGCATTTAATGCATGGTGCATGTACAACTGTAAACTTGGTTTCTATGCAATTTATACTTCACTTGGCATCCATTGGTTTTCCATCACTCAACAACCACTAGAATTACCCTTTCTCGACAGATACTACTGACTCAGCTTCAACTGGCTTTGTCTGACAACTTGGCACACACTAGAACTTTTCACACTTGACAGTAAGATGAAAACTTAAGGATTTTACCTTGGTTTTTTTTGTTGACTTACATCTTTATTCATGCTAATTTTTCCTTTTTAGTACTAACTTTATCTTGGAACTGATGTATGATAATACATTTAAATACTAGTCCCACATACCTCCTTTTGCTTAGTTTGATGAAGTGTGACCACTTAACCCTTGAGGTGAAGTGATCCCTTCATTTGATGTGTTGCATCCATCTTTCTTCTTCCATGTCTTATTCATCTCTCCTCTAATGTGCTCAATATCTACCTTGCCTTTTCCCTTATTGAATTCTGAATTAGGTGCCTTTGTCTTAGTTGGGCAATGTTTGCTAATATGGCTAGTCTTCAAATAAATAAAACATGTAGTTTGACTCAACTATCTATTGTAGCTACCTCTGAAATGCATTCTTACGCAATTCTTAGGGATGTTTCCATACTCTTGACAATAATGACAGCTATGTCTTATATTGTAATCCCAATTATAGGAATTTTCATGGCTTCTTCCCTTGTTTGATGACCATGTGGACTTGGATCTCATTCAAAGGCTTTATGTCCAAACTTCTGATAATTGTAGCAACGTCTTTCAAATCTTGGTGCATGCATGGTTCTGGTTCTGCATTCATGTGCTTGATTACCTTGTTTGTTGCACTTAGAACAATGTGTCATGTACTTTAGCTTGGCATTCTGACTAGCATTCTTGTTCTTGCAAACATTAGTTGTATGTCCTTTCTTTCCACAATGATGACAAGTAGGTTTAGAATTCTTACATTTATTATTTCTTTCTTCAACATATTTGGATGATTCTCCTTCTTCAGCGCTTGTGTAGCCCAGTCCTAATGTGTCTTTACTGGATTTAGGGGACTTCAGTAATTGCTCAAGGTACTTGATGGCTTCATTTGGCTTGTTGAAGGTTTCAGAAAACTCCTCACTTTTTAGGTCATTCTGAAAATTTTATGTGGTTATCACAATGTCCTTGACATTCAACTCATGATGGACATTCATCATTTGGCTTAGGATGTCCAACTGCATGTTTGAGATCCTAGATAGATTTGCTAATTTTTCTTCCAATCTGTTTGCCAAAATTCTTTTTTCTTCTTCAATCATGGCCTTGTCTTCTATAGCTTTCTTCTTTTTCTCAGTCACCTCACATAACAATATTGCTTGGGATTCTTGCTCCAACTTGAGATTTCTAATTTCCTTAGCTTGTGCTCTATTTTTGTCCATGAGATCTGTAATTGCTACATCAAATTCACAAGAGTTACTATTTGCAAATAACTTTGTGGTGTCAATCTTCTTGTATTGAGTGTCATTTTTAGTTATAGCAATCTCTTTCCTTATCTTTAGTGAACTTCTCAAGGCATCTCTGGCTTCATTCAGTTGTTGCAATAAGAGATGTATCTTAATCTCCTGATTCTCAATGGCCTTTCCCAGCTTGTAAACCTCCATCTCAAGATCTTTTCTCCAAGTTGTAAGGCTTCTCCTGATGAGAACTTAGCTCTGATACCAATTGTTGGAAATACAAAGTCAAAAATGTATACTTCTTGGGGGGTGGGGTGAATCAAAAGTATTAAACTCTAACTAATAAAACTTTTAATATTTAAAATAATGCATGCATAAACATATTAAAATAACATGTAATGTAAATGCATCCACATAAAAACTTGACACCAAATATGATTTCCTAGAAACCCTCCAATGAGAAGGTAAAACTGGGGTGGGGATGACACCCACAATTCTTCACTACTACAACAATAAAGTTCCCTTGTTAAAGTTACATATTTTGACCATTCTCATGATCTGCCCTATGAAAGGCCTACCCTGTTAAAGGCTTACAAAGAATTTTTAGATCCTACCCTATTAAAGGATTTTAACACCCTATTAGAAGTGTGCCTCGTTAAAGGACTTTAAAACACTCACTTGGAATGTCACCTTGTTAATGGATTTCTTGATGACTGTTAAATCAACCTTAATATAAAGGACTTCATCCTGCTAATACAGTTCTTAGAATGTAAAATAGAATGTTTGATTTGATACACTTACAATCTGATATTGCTGATTTCATATCCCAATTCTGTTCATCTCGATCCTCTCTGATCTGATATGAAATTTTTGTAACCTTGATCCTCTGTTCTGCTAACTAATTCTACAATTTTGTCCTTCTTCTAAGTCACCTTGAATGTATGCTTATCAATTCACCCCTTTTTTTACTATCATTACCTTCTTTCATGCATTCTCTAATGCTCTCTCTTATTCATATTTAATTATGGGGCTTTTTCTCCCTTTAAAAAGACTTTGGTGGCTTAGGGTTAGGTATGAATCTACGATTGAAATTCATCCACTTTCTAGCTCAATTCCTTTCATTTTTCTGATTGGTTGCATGTTGATCGCATAGGGAATCCAAATAGATTCGATCTTATCTTCAACACTTCAAGATCTATCCATATGTCAGCTCAAAAAAGAATTTACATAGTTGTTTGTGCAATCACAAACAACTAGGTCAATTTTGTGTTACTCAGCACTTGCTGATACTGATGCCCTACACATACTATAATTCTATTTGGCTCAACACTTGAACTTGCTTGGCATCCATTGTTCACTCGGTACTTGAAACTTGCTCAACTCTATCTATTTGCTCGACACTTACTACTTACTCGACACTTATTGCAACTCGACATCTATACATATTATACTCAACATATGTTACTAGCTTAGCATGAACTTAGTAAATTTCTTAAGTGTGTTGACACTCAATTGTCAAAACCAATATCAGATCAACATATATTCCTTAGGCTCAGTCCTATGCTTGATGATATCTCTTCTATTTGGTGAAGGATGAATATTATGAATCCAAAATTGAATAACTAAGTTCTTAACCATTTCCCCAGTCCTATCATATCAAGGAACTCTACACATTATTGCCCAGTTGCCTTCTAATGTACTATCATATAAATTATTTCTCCTTTATAGATAATGTAGTATCGTCTTTCAACTATACCCATTATGAGATGATAGTGAAAATATTTTTCTTTTTTGCCATAATTTTTTATTTAAAATAGACGACAGTATCACTCTTTGTGTAATGAATTTATCTACAGATCTAGTTTTTTCTCCAATGGAATGTAACCCTTCTTTAACACATTGAACAATATCTTTTGTAGTTTAGAAGTCTTCCTCTTTTTTATAATTGTATCTATACCCAATAATTTCGATGGCTCTTTTAATTCATCTAAGTAAAATTGATAATAGTTGAGTTTTCTTCACTATATCAAGATTCTCAAATTGTGCAATTATATTCTTAGACTTTTTATTCAATTGCCTCTTTGCAGTATGTATAGGTTGACTAGCTTATTCTCTTAATTTTTTCCACATCCATTTTAAATAAATGATCTATGTTTCTATGACTAATTTTTCTCATCAATCTTTGAGCTAGATTAACATTCTCATTTGTTTTTTTAATCTCAGGCTACAAGAAATTTTAAAAGAATTCTTAAGATACAGTATTTTTAGGGGAAATATATATACATAAATATTTTATCTTTAATTAAGAAAAATCTTCAAATATAATAATTTTTTAACTTTTAATTTTTGAACTAAAGAGCTCGATCAACATACGTCTTTAACCTTGTAATGATCCAGGTTCTTCATTATCCATTGGTTTGACTTCAATTTCCTTTTGTCCAACATTTTCATCATCGACTATTGCACACACGATATAATAAATAAAATCAAGCAAGTTTGTACTTGGAGAAATTTCTCTAAAATTAAAAATTAAAGATATAAAGTTTGCCTTGACCTAGAAATCTAGAGAGAGATTATACTTGCAAAAGATGCACATGTACCTATTTGAGCTTGGGATGAACCTTCTCCAACCTCGATAAGCTATCTTGGTTGACTACGTCCTAAGTATTCACAATTTAACAAACTATAATTTAATGAACACTATAAATTAAAAATGCATAGGAAAAAAGATTGCACATGTGTACCTTGTCTCATACAGTATCCCAATAAATATTTTTGACGATTTTCATCTTCTTGTTCATTAGTTCTTTTCCGTGCATACTAACTTGTTCTTTTGCCTTTATTACCTACATCACAAATTCTTCTTCCAAAATTAAAAAACAAACAAATTGAAAATATTTTCTCTTGCCCAATTGAAGTGTGAATTATTTGAGTTGTTTTGATTGTAAAATAAAAAAAATAAAATTATATGACAATTTTTAAAAAATAATTTAAAACCCCCATAAAGGCTGACTTTAGTTTCAATTGAAACTACTTGGCATCAGTTAATCGTGTTGTTAACCAACCTAAATAGTTTCGACAGAAACTATAGAAATTAGTTTTTATCGAAACTACTTGAAAAGATAGTTTTTATTGAAACTAGCTAAATAGATGTCTTCCCCAATTGATAGAATTTTTTTAGGTGTTTTCATGGCTTCTAGGCTCAATTGCTAGGTTCAGATGGAGCACTGGAGATATTTCATTTTTCACAACAAAAGTACTCAAAACGAGCTTTCTAATGATTATGAATTTGATAGATTTTGAAGTTTTTAGGTATACATTTTTTTACATGAATTGAATAGAGGTTCGTCATAAAAAATAAACCTCTATATTAGATGCTCATGGAAAAATAGTAACTAAGAGATTTTTTTTTGAAAAATAGCTACACTCTTTGTATTTGAGTCATCTTTCAATAAATAAATAAATAATTTGAAATCGGTTAAATATATAATAAGTTACATGTGTCAAAAGTCATGTATGTCCAAATTAGTGTTAGGTCAACTTTAAACTCTGATAAAATATGAAATACTAAGGATAAAGACATCAGACCACCTCCACAGTTTTGGTATGGATGTTAACAAACTAAAGTCAAAAGAATCACATTGATATCTACTATAGAAAGAAAGTTATGTGTGTCAAAAGCAATGCCACTCTTTAAAACTTTGATAACATACCAATTTTCATGGGAGAAAAAATAATTCAATCAAATTAATTTTACACACACACACACACACACACACACACACACACACAGAGAGAGAGAGAGAGAGAGAATCTAATTTGAAAATCCTAAAAGATTCTAGTTTACTTCATCTTAAAATTCCTAACTGTTAAATGACAATTTGCGTATGAAAGTGAAAGTTTTGTTGAAAATTCACAGTTCAGTGTGAGTTTAAGCAAAAAAGTGTAACCCATTATTATAAAAAATTCAGAATATTTTTTATTTCACATTTTTTTATGCTATAATCTAACTCTTTATTTACATATGGTTTGAATTAAAATTAATTTGTGAATATTAAATCTATTTGTAGAGCAAACTAAGATCTTACAAAATGCTTTACTGGTAAGAAAGAATAGGAATGCTTATGCTTATGTGCTATGGATGACAAATTCAAGCCCTCAAATTTATTGAATTGAGATGAAGGAATATATTGTATAGGAAATTTGATATACTATGGATGCCAAAAGCTATTTTGTATTAGTTTGTCACCAATACCTGTCTCACGTTGTTAACACCACTTGATGTTGGATGTTTTATTAATATTAAAATCTGATTGCCCCTTCTACTCATGTATACCAAATCAAATCTGATCTGATTCCTCTAATACCAAATAAATATAATTTCATTGAATCAAATTGAATTCATTTTATTTTATTTTGAATTAAATCAAATTTCACAAAATCAGACATGATTTCTATCAAATCATGTCTTTCAAATTCTATAAATGAAAATTGTAGAGAGCACATACTCATGTGAAGATTTCATAAACATAAATTGCAGAGGGCACATGTAGTATGGTGTGCCAAGGCCTGCTACAATGGTTTGCTATGAAATTGATCAACAAAATCAGACTATGAAAGCTTCAATGACAAGGGTTTGGACCTATCCCCTTCATATGGAAGGATGAATGTGAAAGGAGCGAATAATTAAACTCATCCATGTACAATAAAAAACTCATTGGAGCAAGATTTCATTTTTTGATGAGTTAGGAATTGCACGTAGGTGAGGATTTCATATGAGCAAGAGACTGTGATGACCATGACACATACTACTTCTATTCTTGTGGGTTTTGCTGGAAAGGTAGAAAGCTTCAATGGATTTGGTAATGGAACAATAGGACAGAGGAAATCATAATGTCTTTGCACAAACCATCACTTAATTGAAACACCTGAGAATCATTTTTTACATTGATGAAAAAAAAACACACCATTCTCAACAATTTCACATATTTCTCTATAAAAATCAAGATTTCCATCAAACTGCTATAGCATGAGATAACCCTTATCATCATTATAATAGTATAATTCAATTTAGCAATGGAGAACCTTCACACAATATTGTGAGATCTTGATTTATGGCTAACCTGTCGTCCAAGAGAAGCGTAACTACCATTTTGTTCGCCACTTTTAGGCACTCAACATGGACACTGACTTGACTGTGTTGGAGAAACACAATATGTTGTGGCTCTATTTTTTAGTACATACTCATATTTGTCTTTCATTTGTACCTCTATCTGGTGCCCTTCTTAAGCTTTGGGATTTTTTTCTATTTGATTTTCTATTTATGCAAACTGAGAGGAATTCACATTCAAATATCTACTCTAGCATCAAAATGTGCTTAGTTTTATTGAACTGAGATGAAAGAATTCTTATGATACATCATATAGTTTTATAATTTTAAAACAATTTTTCAAATAGTATGTTTTGGGGGTTCAATGACCTTTCTCTTCAATTTCACAAGGGAAGACAAAAAATTTAGTTGTCAAAGCAAACAAGCTATGAATCCAGCCTGCAATTATGGAAGACTTAAGAAGCACAAGGCTTGTAGATATATTTGTGTCTTCAACAAAACATGGGAAAGAAGTATAAATCTACAGTATACCACAGTGAAAGGCTCTAGTGGTTAGGATTTATATACACTATATACAGATGAAGAAACAATACCATCAACAGCCATTGTTTCAGTGAAATCAAATTTTTCTTGACTAGTAAAGTTTTAGGTAACCTTTAGCTTCTAGAAGAAGTTTGTCTATTGTAGGATATTTTACCAAATGAAGCTACATAGATGCCCATTCAAGTGAAGGCATGGCCTTTGTTTTTCAAGAGCCTCACTATCTCCAACACAAAGAGCCAAGTAGATAAGAGCAGGAATTGAGAGCCTAAAACACCAACATTGCCAAAATAAACAAGCTCGATCAAGAATGGAGGTGCAATAGCCTAATTCACTTACAACAGTCAATACATAGATAAGTTTCTTTGCACCCAAATTTCATTAGAGAAATTTCACACAAAGGATTCTCTATTATGCAAAAAAGAGAAAAGTCCCTTTCCCCCACCTTCGCATAATTGCAAAATAGAGAAAAGCCTTGGATTTTGTAATGAAAACAAAATTTTGGTGGTGGTGATTGCTGATAATATTTTTCTCCACAAAAACCAAGTTTGAGTTTCCAAAGGTGAAGTAGTAAATTATCTAATCTTTAGGGATAGCAATGTCATTGCCTGATCTTCCTTTCATAATTTTCATCATTGAGATATTTGATTTTGCAAAGATCACTGGATATGGGATTCTCATTTATTTGTCAATGATAACTTTCAAAAAAAAACTACTAGTTTTTATGAACGGACAAGTTTCATCTGAAACGCCCACCTATAATAGCCAATCAACTAATTATCCCAAGTAAGATATATAAATAAGTATCAATATGATAGTTGAAACAAAAACCTATCCAAGATAATCAACTACTACAAAAATATCTCCTCTAACCACCCCTCTCCCATAAAGAAAATTAGAAGAAACATTAAATAATAAATGCCTAATCAGGTACTCATATACAATCCTAGAAACCATACAAAAGATGATAAAAACCCTCTAGAAGAAGTGGGTAATGAATTAAGCTAGAACCTACCAATCTACCTTGATGTCAATGATGAACTACAACTAAAATTGATCCGTCAAAAAAAAATACCACACTAAATCAAGAACATTGTTCATAATAAATGAATTGACGTGAATCAACAAAAAGTTTTAGGAATACTTGTCAAAATGAATCATGAATTAATGACACTCTCCATTTTTGTGAATCAAGATTTACCAAGTCATAAGGATAATGTAGTGAAGGGGGGACTAGGTGAATCAAAGCAGTTTACACAACTCAATGTGTGCTTTCATTGAGATAAAGATGGAATTGAAGTGTGTGTCATTTGATTACACTAGTGTCCCTCATTATGCCTTGTTGAGTAGAAACATTGGAAGCCTAGAAATGAAGCCCCCCAAAAAGGAATGTAAATGTAGTTTATGATTACAAATTTCCCATGTGTTGACACTCCAAAATACAAGTAAATGATATGATAGCAATATCAAATAGATCAAATTAAATGCTCCTAGCATGTTATGATGATTGGCACTTTATAGTTGAGCAGGATTTAAAAGTGTGATTAATTTTTTAGAGTGCTATAATGTTCAATATAGAAAAAAATTGAAAGTATAGCTAATTATTAGCATAAGAAAAAATAGCCAACATCATGATGTAGTGCTAAAAAAATCCACTTCCAAAACTAACAAATTTATTTGAGTCCAAAAGTGAAATTACATAGCTTGGAGTTCCAAAAAAAGGTGATTTTTTGATCAAATTCTATAAAAAAAAAACTTGTTTTATAAAATCTTGGGAGCTAAGAAAAAAATGATTAAATTATTGCAAAGGGTGCAAATAATAGCAAATATAAAAGAAAACATTAAAGAGGTCTCTATATCACCAAAATATAGTGTACTATATTTCACCTTCAAAAGTAAAAAGTGCAATCACCTTATTGGTCTAGTGGAGGTCATGTAGCAACCAAGTCACAAATTAGTTGAGTGCCAACCAAGGTGGTTATTGAGTAGTATTTTTCTTTAGTCTTTAGGAAGATTACTTAAAATGGTTTTTATTTTCTTCACATGCACCCATCATCCCTCATTTGCAATGGACCAAGTGTAAGGCTCTGGCCACCCCTTCTAAAGGAGGTTGGGATTTATGGGTGTCATACCCCATCTCATCTACTTATCATGAGTCTAGGCTATGGATTACATGGTACCTAATGTGTCATTATAAAAAAAGGAACTTACGACACTAATCACACTATACAAATGGAATTTTGATTATAAAAAATACAATAAATGTTCAAGATGTTCAATCTTGATCTATGTCCCTAAGCTAAAAAAATGGCATTTTCCTACAAACTGTCTAAATAGGGAACTTCTCATTTATATGTTTAGACACCTTCCAAAAGTAAAAGTGAGGTCCATTTTACACCAAAGTACCTTGAAAATTGTATTGTTTTTAATAGACACCGACAAGTAAAATATAATATATTTTAGTTGGCCAGTTTGGATGAAATTAAATTCAAACCTTTGTTTCTTGGCTTTGTATCATCCTAAATTATAAGCAACTATAGTTAGATGTTCAATAAAGCTCCATATGGTGTTCTAAAAATTTGATGTCCATTATGCTTAATCTAGCTCCACGCAACATAGATGTTCAACTTTCTTTCTACCTTCCCAACTCCCAAATTAGATTTCAATATCTTTTGGCAAGAAGTAGCGTAGGTTGACCTCTTCCTTAGGTTTTTTCCCAAAATTGGAATAGGGGATTTCCAATTTTTTGTCATCCTCCTTTGAGTTTTGACCTTTGAAATATTGTGAGAGGTATAAAGTCAACCTATCTCTCCCCATTTTGGTAGCCATGATCAAAACTTTAAGTGCTCTCCTACAATTTTGCATCCAACACTCTCAATCAAGGTTTCAAACATCTAAAGCATCTTTGAACACAATTTTATCCATTTTATCCTCTCATTATGGCCAAGTAGAGGAGACCTAGATCAAGAAAGAAGATCCTTTTTCTATTTGCGTTCATTCATCCGCCCATTCATCAATGCAAGAGTCAATCAATCAAAACAAAATTAAAGGTCTTTGAGGAGTATGTATGGTTCCATAATAGATAAAGATAATCACACCATTATTCCTCTCAAGGATACTATGTTCATTTTGAAAATTATCCATTCTATCATGAAATACACTTGAATTGTCAACCCAGGGATGTAGGACTTGAAATGGGTCAGCACAGTATGTGCACTAAGTTCCTTTAAGATTCTTAACACATATGTTGTAGGAAAGTAAAATGCATGAAAGGAATCTATACTACTGATATATAAAAATAAACACACTTGGACTAACAATGGATAACTATAGAAAACTTTGGAAAAGGAATTCTACACTAGTTAACTATTCAAACATCCACCATGATCATTTCCCACAATTGCTACATGAACTTTCACAGTAACAATGTTGCAGGACTAATACAGTAAATCTATCTTAAAACAGGAAATTGCATGAAATTAATATACTCTACCTAAATCTATTCCACCTTCCAAGTGGGCCCCCTTGGTTAGCTTCAACTAACTAAGAACATAATAGGTATTCCAAAATCACTCTCCCATTAGAATCCTTCTTTGTTTACATCATTGAATAATTCATGAAGAACATAAAAGAGTAACTTCCAAATCTTAAACTAAAACTGAAAAGAGTAACTTCCAAATCTTAAACTAAAACTACCTTTTCTCCCCCTTTCCAAAATGATCCCCAATCCATTATATAGAGGATTGGAGACTTACTAAAAATATAACATAAAAGCTATGAACAAACATCACCAGAAAAGAAGGCAAAATGTCAACCATGACATAGAACATTGGTTAAGCAATAGTATAATAGCTTCACAGGAAATATAGCAAGTCAGGTCTTCCTAGTTTTTCTTATAACAATAACTCCTCTGCAGGTGTGGCTTATTGTTAGGAACTGATCTGCGCTTCCTTTGCCATGACTAGTCCTCATCATATTCTTCATTTAATATGATAATCACCACTCTTTGCACCACTTCTCCATTTCCTAAGAATTATAAACATTCAGATCACATATGCACAAAAAAATTTCTACTCTTATTCAAATATTAGAACATAGCTTAAAATATTTATATGCAATACTGCATTCTATGTATAATATTAAGCATAGTATGTCATAGCTGCTATCCATTGGTTCAATAAGTTCTAGCTATATCTGACATAATTTCACAAGATATTTAAAAACAAATGTGTTGGAAATGTTTTTTATAAGGCTCAAAGAGTAAGTTCAAACTATAAAAACTATATCAAATTTGAGACATTAATATGCCTCATCATCTATCCCCCACTATGCCAATGCTTGTCCTCAAGCATTGTATTTCTTTGCCATGGCTCTGAAATCTCCCACTGTAGTCTTCCCCTATTTCCCACTTCTGAAAGTGTAGAAATATCCTCTGGTGCATCTCCAATGTTCTCCCAAGTGTTCTTCAATCAATGGGTCTAGTCTAGTACCATTATTTTCATATAGAGGCCAAAGAAGGATAGGAGGCTGAAAAGTTAATGGCATCCATAGCTCTTTTCTTATTTGTCTTCCCAATTGCATATATTTAACCACTCTATTAACTATTGCCTCAAAATTGAAAGGGCTATGTGGTTCAGCCTTTTTGAAAGCTTCTGGTAGTCGATTCCATCAATTTCTAAGCCCTACAATTGCTCTTTGTTGTGTAAAGTTTGGAAGTGTCTGATATTGTTTGTAAACCTTTTCCCTTTCTTCAAATACTTTCTCCATGATTTCTAGTTTTGGTCTCCCACAGGTTAATCTAAACCAATCTCACAAAAGGTCACAAGTCTTATGGGATTCAACCTAGAGTGGTAATGGTTCATATTTCTCAAGATCCCTATAGGTATCCAACTGCCTATCATAATTTGTCTCATTGTACATCTAGGACATTAAAGCTCTGAGGTGCACATCCCCTATGTAAAGCAAAAGGTTCTACTCTGTCTCATGTGGAATTATAAAATTATGCAAATAGAGTTCACACAACAAATTTTTTTGCAATGAAGGCAAAGTCTGATGCACATTATAAAAATGTTGAACATTTTTGAATTCATAATCAATATCTCTTATTTTCATCATCAATTGAAATAACAGAAACTATTCCTTCAAACAAATAGCATACACCTTTGTTGGTGGTCTACATGCCATTACTTGGTCAACTAGCTTTAAAGCTTTATTCATCTGTTGTTTCTATTTTTCAAGTTGCTCCTTCAATGATTCAATTTCCTCATCTCTGTCAAATATTGCCTTCTACATTTGGTCTCTTTCTTGCCTCCACAAGGATTTTTGAAAAATGAAATGATTGTATAGACCAAACAATATTGATTGAATTGTACATAAAGGAAATTCTTGAGCATTAGATTTCATCTTTTGTTCTTTGGCAACTTGCTAGAAATATTGGGTGTGCCAGGAGGATTTATAAGGTATAAGAGAAACATTAGAATATATAGGGACTAGTAGCACAGTAGGTTGATCATTGCTAGGGGCTTTTTTTGGAACAACAGTAGGGTTTGATTTACACATTTCCTAATTCTCTTGCGGTATCTCATGGACGGGCTCATTTTCATGTGTTTCCACATTTTGGGGCTCCAATTGCACAGGAGAGTTATCCAAATTATTTTCAACTACTAATTAGGTATGAGACTTTGAAATTGGGGCATTTGGGTTTTCAATGGAAATAGGGGATACTCGACCTCGCATACGAGGGATTCTACGCATAGGAACCTCTTTAGCTTTGACCGTTTTATGGGTCCACTTTGGTTTAGGTGTGACTGGAGTAGATGCTACAGGAGTGGTTGTTGCAGGGACGAACCTTTTCTCTTTGTTAATTTAACAGAAGGGTTTTGGGCTTCCTTTTCAAGATTAGGGATTTCTTTATCAACTTTACACTTGCCTTTATTTGTAGAAGAGCTAGGTATATCATCCTCTAAAATAGGCTCAACATGCTTATCAGGAGATGGTTCTTTTTCTATTTTAGCTGAATTTTAACTAGGCTATGCGAATTCTTACTCACTTCCTAAATTATGGGGAACAGGATTGGCTTGAGGCTACAAGGTTTTAAATTCAAAAAATTTTGCCCATAATATAGGAGAAGAATCCCTAAGAGACCTTTCAACTAAAATTTTGATGAGGGCATGATGAGAGACAAAATTTGCATTTCCTTTTTGAGTTTCTTCAGCACTAATACACAACATATTATAAAGGAAATTGGGAACATTGACTTGAATGTTATATCTTATGCAACTGAGCAGCTTAAAATGATGAGCATGCAAGTTTGAAAACCTACCTTCATAGGTAAAATACCTGATAATGTGGGTTGCCAATTCTGGATATGGAGTTGGAAGAGAAAGTCTTTTACATCCTTGTTTTGAAATGTCCAATTGAGGGTCACCTCGCTAAGTGAATTGTGCCCATGAGGACCTAACATCATGTTCATTTGGATAATGCTCCTCAATTGCTAGTAGTCCTGTGACTTCTATTATTCGCTTCTAAATAGAAATCACTCTTAATCCCTATACTATGGCTTCCCCTTCATCAAATTTTGTCATAAACTTTGTTTCTACTTTTTCATTGTACTCAGTTAATTGTAAGAAATAGCCAAGCCATCCACAAGCATGAAATCATTAGACTGCTTCAATGTCCATGAGTAAAATATTATGAATGACCGGCTCATACCTCTTTAACTACCCCCCATATCAAAATTTCTAGCTTTGATTTTCTCTACTCTCACCACTCTAATAAGTATTTCCCCCTTTTAACCTCTACAAATTTGCTCTTCTCAAAATTTCAAATTGATCTTTCTAAGGAATGTCGTTACCACTTCCCTTACCAAGACTCCATTGTGTTTGACATGTAAAATAATGATGCATTAATTATGAAGGACATCAATCTTTAACTAAATGTGTTTTCATAATAACTCTTAGTCCTTTCAATCATGCTAGACACACAGGTGATCTGCCCCAAAATCGCAATGAAAAGGTATGACAGATATAGAAAGATTTTTAAAATTAATGAAAAATATCATACTGCCGCCAAAGTATAGCCTATAATGTGGACATGACTAGGATAATGTGGAGATGACATTTGGGAATTAATACACTTTCTTGACCCCCCGCTAAAATTTAACAAGTGTCCACACTTTAAAAATTTTGGTATAGGAATGAGAAACTGGCTTAAGACTTATATGATACATTTAATGCTATATTAGATATAAATATTGAAACCTATGTACTAAAACTGAATAAAGAGTAAAAAATTATTGTACCTAAAAATTTGAGAGTGTACATCCACATGCAGGTTGATGATGCGGAAAAGTTTGGTGATCGCAGAAAAGGTGCTAACAGTATAGTTTATTGAAAATAGTATAAATAGAAATTGTGGGTAACGTGGATTGTGAGTAGATGACAGATAGAGAAATTAGATGGATTGATATCAAGAAAAAAAAATGAATGAAAGAATGGACCTCATATTAAATGAGGTTTTATTATGAGGGCTTTGTCAAAGCTTGTCATGGAATGGATGTAGGAAGAAGGTTGTCACCCTCTGTTGCAGGAACTGTGTTCATAGGAGATGGTAAATTGGTTGGTTGTAACTGCTATAGGAACTCATCTTTGGTCTGTGGTTTATGATAGAGGCACAACCTATGGCCATTTACAAGTAACTTGAACTGGACAGGATAAATTGTTGTCAATTTCATTACTCCATTGTCGAATACATATTCAATTTCATAAGGCCTTAACTATTGATTTTGCAACTTCCCCAGATTCTCTTTGAAGCAAGAATCGTATAGGAGATCCAAATCTCCTACTTGGAATTTTTTATTATGAATATGTGCATCATGCCATTTATTTCACTACTATTGAATGAGTTTTGTTCTTTCCAAAGTTATCTTTCTTATTTCATCCAGTGAGTTCAAGTGCAGAAGTCCCTCTTCTTGTGTTGTAGGAAGACTGATGTTCAACTCGAAAACAATGCACAATGTTTTATGTTCAAATTCAATAGGAAACATTGTTGCTTTATAATAGACAAGCTCAAATGGAGTGAATCTAGTTGTTGTCTTCCATGTGGTCTGGTATGCCCAAACAGCTTTAGTTAATTTTTTGGCCTGATCCTTCTTGTGTATGTGCACTGTCTTAGTCAGAATGGCTTCAATTTCTCTATTGGTGACCTCTGCTTGCCCATTTTCTTGAGGCTGATAGGGACTAGATTTGCAGTGCCTTATACTGTATTTTTTCATAACCTTAGTGATCAAGTTTGATGTGAATTGGGCTCCTTGATATATGACAAGTTCTCTAGGGACTCCATAGCAGGTGAATATTTCTTCATATAGGAATTTAATGACTTTCACATCCCCTACATTTTTCATTGCTCTAACTTCCACCCATTTGGTTACATAATCTGTACATACTTAGATGTAGGATTTTCCACTTGATGGTGAGTCCATTGGACCTATGAAGTCCATACCCCACTTGTCAAAAGGTGTTACTAAAATCTATGGAGTGAGTGGCATCTCATCAATTTTGGTTGGTCGGCTCATCCTCTAGCATTTTTCATAGTTGGTGGCATAAGTTACTGCATCCTTATGTAAGGTTGACCAATAATATCCAGTTGTTAGTACTTTCAGTGCTATTCTTTTTCCTGCAAAATTGCCTCCACATGGTTCCTCATGACAAGCATGCAGTGTATCATATATCTCATCTTCCCTGACACATCTCCTCATGACCTGATCTAGTCCAACATAGAAGAGATTGTTATCTATTTAGGAATAATGAGAACTTTTCTCTGCTAGCTTCCTCCTTTCTTTGTGAGAGAAGTGTGGGGTCATTCTATTTGCAGCAAGATAATTTGCTATGTCTACATACCATGGTGTATGAGTTGTTGTATGGAACAAGTGCTTATCTAGAAAGGTATCTTCAATTAGAGTTGGATCTTCATCAGTAATGTTCAATCTAGACAAATAATCTGCAACTATGTTGGATTTTCCTAGCTTATCAATAATGGTAATATCAAACTCCTAGAACAACAAGAGCCATCTTGCCAATCTACCAGTTACAACAGGTTTGTCCATTAAGCACCTTATAGTTGAGTGATCAATATGAATAAAAATAGGATATCCAGTTACATAATGTATGAATTTGTTCTATGCATAAACTACAACTACAAGTTCTTTTTCAGTTACTGTGTAATTCAGTTTAGGTCCATGAAGGCTTTTACTAATATATTAGATGACATTTTCAAAATTATCAAGCTTTTGTCCTAATATAGCTCCTACAACATAGTCTAATGCATTAGTATGGATATGAAATGGAATTGACCAATCAGGTCCCTTTAAAACCAGTGCCATAGTGAGGAGTTTCTTAAACTACAAGAAGGCTTCATTACATTTGGGTGTCCAAATGAGTTTAGCTTTCATAGTCAATAGTGTATACAAAGAACTAGTTATTTTACTAAAATATTTTATGAAACACCTATAATAGCTAGTATGACCTAAAAAAGATCTTACATCTTTTGGTTTTGTAGGTATGGGCAGTGTTAGAATTACCTCTATCTTAGCCTAATCCACTTGTATTCCTGCAACAGATACGAAATGACTAAGCACCACTTCTTCTTGTATGATCACGAAACATTTCTCACTATTGAGTAATAGATTATGTTCATTTCATCGGACAAGTCTAACCTTTTCAAGATTCATCAAGGCTTCTTCAAAGGTAACTCCAAATGTTGTGAAATCATCCATGTATATTTCTATGCAGTCATGTGATATATCAGCAAAGATGTTGATCAAGGCTCATTGAAATGTTGTAGGTGTGTTACACAGGCCCAATGACAAGACAAAATATGAAAAAGTACCCCATGGGCATGTAAATGTGGTTTTATCTTGATCTTCAAGAGCTATACTTATCTAATTATAACCACTGTACCCATCTAGAAAAGAAAAATATTTCTTATCATCCAGAGTGTCCAGAACTTGATCAATGAAGGGTAAAGGAAAGTGATCCTTTTTTGTTGCCTTATTCAATTCTCTATAATCTACACAAATTCGCTCCCTTTTTAGGAACTATGACTAGAGGTGAGACCCATCTACTATTAGATATAGGGTATATAAAACCAACATCAAGAAACTTTTGTAGTTCAATTATAACTATTTCTTTGAAGGATGGATTAATCCTTCTTTGGGGTTGACAGAGTGGCAGGCACCCTTCATTGATGTATATTCTATGAGTGCATAATGTAGGACTTAACCCTTTCATATCCCTATAGTCCCATGAAAAATCTTTTTCATGTTTTTGAAGAAGCTCTGTTAACTATTTCATCTATGTGAAAGACAATTTGGGATTGACATGGATATTATGACCTTTTGACAACTCAAGAGTAGTTGTAAGATCAACTATAGCAGCTTCAGAGATTGGACTTGTATCTAGTTCACATGGTAAGAGCTAATGGATAATGTTTGGCTCCTTGAGAAGGAAATAACTATCATTACATTCCTCATATGTAGTTAAGTCTAACACAGAACTGTCAGATACATCTTTTTCTACCACACAAGTGTTATTAAGAATACTCTAAATTACTGAATCCTCTTCCTACAGCTTCATAAAATATTGTCTATGTAACATCATAAGTTATGCTATAAAGTTTAACTCTTCTTCTCCATCCCCTAAATCTATCCATACAAATGTACTTAAATCTAGTTGTGATTATGCTGGAGGATATAGATCAAATTTCTTTCTTGCATGTCCATTAGATATGGTCATACTCCCTAACCTACAACTTAAATTTGCATCAGTTGTAGCTAACCACGCTCATCCTACAATAATAGGGTAACCAAATAAATTGACTTTTGGGGACAGAATCATGAAATCTAAAGGGTACTCTAGAGAGTCTAGGGTTACTACTATGTCTTCTATCATCCCCTCAAGAGTGACAATAGAACTATCTGCAGGTTGCAGAATTGTTGGGGTAGCCCTTAACCCTTCTAAATTCAACTTTTTCATAGTATCCTTAGTCGTAATATTTATAGCAGCACCAAGATCAATTAAAACATTTTAACAGACTGACCATTTATAATCACATTCACAACTAGACTTCTTGGATCACGGTATTTAGGAATAATCAATTTTCCTAATATAGTGTCAGCCAATTGTCCTACAACTTGGACTGTAGTTGGGTTCTTTTTCTTTCTCCCAGGCTCTTTCAAATAGGCTTCTCTGATAGCTTTTCCATAAATAGGAACATCTTTAATAGCTTGGAATAAGGGTATTTGAACATCCATGTTCTTTATCTGATCAATGAAGTCAAAGGATTGTTCCTTTGTTTGTGCAGGTTTACTTTATATGAGCTTTTCTAGAAAAGGAGGTTCAACTATTTTTTGAGTTTGAGTTGAGCTAGTAATATTAGTTGGGTCAACCACTTGTGGCTGAGATGTTGCAGGTTCTGATGTTGTAGGAGTATATAGTATTTCAGTTATGAGAGGTGGTTTGGGCATTGGTAGGGTCATACCAAATCTCAAATGTATATCTACAACATTTAGAGCATACGCAGGGTATTGTTGAGCATCAGCATAATACATGGGTTGTTGTGGTTGCTAGCTATTTGGATTTGGCTGAGGTTGCACAGGAAACTAAGTCTACTTTTGAGGTCTAGGACTTGCAAGTGGTGGCATTAATGTAGGTTTTTGGACTGGAGGTGGTAATTATGGATTATCAGTGTTTTTGGTTAGGCCATTGTTGAGGTTCTCTCCATTGGTTTGTAGACTACCAATTCCCTTGGGGTGATTGCCATTGGTTTTGCTGATTCTGCCATTGATTATTTTGTTGGTTTGGCTAGGAAGTTGGGAATTCTAAGGCCATTGAGGCTGTTGTGGATTATTTTGCCAAGCATTATTCCAATTAGGTTGACGATATTATGGAGGACCTTCGGTACTATGATTTTGCCATTGATTTCCATATAGATTTAAATTTTGTAAAGGGTCCTGAGGCATACCTTAACGTTGGGCCCATGGCCGACATTGAGCAATGAATAATACTTACTCCTCCTGTCCATCTATCTTGATGTACTTAGTTGGAAGATGTTGGTTTTCCATGCTAGCAACCAATCTACATTGGCAATCTTTCTTCTGCTTCCAGCAATGTGGACAACACTCAGCCAGTTGTACCTTAGCTTCTGCATGCTTCTTTGTAGTCATTGTGTTGAGATTTGTAGCAACATCATTTATGATATCCTGCTTAAAATCTAAGAGCTGATTAGATATCTTGAGCTTTGAAATACCTTGACTGATTCTTTTAGTAGCTATAGTCTGATTTCTTCTTCCTTTCTTCATAGTTAACCTTAAGTAGTTAAGATAGATTTTCTTAAGGTCATCCCAAGAAGATTGATACATCACCACCAGCCATCAGGTCTAATGCTTCTAGACAATTACCATTCACCCCTCTCAAGAAGACTAGCTTTTGTGAATCCTCTACCAGTACATGTTGAGGGTTCTTCTACAGTGTATACAAGAAATGTCTAACATAGTCTTCCAATGTTTCATCCTCCTTTTGTGATATTTTAAAGATATCATCTCCTCTTGAATTATTTTCTTTGCAATAATCTTTGTATTTATCCAGAAATAGAGTTTGCATTTCATCCCAAGTGCCTACTGCATTGGCTCTTAAGCCCATGAACCATCATAAGGCTGATTCTTTTAGTGTTGCTAGAAACAACTTGAGCTTATGGGCATTAGTGTTGTAGTCAAAGCTATGATAGAGTATGTCAAACTCAAACAAGAAAGTATCAAGATCTTCAATTGCAAGGCCATAAAACTTTGGAAGAGAATTTGGAGGTATATTTTTGAGATTAGCATTGGTTACGAGGCTTGGGAGAGGAAATGGAAAAGTAGGTTATGTCATTATTGGAGGTATTGGATTATGGGTTTTCTATTGAAAAGGAGCATTGGGTACTGGATTGTTAACAATTGGTGGATTTTGAGCAACACTATGAAGGAAACTGGCCAAAATTTCAACAAAAGGTTGAAGACCACTTGTATCTAAAGGTTCTACTCTAGAGGACGATTCTGTAGAAAAAATAGGGCTTGCATCCACAAAAGGCAACTCAGCTTCTTCTTCAGTTTCTTCATTTAGATTAACAGACTCCCATGGAAGAGATTTCTCATATTTATCTTGTTGTCTTCCTCTTCGATGCATGCAACTGAATTGGTGACTTGTTAATCAACTCACAATTTTTTTTGTGATTTCTAACTAACAAACTCATCTGAAAATAAAGGACTCGCGAAGGTTCCTAGTTTGACACCATCCCCGACAAAAGTGCCAAAAAATGTATAGTTCCATAATAGGTAAAGATAATCACACCATTATTCCTCTCAAGGATACTATGTTCATTTTGAAAATTATCCATTCTATCATGAAATACACTTGAATTTTCAACCCAAGGATGTAGGACTTGAAATGGGTCAGCACAGTATGTGTACTAAGTTCCTTTAAGAGCATTAACACCTATGATGCAAGAAAGTAAAATGCATGAAAGGAATCTATACTACTGATATAGAACAATAAACACACTTAGACTAACAATAGATAACTATAGAAAACTTCGGAAAAGGAATTCTAAACCAGTTAAATATTCAAACATCCACAATGATCATTTCCCACAAGTGCTACAAGAACTTTCACAGTAACAATGTTGCAAGACTAATACAGTAAATCTATATTAAAATAGGAAATTGCAAGAAATGAATATACTCTACCTAAATCTATTCCACCTCCCAAGTGGGCCCCCTTGGTTGGCTTCAACTAACTAAGAACACAACAAGTATTCCAAAATCACTCTACCATTAGAATCCTTCTTTGTTTACATCATTGAATAATTCACGAAGAACAAAAAAGAGTAACTTATGAATCTTAAACTAATACTATCATTTCTCCCCCTTTCCAAATTGATCTCGAATCCATTATATAGAGGATTGGAGACTTATTAAAAACATAACATAAAAGCTATGAACAAACATCGCCAGAAAAGAAGGTGGAATGTCAACCATGATATAGAACATTGATTAAGCAACAAAATAACAGCTTTGCAATAAATATAGCAAGTTGGGTCTTCATGGTTTTTCTTAGAACAATAACTCCTCTGCAAGTGCGGCTTATCGTTAGGAACTGATCTGCACTTCCTTTGCCATGATCAGTCCTCATCATCTTCTTCATTTAATATGATAATAACCACTCTTTGTGCCACTTCTCCATTTCCTGAAGATTATAAACATCTAGAACACATATGCACGACAATGTTTCTACTCTTATTCAAATATTAGAACATAGCTTAAAATATTTATATGAAATATTGCATTCTATGTATAATATTAAGCATAGTATGTCATAGCCACTATCCATCGATTCAATAAGTTCTAGCCATATCCCGCATAAGTTTACAAGCTATTTTTTTTAAAATGTGTTGGAAATGTTTTTCACAAGGCTCAAAGAGTAAGTTCAAACTATAAAAACTATATCAAATTTGAGACATTAATATGCTTCATTAGAGAATTTGCAAATGTATGCATTTGGGAAGGGCATCTTTTATCCTCTTCTACATTCCAAGATTCAAAGACTGCATACAACTAAATTCAAGTACCATACAAGCATCTTGATAGACATCATAATCTTAGTGTATGTTTATGAAGGTTTATGCATTGACAAAATAGATCTAATATTTAATCTACATTTACAAGCTTTTCTTTTATGTAATTTCATTTCTATTTCATGATTGATTTCTCAACCAGGGTTTGATTAAAGAAAACATCTTTCTACACAAAATTTTCCTCATTTTTGTGTGTGAAGAAACTTGTGGCATTTGCAATGGCTCAAATCTGGAAAGTTCAAGACCTCGCAAACTATTTGCAACTAAGTCCAATCAAAAGTACATGAATCAAGATACCCTAGGTGACCTCTTTTCTACAAAATTTTATGAAATTGAAATATTAGGTTAGTGTCATAGTTTGATTTTTGGTACTTGTATTAAGTTGTTTGTTTATTGTCAGTTTTTGTGCATTAAAAGTTAACAATTTCAATAATTTCATCTTAAATCCCATATCTTCTTAGCAATTGTCTATATTAGTGAAGGGAACTTGATGATTCCCTATTGGTGATTGGACCCTCCTAAGCCTGTTGGGTTCTCTCCTTCCTAATGTACAATAGGAAATAGGATCAATCCCCCTTTTATGTCCTTTTCCTTTCACCCTTTTCTATTTTCTTATTGTATGGGTTACACTAGAAATGTTTGTAGGCTCTAATCTATCTTAATAATCACTAATATGAAGCTTTCAAAGAAACAATCTAGATAAAACCCTCTTCCCACCAATAAAGCTTTATCAAATTACACAAGCATGAAGAATATTATAATAGGCTATAGATACAATTGCCAAATTATGAAAAATACAAATATCAATTATGATTAAAATTTGAACAAACCAATAATCAAATCACTCAAAGCAACCATCAAAGGATGAAGACATATATGTAGGCAAACAATTATACAAATGCAAATATCTATGATCCATAAATCAAGAAAACAAATAAAAAAATCAACCCCCAAATGATTAGATAAAGTACATGTATATAGGCATCATAGACACATGACTTGAGGAGATGACATGTCTAATGGTTATAAGTTTAATTGTTGATCAATGGATCAATTAACTTCGTCCATCCATGAAATCAAGAGTTGCAATACTAATCAATGGATTAATTCATGCAACCTACTTAAGACAAAGTATTTATAAAGTAATAATAGAACTTGTGTATCCTAAGTCAAGGTGAACATGCCATTAATAGATACTTGGGTAAGAATAAGTAAATATACTTCTAATCCAATAAAAAAATATTTGAAATTTGCAATTTCACAATCAAGATATAAGCATGTTTAAGGTGAATAAAATATCACTCCAACATGTGTGACCAAGAAAAGGCCTCCTAATATTTTCCTATCAAGTGTGAATTTCAAATGTAGAGGGCATTTACTATTAGATGGTAGGCCACGGTCTTGTAAATGCCCTCTCCATTTAGTGGGCATTTACTATTAGATGGTAGGAATATTTGTCAAATGGTAGGGAATTTCAAATGGAGAGGGCATTTACTATTAGATGATACTTGGGTGGTCTAATAACAATGCAATGTAGTGATGTCCAAGCTAAGTTGCTTGATGATAAATCTTTAGTGATGGTGGCAATTTGGGGATGCATGGACATAAGGACAACTAAGCATAGGGGTTGAGTAGTTAATTTGTTGAGTGAGTGGGTCCAAAATTTGTTAGGAATTCAAAAACCTATTTGGAAGGGGTTACAAGCCCCAACTATTCCTACCTTTTGACAAATGGTGGCAAGGGTTTTGACTACTCTACTGCACCTCTAGCCTATCATTGTAAACAAAAATATGCTAAAAAAACTTTTAAAATTATAAAATTAATTTTAAAAAAAGGTGTGCCCAAATTTATGTCAAACTATATAGGCATCTTTATAACCTTGAGTTACATGCCAAAGTGCTAAAATAAGTTGCCATGATTGCAACCCCATTATTTTCAATGATTTGATGAACTTAGGGATTTTTGGCCACTCTAAATGCAATCAAAATGTTTGACATTGATAACTTTTGAGTTTGATTTACACCAAACTACTCCATACCACTTGTATCGAGAAAAATTATCCAATCAAACTTTGCAACAAAGTATTCATTCCCTAAACTACACAATGTTCTTTTTGGACAAAACAAAAGTCACTCCTAACCATATTAGCAAGAATGTAAACCTAAAAAAACTTGAATTTAATTCCAAACTTGAAATTAAATAAAATGTGCATTCAATGAGTTTTAATGGAGGTAATTCATAATAAAACCTATTTATGTATTTGTGGCATTTACATTGTACTAATGATAAAAAAAAATTGGTTTTGCCAAGGATTGCTTAGGTGATAACCCTATTATGTATTTGAGGTTTTCTTCATATGAATGTTTTTTGCAACATTTTCCACTACATATATTGTCCAATTTTATCTCCTCTATTAAAATCCCTTTTATGAGTAAGACAAAACATAATGACCTATTATGGGTCTCTCTACCTTTGCACGTATTTTGGTGGACATTTAATGTAGCTCTCATAGTGGGGGATAGATTGTGGACTCAAAGGGCATCCCTTTTTTTTATGCCTCCGATGTTTTTCTATTGATCCTCTAGCAATCAATTGTTATATCTTGTGGTGTAAAGGTGTTGCTACTTGGTAGAAAAATGCTAGCAATGAACATTTAAATGTCTCACTTCTAATTCTTTCTGTGTTGACGAGTCAGATTGACAACAAGGATGAAGCTCTCGTTGCCAATATAAGTGATGCTCCTATTGTAGATTAGGTCATATATGTGAATATCACTCCTGCACCTACTAGTGCAACCCCCTCTAGTCATGATGACCCTTTGATTGCTCTTACTTTGCTCCAATCTCCAACTAAGAAAGCACAAATTTCTAAACAATTTGGCCCTCGTGCTTACAACAATCAAAATGAAGTTGCATTACTCACTGCTTGTGGTGGGTATCACAAGGAAAATATCACCAAGATAGTTGTCCAACGAATAGAAAATATACTCACATTCATCTGTACAAGTTAACCCTCCTGCTATTGAGGAGGACTAGTGTGTTAATTGTGCTTTATATATCTACCACCGTCTTTACTGTTAGTTTGTATATAGTGAGCCATTGGCAACCTCTATGTGTAAAAGCCAACACCCTACTAATGTGTTGTAGACCATGGTTGTGTAAAGTTCAGCCCACTTATCAGGTTGCTCATTTTAATGAAAAAATATTGTAACCTGCAGACTTATGAGACTTTCATTTGGTGCAATGCAGTAGTGCTGTATATGGGTCATTTTTTTAGTTTTTGGAGTTTTTGTTTTATTGGATTTTGTTTTCCGCGACAATTGGATTGATCAATTATTGTTTATATAATCAGAAGAAAATGTGGGTTCTTCGAGCTTTGGAATGATTTGTACAACCAGTGGCTACAAAGTCTGCACATTAAGCTTCTACCTAGCTCCGTTTTGCATTCTTGTAACATTTGCTGCTGCTCTGTCATTTGTCAGATTGATTTTCAATGCATTGTCTTTAAACTACTTGGATTTTGGAGTGAATTCCATAAGACAAATTAAGATATAGGATTGAAATTTTAGTCGACAATTTCTGTAAAAGCCATTGAAATTTTTTTCTTGATAAACGACGTTTTGAATCTAAGGATAAACTAAGATATACGTATTGCCTGAGAAATATTCATGCGTAGCAGATTTTGAACTCAAGTTTATTCTATCCAATGCCCATCAAAAAAACATTAAATTAATGATGTTATATTGTATATAAGGTTAACCGAAGAAATTTGATATGTTGAATAAAACAAATATTAAATTCCAAGAATTAGAAGAATACCAAAGGCGAACATAAGAATTTTTGGCCATTTTGCATGACCTAAAAGGAAACAATCACATCAGTCAATAATAATTCAAGCCATCAAATTTGTCATCCTTAAATAATTCAACACTTCTCCTCCGCCTGGAAACATATAATCCTTAAATAAGAAGGGAATGATATAAACTAGAAAAAGTTACTACCTACTATCTCCTAACTAAAAGGGTTTACTACCTACTATCTCCTAACTAAAAGGGCCCATTTGATTGTAGACAAAGGAATTGAGAATAAGAATGTATATTGGGAATAGGAATGGTTATTCCAATAACAACTATTTTTGGGAATGGACATAAGCTCATTTTAGAGGCAAAATAGGAATATGTATTCCTATTCCCTATTCCAATTGACACACCAAATGAAAAATAGAAAACGTGTTCCTAATTTCCTATTCCTATTCCAACAACTAAGAGCTTTGACAATCCCAAATTATGTATGTGTCAATATGTAGTTGAATAGAACTTTTTCATTAATTATAATTTAAAGATACATACACACACAAAAAAGGGGCCAAGGGATACAAGATCACCTTGTGAGTTCAAATGGCACAAGGTCTGATTAACAACTATTCATCAAAAAAATAAATATAAGCAAAAAGTAGAAAGCCCTAAGGCTACAAGAGCAGTGCCAGCCGAAGGAGGGTCTTTATCATCAGAACCTCAGAAATCCTTGGAGTTGGTGGTTGGCTTAGGGGGAGCCCAACCGTCATCAGTAGCAGCATCAACATCTTTATTGCCCTCTGGTCTGGGTAGAGAAATAGCTAAGGCCAACCGAGGGAAAGCCCATTTGGGATCTCCTTTCGTAGACAACCAACCCACATCAAGGGCAGTAGGAGGAGCAACCAGGGACCAGCTCGAACCTATCCTCTATGGAGGCGAGATCGAGTGGTGACGGACACCAAAACCACCACTGGGAGAGCGCGATGAGGTTGTGAACGGGGAGTGTGTGAGTGATGTGTAGATCTGCTCTGGCCTCATCGACGACCATGAGGAGTGCAGTCATCGAAAAAAGTATTCGCAGGCATGTGGGAAATCGTACAAGGTGTGTTTCCCCAATAAGCTAATAACCCCTGCTAATGAGCCACCTCTAGCGTGACTTTGTTACTTTGTACTTGAATCTACATCATGACATTATTACAAATAGGTGCTTTAGAGTACATAGCAACATGAATATCAAGAAAGTTGTGAGAGAATAAAACAACATTGCAGTCCTTCCAAATAGTAAACAAAATCTCCATTCTAAAAACATGCCAAATTTGGGCATATGTAAAAGGAAGCTTGGGCGAATCTCCTAGTACAACCACATGCCGAGTGAAATCCTTTGGATAGAAAGGCTTGAAAAAACCATGGATCCAGAGCCAATAGTTTTGGGCTCACCTACAAAACCAAAAAATGTATAGGAAGCTTTCAAGCTGACCACAAAAAGGGCATCTAGGATCTGGGACTCCCTAATGCCAGAGTCGAGGGCCCAATGGCAAGCCCTAGAAGAGGAGACACTAGGAAAAGTGAGAAAGCTTTGGCTTCATAAAGGTATGCCAGACAGTAGCAAATCTAAGACTCCAAGTCTTATAAGAAGAATGCAAATGCCAATGCTAATTGAGAGTATCAACCATCAAAAGATGGGACACCAGCCACCGATACCCAAACTTGGGCTTTTAACTAGTCATAGGAGTGGTAGGACACCACTTCCAATCATTCCACTATGGGTGAGATGAGTAAATACTAAGTTTGTGTAATAAATTGGGAGGCACCGTAGAAACTAGAAGATCAACTGTATGTCAATTTGCACAGATAAGCTTGAATGACACCTATAGATCCTCCCATGAGCTAAGGCTCATAGTAACCCTAGAAAATAAATCCTTGGGATTTTTGATACCCCTTCGAAATAAGCACAGAGTGTTGGCTCCTTGAATCTTAGCTAAAGGAACACCTTGAGTAGAAAACAAGGGAGACCACCAAAGGATTAGCTGGTTCATTGAGAGTCCATCTCTGAACCCATTACCAGCCAAGTGAAGCCATGGTTTGAGGGCTTCTAAGGCTTTCCAAATGCTCTTAACAACAAAAGTGCCCTGAATCTGAATAGGTTTAGGAGTCACAAGAAGAGTCTAAAAGCCAATCCCCTTCTAGGCAGGCTAGTTAACTAGAAATCTTGAAGAAATGTAGTGTCATAACAAAATTTTCCAGCCCTCATCTCTAGTGAGGGCCTAAATGATCCACTTGGAACAAAGGACAATCCCCTACTTGCGATTGGAGAGCAACCCAAGCCTACTAGAGTCTTTGGGAAAGCAACAATAATCCTAGGCCACTTTTTGAATGCTATGATGCATAGCATCAAAGGCCCAGAGAAAGTCCCAAAGGAGACGCTCGAGCTTGAGGTATGAAGCTTTGGAAGGAGCCCAATAGGAAGAGTAGTACACATGCATAGCAACAAGCACTTTAGAACAAATTTGAAACATTCTCGCAAGGGAGAGTGGCTTAGTGATCCAATATTCCAGCTTCTTCTCAATTTGCATGAGGACAACATTCCACATCTTCATGGGGGAGGCTTGAAAAGCAAAGGGAATGCCCAAAAACTTAAAAATGCCTCCATGCTAGACCCATTTTCACCCATACTGCTACAACCACTGAGGGCCTGGCAAGAAGGATTATTTGTAACAAAGGGTTTTGTGCCATTAAATAGTAGACCCAGAGGCAAGGCAAAAAGTATCCAAGCATTTCAAGGTGTTGGCAATATTGTCCTCATCTTCCACCAAAGTAAGGAAGGAATCGTCTGCAAAATGGTCATTAACAAGTTGCGTGGAGGACTCTGGAAGAGAAATGTCACACACTAGACCCTGAGATATGATGTTGGCAAGAAGATAGCCAAAACCTTTAGCCACCAGCACATAGAGTGAAGGCGCAAGAGGGAAACCTTGACGAATAGATTTGAAGAGCCCAAAAGCTTCATAATCCCTCCCATTGATAGTGATGCAAGCAAAGGCATCACCAAAAAGCATCTGCATAGACTGTAGAAAGACTAGACCAAACTCTAGAGCTTGAAGCATGGCTAGCATGAAAGGCCATTCAATCTGGTCATAAGCTTTAGCAAAATCAATCTTGAGAAATAAAGCATGTTGCTTGGATTCTTAGGCCCATTCCATACCTTCCCAAACAAAAATGATGTTATCCAAAATATATTAGGACTTGATGAAACCAGTTTGTTCAAGTCGAACAATTTGAGGGAGTAAGTGTTGAATTTTAAGAGAGAGGACTTTGGCAATGATCTTGTAGGAGACATTTAACAAAGTGATGTACCTCCAATTGCATATTTCCTCAAGATCACCAGCTTTAGGTATGAATTTAATATTACCCTTGTTGATAATGTTGCATAAGGAATTAGAATTGTAAGCTTCACGATACACCTGAAGAAAATCAAGGCCAATATCATCCCATAGGATTTTGTAAAATTCACAAGGAAAACCATCACACTCAAGGGCCTTGTCATTGTTCATGGAAATGACAGCTTCCTTTAGATTTGCAAGGGTTAGCTTTTTCTCACAAAAGGTATATTACTTAGGAGCAAGCCTATTGGGAGTGACAACAAGGCAAGCTTGTAAAGCTTCGTCACATGCAACAGAGGGCTCCTGAGCCATGAAAACCTGCTCATAGTGGTGCACAAATGCATGTAGAATGTTCGGCAGGTCAGTATGAACCTATTGGTCTTCTCTGATGCATTTGATGCCAATCGTAGAGTGGTGAGCTTGCACAACATTAAAAAATTCTTTAGAAGCCTGATCGTCGACCTCCAGCCAATGGAGATGGGCCTTGATCTGAGCTCCTCTAGTAGCATAACTATCTGCAACTTACTTCTGGTGTCGAAGATTAGCAAGCTAAACCTAGAGATCTGTATCAAATGGATTCATGGAAAGGGCTTTTGAGGTTGTACGTAGATCTTTAGTTGTGGCTTCATAAGATCTTCTATGATACTTAGCCAATTGGCTACCAGAAATGCAAAGAAATCTCGCAGTATAGATGATGGCGTCATTCCAACATTGAATCCACCCAACTTGGGTGTGGAACCAAGGCTCAAGATTCTAGACTTGAAGAATGTGGGTAATAGTCGGCGGATGTGACATCAAAGAAGTATTGAGATAAAATTGGGTTTTACAATGATGAGGTTGAGTTATTTACCAAGTGATAGAAAAGATAATGGGGGAATGATCTGACAATGTCACATTTGGCAAAGGGGTGACAAGTAGGGCATACTTGTGAGAGGAGGAAAAAAAGGATTGCACATAAATCATAACCCTATCAAGTCTCTTTAAGACTTTTTCAAACCCAACTTGAAAATTGGACCATGTATGCCAAACCCCATCTAGGCAGTGATGGCTAGCATTGGGATCAAAAAGACCTGGCTTGTTCTACATGTAAAACTAGGCCTCGCTTTCGCCAACTGCCCATCAAAAAGGCAGAAGTCCTTCCTTATCAGTGGCCAGCTCAACCATTTTGAAGTCCCCACAAAAAAGCCAAGTCGCAAGTGGAAAATGATCTGCCAACTAGTGTGACTGGTGTGAATGCTTAACAACATCATTAGGGGCATAAATGTTAACAATACCAAAAGAATGATTCTGAAAAGACATCAAAATCCAAACCACCCCGTGTAAAGGGTCAAAACAATATGAAATAACAAAAGAAAGTAAATAAGGGGAGAGAAGAGTAACAACTCCACCGCAACTAACCTCATGCTGGGAAGCAAACACAACATTATTCGGTCAAATAACATTGCAAGCTGAGGTGAGAAGAAACCCAACAACTTTAACTTCTTGAAGAGAAAGCGCATCAAGATTACCAAGTCGACGCTTGGTGTTACGAATAGAATATTTTCTAGGGAGTTCTATCAACCCTCACACATTCCATGAGAGGCAATTCATGGTAAACCAACTTACATGTCATCCTCGTCTCCAAGAGAGGAGAAATTGTTGTGCAAAAATGTGGGAGCATCAAGCGAGGAGTCATCAAGAGAGATGACCCTCTGAATCCTCTCCTCATTGTCAAGATACTAATTGCAGTCGTCTGGGTTGTGAGACTGACGTAGGGTTTGTTGTGCAATCATCGACACTGCTTGTGGTGCTTGAATCCATAAAGTTGGATGAAAATTGGGAGTATGAATGCCTGCTGTCCCCTGCACTCCAAGGTTTGAAATAGGAGGCGAAGGAAGCAAAGGGACTGAAGGCTCTAGTTGAACCATGCTTGAGGTGGGTCTACCATTATCCACAGGAAAAGAGCTCGTCTTAGCCGTAATCGAACCCTTTCCTTTTTTCACCACTGTAGTCCATTCATATTTCTTAGCGGTCGTAGTTGGCTTGGCTTCTGAGATGGGTGGATAGTTACAGTCCAACAAAGGACAATCCCTAATCTTGTACTTAGCGGGCTGGCACTAATAATAAATATTTGGAAGGTTTAGGTAAAGTACATTTTGAGTGAAGGTGGTACCACCAATCTAGATATCCAAGAAATCTTTGAAGTCCCTAGATAAGTCAACCTCAACATAAACCCTATGTTGGGGCCGAGCATTGAAAAACTTGTCTAATTCAAGGCAAACAACCTTGCTAATAGTTTGCACAATGGCTGACAAAAAGGACAAACACGGGATAGGTAGTCTAGGGAACTCCACCCAAATAGATGTGAAATGTCCCTTTACTGATTTTTATTGATATTTCCAGCCTCAAATCAGAACTTTAAAATCAAACAACCAATATTACAAAGATCTGCCAATTTCCCAATAAAACCCAAATCGGGTATGTCCAAATTAGTGCCAAAAACTTCACAACTTCACAAATTATTAATAAATCTGAAAATGGACATTTTTAAAGAAATTTCAGCAGCATAATAGCCTACAAAATGACATTTCCAGATTTGTATAGCCTTTACACAACAGCTCACAAATGTAGGGCAAAACTATGCTCAATCGGGCTCCCGAAATTAACACAAAAATGCCCGGAAACACCACAAAACACTCATAAAATATCTCAGAAGTTTAATCACGACCCAATACATATATTCAGCTCTATTTTAACATCATAAAGTCTGAAATACAGCAGCAAACCAAACTGATATGAAACACTCAACTGAAAACCCAAACTCAAACCAAAAAACAACCCTGAAAACACCCAAATCGGCATTATTCAGCACAAAGGCAAACTCTGTATGAGCATGCACATGGAATGGCTTCAAACTCCCGTCCTTAGCCTTCCTGGAAACCTGCAAACTCTCGTTCTTGGGTCTCCTTCTCCACAGGTTTGGCAGCCTCTGAAGAACAACAAGAAAATTAGCAAGAATCAAGATGTAGAATGAGCCCAAAATGCCTCCAAACCCCTTTTAAAGAGGGCATAACCCTAACTCACATCCAAGAGGGGTTAATAAAATATAATTTAATAATAATTTTTATTTATTAGTCCATTGGTTTCCAAAGATTAACCCCTTTTTCCAAAATTTCACCTTTTTGGAGCTTGCCTGCCTTAACAAAGTTTTTTTTTTTAAAATTATTTGAATAGGGGACATGACAAGTCCTCCCCTCCCAAATATTGCTTGTCCTCAAGCAATGAAGGTTGGAATTCTCAAGAATATGTTCTCCTTCCCAAGTTGCATCCTCTAGTGGTAATCCTTTCCATTTGACCAAATGCTCTATGATGCTCCTATTTCTCAACCTTTTCTCTCTTGTATCCAAAATCTCTTCTGGTATCAAAACTAATTTCCCTTCATCATCAAGAGGTGGTAATTCTGTAGATACTATGGTTTGCTGGCCTAGAACCTTCTTTAAGCAAGATACATGAAAAATATTATGTATTTTTCTGTTTGGTGGGAGCTCCAATTCATAAGCTACCTCTCCTACCTTCTTGATGATTTTATAAGGCCCGTAGAACCTTGGCTTGAGTTTCTCTGCCCCACTTCTCTTCAAGGTGCTTTGCTTATATGGCTGCAACCTAACAAATACCAAATCTCCCACCTCAAAAGATCTTTCAATCCTTTTCCTGTCAGCATATATCTTTTGTTGGTTTTGTGCATGTTGTAGATTATCCTTGAGGGACCTTATTATGTCTTGGCTTTGCTTGATGAAATCACTTGCTGCGGGTACTCTGCTATCGAAAAGTATTAGATCAACAAAGGAAAGGGCATCATAACCATACAGAGCACGAAAAGGAGGCATACCAATAGAAATGTGATGAGATGTATTGTAACAATACTCCCCTAGGTGTAACCATTTCACCCAAGCATGTTGTTGATTTGAAACATAGTTCCTCAAATATCCTTCTATCCATTTATTAACTATCTCTGTTTGTCCATCTGTTTGAGGGTGATAGCTAGTACTGGGAGTGAGTTCAGTTCCTGCCAAATGAAAGAGCTCCTTCCAAAAAGAGCTGAGGAATTTACTGTCCCGGTCACTAACAATGTTTCTAGGCAAACCATGTAATCTAAAAATTTCCTTGAAGAACAATTCGGCCACTTGTGATGCCTTGAAATCAGATGTGATAGGAAAGAAATGTGCATACTTAGTTAGTCTATCTACCACCACATATATGCAATCCTTACCTTGAACCTTGGGCAACCCAATGATGAAATCCATGGAAATACTTTCCCATTTTTGTTCGGGAATAGGAAGTGGCTGCAACAACCCTGCAGGAAAATTTTGCTCACTCTTGCTTTGTTGGCATACCATACATTCCTTAATGTGTTTAAGGACATCCTCCTTCATACCCTTCCATGAAAACCGCTCTCGAATTTTCCTGTATGTCTTGAAGTATCCCTGGTGACCAGCCAAAGGTGTGTCATGAAAGGCCCTCAATATCCTCTCCTTAGTTTTTGACCCTGGCACTAAGAAGATCCTGTTCTTGTAATAAATCAATTCATCAACAACCTTGTACCTGTTATCATCCACTAACTTATCCAAAATCTTGGTGGCAAATGAATCTTTAGCATACTCTAAAATTATGGAGACTTTCCAATCAGCAGAGATAGATGATAAGGAACACAAAGTGGGCTTTCTTGAGAGAGCATCAGCAACCACATTATTCTTTCCTTTCATGTATTCAATATCAAAATCATAAGCTTGCAATTTTCTTACCCATTTTTGTTGACGATCATTCAAATCCCTTTGGTTCAAGAAGAACCTGAGGCTATTATGGTCTGTCTTTACAATGAATCTCCCACATACCAAATATTGTCTAAACTTATGAAGTGCATGCCCCTTTGAGTTAGGACAGCCCCTATACCTTCTCCCAAAGCATCACATTCAACAACAAAAGGTAAAGAGAAATCTGGAATTGCAAGCACAAGGCATGAACTCATTACCTCCTTAAGCTTATCAAATGTTTTTTGTGCCTCTTCTGTCCAAACAAAAGCTCCTTTCTTTTTCAAATCAGTCAAGGGGGCAGCAAGCTGAGAAAAACCCTTGGCAAATCTTCTATAGTAGCTACACAACCCAAAGAAACCTCTCAACTGTGTAAGATTAGTGGGTGGAGGCCAATCCAAAATTGCCTGGATTTTTTGTTGATCAACCTGTACTCCTTTAGAGCTTATAATATGTCCCAAATATAGGATCTCTATCAAACCAAACTGACATTTAGATAGCTTAGCATAGAAGGATTTCTGCTCCAAGATTCCCAAAACAGTGTCTATGTGCTTTAGATGCTCTTCCCATGTTTTACTGTATATCAAGATATCATCAAAAAATACCAAAACAAATTTTCGAAGATGCTGACTGAATACCTTATTCATACAAGATTGGAATGTTGCAGGTGCATTAGTGAGTCCAAATGGCATAACAAGAAATTCAAAGTGCCCATAGTGACATCTGAAAGCAGTCTTTTCCACATCTTCACTCCTCATTCGGATTTGATGGTAGCCTGATCTTAAGTCAATTTTTGAGAAGTATACAGCACCATGTAACTCATCAATGAGTTCATCTATGTGTGGTATGGGATACCTATTTTTTATGGTCTTCTTGTTTAGAGCCCTGTAGTCTATACACATTCTCATTGTACCATCCTTTTTCTTGACAAGTACCACAGATGATGCAAATGGACTAGAGCTAGGCCTTATGAATCCCATGTCCAGGAGTTCTTTAATAGTTTTTTCAATTTCTTCCTTATAACCTCTTGGATGGCAGTATGGGGTTGTTATAACTGGTTTGGCACCCTGTTCTAACTCTATAACATGCTCAAAACCTCTATCTGGTGGTAATCCTGGAGGCAAATCATTGAAAACTATACTATGCTTATCAAGAATATTTTGAATTTCAAAATGGAAATTACCTTGATTCTTTGGAGAGCTTGTTGGTTGGATTATGACTCCTGCTGCCCATGTTACTTGTCCTCTTCGAAAAGTCCTCTCCATCCTCTTTGCAGAGACCGCCTTAGGTGCTCCATTCGATAACCCTCTCAATATGACTTCTTTCCCATTGGAATGAAATTTAAACTCCATAGTTTGATGGTTCATGTAATAGCCTCCGATAGAGTGCAACCATTGAACACCCAATACAAGATATGTCTCCCCAATACCAACCACATAGAAGTCATCACATAACTCATAATCTCCTAAGGTCATCTTGAGTTGTTTCACCACCCGTGTGCACGGCATAGTGAATCCATCAGCTACAGTAACATTGAATCCCTCAAAATCTTCTGCTTTAAGCCCTCTTTTCATTACAAATCCCTCATCAATAAAATTGTGAGTTGCCCCACTATCAAGAAGAACAGTCAACCTTTGCCCTGCTAGTACCCCTCGAATTCGGAAGGGATGGTATCTTGGGACTCTTGATAATGCTGCTAAAGTGCCATCCTTGTTGATTTCTTTTACTTTCTCTTCTTCTACCTCCTCCTTAGTATCATGAAATTCCTCATGCTCATCTGAATCAGATTCTGAAGCAACTTCAATATAGTGCACTTGACCTTTCCCCAAACATCTGTGTCTTGGAACCCATGGTTTTCTACAAGTAAAACAAAGCTTTTTCCTTCGTAATTCACTCCTAGTCTCTTCATCTGCCTTCTTTTTTGCCACATTTGTCACATCTTTTAGTGGTAGTGTTGGGAAAGTCTTTTTCTGAAAATTTCTCTTATGTTGCCAAAGATTTGGGGGTTTTTGATTAGTGATTGATTTCATAGGCACGCAAGTTTCAAGTTGCAAGCTTCTTTTGATAGCTTCCTGTAAGGTTGAGGGTGAGAAAGCCTTAACCAAACCCTTAACAGAATCTTCTAAACCATCAAGAAAAAGATAAACGATCCTCTTTTCACTCATATCAGGTACCATAACAGCCACTTTTTGAAATTCTTCTATATACTCATTAACTAATTTGGTTTGCTTCAACTTTGACAATTCTTTAAAGTACTCTTCATCATCCTTGAGGTCAAATCTATCTATCACCCTTTGACTGAAATCTTCAAATGTAGTTACCTGATCATGACCTTGAGTAGTCATTCCATGATACCACCAATCATAGGCTGCATCTTCCAAGTGTAGACTTGCAAATTGAATAGCATCACTCTCTTTCATGGGGTTAAGTGTGAAGAAAGTTTGTAATTTTTGTAGCCATGCTCTAGCTGAAATTTTATTTGTTCCATCAAAAGTAGGTGTTGTAAACTTGCTTATTTTATTTTTGAGCTCTCTTCCACTTGTGCCATGCTCCCTCCTGTTCTCTTTCTTGGGCATCAAAGCATTCATCATATCCACATATTCTCTAAAAGGAACTGAACTACGAAAGTCATCATCTAAGCCATTGTAAGTAGCTCTTAATGTAATCAAATTACCTGTAACCTCTTCCACTGGATTAATGGCTGGATTTGGTACTGGTGGCTCATCTGCAGGCAAAAAAATAGATTTGGTTGATTTAGATGGTGTGGATCTCTCATTTCTCGGCTCCTCTGAAGTGCTCCCTTTCTCATTAATAGATGCAATTCCTTGTAATTTTTCTATCAATATTCGCAAAGCCTCTCTAGTTTCCGCCAAACCATCCACTGTTTGCTTCTGAGTATTTTGGATGTCTTGGAAGAATTTCTTTGCCATCTCATCTGGATCAGCCATACTTTTTTCTTCCTTGGATTTTGTACTTTTGTTTTCAACTGGGGGTTTGATCAAAATTTCTTTATTCTTTTCTCACTGCAAATATCTTTTTTCTCTTTCACTTAGTTGCATGCAATCATAAAATATGACATGCAAGATCTGGGTAGTTATCAAAACTTGACATGCAAGATCTGGGTAGTTGCTAAAACTGACATGCAACTTCTACAAACCCTCAGGCTGGCAAGATCACGGCTCTGATACCACTGAAATGTCCCTTTACTGATTTTTATTGATATTTCCAGCCTCAAATCAGAACTTTAAAATCAAACAACCAATATTACAAAGATCTGCCAATTTCCCAATAAAACCCAAATCGGGTATGTCCAAATTAGTGCCAAAAACTTCACAACTTCACAAATTATTAATAAATCTGAAAATGGACATTTTTACAGAAATTTCAGCAGAATAATAGCCTACAAAATGACATTTCCAAATTTTTATAGCCTTTACACAACAGCTCACAAATGTAGGGCAAAACTATGCTCAATCGGGCTCCCGAAATTAACACAAAAATGCCCGGAAACACCACAAAACACTCATAAACTATCTTAGAAGTTTAATCATGACCCAATACATATATTCAGCTCTATTTTAACATCATAAAGTCTGAAATATAGCAGCAAACCAAACTGATATGAAACACTCAACTGAAAACCCAAACTCAAACCAAAAAACAACCCCGAAAACACCCAAATCGGCACTATTCAGCACAAAGGCAAACTCTGTATGAGCATGCACATGGAATGGCTTCAAACTCCCATCCTTAGCCTTCCTAGAAACTTGCAAACTCCCGTTCTTGGGTCTCCTTCTCCACAGGTTTGGCAGCCTCTGAAGAACAACAAGAAAATTAGCAAGAATCAAGATGTAGAATGAGCCCAAAATGCCTCCAAACCCCTTTTAAAGAGGGCATAACCCTAACTCACGTCCAAGAGGGGTTAATAAAATATAATTTAATAATAATTTTTATTTATTAGTCCATTGGTTTCCAAAGATTAACCCCTTTTTCCAAAATTTCACCTTTTTGGAGCTTGCCTGCCTTAACAAAGTTTTTTTTTTTTTTAATTATTTGAATAGGGGACATGACAAGATGCCTTAAGCTTGCTATCATTAGAAACAAAAAAATTGCACAACCAACATTGAAAAACTAAGAGGACCTAACAGTCTAGGGACCTCAAACAAACACGTGTTCATCTTGGCCAGGGGTGCCAAAGCGAAAGAGGAAAAAGCTTTTGGTAAGACTTTGAACACCTTCAAGGAAAACACCCTAAGGTGTAGAAACCTTGGAAAACCATTCTTACAACATGCTTTTAGAAGGAGTGTGAGCCACAAAATACCCAATGAGGGTTTTTTATTCTAACCAAGTGTATGCACTATGAAACTCCTTGACATTCAAAACAATATCAAGAGAGGAATTACCTCGTGGAACACCTTGGAAACAAACTTGTGCAGTCATTTGTTCAATGGAGCCATTCTCTCCAACAATAGCAACTCCAACACCAACATCAACTGCTAAGCCAAAGAAGGCCAAGGCCATTATAAATGAAAACTATTCCCGCAGTAAATGTAGTATGATAGGCGAAAAACCAGTGAGGGCTCAAATGGAAGCCATACAAACCCTAACAGAGCACATCTCCAAGAATTGTAGTTGAATTTTTGATATATGTGGATGGCCTAATATTTTTAGCCATGGCCAACAAAAATGCTTGTTCCATGGTATTGACCACAAATGTATATTTCTTTTGCTTATCTTGTATCTTTCAAATTTCATATTCATAGGAAACGATCAGATGATTCCACACAGAAGTATTCAAACTGACCTTGGCACTTCGGTAAGTGTCATATTCATTAAACATAAATTAAAAAACTACATAAAATGTTTGATGCAACTATTGCACTACACTGTTCTTCCTCCCCTTTTTGTTAAAAAATAATATGCAACTCAAGACATACAATAACAATCAAATAATAGATTACTAGAACCATACATTTTAGAGTTCATGCATGTGCAACTAAAATAGTACAATCCTATTTCTCTTATAAAATCATAAAAAATATAAATTTGTCAAGAAAAACTATTTATGACACATTAATCTTCTTCCTGACAATCGTATTCTTATTCTCATATATTCTTTAGAATACAAGGATATATTGTATATTTCATTATTTAACCAAATTGTCATAGAAATCCATAATCACCTTCCACACCTTCTCTCTGTGCAGTATTTTGCTTGTATTTTGTTTGAGATGCATTTATTCTTCAATCAGCATATGTGATTTCTTTGTTTCCTAATATCACATATCATTGGGCCACTATGCTTTCTTCCTTTCAGATTCAATTTCTTCAAGATATGGTTCTTTTCAATTTGAAGCTCCTAAATTTTGGAACAATCTTAGGGCTTATAAGTTGATTTCCAGTTGTAATCTTAATACCCTCCAAAAGTAAACCTTTTTGTCTCAAAGTAATTTTTCTTGCATTTGGCATCCTTAGATACAATCTATTCTTGTCTTTTGGCATCCTCAGCTACAATATATTCTTGTCTTTTCTCTGTCTTCTTCTACCATTGCAAAAAATCCCACCAAATGGTAGCATTTGACTTTTTACAATAACAATATGTAGACCAGATTTAGTAGCTCAGCCATCTCTTTTCATATAGTTGAATACATGTCTCTGCGTGCATAAATAACTAAACACTACCAATAAAATCTTAAAAGTCACCAAAAATATTAATCTGTATGAATCAAAGAATGGATGATAGCTCAAGATCCTAAGGCTAAACCCTGCATAAATATATATTTTTTTAGACATTCAAATTGATGTACTTGTAAAGTTTTGGGGACTTCTCGCCCTTAAAAACTCAAAAATGACATGGGTATTCAAAATTGCTAGTTGTTATCATGCAAGATGGAAAAGAAATCTACAAGCAAACATCATGGAGAGAATACATTACCAATTGGGTATAGTAGGTGTTCAATATTTCATCCTATTATCTCAGTAATTGCATGTAAATTATACACCCATATGTCTAATACTCAAATCAATAATATTATCAGAAGTCCCCAAAGCATTTTCTGTGCAATGCAGAGAACTATGTGTGTGTGTGTGTGTGTGTGTGTGTGTGTGTGTGTGAGAGAGAGAGAGAGAGAGAGAGATCCCAAGTTAGTGCAACCTCAATTTCACTGGCTACCTTATTACTTTGCGTACATAGCACACTAAATAGAGCAAGAAGATCTTACAAAACCACTAGAGAATTAATCTCTTTGCCATACTTAAATCCTAAACTAGAAAAAAACAGAAAGAAAAGCTAATAAAAAAAAGCAGTCATTCAGTAGGAAATTTCTTTAAATGATTTCATCATGTAGATTGTTTATCACTTTTGAAATCTTATTTTTTTGAATACTTGAAATTGTTATGTCTGGAAGAAAACCTTAAAATTTGATAGAAGAGAAGGCACTGGATTCTTTTTTTGTTGGTTAAAAATATTAAAACAACCAAGTAAGTCAATGAAGGAGCACATGGAAAAGTTGGAGCGGGTGTGTGGAGGTCTAGTTCTTCCTTGGCTTTATTATGTGAAGAGAGAGGGTTGGAGAGTATCCTTTCCTTTTAAGAAGGCACTGGATTCTTGCTTATTGCTGGAGAAATTAAAGGTAACTTTTGCAAGTATTTGATGGATGGGCAGAGGCACAATAAAAATGGAAACACAAAACACAATGTGATGCGTTACAATATAAATAGATTGCATTTCATTCGCTATGATTATTTGAATGAATACATAGTGACTCTTTTATAGGCAAGTGTAGAATAGTCTAGAAATATCTAGCATTATCTGACAAGACAAAATATCTACAAAGTTCTAGAAAGTACTACAATCAACACAACCAAAATACTTAAACCTAAAACTCTAGAAACATCTAATGATGAACATGAGAAAATTAATTCTAAGTACAAATTAATATTTCCAACACTCCACCCTAATTTCTACTATCTACTATTAAAAACTTCATTATATTTACAATTCCCAAAGCTTCCCTCAAAATCTCAAATTGTTCTTGTGCTTAAGCCTTGGTGAAGATATCTACAAGTTGCTCCTCTGATTTGCAATGTTGTAGATTAATTTCTCTGTTACTAACCAGCTCTCTATTGAAGTGATACCTTGTGTCAATGTGCTTTTTCGTCTTGTGAAACACATGGTTCTTTGAAAGTGCAATAGTAGACTTGTTATCACAATAGATTGTAGTAGTTCCATCTTGAGCTTGCATTAAGTTTTTCAAAATCCTTCACATCCATACTGCTTGACATGCTGTTGTTGTTCCTGCTACATACTCTACTTCAATTAATTAGATTGTTACTACAGGTTGATAGGCCAACACTGGGGCAAATAATTAAGAAATAATTAACAATTTAAGATGAAGTTCAATTGGTTTATACGTGTCAATCCGAGAGCGTAAGCTTGTGAAAGGTGTCTGAGCAGTATGCCATCAAGGGATGATAGTTGTGATTTGAGTGATTATGGATGCAGTTAAAACACATGAAAATGAACCTATGGAAAACTAAAATAAAATTGCGAGAAATAAATATATGAAAACTTGAAATAAAACTGCATCAGGAACTCTCACTTCCTGCTATAGGAGCTTGGCTGAAACCTACTAAATTAATTTGGACAATAAAAACATTAGAAACAAAAGCGTCTTTCTACCAGCAATAACCATATAATTATTTATATTCATAAAAACTATGATAAAACATTAGTAATTCAAATTATAAGGAAACAATACTCATATTATATCAATACAAATCTTATTACAAACTGCTACAAGAACAACAAGCATATTATATCAATGCAAATCTTATTATAAACTACTACAAGAACAACAAGCATATCATATCAATACAAATAAGATTACCAACTGATACAGAAAAACAATCAAATCAATTACTAATTCAAACTAAGCTTTATATTAATGAAATACAAACATACCACACTAAAATAAAAACCAAAAAATACACCAGACATTTTGAGAAGTGGGCCCCCTCCTTAGTCTGTCTGTTGTTGAGGTAGAAATCGTTTGAGCACAGGTTTGGTCAGCACAATAGATAATATTTATTTCTCAGAAAATAGGTATTGTATTATTCCCCTTTTGAGCTTGCATTATGTTGTTTATATATTTGCAGCTCTATGCATAAAATAGTCATTACATAACAACATAAATATGCTTCTAAATTTAGTTTTTCCATATCAACAAAATGGTTTCTTATTCATCCCTATTTGCTGGTAATAAACTTTGTTATAACAGCAACTGAAAATAGAAGATATTAAACTAAAAATCCCCTCTTATGTTTTACATGTGGAGAATATTTTAACCAAGAATATCCTCCATTAAACCTTATTTTTTGGGCATTAAATACAGTAAACCTGTATTTTCTATAGTTGTACCATGAATAACCATTTTTAGTTTCCATATAACAAACATATCGTGCCCAATTTTCCTTCACCAATACTCTTTTTTGTGTGTTTAAGGCATGCAATCACTGTAACCTTTTATGGTATAGAATGGAAAAATATTTGGTAAAACTTATCTATTAATCAATCAACCACGTATAGAAATTCCTATAAAAAAGGCGTCAGGAAAATCTAATAGGTGACAGGAAGTTATAGTCCCAACTAGCAAGTGACAGGAATTTGCAGTCCCAACTTGCAGGTGACAAGAAGTTGCATTCTTGTCTAACAGGTGAGAGGAAGATCTGTTATGCATATCAACATACTATGATAATAGAGATTAGTGAAACACAATCATTGATTTTCCATATTTTAATCCCAAAACAATATTAGATATTAGATATTTATATTAAACCATATGCAACGTAAAATAGGAAAATGGGATGAAATAGAATAGAGTAGTGAGCATGAAATTGTATGAAATTGAGTAAAATATGGCATAAAATGGGTCATACTTGACTCTCATCAAAGGTTGCTTCTTTGATGCCCAGGCTACAACACATGTCCCAAGATGAAATGCATATCCAGATGTGCTCCTTCTATCCTCATTATTCCGTACAAAATCATTATCTATATATCCAAGTAATTGAAAATAATCTAAAGTAGAATACAATATGCCATGATTCATAGTTCCTCCAACATATCTCAATATTATTTATCATTCCTACCAATGTGAGTTCTTAGGTGAGTCCATGAATCTAGAGATTAAACTCACTCCATACATTTTATCTGGTCTAGTTTTTGTGAGATACATCAAACTACCAACCAATCTTTTGAATATAGTTGAGTCAAAACCTTTCTCACTATCTTCTTTGTTTAGTTTGGTGCCTACCACCATATGTGTAGAAACTAGACTGCAATTTATCAATCTAAATCTTTTCAAAATATCTTTTGCATATTTACTTTGACAAATGAATTTTTTTTATCATTTTGAGTAACCAAAATGCCAAGAAAATATTTCATCAATCCTAGATATGTCATTTCAAATTTTTTTTTCATTGTTGATTCAAACATGTCATTAGATAGATTTCCTATAAAGATCAAATCATCAACATATAAACAAATAATCAAAATCTGACCTTGTTCATTGATCTTGGTATATAATATAGGTTCACTGGTGCTTCTCTTGAATCCATTCTCTATCATGTATGAATCTATTCTACTGTACCAAGCTCTAGGAGTTTGCTTTAATCCATAGAGTGCTTTCTTCAACTTATACAGTTTATCTTCATATCCTAGTGGTTGCTACACATAGACTTCTTTCTTCCAAATATCCATTCAAAAATGTTGATTTGACATCCATTTGGTGAACCATCCATTTTTTTTGAGTTGCAATAGCTAATACTATTTTGACAGTATCAAGTCTTGCTACAGGTGCAAATGTCTCATTATAGTCAACCCCGTATTCTTGTGAAAATACCTTAGCAACTAGCCTTGCCTTATATTTGTCTACATCTCCATTAGCTTGAAAACTTAGTCTTATAAACCCATTTTACACTTATGCAATCTTTGTTCTTAGGAAAATCAACTAATTCCCATGTATCTTGGGCTGATTCGTGGCTTCTTGGGCTATTTGTCCTCTTGTTGGGAACTTTGGCGTGTCCCTATTGTTCATCAGGTGGTTTTCCATAGTTGTTTTAAGATTCTCATTGTTATATCTTTTTTGTCCTTTGTAAAAGGTTTCAGGTCCTTTCAAAACTTTTTTTTTACTTAATCAAAACTAATTCCCATGTATCATTTCTCTCAATAGATTCTATTTCATCATTCATTGCATTAATCCAATGTCCTTCCTTAGTTGCATCTTTAAAATATATAGGATCTTGAGCAAATAAAGCAAAATTTGATTGCAAATCTATTTTACTTCCTTGATCATAAATCTCATTCAAGCTTCTAGTTTCCTTGCATATAATCCTTGATCTCAATTGTGCAAGTATAGGATTTGAATCATTACTTACTTGTGAACTTGAAGATTCTCCATGTTCAGCTTCATTTTCTAAGTGATCTCCTTGTGGACTTCATGGTGGAGTTCCTTCTTGGTCACTTGGTTGATCTTCATGATCCTTTTTATCCTTCTCATCATATGGTATTTTTGCAACACCTATAAAAATTTTATCTATATTTCCATCCCATGATTCATCCCCTTTAAATACAACATCCCTACTCACAATGAATTTTTTGGTGATAGGATTAAACAACCTATATGCCTTAGATTTCTCATCATAGCCAATGAAAATGCATTTCTCACTCTTCTCATCTAATTTACTTCTAGTTTCTTTAGGAACATTTGAGTATGCAATACAACCAAATACTCTAAGATGAGAAACACTATGAATCTTACCACTCCATGCTTCTTGTGGAATCATGTCCCTCACAATCTTTGTTGGACTCCTATTCAAGATATAAACAACGCAAGAAACTGTCTCAACCCAATAGTCATTAGGGAGATTCTTACCTTTCAACATGCTCATTGCCATCTCCATTATTGTCCTATTCTTTCTCTCTGCAACACTATTTTGTTGTAGTGTGTAACTGGTAGTAAATTGCTTTTTGATTCCATTATCTCTACAATAATCTATAAACTCACTTGACTTATACTCTCCTCCTCTATCAGATCTCAATACCTTGATAGGTAAACCACTTTGTTTCTCAACAAAAGCCCTAAATTCTTTAAATTTGCCAAATGTTTCAAATTTGTATTTAAGAAAGTAAACCCATGTCTTTCTACTAAAATTATCAATAAATGTTAAGAAATAAGTGCCCCCCCCACAATGATGGTGTTTTCATTGAACCACATATATCTTAATACACAATTTTCTAAAGGTACCCTTGCTCTATAGGACATCCCTAGAAAACTCTCTTTATGATGTTTGGCCAAAATACAACTTCCACATGGACTTAATGATGCTTCAATTGGGGGTAATCCTCTTACCATTTCCTTTCTTTGCAATAAAGATAATCCTTTGAGATTTAGATGACCATGTCTGATCTTGAATTGTTGCCTTGAAACTTGTTGCAATTTCATCAATCATATTGCTCTTCATCCGAAGTGGAAACATTATGTTATTTTTCATTTCTACCCTTGCAATCACCAATTTACTAGGAGGCATATCAAATATAGTGCACATAGTTTTCTCAAAAATAACTCTATAATCTTTTTGACTAAGTTGCCTCACACTTATAAGATTATGTTTCAAACCAGGTACAAAGTATACATCAGAAATAAATTTCTTACCATGCTCTATTATGACATTGACTATACCTTTTCCACTTACTTCCACTATCTCATTATTTCCCAACTTCACTTCTATTTTAATTGATCTATCCAAGCTTTCAAAAAACTCTTTTTTTTGTGTCATACGATTGTTGCAACCACTATCTAAAAACCAAAAATATCATTTAAACTCTCTTGGGCTACATTGCAAGTCAATAATGTCTTGGAACTACTCTTAGAAAAAATTGCATTTTACTTACTCATATCAGCTTGTTTCTTTCTACACTTATTTTCAAAATGTCCAAACTTCTTGCAGTAATAACATTGAACATTTGTTTTATCATACCTATGTGATGTCTAGTTGTTCTTGCATCCCCTTGAGTTGAAGTATTGATTTCTCCTTCCTCCTAGATCTAGACTCTTTCCTTCTTTTTGAAAATTATTTTTACCTCTTCCTCTTCCTCTAAATCTAGAATTTCCTTTTCCTCTGCCTCTAGCAAATGTCATTTTTTTTTTGAATGCATTCTCTAGTGAATTACCATTATGCTTGTTCAACCTGTCTTCATGATTATACAAAGAGCCAAACACCTCATCTATAGATAATGTTGTTAAATCCTTAGATTCTTCAATTGCAACCACAATATTATCAAATTTAGGAGGAAAACTTCTTAAAATATTCTCTACAACCTTCTAATCAGTAAGCTCATCACCATTCATCCTCATTTGATTAGCCACATTCATAACATGATTTGAAAATTGCTCTACAGAACCAAAATTCTTCATTTGTAAGTTCTCAAATTCTCTTCTAAGTGCTTGCAACTTAACAATCTTTACCTTACTTGTACCTTGATATGAAGTCTCAAGAATGTCCCAAGCTTGCTTGGCTATAATACTTGGCTTAATTTTTCCAAAAATCGAGTCATCCAATGCTTGTCCAATAATCTGCAAATCTTTTTTATTGTTCTACCTATTTTCATCGAGATTTTTCTTTTGATTAACATTTAAAGTAGACTCATCTACAGATTCAAGACAACCATTTAAGATTATATCTGATAACTCATAGGAATCAAATATAAGCTTCATTCTAAAAGCCCAATCATATAATTCCTTCCAGAAAACATTGGAATTGAAGGCTGAAAACTCCTTGAAGTCATGCTTGATAGAAACTCAAAAAAATACACAAATCTACCAAACCCTAAATAGGGCAATAAGAAACTTACAGATTTCACAATGAAATGGTTTAGATGACTATCTATCCCCTTTTCTGTTGCAATCCTCCTTACACAATCCTTCAAACTCCTCTTTTTAACCTGGCTCTGATTCCAAATTGATGGATGGGCAGAGGCACAAGAAAAATGGAAACACAAAACACAATGTGTTGTGGTACAATATAAATAGATTGTATTTCATTCCCTGTGATTATTCAAATGAATACATGGTGCCTCTTTTATAGACAAGTGTACAATATTCTAGAAATATCTAGCATTACCCGACAAGAAAAAAAAATCTACATAGTTTTGGAAAGTACTACAACCGACATAACCAAAATATCGAAACCTAAAAATCTAGAAACATCTAATCATGGACATGAGAAAATTAATTCTAAGTAGAAATTAATATTTCTAACAGTACTGTGTGCAGCAGGAGGAGAAACACGCAAGTTAGACAAAAGGAGAAATAAACAAAGAGAATGAACAATAGAACTAACCTTAGAGAAGCATCAGAGAAAATACCAAGGCAAGTCAAGGAAAAGAGTAGCGCATAGAAGCCTAATGAAGAACACACTATATTGTTGCAGCACTAGAGAGCTGAAAAAGTGGGATGAAACATAGGAAGAGAATGCAAGAAGCAAAGCTTTCACTTGCAATCTTAACTTCTTCCTGTGTAATTTAAGATTGAATTACAAAGATATAAAGGAACTCTAGAAATCGAAATGTGGTGTAAGAGATTATTAATTTAGACTAGTATTTTCTAAAAGACAATCTTGTAGATAGATTTTTTTGAAAAAAATAAATTGTATTAAAATTATATATATTATATTTAACAATAACGTTTTATTTATAAATGAACTTTAAGAACTTTGAAAATTGATTTATAGAATCTAAATAAAGTTTCTCTTTACAAATGTATAAACTAGGGACCGTAAAAAAAAAACTTTAGACCTCAATATAAACATATTATTTTAAAAATTAAACCCAAAAAAAAAACTTGTTATCAAGTGTTGTGTTTTTATTTATGATTTAAATACTGAGACATGAAATGGAAGATCTTTGCACAAGAACAAATAAGATTGATGAAAGCATGTCTATGATAAAACTCCTCTTCTTTCCTCAAAGTCTAGGTTCCTAGATTCTCTCCAACAACCCTCAAAGCCTGGTTCGATTCTTTACAAAGTCTGGTCCTTGTCAACATAGTCTGGTCCTTGTCAAATTCTCCCCAAATTGTCTTGCAGAACTACAAATCTATTGCAAATTCTATTAGGGGAACCCAGACAAAATTTGCAAAGAATTTTGAAGAATTCACTACCCAACAACCAAACTTGGCCTAAATTTGGTCTCAAAACATTTTTTAGACTTTTTTGAAGCATTTTTTTTTTCCTAATTTGTTCTATTTGATCCTCCCAACCCTAATAGGACCACTAAAAAGACCAAAAAATGATGGTCTATATGTCATTTATGCATTTGTGAATGAAAATGAACACTTGCTTATAAAGGAAATCCAAATTGTCAATAGGTGACATCCAAATTGACAAATATAGAGGAATTTCTTTAAAAAAATATATGATATCTCTGAATCTAGGGCTTAAAATTTGAATCTCAACTTTTGATCTAGTTCGATTAGAAATCCTCTAACCAATGCAAAATAAAAATTCAAATAACTGCACTTATTGTTTGACAATTCCTTTCATTCTCAGACTGTCCCCTTGATATAGAAATATGTCCCATACATGTGACCAAGCAAGTGTATCATGTTGAATGTATGGCTAAATGATGCAATTAATATCCTATTGAATTGAAACACAAATATGGTGGTGCATTTTGCTATGTTGTTTTACTATTAGCATAGTGATGCATGGACTTATTTATTGTTGCATATATATATACACACACATACATAATTTTAAAAACTTTTTTTTTTACAGATGAACCCAAAACAAATCTGAACCCAACCCCAAAAAAAATTTGGACAAATTTCGAACCCACATCCATACTAGAATCTGAACCGGCAACTTAGCTCAAAGTGAGTACTCAAGAGGTGAGTCCTCTAATAGATAAATGGTAATTGTTAAAAAATACAAGCTCAAGAAATAATTACTAAAAACTTGCTCTGGTACCATGAAATGAAATATCAGTAAGAACTAATCAATGAGCAATTGTTTGAAATAAGTTATTACAATTGAAGTAGAGAAGTCAATATAACCAACAACAAACATGCCAAAAATTATGATGGCATAAAGACTAAAAACTATACGAGAGATTGTCGGACATAGAAATGCTTCATGAGAAGAATTGAGAGAGGCATCTCAAATAAATAGAGGTAAGAGTGGAGTTGCAAATTTAACTCCCAAGGATGCCATTATCATCCTAAGTGTGTACAAAGTGTCACCATTCTGAAAGGAGGAATCTACCCCTAAAAACTAACATTCCACATATGAGGAATAAAATAAAAAATTATTCTCAGAAGTGTGAGAATAACTCTTTATTATTCATTATATGTGGACTATGTGAGCTTAGCTATAGATTCCTCCTTATGAGATCTTGACACTTTGCATATACATAGGAAGATAGGTGGAATGCATAGACTTGGAGTCACATTTGCAACTTCTCTCTCATTCTTCCTATCAAGCATTTTATGTTTGAGCTCTTTCCCTCTCCCTCTCTTCCTCATTATTTCATTCTTAGACTTTATGTCACCTTCATAACATAAAGAATTTTTCTTTGCTTTTTTCTCATACAAATTTGTCTACTTCTAGAATATACCCTGTTGCGTGCTGCTCAATTATTTTTCATATTTAATAGTAATTTAATCGTTCAAACATTTACTCCTAGATTAGTTCATTCTCATATCTCATTTATTTTTCCTTTAAATTCTTGTGGGGACATAAAATATATTGCCGTTAAGCTCAAGTGCATACTTCAGCTGTACAAGAGAGGCATATCATGTTAGGTACTTGAAAGATTAACAAATATTCACTATAAAAATTTCCATTGGATATCCCCACAAAACTATCGCTATTAAAATAATATCATCAAAATAAATCTGCACTAAGTTTCTTCAGTGATAAACAGTAAGCAACCAAATGTATTTGAACTGCAACATAAAATATTGGACTACGGGTTGCTTCTTAAAACTTACCTTCTCCAAAGGCTTTGGATGTCCTGTAAATTTCTACTCCTAAGTAATCGACAATGCCTAAAACTGCAACATGCGGTTTGCCAACCTTAACACGAATAGAATGAATTAGAGGAAACTTATCAAAGATAACAGATGTAATAGATTCAGCAACAGATTCAAGGAGGACATGAGGGGGACCTTCAACAATTTCCTTGACAAGGCTGTTATAGATCACAAGCAGTTCAAACAAAACCCATCAGTATGAAAATTTAAATAGACTACAGCCATTTGAACATGAGTAATAGCCCCGTAAAAACCATTCACAAAGCAGGATTTTTTATCTAAATGTCAAGAAAAAATGGAGATTAATTTATAATGCAACTGAAACTATTTATGACAGGAAAATTTATAAAATAGTACATAACTATATATTTCAGCATAGCTAACAGTATCTTCCAGTTTATCTGATTTTCCAGCCTTCTTGAGATCTAACCAAGCATCAATATCCACCAAAATTTTTTGGCCGAGCTTTCTCTCCTCTTCAAGCACTCCATGAAAAACCATGAAACATAAGACCTTGCAATACAAGTTTATCTCCTCTGAACAGTCCATCATATTCCATCCTCACTTTTCTTTAACAGCTGCTGACAGGATTATTTTAATGTATCTGCACTGAATCAAAACCAAAAAATTTATTAGAGTTGTTGTGTGCTGCAGGAGCAGCTACAGGAATAATATTTCCATATTGTTTATTAGGGGTACTTTAATATTTTAGGGCTACTTTAATATTTTGTTATCACTTAGTAAATGATTCATGTTTTAGGGCATACTTTAATGTTTTCTTAAAGGATTGAACAAAACATTTACAGGTCTGGTGGTTGCCAAAGACAGTTTTTAACTGTTTGTCATTGATTATATATTCTCTTCAAAGTCGATCGTTGAAGAGAGGGATTTGATTTGATTTTCTGTGGAAAGAAGGCTGAGATATTGTGAAAGTTATCTGAATAGATGAAATAGATAGAATTGTGGTGGTTTCTTGTTACTTCGTTTATATTTTGTTCACACTGCAAATTGATTAGGGATGCATATCATATTTTTTGGTTTCTGAATAAAATAGTAGTAGCATTGTTTTTTTGTGTAGAAGTTATTGCTGCAGGAAGCTAGGAAGCCAGACTCACACAAGAATCTCTGAAAGTTAATTTGGGCAGCAATGCCTCTTGCTCGCATGAACACCATGTGAAGTGGCCTGAGTGTGGTGGAAAGCGGGTAAGAGGAATGTACAGTATTTTCTATATGGTCATTTGCAGGAACGGGCCACAATTTGAAGAAACATGTGTTTGGTAAGGCAGCATCCCTATGTGCTTGCTGTGAATGAATAGATGTAATGTGTAAGGTGCTATTCCTATTTGATGTTTCTCCAGTTTCTTCTTTCCATTCTATTGTGAAGCTATTATAAACTTTATTTTTGTTATCTCCTCATCATTGTGAAAGTTGGAATGGTCATAGTTAGTTATATTGTGAACTTTGCAGTTGCTTCTGTTTGTCCCTATCTAGTGCAAACATCTTGGGAGACATGGGCTTTGGTGATGACAATTAGAAGTTGTGTTGACACACTATTGCATGCCCATACAGACAGTAATTTTCTTGCATAGGTCAGCTTATGCATAGACATAGTAATTGTTGCTTTGTCTTGACCTTTGCCTCGATTTTGGACATATTGCAAAATGCTCGATCCAAAGTATTTGGCATAGATAAGTCCATCTTAGAACAAAAAAAGATCTACTAACGTACTTGAGGACGAAAAGTAATCAATGAACTTAGTGGTGTAAGACTTCATAGCCTAATTTGAATGTACAATCAACGGGTCTAACTAATCAATCAACCCCATCTAACAACTAATAATTCCTAATCAAAGTAGTTAAAACTAAGTTACATCCACAAATCACTCATGTCTTAAGTAGTTAACTGGGTGCTTATCTGAAAGAAGACACCCCACATAGCCGAGTACTATTCTCCTGTATAACTATATCCTCTTCAAGCTGATCTCTCAACTGCACAGAAACCAGGGTGAACTCTGACATCACTGATGCAACATGCTAATGCCGATGCTGCTCTTGACCATGCCTTCACCACACCCACCCACGGATCAAGGTCACTGCTTTGTATGCTTTTGGACTAAATTACTCAAGTCTTAAGTAGATGACTGGGAGCTTATCTCAATAAAGACTTCCTACATAGATGGACCTTATTCTCCTATATGACTATGCCCTGTCGATGCTGATTTCTTAAATCCACAGAAACGAGCGTGAACTCTGCCATCAGTGCTGCACCATGCTAATACTGATGTTTCTCTTGACTGTAACTTCAACACGCCTTCACAAAATCGATGTTTCCAGTGGGTATGGTTATGCGCTGAGGAAGAATTGCAGAGTATTGTTGTGCTTGGAGGATGAACACTTTCAAAAAAACACAGGTAAAACTCTAACAATTCTGTGTGTGTGTTATGTTCCTGATGTGTTCTCAGTCGTATTCATGGTTATGAATTACATTCAGATTCCAGCACTAAAAGAAAGATATATTGGAGAATTGGTTAATGGAATATACATTATAATTACTGGTCAAAACTCGAATTGTGCTTATTTAGACAACATAAATGATAGTTAATGTATGCATATATGGAAGATGACAGTGAAACTTTGAATCTAGCCATCAATTTGGTAACTAGTAAAAATAAACATATATCATTGATAATAACTTGGAAAAAAACTGTTTTTTAATACTGGGGCATACATGTCCTCCAGATTGTATGCTGCATAGCAAGTTTTTAACATTATCAATCATGGCCAAAGCAAGATCTATGGCACGGTCTTTTTAGATTCAAGAAGTAAAATAGTTCCATTCATCTTGATACCTTTTACCCTAAAATCAGTAATATAATTCTTTGATAGGGAGGACCAAACAAGGCTACAAATCTATATAAGCCCTCGCATTTCATATTATTCAGTTCTTCAAACAAATAAAATTTGATGAGAAAAGATGCATTTGTAAGAAGAGTTTCCAGGCTATGTCCCCTTCTCAAAAGTAAAGCAAGGCAGGGTTTGTGTTTTTACCTATTGAAATTGCGAATTCCAATCACTAAAAAAGTTTTAGCACCGTCAAGGCGCAGAAAAATTTGAATTCTAAGTTTTGACCTATTATTGACATAATAAATATACATGACTGCTATATATATATATATAATCCTTCAAATATAAGGGGTAAAAATAGAGAATTGTAAATGGAACAGCATATAAAAGTCAAAAGTACAGTTTCACATATCAATTTTTAGAAAAATAAAGCAATAGTGCTTAAAGAATTTTCTTTTTAATCAATAAAAGACTAAAGCCAGAATATATTAACATAAAGAGTTTAGATGAAGATGACTTCTTGAAGGTTGAGAGCCTGAGCACCAATCAGGGCACCATTTCTTTGACTAGCTCCGCATTCTTGAGCTCCAGCTCTCCCGTGGTCTCTACCTCATCAGTCTTCAAATGACTATCATCCGGAGAAGCCTCCTCTTCCCTCTTCCTCTTTTCCGATCTCCTTCTTTTGCTCAGGCTCTCAACCTTCAAGAAGTCATCTTCATCTGAACTCTTTATGTTAATATATTCTGGCTTTAGTCTTTTATCGATCAAAAAGAAAATTCTTTGAGTACTATTGCTTCATTTTTCTAAAAATTGATATGTCAAACTGTACTTTTGACTTTTATGGGAAGATGCATGTTGTTTAGGTATAGCGAGTTAGCGACTTGGCAACACATGGATTGTGGGTCCTACTTCCCTCGGCGGACCACAAACGAAGATTTGACAAACAGTTGGCAGGTGGTCAATTCTTATTGGTTGATACACTGATAGGACAGACCCATCTTGCTCGTCGCCAGATTAAGGAACATCTATAGTTGGCGTTATGTCGCTATGGAAAGTTGCACATTGTTTTGCTATAGTGACATAGCGCCTAGGTGACACGTGTCTCTACGGGCCCTGCCAAGATTGACAGTAAAGGGCTAGCAGTTATGTTGTAGCCGTCGCAGTCAAGGTTTTAAGAAGATGGTGCAGTTAGTAATGAAAGACATGGTCAACTCGGGGAGACTTTGCGAGGTGGCGAAAAGATAAATGATTGTTGGTCCACGTGGCTCATCCCGATGCCGAGATAGGTTGATTTGCTGACCTTGCTGATTCACGAGACAAAAACAGAGGAAATCAAGGGTTTTTGCACGAATCTGATCTTCATGATCGATTCCAACCACCAGAAGTGAATGCTAAACGAGGGAGGAACACTCTTCCCTCGATCCAACCCATCTACTTGGTCAGAGCACAGTTATGGCGCCACTTCTGTCTTCTCAAGGCCTTGTTTTAGTTAAAAATTAGATTTCATGGTACCTAAAGCTATACTTGGATCAGATTTCTTCAGATCCCCATGATTGTTCCTGAAAGAGCCTTGATGGTGGTGGTTGCAGGATGGTTTTGGAGGGAAAATCTCAGTTATGCCTAAACTATAAAGGCAATTTTTGTGAATTTTGTAAAGGTCGATCCTTCTCTGACTTTTCTCTGCTGTTGCTAAGCAAATTTCAGCGTAAAATTCCCCTGTGCCTCTGAACTATATGATTTTCTGTCTTATCTCCTTCGGCCATTAGTATGAAAGTGCTAGGACTCTTTGCCTCCACTAGTGTTTTGTGAAATCTGTAATCTGCATGACTGTATCTCCTTGGCCTACGAATGATAATAAAAGTGAATCTCTCTTTCCTGTGTCATTCATCTTGGTCTTCTAATCTGCATGTGATTATTAGATTAAAGAAAGTCTGAATGTGTATATCCTTAGTTTCATTCTGGTTCAATAGTGCATATATGGGCAAAGATTGGTCTGAACACTCTATTTTGGTGCATCACCTCTTTAGATTAGATTAGGTAGATTTGCTTTCATGCTCTCCTTCTACCTTTTCCTCTCCAAGAGTAGTTAGGTGCATCCTGATAGTAAGAGGAAGTCGGCCTTCTCTGGAGACTCAACCTCACATTTCAAGTCCCACAGCTTGGAGGTTGTTTCCCTGTTTCACTAGGTTGTCCTCATGCATAGGCTTTGGACAAGGGTGCAAACCTAAGTGACAACATTAACCTTTTAACCTCTTAAACCTTCAATCAACACAATAGGTAAAAAAATCTTTAAGTAACATGCAACACATAAAAATCATCCACACAATTATAACACTAGATATATCTCATGAAAACTTGTTTGGGTGAAAACCACATTGTGAGAATGATGCTCACAAATTGTGTACTCTTCTGGAATATGTTTTGTTAAGAGCTTGCTTGGTTAAGAGTTACAACAAAACTATTAGGTGCCACCTGA